>CM065365.1:31064050-32439050 GCA_033032245.1 Poecilia picta | reverse complement strand
CTGGAGAGAGCCTGAGACAAAACCGGAGGGAGACGGATTAAACTGATTAATAACAAAAACTAAATGCAGACAATCATGAAAAGCTGGACTGAAATAAAACGACATTCCAGTTTTTACATATCGAACGAACCAGATGGGTTTTAGTCTGGATTTAAAGGGGATCAGTGTTTCGGATGTTTTTCAGTTTTCTGGACGTTTGTTCCAGGTTTGTGGTGCATAGAGGCTGAATGCTGTTTCTCCATGTCTGGTTCCGGTTCTGTTCGCCGTCTGCGTAGCTATGGTAACTACTGTATTTTCTGCACTATAAGGTGAATCTAAAAACCTTACATTTCCTCAAAAGCTGACAGTGCGTCTTATAACCCGGTGCGCCTAATATATGGACCAATATTGAGCCACAGCAGGTCTAGCAACTACGGTAAGCAGCTGCCGACTTCATTTTCCCCGGAGAAGAAGCGCGCAGTGCATGCTGGGATAGTTGTCAAAAAACTGGTTTGTTAATAAAGTTTGACTGACCTATCTACCCATAGACATGTCTATGTATCTACCTACCCACCTAATAATCAGGTCGTCTGCAGGTCATGTAGCATCACGTTCTCCACCAAGGGAGACGGGTGACCATCATCCGGCCCAGACGCCCCATTCCAGTCGCTCTCCAGGTTCTCCTGGCGACCGGAATCGGACGGTTTTGTTGACATTCTTTATGTCAACAAAGTAGCTTTAGACATTTATCCAGGAGCTTCGGCTAGAGTTACCAAGGGACCAGCAGCTATACATTTAAAGCCGTGGGGGTGGAAGAGAGACAGAGGCTGCGGCGGCAGCGTGTCGGTTGGTCTGTGCTGACCAGAAAGCAGTTGGGCACAATATCGCAACACCAAAACGTGAGTGAAACAATGACTGGTGCGGATGCTATATATAGAACTCAGGACCAATTTTTTATTATTAGACATCCATATTTGTAGTGAACAGAACAAATCTTGTCCCGTTCAATACCAGACGGGTGGCAACATAACTGTGGCGTCTATTATATGTGCCTTATAATCCGGTGCGCCTTATAGTGCGGAAAATACGGTAATCATCTTGTCATCACCTGAGCAGTGAGAGCAGGTAGGTTTTAAACAGGAGGGGAACCACGTGATTTTCCTCCGTTCAGATGAGTTACCGTCACTTTATGTGAAACTGGAAGCAGTCTGGTACCAGTCTGGTCGGACTCAGCTGCAGCGGTGCTGAATGCTGCGCTGAGGTCCAACAGAACCATTAAAACAAACAGCCTAAAACATCTGACATCTTAGGATCAGAGCTAAAGGACTGAGCTCAGTTCAAGTGTAGAAACCCTCATGAAAACGTGTTTAATGGACACGTTCAGGTTCAGACGTTTCACATCATCGCTCAGTACACAGACACACACACACACACACACACACACACACAACACACACACACACACACAGACACACAAAAGCTTCTCCAGCGTAATCAGTGGCGGAGGCGTCGTCCGCCTCCGCTCTCAGATTTGGCTAGTTTTCATCACTGATCCACAGCCAGTGGACCTCAGAGGAGAAGAAAGTCCGGATATGAAGTCCAATCTGTCCGATTCTCGTTGGAGTCACACAGACGGCTCGGTTACCTCTGAGGGGGATCTGGAGCTCGGAGCTGCAGGACCGGGCGAGTCGGCTCCTCTTCCAGAATCAGAACCAGGCGCTGACGTGGCTTTCATGGCTAGAAACACAGGAGAATCACTGCAGCTTCACGTTTTCTCCCTCAGCAGGTCGATTCTGTGCATCCGCACCAGAACCAGACGACTCTGGAGTCGTTACTGCCCCAGACAGCAGTCGCTCCATCCAGGGAAGATGGCAGGAGGTCTCCGACCCGACCCGGCTGTCAACAGAACCATCCTGCAGGTTAATGTCTGCAGGCCGTGAAGGAACGTCGTCCTCTGGGCCTGAAGAGACGACCCGTCTCCCAGAAGAACTGGGTCTGAAGCTGGAGACAGACAGAGACTGTGCCGTCCTGTCAGACGTGGATAAAGATACAGAACCATCCTGCAGACTAAATTCTGCAGGCCGTGAAGGAACGTCGTCCTCTGGGCCTGAAGAGACGACCAGTGTCTCAGCCGAGTCCGATCTACAGCTGGAGGCGGATCCAGACTGTCTGGTGTCATGTACTGAACCGTCCTGCAGATTTCCGTCTGCCGAGCGTGAAGGATCGTCGTCTTCCGGGCCTGGAAAGGCGACCCGCCACCCAGCAGAGTTGGGTCGGCAGCTGGAGACGGAGCCAGACTCCAGAACCCAGTCGGATGTGGAGAAAAATCCTGAACCTTCCTGCAGGTGTGAAGCGTCGTCGTCTTCTGGGCCTGAAGAGGCGAACCGCCGCTCAGCAGAATCGGGTCTATAGTCTGAAATGACAAGAATCATCATCAGGAGCTTCTCCTGGTTTACGTACTGGACGGAACGAGTCCGGAACCAAAGGTGGGGAGGCGGACCTGCAACCCGACTCATGTCTGGAGTCTCCACCTCTTGGATGGCGCTGAGCTCATGTTGTTGAGGAATCATCCACTTGAAACCCAGTTTGACCCGAGTCACTGGAGGCTTCTGGGTCCGTGGAGGATGGAGGAGTCCAGAAGGTTCTGGAGGAACGACGGCCGGAACCAGAGGAGCTTCGAAGGGAAACAACGGAACATATTTTAAAACAATTAAACCTGAATAAACGATGAAGATCAAAGCCAACTGGATGCTGCAGTACGGCGGCCAGGAGGTCAATACACAGGAACTAACCACCAATAATGACGTTAAAAAATAACGTTACATTATGAAGGTCTTTAAGGATTAAAATGCGGTGATGGATGTGAAGAAGTTATTGATGCTCTTGAGCTTTATGGTAAAATTATGCAGAATGTTTTATGAACTTCATGACTAATTCACCGTTGGTACATCTGCGCGCACACACACACACACACACACACACGTTAGCTAACCGCAGACAGAGAGACAGCAGGTTAGAGACGATAGAGACACACAGACGCCTCGGATCAGGGCAACACATGTATATCAGAAATCTGTCCACAGTTTGAACATATTTGACTGATCTGAACAGTGAAGGTTGAAGGTGAACTGTGACTTTAAAACAGCTAAAGAATCATTACTGGCCAAAGATCAGAAAACCTCAGTCTGTGCAGCAATAAATGAACAGAAATTCAAACACAAAATGAAATATCAGATTAGATATGATGTGGAAAATCTGTCCATATTTAAAGACTTTTACAGCCTTAAGAAGATAAACTCTTGTAAGAGCTGGTTTAACGGACAGACACCTGCTGCGGTCAGGGCGTCTCCGTCCTCCGGCTCCTCCAGGTGGGACAGACTCCCTCCGTTCGACTCTTCGATGGCTCTCAGCAGAGACGCCAGCAGCTGCAGCCGATTCCGCTCGACTTCCTGTGGGTCCAAAGCGTCACTGGAAGAATCAGAACCGCTCTGAGGAAACAGCAGGAGGTCCACAGTCAGATCGAACAGAACAACTGGAACATCCTGCATATTTTATACAACACTAGACAGAAACTAAACAAGTTATACAATTCATTTCTTAAGTTAGAAAATAAACATTTTGCTGCCCAAAATGTTTATTTCTTCAGTAAACATCTGATCATTTGTAGCAGCAAAGGATCTAAAATAATCCTAATAATCCCTTCAATACAGTGTGAGGATGATCTACTGATTATTATCATTTTCACAGTAAAAGCTGCTCAATATTTACAGGATCTCAAGCTAAAGCTGCAATAGTACCAATGTTCTACCTGCACCATGTTCCAGGTGGAACATTTTACAGAACAATCGTCTTTTCTGAGTCTCGGTTGATCAATTATCTGTGATTATGTCATCGATTAGTGAAGCCACTGACTCGTCTATCGGCGTCGATCAGAGCCTGCAGCGCCTCCTTCTGCCTCCTCATGTGCTGCAGCTCCTCCTCCTGCTGCTCCAGCGCCGCCCGTCTCTGGTGGTCTGTGGAGGTCATCGGGTCAACGGCGGCTGAGGTGCCGGCTGACCCGCAGGCAGCGACCGGCGAAGCTCCGGTTCCGTCCGGCAGGCGCTTCGCTACTCGGTCCCAGGTGCTGCCAGCAGAGACGGATAGGAACTAGCTACATAGTAACGTTTGGGGAATGATGCACTTTAAGAGTATTTTTACTACGCTGCACTTTTTACTTTTAGTTGAGTAATTTTATTATGAAGTTTCTGGGCAGAGAATCCAAAAACTGCACTTAGTAAAAGTAGAAATACTTTGACATATTTTTACTCAAGTAAAGGTAAAAAGTAAAATTAAATCAGAGTAAAAAAGTATTTGGTAAAAGGTTTTGACTAATTCATCAAATTATTAATCATTTAATTAATAAAAAAACTCAAGTAAAAATACAGTTTTCAAAAATGTTATTCAAGTAAATATAATTGAGTAACTATAAACAGTCACTATCCAACTGATTAAGTATTTCTGCTCTTAAATTTCTGGATTTTCTTCCCACTGAATGAAAAACAAACATGTTGAAACCAGAAAGTCTCCAGACTGACTCAGACCTGCAGTTTCTAATAACGTTTCAGTTTTTTATTGGAAGAAAAATCGTTTTTATTTTGTAACTTATATTTTCATTCTGTTCTTTAAAATAATAATAACTATATTTTGATACGTCTGATGATGTAATTTTTAAATATTAAATAATAATAGGATCAGTTACTCAGTACTTCAGTAAACCTTTTTCTGCTTTCACTTTAGTAAAACTATGTTCTCGTATTTCTCCTCTCAGCTGAACTGACCCTGGAGTCTCTGCCCACCTCTGGCTGTCGGCGAGCGAAGCGGCGTCTGGTCCCAGCGAGCTGAACCAGTTCGTAACGAACGGAGCCGACGGTCCGCTGGAGCCGGCGCTGCTGCTGCTGCTGAAAGCAGGAAGTGACACGTCTAACGGCTCGGAGGGCGTCGCTGGGCGACTGTCAGACGGGGGAGCGAGGAACGCAGGGTGAACGGGAGGCCTCAGCCAGGCGCGGCGGCGGCGGGGCGGTCAGGTTGTGGCGGATCCGGAGAGCTCGCTGGTATTCCTCCAGCCGCTGCCGGGCCACTTCCACGGATCTCTGGTGAATCCTGGAAGACGATGGCCTTCGTTCAGTCGGGCCGACGGACGGAGCGGCGCTGCAGATGGAGCCGAAGGAGAAACGATACGCACCTGTTCTGCTCCAGCAGGCGCTGCTGGTACCGTCTGAGCCTCATGGTGGAAACGTCTTCCTCTGCAGGAGCCGCCACCTGCAGGAAACAGGAAGTCATCACTGCATGTCACTTAATAAATGTTAGACACTGAAAAATTCAAGATGGTCTTTAAGAAAATACTATTTTCTGCCAATATTCATCACATATAAATGCTCTTCCTGCCAAATCGTACACAACTGAACTCGTATAAATCATATTTCCTAATAATATTTTTCAACATGGCCGTCAAGAAAAATTAACTCATGAACATCAAAGTCCTGATTTCAGGTTTGGATCTGATTTTGCTTTATTACCTTAAAGTTGAAAACACGATGCGACATAAATTCATCCAAGCCATGAAAATGTGTCGCATTTCATGACAGTATGTGGTTTAAAGCAGTGGTCCCCAACCCCCGGTCCACGGACCGGTACGCGGACCAATTGGTTACCGGTCCGCGGCTCAAGAAATAATTAAATATTTCCGTGTTACGTATTATTTGAGTCTGGAGCATCTTTTATTTTGAAAATCCTGTAACCGGATTCTCTCGGTTACTTGTGCGCCAACATTGAGTCGCAAGCAGCAAAGGAGGAAAAGAGACACATCGCGGCCGGTAGGCGAGTCCTACGTTACAATCCGCTCAGTGTAACGGCTTCTGCCTTAGCGCGCGCAGCCACCCCTCCCCCCCTCCCTTCAACAGAATTGTCGGACTCTGTACGGATCTCGCCCCCCCCCCCCCGGTTCGCGGCACAAAAAAGGTTGGGGACCATTTAAAGGAATAAAAAAAAAAAAATGGCCGACATCCTGAAATTCAAGTTGAAATATGAGAGCCTGGCCTGAGGGGTGAGCATGTAGGGTAACAAGCTGTTCAGACATGCTGGACTTACGTCTTCCTCGGAGGTCAAGCTGGTCGGTGCGCGGTCCTGGTCCTGGACCTGGACCTGGACGGGAACCTGTGGCTGGAGCAGCAGCGCCTCCTGCTGGGCGGCGGCTCTCAGCTGCTCCCTCTCCCTCTGAGCTTCCTGCAGCATCAGCTCCAGCTCGGCTTTTTGCTCCTCCAGTTCCTGGAGGAGAGCGAGTTGCTGCTGCTTCTCCACCTCCAGCTCCGCTTCCTTCCAAACAAACAAAGCGGTGAAAACATACGAGCCTCGGTTCTACACATCGTCACTGAAGGACTTCAAAATGGTCTCAAATCAGCAACATTCTCATTTCTTTCATTTCTGGGAGAATTTGACGTCATGACAATCACACATTATAACAGTTTCTCTCACCCGCTTCTTCCGTTCTTCTTCGGCTTCCTGGATTCTGTTCAGAAAATCAGCAGGAAGTGAAGGTTCTGCTGCGGGAGGCGGTTCTGTTGGCTCCACAGCTGCATGAGTCATACACACAAACAGTTGGAGAAAAGCACCTAAAACATTCACATTTCAGGAAATGATGAAAACAGCTTAAAACTGTGATTTGAGAGCATCAAACAGACAGTTTCCATCGTTGCTATGGAGACAAAGCAAACCGGGATGCCCTCGGGCGGCGGGCTCACCGAGCGCCTCGGGGGTCAGAGATCCGGTTTCGATGCTCGTGTTTCGCTCTGGGATCGGCTCCGAGTCGACGGACGGAGGAACCCGGCTGCGGCCGCTGATCCAGTCGGTCCTCTGGCTCCGGATCCGATCCAGGAGTTTCCGGAGCGCCTGTCTGGGAGGAGCGGCGCCTGCAGGAAGACGGTTTGACGTGAACAGAGACGTGAGAGGAAGGGGGATTTTAGTCAAAGCTTCGTTCACCATCTGCTGCTTCCTGCTCTCCTTCAACGTCATTCTGGATATTCTCTGCCTCGGGTTCGGCGTTTTCATCCACAGTGACATCCAGGTCCCGGTCCGGGTCCAGGTCCAGGTCCTGGCCGGTGCTGGATGAGGCTGGGAGAGGTTCCGGTACCAGCTGGACCACCAGGTCACCTTTGACCCCTGAGAAGAGAAATGACTGAGATGCAGAGAGGCTCAGGATTCGTTCACTCCTGCCCCGTCTGATCCGGTTTAATCCGACTCCGGTCCGGCTGGCCAGGTGTGAATGCTAAGCTAACTGTGGTCCACCTACAAGCTTCAGTCTGGGTTTGGCTGCATATGTGAACGCAGCAGACCAAAGCAGGAAGTGGACTACAGCGCAGGGCATTTTGGGTAAATACAGCCAAAACAAACATGCTAACCTAGCGCTAGCAGCAGAAGTGACTCGTGGTCTTTAGCCAAAGGGTTAGCCTAATCCTACATCCAGCAAAATCTGACGCCGTCCTGATTTTGTTGAACACGTTTGGCTTTAGGAGTATTTTTACTTTAGGAGACGGTTAAGTTCCTCTTTTTTACTTTTATAAGAGTAAAATTTCTGGATTTTCTACCTACTGAGTGAAAAACATGTTTTAACCAGAAAACCTGCAGATTCTGTTAAAGTTTCATAAGTTTTTATTGAAAAAAAAATGTTTTGCCTGATTTTAATATTTTTGTTACTTGTATGAATTATTGGTAATTTTGTCCTTAAAATGCCAAAATTTCCACTTAACTTTTATATTTTGATTTGTCTGATGATGTAATTTTTAAATCTTAAATGTTTGGTAATTTGATCAGTACATAAGACTTTTTACAAAATACTTTTAAAGTCTTACTTGAATAATTTCTTGCCACTTTTTACTTTAGAGAAAACATGCTGAAGTAGTGCTACTCTTACGGAGTCCACCGGACCATCAGGTGTGTAAACGGCCTAAATCAATCCTCAGCCCTCACGTCTCTCTCCGGTGTACATGTCCTCGAAGGCGAACTCCAGCTCCCTCTGCAGCTCCTCTCTGGCCTCCTGCCTCTGGTAGAGAGGCTGGAAGATCTGAGGCGGCATCTGGGACACCTGCTGCCTGCGCCGCAGCAGGTCGGTCTGCTGCAGGTGCTGCAGCTCCACCAGGAGGCGCTGCCGGTCCTGAAACCAGAGGCTGCTGTTAAAACGTCTGCAGCACAGAAACTGCCATCTGAACAGAAGAGATGTGAGAACAGCTCACATGACTGCACTGAAAAACATTCAAAACGTACAACAACAGAAAAGTGGGAGAAACGGAAACTTCAAACCAAAGACAGCGAAGAAGAAACCAACAAACTGGATGATGAGACTAAAGGGCAGCTAGAAGAATCACTACCAAGAACAAGTTACTTTATCTTAGTGCTGAATGTGAACATGTGAACATGCTGCATATAGGTAAATTGTGTGTGTGGTTTTCATTTCTGTTGAGTTTTATTTTGGATATTTAAAATGTCTTCCAGTTTGAGGGTGAACTTGCATTATTATGCCATTATCAAATAGAAAATGTTCTCAAAACAACATCACCGTTGTTCATAGTGATGATTACTGGGATCGTTCATGTCCAGCAGCCATTGTACCTGCTCCAGCTGCTCCCTCCTCAGGGCCTGCCTCCCTCTGACCCGGGCCTTCTCCAGCTGCTCCTCTCTCCTCCTCTCCTCCTCCCTCTGGAGCTCCTGCAGCTTCCTGGACTCCAGGTCAGCTTCCAGTCTGGCATCAGACTGCGGAGACGACCAGAGGTTAGAGTCAGCGGACATCAGAACCAGAACCAGAAGCAGCTCTCTGACCTGCGCCGCCTCCGGCTCCTTCTCCACGGCGCTCCCTGGCATGTGATAGTGTGTGGCGGCGAAGGCGTTCAGATCCGACCTCTGCACCATGTGGGACTTCCTGGGATCGATGTCCTGCTCCAACCCGGAAACAGTCAAACCTCGGAGCCACAGCTGGGCATTTAGTTCATCATTTATCATGATGGAATTATCGGCATGAAAGGAATTTACATTTACCTTTGCCAAGATAAATTAAAACTAATGATGTTCAAAGAAAAACATAACTGTCTGCATTGTTAGATTGACTCTTTTCGCTACCAATAAATGTGGAAACCAGATCTGCACCGATCCGATGTTGACATCTGTTTTGGTCCCAATATTGAAGAAAAATCTAGATGTTTTACATTATATTTAAAATTCTTAATTGCACTTTTTGAACCATTTCAAAGAAAATTTGTTGCTGTTTATTTTCACAAGTTTGACCAGGATAGTCAACCTATTGTTTTTATCAGTTTCTTTATTATTTATTTTCCACTGGCGGTTTTGCTTCCAACTCCTCTGACTGAACAAATTAAAGTTGTTTTTACACGTTTGAATAAACTTGTGAAGTTATTGGCGTAGTTAATGTGCTGAATGCAGCTCAGGTACATTTACCTTTGTGTTTTAAAAAAGAAAACGTTTGAAGTTAATTCGGCTGTTTTTCTGAATCAGACATCTGATGCTAAACCTCAGATATCTGTAATAGTATCGGAAATAAGAAGTTTGTTTCTGCGGTCACAGCTCCAGTTTCATCTCAATGGTTCCACAAGATACAGTGATAAAACTTTGCCAGAGTAGGAAAACAATCAGAAAACGGTTGAATTTCCCAGGAAGCACCTGGATGGGGTCTGGCGGAGGCGGCGGGAGTCTGGCCACTTTAGCTGATCGTTCCTTCTCCGTCTGCAGCGCCTTCTTCCTCGCATTGATGGATCTATAAATGAAGGAGGGAAGTTACCGTTCTGAACCAACACAAATGTTTTAACAGCTCAGGACCGTTACCGTTTCTGTCTCTCCTGCTCTTTGGTCTTTTGGATCTTGAGTTGCTTCAGAGCTTCACGGTAGCGCTCCCCTGCTTTAGCATGATGCTCCTCCTCCCTCTGAGCTGCAGCTGCCAGGTCAGCTTCCTGAAGCAGGAACATAAAACCTTCCTTAAGCTTATTACACTAGCCACATTCTGGCTCCACAGCATCGTGTTTCTCACTGCTAAGCTAGGAAGCCTCTGCTAGCTCACGGTTTCCTTGGCGCTCCTGTGGCTCTGGCCGATGAGCTGCAGGCTCTCCAGATACAGACTCTGCAGCCTGTGCAGCTTCTCCGTCTGGCGCCTCTCCCAGTCCTCCCTCAGCTGCTCCTCCAGCTGCTGCAGCTCCTGCTGCCGCCGCCGCTCCACCTCCCGCCGGATCTGCAGCGCGATCAGCCGCTGCTGCTCCCGCACCTGGATCCAACACACAACGTCGGGTCAGAAACTGGTTCAGGACGAAGTTTCAAACAACAATAAGGGAGAACTCAAGATCTAATCCTGGCTCTGCTGCTTTAATTCATCCCCTAACTTCATTTTGTCTTTGTGTTTTCACCAGTGTTGTATAGTAACAAAGTAATAATACTTCACTACTTTACTTAAGTATATCTTGCAGTACTTCATACTTTCCTTGAGTATGAACATTTTTGATAACTTTCACTTTTACTTCACTATATTTCCGAACTTAATTTCATACTTTTACTCCGATACATTTTCAATGTGTGGTTTAGTTACTCGTTACAAAAAAGCGAGAAAGAGAAACGCTGGAGTTTTGACCCACCTACTGATTGGCTGCTACAGTCAGTAGCTACTTACCTGTTTGTTCATCTCCACCAATAGGAAACATTGTTTCTCTTCTCCCATTAAACACAAAGTCTCATGATGAGCATCAGCCTCATGTCCCTAATGCCACATAATGACCAGTTGTTGCACCAACAGTTTGTGAAGTACAGAAATTAATCATAACAGCTTTTTTCTTCATGTTGGCCACATTTTCTGTACTGACCATTTGTCTCATTTTCAGCTCTGACCACTTGAAGGGAAACTTGAGACTTACAAAAACTTTGTATTTTCTGTCCTGGAGGGGAAACTAAGAAGCTGGTTCAGTTGTAAAGCAGGTTAAGTTATTAACCTTGTAGGTAAAGCAGCTAATTTTCTTAACCTAATGATGCTGCAGGTTTATCTATTAGCAGGTTTAATTTTGCCTGCACTTGGTTGTGTTTATTACTTTAACTGTATTTGACAAGTTTACCAAAATATAAAAAATGTCATTCAAACTGCATTTGCCTTGTTTTACTTTTTACTTATACTTTTCATGACATTACTTGAGTTCATCCATTTTTACAATAATTTCCATACTTAAGTACAAGATGCTTCAGATACTTTAAGACTTTAACTCAAGTAACATTTCAGTCAGTGACTTGGACTTTTACCAAAGTCATATTTTGGAGAGGAACCTAAACTTTTACTAGACTCTGAGATTCCAGTACTTTATACAACACTGGTTTTCAACACAGAAAGTTCTCCTGGTCCAGTGACTCTTTCTGAGTTTGTTTTTTCTGGGCTTTTCTTCCTGTGAAAAGTGAGTCTTTCCTTTCCACCGTCACTCTGTGCTTCCTCTGGATGAAGCTGAACAGATTATAAATGGAGCTCATTTGTTCAAGTAGATCACTTTTAAACATTTCATGTGTTTTTTAAAAAGCAGTTATTTGGTTTGGATTAAAACAAATAGAATAATGACTGATATCTGGGTTGAAGCGACAGAACCTTCTGGTAAAACCAACCATTACCTGCTGGATCCGTAGTTTCCTCCGCCTGTCGAGCTCCTCGCGGATTATACGAGCCTCTTCGTTGGGACTCAGTCTTAATTTGGACACTTTTCTCTTCATTTTCCTAAAAACGCTACCGGGCACTTTCACAAAAGCGAGTCTGAATGCTAATTAGGCTAACGCGAGTCCAAAACCCGATCCTGTCGAGCCGCAGCAACCATTGTAACCTAACCCCACGGTTAAAGCGTGAAATAAAAGCTTAGTTATGTCATAAATAAAACGAAAAAACAGCGAAATGCTATTTTTTTCTGAGGAGAACGCTAACCCGTTGAACAAATCCGACCGTTTGTGTTCCAAACGTCATATCCGGTGGTTTAAATTGACCGCCGTAGCTTTTAAGTTCCTACTCTACCAACAATTTTCTGATTTATAAATATATATATATATATATATATATATATATATATATATATATATTATTAAATTTTGATTATATTAAAATAACAATAACTTGATTCCAACATGTTTGAAGCACTTAAAAAGTCAACTGTTGATAGAAATGGAGGTCGGAATTTTTCGGAGTTACGAAAAATGTCGGGGGTTCTATGATGTTGTGGCACCGGATCTGCACCATTTTTATTTCAGTGGCAGGCGATTCGATAACTTCCAGCACGGGAGGCGGTCGATCACAAAATGAAATTGATCCCAGCATACTGAAGAATCTCTTAATGAAGAGGGTACTAAGCTGACTTTGCGGGTTTATTCAACTTCAGATTACAAAAGAAAAAATACAGTTAAAGAAAAAGCGATATAACTAATATAACTAATCCCAAACTGGTTAGTGAGCGGGCAGAAGTATATGGAATATCCCCACGGGAAAGCATGCTGCAGCACAAACACCAAATAAGTGCTTGGGTAAAGAGAACCCTGTTATGCTTGAAAGAGAGCCCGTTAAAATAAAGTGGCTGTGTTTTAGCGGCTGTTCCCCGCCCGCAAAACCAGGACAGACTGACCACCCAAGTGCCCCGGCATTTAAATGGTGCAGACCCTGCAGTTCCTGCGTTCTTAGGGTAGAAAAAGCAACACGGAGCTCCAAATCTGGCTAATTTCAGCGAATAATCGCTTATATTCGGGTGTATTCTGAGTCACAGGTGAGATTTATTCGATTAGAACTTCTCTGAAGTAGTTTCTGTTGTCGTGAGTTTAGTTAATTATATTCCGTTGGGGTAACGAACAGCTAATGTGAGCTAATATTGCTATGTTGACTAAAGAAAACAATGAATCCAGCTAACAATGATGAACCCTGATGATTTAATTAAAGAGGAATCTGAACGTTTCTAGTATTTTTACTGCATCAGTAGCTGTGGAGGCAGATTGAAGATGTTCAGATTTTGAATATTTGCTATTTTAACGGTCAGTTTCTTCCACCTTCATTTTGACAGTGTTTGAATCATATTCAGCTTTTCTCTACCTCCAAACCCGCCAACTTGATGCCAAAGATTTAAATTTTGCTGACAAAAAAGGGATGAAATGCAAATCTTTTTTTAAAGATTTTTTTGGTTGTTTTCTGCATTTTCTGTTGATATTCTGTCTTTCTCAGCCTAAATGTAGTAACTGTGAAATCTGTAGACTTTGCTTTAAACGGGATTAAAGTTAAAACTTTAAAGCTGCAGTGCATAAAGTTATGCGCTTCATGTTCTTTCCATGCAACAGTAACAGCTTGAGACAGATAATCTGTGAAAAGATGGATCTCCTCCCTGAATCAAAATCAAATCAAATTTTATTTGTATAGCATATTACAGCAGCAAGGTATTTCAAAGTGCTTTACATAAATAAATTAAAAATAAAAACAGAATAAACAGTGAGTGAGAGAGCAAGATTTTGAAAAAGATTACAAACATTATTAAAAGTAAAGATAAAAACATGGATCCATGTGAGGACTTGCCCTCCTCAAACAGAGTTTTAGCAGAGCGACATCATACAAGGATTCTCAAACCTCAGACATTAAAACCCTAATTTATCCATAAGCAACTCTAAACAGGATGGTTTTAGTTTGAGATTTATAGGCTCTCAGTGTTTCAGCTGTTTTACAGTTTTCTGGAAGTTTGTTCCAGATCTGTGGTGTGTAGAAACTGAATGCTGCTTTTCCTCCTTTGGTTCTGGTTCTGGGGATGCAGAGCAGAACCAGAAGACCTGAGGGGTCTAGATGGTTGGTACAGCAACAACAGATCATTAAGGTATTGTGGTTCAGTGATTTATAAACTAACAACAGTATTTAAAGTCTCTCCTCTGAGCTACAGGTGGAGGGACTTTAAAACTGGTGTCATGTCTCCATCTTCCTGGTTTTAGTCAGAACAGCAGCAGCAGCAGCTTCTGGATCAGCTGCAGCTGTTTGATTGATTTATTAGTTAAACCTGTGAAGACACTGTTGCAGGAATCAATGCGGCTAAAGATAAACGCCTGGATGAGCTTCTCTAGATCGTTCTGAGACATCAGTCCTCTAATCCTAGAGATGTTCTTCAGGTGATAGAAAGCCGACTTTGTGACTGTCTTAATGTGACTCCGAAGGTTCAGGTCAGAGGTCATCACTACTCCCAGGTTTCTGCCTGATTGCTGGTTTGTAGTTGTAATAACTGAAGCTGTGCATTGGCTCTGGTTTGCTCCTCTTTAGGTCCAAAGATAATAACTTCAGTTTTGTTTCGGTTCAGCTGGAGAAAGTTTTGGCACATCCACACATTGATCTGTTCTAAGCATCTATTCAGTGATTGGATGGGGTCAAAGGTCACCTGGTGCCATCGTGACCTGAGCTGCTATTGTCTGAAGAAATGTTTTCTCCCAACCAAAAACAACCAATCAGAGCCAGGAGGCGGTCTGAGTGCGTTAGCTTTACCTGCTGCTAAATGTGCTAATTGCGAGAAACAATTAGCACAACTAGAAGTTATGGGCGGCTCTGCTGTGGTGAATCAGCTGTAGTGTGGGGGGAGGGGGGAGCATGAGCATGATTGACAGCACTCAGACCCGCTTGCGGCTCAGATTGGTTGTTTCTGACAGAGTGGTGTATTACTGTATGAGTATCACTACTTTAACATATTGTTACTCAAGTAAAAGTAGGAAATTATTTGATTAAAAAGTCTATTCAAGTACTGAGTAACTGATGAAATTATCAGTCAATTAACGTTTAAAAATTACATCATCAGATGAATCAAAATATAAAGTAAAGTGGAAATTTTGGTCTTCTAAGGAGCAAAATGACAAGTAACAAAAAAAAAATCAGGCAAAATATTTTTTTCAAAATCAGTTTCTTTCAGTAAAAAAATCTTCTGAAATTTTAAGAGAAACTGCAGGTCTGAGTCTGTCTGGTGAATTTTTGGTTAAAACATGTTTGTTTTTCATTCAGTGGATAGAAAACCCAGAAATATTGCAGAGAATAGAAATACTTCATAATAAAATTACTCAGAAATAACAGGTACGGCGTAGTAAATGTAATTAGTTACTGTGCAACTCTGCTGTCATGACATGATCATTTTAGGTTCTGGTTTTAAAAAATCATATTTTTATAAAGGCAACTGCAGCTTGATCCCTCCAAACCAGGAAGCAGGAAGTGACCTGACGGTGTTGGCTCCTCCTCTTCCTGTCTGCAGCTCTGGTCTCATCATGTCGGGCGGTCCGGCTGTCAGGATCAGCATCGAGTCTTCCTGTGAGAAGCAGGTGCAGGAAGTGGACTTCCACGGCACGGAGACGTACGTCCCTCCTCTGTCCATGTCCCAGAACCTGACCAAGCTGGCACAGAGGATCGACTTCAGCCAGGGCTCCGACTCCGAGGAGGACGGGGCCGACGGAGAGCCCAGGGACAGGGAGTGGGGCAAGCAGGAGACGGAGGAAGAGGAAGGTAGGAGGACCGGCTCCCGGCCTGAAGCGACGTCGGATCTGAGGCTGCAGACTTCATGGCTGCTCCTTTCAGGCACGGTGAAGTTCCAGCCGTCTCTTTGGCCCTGGGATTCTGTGCGCAACAACCTGCGCAGCGCCCTGACGGAGATGTGTGTCCTCCACGACGTGCTCAGCGTGGTGAAGGAGAAGAAGTACATGGCTTTGGATCCGGTGTCTCAGGATCCGAACGCGGGAAAAGTAAGCTGCTGAAAATCCTCATCAACCATCCGTGGCTCCGATCCGTCGGCCTTCCTGACCGGAGCGGACCTGCAGAGGAGTCACTAGCTTTACTTTTTTAGTTTTATTCACCAGTTAGTGTTCAAAAAACAATTACAGACTAACAAAAAGATCAGCAGATAAATAACCAGAGAAGAGAAAGAATAACGACAACAAAAATAAAAACTAAGCAGGATTTATTTTAAAATCAATTCATTCAGGACAAATACAGAACATTACCAAATTATGTAACAACAAAATCAATTTAATTGTTTAACGTACAACCGTTAAGATATGCAGTTATTTTTCTTTAATATCTGCAGTTATTTTCTGATTTGCATTATTTTCCTTTTCTCCAATATTCCTTGGTTAACTGAGGGTCACAGATGTTTTGGGTGGAAAAAGAGGGAAAATAAATAAATAATTTACTAATTAGATGAAGGAAAACTAAATGACTCTTTTTGTGATCGTATCAGGTTTTCCCATCTCCTCTCCTCTCCTGGTCTTTGTTTCTGGTGGATTTAATTCACTGTCACTGATATGGCATCTAGAATTATGTTTTATAATTTATTGTAATATTCAAATAGATTTTTACCTGTTGCTGATGAAGATCTGTCCAGAGCCACAGGCAGGCGGTTTGGATCTGTCTGGTTCTCATGTTGAACATTTTAAAACAAAAACTACATGAAAACAGAGCAGATGAACTAATAAATGCACATGAATCTTCTTCCTTCTGACGCCTCTGCACCATTTGGGGTTGTTTTATTTCCTCGTTGCTTCTGCAGACGCCGCAGGTTTTCCAGCTGATCAGCAAGAAGAAATCTCTGGCCACGGCGGCGCAGCTCCTCCTGAAAGGAGCCGAGAAGCTCAGCAAGTCGGTGGCCGAGAACCAGGAGAACCGGCGGCAGCGCGACTTCAACGCCGAGCTGCTGCGACTGCGATCGCAGTGGAAACTCCGAAAAGTCGGAGACAAGATCCTGGGAGACCTGAGCTACCGGAGCGCAGGTGAGAGAAAACCTCGCTGATCAGTAAGTAACCGATTAATTCCAACAAAAATAACTGATCATTTCAGCTTTTTAACCCTTGACTGACTCGTTCAGGTTCCCTTTTTCCTCATCCTGGAACGTTTGAGGTGATCAAAAACACCGACATTGATCTGGACAAAAAGATCCCAGAGGACTACTGTCCGCTGGACGTCCAGATCCCCAGCGACCTGGAGGGATCGGCTTACATCAAGGTCTGAGTCCCGGCCGGCCGAAACGTGTTGCTGCATTAAATCTGCTGGACTGGAGCGATTAATCACGATTAATCGATCAATAGCATAATCATCAACTAATTTACTAATCAGTTTATCGTCATCTCTAGTGTATAGGCTAAAAAACAGTGATTTGCTGAAAAATGTAATTAAAAGAATTAATTACATTAAATTAACTAAAAAGAATTAATTTATAATTAATTTTAAAAATTCATAAAGTACCTTTAAATTAAAAAAAAAAAACAAATTCAGACCCAAAACTGTTCAAAATATATAAATATTTTGCATTTAAGATAAAAAAACCTATGAATCTTTTCTACCAGAGGCCTTCAAATGTAGTTTTAGCTTCACTTACTTCAAAATCTGCAAAAATAAAAAAAATAATTGATTTAATTAAAAACTTAGTCAGCAGACCTTTTCACATGTTGATGTAGTAAATAAATCAATAACCAGGTATAATGTGAGATGTGATCAGTATCAATAACCTGATATTCACTGAACTTCGATCCAGAACCGCACAGCATTCTGGGAGATGTAGGAAAAGGAAAGTCTTTATCTGCTCAGCCTCTTGCTACACTCGCTGCTCTGTGGTTGCCTAGCAACAACCAACTGGGGAGTTCCAGCCCCCCCTCCCCTCCCCGTCTGTTACCTAGCAACAACAGGATGAGTAGCTTCCAGCAGCAGCTTGAAGTTACAACAAAGTGAAAACTGGATTCATTAAAAGTCTCCAGTTTGACAGGATTTTAAACAAGAAACGAATCAACAATATTGACTCCTAAAGCTCAAACATTATGATTTGTTTTCCAGTCGTATCGTCGGTGTTTGATTTTTACCTGCAGATGAATCCAAATGATCACCGTTCACTAAAGGAAGACTGTTGTTGCATTTTAGGCAATAAGATGTTTGTGGGGTTTTTTTATTTAAAAAGGATTTAGGTTATGTGTTTATTTGCATCTCTAATGTATTTTTAATATTCTGTAAAAAGATTAGAAGAATCTGGCAAACCTATTATTCGATTAATCGATTGCTAAAAGGTGAAATTGGCTGCAGTGGAAATAAAAATGGCGGCTGTGTTTGTCCTCAGGTCTCCATCCAGAAACAGGCTCCAGACATCGGAGACCTGGGAACCGTCAACCTCTTCAGGAGACCCCAGAAAAGCAAAGCAGGTCCGGTTCTGACCCGACTGGACTCAAACCAGACGGGTCGTGCGCTGATGTCCGTCCGTCTTCTCCTTCCCCAGGAACGCAGCCGTGGCACGTGAAGCTGGAGGCGGCGCAGAACGTCCTGCTCTGCAAGGAGATCTTTGCGCAGCTTTCCAGAGAAGCGGTCCAGATTAAAGCGCAGATCCCGCACATCGTGGTGAAGAACCAGATCATCTCGCAGCCTTTCCCAGGTCAGAACCCGGCCCGGCGTCTCTACCGGACCCAAACCGCCCATAAAACGGTTCCACGGAGATCCTTTATTTCTACAAACTGGAAACAGTGAGACATTTACTGAAGGACTCTCAGGCCAAATTGTCAAGGATTTGGGACATTAATCTGGTCCAGAGGTTCTTAACCTGGGTTCAGTCCAACCCCAGGGGTTCGGCGGAGCCTCTACCATGGACGTAAAGACACACCTGTGTAAAGTCGTGATGACGCCGCTTTGCCATCACTTGCTGCAGAGGATCACATTACATTGCTTAGCCAATCAGAGTCAGAGGAGCCCTGATTGGAGGAGCTTCACTCTCAGCAGGGATTTGAACTTGTGTCTTTATTTACTTCAGCAAAACTCACAGTTTTTACCAAACTCTGTAGCTTTCTGTCTAAATCTGCTCCTTAGTCGCATCTTTTCGGGGTTGGTGCTGCCTCTAGTGGTGTGGAGGTGGTAACACAACTGATATAATTACATTACTAAATCAGAATATCACAAAGTCTTTATTATTTATTATTAATTTTTCATTCTCTTAAGAATGTAGAACTAATTAAATGATCTAAACCTTAAAGTGGTTCCAGTTTCTCTCGATGGCCAACCTGTTGAAACATTTTAAATACCTTGGGTCGTTCCTGGACAGTCAGCTCAACTTTGCTGAAAACACTGACTAGATTTTGAAGGACTGTTCTCAGAGACTCTACCTTTAAGACGACCTAGTGATCTTGGGGTGACCCAACCAGACTCTAGTTGGGTCACCCCAATGTCTTGAATTTGGGGAAAAAATCATATTTTATTTATCACTACAGGGTTCAGTGAAAGCGCATATGAAACTGGTGATTCGGTACCTAAAAACAGGTTAAGAACCACTGAACTGGATTATATGAGAATCTGTAATAAAATTAACAGCTGCTGTTCAAACAATAACTAACCGATCAATATTCACTGGATAGATCAAATATTATTTTATTTAAAATGTATTATCTGTTTAATTTTACTTAATATATTTATTTAAAATAAAAGACATTTTTGACTATATTTCAGAAACGCGTGTCATTTGCAGCGTTAGTTTCTTGTCCTGTCTGCAGGTCTGCAGCTGTCCATCTCTCTGTGCCACTCCACCGGGGAGAAGAAGAGCAGCCGAGCGTCTCCAGAGAAACCCAAACCGGACGACCATCTTTACGTCCTGGAGCACAACCTGCACCAGATGATGAGAGAGGTGAGGCAGGATGCGCCGGTCCAGCTCAGAGGAAGTGACCCGCTGACGTTCTGCCCCGTTTCAGTTCCACAAGCAGCAGCTGAGCTCGGTGGTGATGCCGCATCCGGCCAGCGCGCCGTTCGGCCACAAGCGGCTGCGGCTGGCCGGGCCGATGGCGTACGACAAGGCCGAGATCTCCGGCCTGCAGCAGAGCGAGGGGCTGCTGGAGAAGATCATCAAACAGGCCAAACACGTCTTCCTGCGCAGCAGGTAGCGCCGTCGTGCTTTAACTAGGCCTCAACCACAAGCTGGGTTTAGCAGTTAGTCACATTTTTGGTTTTTGAAGATTTAATTTTTGGATCTCCTTGAGTTTCTGCGGTTCAGAGTGATGTCAGGGCGGCCATCTTGTTTTACAGCTTCTGTTTGACTTGAATTCAAGTAGAACTGAAGCGATTAATCATAAATGTCAACAAATTTATGAATCGATTAATTGGTAAAGAGGCCATTTCCTGACGATGCAACACAACCGGAGAACCTGTATAAAAAATATAAGTATTTATCATTTTAAAAACGTAAGTCTGTCCTTCAGAGATCCTCGTCTGGCAGTTTGAGCTTCAGATTGTGTCAAATAAAACGTCCTTTAAGCGTCTCTTGCTGTCAGGTCGTCACCCTCCCTGCGTCGGGACGCAGAGTCGCCATGACAACACAAAGCCTTTCTTCTGGTTTATTTATTCACCAAATATATTTTAAACTAAATGAAAGCTCAGCGCTGCTGCAGAGCGCTGCATGCTACAGATGCGTTCAGAGGAATGAGACGGTCTCTGGCGTCGGTTCTGCAGGACGGCTCGGACCATCGACAGCCTGGCCAGCCGCATCGAGGACCCCCAGATCCAGGCCCACTGGTCCAACATCAACGACGTCTACGAGTCCAGCGTCAAGGTGCTCATCACTTCGCACGGCTACGAGCAAATCTGCAAGTGAGTTTGATGCCCCTGACAAGGCAACTTTATTCTTCCCCTAATTTGTTTGTTTTTTATTTTAACCACATTTATTAACCCAACAAGTTTTCAGTTAAGGTGGAATGAAAGAAACTGAAGAAATCAGCAGCTGAGGTTCACATTTCCTGTCATCAATTTCACTAACCAAGCAGAACGAGATTCCAACACCACGACAGTTCTGAGTTTCAAAAGTTTAAGATTTGCTAGAAGAAAACAGAAATTTTCTAGAATAAAACCGTTTTTAAAATTTTTGGGATTAATCAAAATTTTCTAGAAAAAAGTGGAAAGTCCTCATTTTTAAGTCAGAAACGTCTTAGAGCCAAACTTGAAGATTTGAGTTTTGAAAGTTGAAGATTTACTAGAAAAGAATCAAATTTTGAAAAAAAAACATGAACATTTCTGAGCTTCACAAATCGAAAAGCATTTTTTTAAAAATGTGTGCCATCCTAAAAATTGAGGTTTATTGTAGCAAATTTTTCACTTTTATTAAAAGAAAATGTTAGATTTTTGGCTGAAATTAATTTCTTTTATTCCGATCGTTAACGGCGCCGATACGCCGTCGCAGATGTCGGTTAAATTCTGCGTTATACTGCGGACGCCATTTTGTTTCTCAAATTCTGGGGCTGCGTCTGCGTTTCCGGCATCGTGGAGACCGTCCTGTTGCCATGGTAACCGCTGTGCGTGCAGGTCCATCCAGCTGCAGCTGAACATCGGCGTGGAGCAGATCCGGGTGGTGCACCGGGACGGCCGGGTCGTCACGCTGTCGCACCAGGAGCAGGAGCTGCAGGACTTCCTCCTCTCTCAGGTACGGCCCGCCGCTCCCGTCGCCGCCGTTTCCGGCCGCGGGCGGCGTGTGACGGCGCGCCTCGTTTCAGATGTCGCAGCACCAGGTGCACGCCGTGCAGCAGCTGGCCAAGGTGATGGGCTGGCACGTCCTGAGCTTCAGCAACCACGTGGGGCTGGGCCCCGTGGAGAGCATCGGGAACGCCTCCGCCATCACCGTCGCTTCCCCCAACGGAGAGTACGCCATCTCAGGTGAGGCCTTGACCGACGCCGGGCCACGGCCACAACCGCATCAGAACCGCCACAAGACATCTTGACATTAACAGGAAAAATGAGAAAACGGCTTTGACAGTTAGTGTGAGTTATCAGCAGTCAGTGAGTCTTTCTTCTAAAAGTTGCATTCTGGGAAATGTAGGTAGAGGAAAGTCTTGGATGTTCAACCTCTCACTGCTCGTTAAGCAAAGTTTCTGGCTTCACCTCACTGGTATGTGGTTACCTAGCAACAACCTGCTGGTTAACAGGCAGGTCCCCCCACTTCGGTTACCTAGCAACAACCCGCTGGTTAATTGGCAGGTCCCCCCCCACTTCGGTTACCTAGCAACAACCTGCTGGTTAACTGGCAAGTTCCCCCCCCCCCAATTTGGTTACCTAGCAACAACCTGCTGGTTAACAGTCTCACGTTTCCTCCACTTTGCCTGATAACTGCTAAAACAACAGAATGGAGTGAAAACTGGACAAAAGATTAAAGATCAAACCACCAGCCTGGCAGCACTTCAGATATTTAAAACCAAAAACTTCTCAATAATTATCAATACAGACTGATGTGAACTGCTTCAGCTGTAGCCGTAGGGATCTTGATCCGGTTCCGGCTCCTGACCCAGCCTCTGCTTGCCTTCCAGTGCGTAACGGGCCGGAGAGCGGCTGTAAGGTTCTGGTCCAGTTCCCGCGCAGCCAGATCAAAGAGCTGCCGAAGAGCGACGTGGTGCAGGACGCCAAGTGGAGCCAGCTGCGCGGGCCGCACAAGGAGGTCAACTGGAGCAAGATGGAGGGACGCAACTTCGTCTACAAGATGGAGCTGCTCATGGCGGCGCTCACTCCCGGTCCGTAGGCCGAGCCGGCGGTTCTCCTTCCACTCAGCCGTCGCTCAGCACCATCGGACTCATGTCGGACTTGACAAAGCCAAGACATTTGTTTACTTTTAAAACGACAAACCTGCAGGAAGATCTGCTGTTCAACACAAAACAAAGTATTTTTCTATAGCTTGAAATATCTTTGTCATTTTATTTTCAGATGACTGTAGATACATAAAACTAACTTACAGGTAACTTTTCAGCTTGTTGTACCTAAATACCTTTAGGATTATTTAGGTCAATAATCCCTTTACATTGATTTTAAAATAGTTCCTCTGGGAGATTATTTCATTCATAATCTGACGTTTTTCTCACGTTATTAGTTTTGCCAATGGAACTAAAACTTAAGGAATTGTTTCCCTAAACAAGCCAAAAAGTTACTTGTAAGTTTTTAGATTGAAACTTTATTTCAAACTCAAGGTCCTCACAGTAAAAACACAAAATCTTACAGAGTAATTTTACAGTTTAAATGAGACAAAACAAAAACAGTTTTAAACATTTTTCCATGTTTTAGTGAAATGTAAGATATTTACAGTACAGACAGTTACTTGGTAAGATTGAGTGTTTTTGAAGTGCAACTAAAAAAGGAACAAAAACAAACAGTATCTACAATTATCTAAAAATAAACTTCAACATGGAGGCTTTGTTTTATTTTAGGATCTGGACTAAAATACTTGATTCTGTGTTTTTTTTTACTAATTTTTTCATGTTTCTGCTTTTCGGACTCAAACCTGTTCAGGTCCCGATGGTGAATAAAGCCACACAGCTGAGATAAAATCACACGGTTGGTTTAATTCCACAATAAATAAGGGGAGTCGGGTGTATTTACATGTTCAGTTCAAAATGTAAACATGATGCAGGCGTTTTAAAATCCGATCTGGGCTTCAGGACGGAGTCTGGACTCTGCAGGACTTCATGTCTTCATCACAGAGGCTGCAGCTCCGTCGCATCATTTGCTGCAACGGGACAAACATGAGACTCACTGCGGCTGTGTGAATATTTATAGTTAAAGTGTTAGCTGGACTCACTGGGAACGGCAGGAGCAGCACAAAATACATATTTGGTAAGAAGGAAAGTCGAATGTTACTGATCAGGATTAGAGAAACAAAAGAATCATTCTGACGTTTTTACTCTAAATTATTCTCAGATTTCTAGTTTTTTCTAAATTGTTTTTTTAAATTATAACTTCTCAGAATTATGACTTTAATCTTTTGAAACCAAAAGTGAGAATTTTTTTTTCAGTTTTAATCTGTTTCAAAAGCTGATTTCTTTTCTTTACTTTTGAAACTCTAAATTCTCCTGTTTTTTTCCAGATCATTTCTGAGTTTTTTGGCAGAAATTTCCTTTTTTTTTTTACTTTCTGCCCAGAACAGCAGCATTCAGACGGAGATTAAACTGAAAACTGGTGTCTTTTTATTTCAGGGTATTGGACTAAAAGGGGAACGTATGTGTGGATGCTTATCGCTAAATCTTCATTTTCTTAAAAATAGATCCCAATCCAAGTGTCACTTTGTGTTGGACAAACAAAATCCAGGACGTTTTTTGGTTCCAAAGTGAAGAAATGTATCAGAAATTTAAGCGGTGTGAATAATTTCAGTTTCAACTTTTCCGTAAGAAAATAAAAAGTTTAAATTAAACTTTCCGGCTGCAGATTTTTCATAAAGATGCTTTAAAACGTGGAGGAGGCCCAGACCTGCGCCCTGAGGGATGCCGTCCTCACGCCAATAGCATTAGCTTAGCGTTAGCTTTGGCTTCTCCGATGAGCGTTTGAAGGCCTCACCTGGCATCTGCCGCCGGCGTCGCCACGCCCCCAGCCTCCTGCAGCCCTGGTGCAGCAGCCACATGGCCAGCATGAGCAGAGCGGCCACCACCATCAGCGCCAGCGCCGTGACCGACAGGTACTGCAGATCCTCGTACAGAACCTCTGCAGGACAGACGGACCGGAGCCAGACTGATTTAACCTTTGACCCCAATTTCACAGAACAAAGATTTGCTGTCTGAGATGCTTTTATCTTCTTTTATCTCTAGTTTTCGCCCTTTGACCTTTCCTTCCTTCCTTTTACTGCTTTTAAGATTTTAACACCTGGCTGATGGAGTTTATCAACACACTTCAAAGTCGACCTTTGACTCTTCCTGCGCTCGGATATTTACAAACTGTTGATCTGCCTCAGTCTGTTGGCTTGCAGCTCATGTTTTCTAGCAGAAAGTTTGGCGAAAGGACGATCTGGAGGACCCACCGTTCACTTTGAGGACGAAGCCGAGGTCGCGGCTGTTCCCGGCCGGGTCCTCGGCCGTCACCACGTAGTATCCGGCGTCCTGCAGCCTCAGGTCGGACAGCAGCATGGAGCCGTTGTCGCAGGCCTTCACCCGGTCGCTGTAGTCCTGGGTGATGTTGGTGATGCCGCCGGGCCGCCAGGCGCCAATGGGGCGGCTCACCGCCCCGGACATGAAGCTCCATCGGATGGTGGGGACGCCGGACGACGTCACGTCCACCGAGAAGAAGACATCGTCCTGCACCGACCGGATCAGGTTCCTCTGGGAGGAGCTGACGGAGATCGATCCGGCTGCCGGAGGACGAGGGGAAACGATGCCCAAAATGAAAACCTCAAACATTTTGACATTAATCTTAGAAATGTTCTAGAAATTTCTGAGCTCCAAAAATAGAAAATATGTTCAAAAATAATGATAAATAAAAAACATGGACATTTTTTAGCTCAGAAAGTTGAAAATTTGCAAGAGAAAAATTCAGAAACTTCAGAAAATTTATGAAACTGGAAATTTGCAGGAAGAAACTTTAAGATTAATCTTACAAATTTTACAGAAAAAAACCAAGGCAATTTCTGAGTTTGAAAAGTCAAAACTTTCCCAAAAAGATGATGAGAAACTTACTTGGAAAAATCCCCCAAAATTTTGAGATTAAGTTCATTCATTTTCTAGAATAAACAAGGACACTTTTGAGCTGGAAACATCAATAATTTGCTAAAAAAAAACATAAATCTGAAATTTTCAAATTAATCTCAGAAACTGGCTAGAAAAAAAATCTGAAATGTTTGAGTTTAATTTAAGAAAATGTCTAAATAAAAGTTTGAAAAGTCAACAATTTGCCCAAAAAAATGAAAAGGTTTCGTTCCACGAGATATTTTTTACCTTGTTATAAGTGAAATAATCCGTGAGTGGAAACAGAAGTTTTTCCATCAAAATTAAGGAATAATTTACTGAAAACAAACTCCTATATTTTGCTGAAAAGTTATTTCTAAGTTTGTAAACCTGAAATAATACATGATATTTTCACTGGAAACTAAAACCCTCTTGGTAAGTTTTTATGTTTTTCATTGCAGCTTTTGTCATGGAAATAAAAATAATTTTAATTTTAAATGTGTTTAAGTCATAAGGAAAGAAGAGAAGGTTTCTGTTCATCATCATCAGGAGGAGAAAGCTCAGCGTTTCAGAAATATTAGTCGGAGAAAACGAGTAAATACAAAACGCAGCTTTTAAATGAAGGCGTTTATTACCAACAGAGAAAAATAATATCTAATATCATAAAAGTGAATGGAGAGCTTTGGACCCGTCTTATTCTGCAGAACCAAACTTGGAGAAACAGAATTTAGTTTTTATTCTAATCAGGAGAAAAACTGCGGAAACACTAGGTTCCTTTAAATCAGGCTGAAATTCAATTTATCCAGAGCTGCATTAATACCAACTTTATGATTCTCCGGAGCATCATAAAGTTTTAATCTGGGCTGAGCTGCTCTCCTGCAGAAATCTGAGCACAAACAAACCCGACGTGGATGTAAACTTATGAGCAGCAGCAGATTGAGAAACTGAACATTTCAAAGGTTTTAGCTGGAGGATCCGGTTGAAAGTCTTCCAACAAACCAGCAGACGGAGCGAAGCTTCAGATACAGTGAAGCTTCAGACAGAGAGAAGCTTCAGATACAGTGAAGCTTCAGATACAGTGAAGCTTCAGACAGAGAGAAGCTTCAGATACAGTGAAGCTTCAGACAGAGAGAAGCTTCAGACAGAGAGAAGCTTCAGATACAGTGAAGCTTCAGACAGAGAGAAGCTTCAGACAGAGAGAAGCTTCAGATACAGTGAAGCTTCAGAAACAGTGAAGCTTCAGACAGGGAGAAGCTTCAGATACAGTGAAGCTTCAGACAGAGAGAAGCTTCAGATACAGTGAAGCTTCAGAAACAGTGAAGCTTCAGACAGAGAGAAGCTTCAGATACAGTGAAGCTTCAGATACAGTGAAGCTTCAGACAGAGAGAAGCTTCAATACAGTGAAGCTTCAGAACAGAAGCTTCAGACAGAGAGAAGCTTCAGATACAGTGAAGCTTCAGACAGAGAGAAGCTTCAGATACAGTGAAGCTTCAGATACAGTGAAGCTTCAGAAACAGTGAAGCTTCAGACAGAGAGAAGCTTCAGATACAGTGAAGCTTCAGACAGAGAGAAGCTTCAGATACAGTGAAGCTTCAGAACAGTGAAGCTTCAGACAGAGAGAAGCTTCAAACAGTGAAGCTTCAAGAAACAGTGAAGCTTCAGACAGAGAGAAGCTTCAGAAACAGTGAAGCTTCAGACAGAGAGAAGCTTCAGAAACAGCGAAGCTTCAGACAAAGAAGCTTCAGAAACAGCGAAGCTTCAGAACAGTGAAGCTTCAGAAACAGCAAAGCTTCAGAAACATGAAGCTTCAGATACAGTGAAGCTTCAGATACAAAGCTTCAGATACAGTGAAGCTTCAGAACAAGGAAGCTTCAAACAGTGAACTTCAGACAGAGAGAAGCTTCAGAAACAGCGAAGCTTCAAAAACAGTGAAGCTTCAGACACAACGAAGCTTCAGAAACAGGGCGAAGCTTCAGAAACAGCGAAGCTTCAGAAAGAGCTTTAGAAGAAGAAGAGAAGAAGAAGAAAAATGGAGATGCCACGCAGTGGTAAAAATGGCCTTGTCCCAACTTTTTTGGCATTTGTTGACATGAAATTTTGAAACAACATATTTTTCCCTTAAAATGATACATTCTCTCAGTTTAAGCTTTTGATCTCTGATTTGTGTTCTATTGTGAATAAAATATAGATGTTGGCACCTCCACATCATTCCGTTCAGTTTTTATTCACAACTTGTTTAGTGTCCAAACTGTTTTGGAATCTGGTTTGTGCTTGAAAAGTTGAAAATCTGGAAGAAAAAAAGCCTCAAACTTTTGAGATTAACCTCTGATATTTTTTTTGAAAAATGTGTAAATTTTGAGCGCTCAGAAATGTTTGAGAAAACTCAGAAATGTAGAGATTAATCACAGAAAAAAAACTCAGAAACTTTTGAGACTCTTAGAGATTTTCTAGAAATTTTTTTAAATTTTATGAGGTTCAAAAGTAAAAAATGTTGGACTTCTCAAGGTTATAAATGTACAAGATTTTCCCCAAAATATTCTGAGATGAATCTGAACATGATAGCAGAAAAGTTCTCCTGTTTCTGTCAGCAGTGGGCCTGATGTGGCAGGAAACTGGTCCGACTGGTTTACAGCCTCCATAGTTTCTCTTTATTCTTCCTCAGAAGACAAACAGTTCTGGTTCTGCTGGAATGTGTTTAGTTAAACATTTCAGGCCCGCCGAGGAGGAAGGCAGATGATTAAACGCTAAACTTTGGAGGTTCTGTTCGACAGAAATGTTGATTTTCTAACACAAGCAACAGATTAACTCGCGCAGCTGCATAAAATGCCGCTTTTAGTTGGAGAAACTCACCTGAGTGCCACAGGTAGAGCGCGATGCTGAGGAACAGCGTGACGTCGTGGACTTCCCACAGTCTGAACAGCAACATTAGAACCGCAGACCCATCTGATGATCCAATTCTGGACCGGCCCGGTTCCGTTCCCTTCGCCGCTCACCTGGTTCTCGCGTTTTCTTGGAAATCGGAGAGAAGAAGCGGAGTTCCGCCTAAATCTGCGCGCTGTTCCTCCTCATACCTGCAGTCAGATCCACACCCTCCAGACAGGTTGAGCCAGAGATTACAGACTCCTAAACCGCCCCGGGACCAGAACCAGAACCGGAAGGACTCACCTGGAGGACCGCAGCCCGACGCACCTGGGAAAACGTGCCAAACAGGAAGTTCACACGTATGCAAAACACAAACAGACAACACGGAGATGACGGGTCAGCCCATCATTAAAGTATTCACACCCTTGAACACTTTACATTTCAAGGCAAAGTGGGAAGAGCTACGGAGCCCCCTGTAGGACAAACTGCGAAACAACAACAAACAAAAACAAGAAGGTCTGGTTTGAAATTAGACTAAGTTAACTTACAAGTAACTTTTTCAGAAAGCTAGAGCGTGTTTAAAATAAATCATTCCTTAATTTTTATTTTAAAAGTACAAATATCACGGACAAATTATTTTACTTAAAACTAAATAAGTAAAACAATATATTAAATGTCATTCCTCGTTGTGACCAGCAGGTGGCAGCAACAGAGCGGCTAGTAACGCCGTTATTGATACTAAATAAAGATTTGTTTGTTTCCTTTACATCAGCTATAAAGAAAACAAATGGATTAGTAAGTTGTTGCAGATGTAATTAGTTATACATTATTTTAGGTTGCTTTTTGAAGACAACTTACATTTTAAATGCTAAAATTACCTTAAAATGCTTCAACATTCTCGCAATGCATTTTGTGAGCTATAGACCGTCTGTATATTGGTTAATTTTGATTTCTCTTTTATAAATGTATTATTTCTCTGATTTCTGAATATGTTTAGTTAAAAGTCAAATCCTAAAGTGACTGAGGGAATATTTGAATGTCCCACCGTGAGTCAGAACCGGATGTGTGAAGTTGATGAGGCTCCGCCAGATGAATGAACGGGATGTTTACCTGGCAGGAGCGACGCCAGGGTCCTGCAGGTGGATCTGCCAGGGTGAGGATCAGCCATTACACTGCGGCCATCTGACCTCTGTGATTCTCCACATGGGAGAATCTCAACTGCAGTTTATGGTAGTGGGGGTCAGAGTTCACACTCTGCCCTGGTGTTCATGTTAAGTTAGTGTTTTATTGAGATTCCATTTTTGTCCAACTGTAAGTTGCTACTTTTATCCCATCCTTTGAACCATTTGGCTTTTCTGTGGATTTTTCTTCAACCGCTAAGTGGCTCTTATGGAGCAGTTCTTCAAATTCACGCCCCTCATTGAAACACAAAGAAGTTAATATGATGCCGCTTTTAAGTTAGTTTCGGCTCATCGATCTGGTGGTACAGGAGGGAAATGGAGCCGCTGCTCGTAAAGTCGCTGTTAACGAATCCATGGCTCTGCGTTGGACACGGATTCCTCCACTGCGTCCTTGTGACAAGCGGAGAGAAACGGCTTATATAAGCCGCTTATCCGCGGCTTATATACGGCATTAAAAAACAAAACAAACACTTTGTAGATAAAGTCATAGTAATGGTCCCTCTACTCCGGAAAATACGATACTTATGTTACTGTGAATAACCAAAGTGTGAGACTCTCCATACTCCACTCCTAGTTTATCCACGGTTATTCATGGCAATGCTAACTAGCTTAGCATTCATGACAGGGAAGGTGGCGCTAATCTCATAAGACTGAAATGTCCAAATTTTCTTTAGAAAAGTTTGAAAAGTACAAAAAAATTGCTTGAATAGAAAAGACTAATTTCTAATATTTAAAAATATTAAATATTTTGATTTCAAAAAAATATTTGTATTGTAAAATTGTCAAGACAATTTCTTCATTGTCTTGAAAAAATTCATGACAATGAAAAGTAGAAAATTTGATTTTTAGTTCATTTTTCTAAGTTTTTATTTTTATATATTTTTTAAAAACCCATTAATCTCAGAAACTTAAGTTTTTATTTTTTGAGAAAATCTCAAATGTTGATTTTAAGTTTCTTCCTAGTTTTTTTGGAACAGCACTGCTCATAGGGTGATTAACAGCACTAAGACCCGCCTTCCAGCTGATTGGATGTTCGCATCTAGCACTGAAACAAGTCAGATAATTTGTCTTTCACAGATTTTCAGTCTTCAACACGTTTCCACTTTCAAACATCTAAAATATATATTTTATGAAAGTTGAATACTGCAGCTTTAAACTCCTCAAACTGTTTTTATGTTCTTCACATGAAACAGTAAAATAAGTTTTCAGTGTACCAGCGGTGACCTTTGTATATCTAAATGAAGAGTTTGGGCACTAGGACCCAGGGGATGAGAACCAGCAGAAACATGGCCGCCGGCCTGTTGAGCGTTTTTCTTTATTTTCTTAGAACAAAAACATTTTTTCTCCAGCTGCATATCAGGTCTGAACACACAGAACTAAACAGTCAACAATTAAAACAAAAAAAAACAAAAAACACGATTGAATAATAAAAAGTTCAGAAAGCCGCTGCGTCTTCAGCCATCAGACCGCCGAAGTGACTCCTGCCTCAGGCGGCCATCTTGGAATACAAAAAGTCAAAGTGACAACCAGACGGTGAGGAAACAAACCGACACCCTGCAGCTCGTCTGCGCTGCAGAAGTTGGATTTAAAAGCTCGGCTGTCGGTTTAAACTCCAGACTGATAGTTGTTGTGGTTGATGGAGTCCAGCCGGGTCCGGTTCCGTCCTGTGGACCCAGAAGGCCCGGCTCCGTCTCAGTTGGCGTGCGAGACGGTGGAGAAGCACAGCTTTAATGTGTAGGGATACGGTCCGCCTGCAACAGGAAGGGACAGGATGAGACGCAGCGGCGGCGGCACCGGGCCGGACCGGGTCCGGTCCGGTGCCGCAGGGCAGCAGGATGTGGATGAAGCTCAGAGTTGGTCCAAACCGGCTGAGAGTCAATTGTCAAAACAGAAAACTGAGGCAGAGCTTATTCTGCTTCAGACACATACAGTGGCCCATTAGGGACAAAATACATGAGCACATTTCTGTAAAAAACTGACCTTTTGAGATTTCTGAAATTTTTACGAGAAAAGTTGGAAATTTCAATTTGAAAAAAAAAATACTAAATTTGTTAAAATAAAGAAATAATGTATACATACATTTATCTGAAATTTTACAGAAAAATAAGACATTTCTATGACCAAAGAGGAAAAAACCTCAAAGTTAGTTAATCTCAGAAATATTTTGTAAAAATAAAATCTTTAGAATTTCTTGAACGTTTCTTCCAAATTTTTTGTTTTGACAATTTCCGAGTTTGAAAATGGTAAAATTAAAAATATAGAATATTTTCTGGAAAATCTCTGGAAATTACATTAACATTTCAGTTTTTTTTCCAAAAGTAAATTTTTGACCTTTTTTCTTCTCCCAAAACTGGACATTTTTCAAAGCTTGAAACTCAGAAATGTTGAGTAATTTCAGAAATTGTTAAAACATTTGGAAATTTGAGTTTGAAGTACAAAATTGGCTGGAAAAAAAAAAAATCTCAAATGTCCTAGAAAAAAACCCAAACACAATTTCTGTGATTAATCTCAAAATTTATCAGAATTTTTCCATTTGCAATTCTTTAACTTAGAACATGGAAAAAATGTTAAAATAAAATGTCAGTGGAACCTTTTCATCAATATTAAAACTTGCTTATAAACTTGAACATTTCTGAGTTTGTAAAGTCTAATGTTTGACTTTTTAAAGTTTTTTCTCCTATAAATTTTATGAGATTGTTCTAAAAATTTCCGAGTTTTAAAAAGAGAAATGTGCCACTTGGCCCCTGAGCCGCCATCAGATTACAGTCCCATCAGTTCTGCATGAACTCAGCCGTTTTATTGCGCCGTCACTTTAAATCCAAGTGAGCCTCTGCTGGCCACGCCCCCCCAGCTCAAGGTTTACACTTTGCGCATGTTTAGACGTCCATCTTTGAAAAGCATCAGTGGGGCCTCCCGGCCAGCCGTCAGCCTAGCGGACCAACAGTGAGCAGTGAGAGAGCAGAGAGTAGATGAGTGATCGAGACCAACCCTTTGATGACCCTTTGCTCGCCTGCCCCCCCACACCTGGGTTTTTCATCTGGTAGTGGTTCATCAGCGCCAGCGCCTCCATGGCGTCGTTGATGGACTCCCATTCCAGCAGGCCGGAGGCGCTGCGGTCGCTGGGAGCAGCGCCACCTGTTGGCAGGATCAGCAGGGTCAGATCCAAAACAGGAGGGAATCGGTTCTGGTACCGATATCTGAGGGTTAGCACCAGCACATACCAAAAACAGAGCCGAGTACTGGCTCATTTAGAGATGGGAACAAAGGTTGGCCAAAAATATCAAATCTCAGGAACTTTCTAGATTCCCCCCCCCCATTGTAAAATTTTGAAGTTTTAAACTCAGAAGTTGAAGTTGCCTAGAAAATTTCTGAGATTCTGAATTTCTTGGCAGAATTTTACTCGATTATTCAGTCAGTGAATAATTTGATCCCAACTGGTGGAAAACGTCTCGCCATCTTTACACGCTGCACCGATCCACTTTTCACGTCTGATACCGATATCTGAGATTTAGTATCGACTAAATTGACTTAAAATGATTTTTTTAATGCAGATTTAGATGTACTCGACTAGAGGTTAATGTGATAACTGCACCAGAAGCGCAGATTTAAAAACACCAATAGTTTAATCAAACATGTAAAAACGACTTTGATTTGTTCAATCAGCGCAGTTAGAAGTAGAACAGCCAATAGAAAATGATAACAGCAGCAAACCTTTCAAATGGTTCAGAAAGTGCAATCAGGAATTCTCCATTTAAAACAAATAAATCATGACGTAGAGTGTAGAACTAGACTGAATAGATCTGCCGACATGGATTGGAAATATTGATCAGATCTACAATTCTTTCAATGTTGGTGCCAATTAAAACATTATTGGTGAAATTCTAGTTCAGAAACAAAATTTAGATTTTAAACCTTCAAATTTAATTTCTACACTTAAGAAAAGAAAACAGTTTTAAAGTTCTTACTTTTCCCTGTGAACATTTTGACGTTAACTGGACTCTTCACTCCGAGTTCTTCACAAATCTGTAACACATCAGGGTGAAACATGAAGGTTTGTGTGTTTTAAGACGCCGTCCTGCCTGCGGCGGCGGCAGCGGACCTGAGCGAAGATCTCTGGCGTGACGTCGGGCTGCGCGTTGAAGAAGTGCAGCACGTTGCTCGGGTGCTGGATGCGGTTCTTGGCCGCCTGCTCCGGCGAGGAGAAGCGGTTGTTGCGGGAGCCGTGGAAGTCCTTGAAGCTGCTGGTGCCGTCCTCCAGCTCGTAGCACTGGCCGGGGACGATGGCCTGCTGCTTGGAGACGCTGCAGGGGGCGGAGCCACACGGTCAGGCCACGCCCCCTCGGCGCGGGGCCACAGGGCGGCCTCAACTCACCACACGTTGAGCTTCTGGCCAAACAGGAAGTTGTTGTTGAGGTGAGTGATGGCCCGGTCCACAGCGTAGCAGTCGCCCATCTCCACCATGGCGGCTCCCGGTTTGCTCTTCATGAACTTCACCTGGCAGGAGAACAGAACCGGGTCAGAGAGCGACCGGACCGGGCCAGAGAACTGCAGCGCTTCTTCTAGGGCTGTATAATAATAGATATTTTCTTAGCAAAAAAAAAAAAAAAAAAAAAAAAAAAAAACGATATTCATCCTTAAGTATCGTAACGTCCAACTGTCACCTTGTTCACTCACTGCTTGCTTCACCAGGTCATCAGGCTTAGAGTGATTCCTTCAGATGTTCAGGTTAAAAAGGTATCAAACTATTCAGAGCAGGAACTTGGTTCACTTTATTTACTTTACTAATGCATGTCAGCTACAGTTTGGACTGTTTCAACTAAAAGAAACATGTTTTCTCTCCACTTCTTTGGTTCATTTTGTCCAGCTGTCCACTTTAAGTCTGTGTCCAACCAGAGCCATGTATTGTGTAGTTGGTGCTTTTAATCAGTTTTCAGTTAAATTAATTCAGTCCAACTTTATAACAGTCACAAAATGTCACCAAAATCACTCTGTCCCTCTGAAATCTTTCAGAAAATCACAAAAGTGTATTGAATTGTATAGTTTGTTGAATATTGCAATATATATCACATCTTGGGCAGATATCGTGTACCGCATCGTGAGATTATTGCATCACTACAGCCCTAGCTCCTTCACTGACCCGCTCCACATTTCCATAGAGACAGAAGATGTTGAAGACCCGGTCTGCGTTCATCTTGGCCGTGTCCAGCCCGTACGCCATGACGACCGGCGAGTCGGCGTGGGCGCCGTATTCGCCGGGCGGTGGCGGCGGAGGCCCGTAACCAGGCCCGTAGCTCCGGCTGCCGCGGCCCCTCATCGGGGGGCCCATCCGACGGCCCTCGTAGGGAGGGGACCCGTAGCTCTCCTCGTAGCCATGGTAACCGCCTCCTACAGGACGACGAGACAGAAAAAGGTGACGCACCAAACCGGAGGCGTAGAGTCGCTCCAACACAGAGGAACCGACTTGCAACGTTCAAGTAATTTGACAAGAATGCAGCATCACAGATTAGTGAAATGATGCTTCACAAGTTTGGCAAAAACAACTTTAATCTGTTCAGTCAGAGCAGTTAGGAGTCGGACAGCCGATGTAAAATAAATAACTGATTAATAACAGGTCAACCTTCGCATACAAACGTAAAAACAAAAGGCAGAAAGTCTAATTAGGAAGTTAGATATACTGTAAAATAAATGGACACACAGCACAGAATCAGACTGCATAGACTGTGGATTTCACCTGATGTAGAATGTTTCTTAATAACTGGTAGATATTGGCTCTCTGATGCTAGATGAGGGGTCAGAGGTCGGCGGACTCACCGTACTCTGGAGGATGGTCCCCCAGCAGAGCCGGCTGCCTCTGGCGCTTGTTGGGATTCGCGTTGACGTCTTCTGAGGACAGGAAGTCAGGAGGAGGAAGAGACACAAACACGACTCCAGTTAATGAGGCGGCAGGACGAGCAGCAAACGATGAGCCGACGGGCCGAACGGCGCCGGGCCAAACGGAGCGCCGGGTCAGCAGACATGCTGCTCAAGGCTCATCATCTAACCGGGACCCCCCACAGTCAGACTGCCTCAGTGATCAGGGTTGAGGGGAGAGGCGTGAAATGCACCAACTGCAGGAAGAGCAGCGTGTCTGACTTCGGGTTCTGACCGTCCTGGACCAAACAGACCGGGCCCTTTAAGACAACCCGAGTGGAGCAAGCAGAAACGCTGAAGGATGAGGTGGATGCAGATGATCGGAGGCTGCGTTCAGACCTGGCAGCAGCATGACCCGGGAGGAAACCGCGTTTAACGCAACTTTATTAGAACAAAAACACAAACCCAGGGTTTCTCCCACGACATCAGCCTGGCAGCCCGCCAGGCTTTACCCGACTCCCACACCAGGCGTAGCGTTGCTTGGTTTTTATTTAAATCGTTTATCTCACCAAAAGGTTTCTGCCAAGGGATTACAAGCCTCTCTGAGCTAGCTAAGCTAGGCTAATGGACTCAACCAACTCGCTCTTTGGTTGCCTAGCAACAACCTGATGAGTGACTTAACTGCTTAAAAATAAAAAAACAAATTGAGTAAAAACTGGATAACTCAGGAAATGTCACACCACCCGCTTGCTTTAAATATCTCAAATTCTGCCAAACAAAAAGACCAATCAATGATAGATGGGCTGATATGAAATGTTCACATCGTGACACGTTTTTTTTTGGGCCATATTGTCCAGCTCTGATTTTCACCCAAAACAAATGGAGTGACGTCCAACACGACTGAAACCTGGAGAAACCGCAAACTGCTGCGTTTAACGCAACTTTATTAGGAATAAAACCAAACAAATTCAGATGCGTATTGATGATTTTAACAGTGGCACTTGACAAAATTCTGATGTTTACGTTTTCATGACATGAAGCATAAAAAAAGAATAAACCGTTCAGTGGATGTTTGGATAAAACCGAGGAGGTATGAAGCTGAATCATCGTCCCACTGAAGTACAACCAGTTGATGGACGTTTGATTTGAGACCTTGGAACATTCTTGAACGTAGCGATTAAACTAAGCTAGCTTTGATCCAGGTAGCAACAGGAGTCCAGGGTGGATGTTAGTGCCAGGTCTGAACAGGAGCCCAACAGGTGAACAGGGGGGGGGGACTAAACACACAGTCACTCTGGGTCACAAATGGCTCAGTTAAAGTAAAGAGGTTTGTACGCTCACACACACCTGCACCGCTCCCATTGCCATCTGCATCACCATCTGTACAGGTGCGACAATCAGAGAGTCACAGTGGAAGCCATGTTATTCACCGTTACATGTTCACACAAGAGACAACAGCCCAACCGCGTAAATGTCAGGGGGGTAAAATGAGGAAACCTGAACCCAGCTGTGCTAACTCAGAGTCAGTATGAATACTTTTGGCTCCTTTGAACAAAAGCCCAGGATGTAAATCGTGTGTTGTTGCGCTTTGGAAGGGTGGTGGTGGTGGGGGTCTCGCTTTACTTACTGCATGTTTACCAACACGGAGAGAGAGGGGGGGGGCATTAGCTGCAGCAGATCCCTCACTCTCCATTCACTTCATTTCATCCAAACCCTCCTCTTCCTCCTGCTCCTCTTCTTCATCATCATCTCCTGGTTTTACCAAAGGCAGCAGCAGCAACGCTCACTGACGGCTGAGCCGGGACTCCGTCTCTAGAGGAATAATCCTGCTTTAGTTCAGAGTGGGGCTGTGGGGGCTGTGGCTCCTCTTAGCCGCAAATTGCCAAACCTGCATTACATGGAAGGCGTTAAAAAAAAAAAAAAAAAAAAAACTAAACAAGGAATGAGCAGAAAAAGAAGAGAAGGAGCAGAGAGAACGGGCGGCGGTCAGTGGCTCCGGTGTGAGTGGTGTTGGTTGGAGGTGGGTGGGTTGGTTCTGTATCAGTGTGCATCGTCTGTGGCTCGTCTTGACTCTCCGTTCAGTGAGGCGCTGTAGATGTGGCAGGAGGTGGTGGTGGTGGGGGGGGGGGGACCGAGTGTAGCTCGGAGCCCCGCCTCGTCGTGTTGGGTGGGTGGGTGTCTCCTCTGTCCCTCTGTGTGAGCGCGGCTGTGCTTTGACGATGCGTGTTCTCTGCAGATCAGACTACAGATACTGATGCTGGTCCATGCCTCTGCTCTCGCTTTTTAAACCTCCTCAAGCCGGGTTTGGCTTTTTGAGAAAAACAAACAGCCTCCGTTTCCATTTGTCTTTTTTAAAAAAAAAACAAGAGGTGACCTCCAGAAATTTGCGGTCACGCGACAGCGGAAAAGACCAGAATCAGTCTTATGTCAGGAAAACTCGACTCCAGGCGTTTTGTATGAATCAGTCAATAAACCCCGGGAAGATTCCTCAGTACTTATCGTCCAACTTAATGTCTGACTGATGTGACGTCTTCCTTGCAAAACACAACCAATAATTATATGGGTTTAAAAAAAAATCCCATCTTGCAACAGAACATTAACTTTTAACCATATTTTCACTCCAATTGAAAAGTGAAGCGTTTCCTACGACCCAAGTTTCCAAAGGTGGGATTAAAATCTCCAGAGGAAACTGGATAAAGTAGAAAAGGCCACATCACCAATTTTAAGTACTCAATGATATTCAAAACAAAAAAACTGATCAATAATTATCGATACTGACAGGTGTGAACCGATCTTTAAAATGCCTGACCTGCCAATTCCCATTTTGGACGATTTTACTTTGAATTGTTGCTAAATGTTAGGTCCGTCACAATAACCAATAAATCAATTAATCACATGATGAATTACAATAATTCAAGAATTTTCATTTCCATCAGTTAGTCATTCATTCAGTTATTGTCTCCAACAATAACTGACTGATAAGTCTTCAGTTTGTTTTGTTTTCAGAGACTTTAATTTTATTTCTCGTTTAGTTTATATATTTAAAATGTCCAGTGTTAAACGTTCATTACTATTTAAAATATTATTATTATCCCACTAGATTACTTTTAAACAATATTATCGTTTATCGTCCAGCTGCATTAGTTATTGAGACAGACAGAAATCCTCTGACCTGGTGGGTCCGTCTGGTTTGTTTTCAGACTTAAGATCGGTTTCACAGTGAAACGTCGACAGATCTCCAAAGATTCCGGGAATCTCAGCCGATTTATCGGTGCACTCATAAAAAAATGGTTCCATCGTGAAATGACTTCCAGCCCTTTAATCAAACCACATGTCCGCTGTCCACTTTACTTGGTGACTGTTGTAGATGTTGTTCTGTTTGTGCTTCTGTGTGTTTGGGGCCGTGAGGACAAATAATCATCCACAGCAGCCTCAGTAAAACGTGGAGCCGCCCGCCGCTCACCTGGCGCGGAGCAGCAGGAACACGGCTGGCAGCAGAGAGAAAAACACTCCTGATCAGGTTCGCATCACGGCGGCAGAAAAATGCAAACAATGGACGGCCAACGAGGGGAAGGAGCAAACGCCTGGCGAACAAAAAAGCCTGACTGTCCTCAGGCGCTTCTCTAAAAGGCAGCAAACACCCTGAGGACAACATGCACTGAACCAGAGACTGTCCTGGTCTCACTGCGCCGCCTGTCATCGTTCCTGCTCACCTTACAAAAACAGATTCTCAGATCTCCATTAGAAACATTAATTCCTCTACATGAGGCCTGAGAAGTAGAAACTTGCTGGTCTGACTCGTTCACACCGACAGCGGAGACGAAACGTTCAGCCCCAAACCCACAGGAAGCTTCACTAGGTACAAATTTAAAAATGGGAAACAAAAAAACAAACATTTTTTAAACAAATTATCAAAACCCCTGGCTCTGGTAGTAACTTAATTTAACATTTCCAGGAGGAAATATATGTTTTGTTTCAGAAATCAACTTTGATAATAAAAACTGAGTTTTTTATTTGTTAAATTTAATAATTTGCTAAATATGATAAAACCTTAAATCACTAAAGAAATACTGCTATTGAATTTTCGGCAATATGATGCTTATGTTTTAACCCTCCGACAACCGACCTGTCGGCGCCAACATGTCTAAATTTGCAGTACCGTAATTCTGCCACACGTCCAGCAAGTATCGGGTTAATACGGAAAAGCTGTAGCTGCAGAGAGTGTAATTAATCGGGGGGGGGGGCACTCTGTTAATAGACGGTATATTTCGGAAATATCTTGCTGGATATTTAAAGTTCTGGTTGTTATGGATACATGGGTAAGTATATCATCTCACAGGACATTTAAAGAACTACGGACAATTAAAATAAGGAAGATTTATATAGGCAGACACTCAAAACTCGGGTGTAAGAGGGTTAAGGAAGGAATTTAATAATTAGCATTTTTTGGGCATTACGTAAAATAAGCTAAAATAAATGTGCCAGTTTTCAGCCGATTAATCGTAATACAGTCGTTGCTCTGGCTACATCTTAAAACTGTGATCATTTCCATCAATTCTCATTTTAAATCAAGTTTTAAATCATTTAAACTTGAAGAACATGAGGAATATTTAGAATAAATGCCGAATCTAGTTTTGGAAACAAGGCTGGACAAACGGACTCATGTAGGAACATTTCTATTTCTTTGAGCTTCAGCGTGAAAAAGGTCAAAGGTGACTCCGTTCCGCTCACGGTGTTGTGCGTTTACTGGTTTTCTGAACGGACTGGAGCGTCAGGTAACCTGCAGGCGGCTGCAAACATCGGCGTGTCGCCGAGCTGGAACAATAACATGCCAGCAGCATGAGGAAGCAGAACCGGAGCAGAAAATCCCTCCCAGTCTTAATAAGAGTAGCTGCAGGGTGTCAACTTTCTGCTGCCAGCTCACGTGTTCCTGCACATCCCAGCTCCAGGCAGCGCTCACCCGGACCGGACCGCTTCATCACTAATCAGGAGGCAAAGTGAGCCGACTGACCGGAGGTCAGCGGCGCTCTGGCGCCCTCTGCAGGTTTTACCTGGGCCGCCCAGGTTGGGGTTGGTGTAGTCCCAGGTGTCCTGGTCGTTCTTGAAGACGTTGAGGCGAGTCGGCTGGGGAAACAGAGCGGCACAAAACGTCACTTTAACGCCAGAACTGGGTTCTTCAACATGGAGCAAGAGGAGAAACATTTAAAACCAACATCCTTTTTGTTCTGCTATATTTTATTTGAGTAAAAAAAAAGTTAAAATTGATGCAAATGTAACGTCTTGACTGTCAGTATCATCCAGTTGCTTCGCTTCTCAACCACAGAAAATGCAAAACACCAAAAGAACTGCGGAAATAAAATGAAACCTGATGTGAGTAATGAAAATTTGTTGACACATTTCCCACGTCTAAAAGCTTCAGCATTATGCTCATCGAATGTAATAATTATTTAATAGAAAACATCCTAAGAGTTGATGCTTCTGTGCAGCTTCTCCAGTATCGTCTCTCAGTGGGGGGGGGGGTCAAAGGTTAATGTCTATGGAGGGACTGTGGCATGGAGACGTTTGGGAACAGATTCCCTAATTAACTCATGATTTGATTGGCTGGAGTGTCTGAAAATCACCTTTAAGCTCCAAGTGAGGTCTGAACTAAAGCTCCAGGAAAAAATAAGAGAAATAAACTAAAAAAATTCCAAAGGAAATAATTTTTTTTTTTTAAAGTTAGAAATCCGAGAGAAAAATGTAACACTTGTAATTCCAAAGAGAGTAAAAACGGTCAGAGTTCTGAGGAACTGAAAAGCCGTTTTGGTTTTGACCGACAGTGAGGAAGGAGCAGCTTCTAGTGGGTCTGTGCAGATTTTACTCCTAGTCTAAGCGTCACTCAGCCCAGCTGAGCGGAGCCCCATCGTACCTTAGCGTATTCGATCTTCAGGGTGCAGCAGCCGGAGTAGATGTCGGCTCCGTTGAGCGACGCCTTGGCCCGCTGGGCGCTCTGCACCGAGTCGAACGTGGCCAAAGTTAAGGAGGCGACGGCGCTTCAGCTCTCCTGACCCTCCCTGCGCTTTTCCTTCACTTCACCCTCCATCTGAGAAGTTTCTGCCTGACTGAATGACACTTTCAGGGACTGAACTGGCTCACCATGTTCTTTCCATTATCGCAACTCGATCTACATGACACGTTGCTTCGTTTTCTCTCTTTTCCCCGTTCAGATCTAGATCTGGTTTTCCAGAGGGACCTGCTGCTCCCCCAACAGTAAAAGCTCGTTTCCACCCAACAGGAAGGATATTCCACCATGGCCTGGACGCCGTTCTTCCGGAAGATGACGATTCTCTGGACGGGCCCACAGTTGTTGCAGATGGTGTAGAGGACGTCCTGCAGGGGAGACAAAACAGAAGCCTGTATGAAACTCTGACGCAACAAAAACACAGATGGAGACAGACTTCAGTCAACCTGATAGTTCCTAGGAATGTTGGCTTCCAGACGGGTTTTACCGTCTCACCACTGAGGCTCTGTCACATTCTGATCAACAACTCAAAGGAGCCTTTTACAGATTATTTCTAGATGTAATTCACAACATGTCACCTCATTCATCCTGACTGGTCCTTATTTAACAGTTCAAGTTACTGAATCACTAAGTTTTTATGTCTAAGGAAACCCAGCAGATTGCACCGAGTCAATGACTTGCAGTATTTCTTCCTCCTGGTTGAACGACAGCAGAGAAAAACACTGTCCTCCAACGGGACGAAACCTCCAGAAGAGGCAGAAAGAAACGCAATTAAAATAAGTCTGTTGAGGAGACGAGTGATTAAACATCACACTGCTTCCTGTCTTCTTCAGCGTCTCTGCCAGAAGTAACATCTGGCTGCTGATCATGTGACTCCTGTGTAAAAACAGTTTCCACTGCAGTTTTGCCAAATGCAGTCGAAAAGCCACTTCACCTCAGCGTAATTACTTTTTTTTTAAATAATCAAACCTGTTTCTTTCAGAGTTTTCATTAGTTTTCAGTGGGTTTCCATTAAGCAAATTTATTTTTGTAATTCCAACAGAAACGCAGCTTCCAGTTAAGAGCAAACTAATGTTTCTAAATATAGATAAAACAAACTCTGGGTTCGGGAGTTTTTCAGATTTTCATGGAAAAATTTGATCAAATTTCCATCAGATTGTCACTAAAATTAAACAATATTTTCTTGTCAAGTTGAAAAATGTGCCTCAAACAGTTTTTCAGAGTTAAACATCCTGCTAAACTTGTTTTGTTTTTATCTTAAAGCCTAAAAAACAATAAAATGGTGCTTCTTTAAAAAACCTGATTCCCATTGGTAAACATTTAGACAAACTATCTGCCATATTTGATCAAAGTGCGATAAATTAGACACTACAACTATAAATTTGAATCAAGTCCTAACACTATATTTTAGACGTTTAAGGTAATAAACGGTTTCCAAGGCAACGGCACTTTGTTTTTATTGCAGCTCTTTTCGCTTCCGCTGGTCTTTTTATGCCATTTAGGCCGAACGTGTCCGTTACCGTGGTGATGGGGTAGATGGGGTTCATGATGGTGAAGAGCAGAACGTTGTTGACGCTCCTGGAGTCGTCCGAGTCGCCCGGCCTGGAGATCTTCTTGCTGGTGGAGTAGTTGATGAAGGCCGGGTGTCCGGCGATGTAGACCTGGTTGTCGGCGGCGTACGTGACGGCGGTGGACGAGCCGTTCATGTCCTCGTACTCCACCAGAGCCTGGCGCTTGTTGGGCATCACCACCACATAGCTGGAACGCAAACACACACACACACACCATCTTCTGCTCTGATCTCTTCACATACACAGACCGCTTCATAACAAACCCTGGAGATTTATCTCTAAACGGTTTCAATCAACCAGTTTGGCATCGTTACGCCTGGCTGTAATCGCAGCATCTTTCCTGGATGCGGCACAGCTGCAGCATCCGCTCTGATCGCACATCAGGACGTTTTTAAAGCTCAGCTGAGGTTAATCTGATCTGGAATCAGTTCATCTGCATCAACACCAGAAGAGAACTGCATGTGCTGCTGGAACAATGATTACATCTGTCAATTAAAAGATTGATGAGTTAAAACAAGCTCAATCATTTGCATGATTCATCATCTCTACCAAAAACTGGGTGATAAAATCTTCAGTCTGGTGTTTTGGTCTCAACTAAACCTTATAGAATATTCTTGTTTCCAGACTTCATAATTCAGCCGTTTTCTTCATTTATTTTGCATATTTACAAAGAAATTGATTAATCGGATAAAAATCAGCACATTCTGTTTTCATTCAACAACTCATGGACAGTTTATAAACTATTCAGAGCCTAAAAAGGCTTTTTTTTTTTGGTGAATCTGAACCAAGTGAAGCTAAAACGTGTCAGTTTGCAGCCAAAGGGCTGAATGTAAAATGCCCACAACATTTGCACAGTTTTGGCTTCATTATTGCCATTTCAGAAAACAATAACCCTTTTTTAAGTCTGTGTCCTCCAGTTGACGACTGATAGAAAACCTGATTGAACTCCAACCAGGACCAGACCGGCTGCATCAGCCCATCAGCTGCAGTGACGTCGTCGTCTCTCCAGGCAGGTGGTTTACCTGGTGAAGCTCGTTTAACGTAATAAACTTTAAATTAAAGTTTTAAAGGATCTTTCAGATGTTACAGTAACACCTGCCAGGTGAAACGTGATAAACATGGTGGCGCTACCCTACAGCGCTGATGTGAAGATTATAAGACTCTTCCAGGTCATCTGTAGCTCCGCCCCCTTTCTCCTCTGAGTAAACAAACCGCTGCATTTACAAAGTTCATTCAAAGTTTGACCAAGTTTTTCCCACCAACTCGGCACAGTTCACTTAAATGTGGTTAAAATATGTGAAATAAAAGGTGAAAAGACGATGAATCAGATGTTTAAACTGAATGAAGCACAAAACTTTAGTAACTTCAGACTTTGGTCCACAAAACTAAACTTTGGGGTAATTTGAGCTTCTTACGCCGTCAGACAACAGACCCTCAATCGATTCTGCTGGACGATTAATTGTCCCGATAATTATTGCTATAACAATAATTAGAGCTGTAGCGATACAATAATCTCACGATACGATACATGATATTCTGCCCACGAAACATATTGCAATATTCAGCAAACACCACAATTCAATACACTTTTGTGATTTTCTGAATGATTTCAGAGGGACAGAGTGATTTTGGTGACATTTTGTGACCGTTATAAAGTCGGACTGAATTAATTTAACTGAAAACTGATTAAAAGCTCCAACTACACAATACCTGGTTCTGGTTGGACACAGACTTAAAGTGGACAGCTGGACAAAATGAACCAAAGAAGTGGAGAGAAAACATGTTTCTTTTAGTTGAAACAGTCCAAACTGTAGCTGACATGCATTAGTAAAGTAAATAAAGTGAACCAAGTTCCTGCTCTGAATAGTTTGATACCTTTTTAACCTGAACATCTGAAGGAATCACTCTAAGCCTGATGACCTGGTGAAGCCAGCAGTGAGTGAACAAGGTGACAGTTGGACGTTACGATACTTGAGGATGAATATCGATTTTTTTTCTAGGAAAGAAAATATCGATGTATATCGCGATATTGATATTATTATACAGCCCTAACAATAATATTGTTTTGAAATAAAATAATGCAAGTTCATCCCCTTGTAAACAAACTTTAATTTTGTAAAATTAAAATAAAAGAACTGTGCCCAAGACAAGAAGCAATAACTTAATTACTTCTCATGATAAATTAAAACAAATTCAATAATTTGCATGATTTATTGTTTCTGTTTTTTCCTCTTTCTACCAAAAACTGAATGATTATTGTTCTCAGTCTGGCGTTTTGGTCTTAACCAGCCATTTTTTGAAGGATAATTCTGTTTACAGAGACTCCAGAATTTATTTTATTTGTCGTTTCAACAAAATGATTTATAGCAAATAACTTCTGGGAGAATTTATAGTCCAGAAAAGTGTGTTTTTGTAAAAAGAAAAAAAACAAAACAAAAAAAACATCTGGAAGATATTTTAAAAATCCAAAATAAGATAAAAATATAATTAAAAGCCCCCCACACACAACCAAAACTAAATAAAATGGATTTGGAAATCTCAACAAAATTGTCCTTCAAAAAACAACAAAGAAAATCAAGTTCATTTCAGTTTATCATGTGATTAATTGATTAATCGTTTATTACGACAGGCTTTGCGTACTTTCAAATTTTACGTCCAGGATTTTAGGATTAAGAATTACGACTATAAAAGTCAACATGGCTGCTCAGACTGCAGACGCTTTGAAAACCATCAGATTCAGCTTCACAAATCATTTCTTTTTTCTTTTGATTAATGATCTTAAATCGAGTCGTTCAGCCTGCAGTGGAAGAAGTCGGATACTTGATCCTGGTGATGTCCAAACAGGGAGAAATGTTTGGCATTCTCCCAGCATGCATCCTGATTGGCTAGCTGCAGCAGAGACACACCTACTGAGTCAACCATGCGCCATGAGGTCAAACAAACCAGACAGAGGTTACCTGGCTGCCTGCAGAATCTGTCAACATTAAAGTGATCGACAGGCAGGAAATAAACCGAGTCACAGCCTGGACCTTGTTTTCTGTTCTACTTACAGTCACTGTGTTGTGACTGAACCATCAGCACAGCATTCTGATATGTTAGGAGGTGAAACGTAACGCGTCGCAGTCCAGACTTCATCTTCTGTACCTGATGGCTCCGAACTCCTGCAGCGCCTCTACGAGGTCGGCCTCCGTGACCCCGTCCATCAGGCCGCGGACGTGGACCACCACCGAAGGCATGGTCTTGTGCGGGTCTTCGTAACCCTGCGGGAAGGAAAAGCAGCAACTCACACAACCGGTTTGGTTTACTGGTCTGACTTGTTGCCTAAGGGAGGATAACGGAGCGCAACATTGTGGACAACCCTGAGAAGCTTGAGACCTACATTTCTTTTAATCTCTCATTTATTCAAATTTTCTAAGTACTTTTGCTTTTTTTTTCTAGGCCTTCGCTGATATTTGAGATCTCTTACAAATAAAACCTATTCTCTTCATGAAACTGCTTTAAAACATACCCGCTGCAACACAGACTGCTACAGGAGATCATTCCTGCCTGTAGCATCTACAAAACAAGTGAAGGACCTTAGATAATGAGATGCACTTCATTTATCTTTAGGGGTGACATTTGTTTTATTCTATTAAATTATTAAAAAGTTGCACAAAAGACAATTGGGTTTTGTTTTTCTGTTTTTGAGTAAAAAAAACGTTTTGAAGAGCCACTTGCTGCTCCGGAGCCGGAGGCTGCAGACCCCCAGACTAGCGGAACCGAGCAGGTCGGGTCCAGTTTCAGTGGCCGCTGGGCGGGACGGGAACCAACTACCGCCGTTTCAGTCCATTTGCATGCAGTATTGATCCAGACTGCGTCTCCATTTTCAGTTTAATCCGAGCTACAGTTGGGGAAACCGCTGCATTAAGCAGCGTTAGGCCCAATTAGCCCAACAGAACCATGCTAACGTCCCCCGGTACTGGAACAAAGCCGGGCTCTGATGAGGCCCAGTGGGGAAAACCACACGAACACGGCATTGGAATAAACACATGTGGCTCTGCCGTGTTTTACAACCCACCATTTTGAAAAGGCTAAGCTAAGCTAAGCTAAGCTAGTCCCTTGTAAAGCGCGGAGTTCGGAGAATCAACGGTTTCCCGTCGCGGAGCTCCGCCGACATGAACCCGCGTCGTGACCGCTTTCAAAGGCGCACATGAATGAATTAAAAGTGGAGCGGAAAAAAAAAGGAAGCCCTCCAACAGTTTGGACCGAATATTCTGGAAGTAAAAAGAAGTGTCGCAACGGACTCACTGTGGCCATTCCGTCGGTTTTCTGTCGTTTCGTTGCCCTGCCGTCTTCGCTGTAGTAACGGCTCGCTGCAGTAGCCATGTTGTCCCGGTTAAAAAGAATGCTCGACTGAAATGGACGGAAAATTCATGAGAAACCAGGCATGCGTCGCCACGCCCATTACAGTGACGTAACGAAACGTGATAGGCTCAAATGGCTGTCGATTTTAATTTAAACCAATAGGAGAAGAGATGGCGTAGCTTTTAGCTGGTTGGCCCCAAAGCTTGAATACAACGTCATTGAAGCATTTTGTCACTTTCAAACTTTATTTTGAAGTCTCATTGAAGAAAATATCTTGATTTTACTTTATTTAAATTTATTTTTTTGTACGCTGAGCAAGTGAAAAGCGAAGTCAATCCATTGTTCATGCACATAAACATGGCTGATTCTGATTCTAAAGTTTTATTTACAGCACGAGGTATTTCCAGAAATGGGTGGAGCAAACAAATATTTCATCAAGTAACAGTAGCATAACCACAGCATATTTTTACTCCTGTAAACATGTAAAATAATGTTATCATAAAGACAAACATAAGAGCAAACTCTGGTATTTTAAAAACTAAAATGAAAAATTATACACCAACAAACAAGTTATAACAGATTCACTTTTCCAAAATATTAAACTTTCTAATAATGCACACAGAGCTCAGACCAGACCTGCTTCTTCAAAGAGTGTCCAAAGATTTGTACTCATGTAAGAGCAGTGAGAGTAAAACGTGTGATGTAGTAAAACTTTTAGAAATATATTTTTAAACCCCCCAAAACGTCACTCGTGTATGCAACTAACAAGCTACTCTAAGACATATTCAGGTTCAACTCAATTTAAATTAAAAGATTTTTTAAAAATACAAACAGAAAACCAGTGACCTAGTCTGGTTTCGATAAGGAATCTGCACGCCACATTTTAGATGATTTGCAGCTGCTTGATTGATTTTTACCAAGAACAATTAAAACATCACAACTTAATGTTGTCAGTCCTGATTGACTGACAATCTTGATCTGGCAACGACTCAAGGCTGCTTAAATTCCTGTCTGTGTCCATAACCACAACCGTTTCTAGTAAACTGAGGTTTTTACTCTTATCTCCAACGTTGATCACATTTTCTGAATCACACACCATGACTTCTGTCTTTCCTGCATTAAACTGGAGGAACTTAGACAATTTATTCAACATAAAATGTGTGCATAAAATCAATGTTGTCATCTGTTGACACACAAATAGAAAGTCATCATCCGCTGTATTACTGTAAGAAGACCAACAGCAATAGTCTCTAATGAAAGGTTCCTCAGAGTGGAGCCTTGAGGAACCGCACAGGATTAAACTCAAGCAACTTACTGGTTAAGATGAAACTTTAAAGGTTTTAACTGGAAAACCAAGTTAGAGAAAAATCTTTATCAGTTAACTGAGCTGAATAATTTCAAAGTTCTGAAACTAAATTTTTCAAGTTTTTTTGTATAAAATTTTAATCTTAAAATGTATTTTTGGCAAAATTTGCAATTTTGTCCCATTTACAAAAGCCCTTGTTCAGTACTTATTTAATACATTAGAAACACGTTTAAAAATTTAAACTAATTCCAATCCTTTTTAAAATAAAACATTTCATCGCCTAAAATAGGATGCAGGTAAAAATTACTCCGTGAAAAGCTCAGCTTTGTTTTGGCTTCATTACCGCTCTATGTCGTTTTGCTTTTTTAAAATGATTAATCAGTTTATTTTAATAATTGCTTTGTCATGCGTTGATCACAGACCAAACCTTGAACATGGCCTGTGGTTCTCATTTTTATTTACCCTGCATTTCTGTACAGGTAGCCCAGCTGTGAAGAACAGGTTTAAAATATTAAATTAGCAGATTCATGTCTGAATCTGACAGGATATGAACAGAAACACACAGAGCAGCCGCAGGATGTGTTCAAGAAGTTTATTCCAAAATAAAACTGCCACACTTTCACTTCTACAAGCCGAAAACAGAAAGAAAAGCAAACAGCTGCCCGACATGAGCCTCACTGGTGTTTTAAAATCAGCTCAGAGCAATGAATCAAAGTCAGGGGGAATCACATTATTCAGGCAGCTTCATGAGGGGAAAGCAGGAAAACAACGTGGCTTTAAATCTAAAGGCATGCAGAGCAACGAGTGTCCCTGTGGAGAGGAGACCAACAGAAAAACTCAGGATGTTTTAATACTTCGGCTCATTTCATCTCCTCAGCCCATTCCTGACATTTTCTGCTGGAAGATCCGAGTTTTACAGCTCAAAGTCAAACGTCTTGAACATGTCGCTTCACGTCTCTGCTACGCTTTTCAAAAACACAGACTGCTTACGCAGCAGCAACAGTTAAAACTACTCCTGTTTATACGTGTGGAGCTGTGGAGACGGCAGTCCTGGCGGTAAAAAACAAAACAAAAATAAAAATAGATCTGGAAATAATGAGACGACACGGACCGATACCAGAACCAAAGGAAAACTGCTGCTGCTGGCTGTGAGTGGTGGAGGCTCAGTCGTCTGCAGGCGTGGGGCTCCGGGCCGGAGTCGCTGAGCGGGAGCGGCTGAAACACAAAGGGACCGGGGTCAGCCTGCGGCGGCAGCAGGCGGCTCTGCACTGCAAAACTACCAGGACTAGAGTCAGTTTAAAGGGCCGGCGCGGCCGAGACAACTGTCCAGACGGGTTTACGCCGTTTCACCGCCGGGTTTTTATGTGACAAGACACAATAATCAATAAATCAAATAATCGCATTACAAATTAAAATGAGCTTGATAATTTCCTTTTGAATGATTTGTTGTTTTTCTCTTTCTGTTAAAAACTAGACGTTAAAAGTTTTCAGTTTGGTGTTTTGGTCTCAACAGGCCCTTATTCTGAAGGGCAAAGCTTCTTTACAAAGACTTTTTCATACTTAAAATGTCTTCCAGTTAAAGAGTCGAAAGTTCTTTAGAATTTAAAGTTTATTGATCTTTACCATGTTTTATATTTCTATTTAACCAGGTGAGTTTCTACTGACCTTTATGACCTTTAGGTAATTACAATTTTATCACTTTAAAATGGTCTCAAAGCAGCAATATTATTGTTTATCGAAATAACTTTGGAACAATTTATCATCCAGAAATATTTGTTATTGTGACCCGTCTAATGACGGCAAATCACTTATTATATATATATTAAAAAAACAACAAAAAAACAGCCACCATGTCCTGACAGTTTGATATGTTTGTTAATCTGGAAGAAAATTTTTTAAAAAATCTCCTGTCTCCTCTCAGTACGAACTAGAAACAACCAATCGAAGCCAGGAGGCGGGTCTTAGCGCTGTCAGTCATCCTGTGTGCCGCTCCCTTGCTCTCTGCTACACTGCAGCTAGCACTGCCGTTGTGAATGCTAAAGCTAGTTGCAGCATAGTCACTAATGACGGCGGATGAATGGTTTTTCTATTGTTTCTTCGCCATTAGCGCAATTAGCAGCGAGTACATGAGGAGGACTGACAGCGCTAAGCCCCTCCTCCTGGCTCTGATTGGTTGTTTTTGGTTCATTTCTTCAGGAAGCAGTGTTAGCTCAGAGATGAGACCGAAGTTTTCGCAGATTATCTGTCACAACATGGTGAGTTTAAACAAATATGTAAAAACTTTTTATAAAAGTTACGTCCTGCAGCTTTACTGTGAAATAGTTTTCTTTTTCCAACATTTTCAGAACATCGACACGCTGATGATGTAAACGTAGCGTCAGAGAGCTGACCTGGCAGTTGGGTCGACCGTGCGGCGCCTTTAAGCTGCGCTGACAGATTTCATGTCAGAATGAGAAGCTGTGGCGGCGGGCGGCTAACGCCCTCCTTCCTGTCTGTCTGTCAGCCTGACACACATTCACACGTCCACTCACTCACTCCCACATCCAGCCACACATGCTCGCTTTCTAACGGCTCAACATGTTCTGTCACCATCAACATGAGCTTAGTCAGGGGGGAGGGGGGGTTGGTTACCTTTGGAGACAGCGGCAGAAACAACAAGTACAGAGAAGCGAAGGATCAAAGGACTGAAGGACGGACGACTACAACTCGGAGACGCTCTTGAAGTCTGATCTCTCGTCAGCTCTGTGTCTCACGCTCAGAAGCTAAGACCGAAGCGAAGAACTCTGGTAGGTAGGGGGGTTCTGGTAGGTGGGGAACGGGTTTTTAAAGCCCGGCTCTGAAGGCTGGCCGGCTGGCTCTAGGGGCGAGGGGTCGGTCGGTAGGTCGACCTCTGTCTCGCTGTCTAACGTCAGACGCAGGCGGAGGCTGATCTCAGGTCAGCGCTTAAGTCACCCTCCCGCAGGCTGTGCACACCGCCAGCTGGCAGACCCTGGGCCTGGGATCAGCGGCGGTGTCTGTGCAGTGCTCAGCTCCCACCACACGCTTTAAAGAAAATATGAAAAATAAACAAAACGTTCTGCAAAGATGTTCACCCCAACTCACACCACTGGTGCTCATTTAGCTGATCTCACCTAGCAAAGCTGCCCTCGGCTAGCCAAACTTAGCTAAGTACCTTCTGTCTGCTGGCTTCTGCTAATGTCTGTCTGCGTTAGCTAGGAGTGGCTCCAGGAGAGCCGGCGTCGTGGCGGCTCGTCGTCTTCCTGTGCTCCCTGTTCCCGATCGGAGCCGATCGGGAACAGGGAGCACAAGAGCCCAGGTCTTCCTTCCGCTGAACGTTCCCTGAGCCAGCGGTGAGGAAGCTGTGGAGTCTTCGGATCCTCCGTCTGGCTGTCGGCGCCCTGGCTAAGATGGCTGACTCTGACCTGAACACCTGCCCTCTACACACATACCACCCCTCCCACTGCCCTGTGCTGCCACACACTCACACACACACACACACACACACACTGAGGACTTACCTGGCCCGCTTGTGGTTGGCCGACGGCGATCGAGAGCGGGAGCGAGACGCAGAGCGCCCCCTGGGGGCAGAGCCGGACCGAGAGCGGGACCTGGAGCGGCTGGGAGACAGAAACAGAAACTAAACATGAAGAAACCACATTCATCACGCCGGACTCATCCTGACGCCCCCAGGACCGGATCACCAAACCAGTCCAGTGCTGGGGAGAAACCAGTATGGGTTTCCAACTCGGAGCCGCTGGAAACCAGTCAGTTAGCAGAGCAAACTCTTCCACATCGAGGTCAATAATGTCTTAAAGGGCCGGTAGTGGCACAAAAATAAAACCACTGATTAACAAACCGTTAAAATATTAAAACATCGCAGTCGATGATAAATATCTTCTCACCTTCATGTAAGGGAAAAAAAAAACCCAACCGATTTGACTGATGAAATAATATTAAAAACCCGACTGTAATCTATGAAGCTCCAGAGTCCAGAAGTTCCAGTAAAAACGTCTGGCGCAGTTTGGAAGGAAGCCAATCATTTTCCATAAGGAAGAAATGAATTATGATTTTATCTGCAGGAAGGTGTTACCGAAAAACAGATCAAGTAACCTCACATTCCCAGCATATTTACTAAACCACAGCGTCACCTTAAAACCAGCTGCACTAGAGACGTTGATACTGGAAACCAGAGTGGAAATCAGTTTCACAAGGAAACAACATGAGGAGAAATAAAATGATTTATAGTAAAAACATTTTCAGTCGGTCAGAGGAGAACTGGGACTTAACAGCAACAATGTTTTGAAGGACCAGGGCGGGGTCGGAGGTCAGGCTGGACGCTGACCCTTGACCCCAGCCCCGTCCACTGCATACCTTCTCACTGGAGTCCTGGACTTGGACCGGGCCGGGGAGCCAGACCTGATGAAGCAGAAGCAGAGAATGTTTTCATTAGAGCAGCAGGAACCTCCTGGCTGCAGCCAGAACCGGCCGGTCGGGTCGCAGCGGGTCAGAGGTCAGGCCGCTGCGGTCTCACCTGCTTCTGCGCCTGGAGTATGACGGCGATCTGCGGCGGCTCCTGGTAAACAGACGGAGGAAACGGCATTTGGCATCACAGAGCGTCACAGAGCCGACTGTGCGGTTTCCACGGCGACCTACCGGCTGTAGCTGCGGCTACGGCTGCGGGAGTGAGAGCGGTAGCGCCGTCCGCGGGACCTGGACCGTGAGCGGGACCTGGACCTGGACCGGGACCTGGAACAGAAAGACGGCCGGCCGGGTCAGCGCTGCTCCAACGAGCCGACAGGCGCTAAGCGGCTAGCACGGCTACCGCCCGCCCCCACCTGCTGCTGCGCCGGCCCCTCTTGCTGTAGCGGTAGCAGTCGTAGGCGTAGTGGCCCCGGTCCCCGCACTGGTAGCAGCGGTCGTTGGGGTCAAACTGGCGGCGGCTGGGGCGCCCGCGGCCCTTCCTGGACATGCCGGTGGACATCTCCACACGAACACGGGAGCCACAAAGGATCCTGGGAACGAAGGGCCGCCGTGAGTTCAGAGAGCAGAAATCCTAACCTGCTCCACTAAAAACCTGTTAGATGGAGGACGACACCTACTTCCCATCCATGCCTTTGACCGCGTCCTCTGCGTCTCGGGGATCCTCGAACTCCACGAAGGCGAAGCCAGGCGGGTTCCTGGCCACCCACACGGTCCTCAGGGGCCCGTAGTAACTGAAGGCCCGCTCCAGCTCCCCCTTGGCGGCGCCGTTACCAAGGTCACCAACGTAAACCTTACAGTCGGTGGCCCGGGACGAGCTCCGGGACGACGAGTAGTACGACATCACGCCTCAGCTGCTGGGACCAAGGAGACATGTTGACACACAGAAACACAGCTGAGTCCAACTGGGACAACAAGACGGTTCTGGTTCTGTTTTATGTAAATGACGGAATATTTCAACTCTTTTTTTGACTAAACATTTAAATGGTGCAAAATGAAAAATGAAGATATGATGAGCTATACTTTAATACATTCTCTCATAATTTATTTTGTTAATTTCTTTTACGTATTAACATTTATATTCTTGTTCATGATTCTCTAAATCCTCTTTAAAAATCAGTTGATCTCATAAAAGAATCAAATTTTGAATTTAAAAATCTGGACACCTTGGTGCTTCATTATTATAATTAAATTGACTTAGCATATTGTAATTAACTCAAGTTTAAATAAATTATGTAAAGAAGGAAATGGGACGCATCGTTCTGAATGTTTAATGGAGTTTAAAAGAAAACAGAAGAAAAATAAAAGAAACTCGTGCCTTTAAAAATAAATGTGATGCATTTACAGAGTATTAGGAGCATTGCAGATAAAAAAAATAAAAAAAAAATTGGCCACAGTACATTTATGCCGTAAAATGTCACATATTTTCTAGAGACTGTAAAATTATAATTTTCCACGATTAAAGGGATACATTTACCATTTTGAATTAGAATTTGGGCTGAAATTATGTGCATTTTATAAATTTGTCACCTCAAACTTAGAAGACTTTTTTGTAGCATTTTTTTACTTAATTTCACAAACATCTTACCATCTTTACAATATCTACTATTGTAAATTTATCCCAATAATCATGAAAACTGTAAAAGAAAAAAAACTAAGATTCACAAAATTATGATTTTTCCACTGAGAACATCCTAGTTACTTCTTGACACTTGAGACTTTTCAGATTGTTTCGACCACATTATTTAGCTTTTTTTCTCCCGTCGAGGAGCGCGCGGGAGGTAAACAGACCGTCTCCATGGAAACGGCGTTTTGCCCGCCGCTAAAACCCAAACGGGATTCCGCTAACCAACCGCTAACCATTTACCTTACGACATGGGTCCTTCACGTAGCGACACAAACCGAAAGTACCGAAACCAGCAGCCATGATGGCGGGATTAAAACCCATTAAAACGGCCTTTTGTTATTATTAAGCTAGGCTTCATAAAATCTCCAGTTTTTGAAAAACAGCCTCTTACACCATTCTAAATAGATGTATATACTGTAACCCTGATACAACAACAAGTGAGGTGCGGAATGTAAAGTGTAAATGTGAGCTGTTGGTGTCTCTATTGTTTTACAGAAGTAAGGTCTGTTTGAACAACTTGAAATGAAAACACGACTGAACAATACCGGAGCGTTTAAATACGCGAGTTCCGGTATCATTAATTAACGGTTAAATCCAGGAAATAGTCCAGGCCCGGCTCATAAACAATGGCGGGCGGCAGCACGCGTTAGCCGGCCTTACCTTCCTTCCTCTGTTGGTTTTCCTAACTCCGCTTCGAGAAAACCCAACTCCGGCGGTCTTCTATCGGACGCCGGCGGTTGTAGCGAAGGGACAGGAATAAAAATGTTACCGGATAAAGTAGTTTAACCGCCACTAACACGCACGTTAATCTAACTCCCGCATGTCTTTCCGCAACGACTTCAACTCCAACGGTTAGCAGGTTTTTCTTCTTCTCGTCTTGGAATGTCGGCGGTTAGCATACCAGCTGGTGCTGCTACCGCCCCCTATCGGACTAAAATATGAACGTGAAGACGGTTAAATACAGTAGCTTATTAAAATCACTTTAAGATAAATCTTCCAGATTTAAAGAGAACTGTTAAAGCGAGTTAAGCATCTCTGATCAAAGAAAAGCAGTAAAAAAAAAATCATTCAACACAATAGAGCAGCTTTGTTAGTTCTCATTTGTTTTTGTTCATTTTTTCACCTGTTTGGACAATTATTCCCTCTGGTTCTGGATGCTGTGCAGGTCTTATTTTCAGAGAGTTCTTATGATGAGTAACCGTGGAAACAAGGTATTGTTTATACAACTGGGAGCGGCTGATTAGTGTCACAGAAGCTCAAATAATACCTGATCTTTGACCTAAAATACCAGAGGAGTTGAAAAGGAGGCTTCATGGATGCAGAGGGAGAAGGGGGAAGTCATAATAAGGGTTTTATCTCCTACTCTATCATTCTAACCAACCAGACAACTTTCAAGAGTCGAACATTTTTGACTTTTGAAACTCAGTTTTTCTAGAAATTTCTTTTGGTGGAAATTTACTCCTTTTACTTACGGATTTAACACAAATTTTAGGAGTGACTTTTAATGAGAGTCGTTTTACTCAGATGTCTTAGAGCAGGTATGCATTTAAAAGTTACTACTCTAGAGAATTACACCAAGAAAAAACAAGAATTGCACTAGAGAAAAACACAAAATCTTTCCAAGTATTTTTGTTTGGTTTCTAGTGCAAATATCTTAGTTCACTTAAAAATACTACAAAACAAACTTACAAGTAACTTCTCCACAAGACTAGGTGATTGTTCTAGGGCAATATTTCCTTAAAAGGGATTAAAACAAACAAAGTAAGAGTTCAGTTGAGAGATTATTTTACAAAGTACTTTTTAAAATCCATTTTAACAAAATGCTGATTTAAATAAGCTTAAAATATTCTTGAATTTGATTTGATAGGAATTATGTTTAAGGGAAAATAATTATCCAGTGTCCTTCATAATTTATTAAACCACAATTTCTGACTTTACTGAAACAATCAATATCAAAATTAGTTTGAAGCTCTGGTCAAGTCTGTTGGTAGAAGAAATCTGAAAAACAACAAAAAAATTCAGACTGACATAATTGACAATAAACAGAAATAAATAAATGGCTTGGAAGAAACAGTTTAATGTATGATTGAAAAATGTGACAGCACATAAAATTTTTAAAATAAATTCAAAATATAGAAAAAAAATGCAACAAGTAAAAAAATTACTTAAATACACTGTATGAAAATATGATATAAAAAAGAAACAAGATTAGAAATGAAATGAATAAATTACATAAATACTGTTTAAAATGATAAACTAATATTTACTTATGTTACAGTATAACCAAATAAGTTTTATAAAATCACTTTATCAAGCCATTTATTTATTTCTATGTTTATTGGGAATTATGTAAGAATCCGTCCTTCATATTATTATTTAATGCATAAATAACGACTCAGACTCGTCACATGTTGAAAATAAATAAACTATATTTAACTAAGGTCAAGTTCACTTGAATAAAGACCTTCATTTTCTTTCAGTAACACATTACATCTCATGCCAAGTTTTCAAAAACAAGATTTTTTTCTTCAATTTTTTCTGTTGCATTTCATACAAAAAACTTCAGTTAATTTATTAGAATATTGAATAAATGTATATGTCTATCACAATATATTATAATAACTCAGTCATAGTTTTAAGACGGCATATTAGGGTCATTGCAAATAGAAAAAAAGGAGTGAATATTCACCAAAAAACTGACATTTTCAGATTAATAGATATTTTCTAGAGGATACAAGTTTGAAAAGTCTAAAATATTATTGAGATTATTCTCAAAATTCTACCAATTTTTTGACTTTTCAAACTCTGAAATTTGCACTTTTTTCCTCAAAATTTTGAGCTTGATCTCAAATTTTAATTTTTTTCTACCAAATTTTGCTGTGATTTTTTTCTTCTAAAAGACCGACTTTTCAAACTCAGCTATTTTTTCTGAGTTTGAAATGTTTTTTCAATCTCAATCTGAGTTTTCAAACTTATAAATCTTCACATTTTTAAACTCAGAAATTTTCAAGTTTTTTCTACAAATATTTCCAAGGTTAATCTCAACATTTCTGAGCTTTTTGTTTTAAATTGCTAAATTTGATTAAATGCACTTTTGTTCCATCAATAACGGCCCTAATTCGTCGTCGTACAGTTTCCCTACAAAGATTCAGGCAGAGACAAATCTCTTTTAATCATCACATAAAACGAGTTCACAGAGACACACGTTGGAGAGCAAGACCTGGGCAGGAGCAACGGGTGGGGGAGGGGACACGAACACGGACACGGAGATTTCACGAACCGGGGGATGAGCCGAACGGAGGAAACAAGTGTTTCTGTGCAAATGTAGGAGCCTGACTTAGAAAAATAAAAAAATAAAACGTCGCCATCAGGGTAGACCATGCTGCTAACACACAAACACACGGATTCATCATGCATGTCCAGAGGAACACGAAAACACAGAACACGGTGGGGGAGGGGCGAGGCGGCGGTGACCACATCTACCTAAGGAACAGCAAAGACCCAACGGGCCGACAGTTAGTACAGAAGTTCACGGAAACACCGAGCAGTTCTGGTTCTGGGTCGCGTCTGGAGCGCCGGTTCCGACCGGTTCCGAACTGGTTCAAACCAATTTTGACCAGTTCCAAAGAGTTCTGACTGGTTCCGACCAACTATAGCTGGTTTTGACTGGTTCCAGCTGGTTCTGGCCAGTTGCAACCGGTTCAAACCGACTCCGGTTTGGTTCCGGCCAGTTCGAAGCTGTTCACTCCATCTGTTCCAACCACTTCCAGCCGGTTCCAACCAGTTCCTACCGGTGCTGCTCAGTTCTCCTGCAGCCAGACTGTCAGTTCCGTCATGTAAACATGCTACTTACACTACAGAGCCTCCTTCACAGGGACTGGGTGTAGAAATGTACAGAGAGACAGTAAACGCTGTGGCAGGAGGCGTGAACCAACGGACAACATGGAGCATATTGCACAAAACGGCCGCACTCTGTTCATCTTTAAGAAAATAAATAAATCATCTCATCAGAATAGTTCTACATCAACAGAAAGACGGCAATGGAAGACCGAACTGGCCAAAATCAAGAAAAAATATACAAAAATTTGTAATTGGATCGGCAAATATATCAACATTCTATGGAAGGCAAATTAAATCCTGAAGTGTCTTGTTGTTTACATTTCTCCTGTTTTTTCTTCTTTTAGACAAAAGAAATGCTATTTTTTCCTATTTTTAAGAGAGCCTCCACCTATCTCATTATAGAGAACAGAAACCTTTAAAACGCACAATTTAATTAACCAAAAAGGTAAAATATGGAGGCTGATTTCGACTTAAACCCTTGGATTTCCAGTCCTGATATTAAAGTATTAAGTATACATATTAGAATATACACTAAAATATTACAAAATATTTTAGTGTATATTTTGTCAGATTAAAACAACCTTTTGAAAATATCTTTTAGGCTGTATTAAACATACTTTTCATTCGGTTCTGTATTAAGCATGATTTATTTTATTGATTTGATGTAATATTCTAATTTTAAATGTCATGTTTTATTAGCTAGAAGTGGAAAATCCTCACAACAGAAATAAATACTTTCAAACATCCATCTATGTTTAATTAACCCACATAATGTGTTTGATAGTCAATCAACTTTATTTCTATAGCAAATTTTGAAAACACAGTGGGAGCCAAAGAGTTTCACATTAAAAGAGAAAAAGTAAAATAATGTGCTAAATATAAAATAAATATATAAATATAAAAATAGAGAAATATAAAATAGTGCTGAATAAAAAATAAATAATACTCTAATGTATATAATGACTCCATTTATATTAGAGCCGTGAGTTTAAAGTGTTATTTTTGATTAATTAATAAATTGAGTTTAATGCTTTAATGATTTTAACTCAGTTAATCAAATTTTTCTTTTAAACACAAAAAGTCTTGAAATCAGAACTTTTATTTTGGTCATATATGTCATTTAATTCAACAATTTAGCAAAATATAGTTTTAGATTAAAACATGATTAATTAGTTATAGATCCTGTAATTAACTAAATAAACAATTTTTATCCAGTCCCGCTGCTACTTTCAACATTTTTACATATTTTCCATTTATGAATTATTTGCATCTATCAAATTAATTTTTTCCTGATTTTGGCAGTTTCAGCCTTCCGTATCGGGCAGCAGACTGTTTAAATGTTTCGATGTTTGGACATTTTTCACCGCTGGATCGGCCCAGGAGCGTGAAAAACAAATTAAAACCTAATCCACTAACATGTCGAATGACGTCATCTGCTCTTCATGATAATCTGAACGTCGCCTGGAAATATAGAAAAAGTCTACCTTGGCTTCACCTGCAAGGAAAATATACAAAATCACTTTTAGAAAGTTTACAAAGTGTTATTTTGGGTAAACGGTTCAATCTGTTATATTACAACAGTTTTGACATGTTGAGCAATTTTAGGGTTTATGTAAGAGCTACAAAATAAAAAAGAATTTTTACTGATTTCTCATTGATTCAAGCTGCTACTGAAACAATCCTGACCTCATTCTGACTCCTGTTGTTCCTCAGCATCTTCCTCCACCGGGAAGATAAAAAGCCTGAAATGTCAGAGTTTTATTTTAATCTGAGGAGTTTTTTTTCAGGGTTTTGTTCCTCGCAGTCTGTTTAGCAGCCGGTAGCTTCAGAGTTAAAATACTGAACAACATTAATAACATTTCATCTGGTACTTCCTGCTTCTTGTTCTCCAAACGTCTATTTCTACTGGATCCAGTGTTACATTATAGCAGAACCAGCTTTAAATATTGCACAGAACTAAAGTTTAACACTCTGTTAGAGACGGCTGGCGCGGTTTGTACAGCTAGAAGCCTGAATACCACATTTACGTGAGTTTTTTTTCCCCTCAGGCATCTTTGCTATGCGAGCATCAACGTGAACATGATGGTTTCTAAACAACTGTAAACTATTACTGTTGTGTCGTTCTACTGCTACAGCAGTGGGCGAGTCCGTTAGCATGCATGCTAACTGAGCAGACGGCTCAGAATCACAGGTGGATTCTGGGAATTTCCCTTTTAACAGGTTGGTTGTGTTTTGTGCATGCAAACCGTCCTCTGACAGAGACTAGGCGCTAAAGAGACACGTCTAACCTCATTATCCAGCTAATTAATCACATTTTGGGACTATTGTTCCTCCTCCGAAACTTTTTCAGCGTCCGGTCTATTTACAGCGCACGTGGAGGACCTGCTGTAGTAAACACGTGTGATTTTAGCATTTTGTAAACATTTGACTCTTCTCCTCCACCTCCTCGGCGTAAAAGCCGTCGCTGCAGATGGGAGGGAATATGTTTCATCTTTTAGCGTGACGTCATCGCCCCGCTCACTTTAAAACCTGCTCAGTTCCTCCTCCAATGATCTGTTTTACATATGAACACGTGTCGAGTCGCGTTAGACCGGCCTCCTCTCTCCTGAAACTAGAAGCCCTTGATGTGGCAATAGGCCTCCAGGCTGGAGAAGAAGATGTAGAGCAGCCAGAGGCCGAGGAAGAGCATGGTGGTGAGCAGGCGCGACGTCCTGGGGCCGCCCAGCTCGCCGCCGATGGAGGGCCGGCGCCGGAACAGCAGCACCGCCATGCAGATGAACGCGAAGATGGTGAAGAGAGTGACGGAGAAGGCCAGCGAACCCGGGTCCACCTTGAACTGCTTCCCCTTGACGGCCCAGTAGACGGCGGCCACCGACCACGCCACGCCGATCCCCAGGAAGACGTTGACGGCGTTGCTGCCGGTGACGTTGCCCACAGACGCGTCGGCGTGCTGGTCCTGGATGGCAGCCACTTTGCTGGCGAAGGTGTCTGCAAGGAGAGGAGCAGAAAATATGTTTCACCTGCGGACAGCAGAACCGAGCAGGCGCTGAGCATCACAGGGGTTCGCTTTGCTGAAAAGACGTTTTTCAAGATGGTCGTCAAGAAAAATGTATTTTTGCACTAAACTTGCCTATATTTCCAACAAAGTCAAACATATTTAGAACCATGAAATCGCAGATATTTTCTTGATCTTGTGTTTCCTTTTTCGGGAAGAAATATTTTCAAAATGGCTGCTATTGTTGTAATGGCAAATGCATGTTTGCTCTAAAGTCAGCAGTTGAGGCCACAGCTAACCAAACAGTTAGCTTCACTAACAACCAACTGGCTAAGCAAGAATCTTAGCTATGCTAACGGTAAACTGCTAAACACAAGATGAAGATAAAAAGCAGAAGATAAATGCTAATGCTACACTGCTAAATGCACAAAAATGGGCAGAAGCTAAACAGCTAAACACAAATATGTTGTACAGAAACTAACAGTAACTCACTGAACACATGAAAAGTTGAGCAGAAGCTAATGATAAGTCACTAAACACATAAAAACAGCCACAAAAAGACACAAACAACCACACAACGATACTAAAATAAAAATAAAACCATTAAAATAAAAACAACAAACACAAAGCAACTGAAAATAATCTAATAATATGAAAAAATGACATATTTCAACCACAGAGTCATTTTCAAGCAAAGATATTACAAACAAGAAGCAAAGACCGAAAACTCCAGCTGGTCCAAAATGAAGACACAGATAAATATACATAGAGATTTTATAGCTATAATGAACATAGAGCAAGCAGAGGAACTCGAGGCCCACCTGGGATGGAGGTCCCCAGAGCCACGAACACCACGGCGGTCACGGTGTCCTGCAGCCCCACGGTGCAACCGAAGTGCGACGCCAGGTCGCCGATGATGGCGGTGAGGAAGCCGATGGCGCTGATGGACACGATGAAGCAGGCCCAGCCGTTCCAGTACTCTGTGGGCGGGACGCAGGCGAACAGAACCTTCCAGAACACGGTGAGGAAGTGCATGACGTAGTCGTAGCAGGACGGGAGCCGCTCCTCTCGCCCTTCCTCCTCATCGTCTCCATCACCTGCAGCAGAGGTCAAAAGGTCAAAACCTCCAACCAGACTGGATCAAATACCGCCTGCAGTGTATGGTACTGCCACCAGAGGGCGGACTTTAACTGAAACCTGAGTCATCAGTAAGAGATGCCCTTCTTAAGCCAACTTAGAAAATATAGAAAACAAAAAGATACTTTTTATCAAAATTCAGGAATTATTGACTTAAAACAAGTTTGTATATGTTGCTTGTAAGTTAGTTTTGTCTTACTTTCAGATAATTGCACTAGAAAACAGACATAAATGGTAGGGCTGTAGTGATACAATAATCTCACGATACGATATATATTGCGATATTCAGCAAACGATACAATTCAATACACTTTTGTGATTTTCTGAAAGATTTTAGAGGGACAGAGTGATTTTGGTGACATTTTGTGACTGTTATAAAGTTGGATTGAATTAATTTAACTGAAAACTGATTAAAAGCACCAACTACACAATACCTGGCTCTGGTTGGACACTGGTTGGGCTCTGGTTGCATGTCAGCTACAGTCCAAACTGTAGCTGACATGCATTAGTAAAGTAAATAAAGTGAACCAAGTTCCTGCTCTGAATAGTTTGATACTTTTTTAACCTGAACATCTGAAGGAATCACTCTAAGCCTGATGACCTGGTGAAGCAAGCAGTGAGGGAACAAGGTGACAGTTGGACGTTACGATACTTGCTGATGAATATTGATTTTTTTCTAGGAAAGAAAATATCGATATATATCACGATATTGATATTATTATACAGCCCTAATAAATGGTAAGATGTTGGTATTTTTTGCAGTGTTTTTGACTTAAATAAAACAAAGTTTATGCCCTAAATCAGAAGCTGCTTAAACTCCATATCTGTGCTCCATTACTTCATCTGCAACATGTGAGCTTAGTGATTATAAACCAATATTTTACCAAGTACCTTTAGTGCAGTTTTTACAGCAAAAATCTTAGTTATTATGAAATAAGACAAAACAAACAAGTCACTTTTCAGAGATAGATGGGAGCTTTTTTAGAGTAAATAATTCCTTAATGTTGATGAAAAGTACTGGTTCCACTTTCACATATAAAATGAAAAAAATATCTTGCTATAAACAAAATAATCTGCCTGTTTAAGCAGTACCTTTTCACTAATTTTAAGAAATTATTTACTCTAATCAAGCTCCTATATTTTGATAAAAAGTTACTTGTAATCTAGTTTTGTCTGGCATCAAACGAACTAAGATATTTGCACTACAAACTAGACACAATGTTTGACATTCTGTGTAAAAATCTCAATGTTTCCAAACCGTGGCGTCAAATAGTGACCGTAAAGACAAAAACAACATCTTTATTAGACTCATCACTCATCAGACTCAGACTGGTCTGAGCAGCTGACGCTGGCCTGGACCAGCTGGACGCCGGCGGCCATGTTGAATCACCTGCGCTGACGGTGACCGCCTCCACAAACTGCTCCCTCCAGGAGTGAGTGCCGATGACCAGCGCCAGGTTGGTCTTCTTGATCAGCTTGTCCACGGTGCTCTGCCAATCAGAAGCAGTGATTCATAAACTTAAACTTTATACCTTTAGAATGTATAAAAACCTTTAGTTTTTTAAACATATTTGTTGAAACTATCCCCAAGTAAAAAAGAAGTATGCTTTAGTATAGTAAATTTCAACATACTTTAGCATACTTTGATTGATATTACCATATTTTCCGCACTATAAGCCGCACCTAAAAGCCTTCAATTTCCTCAAAAGTCGACAGTTTGCCTTATAATCTGGTGCCCCTTATATATGGACCAATATTGAGCCACAACAAGTCTAGCAACTACGGTAAGGAGCCAATGACTTCATTTTTCCCCGTAGAAGAAGAAGTGTGCGGTGCATGCTGGGATAGTTGTCAGAACGCAAGTTTGTTAATAAAGTTTGATAATACATTTAAGGGCGGGGGAAGAGAGACAGAGACTCTGGTGGCAGCATGTCGGTTGGTCTGTGTTACCCAGAAAGCAGTTGGGCACAATATCGCAACACCGTGAGTGAAACAACGACTGGGGCAGACGACTATATAAAGTACTCAGGGACCACTTCTTTACAAGTGTGGATGTGTAATAATAGAGTACGGAACAAATTGGCAACCCAAACTGAAGCATCTATTCTATGTGCCTTATAATGCGGTGCGGCTTATGTATGAAAAAAGTTTTAAAATAGGCCATTCATTGAAGGTGCGCCTTATAATCCGGTGCGCCTTATATTGCTGAAAATACGGTACTTAAACTGTACTAATTTGGAACAACTAATTTTGTATTTAGAGTACTTTAGTACTTAAGTTGTATAAAATTACAACTTTTAGTATACTTAGTAAACTTCACCATACGTTTTTGGAACAACTTCAAGTTGTACCTAAAGTATACTTTTAAATGTAATTCAACAGCTTTATTTTTATATTGAGTGTACTAATTCTGTCATGGAATTATATTAAAAATATAATTTTAATATATTAGTAATGTATTTAAATTACACTTATTTTTTATTTTTGATTTACTGCGATTACTAATAAAGTACCATTTTAATTACTCATAAGTCTTTATTCATACATGACATGCATAACTACACCACAGTACTTACATTGTTTTAGGCTACAATTACAATTAAAGTGTACTTTCACAAATGGAAGTATGTTTGAAATATACTAAAGTATACTTTTTTTTCACCTGGGTCACATTGTCATGACGACAAACAAGCTGTGGAGAAATCAACTCCTCTAGAAACAGCCAATCAGAGCAAGAAGATGGGTCTTTGCTCTGTCGTTTCCTCTCATAACATGATGCTTTAACAAACATGAGAAAAATATGTTTATAGGCGACATGCAGGTAGAACAAAGTAACTAATCTGACACTTTTCTTCGTCCACCAGATGGTTTGGCATCCCGCCTGTTGAGAAACGATGGCTTCCTGGAGACGTAGCCTGAGGTTTTAAATTTTACCCAACGGTTCACTGTATGTAACGAATCAGTTTGACGCTATGAAGCTTGATGGAAATTTCCTTTGCCGTAAACAACCAGAGAGAGACGAACCGGGACGAGCTGCAAATGTTAGTTCAGTATTTAGAAGTGTGACCAACCAGGACTGAACGGCTTCGTTCACTTCCTCCGCTGTCATCGCTAAACTACCAGTCTAAAATGGCAGAAAATTAAAGTCCTCCTTCTGTTTGCTCACTGAAAACCCAGGACACTGGGGGAAACCCAGACTGTTTAAAAAAAATTAAAAAAAAAAAAGAAAAGGAAATTTTGATGTTTTTTCTAGAAGATTTGTCTAAATTTCTGGGATTTTCTAGAAAATATTTACCATTTATTTTTCTTGTAATGCTGAAAATTAAATGCTTTTTTCTGTTAACATTAACTTCCACATCCTGCAGAAGAAAATGCATTCAGCCTGTTTTGTGCATGTTATTTTTGTTTTTCTTAAAAAAACGACTAAAAATAGCAATAAAATGGTGATTTTTTTTAAATGACCTCAAACATCTAGTAGTAAATATTTGTATAAAAATGATGGTTGTCTTTTCTCAAAACATTTGTGGCTGTAGACAAGTTTTCTTTAGCCGGACTGAGGGGGAAACGTCAGGTTGGGTTGCAGGGCTGCGGCTGCAGTGCCAGCAGGTGGCCAGTAGAGGGCAGCGCAGGGAAAGGAGTGACTCTGCACCTTGAACTCGTAGGACTCCTCGATGACGACCTCCAGGCGGCTGTGCTCCCCCAGGATGGGCTTCCCCATCTCGGCGATGCGCCGGGCCTCCTCCTCCTCGGCGCTCAGCTGCCCCTCCGCCGCCTCTGGAGGGGCAGGAGGGTAAAAACACATAAACAAAGATGGCCGTCACGTCTTCCCTCCAAATCCAGGATCAATGACAGACTCAGCGTTTTGTTAATCCCTGTGAAGTCAGATTTGTTCCCAAAGCCTGGATCACACGCTGATCTGAACTCTGGAGCGTTTCAGGCGGATGTGAGGAGGAAATCTGACAGAAACTAACTTTAATCTCCAGATTTAATAAAAACTGAGTCATGAAGTTTTTTAATTCATTACAGTTTAGAGTTTAGTTCAATCAACAAATGAGGTTCATGATGACAAATGGTTTCTATTTGAACAAAGATGGATGATGGATGGAGGAATGGATGATGGATGGATGATGGATGGATGGATGATGGATGGATGATAGATGGATGGATGGATGATGGGTGGATGGATGATGGATGGATGATGGATGGATGGATGATGGATGGATGGATGATGGATGGATGATTGCCTCATGATGAAAGGTGGAGTCTAATAAATATAATCTAATAATTTTAATCCCGTCCCAATAGAATCAAACCGGTTGGCCACATTATCTCCTTCTGTCTTCTGGATTGACAATTTAAGTTGATAATTTAAGTTGATAATTTAAATTGATAATTTAAATTGATAATCTGAACCAAACTCTCCTCTAATCCCGGAGGAAATGCAGGTTAACCCAGTTCATCTGAGGAGCATCAGAGCAGAGCGGGAAGCAGCAACTGTTTCTGTTTCTGCTGGGCTCACCCACTCCCAGTCCATCTGCCAGCTCCTGGCCCAGTCTGGTACTGGTCCTCCGCCAACCAATCAGAGCTCACGTTGGATGAGCAGGCCACGCAGCCAATCAGGGGGCAGAACAGGGACAAGGCGCTCTGAGGTTCCTGAATGCAGCAGGACGTTTTTCTCTGTCAAACTTCTGCTGCTGCCGTTTCAAACGTGTCCCATCTCTGTTGCCGTAGTTTGGTAACGAATGTATTTTGACAGAAAGTGTCGTTTTTATTCAGATATTTGTCAGTGCAGGAGATCTGGAGCCAGAGGACGTTTACACACAAATCACAAATACTTTTGTTTAGTTTCTTGTGGAAATATTTTAGTTCACTTGAAATAAAACAAAATCAACTTAAAAAGAAGGTTTTCAGTAAGACACAGGAGTCTGTTTAAAGTAGACAAATTTAGTGGAAAAGTACGACTTCAACTGTCAGATTATTTCACTTTTATCAACTAATTTTCTCGTGTTTTAAGTGAAATAATCTGCCGGTCGAACTGAAACTTTTAAAATGAATATTAAGGAATAATTGACTTAAACAAGCTGTTATATTTTACTGTAAAGTTATCTGTAAATGAGTTTTGTCTTATTTTAAGTTCACTAAGACATTCGCACTAGAAACTAAACAAAAACACATGGTAAGATTTTGTGTTTTTGCAGTGCAGTGCTGGGATTCACGCTGCATGTTGGTAGAAATAAATAAATCTTCAAAGGAACTGTTGAAGTTATGTAGGTAAAACAGAAAATATGATCTGACTGGAGCCGCTTGGCAGGCAGGCAGAGAGCGGAGTCGGGCTGAATTCATCCTCAGACTCCTGTAATCGGAGGCAAATCTGCTGCTGCATATCTAGCACAGTTTTCTGTGAGTAAATGTGAGTCTCTGGGCTGCAGACTGAATGTGACAGAGGAGTGAATCTAATCCGCATTACGTTCTGATATGCTATGCAAAAATAAAATGTGAAAATAATTAGAAGATTAAGCTGAACACACATTTCCTGACTAGTCTAATGAGATTCAGCTGAAAGCAGAGGAATAATCAGACTTACCTTGGTTAAGCAGCAGAGCTGAGGACAAAATAACACAAGAGTCATCAGTTATTCTTCATAAGAAACACAAACAGCTTAACAGATCTCTTCACTTATAATCAACAGATAAAAAGAAGATTATTTTTAATATATATAAATCCGCATTATTTAATATAATCAAATGTTTTTTCTGTTTTAAGTGATTAAAAAAATACAACATGAAAAAAAAGTGCTATATTGTGCTAAATTTGAGGAATATGTCTGTCTACTGGCTGATTATTTCAGTGAAAATATGGAGAAATGTCTTTTTGTAAGTGAAATATCATAAATATTAAGGAATTATTTACTTAAAACAAGCTCCTAATTTGATGAAAAGTTACTTTTAAGTTAGTTAAAACTAACTGAAGTTTTAACATATAGTTAGATAAAACTAAGTTTTACGTAACTATGCGTTTTAACTCACTAACTAGTTTAACTCACTATTCTTAGTTTTAAATAATAGTTGGTTTTAACTCAATTTTAAGGAACTATTAAAACAAACTCCTAAAAAGTTGCTGAAATGTTACTTGTAAGTTAGTTGACTAACTTTTTAGTTAGTAAAACTATGTTCAACAGATTAACTAGTTTTTAATTAGTTAACAATTAAACCTTGTAGTTTTAACAAACCTTTAAGTGTAAATTTCATGTGCAACTGCACTTGACATAAATGACACTTATTTCAAGTGTAATAACGCATTTGCACCAGAAACGTGACTAAAAGTACTTGCAATGTTCAAAGTTGCTAACAAATGTTTCTAAAGTAAACCACCAAACATACATTTTAATCATATTTAAGTTTTAAAAGTAACTCTGTGAATTTGAGTAATTTTGTCTCACCTGAGATTCCTCTCTTCAGCCAGCGTGGCTCCTCCAGAACGATGAAGAAGTTTTCGTGTTTTTCATACTCTTCATCATCGATTATCCTCACCTGGAGGGTCTGACTGCAGGGAGCACAAGCACAGAGCACCACCAGGCAGTGAACACCTTCCACCAGCAGGGGGCGAGCGCGGCAGGAGCGAAACACAAACTGGTTTCCCTTTCCTGTTTCTCTTATGGCTAACGGCTGCGCTGAATGTGACGACACAAACCAGAGCCGGGTAATAACTAGCTACATTTACTCAATGGACCTTACCAAGCTCCGCCCAGAAACACCCCTCAAAAGTCCCACATGGCTATATGTCTCACATTAACAGCTTAGCTCCTATGTCTAAACATAGCATTTTTTGTTCAACCGACTCTCTGCAGAGTATTTTTGAGTCGATTAGTTCACCATTTCTGCCGGATTTTCACAAAATATCAGCCACAACAATGGACAAGGGAACCAACAAGTTCATGTCATCTTTTCTGGATGACATCAAGGTGTTTGAGCCATGATGCCTCCAACATTGTTGAGTCACAGCTAAATGCTAGCGGTTGATGAGAAAAACAGCAGATCCTCACACCCTCAGCATAAATATAGCTGTGGACAAGATCACTGACGCCTATTGTTCTTGCAAGGCTGGATAAGTCAAACATTCATAGTTTTGAGGGTGATTTCTGTTGGCAAATGTTTGAATGTGCCTCAGCCTGATACATGGTACTCGGTGGCTAACACGATTAGCGTGGCTAACACGATTAGCATGGCTAACACGATTACAGTTTAGTAAAAAGCCTTTTCAGGTGAAATAAAATCTTTAATGTATGTCAGATACACATTGCATATTGATCTTTTCAGCTAACGTAAGGCTGTAACAGTCAGGATTCAAGGTGTAGAAGTTGTATTGGTGCTGCCATTATGCTGTACTTGGCTAAAAGGTTTTCATAATAGATGTGTTTATTATTGTCTTTATTTTTTTCATTCACTAAACACAAAGAAAGCAAAGCAATAATACTTACACCAGCAGAAAATCCTTTGTTCTTATTGATCCTATGACGGTTGAGCTGCAAATGCGTCGTGAACAAGCTTTGATGCAAGCAAGGCTTTCAGTTTCAGATTTTGGAAATCTGTGAACTTTAGTTCCACAAACACAATCAGGATACCTGACATCACCTGTACAGATTCCCCACTGACGGAGAACCATTGTTTTAGAGTCCTGACGCAAAAACTTTCTGTCGGTCTGCTAGTCCACAATGTACATTAGCATGAGTTTGTGAGAGGGTAACGCACTGATAGCTGCGCTGTGACGTAAAATGGGCATTAGCCAATGAAAAGGGCCCGCTGTGGTAAGGTCCATTACATTTACATGAGCAGCTTTTTGGAAATAAATTAATTTTAGGAGTATTTTTATTATGCTGGACTTTTTACTTTTACTTTAGTAAAACTTCTGGATTCTCTCCCCAAAACATACAGCTTTAATCTTCTGACAGCAAACTGCAGAGTTCAACCAGTCCACCAAAAATGGGAGGTTTTACAGAGTACTGACATTTTTAACAGAATACTGACTTTTTTTCTCATAATTCTGACTTTTTTACAGAATACTGACTTTTTTCTCATAATTCTGACTTTGAGCTAATAATTCTGCTAAAATACGTTTCCTGTTCAGTTGCCCTCGCTGTAGCTCTGTGTGCGTTTCCGTGGCAGCAGCTGCCGTGCCTCACGTGGTCTGGTCGTTGGTGAACTCCAGCTCCCCGCGCGCCTCCTCGTAGTCCTCCCCCGCCATGGCGCTGCCCGACTCGGTGTGGTACGGCAGAACCACGGTGCCTCTGGCGCCCGAGTTTCGCACCACCGTCACCTCCATGGTGCCCACGCTCTCGCTCACGCGCACCAGGCGCTCGCCGAACGTGAAGATGCCGGCGTGGTCGTCGTCCAGGATGGTCACCGTGGCGACCAGGGGCTCGACCAGCCGGGCTTTGGGTGTGCTGCCCGCCTCGTCGCTTTCAAACATCCCCTCGGCGTCGCCGACTCTCAGGTTGAGCAGGCGGACGAAGAAGTGCTCGTCTTCCTCAAAAATGTCATCGTCGATGATGCCGACCTGCAGACGCACAGAGGGAGGGTTATTTAACTCCGAACTGTGAAAACCTTCATTTCCCAGTCAACAAAGCCTCACTACAGGCTGAGTTAAGAAAACTTGACTCAAATTCTGTTGTCAGATTAAATACTTGTTGTTCAAATTTACCTGGATATTTCACCAAACACTTAAACTTTCTGTGAGCACATTAAGTAGATTAAGCTTCTGGAATATTGAGATTAATTGCAGAAATTATTCTAGAAAAAACTTGGAAATTGGAAAAGTCAAAAAATTTGCTAAAAAATGTTTAACTTTCATTTCAGAAATTTTCTAGGAAAAATATGGAAATTTCAGAGATTGATTAATCAAAAAAATGATAAAAAATTAAAACAATTTGAGATTTATTACCATGAGCTTCTAGAAAAAACATGAAAATTTCTGTGTTTGAAAAGTTAAAAATCGCAGAAATTATTCTAGAAAAAACTTGGAAATTTGAAAAGTCAAAAATTTGTAAAAAAAATTTTTTACTTTCATTTCAGAAAATTTCTAGGAAAAATATGAAAATTTCATAAATTGATTAATCAAAAAAAATTGATAAAAAAATTTAAACAATTTGAGATTTATTACCATGAACTTCTAGAAAAAACGTGAAAATTTCTGTGTGAAAAGTTAAAAATTTGCTACAACAAAAATCAAAATTTTTAAACTGACATTTTGACATCAATCTCAGAAACAAACATGCAGATTTCTGAGTTAAAAATTTGCTAGAACAAAAAGAAATTTAGATTTTTTTTTTAGAAAACCTCAGAAATTTGAACATGATAATGTTGTGAAGCTTCAGTTTTAGAATAATGTTGGATAAGAACTGGGAGGTTGGTGTGTGTGTCTCTGCTCCTGCTGCGGCTCCTCGCCTCGCCTCACCCGCTGCGACTCATCATCAATCAATCCCTCTTTCCTCTTGCTTTGATCATCGTGGATTTTGCATCCAGCCTGCAGGAATATCTGCCTCCATGGTGTAAAGCCACATCCTGCACCGCTGCAGAGCCTCGGTTTGAGTTTATTCCACATGCAACCTGCCGCTGCAGCAGCATTTCGGCTTCTCACGTGTAAAAGTGGCTGAGACGTTCAGCAGCAAAACAAAGTTTTAAATAAAACAAACAAAACTGAAACAGAGGAAACATTTTTTATTAATTGAAATAAATAAAAACGGTAAATAATGTGGAGAAACTGTAACTGTTTGTAGTTACATAGTTTGTTAAATTAATTAAAACATACTGAAATTAGAAATGATATTCTTTGTTTTCATGTTTTGAATCTATTGGACTTTTGAACTGATGTGAAATGTATTTATTTTTTACAGTTTTGGTTTAATTATTGCTCTGAATATGTTACAATTAATCAGTTATTATTCAGTTATTATTTCAATAATTAATCCAATTAACTTTCAGCGCTATAAATGAGCTAATTTTGTTTTATTTTGATAGAAAATAACTTAGTTTGCTGTTTTAATCCTTCCAGTTTTTCTAATTATTCTGAACTTTTGAATGTTTGAATATCCAAACTTTCACCTCAAAGATCTAAATTAGGTTAATGTACTGAAAAAATAGGAGCTGCAAAGTGGTGTAGTTGGTAGAGCTGCTCCCTTGCAGCAAGAAGGTTCTGGGTTCAATTCCCAGCCCCGGTATTTCTGCATGGAGTCTCCATGTTCTCCCTGTGCATGGTGGGTTTTCTCCAGGTTCTCCGGTTTCCTCCCACAGTCCAAAACATGACTGTCAGGTTAATTGGCCTCTCCAAATTGACCCTAGGTGTGAGTGTGTGTGCATGGTTGTGTTGCCCTGGCGACCTGTCCAGGGTGACCCCCGCCTCTCGCCCAGAACGTTAGCTGGAGAGGAACCAGCAACCCTCCCAACCCACCAAGGGACGAGGGCGTTAAGAGGATGGATGGAACTGAAAAAATTAATTATGTATTTCAAACGTTAACTGGGTAAATTTGATTGTTTTAGCATAAGACAAATAAACACAAACCCTTGTATATTTGTCAAAATGAGAAAATGATGATTAAATGCATCTACCTGTGATTCATGTCTGCTGCTGTGGAGCCAAACCAGAATGAAAACAGCTTTTAAGAGGCTAATCTGTTAAGGTCAAAGCTTTAGAGCTTTAATGGCTCCGTGTTTCAGATCCTCTCTGACCATCCATTTCTCAGAAAGACGCTCGGAGAAAAAATCAGAGCGAGAAACTCATCGATCCGCGCAGATAATCCAGTTTTTATCTTAAGCAGATATCATTTTTAAGTCTTTTTAATCTTAACTTCCAGATGTTTTTTTCTGCTTTACCCAATCTAAGAGTCAGATGTTACTACAGCGTGTTGTTATAAAACAAATGTAGAAGTACATTTCTGCCTAAAGCATCAGAAATTTTCTAGAAAAAAGAGAGGGCATTTCTGAGTTTAAATGTCAAAAATTAGCAAGAAAAACTCAAATTTTGAGATTAATCTTGGAAAACATCCAGAAAAGAACAGGGAAATTTCTAACTATGAGAAAAAAATAAAATTTTTTATCATAGATTTTTTCTAGAAAATTACTGAGAAATTTTCTAAGTTTTAAAACTGGAAAATTATCGACTTTTGAAACTCAAAAATGTACTTGTCTTTTCTAGACATTTTGTGAGATTATCCTCAAAATGGTTGAGTTTTCCTTGCAATTTTCAACTTTTCAAACTCAAAAATGTAAAAAATATTTTCCTAGGAGTGTCGAGAGATGAATCTCAAAATGTAATTTTTTTTCTAGCAAATTTTGGGGTTTTCAAACTCATAAATTTCCTTGTCTTTTCTAGACAATTTGTGGGATTATCATTTTATAGCAGAATTAACGTTTCAAACTCAGAAACGTAAAAGATTTTCCTAGAGATTAAGCAGAAAAAATTCTGATCTTTTTCCAGCAAATGTTTGACATTTGAACACAGAAATGAATTTAAAAAAACAATTCTAGAAATTTTGTGTGATTTATCACAAAATTCAGATTTTTTTAACACATGTTTAGCATTTGAACTCTGATATTTCCTTGTTTTTCTAAAATATTTCTGAGTTTAATCTCAAACATTTCTGATTTTTTTTCTAGTAAATGTTTGACATTCAGAAATATCTTTGTTTTTTATAGAAAATTTCTGAAATGAATCTCCAAATTTCTGAGCATTTTGGCAGAAATGTGCTCTTATGTTTCCCCGTAGAACCTGTTTATGTTTTATTGGCGCTGCGACTCGCCTTGATCTCTCTCCGAGTGTCTCCGGGTTTGAACACCAGCGTTCCCTCGCTGTAGTCGTAGTCGGACCCGGCGTTGGCTGACCCGTCTTCGGTTCTGTAATCCACGTAGAAAGTGTTCTCCCCCAAACCGCCTGCAGGCCGAAAACACAGCAACAGTCAGAAAACCGGGAAAACAAACACGGCGGAGGAAGCATCATGCTGTGGAGTCACTGGACGAGAAATGTGACGTTAAACGTTCCTGGTTCCTCCACTGATGAAAACCCAAAACAAAAGTCAGATAAAGATCAAAACATCAGGCGGTTTATTCTGTCTCTGGGTGAATCTGCAGGTTTCAGGTCGTCTCTCTGAAATCACTGCAAACAAGTCACAACATTTTAAATATGAAGGATTGGTGCATAAATCAGATTCTGCTGCAAGATAAAGAAATCTAAAGGTTGTGCGTATAAAGTCACATTTTATAAAAAACCAAAGGTTCTCATCAAACGGACAGTTTTAGGGCAAGACGAAAAGATTTTTATTTATGAGAATAAAACTGATAACAGAATAAACTCGCAATATGACAATAAAGACGCTGTATGATCATAAAATTAAAAATAATAAGAACATAAAGTCATGATAGTAATATGAGAATAAGGTAGTCAAAATAATGTGATGTTAAAGTCATATTATGTGAATGAAGTTATAATTTTATGAGAGCTCCTATACAAAAAAGCATTAAAATTTAAAATAAGGAATATTGAGAATCTTGTAAAATTAAAATTCACAAATGATGAAATATTTCATCTTTTAACTCATCAGTGGACGAACTTTGAAACTTTTTGTCAAACAGCTGTTTCTCCTAAATCTCTGGTAATATTTCATCTTTATTCTCATATTGTCGTGACTTTATTCCTCGTGTTGTTATTATTTTCTCCCATCCAATGAAACGCCAGCGCCTCCCAAGATGGCTGACCTCAGGCATCGTCTATTCATGTCTTATGTTGCTTGTCTTTGTTTGGGCTGAATTGAAATGTCAATTTTCCACCTGAAGGAATAATGAAGGACATTTTATTCTATTCTTGTGAAAAGAGAAAGTATATTCCTCTTAAATATAAATATATTTTAAATCTAAATCACCCTGGAGTGTTGAGGAAGTGAAGGTTTAATGTCCCCGGTGCCGTTCCTACCTTGGCAGACCACGGCCAGCGTGAGGACGCCGCAGTTCTCCATGCACTGACTGTGGGCCGTCTCGAAGGAGATGTGGCTGCAGGCGGCCAGGTCGTCTTCCTCGGCCTCCTCTTCGTCGGTCACCACCGCGCGCCGGGCGTTGTCGGCCGCGTGCCTCTTCAGGACGTTTCCGGCGCCGATCATCATCCGGGTCGCCTGGCGGAGACGAGGCGGACAAACCCGGCGTTTAGGGCGGGACTTTGCGGGTCAGGGTGCGGTTTGCGGTGAGGCAGGTGGGCGGAGCTTACCTGTATGCGGTAGAATGCGCGGCTCTTCTGCTGGTGCAGCAGCGCGTAGTAATTGGCCAGCTCCACCAGCTGGTCCAGCTCTTTGTCGGGATATTTCTGCTTCAGCTCCTTCAGGATGCGAATCACCTGCCGAAGACGAGCCGGGTTCAGGGTTCTGGTTCCTGTCACTTCCTGGTTCGCTCGGTTCCACTGGAGCATTTCTCAGGGCTCGTTCACTCCAGCCAAGTTCAATCCGGTTTAATCCAACTCCAGTCCGTTTGTTTAGAAAGTCCGGTTCGGTTGGTGAGGTGTGAATGCTAAGCTAACTCTGGTCTCGGTTCGGTTGAAGTGAACTCCGGTTCGGTTTAGATACATATATGAACGTCAGGAGGACCAGAGACAGCTCCAAAAGCAGGAAGTGGACTACAAAGCAGGGCATTCTGGGTAAATACAGACAAAGCTAACATGTTAGCCTAGCGCTAGCAGCAGAAATGGCTCCAGGTCTTTAGCCTAAAGAGAAATCCTCCAACCGCTAAAGTCTAACGCCTCCATCTTGTTTCCATTTGGTGAAGAAGGAAGTTGCTCTCAGTGTCTTCAGAGGTTTTTGTGTCATTTCCTTTGGTGGTTCTTGGTGCAGCGCCTCCACAGGCCAGGAGGGGAGCAGGTTGGTTTGACTCAGAGCAGAGAGAAAGAACCACAGCAGCTGGAGGTGGAGCAGATGATGGAGTTCTGGTCCCAACAGAACCGGGTCGACCGGACCAACAGGTCCTCCTTCTCTCTGCTGAGTCAAACCAACCTGTTCCCCTCCTGGCCTGTGGCGGCGCTGCACCAAGAACCACTGAAGGAAACGACACAAAAACCTCTGAAGACACTGAGAGCAACTTCCTTCTTCACCAGATGGAAACAAGATGGAGGATTTTAGCGGTTGGAGGATTTTCTCTTTGTTGTTGGCAAATGTCTAAGAGTCATGTCTGCTGCTAGCGCTAGGCTAAAGTGCATGTTTTGGTTGTATTTACCCAGAATGCCCTTTGCTGTAATCCACTTCCTGCTTTTGGAGCGGTCTCCGGTCCGGTTGACGTTCACATTTAAACCGAACCCGGCCCGAGGTTGTAGGCGGAGCAGAGTTAGCTTGAGTTGGACTAAAACGGACCGAATGAACCCTTTGATTTAAACTTCCTTCCTTCTCCTCAATTTAACTCGTTTTTCTGCGTCTCACCTCCTTGCGGCTCTCGTCCAGCTCCCTGCCGCTCTCCATGTTCACCGTGGCGCTGCTGGAGTTGGGCAGGTTGCCCCTGGCGACCGCCGCGGCGCCGATGTTGTTCGCCGTGGCGCCCGCCGCTCCATCCGCGCCGTTCTCAGCAGGAACCACGGTGCTTCCCCGTGATGGCAGCTTGCCGTCAATGATCATCTCCATGTCGCCTTTGGTGGGGGTCAGGTCCCCCTCGGTTTCCACGACGATGCCGTGGCGCTTGTCGGCACGGTAACGCTTGCCCATGTATTTGTAGAAGAGCAGGCGGCGATCGGCGATCCAAGCCAGGAGGACACAAACGGGGAAGAAGAGCAGCGTCACCAGAGCTTCCCAGACCTGAAACACAACGGCCAGAGATCCATGAACCGTTGACCTGGTGACCCCTGCAGGGTCACGGAGGGGCCCTGCAAGATCCAGAAAGGATAAATAGGCTGGGAATGTCCAGGACTCAGGAAGGACAGAACTTTGGTGCAGAACAAACCTAAAGACCTGATTAAACTGGCAGCATTATTTGTTTTACAGGCACATAGTTCCATTTTATAGCACAATCAAGAAATACTGTCAAACATCTGTTAAGTATGACTTAAAAGAAATTTAAATTTGTAATTTAATGCCTTGAAATTTGGTCTCTGTCTCTTTCTGAAGCTCCTGCTCTTTCTGAAGCTCCGCCTCCAGGAAGTCATCCAACATGGCTCCTCTAATAACCCTTTGTTTTTTTTACCAGAGTTTCACTTAGAAGTAGCTCCTTAGGTGTTTGCTAATTGGTGCTGGCTAGTCTGAAGGAGCTGAATGGGGGAGGAGCTGCGCCTCGAAGGCGGGGCTCGGTCCATCTGATTGGTTGCCATGGAGATTAAAGGATTAATCAAACATGCATGAAAGGTTTGTTTTTGATGAGGAAATAACATTATGAACATGATGTTTCGCATGACCCTGCCTGTTTAGGATTGTGTGAGCTGCATTAAATGGTGACTAGAGGCACTAGCGGAACAAGTCAGCGTCGGGGGGGCGGGGCCAATTACCAGGCCCCTAACGAATCACCGAGCCCCCTACTTCCATCGACCGCAGGGGGGGATGAAACAGAAACTGTTGAGCGAGGGGGGGAGGGGGTTGCCACGTTTATCTTGAGTTGTACTCAGGAAGCATTTCGGATAAACCGTGAATGAGACAGTCACTGGGACTGAATATATATTCCATTGGGGAAGGTAACTTTAACATTAAATACACCTTTCTCAACAGGCGGGGGCCACTTTCTCCGTCTATAATCAGACATTTAAGCGACTTGAAAACATTCCTCCCTCCCTGGCTCCTTTAGTTATATCAGTCAGTTTTGACTTTAAGTATACTGAGATATTTGCACTAAAAAGTAGTCAGAAGTACTTGGTGAGGACTTGTATTTTTGCAGTTTTACCCGTCGTGACAGTGGTGAGATTGACACCCCCTGCTCGGTGAAACAGGCGGCCTCACCTCCACGACGCTCGGCGACATGACGGCCAGGATGAGGTAGAGCCAGATGTAGGCGAAGATGCTCCAGAAGGCGGTGATGAAGAACACCCGCAGGTGTTTGATTTTGCGTGACTCGCCGTTGGGGATGACATACACGCAGATCCCGATGATCACGAACATGTTGAAGGCGGCGCTGCCGACGATGGTCCCCGGTCCCAGCTGGCCGGCCTCGAAGTTGTGACCGCACACCTGCGAAGGAGCGGAGGCTGTGAGAGGCGAGCCGAGCCGGGAGGGGACACCCGGCGACGATGCTGAGGCGTGACGGCGTTTACCTCGATCACCGACAGCAGGATCTCCGGAGCGCTAGAGCCCAGAGCCATGAGCGTCAGGTTGGAGACGGTTTCGTTCCAGATGCGAACTGTCGCCACGGACGTTTCGCCGTTCGGCATGGTGATGGTCACCTCCTTCTCCTGCAAAGCAACACACACTGGTCACCTGAACACACCTGAGGAACCAGAGCTGTAACCACTTACATTTACTCATATACCTGACCAACGTTTTTGGAAAAAAAAAAAAAAACACTTTTAGGACTATTTTTACATGATAAAAGTACTTCCATCCATACATTTTCTTTGTCCCTCAGTGGGGTTGGGAGGTGCTGGTGCCTCTCCAGCTAATGTCCCGTGCCAGAGGTGGGGTCACCTGGACAGGTCACCAGTTTGTCGCAGGGCAACACAGAGACACACAACCAGGCACACACACATTCACACCCAGGGACAATTTGGAGAGGCCAGTTAACGTGACAGTCATGTTTCTGGACTGTGGGAGGAAACCGGAGTACCTGGAGAAAACCCACCATGGACAGGGAGAACATGCAAACTCTACGCAGAAAGACCGGGGCTGGGAATCGAACCCAGAACCTTCTTGCTGCAAGGCAACAGCTCTACCAGCTGCACCACTGTGCAGAATAAAGTATTTCTGCTTTTACTTGAGTAAAAGTTCTGGATTTTCTTCCACTGAATGAAAAACAAACATGTTTTAACCAAAAGTCTTCCAGACACAGAGACACACCTGCAGTTTCTGTTAAAGTTTCAGAAGTCGGGAACGAGTCGGGCTTTTAATCAGTGGTAATTAATTATCATTATCTTTAATCACCTTAATTAAAGTCATAAATTATAAACGCTTACTGGAACTTATCCGACAAAAGTCTATAAAACGACTCCTGCTGTCTAGTAATTCATTTGAATTCCTCAGTTTCTGGTTTATTTATCATCATTTGCATTTAATGACCTTCATAAATCTCTGTGAGGTCGGCAAAAAAAACAACACATGAACTGAGAGATTTGTGCTAAAGAGACGAGCCGATTCCCATCGGAGGCGGTTGGAAATGTGACCGGACTTTAATTTACTCTGACCAAGAGCCTGATGGACAATCAGCCGTTCTCATTCGGCTCTCCGTTCTGCTACCCCCTCTTCCTGAATTTGTCTTGTTTTTTCTAGACTGTGTAAAATGGATCTGAAGTTTTCTGAGCTTTTTTTTTAATATGTACACTGGCCAAAAAACATTGGGTCACATGGGGCAAAAACAAAAGTCAGGTTTGGGTCACATGGGGCAAAAACAAAAGTCAGGTTTGGGTCACATGGGGCAAAAACAAAAGTCAGGTTTGGGTCACATGGGGCAAAAACAAAAGTCAGGTTTGGGTCACATGGGGCAAAAACAGATCTAAACAATCTGTATGAACGCTGTCTATACCTCCTTCGATTTCTGAAGTGAAATGACCTAAAGCTCATCAGAATCCAAATAAAAACTTTCAGCAGCCTGAAAAGTTGTCGATAAAGATTAGATTCAGAACAAAACTTTCTGCAGGAAGTTAACTTTAACAACCTGAGCTGGTTCAAAGCTCCCGGTTCTGCTCACCTGAGAGGTGATGACCTCGATGGACGCCATGAAGCGGTCAGCGATGATGGACACGCCCAGGAACATGTACATCAGCGAGACGAAGTAGACGACGGCGCGGGCCACCTGGTACCCGAGGCCCGGCTGCTCGGGCTTCCACACCGGCAGCAAGATGCCCTCGGTGCAAACCGTCGGCTTGTTGCACTTATCCGGACCGCCAGAGGTGGAGCTGTTCCCGTACGGCAGCGACGGCGCCGGCGAGGCGGCGGCCGGCGAGGGCAGCGCCGTCCGCGGGTCGGGCTCGACGCTCGGGCCGACGCGCTGCGACTCCGGCTGGCAGGCGGGGAGCAGGACAGCGAGGAAGAGGAGGAGGACGGAGGAGGACGGGCAGGCGAAGGGAAACATGGCGGAGCCGCGAGAGGAAGAGGAGGAAGACGGGATCCAAGAGCGGCGCAACGAGCTCGCCTGCAAAAAACAAGAACGGAGTTCACACAAAAACGTTCGTCAAGAGGAGATGTCCAACAACAAGACATGGATTTTATAGAGAAGTCACAGAAATTCACTTTTCTAACTCAGAAAATAAGAAAATTCAGAATTTGAAAAGTTGGAATCTTTTCACTTTTTGAGTTTAGAAATTTTCATTTTTTTCTAGAAAAATTCTGAGCTTAAACTCAACATTTTGGATTTTTTAAGAATATTTTTTAAATTTAAAAAATTCCAAGATGCCTCAACAGTTTCTGAAATTAATCTGAACACTTCAGATTTTTAAGCAAAGTTTTCAAACTTGAAACTCTAACATTTGTTTAAGATTTCTGAGATTAAGATCAAGATTTCTGATATTTTCTGCCAGTTATTTTTTTTACTTTTCAAAATCAGAAGTGCTTTTGTGTTTTCAAGAAAGTTTATGAAATCAAATAAAAGATTTCTGTTTTTTAAGCAAGTTTTTGACTTTTCAAACCAAGATGTTTCCAAGATTTAAAAAAAAAACATGAACATTTTGGATATTTCCAGCAATATTTTGACATTTCAGAATTTCGATTTCTTTTTTTTGTCCTAGATTAAGCTAAAACTTTCAGATTTTTTCTAATTTTTGAATTTCCTTGTTTCTTGTAGAAAATGTCTGGTTTTTTGGTGTAAATTTGCTCTTCCTAACGTGATGTGGCCTTAATAAAAACACCACAAAACACAGAACCAAATATCTGCCAATTTTTTTCTAGTACAAATATCTCAGTAAATTTCAATAAAATTTATTCAAGAGAGCTTGTGTTAAGTTGATGATCCCTTAATAATGATAAAAACAGTAATTCCACTGTCAGATTATTTCTCTTATAAGTTGTGAAAATGTTTTGTTGTAAGTGGAATAATCTGTCGGCGGAACCAGTGCTTTAAAAAAAATCAATATTAAGGAATTATTGACTTCAAATGTTGCTGGAAACTTACTTGTAAATTAGTTTTGTCTTAATTAAATCTAATAGGGCATTTTTACCAACCCAGACTAAAATATTTGTCAATATTCTGTGTTCTTGCAGAGCCATAAAACATAAATCCCTTTTGTTTTGTATATAAATCAGAGCAAAACCACACAGACGAGTGGATCCAGAAAAAGCAGCAGATGAAACAGGGGCGACATTTTGTTTGATTCTCTGTTTTTCTGTGCGTCTCCCAGCGACATGCAGCTGATTGCAGCGTTTCTGCAGCCGATTGGACCGACACGATGCTGCTGCTGCTTTTATTCTTTTATTCATGTGTTCATCTTCTCCCAGGCTGCTGGTTTCCTCCCTGTTCTTCTAAACACTCAAGGGACCGAAACCATTTCACCTTTAAGATCCTCGAAGCTTTAATGTTTCTATTATCCTGGAGGGATTTTATTGATTCTCATGGCTGCAAATTGTTTTTACCTTTTTGCTTCTTAGATTGTTTTACAATGTTGTGAAACTGTGATTTTATCAACATGAGCAGAATTTTAAAATCCATCCATCCATCCATTTTCTTGACACCCTTGTCCCTTGGTGGGGTCGGGAGGGTTGCTGGTGCCTCTCCAGCTAACATTCCGGGCGAGAGGCGGGGTTACCCTGGACAGGTCCCAGTCTGTCGCAGGGCAACACAGAGACACACAGGACAAACAACCATGCACACCTAGGGACAATTTGGAGAGACCAATTAACCTAACAGTCATGTTTTTGGACTGTGGGAGGAAACCGGAGTACCCGGAGAAAACCCGCACATGCACAGGGAGAACATGGAGACTCCATGCAGAAAGGCCGGGGCCGGAATCGAACCCAGAACCTTCTTGCTGCAAGGCAACAGCTCTACCAACTGCGCCACTGTGCAGAATTTTAAAATATATATTATAAATATTATTATTATCAGAATAATATATTATTTCTTTTTTAACAGCTTCTGTCTATCTGGACTTCAACACTGAGAAATTAAATCTAAGTGTTTGTAGGAGCGGGGCTGCACAGTGGCGCAGTTGGTAGAGCCGTTGCCTTGCAGCAAGAAGGCCCGGGCTCGATCCCCGGCCCCGGCCCCCCCCGCATGGAGCCCGCATGCCCCCCCCGCGCACGGCGGGCCCCCCCCGGGCACCCCGGCCCCCCCCCCCACAGCCCAAAAACACGACCGTCAGGTTAATTGGTCTGTCTAAATTGCCCCTAGGTGTGAGTGTGTGTGTGCATAGTTGTTTGTCCTGTGTGTGTCTCTGTGTTGCCCTGCGACAGACTGGCGACCCGTCCAGGGCGCACCCCGCCCGGAACGCCAGCCAGAGATAGGCACCAGCACCCCCCGACCCCATCAAGGGACAAGGGTGTAGGAAAATGGATGGATGGATGGATGTTTGTAGGAGCAGGTTTGTACAAATTATAATTCTGACCATAATAAAGAATTTCTGCAAGTTTTCACCCCAGAGGTTTGGTGGTGATAAATGTGGAGGATTGTTTTGCATCAACACTCTTCAGTGCTGATGTCTGCGACAGACAGCAGCGTTAATCATCCGATGGAAGAAGTGCAGTAAAACTTAGAAACAAAACAGAAACGATGCTGAAGGGGAAGAGAGAAAGAATGGAGGAGAAAAAGGAGGGATAAATGAGAGGCGGGGGGCCGGACGCCCAGAGGAGGCTCTGCTCCGCATCCTCAATCAGAGGGCGGCCCGTTGTCATGGTGACGGGGATGAGGGAGCAGTTCGGGCGGAGGTCGGGTTCCCGTGGGACGATCGATCAGAGAAAATGGTTGTCCATCAGTAAGGGCAGGCCACACACACACACACCTACTCAAACTGATGACTTCGTATCGACTCCAATTTATTTTAGTTGCTGCTTTTACACCCATCACCAATCTGCACTGCGAAAACACAAAATCTAACCAACAGTTTTTACTGTCTGGTGCATAAACATCTTTTTACACTGTAAATAAATCAAAATGAACATAAAGTAACTTTTCAGCAAAAAGTAGGAGCTTGTTGAGTTATTTATATTTAAACTAGATATAAAAAAAGATCTTGTGTTTTTGCAGTGAAGCCCAAGTATTCTTAGTTTAGTTTCAATGTAAAGATTTTGTTACACTTAAAATAAGACAAAACTCACTTTTCAGCAGGAAATATATGATTGTTTCAGGTAAATAATTCATTAATATTGATTTTAAAATAATAATTGCTCCATTTGCAGATTATTTCACCAATAAAACATTTTTTTCATATTAAAAGAGAAAAAAAAGTTTTTATTTCTGTTGATGTTGTTAGTTTAATAAAAATGTCTTGTCAGTCCAGAGGATGTTGTCCCACACTGAGCTCCTGACCTCTGACCTCAGAGGGATGAATCCTTCCTGCTGCTCAGTGTTTTCGGCCGACTTCATGTCGTCACACGGTTACAGCGAGTTTTTCTCATCCGCCCATTAGATGAAGCTTTAAATCGTGACAAAGATAAAAAAGTCCACACACAGGAAGCCTGAGTTTGTTTTTAATAAATAATCACACATCAGGTTTGTTTACCATGTTTGGGTCGATGAACTTTGACACTGACAGATTTCAGGCGGCCTTCAGCCTCAGACAGATCGGTTTCACCTAAAGATGCTGAAACAAAACGATTTATTTATTTATCCCAAAGACTGAAACTGAAACAAACGGCTTCATGTCCGACAGCGACGCCATTTTGTTTTGTCTCAGATTTGTGTGAACCAATGTGGTCTAAGCAAAACATTTTCTGATCCGTTTTAGGGTCTCTGTCACTTTAAATCCCAATCAGCTGCTGCTGGCCACGCCCCCCAACTCTACGTTTTAAACTCACACGTGAAAATTTCAGATTGTTTGTCTGTGATTATCTGATCTGAGGGAATTTCTTTGTTCTTTTGCTGTAAATTTTTCTGAAAAAAACCTTTTGAAAACAATCCGTCCCTCGTTCCCGATGTCCAACTTGGTGCCTCGGTCAGGTTTTCCCACTGCAAAAGAAACGGACTAATTTTAAGATTAGTTTCAAAATTTTCCAGAAAAAACATTTCTCAACATTTCAAAAGTCAAAACTCTTCAACCTTTGAAACTCAGAAATGTCACATTGTTTTCTAGAAAATTTGAAAAATTAATCTAAATTTTTTTGCAGATTTTCACATTTTGAAGCTCAGAAATTTCCATGTTGTTTTCTAGAAAAAAAAACGTGGAAATCTTTACTTTTGAAATGTATAAATACAACAATTGTTCACTTTTCAAGTTAAGTCTGATTAGTTTAAATGTTGTGGAGGTTGAGATGCTTCAACAGAGGAATTACATTTTGATTAAAAATACAGAAAAAAGCAGAGAATTGCACATGATAACTTGCATTTGCAGCTTGCAGGAATAATAAATCTCTTCCTGATGTGCACAAACAAAATAATTCAAAAATTTAACAAACAGTTTTGAGAAATTCACAAAAGGGACTGAGAAAATCTGTAAAAATTGAAACTGAAAACTAAGCAGCAAACCGTCTCCAGGTAGCGATGATTGATCGATTGATTGATTGATTGACTGATTCAGCTCCATTCGTTGCTTCTCTAATTGGGAATAAAGGACGGTCTAATCTGCCCTTCACAGTAAAAATGCCGGTGTTGAATTAACACCCCAAAGTGTCAATATGTGTCCAAGTCAGCTGGTGTTAAATTCAACACTACAGAGTGTCACATTAACATTTACACCAGTGTTAGTGTTAAAATATAATATTAAAAGTAACACCAGTGTAGTGTTGATCGCAAAACATGATGTGGAGTTAAAAAAGTAAATAATTGACCCACAAGGTGTCAATATCAATAAAATCCAATGGAAAATATCCAAAATGATACACAGAAATGTTAAGTTTAGCTTTTCTTAAACCAATTTCAATATTATAGACCAATGTTAATTTAACAAAAAAATGGGTGTCAATCTTTTACCACTTTCAAAAGTGTTACTTTAATACCAGCTGACTTGGACACATACAGACACTTTGGGGTGTTAATTCAACACCTGCATTTTTACTGTGTTGGATTTAATCTGGGCCGCTTCTGTGGCATTGGCTCTTTAACGGAGTAACAGCAAATTTGATGAGTGAGGAATATCAGGCTGCAGATGTTAATGTCCCTCATTCCTGGGAGAAAACGGTTATGAAATGAATCCAGAGAAGGAGCAGAAACGAAAAGACTGGGATTATGAGGAAAACTGCAGCAGTGAAGCAGGATTATTTTAAAAACGATCAGCCGTGTGAGGTAGTAGGTCAGCAAACTGAACCGGTTCATGATGAACAGACTCGGCTGGTTTTCTGCAGCACAAAGCAGATCAGAATAATCTGAATAATCTGCTGCAGATCAGAATAATCTGAGCTGTGAGGTTGGGATTATAATCTGACATTTTCCTGGATAGCTTTTCGTTTTTTTCTTGGTGGATTCGTGTCGTTTTGCAGGATAATGTCAGCGAGAGCTGGCGAATTTACAAATGAAGACATCTGTGATTCAGCAGGACACCAACACACACACACACACACACACACACACACACACACACACACCTGCGTCTTGATCAGGTTCCCATATGGAGCGCAGTCAGGGCCAAAAAGGTTTATTTATTTAGTTATTTAGGAAGGTAATTAAAGCTGAAGAGACAGAAACAGATTTTAATCAGGAGGAGAAAATAATTTAGAAGCTCAAGTTGGATTTATTTGATTATTTTTTATTTGTTTTCCATTTAATCTGCAAATATTCTGCACTTGGAATATTTAATTCAAAGCCCACAAAACCTCTCAAACATTTAAAAAAAATATTCCATAAAAATATAGTGTTTTATGTGATATATAAGTGACTTTTCACCAACTTATAGGAGCTTTTTGGGTGGATAATTCAAGTTCCACTTATAAATGGAGAAAATGTTTTATAAATTTGTAAAAGATTTAAAACGGTACTTTAAAAATATGATGTCTTTAATAATATAAGAAATGATGCAACTTATTGAGAACACAAAACTCTTTGTTGCCAAGTTTGCTCAGTAAATGTTGCCGACACAAAAGTTTCTCCATTAAAGAGGAAAAACAGATCAGAGGTGTTATGCTGCAGCTTGAGAAACAAAGTTTTCCTCAAATCATAAAACAGTGAAATATTAAATGAAATAAGAAAATCAGATTCTGGAAAAGTTTCTGAAACACCAGAGCTGAACTTTGGTCCAATCTGAAGCAGATTATGAACATTTTAGATGAAAAATGTAAAAAAAAAAAAAAAAATCAGAACAACTCAGAAATTTCAAGATTAATTCCAGAAATCTTTATGAAAAAATGTTAAAATTTCTTTACTTTAGAAAATGTACAATTCCAAAAGTTGAAAACTTTCATTTTCTCAATTTCAGAAATTTCCTAATGTGTTTTTTATTAACCTTTTCTGACATCAACCTTAAAATTTAGGGGTTTTTCTCAAGCAAAGTTTTGACTTTTCAAACTGAGAAAATATCAGATTTTTCTAGAAAATGTCTGAGATTAATCTCAAAATCTTGGCAGAAATTTACTCCTCCATGTTTTTAGCCTTTGTCCCTGATATGCTGTCATAAATAAATTAAAAACAATAAATATCAGTTTTTGAGCTCATGCATCAATTCATTAAATAATTTAGCAGCAGAAAAGTTTCTGAATTGAAAATTGATCCATATTAAAATGTGAGAATTTTTGATTTATTAATTGCAGTTTCCTCAATCAACTCGATTAAAAATGTGCATCTTTTGATTCGGCTGATTGTGTTTTCCTCTTCTCCTGCAAACCTCTGGAGGTTTTTACGTTCAGGGCACAACAACAACAACAACAACAACAACAACAACAACAACAACAACAACAACTTGTTGCTTAGCAACCCAGACACAGAAACGCATTCAGGCACAAGCAGTGATGCTGCAGTAATTCATCTGCAGCATCCAAAGAACTGAAATGTAAACTAGGAGTCAGTTTTACTGAGATTTCAGCTTCAGACTGAAAAGGATTTTCTCCTGCTTCAACTCTTTATTTAATTCAGTCGGCAGAAACTCTTCCAGAAACTCTTCCAGAAACTCTTCCAGAAACTCCGGCTCCATTAGAGGAAGTCAGTAAAGGAGAGGAGGATTAAACAAGTGCAGCTGGATGTGGAGGAACGTTTCCTGTTTCTGTGAATTATTTATAAAAGCGAGCAGATTAAACTGCTGGGCTATAAAAAGCTGCTGCTTTCCAGTCTAAACTGTTTATTATTATTATTATTATTATTATTATTATTATTATTATTATTATTATTATAAAACAGAGGCAGTTGAATTTAAATCTTGCTCTAAACATCACCAGGAAACATTTAAAATGATACATTATAGAGCAGAAACAGTTTTAGAGTCTCTGCTGGTTTTATTCTCACTGCTCAACTAAAAACAGACAAAGTGCAGAAAAAGGGTTTGATTTGTACAAATGGCAAACAAAACCAGCAAAGATTTGGATCAAACAGACTAAACATTATTAAACCATTGAATAAATTCAAAAAACAGAAAAACTGAAGAGGAAAACGTTCAGCTCACTGTAAAAACAGTAAATCTAACTAAGTATTTTTAGTATGTTTTACAGGGCAAATGTCTTAGTTCAGTTGAAATAAAACTAAAATAACTGAAAAATAGCTTTTCAGTATAATACAAGTTTTTTTCAGTCTTCATAACTGGAGGATAAAAACATCACAATTTAAAACTATAATATTGTCGATATTGATAATCAGTGATTAGGTTTTGCAAAATTAAATATTTATTAGTAAATATCAGCCGATTGCAGTAGCATCAGAGATCAATATCTGCCCAGATTTTAAAATTGGTGCATCGCTAATCATCAAATTTAATTCATTTAGCATCAATCAGCTGATTTTGCTTTCAAATAATTAAAATAATATAACACTATTAAGCTTGTTACTAATTTCACTGGATGATAAATCGCTCCTGCTATTATTACGATAAATAATAATATTGTTGTTTTCAAGCTTTTTTCCAAGTAACACATTGACAAAGGCATAAAATGTAATTTTGCTCTCTCAATAAACTAATAAGCTTTTAAAAAATTTAAAACATGTAACTGGTAGATACTGCAACTGTCCAAAATAAAAAAAATAAACAGCCAAAACCAATAAAGAAAACAAATCTAACACAATAAAAACCACTTACAATCAAAACCATAAATAAAATATATCAACAAAAATGTTTATTTAAAAAAACATTAATAATCAGAATGTAAATTATTGACCTTATTTTAATTTTTCATGTGATTATTTGCTGATTGTGACAGACTTATATTCCACACTTAAACACCAATCTGCATTTCAAAACCCAAATATTTCGTTCAGTTTGCTCCTCCTGTGAGGTAATAAAACTCCCTGGCATCAGGGGCCCCAAATTGAAACCTGCTTCAGGCCCTGAAAAGTCTTGTGCCGGCCCTGCAGCGGCTTCTCTCCACTGCAGCCACATCAGTTATGCTGGGACTTCCTGTTTCTCTGCATTAATTATTAACCATGTGGCGAGAGAAGAGGCGTTCTGCACAAACCAGAGAAATTAGTAAACATTTCTGGCAATAGCAACTGAAACTCACAACTTTTTAACAAAACGCTGAACTTTTAAAGTGAACTGAAGGTTAAACTCATGAACGCCTCAGGATCTGCCGCCGTGTTTTCTGATAAATGTTGCGTTTCCATGGAGAGTTTAATCTCTTCAGGTTCGCTTTAATTATTTATTATCTCCAAATGTAAACGGCTGCAGGTTTCACTGGATTTAAGGAGAAATAGAAGGTTTATACGTAGATCTGACATGATAACACGATAAATTATTCTAGAAGTTATCGAGATAAACGATGATGTTGTTGTTTTGAAACCACTTTCATTTCCAATGATAATAATGGCATAATAATGAAAGAACAAATTCTTAAAGATGATTAAACTTTAAATTTAAACAAATTTACACTTTACCTGGGAGACATTTTAAATATCCAAAATAAATAAACAAAGCAACACAAACAACAAATGAAATTAATTATAAAGATTTTTTTAATCAAAATTTCTGAGCTTAATCTTAAAATTTCCAAGTTTTTTCAAACAAATTAACGTTTCAAATTCAGAAATGTTCTTGTCTTTTCCAGAAGACGTCTGAGCTTATTCTCAAATTATCTGGACTTTTTCTAGCAAATTTTAAGTTCCAGTTTTTTTCCAGAAAATTTCAGAATCAATCTCAAAATTTCTGGACTTTTTCTAGCAAGTCTTTGACTTTTAAAGCTCAGAAATATCTGAGATTTTTACACAAAATTTCTGAGATTAATCTCAAAATTTCTTAGTTTCTCCTGGCAAGTTTTAAATTTTTCAAGATCAGAAGTTTCCAATTTTTTTCCAGAAAATTTATGATGCTAATCTTAAAATTTCTGAGTTTTATCTAGCATTTTATTTTATTTTTCATTTACTTTTAAAACTAGAAAAACTGTGATTTCAATCTGAAATTTTCTGTTTCCAGCCGGCTCTGGAAACAGAAAATTTGCGCTACCAGATGAAATCTGTAACCTGTGAAGTGATTTCTGCCTCTGGTGGCGTCTCTTCTGATCCGGCTGAATGTCAGCCTGATTTATTAAAGTCATAAAGCAGGAAATAGACGCCCGGCTCTTTACGGTGCCGTCCGTGAATCAATTACTCCGTCTCCTCTGTTTAAAGTGTCTGTAGATAAATGAGCTGCTGATATCGCAGAGACAAAGCGCTACATTTCCATGTTGATGTAATGAAAAAATGTAATAAAAATCTGCCTTTTCAGCAGCAAACCGGCGCTTCGCTGTGAAGCAGCAGCGGCTGCGTTCATTGAGTTAGTGGATGGGAGGCTGAGGCTGAATAAACAGGGCATGAAAGGAAAGTGAGTGGGAGGAAGAAACCTGCTCTTTACAGGGAAACGCGCCTGGGGTGACCGATGTCACAGCGAGGTGACATAAAAATGAAGATCTGCTCTCCGAGGGTTTTTCATCTGTTCAACTCTCCATGTAAAGGCAGATTTAGTCGCACGGCTGCAGCTGATTAGATTTTTAGTCACTTTTATTTCAATAAAAGCAGCTCTGCTTCATTTTCCTCTGTGAGGAGAAATGGAGATGCTTCAGATTTCCTTCGTTTTCCAAAAATCACCCAACATGAAAGGGATCTGGGGGTTAAAATTACTTTATTGTCAATTATTTATAAATTCTCTGCAAAAGTTCAAAATTGTATTGAATATTTTTGTTTAGTTTCTAGAGGAAATATCTTAGTTCACTTGAAATAAGATGAAACAAACTTACAAATAACTTTTCAGCAAGATAAAGAAACTCAATATGACAAATATTTGCACCAGCATATTATTTCCCCTTTAATTGGGAATAATGTTATGAGTGAAATAATCTGCCATTGAAATAGAATTTTTTCATCAATATTAAGTTTTTTTTTTACATAAAAAAGTTGTTAGTATGTTAGTTTTGTCTTGAAGCAAAACAAAAAAAAACTTTGTAAGATTTTGTGTTTTTACAGTGTTTATCTGTGCAACAATGAGCAACATTTTGATCAAATCAACATTAGTATAACGTTTGTTTTTTATAGTTATTTAACTTTTTTAAAATATTTTTGGATGTTTTAGTCTATAAACAGTTTCCAGCAACAAAAATTAGAATTGTCTTGGTAAAAGGTCACTGAATGTTTGTGGCATGACTTTTCATCAAAAAATCATTTTAAAAAAACACTAATAAACTGAAAAGTCTTTCTGTTGTACTTAACAGAAATGTCCATGCTGAAGGACACACAAACTCACTCTTAAGGCCACAAATGGCCCCAGGGCCACATGTTGGACACCCACAGCTTTAAAACACATTTAAATGTCTGGAAAATGAGCAGGAAAAGCAGCGTTTCCCTAAAAACTCCCAGGAGGAAAGACAACATTTTCAGAGCCGCCTCTGCTGACAGGAGATGAATAGTGAAAACTGGAAAACCTCAGTGAGCAGAAAGTCTGCAGCAGCTGGAGTTTAAACCCAGAAATGGAGTTTGGTTGGTTATTTTTCTGCTGTAACGGCGAATCTGGAAATAAATCTTTAAAACCGTCGGAAAGCCGGCTGACAATGTGGGCTGAGGCCATGAAAACATGCAAAATCACACACACACACACACACACACACACACACACACACACACACACACACACACACACACACACACACACACACACACACACACAGCAGTGATTATCCAATGGGAAGCTTTTACTGATTAGCTTTCCTTGTTGCTGAAGACTTTAGCTCCTCACTTGGTAGTGGAGCTAACATTCGAATTAATGCAAATTAAGGTATTTTTGGTGTTTGAATTATTAAAATAATCAGCTATTAGCATTTTTTACTGGATCCACAATCCTTGTTAATACCGGGGATCCACTATATTTTACATGTAAGTGTTAGAAAATGTAAAATGTTCCAAATTGGAGCAGTAATTATTGAAAAGTTGTCCTTGTTTATGATCTGGAAAAATGATTTTTCTGCTCCCTGTCCAGCTACTGACTGGCTGTTTAGCATATTCTCCACATTACACTGACAAAACACCTTCAAGTGAAATAATTGTCTGAAATAATGAAATAAAATTTCCCTCCTCTTGCCTCATCCTAGTCTGTCGCGTCCCACTGAACTGTCCTCTGCTGTATTGAAAGCGTTGCATCAGAATGAATTTCTGATTTTAAGTTACAGTTACGGAGAAAAGTGAGAACATTTTCCCTGATGGATTTTCTGCTGCTGAACTAATTGACCCTGCTGAGGAGGTGCAGGTGTTCAGCTTGTCGCCTGCGGCTCGTCCTCCATCAGCTCACTGCTGTCTGAGTCCCAGCCTTCAGTTCACAAAGGAAAACAAAGCAGTGGATGGAAAATGCTTGGAAGGACGGGTTGCCCCGGCAAATAGGCGCTTGTTTGGCTTACAGGAGGAATGGAGAACCATAAACTTAAACTTAAACACTACTCTGAATATTGTATAAGTTGATACTTTCAACAGGATTTCAATTCAAAACACTGCAATGTGTACGCTACACCAGCAGGGGGTGAAAATGGCAATGGTAGCAGTGTTTTCATCCTTGATAGTTTGGTAAAGTCGGTTCAATTTGGGAACAAAAGTGCAAACGTTACATTTTCAGCCACTCTGAATCAAACTAACAAAAACCTCTGAGTAACCTGTTCCCCTCCTCGCCTGTGGGGGCGCTGCACCGAGAACCGCGGAAGGAAACGATACAAAAACTTCAGAAAAAACCCGCAACTTCCTTCTTCAACACTTGGAAACACAAATGGAGAGCTGTCAGATTTTAGTCTTTGTAGGATTTCTATTTTGTCGTTGGCAAAAAACAATGAGTCATGTCTGCCACTAGTGTTAGGCTAACGCATTTGTTTTGAGTTTACCCAGAATGCCCTGTGCCGTAGTCCACTTCCTTTTGAACAGTACCAGAGTTCACTTCAACCAAACCCAGACCGAGGTTTGTTGGTGGACCAGAGTTAGCTCAGCATTCACGCCTCACCAACCGAACCGGACTCTGGTTCAGTTCAAATGAAAATGTGAACGCCAAGCTAATAGCAAAACGCTCCAAAATCAGGAAGTGAATAATAGTGCAGGGCATTCTGGGTAAATACAAGCAAAACTAAAGTGGTGGTTGGAGAAATGGCTTGTGTTTTTTTACACACCTGCTAAAATCTGACACTTTTGACTAGTCTAGCGCTAACGACGCCACACTGGCTAACATGCTGAAGAAACACTTCTGGATTATTCTTTCACTTGAGAGATTATAACTCAGTAGGAAATTGTTAATTTGACTGAGTGGGGTGTAAGGTATTTACACCGTCAATGCGCCCCCTGGTGGAACAATCATGCACTGCTCTTCAGGATCCTTGGATCTCTCCATGCTGTTCCTCAGACTTTAACAATCTGTATTGGTTTACGCAGTGAAAACCTTAAAATGCAGATTAACAACGTGGATCGGAAGCGATGGAGCTGCAGTGTTCAGGGTGCCCTGATTTATTCCTAATCAGAAACTGCAGTTTACCAAAAAAATTTAAAAAAAGAAGCTGTAGTCTTTACAGTTTCTTATTTTTGTTCAAATGTATGCACACAGAAGGACCAAGAGAAATGAAGAAGAAACACCCTGGGAGTTTTCTAAAACTGATCCGACTGGCTGCTCGGTCAGCTGAAGCTGAACAAAATCCTTAATATCAGAAGACATGACCAACGCAATTTCATCTGCTCAGCCACAGACATCTGAAACCTGATCTCTGTTTACAAAGCACAGAAACACAAGCCATCTAAATATTGATTAGTTCACAGGCTGAATTTCTGCCTCCAAATGGATTCTGTCAACACTCTGTTTGTTTTGCTGCCTGAAAGGAAAATTAATTGACTTTCACACCTTCACACAGGTCTATTATGGAAAACCTTTCCGCAAAATTATTTTGTTTTCTTCAAACTCCTTTACAACACGGGGTAAATAAAACACTGTAGTGTCTACAGCAATGCTTAATGGACGGTTCTCAGCTAAAACAATGACTGCAGCCCACATAGGAAACAATATGTAGATGCTACAGGTGGACAGAGTGCCGAAAACTGTACTCAGCTAACAGGAGCACAACTTCAACAAGTTTTTACTAAAGGAAAAGTAAAAAGTAGTAAGAAAGTACTCATGTAAGAGTGAAAAAGTACTTGGTAAAAAGTACCTAATGGTCAAATTATCAATCATTTAATATTTATAAATTAGATCATCAGATGGACCAACATATAAAGTTAAGTGGATATTTTGGTATTTTAATGACAATAATGACAATAATTCACATAAGTAGCAAAAACTAATAAAATCAGGCAAAATTTTTTTTTTCAAAATCAGTTTCCGTATAAAACTTTAACAGAAACTGCAGGTGTGAGTCTGTCTGCTGAGTTTTTGGTTCATTCAGTGGGTAGAAAATCCAGAAATTTTACTTAAGTAAGAGTAGAAATACCTTCTAATATCCAAATATCCTTTTTATGTTTGACTCTACTGTGAATAACATCCATTTCGTACTAAAACAATAAAATTAGGTGACTCTTCTTGTTTGGTTTTGGCTTAATTTTGGCCCTTGTGACACAAAGTGTTAGGCCTCTGTTTTATTTGTTATTCTGAGTTCATTTGAAGCTGCAGCCTCTCAGATCTCAGTGAGATCTGATGAGCTGAACTCTGTATCAGCGCCAACGCCTCGGCGAAAGCGAAGGACTCACCACGGGTCTATTGGGCTGCGTCTCTAACTCTGGAGCTGCTTCACATCGACGGGCTGCAGAAACACAAACCAGAGGGAAACGTTCACTTCTCATGTTGTTTGCAGCGGATTGCTGAATATTTTTCACATGATGTTACCAGGAGCTTGATTTTTGGAGAAAAAAAAAGGTAGCCATTGATAAATTCAAGATGGCGGCCATTTATCAAGATAGTAGTTAGGGAAATTTTTTAAATGTTTTTACTAAATTTGCCTATATTTACCAGACGAATGCTCTTGGTGTCAAATCAAACAAATTTTGCCAAATAAAAATCATGTTTACTGATTATTTGTTATTTCTGTCAAAATGCCCACCATGGTTATCACAGAAAACACATTTTTGCAATAAAATTGACAATTACATAAATGTATTTGGTGTTAAATCATGGCCTACATTTTTAGAACCACATAAATCATATTTACCAACCAACTGGCACACTTTGGCAGCCCCCTTTAAATTTATTCAGGTATTTTCTAGTTATTTTCTTGATCTGTCTCCCTTTTCTGGTGGACTTTTTCAAAATGGCCGCCATGGTTGCAAGGGAGAATATATGTTTCAGCAACACTATTGCGAGTGGTGACAACAGATGACCAAAACATTAGGTTAACTAACCACTAATTTGATAAGCAGGAATCTTAGCTATGCTAAAATCAACTCTATAAACACATGTAAAAATCAGCAGAAACTAACAATAAAAAGCAAAACACTTGAAAAACTTAGCAGAAACCAAAACTAAACTGCTATTAAAAAAAATTGGTGGAAGCTAATGCTAAATGGCTAAACACATTTAAAATTAGCAGAAGTAAACGTTAAAGTGCTAAACCCATTTTTAAAAATGAGCAGGAGCAAACTCTAAACTGTTAAATACATTTTTAAAAAATGTTGCGAAGCTAACCATGGCTAGTAAGACATTTGTATGTTGGCTAATGCTAAATGGCTAAACAGATAAAAGCATTGGTAGAAGCTAATGCTAAACCGCTAAAGACAAAAAAATAAGTAGATGCTAACACAAAACCGCTAAACAATTTTTTTTTAAAATTAGCAGAAGCTAATGCTAACTTTAAGACGACTGTATGTTGGCCTCTCTCACATCTTCTGGTGTGAAACTCGTCAACAAAAAACGTTCCGTTTCTGATTTGGCATCTGCTTTTGCTGCATATTATTATCTTAAAGCCAAAAACTTGTTTTGGAGCACTGAGGCACTCTAATAAATCAACGCCTGGTAATGATCAAATTACGTATAATATGTTAAATAAACTTAGTGATGTGAGTAAAGAAATAATTCTAAAGTTGTATAATAAAGTTTGGAAGGAAGGTATATTGCCTGATGAATGGAAAGAAGCCATCATAATCCCTATTTGTAAACCTGGGAAAGATCCAAATTCGGCTGAAAGTTATAGACCAATAGCCCTAACATCATGTCTGGGTAAAATTATGGGAAAAATGGTAAATAACAGATTAATCTATTTCGTTGAATCGAAGGAGTAGATTAAAGCTTACCAATTTGGTTTTAGGAAAGGCAGAAGCACAGTCGATCCAGCATTATGTCTGGAACATGAAATTAGACGGGCCCAGATTAATAAAGAGAATGTGATAACAGTCTTTTTAGATGTGGAAAAGGCTTATGACATGCTATGGAAAGAAGGACTGCTGATTAAATTAAAACAAGTAGGCATAAGGGGTAAAATATATAGGTGGATTAAAAAATTTCTTAACTGAAAGAACTATTAGAGTTAAAATAGCCGGGGAAATAAGTTCAAAGTATCTAATTGAAAATGGTACTCCCCAAGGCAGTATTATAAGTCCTATGTTATTCAGTATAATGATTAATGATATCTTTAATAGTATAGATAAATCTTTTGGTGTTTCATTATTTGCTGATGATGGCATCATTTGGAAGAGGGGAAAAAACACTGAATTTATAAACAGAAAAGTGCAGGAAGCCTTAAATAGGGTAGAAGTTTGGGCTTTAGAATGGGGATTTAGGTTCTCAACATCTAAATCTAAGTTTGTTGTTTTCACAAATAGGAAGGTGAACACTAATGTGGATCTTAAGTTATATGGGAATATTATAGAAAGGAAGGAGCAAATAAAGTATTTGGGCATATTATTTGATAAAAACCTAACATGGAAAATGCATATAGATAAAATAGTGGAAAAAAGTAAAAGAATTTTAAATATTATGAGATGTCTGAGAGGCAGAGAATGGGGAGCAGACAGGAAAGCATTAAAGACAATTTATATCTGACTAATTCGTTCTATTTTTGACTATGGATGCATTTTATATAATTCAGCTTCAAATAGTTTATTAACAAAAATAGATAAAATACAATATCAGGGGCTAAGACTTTGCTGCGGAGCGATGAAAACAACTCCAGTATCACCTCTACAGGTTGAGATGGGTGAGATGCTGCTGGAGCTCAGGAGAGAACAATTAGCCTCAACTTATTGGGCAAATATTAGAGGACATAATGAAAGCCAGACTCCATGTATGATGTTACAACCTTGTCAAAAAAAAGAAAAAAAGCAAATTAATAGTTTTGGATGGATAATCTTAAATAAAATATATGATATAGGGATTGATAAATACTTAATTAGTCCAGTGGTTGTTACTCCTGTCATTCCAATATGGGGTTGTTATCAGGTTGATTTAAAACTGCTGGAAAAGGGAAGATAATTGGAAAAGAATGAAGTGGAAAATTATATTAAAAAAAGAATATTCAGATTATATTCAAATATACACAAATGCCTCGAAAATGGTAAATAATCAAGTAGGTATATAATTTATTGCTCCAGATTTAAACTTTATGAAGAATAAAAGAATAAATGATAAACTGACAGCGTATACAGGCGAACTCATGGCAATATAAATGGCTTTAGAATGGATTGAGGAAATGGAATAAAGAGAGTTTTTAATTTGTTCAGATTCTAGCAGCGCATTAATTAGTATCCAAAAGGTAAATTCAGAATCAAGGCAAGATATTATATTGGATATAATTAACTTAATTTCCAGGATCAAAAACCAGGGCACTCAGGTTAAATTAGTCTGGATTCCTGCCCACATTGGTGTGGTAGGAAATGAGTTGGCAGATAGTTTTGCTAAGAGTGCCTCAAGAAAGGAAATTGTTGACTTGAATATTAAGATAAGTAAAAATGAGATAAAGAATATTATAAAAGAATATGTCAAGGGAAAATGGCAAGATCAGTGGGACAGAGGAGAGAAAGGGAGGTTTTATTATAATATTCAAAAAGGGGGGGGGGGGACTTCACGGCCCCGATTTATGCGCCGATAAATGTGTAGTTGCGCCACCGTCCCCACCAAGTAACTTGCAGGCTACTTTGCACTGACCATTATTTTATTATTGAAAATAAAGTTTACCTTCGACCAAACGCCCCCCTAAGGCATCCCAGCGCCCCCTGCCGTCCTCTGAACGCCCCCTGGGGGGCGATACCGCCCACGTTGAGAACCTCTATGAGAGACAGCAGCAGATCGAAACGCGCCACATTCGTGTGTGTGTGTGTGTGTGTGTGTGTGTGTGTAGTATTTTCCAGCAGACTCTAACAATAACAGAAGGTTAGCAGAAAATCCAGGTTTTCGCTGCATTCCGGCTGATTTAACGTCGTTTCAAACCTGAAATTACCTGCTGAAGGTCTGACAGCTGAGGACTTTTCCTCTCCAAACAGTTTCAGATGATGTCTTTTTCCAGCAGGTGAAAATCCAGAGCAGCAGATTCAAATGTTTAAATAATGAACTCCTGCATTAATGTCTGTAGACTTCTTCTTTTTTTATTTTACGATTGTCACACTTCAACGTTTCAGAAAATCAATTTAAATATCAGTGAAAGACGACACAGGTGAACATGAAATGTAGTTTATATGGAAATATATACATCTACAATAAGAAAAAACTAGCTGACAAGTAACTCAGAAAGAAATCGGAGCTTGTTATAAGTTTTAAAAAATGTACTTTTCCAGCTTTATATCTTGGAATAATCTTACTTTCTAAACAAGAGAGAGCTGCAGGAACTTCTTAAAGAGACAGAGGTCCAATTTTAAAACACGAAATTACAAAATCAAGCCTCTTGTAAGTCATGGTTTATATTAAGGCAGTTTTGTAACAACTGAAAGTGGCATAATTACTTGATTATGGTATATAAGGACACAATGTTCCTGGAAAATACATAATTCTGCCCGTTAATTATGTCTGGTGACTCAAACATTTTCTTTTAAATAGAGATTTTTTTCAGAATTCTCATATTAAACGGTTGTTAAATTAAAAATATCTTTTGAAAATTAAACAAGTATTAATTTTATCAAACCTGATATTTTCTACTTTAATGTCATGTTTTCATAGCTGTAAGTGGAAAATCATCATAAAATAAATACAGGCGTTCAAACAACCATCTGTGTGTAATTAATCTGTTTTACTTTGTGATGAAATAAATTAGTTTTACAGTAATATTCCAGTTTACTGACTGGGTTTGTAATAAAATAAGTGAGTTTTAGAAGCTGCAGCCCTGCAGGATGAGGAGTGAATCAGGTTGAATCAGGTTAATGTCAAGTTTACAACTTGACATTTACATTTTTAAAGTGCAATCAGTAATACTTTTATAACAAATTTATATCAGTAATGAGTTCTTGATTACTTGTCATAACAGAGACATTTTGAATAATGTCAACTTTGTATTAAAAGTGTCATAATTTACTGAATGACACTTTATGACAACAGTCATAAATATTCATAAAGGCTTATTCATGTTCACGTCATGTGTTATGTCATGTTTATGACAGTGTCATGTCAGTCATATTTACCCCCTTCAAATAAAGTGTTACCAGATATTTTTGACTAAAAACAATCTTGCTGAAAAGTTATGTGTCTTTTTTCAAGTGAACTCATGTATTTGCTGTATAAACTAGACGTTGTGTTAATCGTTGTGTTTTTACAGTGTTCGGGTCGGTCAATAATAAAGTCTCGTTGGCTGCAGAGCAGTGAGTCAGAGCTAAATGATTCATCCTGCTAATAAAGCGAAATCCTGCTGAACTGCAATAATTATGCAACGCAGCAAAATGTTTCTGCGAAGCCACCAGAGTAATGATTTTGTTTGGGTATGAAATTAGAACCAAAAGCAGAATTAATGATCGCAATTAAAGTCAGCAAAGGGCTGCCTGATGAAATGGCGCCTTCCTCCTGCAGCCGCCTCCCAAACAACAGGCAGAACTGGAGCTGAGATCAACCTGCAGCCATTCAGACTCGAACCTCAAACTCTTCACCTTCACATCGGCGGAGGAAACGGATTCAGCGAGCCGCAGGGCGAAGCCCCAGAAAACGCTGCAGCTTTCACCTGCTGCTGCTTGGCTGGGACACGGATTCAAAGGCATCGAGGGGTCAAAGTTCACCGAGAGACCTGCAGCTGCAGACGCATTTAAATTAACCTCAACATCATCAGGTCACTCAGACGATTCCTGTTCTCAGTCCTTCATCGTTTTCAGGTTTTTAGCTCAATTACCGATCAGAAACGGAGCCGATTATCTGACTTAATATTTAAAAGTTACATTCAAATTCTGGTAAGGAAAAGATTAACATGAAAAAATGCAAATAAATAAAAGGAAGTCAAAAAAACAGACAACAAATCAGATCAGCAATTATTTCGATAATCAATTATCACAATTAATCGTCTCAATCTAAGCACTGCAAAACATCACTTCCAGCTACTATTGACGGTGTTAGTGGTGTAAAAGAATCACTCAGTTATGGAAGGAGCACTACAGTCACTGTTTAATTGTGTCAAAAGTGACACTTTTGAAATGAAAAGTATTCACAGTAATGAGAATGTGAATGTATCCCCACAAGAAATATATCATGCAATTGTGACACTGAAAGACAACAAGGCCTGTGGGATGGATAACATTTCCTCTGAGCATTTGAAATATGCCAGGAAGAAACTTTGCGCATTACTTTCTATGTGTTTCACTGGCTGTCTAGTACATGGTCTGTTACCTAATTCAATGTTATCTGTCATTCTGGTACCAATTATTAAAGATAAAGCAGGTAAGATTAGCTCTTTGGAGAATTACCGACCCATAGCTTTAGCTAGTAGTTTGTCGAAAGTTTTAGAAAGAGCCTTTTAAATAGGCTGGAAGAGTTTCTCTTGACCTCCGATAATCAATTCGGTTTTAAACCCAAACATGGCACAGACATGTGCATTTTTGCACTACAGGAGATTTTAGACTTGTATAATTTGCACAACACTACAGTATTTATGTGTTTTATTGATGCCTCTAAAGCATTTGATCGTGTGAATCACCAAAAACTGTTTGGCAAGTTAGAAAGCAGAGGTGAACCCAAATATCTAGTTAGGATTCTGGTCTACTGGTTTGGTCATCAATCAATGTTTGTAAAATGGGCCAACACAATGTCTGATTCGTTTAAAGTTGGTAACGGAGTGAGGCAGGGAAGTTTACTGTCCCCTTACCTTTTTAACATCTACATGGATGAACTATCAACGCGCCTGAATTGTTGTAAAACAGGCTGTATAGTTGGTGACCAGATAATCAATCACATAATGTATGCAGATGATTTGGTAATCTTAAGTCCATATAGTGCTGGCCTTCAACAACTATTAAGGGTCTGTTTCCAATATGGTTGTGACTTTGACATCAAATATAATGCTAAGAAAAGCAATTATGATTGTTAGAAGTAGAGCAGATAAGCATCTGATAACCCCTGACTTCTCTTTATCTGGCATTGTCCTCAACAGATGCAATGAAATTAAATATTTGGGACATTACATAACTGATGACCTGTCTGATGATTGTGACATTCGTAGGCAGTATTGTATGATGTATGATGCACAAGCTAATACTTTGGTCAGAAAGTTTAGTATGTGTTCAGCTCTTTTTAAAGCTTTTTGCACTTCACTTTACTCAGTCCATCTGTGGCGAAGATTCAACAAAAGTGACCTGCAGAAACTTTATGTGGCCTAATGACGGCATGAGGCTCCTACTCAGAGAGCCTAGATGAAGCAGCACCAGCCACATGTTTGTACATGATGATGTTCCCACATGTGCAGCTGAGCTCAGGAATCTCATGTATAGATGTATGTGTAGATTTTCTGTGTCATGCAATAATATAATTGCAATTTTAGTAAATCCTGTTTTTAGTACAGTGAGATTTTTCTCAAGATTGTGGAAACACTTGTGTCATCATTTACTTGTGACTCAGTGAATGTCATGTTTTTTTTAAATTTATTTATTTTTTTATTTTATTTTAATTTTTTTTTCTCTTATTTTGTTTTTACCTTTTTTATTATGGACCTTTTTGGTCTGGAATAAGGATTGATTGATTGATAAGCAATTTTTATAACTTATTTTATTATCCTGACGATTAATCAAGTAACCGAATAAAAATAATGGAAAATCTTTAGTTTAACTACTCAAATCTTTGTATGTTCTGCAGATTTTGCTGCATGCGACGCAATTTCAGCCTTTCCAGAGGAAGACGTGTGAGCCTCACACACTCCTGAATAATTCACACACACACACACACACAGACACACACACACACACACACACACACACACACACACACACACACACACACACACACACACACACACACACACTACTTCCTCCCTGGTGGGGATCCGTCGCCTCCTCTGCTGCTGCAGCAGCGCCGATGATGATGAGTGTGTTTGTCAAGCAGCCGTGTGTGTGTGTGTGTGTGTGTGTGTGTGTGTGTGTGTGTGTGTGTGACAGCAGGTTTTAGGTGTGTGGGTGATGATTGTGTGCTGTTGTTTACAGGTTTCACACACACACACACACACACACACACACACACACACACACACACACACACACACACACACACACAGATAATAGGTGCTAAACCTACCAGCAGTTCTGCTCGGCAGCAGGACGAACATGAAGAAGCTCAAGTTCTGATTGGACTGGATCAGAACACAGATCTGCTCAGAACCAATGATGAGGCTCGGAGGAGGAGGAATGGTGATGTGGGCTGGTTTATCAGAGGCAGGACTACAGAGGAACAAGAACGTCCAACCACCTTCCAACATCCATGGATGGATGGATAAGATGGATGGATGGAAGGATGGATGGATTTTCAATAAAAATCTGATGAAACTTTGACAGAAGCTGCAGGTTTGAGTTTGTCTGGTGAGTTTTTGGTTAAAAAGATTAGTTTTTCATTCAGTGGGAAGAAAATCCAGAAATTTTACTCAAGAAAAAGTAAATCTAAAAAAGTTACTGAAGTAAATGTAACTAGTTATTACCAGACTCTGTAAGCGTAAAAACAACATCCCATAATATGTTTAAATTATATGTGCAGTAAATTAATGGTTTGATGGCTGGTTGCATTCAAACTGTCCCTCCCTGTTTTCTCTTGTGTAAGCCTGATAAGGTGTGTGTGTGTGTGTGTGTGTGTGTTTCCAGCCTCATTAAAGCCTGTCTGACCTGGAGGCAGCAGCGTTGCTAAAGGACATCAATATGAGAGTCGTGACGTTGTGTCATGTTTGCTGGTTAATGAATTAAAATGAAAAAAGGTTTTTCTGCTCTAATAAAGCGTCTGGAGTTCAGAGAACCAAAGCTAACAGCTAATCTGGTAGCAGAATCTGCCTGTGCAGCAACAACATGCAACCTGAAGTGACATTAATGTTTATATCTAAAGTTAGTGATAAATAACTATCTAAACAAATCAAGTCATCTATTAGAGACTATCTAATAATGGAATGCTAATGCTAATGCTAATGAGGTTACAACTTTGGGAGGTTGTTAATCTAAATGTGACATTTGGTCACAAGCACAGGAGGAACAAAGGTGAAACATAAGAAAGAGAAAAATGTTTCCCCTTAGAAAAATCTGACTGTTTTTACTTTTGATGGTGCTGAAGATTCGGTTGTTTTGGTCAAACCAGCCAAAAACTTTCAGCAAATTATTTTGTTTTATTTCTTTGGACACTTGAAATAAGACAAAACTAAATTACAATTAAATGTTCAACAAATTATAGAAACTTACTTCAAGTCAATAATTCATTAATATTGATGAAAATATTCAGGAGTTAAATTTTCAGATTATTTCATTATAACAAGACATTTTTCTCTTTTTCAAGAGAAACAATCCACCAGTGGAATTAAAACTGTTTCATCAGGTTTAATGAATTATTGATTTAAACGATTCTTGTGCTTTTATTTTTGACACCAAAGTTTCTAATTCATCAGAATCTGAACAATGAGGACCAAGAAAGAAACGAGAGAAACTCTAAAGTCTAGGAAACAAACAGCTGAAAGCGGAGCCACCCGGCGGTGATTAGCTTTTCTGTGGAATTAGAAAACACTTTAATTTAAAAACCGTTTCATCACAGCAGCTTAACTTCAAAGAGGCACCAAATCCCAAAAGAGGCAGATTTATTTCTCCTTTAAATAATTCAAGTGTTCCAGCTGCAGAGCAGCAGCTGCCGCTTCTCAGTCGAGTTACGATGAAATGGAAATCAGCCGAGCGACTTTACAGTGAGCCCAGTCAAATCCAGGAGAGATGCTGGTTCCTGTTCAGACATCGCTACAGGAAAGACGCCGAGCATTTCTGCTTCTTCTGGGCCAATCAGATCCATCATCTCTAATTACAGAAGCTGTGCGGCCCACAGCAGCGCCTGAACCCAGCAGCAGCACCGGCGGCGGTACAGAACCCAAAAAGTAAAAACAAGCAACAAATTACTCAAATAAGAGTGAAAAAGGATTTGGTAAAAGTTTACTCAAGTAACTGATCAAATTATCAATTATTTCTTATTTAAAAATGACATCATTAGACAAACCGAAAATACTAAGTTATGTAGAAATGTTGGTATTTTAAAGACAAACATGATAATAATTCACAAAAGTAACAAAAAACAACAAAATCGGGGAAAACAAAATGTTTCCAAATCAGATTTTTTCACTGTGTGTAAGGTTCTGGGTTTGTGTGATAATTTAACTTAGTCTGTGTCGTCCTGGTTGATCCCTGGTTGGTTCCTGGTTGGTCACTGTTTGGTCCCTAGTTGATCCCTGGTTGATCCCTGATGGATCACTGATTGGTCCCTGGTTGATCCCTGGTTGGTCCCTGGTTGATCCCTGATTGGGCCCTGGTTGATCCCTGGTTGGTTCCTGGTTGGTCCCTGGTTGATCCCTGGTGGGTCCCTGGTTGATCCCTGATTGGTCCCTGGTTGATCCCTGGTTGGTTCCTGGTTGGTCCCTGGTTGATCCCTGGTGGGTCCCTGGTTGATCCCTGGTTGGTCCCTGGTTGATCCCTGGTTGGTCCCTGGTTGATCCCTGGTTGGCCCCTGGTTGGTCCCTGGTTGATCCGTGGTTGGTCCCTGGTTGATCCCTGGTTGATCCCTGATTGGTCCCTGGTTGGTCCCTGGTTGGTTCCTGGTTGATCCGTGGTTGGTCCCTGGTTGATCCCTGGTTGATCCTGATTGGTCCCTGGTTGGTTCCTGGTTGATCCCTGGTTGGTCCCTGGTTGATCCCTGATTGGTCCCTGGTTGGTCCCTTGTTGGTTCCTGGTTGATCCCTGGTTGGTCCCTGGTTGATCCCTGGTTGGTCCCTGGTTGATCCGTGGTTGGTCACTGTTTGGTCCCTAGTTGATCCCTGGTTGATCACTGGTTGATCCCTGGTTGGTCCCTGGTTGGTCACTGTTTGGTCCCTAGTTGATCCCTGGTTGATCCGTGGTTGGTCCCTGGTTGATCCCTGGTTGATCCCTGATTTGTCCCTGGTTGGTCCCTGGTTGGTTCCTGGTTGGTCCCTGGTTGATCCCTAGTTGATCCCTGGTTGATCCCTGTTTGGTTCCTGGTTGATCCCTGTTTGATCCCTGTTTGGTCCCTGGTTGATCCCTGGTTGATTCCTGATTGATCCCTGGTTGATACCTGGTTGGTCCCTGGTTTATCCGTGGTTGGTCCCTGGTTTATCCCTGGTTGATCTCTGGTTGATCCCTGATTGGTCCCTGGTTGGTCCCTGGTTGGTTCCTGGTTGATCCATGGTTGGTCCCTGGTTGGTCCCTGGTTGATTCCTGATTGATCCCTGGTTGGTCCCTGGTTGGTTCCTGGTTGGTCCCTGGTTGGTTCCTGGTTGGTCCCTGGTTTATCCGTGGTTGATCCCTGGTTGGTCCCTGGTTGGTCCCTGGTTGATCCCTGGTTGGTCCCTGGTTGGTTCCTGGTTGGTTCCTTATTGATCCCTGTTTGATCCCTGGTTGATACCTGGTTGGTCCCTGGTTGGTTCCTGGTTGGTCCCTGGTTTATCCGTGGTTGATCCCTGGTTGGTCCCTGGTTGATCCGTGGTTGATCCCTGGTTGGTCCCTGGTTGATCCTAGGTTGATCCCACCCGTCTCTTCGTTGATTATTTTATTCTCACCTGTCTTAGTTTCCCCGCTGGATCTTCTTTGTCTTCCTCATCTCTTTCCCGTTTCTTCATGACAGCATGTTTGTTTTTCACAGAGATGGTTGAGTAACTAGTTACTTTTACTTGAGTAACTTTTTGAAACAATGTAGTTTTTACTTTTGGGTAATTTTATTATACTTGAGTAAAGGTTTTCGACTCTGACCACTGAATGAAAAACATGTTTTAACCAAACAACAAACACAAACCATCACCTTCCTGAACTTCCTGTTTTCTTTTTTATCGTTTCTGCCAGTAGTAACATCCTGTGATGTGACTCGTGTGATGAAAAAAGAACTGTTTCCATTGCAGTTTTGCAAAATAAATCTATTTTAATAGGGGCAACAAAAACATGTCATCCCAGCACAAAAATGTGAGTTTTTTCAAAACTGCTGTTTCCATTAAGCAAATTTATTTTCATAAGACATAAATTGTGTTAGCATGCTGTAGCTAGCAATCCAGTTTGTGTGCCATTTTTGGAGTTCAAGATGTTTAGAACCAACATGTCAGTTAGAAAAACAAACATGAACCCAATAACAGAAGTAAAGTCGGTTTTCTTGCATTCAGACCATATTTAATTAGGATCTGAATTGCTGAACATCGATGTCGTCAAAGCAAGCGTTGTTGGTCTGACTCCATATTTAACAAACCACATGAGTATGCTAATATATGTTTTCACTGGAGGCTGTGAGGCTAAGTGGTGATAAAACCCAACATGCTCTTCCTCCTGCTTTGTTCCCTGACCTTATTAGGACGTGTTGAGCGGGAGGAAAGCCACACATGTATTCCAGCAGGAGAGGATTGTGGGTACAAGTGTGTGAGTGGGAGAGAGGAGGGATTCAGAAAAACACGACCTCTTAAACAAACACACATCCAGAGAGAAGGATGCTTGAAGTCATCAGCAGTCATTTCCTGGCCATGGATCACGGTGCCTCTTCAGCTCCCTTTGGTCCACTCTCAGAAAGCCAATTACCACCCGAACCGCCCGCCACTCATCCTCCACCTCAGTATCCAGGCAGAAGCCGATCACATAAGCAAAACCTTCTACGGACGCAGAAGTGACCACCAGCATAAAGCAGGAAGTCGGTCTGTGAACCTGAGACACAACGAAGCTTAAAGATGATCTATTATGCTTCCTCAGGTCCATACAAAACATGTTCTAAATATGTTTTATGCAAAATCATCCTGAGATCATTCAATTTTAGTCAACGTTTACATACAAATCTCAAATATATAACTGGACATCTTTGAAAAACAGAAGTGGAGCCTCCTGCACAACCACTAAAAATGCAGCAAAAGGTTTCTGAATAGCAAGTCAACAGCAAAACACTTGTGTTTTCTAGTAGCCAGTGCACAGTGAATACAGCGATAAAACCAGCTGACCAAATGTGCTGGAGCGCCGCCTCGGTTGCTAGGTAACAGAACCATTCCCATTCCGAATGTGACTAAACAATCGGGAGGTTTTTGAAACGGTTAATTTTCCAGGAAGCAAAAAAACTTGAAGATACAGTCAAACAATGGATGGCTGCTGTTTTTTAGCACTTCTGTTGTTTTTAGACACGAATGGGAAAAAATTTGAATTTCTCATAACAGGCCTCCTTTAAAAACTCATTACACAGACAACTGAGTCCCAAAATGAAAACGATGACTTAATGGGGAGAATTGATCCCATCTAACCAACCGGTGTAATCGTTTTAAAGATCAAAAATGTTACACTGATACTTTTAAGCTCATATGCTTGAAACGGATTTACTCATTTTACACGTCAGGCGGTTTTCATGCTGTTCAAATATTTCTGAGTGAAATCAGAAACCAGAGGCAGAATCAGACACCAGGGGTTTGATTCACTGTTATTTAACACACATAATGGCCGCCGGCTCCTTGTAATGAAGAAACATTGATTTTGTTTCAGTCATTTCGTCGCAGTAGGCGCAGAGTGTGATGTGCATCCATCTGCTTTGTTCTGCGTATCACAGGGAAAATGGGGTTTTGGCGTGATAATCTCAGGAGAGCAGAGACGGTTCAGTTCTGGAAAGAGGCGGGTCGTCGCTCCGAGTCTCCTTCAGGTTCTCCGGTGTCATTCAGAGAAAACAGTGAAATGGAAACACGAAGGTCTCTGCAGAATGGGGCGGTGCGGTTCTGAACCGGTTCAGATCTTACAGAAAGAACTGGCAGTTCGTTGTTCAGCAGCTGATTTACCTCAAACTGGACAGACGTCACATGTGGGGTTCCCCAAGGCTGAGTCCTGGGACTCCTCTCATTCAGCATCTGTGTGCTCCCACTGGCTCCGGTTATCACAGGAAATGAAATCAGATGATACACAGCTCCACAAAACGATGTCACCAGGTGACCTTTGAACCCATCACTGAACAAACGCTGAGAACAGACAAATGTGTCGATGCGCCAAAACTCGATCCAGCTGAACCGAAACTGAAGTTTTTATCTTTGAACCTAAAGAGGAACAATCTAGAGTTATAGATATAAAGTATTAGATCCAGAGTTATATGTCTGTGGTTATAGAGCTAGAGTATTAGATCCAGGGTTATAGATCTATGGTTATAGATCTAGAGTTATAAATGTATAGCTATAGATCTATAATATTAGATCCACAGTGATAGATCTATGGTTATAGATCTAAAGTATTAGATCCAGGGTTATAGATCTATAGTTATATATCTAGAGTATTAGATCTATGGTTATAGATCTAGAGTATTAGATCCAGAGTTATAGATCTATGGTTATAGATATAGAGTATTAGATCCAGAGTTATAGATCTATAGTTATATATCTAGAATATTAGATCTATGGTTATAGATCTAGAGTATTAGATCCAGAGTTATAGATCTATAGTTATATATCTAGAGTATTAGATCTATGGTTATAGATCTAGAGTATTAGATCCAGAGTTATAGATCTAGAGTATTAAATCCAGAGTTATAGATCTATAGTTATAGATCTAGAGTATTAGATCTATGGTTATAGATCTAGAGTATTAGCTCTAGATTATTAGATCTACAGTATTAGATCTAGAGTTCTAGATCTAGAGTTCTAGATCTAGAGTATTAGATCCAGAGTTATAGATCTAGGGTCATAGATTTAGAGTATTAGATCCAGAATTATAGATCTATGGTTATAGATATAGAGTATTAGATCCAGAGTTATAGATCTAGAGTCAATGCACAGCTTCTTAAAGCTAAAGTCTAGGCTGAACCTTCGGAGACACATAAAAACAGTTACAAATCCGGCCTTCCGTCACCTGGAGAACATTTCCAGGATTACACTACAAAAACACAAAATCCTACCAAGTATTTTAATTTTGTTTCTAGTACAAATACCTTAGGTTACTGGAAATAAGACAAAACTAACTTATAAGTAACTTTTCAGCAACGAACTTGAGCGTGTTTTAAGGGAATAATTCCTGAATATTGATGAAAATATTAATGAGTTCAACTGACAGATTATTTAACTAATCTGTTAGTTAAAGAACAGATTAGTTATCTAATCTGTTATCAGTTAACTAATCTGTTATTAGTTAACTAATAACTGAAAGATAATAACAGATTAGTTATTATCTTTCAGCTTGCTGAAAGAAAGCTTTCTTTCTTTCAGCAAGAAAGCTGAAAGTAACATTTCAGCTTTCTTGCTGAAATATTTCTTATGAGAAAGTTTTGTCTTATTTCCAGTAAACTAAGATATTTGCACTGAAAACTGAACTAAAGTACTTTGTGTTTTTGCAGTGTAAAGGACTAATGTCCCAGCAAAATCCAGAGAAACTCATCCATGTGTTTATCTTTAGTTGCATTGATTACTCCCTCAGTGTCTTCACAGGACCGGTTAGAAACCAACCAGACGGGGGCGCTCACCAAACTCTGAACCTCCTTTAAAACCATAACAAACTGAACACTGACCAACATATCTGACTTAGCTTAATGGTGGCACTTGAGAAATAAAATGTTTATCGTAGTTTCATAATTGGTTATTGTTTTATGTTTTTGTAGTGTAAACCACTTTCAACACCTTGCTGCTGAAATCTGCAACAAATTACATAAATGTTGAACTTTTCTTCTGTTCTTGGTCTAAATAATGAACATTCAGGCGCATATGTTCTAAAAACTTTCCTCAGGAAGCCTTTGGTCTGAGTCCTGTCTCTCTCCAGTAAAGTCAAACGTTCCTCCTATGGCTCAGGAGCCTGATCTCTGACCTGAATTACAACTTCTCATTTTCTATATTTCTGCCTGGTAAATCATTGAACTGGACCTCGAAGGACCACAGACAGCCACGCAGGCTGAATGGAAAGTTACTGCACTGGAAACACTGGAAAACCTCAATACTTACAAAACATCATCATCCTGCAGCATTCTGTAACTGGGTGAAGGTTCGGGGTATATTATAAAAAATAAAAGATTGTTGCACTTAGGAAATTAGGAGAATAAATGTTTTTAATATCAGGTTGAGTCGTAATTGGCTAAAAAAAACCTGGGATTGATTCATCTTTGAAAGCAGACACAGCTGGAGGAAACAGTTGGTTAACCTGAGAGCTGCACACACACACACACACACACACACACACACACACACACACACAGCTTGTAGCGGCTCTGTTTCCAGGCTAGCGGACAGCGGCAGCTCGGTGTTTAGTATTCAGAGCGGAGGGATGAACCCAGACGAGAGCTGGCTGCAGAAACAAAGCAGCCTCTCTGTGACTCTCACCCTGTGTGAGTTTGAGACAGTTGTTCATGCATAAACCCTCTGATCCTCACCGCTTCCCACCAGCAGCCTGCGTTTGTGTGACTGATGATGCGTTCACACCTCACAGTCTGGTGGACCTGGTTCTATTGGAACCAAAGTTTCAACATCTGCTCCACCTCCAGCTGCTGTGGTTCTTTCTGCTCTGAGTCAAACCAGCCTGTTCACCTCCTGGCCTGTGGCGGCGCTGCACCAAGAACCACTGAAGAAAACGACACAAAAACCTCTGAAGACACTGAGAGCAACTTCCTTCTTCACCAGATGGGAACCCAGATTGAGCGGAACCAGATTTCAGCGGTAGAAGGTTTTCTCTTTAGTCTTTGGATAAAGACCACGAGCCATTTCTGCTGCCAGAGCTAGGCTAACATGTTTGTTTTGGTTGCATTTACCCAGAATGCCCTGCGCTGTAGTCCACTTCCTCCCTTTCTTTTGGCGCGGCCTCTGGTCCGCTTCACATATGCATTGAAACCGAACCCAGACGGCGCAGTTAGCTTAGCATTCACACCTCTCCAACTGAACTCTCTACGCAAACGGACTGAAATTATTGTCATAATTTATTAATAATAATAGTAATCAATTTAATTTGTACCGCACTTTTCATTAGAAAAAATCTCAAAGTGCTACACAGTGTAACTAAAATCGTAGATAAAATCAACATCATAAAAATCCTGTGGAGGCAGAATAGGCTTGCTTAAATAAAAAAGTTTTTAAGCCTCAAAGATCATAATTCAGTTGAAATTGTGTATTGGACTCAATGACGCCCTCTGGTGGACTTATTTTCGGGTCTGCCTTTTTTTTTCAGGAGCAATATGCAGTTAATCCGTTTCTATCTTTATTTCTTGTTATCACCTTTAAATCATGTTATTTGCATAACAATGAAATAAATAAATAACATGCCCTGCCTGCAAGTATTTTTTTTATTAAATGCGATAATTAGCTAATTAGCTAATTAACAGTTTGAGATTTTTCAGTGTCTTCAGAGGTTTTTCACCAAAAACAAAAGTAAAACAACTGCTCCAGTTTAGTTTCCATCTGGTGAGGAAGGAAGTTGCTCTCAGTGTCTTCAGAAGTCGTTTCCTTCAGTGGTTCTTGGTGCAGCGCCCCCACAGGCCAGGAGGGGAACAGGCTGGCTTGACTCAGCAGAAGGAAGAATCACAGCAGCTTGAGGTGATTAAACTTTGGTCCCAAATCAAACCGAGTCCAGGTGGAAAAGCAGCTTCATTTACAAACCAGTCAGGAATGCAGGAGGTTTTACTCACCCTAATCAAACTCATGGAGTTGTGTTGCTTCACCTGCCCTGGAACAGAGAAGAAGGAATAATTAATGCAGAGAATATGTGCTTTATTTTCTGATATGATGACTAAACTAACTGTAAACTCTGTGATCCTGGACATTTTCAGCAACATGTTTCTGCACCTGAATTTGTTCCAAACCGATCAATGAAAAGGTTCTTTGGCGTTTTGTCTCCACAGCAGCTGTAGAAAATCACTGAAGGCTTCGCAGGCCAACATTTCTCCACATAACTTAATTGTATGTTGGATTTAGCGCCGGTTAGCGCAGCCCACAGAGAGGTGGGCGGTGAAAATTAAATTCTCTGCTAGGTTCTTATCAGCAGAAACCGCTTCCATCCCTTCTCACGTCAGAGCATCATTTATTTAAGTTGTAATGCTGTTTTTTTATGGTCGCTGCTGGTTTGCAGCCTGTGCCGGGGTGAGTTAGGTGTAAGGAAGGGGAAGCGTGGGAATCTGATGAGAGGCCAGAGCTTCAGCCGCTCATCAGCTCTTTGTCCGTCCGGCTCGGCTCTCACACAGACGTGACTCGAACATCAACGAACCTCCTCTCCTCACGGCCCATTACTGTAAAGATTGGGTTATTGATCGTCGGGTTCCTTGATCCGAAATCTGACAACTCTGATGCAATTATTAACGTCACCAAGCGAAGCAAAAGCTGAGAGATCTCCTCTTTGAAATGTGATCGATGTCTGAGAGATTAGCATGAAAACCCTGGATGATAGTGAGGCGGCTGAACTTTCAACTTCTGACATAGGAATAATTAATTAGCTTAATTAACACCATAATGACACAAATATAATGAGTAGCGGTGCGGTTATTGTGTCGTTTAGCATTTATCGTGATTAATTTCTTCTGGTCACGATAACTGTCCGTATCGGCCGGATTGATGATTTTACCATTTTCTCTGCTGTTTTTTTTTTCAATAAAAGTATCAATAAATTCATTTTAAAACAAATGTGCAGCTTAGTGAAACAAATCCCACTTCTTTATGTGCCTGTTGTCCTAAGGAAGTCTATTACAAACGGGAATGTTTTTAGAGGGTTTGTGTTTGTGGAGCGATGATTGTTGTCATGCAGTCTCAGCCAAACAGTTATCTAAGAAATAAAAAAAATGTTTTTTATTGTTACCTAGTGGTAACCATATAATATACGGTCATCATGTTTTAGGTTCATAAGCCACATCCACAGAGAGGAATGTATGATGTCATCACATCATTTCCATATTTGGTCATTTGTGATCTGGGCGTTAAAAAAAAGGCACTTCTAATTTGGAAAGGCAAAAACTGTTGCTAAATACTCCAAATATGTTTAGAACTTCAAATAAACTTTATGAAATAAGGGAAAAAATTTTTTACTGCATTAATCTGTTTTGTCTAATATCAACTTTAAACCAGAAGACAGTTTATTTTAGTGCCACAGTTTTGACTAAAAGTGGTTACATAAAAAATGACATTTGCATCCTTTGTAACCCAGATCTTGCAGATGCGTGATTCAACTGCAGAGTGAACACAGCGTGGAGTGGAAACTCTCCAGGGTTATTCATGAAGATTTCACGTTACTTTGAGGCGCAAACAACAGAGAAACCACGAAATGTTAACCTGTCAAAATGCCGGATTTAATAAAATACGTGTTGCTGGCGCTTTCTGCTGAGTTCATTCCCACCAGCCCAGTTCAGTCCGCTTTAATACAACTCCAGTCTGTTTGCCCAGAAAGTCCAGTCCGGTCTGGTCCAGTCCGGTCCAGTCCGGTCCAGTCCAGTCCAGTCCGGTCCAGTCCAGTCCGGTCCAGTCCGGTCCAGTCCGGTCCAGTCCAGTCCGGTCCGGTTCCAGTCCAGTCCGGTCCAGTCCGGTCCGGTCCGGTCCAGTCCAGTCCGGTCCAGTCTGGTCTGATCCAGTCCAGTCCAGTCCGGTCTGATCCAGTCCGGTCCAGACCGGTCCGGTTGGTGAGGAGTGTGAAAGTTCACACAGTGAACGCTGGTCCGCAAACAAACCGCGGTCTGGGTTCGGTTCGAACGCATATGAACAGCAAGCGGACTGGAGACGCTCCAAAAGCAGGAAGTCTACTACAACGCAGGGAATTCTGGGTAAATACAACCAAAACGCGCTAGCCTAGAGCTAGCGGGAGAAATGACTCAAAGTTTTTAGTCAAAATCAAAAGATGAATCTGCAATCGCTGAAATCTGATGAAACTCCATGTTTGTTTCCATTTGGTGAAGAAGGAAGTTGCGCTCAGTGTCTTCAGATGTTTTTGTGTCGTTTTGTGTTGTTGGTTCTTGTTGCAGCGCCCCCACAGGCCAGGAGGGGAACAGGTTTTTGATTAAATTGGTTGGTTTTTAATGATTCAGATTTTATGAATATTTTGTGTAAAACAATAAATTAAGAGGCAGGATAAATCTGTTTTTGTAACTTAGACCTGATTTTTGCTTTCACTTGTCACTAATATTCATATAAATAGCTTTTGGAGGAATGTTGCCACTGATGAAACAAAAAGCCAAAAGTCTCTGGATGCTTAGAAAAACCTTTTTTATGTTTACCAACATAAACAGACAGTCTCTGTGGTACAAACCTTGTTTTTCTTTCAACCTCTGTCCCTCATGCGTGTTTCTATTTGTTAGGAATGATTGTGCTAATTATAATCCGCGCTGTTAATCAGGTTTTGACTCCTCTGGGTAGGTGGGAGCAAACAGCATTGCTGAACCGTGCATAAACTCCCCGTTTCTGTTGACAGGCTGTGGACGGAGGCCAAAAGCTGAAATTAGTGACATGAAGCGGATTAAACCGGCTCCAAAGGTGCGCCGAAGCAATTAGGAAGAGGCAGATGTTTGACGATATCAGCTCAGGAATAACATTTACATTTGAATGTTCATCTGATCTGCTTCTTTCCAAACAAATATTCTTTTCAACGTGTTAAAAAAAATTAGCAATTAAACCAATTTACAAAGAGGAATGAGGATTGAAATGTTGGAAATGACAATAGAAGCAGAGGAAGATAAAAATGTTACAACAAATGTATCTCCTTTAATTGCAAAGTTATTGTTGTGGCTTTTTAATGGTGTTTGTCTAGAAAAGCAGACAGAGCAATTATCCAGATTCATAGTTCTGGGACTTTTTGTATTCAAAGAGAAGATCAATAAAATCCTTAAGAGAGATAGAAATAATTTTTGTTCAGTTGAATTTATGTTAGCAGAGAGTGAATCAAATTCTGATGTGGACCAAAAATATGAACTCTGGTCTGTCTCAGACATTCAAGCTGCTCCAAAAACAGGAAGTGGATTACAGTGCAGAGCATTCTGGGTAAATACAACCAAAACTACCAGCTAGTCAGCAGCTAGTCAGAGAAATGGCTTGTGGTCGTTTACCAAAAACAAGAGAGAAGAAGATGGCGACCAAGGCAGACAAAAGACTCAGGTCTGCTGAGATTTAACTGCTGACGACAAAGCAACACAAAACAAGCGGCAGCTCATGATGGAAGCTGCTGCTGCAGCAGCTCATGGTGGAAGCTGCTGCTGCAGCAGCTCATGGTGGAAGCTGCTGCTGCAGCAGCTCATGGTGGAAGCTGCTGCTGCAGCTCATGATGGAAGCTGCTGCTGCTGCTGCAGCTCATGGTGGAAGCTGCTGCTGCTGCAGCTCATGTGGAAGCTGCTGCTGCAGCTCATGATGGAAGCTGCTGCTGCTGCAGCTCATGGTGGAAGCTGCTGCTGCAGCTCATGATGGAAGCTGCTGCTGCTGCAGCTCATGGTGGAAGCTGCTGCTGCTGCAGCTCATGGTGGAAGCTGCTGCTGCTGCAGCTCATGGTGGAAGCTGCTGCTGCTGCAGCTCATGGTGGAAGCTGCTGCTGCTGCAGCTCATGGTGGAAGCTGCTGCTGCAGCTCATGGTGGAAGCTGCTGCTGCTGCAGCTCATGGTGGAAGCTGCTGCTGCTGCAGCTCATGGTGGAAGCTGCTGCTGCAGCTCATGGTGGAAGCTGCTGCTGCTGCAGCTCATGGTGGAAGCTGCTGCTGCGCAGCTCATGGTGGAAGCTGCTGCTGCTGCAGCTCATGGTGGAAGCTGCTGCTGCTGCAGCTCATGGTGGAAGCTGCTGCTGCAGCAGCTCATGGTGGAAGCTGCTGCTGCTGCAGCTCATGATGGAAGCTGCTGCTGCAGCTCATGGTGGAAGCTGCTGCTGCTGCAGCTTATGGTGGAAGCTGCTGCTGCAGCTCATGATGGAAGCTGCACAGGTACCTGCATCATCACGAATGGGAAGCCCCACGTTTAGAGCTCCTGATTGGTTCATATGGATCCATGTGACTTCCCAACCCAAACTCAGCTGAGTTCCTCTGACAGTAGTCCTCATATCGGCGTTTCTTTAATTGTTCTGTGATATTTCGTGTTTTGCACTCGACTTTTCCTCAGCGGTTTACGAATCGCTCTGAAGACGTTGAGGATTTAGATACTCTGGCTTGTCGCTCACTTTAGTGATGGAGGTGACAGAAGATAGAAAAGACCAAGATATCCTTTGTAACTCTAAGATACTCAAGCTTTTTATTACATTATCTATGAAGCACTAAGCTATATAATCTTGGTGCTTTCATTTACTGAGAGGTTTGCCCTCACATTTCTCTGCTACCCTCATTCTTCCATAATTTATGTTTCTCGTTCTTCCTTTCCTGTTTTATCTCTTAACGCCGGGGGTTGAGACAGGCTGTAAATCGTAAAGCTTTATTTTTATTTACTGACTTTTGTGTTTTTTTCCAGGAGACACTCTGTTAGGAATGATGCTCAGCTATGGGAAACACAAAGGGACATTTGGTTTTCACCAGGCGCAGAAAGAGAACAACTCCTTCATTTTATTCTCTGAGGGAAAACCTGAAGAATATTTTTATTTTAATTATTGACATCGGTGGAATTTTAATCTTTCATAATTCAAAGAGTGTATTAATCTGTTTGCTTTCCAGTGGTTTTGATAGCAATAATTTTAATGTTAATATCCTCACCAGTCCTTTAACTGACCAAAAAGCAAAACTAATGCAAATCTCTATGAATCCTAATACTGACTGGGAACTCAGTAGCTCTGTCCTTAAACATGAGGCGGCGTCTAAAATGGTTCATTCATTAACCCGACGCTTCCAGGAAAAATCTGGTAGACAGAACATTTTGTAACAACTGGGAACTCTTAAAATTTTAATTATCAAAATCTCTGAGAACATGTTCAAGTTTGATAGCTGATAATAAATAGCAGAAGAAGAGAATGTAATTTCAGAAAAACATCAATAACCCAAAAAATGCCAGAAAACCTAAAAGGAACAAATTCACTTAATCTGTCTGCAAAATGACCTGGAGACATTTTCAGACATTTTCAGATGGGAGATGAGCAGAATAGTTTCTTTGACGACTTGAAGGAATCTTGTGATGAGCCAATAATGTTACAGGGAATCATTCAGGTCCAATAAGAGTCCTGCTACGGACGGCCTTACTTCTGAATGTTATAAACCATTTTTTTCCAAGAAAATCTCTGAGTTATGTAGAAAATTTTAGATTTTTCAAACTTTTTCAAAATGTCTAAAGTTTTTTTCTCAAAAACGTCAGAGATGTTCTGGTGGAAATTTACTCCTTCGTTTTCTGTCTACAATCGCTCTAATCCGTCCAGAACAGCGTGATTGTGAACCGCAGCAGCTGAAAGTCGTCCAGACTGTCAGGTGGGAAAACACCCAAAAATATTATGTTTGCTTAAAATCCAACCTAAAATCTGAAATCTCATAAAACTGAAGCGATAAATGCTGAGCCTAAATTCCTTCCCATCGATGCGACAGACCAAAGGTTTCTTTATCCTGAGGTTTTCTTACTTTTCCCCTTCCAGCTTCATGTTGTGGTTGTAGGTTTAGTTCAGAGACTAATAAAGAAGAGATGTGCTCAGAAAGTCACAGTGTGAAAGAAAACCTCCAGAAAATCCCGACTGGCTCACATGAACCTGCAGCCACAGAAAGATTTATGGCTTGATAACGATGAAACTTCTGATCATAATGACATCAGCGAGTCCCCAGGCTGCCACAGGAAACCATCCATAACCTGGCTGGGGTGCAATATTTATTAACGCGTGATAAATGTGACATTTCAGACCTGTTATCAGAGAGAGAAAGGAAAGTAATGAAGCCATCAGTTCCTGACGAATGTCTGATTATGGTCGCATTTCTCATCATTTACATGCAGAAAATGAAACGATGTAATTTCCCTTTAATGCTAATGAACTCTGCGCTCCGTTGGGGAGACTCATCACTGCGGAGGTTGGAAATGAAGCCAAGTTGTCCAAAAAAAAAAGACTTTCTGGAATAAAAGGGATCATTTATCATTCTGTATTTCAGACTGTCTTACTCTGAGCACTTTTACCTGAATTAAATTCAAATAAACATAATTAAAACCACATTTACAGTGAAGCAGCTTTGGCTTATAAAGCCTGTACAAGTTGAGCTGTTAAGGACAGGCTGAATCGATTAATCGGACGAACCTCGATGAATCGATTATTAACACGGTCGTCAGTCAGTTTAGGAATCGATTAATCGCTAACTGGAGTAACAGACTCAAAAAGGCCATTTGCTGAAAGGCCAGCGCAGTCAGAGCAGGATTTGTGGTGATACTGGGTGCCCGGGTGGTTTCCTGCTGTTTCTTGCTCCCTCCACCAGGAGCTGCCTGGTGGATGATTGCTGGTGGGCGTGACCAGGGACGCTGGATCCTCACACCTGTTGGAGATTGTTTAATCTCCACGGAGGCTTAAGACTGGAGTCGGCCAGCACATCGATGCCAGATTGTTAACCAGTAACGGTACTGAAGGCCACCACTAAGAGCTTTAGTGATTCCCTTGAGAATTTTTCCAGTGATACCTGTTTTTTCCGTTTCCAGACAACCTCCCTGAGACGTGACACCTCGATTCTGCCCCAGTAAGCTGAGGTCCGCAGCTGTCCGCCCTCCGACGCCGTCCGTTGGCTCCCACCTACACCGGCTGGTCCAGTAGGAGATCCCAGTGTCCACCCCCCACTTGCCTGCCGCCCGACATCCCTGTTCCCGTGCCGAGCCCAAATCACGCTGCTGAACTGTGTTGTTTTTTATTAAACATCTTTCACTGATCCTTGGTGCTTGTTTCTGCATGTGGGATCAAGAAGTTGACCTCCAGTATGACAGGATTAGTTTTAAATAGAAGGTCATGCCAGAAGTCTGGCAGCATGTCACAAATTTAAAACAAAAAAATGAATCAGTAATTAATCAATAGATTTATATTGTGATTTTCCAGCCATATTGTCTGCATTTAAAGGCAGGTTCTGGTTCTGGTTCTGGTGGTACAAATACTGTAATGTAGTCTTCCAGCCACTCAGGCTGTGAGGCTTTCTTTGTGTTCATCAGTCCGTCTCTGTAGCTCCGCCCTGGAGGTAAAAGACGAAACCGTTCATGTCCAGTATGTGCGTGATCTGCAGAGACACCATCAACCCTCACTTCAAACCTGCTTGTTTCAGATGTAAAAAAGTTGCATATACCTTCATGCTAAGAGTAAGAAGTTATGCGGTGATTCTGGAGCCCTGAGGGTTGGACAGGAAACAGACGGATCCGGCTCGCTGTAGTTAAAGTCAGTAATTGGATGTTTTCCTCCGGCTGTTTATCTGCTGCCTGTGGGAGAGAGAAACTTCCTCCATCCTGGATGGATTCACCTGCTCTGCTTCAGTTTCTGGATTCCACTGAATGAACTCTGTTGTTTGTTTGTTTGTTTGTAAAGCAGAAAATAAAAAATCAATGTGAGTAAAATGTGGAGCAAGCTGTGGTGTGAGCCCACGTCTGAGGCGTCAGGCAGGTCTCCTGTTATTGACTTCCTCTTTCTGTGTGTGTGTGTGTGTGTTTGGGATGTGTTATTGCTCATCTCTTCTTCTCCTGTTTACAGCCGAGCGGTTCTGTTTGTCCTGTGGAAACGTGTCCCGGTGTGAAGAGATGAGATGTAGAGTTTGGCTGTGAGGATCAGATTTCCATGTAAAGCCGAAAGAAAAACAAAAACAGAGACTATTTGTGTCTTTCTTTACACAGTTCTGGATGTATTTAAACAGTTTCCCCACCAGGTTCTGGTCCAGTTGTCTGGGTCATGTTTACCTTCTGACTTTATCTGAACATGTTTAAAGGTCTTTGTATTAGGGACCAAACTTCCCCATCTGCTCCACCTCCAGCTGCTGTGGTTCTTTCTGCTCTGAGTCAAACCAGCCTGTTCCCCTCCTGGCCTGTGGCGGCGCTGCACAAGAACCACTGAATGAAACCACACAAAAACCTCTGAAGACACTGAGAGCAACTTCCTGCTTCACCAGATGGAAACTAAAATTGATTTTAGATTTTAACGCTTGGAGGATTTCTCTTTTGTAAAAAACCACAAGCCATTTCTCCCATTAGCGCTAAGCTAACATATTATTTTGGCTGTTTTTACCCAGAATGCCCTGCTCTGTAGTTCACTTCCTGTTTTTGGAGTGGTTCATTGACCAGAGTCCACATTCAGAATTCATTTGGTTCCCCAAACAAACCAGACTTTCTAGAAAAACTGAATAAACTGGGCTGGAAATAATTCAGCCCCAAATCTCTTTATGAATTTAAAATGCCTGAAGGAAACAACATGAAAACCTCTGAAGACACTAAGTGCAACTTACAAAATGTTAATAAAGATGCAGATTTTAGCAGTTGGAGGATTTCTCTTTAGTCTTTGGTAAAAACCACAACGTCTACAATTAAGATTTAAAGGGCCAGTGTTAAATTTTTTCATATTATTGCAGAATCAAGTAACTATGTTAAATTCAGCTCTTATAAAAATGCTGTATATATCAAACATAACTTAAAAGAAAATTGACTGTAAACTGGCGCCTTTAAATTGGGCCTCTGTCTCTTTAAGACGTTTTTGCTCTTTCCGCCTTCAGGAGGAAAATGTTACACTGACAGATTATTTCACTAATAAGGCCACATTATCTCCAATGTTTTAAGTGAAATAATATCAATAGTGAATTGATTTTAAGGAATTATTGACTTAAAACAAGCACCTATATTTTGCTGAAAAAATACGTATAATTTTTTTTCTGGTCTAGTTTAACTCGAAACTAGACCAGAAATACGCAGTAAGATGTTGTGCAGTATTTTCATTCTGACCTGCTTTTGAAGCATCTCAGTGATCAGACAAACAGAAAGATGAGAATAAAGTTCGGCTTCTGGCTGAATTTAAAACTAAAGATTTGAACCACGCAAGAAAACTGAAAAATAAATGTAAAAATTATTAGATTCTGGGAACCTTTTTTCTGTTTTTTGTTTAATAAAAAATATATCGACTTGAAGGTTTGTCGCCAGCTTGGTGCTGAATATGTTGTTTTAACGACAGAAGTGAGAGTTAAAGGCGGTATAAAGGCTGGAAGCCGATGAATAATCTCCGCGGCCGGCGGAGGATCAGCGATGGACAGTCAGAGAAAGATCGAGTTAAACGGAACAAACAGCTGCAATAAGACGTTCAGCTCGACGCTCAAACAAAGACGAGCTCAGAGGAACCGGGGAGTCAGAGAAACACAGCCGAAAAGATCTACATGCAACCAAAGCAAAGGGGCGCCATGGAAACGCCACCGACATCTTCTGGACCTCAGCGTCTCAAAAACTAATAAAAACGTCCAGATTTCAGGAAACCTGGTGAATCTCAACTTCATACACAAATACTGAGAACCCGGGTCCTCAACCTGTGGCTCCGGGGCCCGAAGGGGCCGTTTGGATCCACCAAACGGGCTCAAAGTTAAAATGACAAAGAATCAACTAATGTTTTAAAAATGACTTTAAGAACAAATGCTGGTCTCCATGCAATAAATTATTTTCACAGGATAAAATGACACTATAAAACTTTTTAGTTGGGAAATATTTTTATTTTCCTCCCGTTTCAACACCCAGCAGAAAGAAACATGTTCATCTTCTTCTTCTATGGTTTTCCTCACATTTACATTTAAAATTAAAAATAATCTAGAGCTCAAACTATTTAAAGTAATTATTATTAGCTTTGTTTTGATAGATAATTAATATTACCTTAATTTCTCTGGTGGCATTTACAATTTTTAAGAAATAATTTCAATTCAGTCCAAAGAATTAAAAGTGAACCCTGCAAAAACACAAAATATTCAGCAAAACATAGGAGCCTGTTTTAGGTCAGTAGACATATTTCTTTTTACATGTTTATTAAAATTTTCATCATGTTGTGACAGTTTACTATAAAATAGATCATTTGTGAAAAAAATGGCCCCTTTCTGTGGTCCTACTGCCAACTGCAGAAAAACAAAGCCTGTTTAGGAAACCACCAATCAGAGCAAGGAGGCGGGTCTTAGAGCTGTCGGTCACCCCAATGAATGTGAGATTGTGATAAAAATAAGGATAAATTGCATTATTTTGTTATGAAATGCAGTTGTTTTGGATCAAATTTGTATTTAATAGCCAGTTATTTCAGTTTTATGACATTAAAATAAGTGAATGTTGTAAAAACTTTGTTTTATTTGCAGAGTGGTGTTAAATTATTGGCTGTATCACATTTAAATGAGCAGAATTATGACATTATTAGCTGCTATTGCGACCCTGAGTTGATGGAGATGTTGCAGAATGACTGACTCTGCGCTGCAGATTTATGTAAACATGAACAACCGGCCGCCTCATGTCTCCCCTGGACGCGGCGGCTTGTGTTTGCCGTCAGGTTTGTGTTCTCCAGGTGGCGTCCCAGCTGGCGCCGTGTTCATCAGGATGTCGTGACTCCAGGTACGGCTCACCCCATCGCTCACAGGTCACAGCCCCGCGCATTGAAAACACGCCCACGCTGCCGCAGCACTCAGCTCCTGTACCGTCCAGGAACCTTCATTAGATCAGTAAAACCGTCCTCTAAAGAAAACGCATCCCGACTTCTTTGGGCTTTTACTGTGAAAACAAGATCATTTCCTTTTTATTGGGTTTTAACATACTTATTCACACAAACTGCTAGTTAAAGCTACTCAGTTAGCTGCTGCTGTAACCATGACAACAGGAAAAGCAACTGTTGGTGCTCAACAATCTGGGAAGAGTTCAAGAAATTTAAAGACCCGAGTGAATTTTCTGCAAATCAAACTAAATTGGTGACAACATTAATAAATGTCTCCAGAGGCGAACCAGCCGCCCCACATTTACAAAATCAATCAAAATCAACTCTGCTGCAAAAACCTTCAAACGCACAAACAATTAATTTATATCAATTTAGTTTGATTTTGTTCATGAGAGGGCTGAGGACACAAAAACTGTAGTAAGCAAAAGTAGCTCTACTTCAATATAATTTCACTCAGCTAAACATAAAAAGTCCTAAATACTAAAAAAGTATTTGATAAAAAGTCTACTGAAGGACTGAGTAACTGGTCATTTCATATTCACTGCTGATTGAAGTGCAAAGAATTTATTTTAATTTTATTTTTTTGTGTTTTTCTTTTTTAGGATTCTATAGTTGGTGTTCAAGTACAATCAACAATGTCTTCCCACAAAACATTGTTATCTGGTCACATTTTCACATCTGCTGTCAATGTTGAGCATTTTTAACATAAACATGGCGGACCTGCCTAACGCCAACCACGTGAATCTCCAAACCAGAACAATGATCAACACAGCTATAGCAATGCAATGACCTAGTCAAAGTCCACGCAAAATTTCTGCAATAAACTGAAGAAAAGAGTCATAATTCATTTCTAGGTGTTTTTTGTTCAATTAGTGTTGTATATGAATAGCAGAACATGTTTCTCAGTGAGTGACCTGATCAGGATCTGCATCTTTAATGGGTCTACAGTTACACAGCTGTATCAATTAAACTGACTTGAATGCACCTGAGCAAGGCAGCGTAGCCGTGATGTAACCTGCTGCTTTAAAGAGAGAGGAGGAAATGATGGGAATGGAAAAAGACACAACATGCACGAGAGCCTGCATGTTTCCAGGGAACAAATCAACTTCAGCACAAACCAAACACGGCGCCTGAGCAGACGCACCGGTATGGGCTGAAATATGGAACTGTTTAAAGCAGATTTATAAAACCTTTGGAGGTGTAATTAAATTCCTCTCCCATGACTGAATTCAAAAATAAATATTACACACCGACTCCAGCGCTCCGGGTCACCACAGCTGATTTAATTCAGTGTGAACACTAATCCAACCAGGCTTTAACCAGCAGGGCCAAACTTCCATCGCTAACAGCAGAATGCTAGCGGTATGTTTTCATATAGCTAACTTTTAAAATGTTTAATTACCACACTCAACTTTGTGCTAATTTACTTGGCTGTTTCGTAAACTTTCAGTTAAAGTTCAACATCTGTGCGATGTTTTGGTTATCAACTGTTTAGATTTCTTTTAGTAATTAAACGTTTGTACTGATGCTCTTATTTTGAAGTGTACGAAAGCCGCTTGCATCACTTCACAGGAACAGAATAAAACGGACAGGAATGAACAAGATATAAACATAATAATAAATATTATTCTTAAGAACATGTAAATAATAATGCCAAAGTTAAATTGGTGCTCCAGACTTGTAGCTATATCATTTTAATTGACGTTAGCGACTTAGCATTAGCGTCTGCTAGCTGTATTGGTGTAGTTGGCTACATTAGCGTTAGCAAAATGTTTATTCTGCTAGCACAGCTAACGTGTTAGTTGTTAGCGTTCACCACTGCTTTTAACTCACTTGTTTTGTTTGTTTCTCTTATTTATTATTTTTTCAATTTAACTGTTTAGTTAACAAAAACACATGTAAAATGAGTTACATTGAAAAAAAAATTAGGAGCAGTTATGTAAACTTTTCGAGGGTAATTGTGTCCATAAATGTTTGTTTTTAATTTTAGTTTAGTACATAAGAAGAAAAAATCCTGAATTTATGTAGATTTTATCTTGTTCATGTAGCGTAATCTGCATAATTATGCTATAATACAGTCAAATGCAGCTTTCGCGCCGTTACCTCGCATCAAGGTGACAGGCTGCAGGTGATTATTGCTTATTGATTACCAGAGCTGACAGACAGACAGACTCTAAAGGTACAACCATGAAGACAGAGCAGCTGCTGAGAGCAACATCCTAGTTTTAGGTCTGCTACTCATGCAGACGACCTGAGTGGAGCTGGACCCCGACCTTCTTCAAATCAGACCAAATTGGTGTCAAACGTTGTGCAGCAGAACTGTTTGTTTGTGCCGCTTTTATTTTAAAGATATAAAGAAAGTTGGATTTCATAAAAGTGGGCGGGGGGGGGGGGCTGGTTGACCTTTTGACCTTTTACACTTTCATTAATATCTTCAAAGCCAAAGCAGCACAAACGAAAATTTTTGCTGCACAAACCAGTACAAATGTAGCACAAATGTTTGACACCAATTTGGTCTGATTTGAAGAAGGTGGGGGGGCAACTTCACTCAGGCATGCAGATGCGGGTCTCTGTGGAAATCAGCGCAACAGATCTGCGTTTCGCTGCAGCAACAGCTCGGCGGGTGACGCAGCAGCAGTTTGTGACTGAGGCTTTCCCGGCCAGCGCTGTGATCCAGCAGCTCATTCAGAGAAAACTGCAGGAAAACAACCAGCAGGCAGTTTGTTTTCTTCCTCTGTTTAGACTCTGACTGCAGAGATTGATTGCAAACAGCTTCGAGGATGCGGAGCGGATTAAAAGGGAAAAATAAATCAAACAATACTCGGATGAAAGGAAACGCTCTGATGCTCAGAGGTCGGATTAGTTCACAAATCTGTAAAACATATAAAACCTCTTAAACCTGAGGCTCTTTAGCTTCTGTTAAACTACATTTAAATCTGATTTTCTGAACTACTGAGTGATGCAAATGAGAATAAATTAAACTAAAATGCCAAATCTTTCCAGAATCATGTATGAAAGCGTTTAACTGCCAGATGGTAAAAACAAGAGCAGAAAATTTCACATCTCAATAAAATGAGAAACGTCTTGTTTTAACGATATATAAAAATTTTACGACTCGCAAAATATGTTATTGCTTAAACAAGAAAGGAAAAGGCAAAACCTCATGAGATGTTTGAGTCCCGAAAGAAGAAAAGCATTAACCTACTAAGAGGTTCATTGATTTTATAAATCAGTCATGATCAATAAAATTTATTTATTTATTTATTTAACAAAAAACTCCTTTTTACAACCCACCGTGTCATGAAACGGACCTTTTCTGGCAGCAATGGATACATATTTGATGTTAATTTGTCCCCAGTTTGATCCCATTTACATGAATAAACTCCAGTGATCAACAGCTTCTAAATTAAAGCCATTAAAATCTAATGAAGTGGATTCCCAGAAACGTGACGTTTCCCGCGTGTCCAGACGGTTGCTGGACACGCGCCGCTCACTTCCTGTCCAACATCACAAAGTTCAATGAACCTCCAGCGGTTCTGGTCCAACAGAACCTCCAGATAATTACAATAACGGGCCCTGAATGCAGATTCTGCTTCTCCGTCTGAACTTTATAGATTCTGTTGATTAAGTCAAACTAACGGCCGGGTCAGTCTGCTGATCGTCCTGAAGATGTTAGCAGGAATTGCATGTTTTGACTGTCAAAAAAGCTACATTACTTTTTATTCCAGCTCTTCAGGCAGAGCTACTAAAAATGAATAGTAATTTAAATGGTCCTAATGATCCATTTGGTTGTTACAACCTGTAATCTGAAGTCAGGCTGGTTCTGGATGCGTATTCAGACATTTGGTCGTTCCCTCCGGTGTTTCCCACCTGACTAAGGTGAAGCTCCTCCAGCAGGTCTTGGAGGGAAACACACATCATCAACAGGTTCAGAAGTTTTACTGCTTTTAGAACACAATTTTACTTAAAACATCGGAAAATGTCATTTATGAGCAAAATAAATCTGCCAGCTTAACTATCCATCCATTTTCCTACACCCTTGTCCCTTAATGGGGTCGGGAGGTGCTGGTGCCTCTCCAGCTGGCGTTCCGGGCGAGGGGCGGGGTTCGCCCTGGGCAGGTCGCCTGTCTGTCGCAGGGCAACACAGAGACACGCACAGGACAAACAACCATGCACACCTAGGGCAATTTAGACAGACCAATTAACCTGACAGTCATGTCTTTGGACTGTGGGAGAAAACTGGAGTACCTGGAGAAAACCCACCATGCACAGGGAGAACATGCAAACTCCATGCAGAAAGGCCGGGGCCGGGAATCGAACCCAGAACCTTCTTGCTGCAAGGCAACAGCTCTACCAACTGCGCCACTGTGCAGCCTACCCTTGTCCCTTGATGGGGTCGGGAGGTGCTGGTGTCTATCTCCAGCTGCCAGCTTAACTAGTAGATTACTAAAATTAATATGAATGAATCATTTACTTAAAACAAGCTCCTGTTTCTTGATGAAAAGTTACTTTAGTTTTCCATGTTTGCGGTAGAAATTTTTATTTTTTGACTTCTTTAGAGCAACACTTTGTCATTACTTGACACTAGTTCCTTGTTTTTCACGCCTGGTCAAAAATATGCTTTAATTTTAGTTGCATCACATAAAATCATCAGTTGACAGACGTGAAAAGGTCTTTGAATGATTCTCTCATCTGTTATCGCTGCTTGTCGTTGGTATTAGTTTGTATTTAATAACGGATTAAAGGTTCAACCTGATAAAGCTGCGGTTAGCTCATTAAAGCCACATGTTTGACGGTAAACAGTCATCAGAGCCATCAGGGCTCTGATTGGTCGCTGCTGCTGAGCAGGAAGTGGAGGCAACATGGTGGAGCAACAGGTTTCTGCCTCCTGCTCTCCTGATTTATTACAACAGCTAATGAGAAACACCTGCAGTATGTTGCTTCCCTGTGTTGATCATAGCTGCTTCTGAAAGCAGTTTATTACACATGATGAGCTAAATCTGCCCTGATATCGTCCTGCCATGTAGTTTGAATTTTAAATCTCATTTCCAGTCCAACATCAAATGATTTTAATTCATTGTTTCACCAACATATCAGCAGCCGTTAGAGTTTCTTCTTGATGAATTTTATTCAAAGATGTTTTGATTTTTGATGATTTTCTTAAGATAGAAAAAAGAGGCAAAATGTTTACCAACATTTTCTCCTTTCTGCTAAAAAATCTTCCTGATTTTGTTTACCAGTTCCTGATAAAACCAGGAACAGAAACTTTCCTGAACCTCATCAGGTTAAAACAAACAGTTTAATCTGAACAGAGACACGAGAACAAGATTATTAATCTAAATTACAAACTCATCTAAGCAGCTAAATGCACACAGAGCCCAAAAAGTTACTTTAAAGAGACTTATGATTCTTCCTTCAACAGGTTATTATTGGTCTTTGGCTGCAAAACATGTTATTCACATTTTGTACAAAATCATTCTGAGATAATCAGATTTTAATCTGATCAGTTCTAATTTTTTTAGCTGTTTTAGGGCCTCTGTCACTTTAAATCCAAAAAGGCCGCTGCTGACCAGCTCCCACATCTCAACGGTTACATTAATGTGAAAAGCAAATACACAACCATACATCTTTGAAAAGCAGATGTGGAGCCTCCTTCACAGCCAACAAGAATGCAGTAAGTGGTTTCTGGATGATAAGTCAACAACAGAAAACTTGTCTCATAAAACCAGCTGGTAACTCATGTTACTTTGAGTTGCTAGGTAACAGCATAGTGCGACTTAACAACAGGGAGATTTTTGAAACGGCTCGTTTTGCAGACACCAAAATATATTAACTTATTTCCAAAAATTGTCTGGGTGTTTTTAGAAGCTGTAGAAACTAAAACGGATGAACAAAAATGTGTAAAAATTTGCATAACAGGTCTCCATTAAAGCAAAAGCTTTTTCATCTGATTGCAATAAATATGTGGTTTGAAGGCAGGGAGAAGATCCAGAAGGAAAACGCTGCCAGAAGCCGTGATTACTGAGAGGAAACAGGTGGCACAAGCAGAAACACTCAGCGAAAATCAGAAACAAACTACTCAGATGGTAATTAAAGCCCGTCAACATTTAAATGGCATCACAGTAAAAGGGCAGAACCTTTTACACTGCAAGTTTTCTAATACTGATGAAAATGTTCCATTGGAAGACAAATTTACTTACAGCATCAGAAGATTATCTTGTTATAAGTGAAATAATCTGCCAGAGTAAAAAGAGATTTTAATCACATTAAGGAATTATTGACTTAAAAAGCTCCTGTGTGTTGATGAAAAGTTGCTTTTAAGTTAGTTTTGTCTTATTTCAAGTGTACCAACATATTAGATGTAGAAACTAGACAGAAACCTTGGTCAGATTTTGTGTTTTCAGTTAATTTGATCAGCATAAAGTGACAAGATGATCGGATAAGCAGAAACCTGGCGATTAAAACTTGGCTGCAGGTGTCAGAGGAAACCTCACACACTGATGATGCATTTTTAACTCGGCTTCACATTGAAGCCGATCAATCAAAGCTGCAGGAGCTAAACAACCTGAGCAGCAGAGATCCAACGCCGTCCAGGAACCCATAACGCCATCTTATCTCCTCTGGACACACCGCGGGGTCAAAGTTCACCTCCTCCTCCAGCTGCACCTCAATCTCCAGTTCAACTGGTTTTCATTGTGCAAAATAAACATCTGAGTGTGAGTCCGGCACAAAGAGGCCATGAATCCTCTCCATGCACAGCAGCAGGTTTTTCTGCTGAACCGGAGAATCGGTAAAAACCAGCGAGAGCCAAACGAACGGAAATAAACTCAGCAGAAAACGAGTTTAGTTCAGCAAAGTGTGTGAATATTTAACACACTTCACTCATGATGAGAGTGGAAACGCATCACGATGAAGCGTCGATATCGATAAATATCGTTTTGATTTTAAACAAAATGATGCCAAGGGCTTTCCTCTTTTAGCCACGATTTTCTCCTGAGTTGTTGTCCATGTTCTCCATTTTCATCAAAAATTTGCCTGAACATAACTGACAAATTCATCTAAAAATTACCTAGAAAAAAAAACTGGAAGAGTAAGAAAAAAAGACTTTGGAAGATTTTTCTAAAAAATTTCTATCAATCTCAACATTTCAGATTTTTTTCAAGTAATTTTTTTACTTTTTAAACTCAGAAATTTCCCATTTTTTATAGAAAATTTCTGAAATTAATCTAAAAATTTCAGAGTTTTTTTCTTTTTAATTCTTTAGTAACTGAAATAATATTGTACAATAATAAATGTAATATTTTTGTCTCAAAATTTCAAACTTTTCCAACTCAAAAATGTCCAAGTTTGCTCTAGAAAATTTCTGATTAAAATTTTTCTGGGAGTTCTGTTAGCAATTTTGTGACATTTCAAATTCAGAAATTGTCAAGTTTATTCCAGAACATTTCTGAGACTTTTCTTGCATATTTTTTTTAACTTTTCAAGTTTAGAAATGTAAACATTTTTTATCTTAAAATGTTCCCCTTTTTTTGCTTGTAATGGCTGCAATATGCTGTAGTCGAATGCAGATATCTTGACTTACCTTTCAGGGTCGTAAAAATGTAGTTATGTCTCGTCAAAATTAATTTTGTTGACATCTGGAGTGAAATTATGGATCGTCAAATAAAACAGATTTTATGTTAAAAGGGCTTGCCATATAACTGTGGATATTTTTGACTGTAAACACAGAAAGAATAAAGTGTTGGAGTTAATTTATAAATAACTTTGACATTTCTGTGGAGTGGAATCCCGTAAATGGTTCCAGAATTAACTTAACTCTTAAATACATCTTTACTCGTCTCCCCACATGTAAAAACAACCAACCAGGAGGCTCAGAGCAGCGAATTATCTGCTGAGGACTCACTCAGCAGGAAAGTACGACTCACAGGGACGCAGACGGAGCCATTATTCATCTAATGAGACGCTTCAGCGAGAGCCAGAGGTCTTCAGCGTTCTGGAGAAGACTAGAGGGGCGAACCGTCATTAGAGCAAATCAGGTTAATGATGGGATTAGCAGCTCGGCGTCTGTGTGCTGCAGATCCTCCGTCAGCCTCCGGAGCAAAACCTGAGCAGCAGAAGCAAACATGGGGAGCCAACGCTGCTGCAAGCTCATCTGTTCTCACTGAGCCGCCGTCAGGGACGACTCAGAGGAATTTGGGTCGACTGGAAGAATTACATCAGATCATCGGTTGAGAGCAGGCACATTTTACACTGCAAAAACACAAAGCCTTTTCAGCAGGGGCTCGATTTTAGTCCGTAATTCCTTTATATTATGTAATACTGGCAGATTATTTCACATTTATCCCATATTAAGAATATTATTGATTTAATATTAAGTCAATATTAAGGAATTATTGACTTGAAACAAACTCCCACATCTGCTGAAAAGTTACTTTCATCTTATTTCAAGAGTAATTAGATATTTGCATTAGAATCTAGACAAAATATCTGGTTAGATTTTGGGTTTTTGCAGTGAACCCCAAGAGTTTCTGTTCCAGTTTCAAGTGCAAATATCTCAGTTCACTTTAAAACAAAGATAACAAGTAACTTTTCAGCAAGATATAGGAGCTTTTTTTTACATGATTATCAATCAATCAATCAAATTTTATTTGTATAGCACATTTCAGCAGCAAGGCATTTCAAAGTGCTTTACACAATTAAAATAAAAATAGAAAGAGACAGAGATTTTGAATAAGATTAAAAAAGATAAATTAATTAATGATTTCAAAAAGTTCTGGTTGGAACTGGAAGATGAATTATCTACTCTTAAAAAGCTCCTATGTTTTGCTGAAACGTTACTTGTAAGTTTGTCTTATTTCAAGAGTACTAAGATATTTGCCCTAGGAACTATACACAGTAAAAATACCAGTGTTGAATTAACACCCAAAAGTGTCTATATGTGTCCAAGTCAGCTGGTGTTAAAGTAACACTTTTGAAAGTGTTAAAAGATTGACACCCATTTTTTTTTGTTAAATTAACATTGGTCTATATACTGAAATGGGTTTAAGAAAAGCTAAACTTTCCATTTCTGTGTATTGTTTTGGATATTTTCCACTGGATTTGATTGATATTGACACCTTGTGGGTCAATTTACTTTTTTAACACCAGATTATGTTTTGTGATCAACACTACACTGGTGTTACTTTTAATATATTTTAACACTAACACCGTTGTAAATGTTAATGTGACACTCTGTGTTGTTGAATTTGACACCAGTTGACTTGGACACATATAGACACTTTTGGGTGTTAATTCAACAGCGGCATTTTTACTGTGTAGAAAAATATTTGGTAAGATTTTGTGGTTTTGCAGTGTACATTTATTCTGATATGCAAAATCTGTTTGGACTCCAAATGTTGTCCTGCATCCCAGCAAATCTCGACAAATTAAGCTCAAATGTTTGAGCAAACAAAAACGTTTTATTGTTGGATGAGAGGAAGAGAAAAGAAAACGCTTTGATCCATGAATGGCACACACAGAGAGAGAGAGAGGGAGCAAGGGGAATGTTTGAACCTTCTGGTTGTAAATTATTGATGTCTTGGTGGAAACCTGTACACTCCGGCTGCTTCTGAACAAGAGGGACGTCGGCAGCAACAGAAGCAGCAAACTGGGCTTCAAATTTTTAAAGAAACAGGACAAGAAACTGTTTCCAGGATAAATGAGAAAAGTTATGTGTAAAGATGAGAAATTAACATCCATTTTTACTGAGCTGGAGACTTAAGAAGACAATGGACAGTCTAAGCTTTTACTCTCATTTGCTACTGACCTGTCAGTATAAACAACATTTAGAGAAAATTGGCAAGCAGAGTCCAGAAATATCTAAAAGAGAAAAATACTGTAATATCCTGGAGTCAATGGTTTATAAATGTAAATACATTTAAATTATTGGTGAAATTTGATTAAACTCTTCAGAGTTAATTGCCAGCAATGCCATTATCAAATATTTTAACCAAAAATTTAGTCTTTTATAGACTCTGCAATAAACTCTAAAACGTTTAATGGACTCCTATGGAAAGTTTAAATGCATTTAGCTTTTATGTTTATAAACCATCGACTGTAGGATATTTTTTCTAAATTCTTATCTTACTGTTTTTGAACATCTTGTTTGGTGATTTTTCCAAAATGTTGTAAATACCAACACTATGGTGGCTGACAGGTGCAAATGCGCAGCAACAGAGAAAACAGGCAAACAAAAACACAGACGGCACAAATGAAATGCAGAAAAACATAAAAATAGACGCAAACGAAAAGCAAATAAAATGCAGCAAACAAAAAAAGACGCAAACAAAATAGAACAAAAACCACAAATGAAATGCTGCAAATAAAAAAGAGGGACACGAACAAAAAAAGAGAGATGCAAACATATGAAATGCAGAAAACAAAAAATAGACGCAAACCAAAAGCTAAAAAAATGCAGCAAACAAAAAAAGAGACTCAAACAAAAAAGAATAAAACCACAAATGAAATGCAGCAAATAAAAGAGACGCAAACAAAAAAGAGACGCAAACAAATGAAATGCACCAAACAAAAAAGAGTTGCAAACATATGAAATGCAGAAAACAAAAAAGACGCAAACAAAAAATAATAAAACCATAAATGAAATGCAGCAAATAAAAAAGAGACGTAAACAAAAACGAATAAAACCACAAATTAAATGCAGCAAATAAAAAAGAGAGACGCAAACAAATGAAATGCAGCAAACAAAAGAAAAGATGCAAACAAAAAGTGCTGAAACCGGAAGTGCTCCAGACCACTAGAGGGAGTCGAACAAAAAACAGCTGTGTCCAAATTTAGGCTCCTCATTCTTTAAAACGGGTGTTCAGAAAAGCAGAAATGGCGGCAAAATAAGTTTTGCTGTATTACACTTAAAATTCAACAAAATGATTTTTTACAATGTTTTTAGGTGAGAATGTAGATGTATAGATCTGAAATATCTGCTCGCTTCATTAATAAATCGCCTAATTCCAATATTGCTCCGATGTTTTCGGACCTTCTGTTCTGCTGCATTAACATCCAGGTTCGGTACCGAGAGAGAACCCAGGTCTCCCGGCACATAGTTAGAAAAACTCCCACTAGTTTTCCCCTATGAGTGGAGGTGAAACATAGATATTAAGTCAGGTAGTAGTAAAATCTTTTGGTTCACTAAAGTATTTAATTTATTCCTGAGCAAATGGGTTTGACTCATTAAATCTAAGCCTTGCTGCATTTCATTTGTTTGCGTCTCTCTTTTTTTGCTCGCTGCATTTCATTTGTGCGTGTCTTTTTTTTGTTTGCATGTTTTCTCCGTTGCTGCGCATTTGCACCTGTCGGCCACCGTAGTTTCTCCTCCTTTGCTCCTCTCTCGCTCAACGCCTCTGCTCCACTGAGCTTTTCTCTCCCCGCTCCTCTTTGTTTTAAACCGGGTCAGCTCAATTAGCGGAGCCACTGGTGACCCGTTGTAAACGCAGCAGTTACTCTGCAAATACATTTATGCAAATCCTTTAATGAAGTGGAAATTTTGTGTGCTGACTGACATGATTTTGGTTTCACAGGGATGAGCTCGGATCAGTCATCATGTTTGACATTATTTGAAAATGTTCAGAGGGATTTGATATTCTGAATTATAAAAGTTAAAGCTCATGCTCTTTTATTCTCACTAACAAAGTCGGCTACTTTTTACTGATTTTGTAAAAATATGTTGAAGCAGTGATACTGTTACTTGAGTACATTAACAAAACTAAACATTTAGATGAGAATTACATGAAATTAAAATTGAATTTTAAAACTGTGTATTGCTGCCCCAAAACGGTCAAATTATAACTTGTGTTTAAAGGGAAAATAAAATGATCTGAAAATAGGAAACTGTCCAAACTAAAGAGCAGTCAGGTTTGATGTCTTTCTTTAGCGTGTAATAAAAGCCGTTATCAGCTTATTTCAGCCTGTGGTTCCCATCAGATGGTGTCGTTTTCCATCTGCAGCTCAGTGAAGCTTCCAGATGAGGATCTGGGTGAACCTGGACGTGTCGGAGGCTGATAGCAGCTTCGCCGCAGGAAGCATTAACTGCAGCGAGGACTCGACCCAGAGGTCACCGGCTGGGAGAAAACGGCTCCAGCTCACTGAAATGAGGGAAAGTTCACTTTTTACAAAGTCCTGGATTCAGCTGGGAGACGTTAAAACTGAAGTTACATTTCTGAGCCATAAGAGCAGCTTTACGCCACTTTGCTACAGAGCGGGAAAATAACAGCAACATTTTGGTTTGTTTGGAAGAAACCTTCATGTTTTTAAAGTCATATTTCATACATTTATACATGTTCAAACAAAATGTTTAGTTCAAAAGCTAAAAACTAAATAATACGTTAAGAAACTAAAGATTTACCTCCAAATTAAATATTTAGTTCCAAGACGCCCGACACCTCAGATGCCCGACGCCTCAGATGCCTGACGCCTCAGACGCCCGACGCCTCAGACGCCCGAAGCCTCAGACGCCCAAAGCCTCAGACGCCCGACGCCTCAGACGCCCGAAGCCTCAGACGCCCGACGCCTCAGACGCCCGAAGCCTCAGACGGCCGAAGCCTCAGACGCCTCAGACGCCCGAAGCCTCAGACGCCCGAAGCCTCAGACGGCCGAAGCCTCAGACGCCTCAGACGCCCGAAGCCTCAGACGCCCGAAGCCTCAGACGCCTCAGACGCCCGAAGCCTCAGACGCCCGAAGCCTCAGACGCCCGAAGCCTCAGACGCCTCAGACGCCCGAAGCCTCAGACGCCCGAAGCCTCAGACGGCCGAAGCCTCAGACGCCTCAGACGCCCGAAGCCTCAGACGCCCGACGCCTCAGACGCCCGACGCCTCAGACGCCCGAAGCCTCAGACGCCCGAAGCCTCGGACGCCTGAAGCCTCAGACGCCCGACGCCTCAGACGTCCGACGCCTCAGACGCCCGACGCCTCAGACGGCCGAAGCCTCAGACGCCTCAGACGCCCGAAGCCTCAGACGCCCGACGCCTCAGACGTCCGACGCCTCAGACGTCCGACGCCTCAGACGCCCGACGCCTCAGACGCCCGAAGCCTCAGACGCCCGAAGCCTCAGACGCCTCAGACGCCCGAAGCCTCAGAGCCCGAAGCCTCAGACGCCCGAAGCCTCAGACGCCTCAGACGCCCGAAGCCTCAGACGCCCGAAGCTCAGACGGCCGAAGCCTCAGACGCCTCAGACGCCCGAAGCCTCAGACGCCCGACGCCTCAGACGCCCGACGCCTCAGACGCCCGAAGCCTCAGACGCCCGAAGCCTCGGACGCCCGACGCCTCGGACGCCTGAAGCCTCAGACGCCCGACGCCTCAGACGGCCGAAGCCTCAGACGCCTCAGACGCCCGAAGCCTCAGACGCCCGACGCCTCAGACGTCCGACGCCTCAGACGTCCGACGCCTCAGACGCCCGACGCCTCAGACGCCCGAGACGCCCCGCTCGACACGTTCAGCTTCTGAAATCTGATTTACGCACTTTTTGAGTTTTTTTTTGTCACAAACTCAGATTTGTAACTTCAATATGAATAATTCAGTTCAGTTTGTTTTATCCTGTGTTGCTTCTTGACTAAATAGAATAAGCTTAATTTATTAGTCCTGGACATTATTCAGATTTAATTTCTTGCCATCTTGAGGTAATTTAATCATCTGATCAGAAGTGCTGGAATTAAAAACATTTCAAACTCTCATTAAGCAATAATGTAGCCAATGATTCAATTATCATGTAATAATTTAATAATTTACCTAAATGATGAAAGCAAAAAGCTTTACAAGATTGCATATTTACCTTTTGATAAAAAAAAATCCAATAATATGGTCAGAGAAATAAGAAAAAAGTCCAATATCTCCATCTGAATTTAGGTTAGATGAGTCCAATTTATTATATCAGTAACTTTGGATATTGGTACATCCCAAGTTAGAATAATAAAGTTTTAATAATATATCCCCATTTTTTGCTGCTTTATGCTTCCTAAATATTCCTCATCATGGTTTGATAATAATCGGTCATATTTCATTAGAGTCAATAAGGCACTTAAAATAAATCACCTGCTGCTTTAAGGACTTTTTAAAACAATTTATCTCTTTAAATCCTGAAAATACTGAACTATAAAGACAAATAAAGTGAGATGTAATAGTTTGTTTACAGACAAAATGGAGGTAAGAACAGATGAAATGGTCGAAGATCAACCATTAAAACACATTTTGTTTACACGCAAAAAACTCAAAGGATTCATTTCAGCAACATAAATGAGAATGTGCTGTGTGTGTGTGTGTGTGTGTGTGTGTGTGTGTGTGTGTGTGTGTGTGTGTGTTGTGTGTGGAATGATGAGAGGTGAAGAGAGCCGCTGAGTGCCGTTCAGTGTCAGGCATGAAACAAAGAGCTGCGCGTGACGAGCCGCGAGGAAGCGAGGGATGAGGGATGGAGGAGTGGAGGAGAAAACAAATGAGAGGCCTGAGAGGCCTGCAGGGAGGGGAGGAATGAAGGGAGAGCAGAAACATCTCAGAGGCAACGGCGGGTCGCCTCAACACGACTGGAAGAAAAAATACTGAAGAGAAGAAATGGAGGCCGATCAAATCTCACTGATTTTATACTGTACAACAAATATGAACTACAGCAGATCCGATGTTTTTCATGGCGGTCTGAGCGACCCAATACGTAGTTGTCATGTGACGTCACACGTCCGTGACCTTTGTGACCACAGTTGCTATGGCAACAACAAACAAGCTACACCTTAGAACCAACAACTCTCGCCTTGTTCCTAGCTTATAAACAACATACATCACAAATATTACAGTTTCTGAGTACTCCACACAACACACCTCTGTGTATCGCCATCATGAATATCAGTGATATTTACTCAGGGGCGGAGCTATAGGTGGGGCAGGGGGTTCCAGTGCCCCCCGAGCCGGGCTGGATGGGGGTCCGGGTCTGGAGGAGCCAGGGAGGGAGGAATGGTTTCAAGTTGCTTAAATGTCTGATTATAGACGAAGAAAGTGGCCCTCGTCTGTTGAGAAAGGTGTATTTAACGTTAAAGTCAACAGTTTCTGTCCCTCCCCCCATCAACAGTTTCCAGCAGCTGATGCACGTAAGGATGAAAGGAACCCGGTGATTTGTTAGGGGCCCGGTAACTGGCCCCGCCCCCCCCGGTCCGACGCAGACTTGATCCGCTACTGTATTTACTGTAGTACTTACTGCAGAACTAGCAACATTAGCTTAGCCAGTGTAGCTTTTAGCTGCTAGCTACGTGTTTGTTACTACATGTGCTGACTCTATGAGTCACCAGAACCTTGAAATTCACAGGAAGAGTTTGTACGTCCTTTACAAGGCCGTGTTGTTCAGACTCTTTGTGGTCATTAAGTAGTGAACTATTTTAGGGCTGTAGTGATGCAATAATCTCACGATACGATACACGATATTCTGCCCACAATACAATATATATTGCGATATTCAGCAAACGATACAATTCGATACACTTTTGTGATTTTCTGAAAGAGTTCAGAGGGACAGAGTGATTTTGGTGACATTTTGTGACTGTTATAAAGTTGGACTGAATTAATTTAACTGAAAACTGATTAAAAGCTCCAACTACACAATACGTGGCTCTGGTTGGACACAGACTTAAAGTGGACAGCTGGACAAAATGAATCAAAGAAGTGGTGAGAAAACATGTTTCTTTTAGTTGAAACAGTCCAAACTGTAGCTGACATGCATTAGTAAAGTAAATAAAGTGAACCAAGTTCCTGCTCTGAATAGTTTGATACCTTTTTAACCTGAACATCTGAAGGAATCACTCTAAGCCTGATGACCTAGTGAAGCCAGCAGTGAGTGAACAAGGTGACAGTTGGACGTTACGATACTTAAGGATGAATATCGATTTTTTACTAGGAAAGAAAGTATCGATATCGCGATATCAATATTATTATACAGCCCTAAACTATATCATATTATGAGATGGGAGGCAGCTTGTCCACATCCTGCCACATGTTTTCCCGATCCCAACAGCAGCCATGGTCAAGCTGTCTTAAACTATGGTTCCGCTAAGAATTGCGCATGCGCTTGTCTACTAAGCTAGTGTGGATCACTTCCAATTCAGACTTGTAGGAACTATGCCTTCAGATTTTTTCCAAACAACCAATCAGAGACAGGAGGCGGGTCTTAGCGCTGTCAATCAAACTCATGTATATGCTGTTTACACACTTCCCTTTGCGCTGTTCTAAATCTAATTTTCTGTCAGCAGAGTCTGCCATGAATGCTAAGGCTAGTTAGCATAGCCGCTGATGACGGCAGACAAATGGTTTTCCTGTAAGGGTAAGTTGCTTTTCCACTACTAGCACAGTTAGCAGCATCCACTGATATCAATCTTTTCACATATTGTATGCTACATACCTCAGCTTTAACGTTGCCTCAGAAACATCACGGCTTCTTTTTTTGATAAAAGTTGATGGAAAGCAAAATAAATTCTCAATTATCCACAATTTTCTTGTTTTTAAACAAATAGTAAATGCAGATGTATCTGTGCTTTCAGATTTCCATTTGTAAAAAAAAAATTAAAGCATACATTATTTTCTTTCCACTTCACATTTATCCACAACTTTTCATCGATTTATAACTTCACATCCAGATCAGATACATTTGTGGCTGCACCTCCAGAAAATGTGAGAAATTCAGACAATAAATATTTTACAAAGTATTTTCTGTCATACTCAGACTGATGAGGTTTGTTTAAAATAAAACATTTACCACCTGCATCTATCAGGACAGAACTCCTGGTTCTGTTAGCTTTTGGCCCCACTGGTTTAAGAGTTTTACACAGGACTGTCCATCACTGCCGTTTGGCTCTCATGATTGTTGACTTACTGCAAAGTAAATGTCCCTTTTCAAAACTTTGCAGTTTGCACACATTTCATGATGCAACATAAAGTAGTGGGAGGTGAAAACAAAGGAAATGCTGATAAGAGTAAAATTTAATAAAGTTGAATCACTGAGGCAATACAAGTTCCTGCAAGGCCATAAAAATCTGCACCAAGTCTCATCATTTTAATTCCTGCTGAACAACTCCACCTTAACTACCTGGAATAAAAAACCTCAGCAGTTTTCTATTGTTTCAAACAGTTTATTGAATACTTGGAGCAGGTGTCACACTGTGAGGACGATCAGAGCCTCAGTGCAGCACAGAGAGAAAACAGCAGGAACCCGGATACAGGAGCCGATCGTTTCTTTTCTCCTCTTCGTATTGCTTCAGATTACGCAGGGAGGCTGCAGGAAGCGCCGGTCATCCAGAAACAGCAGCAGACACAGAAACTCGGTCAAACCCACGATTTTCAGTCCCAGACGAAGACGCCCTTCAGTCCCACTGGAGAGTAAACCGGTTCTCAAAGCTCCAGTTTGGGTCAGAACCAGTGTTGTATAAAGTACTGAAATCTCAGAGTCTAGTAAAAGTTTAGGTTACTCTCCAAAATATGACTTTGGTAAAAGTCCAAGTCACTGACTGAAATGTTACTCGAGTTAAAGTCTTAAAGTATCTGAAACATTTTGTACTTAAGTATGGAAATTACTGTAAAAATGGATGAACTCAAGTAATGTAAAGAAAAGTATAAGCAAAAAGTAAAACAAGGCAAATGCAGTTTAAATGACATTTTTTATATTTTGGTAAACTTGTCAAATACAGTTAAAGTAATAAACACAACGAAGTGCAGGCAAAATTAAACCTGATAATAGATAAACCTGCAGCATCATTAGGTGCTTTACTTACAGCACAAGGTTAATAACTTAACCTGCTTTACAACTGAACCAGCTTCTGACCACATATACATGTGTGGTTCATGTCGTATGAGGCTCCATTTGTGTCCGACTTTGTAACAGTCAATCAGTAGGTGGGTCAAAACTCCAGCGTTTCTCTTTCTCGCTTTTTTGTAACGAGTAACTAAACCACACATTGAAAATGTATCAGAGTAAAAGTATGAAATTAAGATCAGAAATATAGTGAAGTTAAAGTGAAAGTTATCAAAAATGTTCATACTCGAGGAAAGTATGAAGTACTGCAAAATATACTTAAGTAAAGTAGTGAAGTATTTTTACTTTGTTACTATACAACACTGGTCAGAACAAAGATGCATTGCTTTAATGATGACCTAGACACATCCTAGAGCAGGTTAGGATATTTCTGTGGCCTACACAAAACATGTCCATTACATCTTTCCACAGAATATTCTCGAATAATCAAATTTTATTCTCCCTATTTTGAACTATTTTAGAGTCTCTGTCGCTTTAAGTCTAAATCAGCTGCTGCTGACCCCCAACTCAGTTTACACTCGAAACAGTGAAAACGGCGGCAAAAGATGTACACAACCGTACATCTTTGAAAAGCAGCAGTGGAGCCTCCTACAAAAACAACAAGAAAGCGGCAAGCAATTTCTGGATGGTGAGTCAACAACAAAACACTTGTCTTTTCCAGCAGCCATTGTACAGCACATCTGAAGCCAGATGACTGAATGTGCTCGAGCTTCACTGTGGTTGCTAGGTAACGGACTGGTCTTGAGATATGTACTGTTTACTGGAAACCAGCTAAGAGCTGAACTCTGAACTGATCCGACAGACTGAAGGTGGAAACACAGCAGACATTTCTCTTATATTAGGATATTTTACCATCTCATTGTGAAATAATCTACCAGTAAAACTAGTACATTTTCATCAAAATGATATATTGACTCAAAACAAGCTACTACATCTTGCTGAAGAGTTTCTTGTAAGTTAGTTTTATCTTATTTCAAGTGAACTATGATATTTGCACTAGAAACTAGATTAAATTTTGTGTTTTAGTGGAGAAAAACAAAATCTGATTTCAATGACCGATTCGTCACGATTAATTGGATTAATCGTTTCAGCCACACTGACGTTGTTGAACATTAGATATTCTACAGCTGAGCCCTGAAGTTGAACTTCTCAGAGTTTAGTTGCAATATTTTGACACGTTTTTGTGTGCAGCCCTAAAATGTAGTCTGAATGCAAAATAAAGCTGCGCATAAACATTTCCTGAGGCCTTTACTCCCACTACTCAGCCAGCTGGACGGTTTCAATGTTATTCAATATATATGCAAATTTTTTGCACAGTTTTGGCTTAATTACTGTTCTGAGTATGTTGTTTTTTCAGCAAATGCCTTTTTGAGTTCACCAGTTAATGATTAATTGACAGGCATTCCATTAATCGATTCATTGCGATTAATCGTTTCAGTCCTACTGACATTGTTGAACATCAGACATTCTACCGCTGATCCCTGAAGTTGAATTTTCTCAGATTTTAATTGCAATATTTAGTCATGTTTTACTGTGCAGCCTTAAAATCTGGTTTTAGTCCAAAGTAAAGATCTGTACCAACATTTCCTGAGGCGTTTACTCCCACTCCAGTGCTGGGCGTCCTCCAGGTCCGTAATCATTCTACTCAGCATGTTCTTGGTGAACGAGGAGCCTGTGGAGAAGCGGGAAGCTCCTCTGCTTTCAACTGGACTCGTCTCAGCAGGTCTCCGTCCTGACAGTCCAGGCGGCCGCGTGTTAATGGCTGTGAAATGGAGCGTCTGCCTCCAGCTCCTTGTCGCCTCGACGTGATGAGCGGCTTCACACTCCTCATTTAAGTCGGCCGCTGTAATTACAGCCACAACGTTTCCCGTCTCTCGTCACACAGGCTGCATGTTCCCGTGAAGCCCATTTAATTTCTTTCATGCTTCTTCTCCTTCCATAACGTTTTCATTTGTTGCTGGCATTTCATTTATTCTACCTTCATGGTCCATTAAATGCTGGTCGCAGGAACCTTGAAGGTTATTCACATATCAAAACAACCCTAAACACATAGCTAGGGCTGCAACTAATGGCTGTTTCAGTTATAGATTATTCTGTACTTTCCTGACGATTAATCAACTATTCTGAAGATGAATCAATTAAAAATGATGTAGATGCAAATAAAAAATTCAATTCCTTTTTCTAAATTAGAAAATAAAGTTTAATCGATTAATCGATTTCTAAGTTAGTTGACCGATTAATCATTTCAGTCCCACATGTATTTGGTTCAGAATCGAAGAACAGCATCGACTCTTGGAGAGGGAGACAGATCCGCCTTGAGCATCTGAATTATGACTGCAGTAGATCACAGCTCAGCTTTATATCTGAGTGACATTTTGTTTATCTAAACTCAGCTTTGATGACTTTCAGTTTTGATCTCCAGTTTTATCTCAGGCTGTGACAGCAACTGTGAAACAATAAAGACTCAGCTATAAACTGCTACCAGCTTCAAGATGGTGATGGAGGCTGCGCTTTTATCACCATCGCACTTCAGGCTTTCACATGATTTACGCAAAATACGTGTGATGGATTTATCACAACAACTGGAATAAATAATACAGTCTGTAGAAACATACAGATCACCTTCTATAACAATTACAGGTTACTTTCCAAAACATTCAGGTTTATTTTCCAAGATCTTATAGATTACTTTCTGTAAGCCTTAAAGTTACTTTTCTAGATCCCAGGTTAATTTCCTGAAATTTGAAGCACTAATCAGAAACATTAGCTCTGCTAAAGCTAAAGCATTAATCAGAAACATTAGCTCTGCTAAAGCTAAAGCACTAATCAGAAACATTAGCTTTGCTAAAGCTAAAGCACTAATCAGAAACATTAGCCTTGCTAAAGCTAAAGCACTAATCAAAACATTAGCTCTGCTAAAGCTAAAGCACTAATCAAAACATTAGCTCTGCTAAAGCTAAAGCATTAATCAGAAACATTAGCTCTGCTAAAGCTAAAGCACTAATCAGAAACATTAGCTTTGCTAAAGCTAAAGCACTAATCAGAAACATTAGCTTTGCTAAAGCTAAAGCACTAATCAAAACATTAGCTTTGCTAAAGCTAAAGCACTAATCAGAAACATTAGCTTTGCTAAAGCTAAAGCACTAATCAAAACATTAGCTCTGCTAAGGCTAAAGCACTAATCAGAAACATTAGCTCTGCTAAGGCTAAAGCACTAATCAGAAACATTAGGTCTGCTAAGGCTAAAGCACTAATCAGAAACATTAGCACTGCTAAAGCTAAAGCACTAATCAAAACATTAGCTCTGCTAAGGCTAAAGCACTAATCAGAAACATTAGCACTGCTAAAGCTAAAGCACTAATCACAAACATGAGCTCTGCTAAGGCTAAAGCACTAATCAGAAACATTTGTTTTTCTATGTTTTTCTAACAAAAACACTAACCATGAACATTAGCTCTGCTAATGCTAAAGCATTACACCAATGTTGTATTTAAAGCACCAACTTCAGTTCAAATTATATTAACAAAATAATATCTTAAATGCAAATACTTTGAAGGTTATATTTGTGTGCTCCTCTGGAGAATAGAGGGCCTCATAAAAAGCTATGGTGCGCCGGATTTGGCCCACGAGCCTCAAGTTTGGCATGTGTGAATGAGGATTTACTGATAAAAAACAATCGTGATCAGAGGAACCATTACTCAAATCAGTAAGAACAAGCAATCTTTCACCTTATCTGAAACAAAAAAATCTAATATTTTAAAATCTTTATCATTCTTTTGAACCTTTAGTTGAAAGCTGCTTGTGTTTTGTTTTCGACATTAAACAGAAAAGACAGCAGCAAGCCCTCATACCCCAGAGGCTGGAACTCAAACATATTCATCTCTCAGATTTGATAAATGTCCCTTTTGGGCTTTCCAGATTTTCATCTGAACCACTCGCTAACGGAGTCGCATTCAGAGTGAGATGAGACGGGTGTAGCTGTGAACGGGCCTGTTAAAAGAGCAGCAGCAGCAGCAGCCAGTTATCAGGCGAAGCAGCCAGACATGGCGCAGGCAACCTGTCAGATAAGAAACACAACGCCAACAACACAAAACAACCACGACTCCAGCTGACACTCACAGCGAGTCAGGAATCAAATGGCCTTATGTGAACCCAAAACCTCATTGTTTCTGAGGAAGACCCTCACATATGCCTCCAGAATAAAAAGGCAAAAACTTACTCAAATATAAAAACTTCTGTCAGAGCAGAAACTGGAAAAAAGTCAATTCCTGGCATTGAAAGCTTAATCATTAAGGAAAAAGGCTGGAAGTATCATTTGTTTAAGGCTGCATTCACACTGGCCCAGTCTAGTCCGCTTTAATCCGACTCCAGTCTGTTTATGTAAAAAGTCCGGTTCGGGTGGTGAGGTGTGAATGCTAAGCTAACTCTGGTCCTAAATACCTCGGTCTCGGTTCAGTTGAAGTGAACTATGGTTCAGTTTGAATCGGTATGTGAACACTAAGCAGACTGCTCCAAAAGCAGGAAGTGAACTTCAGGATGCATTTACCAGAGTCAAAGCATTCTGGGTAAATGCAACCAAAACAAACATGTTATTCCAATGCTAGCAGGAGAAATGGGTCAGAGTGTTTAGCCAAAGACAAAAGGGAAATCCGCCTCTCGCTGAAATCTGGTTCCGCTCAATCTGTGATCCCATCAGGTGAAGAAGGAAGTTGCTCTCAGTGTCTTCAGAGGTTTTTGTGTCGTTTCCTTCAGTGGGTCTTGGTGCAGCGCTGCCACAGGCCAGGAGGGGAACAGGCTGCTCAAAGGGTTTGGTTGACTTGACATAGGCTGCGTTCACACTGCAGCCTGAAGTGACCCAATTTCGATTGTTTTGACGTAATGTGTCCCTTATCCGATGTTTTCATGGCAGTGTGAACAGCTCAGGTCGGATTCTTTTAGAATGTGACCCATATCCGATACGTATCCGATTCAAACGTGACCATAACGTCCAGGTCTCATTCATCCCAACTGAACATCACTGATTCTCAACAAATCTCACTATTCTAAGTCCTGATACAGGAAGAAAAACAACAACCATGACGACTATATAAGGATTAAGTTGTTAATATGTTGCTCCAGTTGGACAACAACTTAAAATATGTAGCTAAGCTCCACCGTTAGCCTCCATGTTTACTTCCTCAAACACTGAGCTCTTCTTCTTTTATGGTGGTTGGCAGAACACTGAGAACGCTGACGCTATTGCGCCCTCTACTGCGCATGCGGGACACTTTCAGGTCATTTGCCCATTAACACTGCAGAACACATACAGGTCACTTTACTGGCAGTGTGAACGGCCCGGCACAAAAATCAGAATTGAGTCACTTCAGGCTGCAGTGTGAACGCAACTTTAGAGAACCACAGCTGGAAATGGAACAAATGCTGCAACTCTGGTCCCAAATCTGCTGGACTATCAGAAGAGAAAATAGCCTAAATGTTGATTGAAACTTTGTTTTAATTTTGTAATTTTCAGTCGACAAACTCAAAACAGTGACAGAGTTTCCAGCTAGAAAGCGTCTCTCTCCTCCCTCCGTTGTAGATCATGATTGTGTTGCTGGCTGAGCAGATGCAGATGTTACGTGAGCTCATTCCCCATGATGGGTTTGCATCTGTCACAAAGGATTTTACTAACCATCTGGCTCTCACACCATGCAAACACTAATCATTGTACAGAAACAGTAATGCTGAGGTTTAAAAGCTTCTCTCAGCTCTGAAGCCAGATCAAAATAAATTATTACAAGTTTTAAACATTGAGGTGAAGTCGATAAAACATTAAAACTGAAGGCCATTCCAAGTCCCAACTTTGCTGCATGCAGCAGAACCTGAAGTGATTTTGTTTTACACTGATTAAACCAGACGCAGACGGACTGAAGCGTCAGACTGTTTATAATGTGTGTGTTCGGTGCCGCCAACCTGACACACACATTATAAACCCAAACACACACGCAGCTGCAGCGTCTCTCTGACTAATTAACGCCGGTTTAATGAGATCATTGACCGGTTCAGTGAGGTCACCGTATGCAGAGGTGGGATGACATTTAAAACGCAGCATCTCGACGTCTGATGTTTGAGACAACAACTCGGTTTAATTTTAAAGTCAGGAGCAGAACTGATGAAGAGGAGGAAGAGTTTCACTGACAGGCTGATTGTTGGTTTCAGTCTATAAAATTCAGTCAAGTTAAAGTTCAAATAATTGGACCCGACAGGACAGCTCAGCCGTTCAGCTCCAATCAGAAACTTTCTGAGGCAGATCAGAGGTTTGTGATCCGACGCCGCGAAACCAAAAAACTGTCAACAACACAGTCAGAGCAGAAATTAAGTCAGAACTTTAAATCAATATAAACATTTTGCATTCAAGATGAAAAGGAAATGTGGAGATGTCTAACCCAGAACTCATCAAGCAGCAGTTTTGGTTTCAACAGGGTCAAATTCTGTAAAAAAATTTTAAAAAAATTTAAATCTCCTGTTAAACATCTTTTTCTATCCAATTATAAATCAATTAATCAAAAAATAATCACCAGATTATAGATACACTGTACTGATGTTAAGTCCAGCAGAAAGGCCTCAGATTTTCACGCTAGCTGCAGATGCAGCCTTTGCTGCCGTTGCAAAAAAAATTTTATTTTCTTATTTTAAAAGGGAATTAAATTATCCATCCATCCATTTTCCTACACCCTTGTCCCTTAATGGGGTTGGGAGGTGCTGGTGTCTATCTCCAGCTAGCGTTCTGGGTGAGGGGCGGGGTCAGGGGTCACCCTGGACAGGTCGCCAGTCTGTCGCAGGGCAACACACAGGACAAACAACCATGCACTCACACCTAGGGGCAATTTAGACAGACCAATTAACCTGACAGTCATGTTTTTGGACTGTGGGAGGAAGCCGGGGTACCCGGAGAAAACCCACCATGCACAGGGAGAACATGGAGACTCCATGCAGAAAGGCCCGGGCCGGGAATTGAACCCAGAACCTTCTTGCTGCAAGGCAACAGCTCTACCAACTGCGCCACTGTGCAGCCATTAAATTATTTATTTGGATATTTTAATGCATTTCAAATATTGTAAGAAGCAGTCTTAAGTGGTTAAATGAAAAATGTGTAGAATGTGTAAATAGTTTATCAATTGATCATCCAAATAATCAACAGATGAATCAGTTTCTTAGACGAGTTGCAGCTCCAGATTCCTCTCAGGTCTCCACTAACTTTCATTCAGCTCTGAATTTTCTCTTCACAGTTAGAAGATGGTTTTCCTCTCAACTCACCAGATCTCTGAGCTCAGATAATTAAAAGCTGCAGGCCTCAGAGAGCCGCAGCCGAGGCGTCGAGATGTGAACCAGAAAGCGTTTGGTCTGATGGACGAGGATGCAACACACCCACAGCGACTCCAGGACGCCAGCCAATCAGAGGACAGCTGGTGGGACAGAGCCTGGACTCGGACCGGTGGGGTGGACCAGTGTGACGTCTGCAAGTCCAATACTGGCCAAGAGGGACGCCGCCCATCAGCATCACACTGCAGTAAAACGGGAATCTCCAAACAAACTTGGATTAATTCAACGTTTCTGTCGGATCCTGGCTTCCTGAAGCAGCAGGACCTGAATACCTTCAGCAAACTGCTGATGTCTCTACGTCTCCTGATGATCCTCCAGGAAAACATTTACTTCCTGCCAATCAAAAACTGAGAAAAGTGGCGGACTGGAGCAGCTTGAGGAGCGAGGAGGCAGATTTTGGTTCTGACTGGTGACGAGTGGGAGGTTCAGAGATGTTCTGACAGAATCATTTTTGGTGACTTCAGTTTGCTTCAGTGGATTTTTAAGTATTCAGAAGAAAAACATTAAAATCTGCAGGTTTCAAAAAATCCATCATGTTTTGTGATTTACTAAAAAAAAAAGAAATTAGCAACTGGTACCAGATTTGATTTACACTTAAAATAAAATACAGTAGCAGCTCTCCACGTTATGATGCTAATCCAAGGAAATTTGTGGACTTGAATTAATTTAGTACAAGATATTCATGACAGAACCATCACACTCATAACTGAGGGAAATTTAGTTTGTTTTCACACCTTTCCATCCGGTAGTTTCGGTTTGTTTGGAATCAAAGTTGTAATATTTTTTTCAGCCGCTGTGGTTCTTTCTATCTGCTCTGAGTGAAACCAAAACCTTTGAAAAACCTGTTCCCCTCCACGCCAGTGGGGACGCTGCAGCAACAACCACTGAAGGAAAAGAAAACACTGGAGACTTCCTTCTTCACCAAAGGGAAACAAAACCAGAAGCGTCAGATTTTATCGGTTAGAGAATTTCTCTGAAGTCTTTAGCTAAAAACCAGGAATCATTTCTCCTGCTTGCGCTAGGCTAACTTGTTTCTTTTATTTGAATTTTCCCAGAATGCCCTGTACTGTAGTCCACTTCCTCCTTTTGGAGCAGTCTCTGGTCCGCTTGGTGTTCACATTAGCATTCACACCTCACCAACTGAATCGGACTTTCTAAGCAAACGGACTGGAGTTGGATCAAAGTGGACTAAATGACTGGTGTGAATGCAACATTACAGAGACCAAAACGTTGAGTGATCTGTGGCGCGCCATTAACTTCAGCATGTTCCAATTAGGCTCATCAAGCATCCAGTCCGAATTCAGACTCCGCCATGCAGCCTGCGACTGCAGCAGCGTTCAGTGATTCAGCATCTGATTCCACAGAAAGGACTTTACTAAAGCTGCACTATGTTTAAACTCTGTTTTAGGATTTCAAATCATTGCATCATCAGTGCATGCCACATTGTCATTACAAACCGTGAGCCGAACACCAGCTTTACATTTTGATTGGATGGACTCTGAATGAGACCCACTGAGGTCAAACACCTCAAAAATCATCTTTATTCATCACAAAGCTGCTTGTTCTGTAGCTTTGTGCTGTTTGGACCGGCTAACCTTCCAGGTGAACAACCTTAAAGAGACTCATTATTCTTCCTTGAACACGTTTTAGGTCTGTGGCCTATAAAAATCAAGTATATCAAATTTTTGCACAAAGTCATTCTTAAACCAGATTTTATTCTGTAGCTCCTGTCAGAATGATCCGTTTTAGGGCCTCTGTCACTTTAAATCCAAATAAGCTGCTGCTGCTGGCCACGCCCCCAACTCAATGTTTACACTCACACATGACAATGGTTGCAAACAGATGCACAAATATAGAACTGTACCTCTTTGAAAAGCAGAAGTGGGGCCTCCTATACAACCAACAGGATTGCAGTAAGTTAACAAAACACTTGCTTTTTCCAGCAGCCATTGTACAACGCATACAACGGTAAAACCTGCTAACCAAACATGTTGACGCTCAGATTGGGTTGCTAGGTAACGAGCTGGAACTCTGCTGGGGTTGCTAGGTAACACGCAGCGTCTGCTGATTTTTAAAACGGCTCATTTTCTAGTCACTAAAAAAAATTAACTTTAAAAAAATGCCTGTTTTTTTTTTTTAGAAGCAGTAGAAGCCCAAATGGAAGTACAAAAACATTCAAAATGTTAGTTTTCCATTATATAGTCCCTTTAAAGCAACATTTTCAAAATATTTTGTTACATTGGATGTATTTTTGATGAGGCATCAACGCAGCCACCTACTCTTTAGGAACAAATCGCTTTTAAAACGATAGACAGGATCAGCTGCCAATAAAATGTTTCTTAATTAATGCTCTTCAGGTTTTGAACAAAATGCAGGAGTTGGAAAAAGCATTGCAGAAGAAACTGGTTTCCTGTCTAAGTCAGGATGTAATTTAAATGTTTACTGCTTGATTTTAAGAGTTTTAACCACATTGCAGCACCTTGATTTGGCCCTTTGTTTATAGCTCCAATCGTCAGCCAGAGTCCTGGGATCTATAAAACCATCGCTGTTGGACATCCACACATCTAGATAGACAGGGATTTTTATCGCAGCCCTAAAAACTCTTTTATTCTCACAGAGTTAATATGCAGGTTGAAAAAAAATCTAGTTAATATTTTGGTTTGAGGTTTTGAATCAAAGAGGAGTTAGTTTTAATCGGACACAAAGTCAAATCTGCCTGTCAAGAGAGGTTTGAAAATAAATGGCTCCATCATGAACTCAGAGTCGTGGATTCCCTGTTCTTCTAACCTGCGGTGCACATGGAGCTGATCCAGCATGAACCTGCCCACACAAGAGCCCTCCAACACTGCTGCAGCACCTCGGATCACAGGATGACAGATAGCTCCGACAGGCGGAGGAGTGGAGTGTGGGAACGGAGAGGAGATTACTGCAGAGAGAAGATTAAGAGTGAACCAAAAGGAAGAGATGTTAGAGGATAACGACAGAAAGAGGACAAAACAGGAAGTAAAAGATGAAAAAAAAAACTAGAAATCAGAAGAAAACAATACAGAACGAAATAAAACTACTAATGTGGTCAACAATGAATGCTGCCCTGTAGACATCATATTTGTTTTTATTTAATATTGTAATATCATTTATGTAACTTTTATTAAAAAAAAATAAATCTTTTTACATATTTGTTGAAACTGTCACCATATCGAGACAGAAAATCTGTGAACCGTAATCTCCCACTTTACTTGGTCTCTGACACCAACGACGACAAACACACAATATACTTGAAAATAAGTACAAAATAAGGTAAAATCATTGTCCATTGGCATGGATTAAAATGTTTAGATACTTAAATAACACATTTTTACAAGAAAAATGTCGGAAAATATTGCCTACTAGCATAAGCTAAAGCTAATGTTAGCCACAAAGTTTAAATAAAGTAAAACTCACCTTCGTATCTGTGAATGTATAACCAGGCGTAAATCTTAAAACTTTTCTCCAGTTTATGTGTTGAGGCTACGGATCGATGTATATTGTTAATTGTTACCTTGGGAAAACCTTGCAAGTAACTAATGTAAAACGCCATTTTCAACAGACCGGAAATGACCGAGCCGCTTTTGCCCGAACGCTGAAGCAGACGTGCAAAGAGCCCATTTCACTCCATACCAGTAGGTGGCGGTAATGCCTACATAACGGGTTTTCCCAACCACCAATAAAAACCAAGAAGAAGAAGCTCCTAGCATAGTTTGTTGTGAATGCTAGGCTAGTTAGCATAGCCACCGATGGTGGTGGATAAACGAGTTCTCCTGTAATGGTAAGTCGTTTCTCCGCCATTATAACATTTAGCAGCGAGTATATTTCACTAATTATCCAAGCAGATAAATTATAACGATAATCTGCCAATAAAACCAGAACTTTTCATCAGTATTAATGAATTATTAATTTAAAACAAGCTTCAGCCTTGCTGAAAACTTACTTATAAGTTGATTCTGTCGTATTTCAAGAAATTTGCACTAGAAACTAGACCAAAAACGCTACGCAAGATCTTGTATTTTTATGAAACTAGACTAAATAATTTGGGTAGTGTTAAGAAAATGTATTTAAAATAAGCTAGTTTTAAAATTTAACATGACTTGATTGAAATAGCCTAATTATAGTTTTAAAATTTATAAGTTATTCTGGCCTATTGACCTTTCTTTTTACCTGTAGTTAAGGTAGACTGTTTGCCAAGATCTTTGTCCTTTGCCCTTTGTTTGGGAGAGAATCAGTAGGAAGTTCCAGCTTTTCACACTTACGTGTGAAAGTCATAAACCAGCAGGAGATCAGGAGAAGCTCTGCTTAGACAATGGGGACAAATGGCTTTAGAAAGGGTCAGAGACAGGTCCTGGTTGGATGAGCAAAGATACACCTTATTTGAATAAATTAAAGAAAAGAAGATAAAACTTTCCACACAGAGTAACAAATCAGATTTTGCTCTTTGCAATTTCTCCAAGGACGTTCTTGATTTCTGCTTGTCTTTTTGCTCTTCTCAGGTAAATTCATGTGTTGTTTTGTGCTCTGAGGTTTCTGATGTTTTGTGATGTGCTATTCAGGTGATAGTTTGCATCTGTCTTGAATAAATGCTGATTATTATGACGCTGTCATCTCTGTGTGGCTTTTGTTTCCATACATCCATACATTGAATCCAGGAGCATAAGAGAAAATAACGAGCTAGAAGTTAATATTAACACATTTCTTTGCAATTTAAGTAAAAAAACAAAGAAAAACAGTTGAAATGAATTAAACTAGAAAAAAGCAAGATAAAGGATGAATGAGTAAAGCTGAATAAATGATGATGACAACAACAAAGTGAAAACAAACTTCCAGTGATAGAACCTGCAGCTAAACCAGATGCTGGCTGTGAGCCGGCAGCCTCCAGAGGTTTCACGCCCCCCTGCAGCCCTGAAGACAAACCACAGATCCGCCGCTGAACCCGGAGCCAAAACAAACCTCTGGAGATGAAATTTATCAAAGCAAATCTTCAGCAGCAATCTGAGGAAACTGCAAATCAAATGCAGACAGCATCCAGAGCATCCTGCAGTTTGCTCTAGTGCCTATAATTAACGAATTGAGAGTTTAAAACTGACACAGGTGGATTAATTTACTTGCATATTTGAGGTATAAATACTGAGGAGGGTTTTTGATGCTTAAAAAACTAAAATCTGGAGGAGCTGGATTGGATTTATGATTCATCCACTAATAATTCATTGTGTTTGCAAGCGTTAAGCAGGCATAGCTGCTGTTTTCCATTACGTTAAGTAATGATGAATGCCTTTTTTGTTTTGAATAAATCAAGACACCTGTTTTCAATCTATACTCACTAAATAAAACATTTCAGCAGGAGCCCTGGTTTAAACGTAATTTGTCACGGATGCAGAGCAACGGCGGCAGTGTGTGGAAATTACTCACCATACAAGGAGCTGGCACATCATGAACAGCAGAGTGGAAACGTCATGAGTGGATTGGTGATCATTTACTGACATGGTTGGTGTTTTCAGGTGCCAAATAAAGGCAGGGAGGCAGTAATGAACCAAAGAAGGTTTGATGAAGAAGAAGAGATGACAGGAAGAGACCAGAAGAAGAATCCAGCAAAGAGAACGATGGAGGGAAACAGGTGAGCTGAATCAGAGGGAATATGGAACAGCTGCAGCAGGCAAGCGCAGGAAAACAGAAAAGAGGCTAAAGCTGCTTATGAACACTTCCCAGCCTAAATCAGACACTCTACTAGGAGGCAAAGTTAGATTATGATCTCTATAATTTGATTTTTTTTTTCATTTGAAAATGTAAAAGGTTTATGTGATAGCTACTGTTATGTATCAGATTAAAATAGCTTAAGCGTATTACTTTACACTGGTGTTAACAGAGATGGGTAGAGTACTGAAGTAAGATAGAACTACTTCAACATGTTTTTACTCAAGTAAAAGTAAAAAGTAGCAAGACATTACTCCAGTAAAAAAGTATTTGGTAAAAAGTCTACTCTGGTACGGAGTAAAACCTCACATCACCAGACGGACCAAAGTATCAAGTAAAGTGGAAAATTACAAAAAAATAACAAAATCAGGCAAAATAAATCAGTTTCTTTCAAGAAAACCTTCTGAAACTAACAGAAACTGCAGCTGTGTGTCTGAGTCTGGTGAAGTTTTGGTTTAAACATGTTTGTTTTTTATTCGGGGGGCAGAAAATCCAGAAATTTTTCTCAAGTACAGTAGAAATATTTCATAATAAAATTATTCAAAAATTCTCCTAAAAGTACATTTTTCAAAAAAGTTACTCAACTAAATGTAACTAGTTACTACCCAGCTCCAGGTGTTGGTGCCGAGGTTATTGGCTTCCTTTGTCTCGTACTGATGCTGTCGGCTCTGAATAACTTTAAAATCCATCCATTGACACTAGCGGCCATTTTTACTGCCGTAAACCGAGCGCTGCGGGGCGACATCGTCTTTGGATCGTAAAACATTCACACAGAAATCAAATTATGTTGCATTTTGACCAGCAGCATGGGATGTTTTAGCCTTTAGCTTAATGTTGTTATGTATCTGGACGTAATCAGTCCTGAGTATGGTTTATGAAACTACAGTAAAATATGTGGTCAGCCGCAGTATTTCAATAATATTAATACATTGTTTCATTCAAAAATTCATATTTAGGTCAGAATATGAATTTCTTTTTAATGCGTCTAAAGTCCAGATTCTTTAATGTAGCAACGATTAAAAATGTCTAAGTGAAGATTGTTTTATGCTTTAATCTTGTTACTGTTTCCAGTGTAAATCTAGAAAATCAGAAAAAACTCAAAAAAATCTAAAATAATTGACATATTTGTTTGGTGCTGAAGTAATGAAGACAAAAAATAATAATCTCCACATGAATATATCATTATTTCACTGGGAATAAAACAGATTACAGGACATTTCGCTGAGAGTTCAGCGAAATGTTTGTAAAAGTGGAGGAAGGAAGCTGGAGAGGAAAGACTCAAACATCAGCAGTTCCTCTGGTAGAGAGAGATGATTTACAGAGCGCCCAGGTGTGTGTGTGTGTGTGTGTGTGTGTGTGTGTGTGTGTGTGTGTGTGTGTGTGTGTGTGTGTGTGTGTGTGTGTGTGTGTGTGTGTGTGTGTGTGTGTGTACATGTGTATGCTACCATGTGGGGACCAATGGTAGCCAAGTGGGGACCTACGCCTGGTCCCCGCTTGGAGAAACCCTGTTTTAGGGTCAGGGGTCAGAGTTAGGACTAAGGTGTGAATTGAGTTTTGGTTGGTTAGGGTTAGGTATGTGATGGTTAGGGTTAGGAAAAGGATAAAGGTAAGGTTTAGGTTAGGTTTAGGCTTTAGAAATGAATGGAAGTCAATGGAAAGTCCCCACTTAGATAGCAGCGTAAGACTGTGTGTGTGTGTGTGTGTGTGTGTGTGTGTGTTTGTGTGTGTGTGATGACATGTGATGTTGATGGAAGCAGAGTGGGATTTGATGGTGGAGGAGCCGCTCAGACGCTGCTTCTCGTTGCAGCTCCACCATTATCGCCTCATAAATGATGCAGCGCTGCTGCAGCGGCTCCTCGCCTGCTGCATGTCTGCTGCGCATCATGTGGCGCTGCCGGGATTCACACAGGTGCACAAGTCCTCCGAAATTATCCAATCAGTTTGGAAAGAGCTTAATTTCTGCATAAAGCCTGGAAAATGCTTCATGTTCAAAGTTTAACGCTTGATTAAAGAGTAAATTGGGAAAATGGACCAGATATTTCCAGACACCTAATGAAAAGACGTGTTTTTCTCATTGACTGAAGTTAAATCAGATTTAACTTTTCTTGTTTAAGGTCAGTAAGAATCACCAAAATTATTTCTAATAAAAATTTCAAAGGAAAACTTTCTTCTCTACATCGTTGTATTAAAGTCATTGTGCATCAGACAAAAAGGAGAAAATTTCTGCCAAAAAACTCTGATATTTTTAGATTAAACTAAGAAATTTTCTAGAATAAACTTACAACCTTAACCAAGTGAAGCTTAAACTGAAATTTGAGGAGTTCTGGGTGAAACATTTACAGGAAAATGTGTTTTTTCATCTTGAATGAAAAATATGTATATTTGCACAGTTTTGTCACAATTACTGTTCAGTAAATGCCCATTTTTTTTGAGTCTGTATTCTCCACTTAATCAGCTACTGAATTAGTTGCCGATTATTTCAGTAATTAATCACGATTGACTCGATTAATTGTTTCATCCCTAATACTGAATTTCTAAAAAAGCACAAATTCTCCATCCTACCGTTTCCACAAAGCTCCACTAAAAGTTTTATTAGCTCATCTGCGGTACAACTTTCATCTCTAAACTTTTACATTTCAATAAAACGGCAACCAGCAGCCAAAGGTTGAGATCAGGGTCACAGCAACCCACCTTTCCCTTTCTCAGGAAGGCAGCCAGTAGCGACGGCACAAACCCTGAGAGGGAAATGAAACCAGAATAAAGACTTTCCTCACCATGACGTCTCACCACCTGACCATTAAAGGCAACGTCACATTTCATCCGAACCACTAATGAGCCTGGCAGTAAACACAAACAGACTTTTCTTGACGATAGGAACAAAAAACCCAGCAAGCAGGTGCCTGAGGAAGGTCAACACACACCAATCCCTCTGCAGAAACGCTTCAGGCTTGGCTGAGTGAGTCTGCTTCCCACAAAGTCGCTCTCACCAAAACATCAAGAGACACAATGACGATAGGGCTGTATAATAATATCAATATCGCGATATATATCGATATTTTCTTTCCTAGAAAGAAAATCGATATTCATCTGCAAATATCGTAACATCCAACTGTCACCTTGTTAACTCACTGCTGGCTTCACCAGGTCATCAGGCTTAGAGTGATTCCTTCAGATGTTCAGGTTAAAAAGGTATCAAACTATTCAGAGCAGGAACTTGGTTCACTTTATTTACTTTACTAATGCATGTCAGCTACAGTTTGGACTGTTTCAACTAAAAGAAACATGTTTTCTCTCCACTTCTTTGGTTCATTTTGTCCAGCTGTCCACTTTAAGTCTGTGTCCAACCAGAACCAGGTATTGTGTAGTTGGAGCTTTTAATCAGTTTTCAGTTAAATTAATTCAGTCCAACTTTATAACAGTCACAAAATGTCACCAAAATCACTCTGTCCCTCTGAAATCTGTCAGAAAATCGCAAAAGAGCATTGAATTGCATCGTTTGCTGAATATCGCAATATATATCGTATCGTGGCCAGAATATCGTGTATCATATCATATCGTGAGATTATTGTATCACTACAGCCCTAAATGAAGATGATGGTGAATTTTTAGAAGGCAGCGTTTCCTCTACATCTGATAGATCTCGGCACACGGCAAAATAAAACGTGCCACAACTTCAAAATGAAGTTCTGTCCATGTACAAATGATCCTGATGTGGATCGTTGCTTCCTGTCCAATGGGAGGAATGATCGTCACCGACGTGGCTTTGGTGACAGAGTCTGCACAGAGTGAAATCACATTTGATTCAAATAATTGGGTCATTATCAGGACAGAAAACCAACCAGACCCTTTGAGCAACCTGTTCCCCTCCTGGCCTGTGGGGGCGCTGCACCAAGAACCACTGAAGGAAATGACACAAAACCTCTGAAGAAGTTACGGTCATTTTATTTACATAGCACATTTCCAGCAACAATTTCAAAGCATTTCACATGAATTAGAAGGAAACACAAACCGAAGGAAAGAGCAGAAGAAGAGAAGAAAAGTTTAAAACTATATAACAGTTTCCCATGTTTAAGAATAAGTATTTATAAACTAGTATTGTTTTCTCTGGATTCCTGTTCTGATGATGTGGATCTAAGGTGGTGAGGCGATTTCCTCTGGATTCTAACTTTGTTCTGATTCCTTTTCTGGGTTACCAGATAATTATAGATACTCTATAATCTATCATTTAAAAGCTAGAAGGAGTTTCCCTGGAAAAACTAATGGGAGTTTCTCTACATAACAATAAAGACACTGACCACAACTTCTTTCTTCATGAAATGAAACAGTGATGGAGTGGCATCAGATTTTAGCAGTTGGAGGATTTCTCCTGCTAGCATTAAGCTAATGCATTTGTTTTGGTTGAATTTACCCAGAATGCCCTGCCATGGAGTCCACTTCCTGCTTTTGGAGCGATCTCCAGCCCGCTTGGCGTTCACATGGGCATTCAAACCGAACCAGAGTTCACTTCAACCAAACCCAGCCTGAGGTTTGGAGGTCAAAGGTCAGAGTTCAATTTGCAACCTCATCTCACCAACCTAACCGGACTTTCTGGGCAACCGGACTGGACTTGGATTAAGGTGGACTGGATTTGGATTAAGGTGGACCAAACAGGGCTGATGGGAGTGAATCCTGAATGTTGGGGACTGGAAGTTATGATCTCTGCTTTAGAACAAACTCCAGACAATCCAGAAGATAATCCGTTCTGATGTTTTTAGATCCTGTGAAACGTCCTCATTTCCATTCACAGAGGCTTTTATTTGTCTGTTCATCACATTTTTCCTGAAAACGAAACTGCATTGAGGCAGACGTTGGAAACATCCTCCAGATTCCTGATGCTCTTCATTTTCTGACATTTACACCAAACCAGAGGGAGCGATCTCGCTGCAGAACTCCCACATTAGCAAAAGGCAACTATCTGTCCTCCAGGAAGAGAGCCAATCCCCCGGTGAGGTTAGGATACTGCGATGCTCCTCCTCTCAGAAAGACAGCCATGCACATCATTTCTGTAACTAAGGAGCCACAGAGGAAGAAACGCTGTGCTAATGTCCCCAGAGATCAATCAAGACCAGAGATGAGGAAGAGGACAAAACAGTGAGCAGAACAAACCCACAGAGAATCACTGTCACTTTGATATGTTGGGTTTTTTATTATTAGTTTGATGTGTTTGATGTGGCATAAAATGAAAAATCCCTGTGGAGAAAATAAACCTTTCAGGTTGGATGAATGTGTTTAGAAAACAGAAACTGGGACCAGTGTTTTCTAACACACCTGAACCAAATGGTTGAATCCTCAGCAGACTCTGGTTGATGATAATATTATTTGATTTATGTGGAATAAAGCAGAAAAAACATCTAAAACTTGCAGAACTGGAGTTTGATACCCGTACTGAGTATGGCAGGCCGTTTTAAAATAAAATCAGTTTACCTTTAAAACATTCCAAGTGTATTTTTTCACTAAGATATCTCCAATTACATTCTGACTCCAATAAATAACCTCAAATTTACTTTTAAGTTGCATAATTCAAGATATCTACAATTAATTACTGACTATCTGAAGCATATTTCAAAATAAACAATTAAATTGACTAGTCAAAAAGTCAAATCACTGAAAAAAAAAATCTTACCAAGTGATTTTGTTCTGCTTTCTAGAGCAAATATCTTAGTAAACCTGAAATAAGACAAAACTCACTTACAAGTAACTTTTCAGCAAGAAATAGAAGCTTGTTTTAAGTCAATAATTTTCCGTTATTAAAGGTTGACACTGTAACTTTTAGCTTTTCAAAGCCCTTTCTATGTAAATGTTTTAGAAAATAATTAATTACAAATTTATTTGCCGATTTTTGAAGCAATCAATTTTGCATTCCCCTTAAATCCTAGACTGCAGAACTCTTTCGACATTGAGGCATTTTCTAACAATTTCGTTTTCAAAACCCCCAATTCTTCAGGCAACTGTTTGGACAGCTCAATGGGGCTTAACAAGCAGGGCTTAATTCTCAGCTCATATATCTAAAAATATTATTTTGAATTGACATAATTATTGTTTTAATCCAGTGAAGTCATTGAAGATATTTTGATATAAATAGTCGCAGTTCAATTTTCCAGACGTCCATCATGGCGCCTCAAACAAAGGCCCCTTCAAAATAAGAGCATAAATATAGACGTCTAACTACTTGAACTTAACGGAGGACAGGAAAAAACATCAACACCGATGTCGAACTTTATTCAACTGAAACTAATTAATCAGCAATTTGCAGTTTATGTGGAAAAACCATGAGGGAAGCTAACTGCGTTTTCAAAGTTAGCAAAACATGCTAGCAACACCGAAAATTAGCTCCGCCAGCACAAAGCAGCTATAAACTGTTTTTAGGCTGCGTTCACACTGCAGCCTGAAGTGACCCAATTCTGATTCAGATGTTTTTGACGTAATGTGACCTGTATCCGATCTTTTCATGGCAGTGTGAACAGCTCAGGTTGGATTCTTTTAGAATGTGACCCATATCCGATACGGATCCGATTCAAATGTGACCATAACGTCCAGGTCTCATTCATCTGAACTGAACGTCACTGATTCTCAACAAATCTCACTATTCTGGTCCTGATATGGAAGAAAAACAACAACCATGACGACTAGATGAGGATTAAGTTGTTAATATGTTGCTCTGGTTGGACAACAACTTCAAATATGTAGCTAAGCTCCACCGTTAGCCTCCATGTTTACTAACACTGAGCTCTTCTTCTTCTTTTTATGGCGGTTGGCAGATCACTGAGAACGCTGACGCTACAGCGCCCTCTACTGCGCATGCGGGACACTTTCAGGTTGTTTACACTGCAGAACACATACAGGTCCATTTACTGGCAGTGTGAACAGACCGGAAAAAAAGATCGGAATTGCCAAAAAATCTGAATGGAGTCATTTCAGGCTGCAGTGCGAACGCAGCCTAAGAGGCTGACCTGACTGAATCACATGGAAAAGGAAGTCAAGCAACAGATAAGATGTAAATTAGAGTTGATAAATGTTACATAACTTCTCTCTGCTCTGTCATAGCTACCAGGCAGGAGCTTTAAGGGTAATGTGGGTTTGCCTGAGCTTTTCCCCAGTGTCATATTTAAATCTGGGAGTGAGGAGGGGGCAGCGATGAAAGAGCTACCAGAAACCCCCGAAGGTATTAACACAGGTTCAAGGAAGCAGAAGACATGGGGACTTTCTCTGTTACAGCAGAGGAGATAATGGAGGAGAGACAGGGAAGAGGAGGGGATGTAATAAATAATCCAACAGACGATATATAAAGTAGAGCAGTAATTGGATATGGCTCATAAAACAATAAATATGTTGAGGAGGCAAACATCAATCTGCAGGCAGTGAATCCAGAGAGCATCGTGTTGATGAAGAACAAAGAAACTGACATGAGACCGAGCCTGATCAGGACTTTCACAGCAAAACACGCTGCATCTGCTGCTGGGGAAGCCCACCCTTTCCCCCCCCTGTTCCCCTCCCTGCTCCCCCCCTGCTCCCCCCCCCCCCAGCAGCCCAGGGAAGCCCCGCTGCAGCTCCTGCAAACAGGAGGAGGATCCCCTCTAATGCTGCTGCTGCAGCTCCTCATTGAAACTACAGGCACACACTGCAGCCCTGCAGCACCAAAACACCTCAGTGCTGCCGAGTCAGCGAAATGCGTCGCTTTGAAAGTGACATGAGATGCAGTGAACAGCTCTGAGTCAAAGTGGATTATTTTATGTTAAACCAGATGAAAATATGAATAATATGGCAGCTTTATGGATGGGAAATCCGAGCAGGTCCACTGGAACACAAAGGTGGTTCTGATGCTAAAGATGCTAAACACATAAATGCAGAATAAAACCTTTTTCTTTATGCCAAGCTCTCCTCCAAGAGGCGCATCAGTGAAATGTGAGCTTTACTCCAATCAGGACGCGGATCCAGCAGAACCACCCGGGATGCTGCGTGTTTTCACCAAACTTGCTGTGAATTTTGTTTTTATACCAGACTGTCTGAGTTTCCCTCCTTCCCGAGCAGAACCCGGAGTTTGGTTCTGATCCTCGGACACCGCTCGGTGCACCGACCCCCTCCGGGAGCAGAGCGCAAATTAAACCGGACATAAGCGCCATAAAGCGAGCCAAACCCCCCGCACCCCAACAGCACCGTAAAGGTCTCACTCCCTCTCCTTAAAGTTCGTAAACGGCGGGACCAGGTTGCGCTCAGAGCGCAAAACCCCCAACAAACAGCCGCTGATGTTTCATTGTGATCCATCCCAGATCAACGCAGCAGCAGCAGCAGCAGCAGCAGCTCCACATGGCCCAGAATCAGCAGCCAGGGATGCCCGCATGGAGTGCGCACAACCAAAACGCGCACCTGTACCGATCCAAAAGGAAGAAAAATGCGCAAAAAGGAGAAGCTTCTTACCGTGTGATCTAGAGCCAGAGCTGTGAGCATGTTGGAGTGAAGGAGATGAAGAGGGAAAGTGTCCTCGGCTGCTCGACTCGCTCCCAGCAGCAAACACACACACACACACACACACACACACACACACACACACACACTCAGAGCGCGCAGCGGGCGGGGTGAGGAGTCAGGAGAGGAGAAGGGAGGATTAAGAGTAGATGGAGGTCAGCTGAGCTGCAAAAACTAGCTATGCATATGTGTGCAGCACAAGGGCGCCAGCTAGAGGGGGCGCCAAAACAGGCCAGAATAGTTATTTATAGTTGGCATTTTCTATATTTAACATAATTTTAGGAAACATGTCAGAGTTCCAAAATATGTAGGTCACAGGCTAAATGTTTAATTCCCAACTAAATGTTTAAATATACAGATTGCTAACTAAATTTTTAGTTGCTAGCTAAATAAATATTTAGCTATTTAGCTTAAAATTAAATATATAGTTTAAAAATTAAATGTTTAGTTTGGAAAATATATATTTAATTTCAAACTAAATATTTAGTTAGCTTTTGTCTCTTTCTAGCTAGTTATTTAGCCAATAAATCAGAGACATGTCCATTGTGTCTGTGTCTCTTTAAGAAGCTCCTGCTCTTCACGACACGCCCTTACAGACTTTCTTAGGAGCTTTGAACTGAAAAGTAGTTTGTACACAGTAAAAATGCCAGTGTTGAATTAACACCCCAAAGTGTCTATGTGTCCAAGTCCGCTGGTGTTAAAGTAACACTTTTGAAAGTGTTAAAAGATTGACACCCACTTTTTGTTAAATTAATGTTGGCCTATAATACTGAAATTGGTTTAAGAAAAGCTAAACTTTCCATTTCTGTGTATTGTTTTGGATATTTTCCACTGGATTTGATTGATATCGACACCTTGTGGGTCAATTATTTACGTTTTTAACACCACATTATGTTTTGTGATCAACACTACACTGGTGTTACTTTTAATATATTTTAACACTAACACTGTTGTAAATGTTAATGTGACACTCTGTAGTGTTGAATCTAACACCAGCTGACTTGGACACATATAGACACTTTGGGGTGTTAATTTAACACCAGCATTTTTACTGTGTAGGATGAGCTGAGAAGAATTGTCTGTTTCCTAATAGCTGCTGGCTAGTCTGAAGGAGCCGAGTGGCGGAGGACTGCTCTGTGAGGAAACACTTCAGGTGTGTTTTTGATGAAGGAATAACATTATAACCTGATGTAAAATAGCTCCCTTTAACATCCAAACGTGGATTTCATCATATTTGGCCTCGTCTCTGGTAACCCAATGACTGAATCCTGAGTGGAGACCAGAGCAGAGGGTCCAACAGTCAGAGCTTCCAGCAGAACCAATTACTTACGGCCTGCGCCACATTTCAGTCTGCTGCTGACTGAGCAGCCTGCAAACAGTCCATCAGCAGCACTAAATCCTCCAGAGTCCATCAGGGTTTACATGCAGCTCTCTCCACAAATCCACTCCTTCCTCTGCTGATTTCTGTAATGATGCTCTGCAGGGAGGTTAGGATGACACGCTTCTACCGCAGGGCACATCTCCTTGGGTTTAATAAAACTGTTCAGATTTCGAATGATTCCACCTCAGACGTTTTTATTTTCACAAAGCTGTGACACAGAATGGACTTTAATTCTTCAGCTGCTTCTCTGTAAAGATTCAAAAAGGTTTTCTCTCCAGGTCTGTTTTGAAATTTAAGCTTTTAGTTTGACACGTTTCATGACATCCTCATAAGAATACAACAAAAAAATTATGGAAATAAAACAAGACAAAATAAATATAACATTACAGAAAAGGATTAAGAATCACTTAAATAGCTCTTTTCCAGCAGCCAATGTTCAGCGCATACATCGGTAAAACCAGCTGACCAAACATGCTGGAATTCAGATTGGGTTGCTAGGTGACGGGCTGGGCTGGGGTTGCTAGGTGACGGCCAGTGCTTGCTGATTTGTGATGTCACATTGTGGAGGGTTTTTTAAAAGGCTAATTTTCCAGACACCAGAAACATTAAAGCTGCAGTTTGCAACTTTTATAAAGAACATGTTTTACATATTTGTTAAAACCGTCGCCATGTTGTAACAGTTTGTTATGAAGCTAATCTGTGGAAAGATCAAACTGGTCCACCTCCTCCCTGAGCTACTATTGCTGTCCGATCAAAGCAACACTCCTGACGAAAACCAGCCAATCAGAGCCAGGAGGCGGGTCTTAGTGCTGTCAATCAAGCCCACATACATGCTGCTAACTCTGCCAATGGTGGAGAAACAACTTAGCGCTACAGGAAAACCGTTCATAAGCTAGCAAGATCACTAGTTAACATTTGTCAACTCTCTGCTGCAGTTCTCAAAACCTTCACAGACTATCTGTTTCAGACCAAACTGTTGCATAGCAACTATTATTAATAAATATTAATACAGCCAAAATTATTCTTTATAAAGGTTACAAACTCCAGCTTTAATGTTTTTTGTGTCTGGAAAATGAGCCGTTTTGAAAACCAACCTAATGTGATGTGACAGATCAGCAGGCACTGCCTGTTACCTAGCAACCCCAACCCCGTTACCTAGCAACAAAGTTTCGACTAATATGTAAAGCAATTGACTTATTTATTTATTTATTTTTTTACAAAGTTACATATTGTAGCTGTAACTTATTCCCCAAAACACAAATGGGTATTTTTTTAAGCGCTTAAGTTATTTTTAGAAACAGTGGAAATGTAAATAAATGTCCAAAAACCTGTAAAGTGTAAATTTTGTATAAAACGTCCCGTTTAATATCTGTGGTTTTTGGCGACACTAGATGCAGACTCAGTTTAAAAATGTGATTTTTAGGTTGTGGAAGTCTGGACTGTTTAACGAAGCAACTAAAAACATTTTTATACCAACAGACTTTTAACCAGGCTGCCACTTTTTATGTCCGTTTTATTCCCGATTTTATGTTCATGAAGCACTTTGTGATTTTAATGTCTGCTATAGATCAATTTTACTGACTTATTTACTTCCATAAAGGCAGAATGAGCCGTCAGTTGACCTCACAGCGCAGGTGGAGCGCCGCTGACCTCCAGGTCAGGAGGAAGTACATCCATGCCAAAAAACAGGAGGGTCAGGGAGGAGGAGACATCCATGCCAAACAGGAGGGTCAGGAGAAACACATCCATGCCAAACTGGAGGGTCAGTTTGGCATGGATGTGTTTCCTCCTGACCCTCCATGCCAAACTGGAGGGTCAGGAGGAAACACATCCATGCCAAACAGGACCCACTTCACCACAGTCTGAACTCAGAGTGGGTTAAATTACACCACAAACACGCTGAGTTTTCTCACCGCGGATCAATGATGTGCTGGGATGACGTTTATGGAAATGAGCAGCAGAGAAAGCTTCTTCTCTATAAATAACATGGCTGCTGTGTCTCATGACAGGAAGTGAGCACAGCACATTTTATTCTTACTGGCCAAGATAAACATCACCAAAAATGTTTTGTTCCTTGCTAAATGTTTTTCCTAGCTTATTACATGCAGAAAACTGAAAAATATTGTGTTTATTCTCAGTAATAAAAACAGAATTTCAGTCAAAAGCACTTCCTGTATTGACCAAGTTTTAATAAAGCAATAAAAAGCAGATTTGGGTGCATCAAGCTGGACGTTGAGGTCAATGAGACGTTTTCTCTTTATGTGGTTCAGGCTGAAACAGGAGAACCTCAAGGGTCAACCTTTGACCCCTTTAGCATAGAAATGCTTCATGGCAGCTATATGCAGGAGAGGCAGTAATGTATTCATGTCAGTGGCTTAAAAACTCAAATAAAACAGTTGGCATATTTTTTTCTAAGTGCAAAAATAAGGAACCTATGGAAGCCCATTTCCGCCATGAAAAAAAAAAGCTAAACAGGAAGTCATAATTAAAGTCATAATTATGAGATTTAAAGTCATAATTTCGACTTTGAAAGTCAAAATGATGACTTCCTGTTTAGCTTTTTTCATGGCGGAAATGGGCTTCCATAGGAACCAAATCCAATTATTATAGTGGATGGAACATTTCTAACACAAATACAAGAGTATGAATACTTAATGGATAGAGATAAAATTAAATGTAATTTGAAACCTATTGACACCGTAAGCTTCAAAATTATATTTAAATGCTTTTCATAGGAAAACTTCTTTTTATTTTTGTTTTTTATTTCCTGTTCAGGAATCAAAGTCTGGGAATACGGCTTCACCGTTACACTTATTTTAGCTACACATCGTCATGTCTGCAGTCATAAATGTATTTTAATCTCTTCCAACAACATGATGGCAAACGACACATGAAAATTAGCTCAATCTGGCAGATTTACTTCATGTATTCATGCTGACATCCGTTGCATTACAGAAAATGTTTCTCTCCAGTAAAATACACAAGAGACTTCTGACCAACAACAACATGTTTCTACATTTTGAAATATTTCTTCTTCTGTGTATCTTTGTAACAGGAAAGTAAACATCCTCATCCTCCCTCAATCCACCAGAAGCTCCACACGATACATTACATCTAAATTAAATCAGACACAAGATGATTTCAGGCCACTTTCCCTTTGTCGTCCAAATGTGTTGTTGCTCTTCTTTTTTTTTGTCTCACACTCACACACTCACGCACACACACACACACACACACACACACACACACACTCACACACACACACACACACACACAGCCACCACCATGCTGGGAAAGTAAATTAAATTGTGATAAGTGGCCTTGCCAGCTTGAATAAGCAGAGAGGAGGCGGAAGAGGGACGACTGGATATCTGCCTTGAAAGCAGAAAGCTGAGAGTCTGGAAAAAACAAGGTGAAAGGAACAGAAAGGGAAGAGGTAAAAGATAAAACTGAAAGGAACAAATGATAGGACCAAGTAGATGAGTTCAATGTAAAACAGTGAGCACAGAAAATAACAGAAAATGCAAACATTGGGAGAAATCCATTTTTTTCTGGGTGTTATTTGACCCCAGAACTGTGTAATGCAGCTTATTTTCCACAAAACATAAGCTGCAGAAATTAACACAAAGACTTTCCAGGAGTTCAAACTGGAGATTTAGCTGTTAAGTTAGCAATATAACACGATTAATCTTAAATGTACGTCTGATATAGAAAGGAAAAAGGGACGCAGTGCTTTGCTACTAACTGTCAACACGACGACAATTAGATATAAGGTCAGGAAAAAGTTTTAAGAAAAAAATATTGAGGGAGAGGGCAGTTAAGCTAGCTTGACTTTGACAGCTGTAATATATGAGGAATTTGGTGTTTTGGTTTAGTTAAAATTAAAAAAACGACCAAAACTCCAACTCTGACAGATCATCAGTAAATGATCTACCACCGTGTTAGCTTAGCTAATAGCAGTGGTAGATAATCTACTACCATGTTAGCTTAGCTAATAGCAACAGTAGCTAATCTACCATTGTGTTGGCTTAGCTAATAGCAGCAGTAGCTAATCTGCCATTGTGTTATCTTAGCTAATAGCAATGGTAGCTAATCTACCTCCATGTTAGCTTAGCTAACAGCAATGGTAGCTAATCTACCTCCATGTTATCTTAGCTATTAGCAACGGTAGCTAATCTACCATCGTGTTGGCTTAGCTAATAGCAATGGTAGCTAATCTACCTCCATGTTAGCTTAGCTAACAGCAATGGTAGCTAATCTACCTCCATGTTATCTTAGCTATTAGCAACGGTAGCTAATCTACCATCGTGTTGGCTTAGCTAATAGCAACGGTAGCTAATCTACCTCCATGTTAGCTTAGCTAATAGCAATGGTAGCTAATCTACCTCCATGTTAGCTTAGCTAACAGCAATGGTAGCTAATCTACCTCCATGTTATCTTAGCTATTAGCAACGGTAGCTAATCTACCATCGTGTTGGCTTAGCTAATAGCAACGGTAGCTAATCTACCACCGTGTGAGCTTAGCTAATAGCAGCAGTAGCTAATCTACCACCATGTTAGCTTAGCTAATAGCAACGATCACTTATTAATAATCACAAAATAAACATCAAACCTGAAAACTTAAATCTGTAACTGACTGAATGTTCTGTTCTTTATGTGGGAAATGTTTGAGTGTTTATAGTGTTGAATCCTGAAACATAAAGTGGTGAGATAACAGAGGTTTTGAGTTGTTCTTTAACGGTTTTTCTGCTGTATTTTCCCCTTTGCACTGAATTAATAATTCCTTCATCTCCAGATTTCATTTGTTTCCGGTTCTTCTGAGTCTACGGATGGTGAGTAAAAGTCTTTTTGCCCTCCAGCGTTAAATTTCCGTATGTAAACAATAACAGCGAGGGGTCCTTTACACAGACCATTTGGTGAAGGATCCACTGAACTTCAACCTAATATGAGCACAAAGAGCCTAATAAAGTAGATTCAATAATTAATACAGTGGATCGTCTCACAAGGTTGAGTTCTGCTGCAAAGATCTGATGGTTTGCTGAAGCTTTACAGAGAAACATGACTGTACTCAAATGTAAATAAACCTCCTTTTATTGGTTCTCCTTACCCTGAACTCTCACATGATGTTACCAGTTTGCTGATATAAGTTGCATAAATTCAAAACCAATCAAGAAATTTATTTTGAAGCATGACAAAGATTTAATTTTGAAACAGAAAGAGGTCAGACAGCCTGAATTCATGTTTATGGATTTCCTGCCTGCGTCCTGCTTTCACCGTCCTAAACTCAGAGCAAAGCTTTCCCATCAAATTGTTCCACTTCAGTTCAAGCGTAAAAAATAAGGTGTGGAGATGTTGGCATTTCTAATTTACCTCAGGAAGATGGCTTATTGATTTCAGGGTGGCTCAGATTTAACCCAGCTCAGGTAGAAAACAGAATTTTCCTGGTTAATTTTGAGACTTCCAGCTGGAAATTGAAACAATTGAAAGACAAAAACCCAAAGAGAAGACAGTTTGGAAAAAGAGACAAGTATTTAAATGATCTGCAGAGTGTAAGTTGAAGATTAAAGGAATAAAAAATATAAATAGAAATGTCAAGTAAAAGCACAGCTGTGGAGGAGGAAGTGATGCGGCGCTGGCAAGAACACAATGAGTGTGTATAAGAGTGACAATGGGATCATCAATCAATGCTTAGACCCATCATGGCACCTCAGCATTAGCACAGAGAAACACGAAGAGCCGAGACAGAAACACAAGAGAACAACAGACGACAGCGAGAGCAGGAAGCAGGAGGTGAATACAACCGTCACTTCGGCTCGGCAGCAGGATAAAAACGGAAAGCAGCGAGACAAAGAGAAACAGAGCAGCGCCAAGACAAAACACATTCAGAGGAGGGGAAACACTCACAGCTTCGCTTAAAACTTTGGGAATAAGCAGGATGAACGAAGAGCAGGGAGATGGGAAGGAAGTACACAGTAAAAATGCCGGTGTTGAATTAACACCCAAAAGTGTCTATGTGTCCAAGTCAGCTGGTGTTAAAGTAACACTTTTGAAAGTGTTAAAAGATTGACACCCATTCTTTTGTTAAATTAACATTGGTCTATATACTGAAATGGGTTTAAGAAAAGCTAAACTTTCCATTTCTGTGTATCGTTTTGAATATTTTTCACTGGATTTGATTGATATCGACACCTTGTGGGTCTATTATTTACTTTTTTAACACCAGATTATGTTTTGTGATCAACACTACACTGGTGTTAATTCAACACCGGCATTTTTACTGTGTAAAACGATTTGAGGTGGAGGAGAATGGGATGAGTGGATGAATATTTGTCATAAAAGAGTGATGATGAGGATGAGTCAGAAGAATATTGGTTGTAAAGGATGACGAAGATGATGATTGGGTGAATGTAATGATGAGGATGAGTGGATGACACTGTATATAACTACAGTGAAGATCATAGAAGGGTGAGTGGGATGAAGATTTTACAAAAAGTTCTGTAAAGAAAAAGGTCAATAAATGAGGATAATGAGTGAAGAAGAAGTTATAAAGTTTACTGAGGAAGAGGAGTTTGAAAAAGTTAACAGGAATCATGATGGTAGGAATAGAAGATGTGACACAGCAGGAGGCCTGGAAGAAGACCGAAAAGGACATGAAGCTAAAGGTGGAGGACGCAGAGGATTGGACTAAACGGAGACCATTGATTGGCTATGGTGACTCCTGAAAGGAAAAGCCGAAAAAGAAGAAGAAGAGGAAGAAGAAGAAGAAGAAGAAGAAGAAGAAGAAGAAGAAGAAGAAGAAAGAAGAAGAAGAAGAAGAAGAAGAAGAAGAAGAAGAAAGAAGAAGAAGATTTTTTTTTGATTTTTACCAAAACGTTTATTTACAATTGTTTAACAATGCACTTTCACATAATCATCAGGTCAATGAAAAACTAAAATCAGTAAATAAATAATTACATCAGCAATTTGTTAAAATTTAGTTCTCCCTGATCACAAACTGTGCACAATACACCATTAAAACCCCACAGTTGTAAAAAACTATTTAAGTCCCCAGTGGCTCTGTGGAAGCAAAACTCCAATCTAAGCCTGGCTTTAACGTTACACTTCCACAGAGCCACCACATCAAGTTGAGGTCCAGCCTGCATTTTGTCCCGTCGAGTTAAATAAATGGCCATTTTGGCCTCTGCGATTAAATAGTTTAAAATGCGGGATTTAAAACTGGTGGCTCGACTGTGATGCACACCGTAGATAAAAACAGAATTGGTAAAAACCACGCCAAACAGGCTAAAAACTCTCATTAAAAAATGTAAAAAACCAGTTAAACGTACACAATCCGTAAAAACATGAAAAACACTCTCTGACAAACTGCAAAATGGACACTCATTTAAAACCCCAGGACTGATGACCGATAAAAACGAATTCGTAGCGATGGCTCCATGCAGGATCCTCCATTGGAGGTCACCAGTCCTTTTTTTGATTGGAGGCTTGTACAAAATCCTCCATTGAGGCTTCTGTCCTTTGAATTTGTCATTCCACACATTGGTGGATCTTTTGTGGAGAGTTCTCTTTTCAATGTCTTTACACAAGATCTGTACAAAATCTTTGGACTTGTTTTGCACAAATCCAATTCTGTCATGTCCAGCAGGGGCCACTGTCATCCTCAAAATCAGTTTTCAGGATCACGTCTGGAAACGGGTCATTCTGGTCAGGCAGGCATTCTCTCATTGTATGCAGCTGCAGGAGCCGCCTCTCCTCAGCTGTCAGCTGCTCCTTCACCCGTTCCAGGAAGCGCTGTACCAGCCTGGCGGACCGGACCCCGAGCAGCGAGCCAACCTCCTGGATGTTAGAGAGGTCTGGTCCCGCCACCTCCACCAGACACCTCAAGGTCACGGTCCCGGACCTGGACAGCGCCTCAGACAGGCCCGGCACGCTGCTGTCCTGGACATCCAGTTTCGCTCCACACACCAACGGTTCTTCTAAAAGCCAATGCAGAGAACTATGCGTTTTTGCTCTTTGCAATTTAAAAAGAGCGCAGGATTTAAAAACACCCTGATAAAACTGAGGCAACCCCTTTAACTTTAAAAGACTGAAATCAGTTAAAAACAGAGCAGCATCCAGCCCCAGACCATTAACACGTCTGAGGATACAGCTGGCCGCATCCCTCCACACAGGAGATCCTGTCAGGTATTTCTGTATAAACTGAAGGCGGAAAGTTGCAGTTCTGCTGGCCAGGTGGACAAGGCCCTGTCCCCCCTCCTCTCTCGGTAAAAACAAAACAGACTGTGGCACCCAGTGTAGACCAGTCCAGAAAAAATTGACCATCTCTGCCTGTATTTTTACAAGTAGGCCAGATGGTGGGTCTAAAGCATTGAGTTTGTGCCACAGCTGTGATGCCACCAGGTTGTTTAAAACCAAAACTCTGCCTCGATAAGACATTTGGGAGTGTAGCCACTTCCATTTGGCCAACTTATCTTTGATTTTCTGTTCAACATTTTCCCAGTTCTTGTTAACAACATCCTTACTGCCTAAAAACACACCAAGATATTTAAAACCGTCTTTTTTCCAAATAAGACCCTGAGGGAGAACCGGGGGCCCAGCAGACCACTGACCGACGGCCAGGGCTTCGCTCTTCCCCCAGTTCACCCTCGCTGCAGACAGAGCAGAGAAATTCTCTGTGATCTTGGTTAAAACACTGACGTCTTGCTGATCTTTTATAAAAACAACAACATCATCAGCGTAGGCAGATAAAACAATATTGTTACTAAAACCAGGTAAAACCAGACCATGAACACGGGAGCGTATTTTCTGGAGGAGGGGTTCCAGGGAGAGTGAGTAGAGCATCCCAGAGAGAGCGCAGCCCTGCCGAACGCCTCTACACACCCTAAAAGGAGCACACAGGCTACCGTTGATCTTCAGCACACTCTCAATGTCACTGTACAGTACCTGGATCTTGGCAATGAGACCCTCGCTGAACCCGAACCCCCTCATGGTTTTCCAGAGGAAGCCGTGTTCAACGCGGTCAAATGCCTTTTCTTGATCTAATGAAATCAAGCCAGTTTGTAAACCCAATGAACCAGAGACTTCCAAAACGTCCCGAATCAGGTAGATGTTATCTACCATGGACCTGCTGGGGACGCAATAGGTCTGATCCCGGTGGATGACCTGCTCCATAGCTTTCCCCAGCCTCGTGGCCAGGGCCTTGGAGAGGATCTTATAGTCGGTGCAGAGGAGGGACACAGGGCGCCAGTTCTTGATGTCCTGCAGGTTGCCCTTTTTGGGCAGCAGGGTGATGACCGCCCTGCGGCAGGACAAGGGGAGCGAACCGGTGGACAGGCTTTCGTTGTAGACGTCAAGCAGGTCTGGGGCCAGAAGATCCCAGTAGGCCTTGTAGAACTCCACCGTGAGCCCGTCAACGCCCGGGGACCTCTGGCCCCGCATGCCGAGGAGGGCTGTGTGGAGCTCTTGAATCCCCAGGGGGCGCTCCATCTCAGAGTTGGTCTCCTCGGAGACCTGGGGTAGTTCATTGCAGAACTCCCCGAACAGTTCTTCGTCCTCCCTGTATTCGCTTTGGAACAAAGCACGGTAGAACTCCACCGCCCTCCTCCTGATCTCACCCGGTTCGCTCAGTTGCTGCCCTGTGTCCGTCAGCAAGGAGTGGATCAGCTTCCTCTGCCCGTGCTTCCTCTCCAAGCTGAAGAAAAAGCTAGAGGGAGCATCCATCTCCGTGATGTTCTGGACCCGGGACCTGACCAATGCGCCTTGGACTTTATTCTCCAGCAGGTTGGCTAAAGTTAGCCTTTTGGATTTGAGAGCTTCAATATGCTCTCGATTTCCTGTGGACTCACTAAGTTGTTCCAATTCCACGATGTTTATCTCCAGATCTCTGATAGATCTGGTAATGTCACGGGTGACATTGAGAGTGTGCTGTTGACTCAGCAGCTTGATCTGTACTTTTCCATGGTCCCACCACTGTTTAAGACTAGTAAAATCAGATTTTCTCTGTCTAAAACCAGTCCAAAAATAAGCTAAAACCTCCTTAAAACCCCGATCATACGTTAGTGCCGAGTTAAAATGCCAGTAGGCGCTTCTAGGTAAAATGTTTCTGATAAAAACACTACCTAAAAGCAACGAGTGATCTGTAAAAGCTACCGGTAAAATCTGGCATGTTTTAAACACATTAAAATTGTGTTTAAAACAATAAAAACGATCAAGACGGGCTAAAGAGATTCTATCCTCATTAAGGTGAGACCATGTATACTGCCTGGCGCCTGCATGCATCCTCCTCCATACATCCACCAGGCCATTGGATGAGACCAGCCGCCGCAGAGCATGTTGGGCTGCTGGATGCGGCTCTGCATGATTGCGGTCTAAAAACTCGTTTTCGGTGCAATTAAAATCCCCACCTACAAAAACATAATCCTCTGACCCACAATCACCCAGCCGTTCCCCAATTTTTTCATAAAAAGCTTTTTCTCTTCATTGGTGGTGGGAGCATAAATATTAATAAAAACTATACTAAAACGATCAAATTTTGTCTTAACTAAAAGGCACCTCCCCTGAACGACATGTTCGATTTCTGTGGAGTTTGGGGTGAACGCTCTTGAGAAGAGGAAGCCCACCCCTGCACTCTGGGAGGTGCCATGACTTAAAATGACCTCCCCCCTCCACTCTCTGACCCAGTCTGTCTCAATTAAATGATCACTGTGTGTTTCTTGTAGGTAGATGACGTCAATTTTCTTTTGGTTGAGCATTTGATATATTAAAGCTCGTTTTCCAGCCTCCCTCGCCCCGTTAAGATTCAAAGATGCTATTTTAAAAGAATCCATATTGGGTAAAAAGAAGCTAAAAACAAAAAACCAAAAGACTAAAATAAGTAATAAAATGCTACTGTGCATCATTTAATCAAATTTGTTTCCTAACTTTGGTCATTATTTTCTTTAATCTAAACACGTCCCTGTCTGAAAAACCTGATATCTCTTTGTTCCTTATGTGACATCTTGCAGAGAAATAAAATAATTTTAAATCGGGAAAGTAACTCTCAATTTTAATTCCTCTAAATCCTTTAGTTTCTTTTAAAAACGTTCTAAAAGATTCTACAGGGTATCTAGGTGCTTTGCTATTCATTTGTGTGACAGATATCTCACTGCTGTCAGAGATCCAGCTCTCAGCGTCGCTGCTGTCTGACACCTCGTTCCTCTCTGCAGCCAGCTTGGAAACCTGCTTACTGGCCTTCTCGGCCGTCACCACGTTCTTTCTTTTGCTTCGCCTCTTTAACGGGGCTGAAGCCTCCAACTCCATGGCCTCCTCCGCCTCTCCTGCCACTTCAGCTCCAGTAAATACCTCTGCACTTTTCTGTCCCTCCACTTGCACCTCTCCTGTCTCTCCCTGATCTCCACACCCTGAATGTTCCCCACCGCTCCTCACCTTCACCCGCTGCTCTCCCTGCACACCATCTCTCTCCCCCACTTCACTTTCACCCTCACCACCACCATTCATCCCATCACCACACACCACTGTGCTCTCATCCTTTCCCACACTTTCCACTACCACTTCCTCAACAGCAGCCTCTGCCTGCTCCCCCGCCGCAGCAGTAGCGGGTCCCCCCGCCGCAGCAGCAGCGGGTCCCCCCGCCGCAGCAGTAGCGGGTCCCCCCGCCGCAGCAGCAGCGGGTTCTCCCGCCGCAGCAGCAGCGGGTTCCCCGCCGCTTCACCATGCGGGTCCCCCGCCTGCCCAGCAGCAACGGGTTGCTGCCTGGCTGAACCCGGCGGGTTCTGCCCGGCCCTGTTGGGACACATTTTTACAATGTGCCCCTCCTGGCCGCAGCCAAAGCATTTCATGTTAGAGGACGTTGCAAACAAGATGTAGTCAAAATCATCTACTCTAACACGAAAGCTTAAGTTCAGTTCCTCATCCCGTCTATTAAGGATCATAAACAGTTGTCTCCGATGGGAGACAACATGTTTCAACAATGGTGATTTACACCCTGACGGCACTTTTTTCACTGGTGACACCACCTTGCCGTGCCGAGCAGCTCCTTAATCAAAAACTCGTCGCTAATGAACGGAGGCACGTTCGACAGAGTTACCTTCGTAGAAGGCAAGGTGAGCGGGGAGACTTGCAAAAACAGGCCGTTGACGGAGACGCCTACCTCCACCAACCGTTGGGCCTGCTCCACCTTCTCTACAAACAAGACGACAGCTCCGTTCATGCGAGCCGCCGACCTTATGGCCCCATGTCCTATCAGCTCTCCCACCGCTAAACAAACTTCCTCCACGCTACACGGAGAACCGGCGCCCACCTTGACGCCGTTCTTTCGTGTCAGCGTGGAGAAAAACCCGCCACCAACCACCACCATGGCGTCAGACGCCGGCCAGCCAGGCGCGCCTGACGGCCACACCCGAACCTAAACAAAGACCCCTAAAAACGTGACACAACTAACACCAAAACACAACTAAACAATTAACATAAACACCAAGTGAAAAAACAGTAAGAAAAAACACAAATATAGAAATTAAACACTCGCTCGCTCTTTCACTCTTCTTCCGCTCTCCACTCACCCTCCTCTCACACGAAGAAGAAGAAGAAGAAGAAGAAGAAGAAGAAGAAGAAGAAGAAGAAGAAGAAGAAGAAGAAGAAGAAGAAGAAGAAGAAGAAGAAGAGAAGAAGAAGAAGAAGAAGAAGAAGAAGAAGAAGAAGAAGAAGAAGAAGAAGAAGAAGAAGAAGAAGAATTATGTGGGATATCAGATGAGTAAGGATACGGTGAGGATGGGTGAAGGGGAGGTGGAGAATATAAAGGGAGCTGCAGGGATGAGAAAATGTTTAGGATGTTTGTCCACCTGGTGGTCCGGTAGATTTGGTTTGATTAGGAACCAGAACTCCATCATCTGCTGCTGTGGTTCTGAGTCAAACCAACCTGTTCCCCTCCTGGCCTGTGGAGGCGCTGCGCCAAGAACCACTGAAGGAAACGACACAAAAACCTCTGAAGACACTGAGAGGAACTTCCTGCTTCACCAGATGGAAACAAGATGGAGGCATCAGATTTTAGTGATTGGAGGATTTTCTCTCGTTAGGCTAAAGACCAGGAGCCATTTCTGCCGCTAGCGCTAGGCTAACACGTTAGCTTTGGTTGTTTTGGTCTCCGGTCTGCTTTCACATATACATTGAACCGAACCAGAGTTCACTTCAACCGAACCCAGTCTGGTTTGTAGATGAACCAGAGTTAGCTTAGCATTCACACCTCAGCAACCGAACTGGACCTTGCAGAGAGACGGACTGGAGTCGAGTCAAAGCGGACTGAACAGAGCTTGTCCAGAATCAGAGAGGTTCACCTGAATGTGTCCAGGACCCTCAGGGTCTGGAGATCCTCAGGTTTTCTCTCCTCTCTGCGCTGAGCTCGACTCACTCAGGTTTTATTTAACTTAATTGTCAAAACCTTCGGTCTGGACTCATCTGAACCTGAACTGATGCCGACGGGTTTTCTGCTCATCAGTCTCGTCCTTCAACGCTCCGCTGTGATTGGTGGAGGGCTTCAGAAAACACATTAAGTTAATCAGCTGCTGACTTCGATCAATCTGAAAGCTGATGAGCTGATTCTCCTCTGATTTCTACACCTCAACAGGTTTCTTCTTCTTCCTCTTCTGACCCACTTTACGGTTTATTCCCATCAGCGGATTAATTGACCGAGAGAGAGAGAGAGAGAGAGAGAGAGATGACTGAACAACAACACACTGAGGAGCTGATAGAGTCTCCATCAGTACCGCCTGTGGTGGAAAAGTTGTAAAGTTCAGTCAATAATAGCTTATTTAACAAGTCAATCAATCAATCAAATTTTATTTGTATTGCACATTTCAGCAGCAAGGCATTTAAAAGTGCTTTACACAATTTAAAATAAAAATAAAAACAGAAAGAGACAGAGATTTTGAAAAAGATGAACACATTATTAAAAGTAAAAATAAAAACATTTAAAAACATCGATCCACACAAGCAGCTTATAAAAACTCAAACCAAATGTGAGGGAACATCCCAGCCTACAAACCTAAATGCTAAAATGTTCTGATTATTTTCAGATGTGGGGGTGTTTTTTATTTTCCAGGGACATGTTGACATTTTAAAGCCAAATCAAGTAACAATGTTATCTTCAGTTGTTGTACAAATGTTGTATATATAAAACATAACTTAATTTGAGGCCTCTGTCTCTTTAAAAATCTCTTTCCGACACGTCATCACAACAATGCTTCTCATTATGCCGTTTACAACGGTTTGTATTAAAAGCTCAGCAGGTGCAATTCCACCAGGTGGAATCGATGTCTCAGATCATCAAGCCAGGCGCGGAGCTATGGGGGGGGGCCTGGGGAGGCCGCTGCCCCCCCGAGCCGGGCCGGATGGGGGAGGAATGGTTTCATGTAGCTTAAATGTCTGATTACAGACGGAGAAAGTCGCCCTCGCCTGTTGAGAAAGGTGTATTTAATGTTAAAGTTACCTTCCCCAATGGAATATGTACTGAAGGAAGTTTCAATGAAATCAATAAAAAAATAAACATTATGGTGCAAGTCCAAAATTCTCTCAAATTAGATTTTTAACTTTTGGGGCTCAGTTTCAACTTATATTTTTTTATATCGTTTCCCAAAAATGCCATCTCTGCTGTCAGGGTAAATAATGAAATTTGTTTAATTTTTAAAAATTACATATTTTGAAGAACCTTCATTTTAAAAGTAAACTATTTACCTGTATATATTCATGTTTTTCAATATGATTTATTTATATTTAAAGGATGGCATTACAAATAAGTGTCAAATATATTTATTTTTTTTTAAGTAATCGGCTTTTAAAAACCCCATCTTTTTCTACTCAAAGGTGGTTTGTGGCAAGGTCCACCTACCCCCCAAAATCTCAGAGACTGTTAAGAGATAATTTGCTGAAATTTCTTCTGCTCTTTTCTGGTAATACACTTAATAGAAAAATGCATTGAGAGTACAAAAAATATAAAGAAAAAAAATTGGTTGCCAGTACCTAATACTAGTCAGTCCCAATGGCTGTTTCACTCATGTTTTAGCCAAAATGCTTCCTGGGTAAAAATCAGCAGGTGCCGTTCCACCAGGTGTTTGCTAATTGCTGTCTTTAGTCTGGAGTCTATTGATTTGATAGAACAACATGGTAAATGGTTCACATTTTTTACAGAATGTGAACCAGGAGAAGCCAAGTGAGGCTCTGTGGGTTGAACATCTACAGAGAAGCTTGTTATCGTCATCTTTGTTGCACACTCCAACAAAAGTGATGTCGACACATGCGGTGGTTGTAAATTTCCTTTACTTCCTTTTTTCTGAACATACAAACATCGATCTGTGCGTTACACTATAACGGTTACATCTGCCATCTTCTCTTCTTCTTCTGAAACTTAGGACCCTTAGGCTGCCCTAAGCGCCTGTTAGAAACTGATCACTGTCCAAACATGTTTCACTCTCAGTCCCAATAGCTACCAACGTGAATATTCTGCTAAACATGGACAATGAAACAGTACCAAAACATTCATAAGAACAGATAATAGACTCATATTTTAATGGGAGGTGGGGGGGCGGGGGGTCCTTGAGCAACTGATCCCCTGCATCTTCACAGCTAAATGCTTATATTTTTGCCAGTTTGGGCTTAATTGCTGTTCTGTGTTTCACTAAATTGCCTTTAACTTCTCCCTCCAGTTAACGATTAATCAATTATTTCGATTAATCGGTTAATCACGATGCTTCAGCCAGATGAATTACGGCTTCTGCCCAGGACTCCCGGCTCCTCCATCATACGTGTCCCGCCTGATGCCTGCGGCTCCTCACTGTCAGCGGGCTTGGCTTTCCTCTAAAGCTTTACATTTGCACAGCAGCAGCTCATCTTTTATTCATGCCAACACATCACGCCGCCGCTGCCGACCTCCCGGGCTCCAACTCTGCCATCTCCTCAGCAAGTTGTAATATCAGAAAATCTATTCCTGTTGGTCCGAAATGCAGCAGCAGCATCAGCAGCAGCAGCATCAGCATCGAGGCGGCCTGCTTCTCCTCTGGTTCAGGGCGTGTCAGCAGATCTCTGCTGGACTCAGAGCGCCCCCTGCTGCTCAGACATACTCAGCTGATGGATTTTCAAGATGTAGAGAGAAGAACGGAGTACTCTAAAAAGAAAAAGTTGAACCAACTTACTTGAATTGCTTCTATGGGTAACAAGCAATTCAATTAAGTTTATCCAATTCAATTTGTTAATTTTTAAAAACAAATTTATGAAGTATGTTTAAAATGCCAGATTTAAGGCAGTGACTTCACATTAGTGTCACATTCACACACCAATATCCACATCAACATGTGGCAGAAGGAATCTGGAATCGAACCATCAACCTTCCAACCACAAGACGACCACTCTATACCCACTGAGCCACAGTCACATATCTGTCCCTGGTCAGCTTGAGTCCTGGTCAGACGTGGGATACAAATATGGTATTGAACTTAATTATTTCAAGTAAAGTCAAAGTAAAAAGGTCCTTTAAGGAAAAGATCTGTGACTTTTAAATTGAGAGGACACTGTAAAAAGAGTTTTCCAAAATATTTAGTTTGGAACTACTTCAAAGTTTGAGTTGACTTTCTGTAGAATTTAAACAAAGAGATTTAAAATGTTTATTAGAAGAAAATAAATGATTTGAGTAAGAGTGACTTAAATCTGTTACTTAATAAATTTGTTAACATTAACAAGTTCAGTCGGATGATTAGAATATACTGAATTGGTTAAACTTAATAAATTAAGTTGGATAAACTTAATTGAATTGCTTGTTACCTATGGAAGCAATTCAATTAAGTTGGTTCAACTATTTAGTACAAGTTTTGAGTAAAATGAACACAAAAAAGTAAGTTGTCATAGCAACAGCAAAAGAATTAAGTTAAATTAATGTAAATACGTCCATAAGATGAACTAAGCCCAAAAAACACTTTTTAGAGTGAAAATAACTCAAACTTTTAGTTTATTCTCAGAACTGTTCTAGAATCAGTCAATCAATATTTTTTTTAGCTTAAAATAAAATATTTACCAGACTAAACTCTTTTGTTCTGTGACCTTCTGAAATTTTCAAGAAAAATCATGAACATTTCTGAGTTTCAATAGTTAAAAATTTGTTAGAATTTTTTCTTGTGATTAATCTCAGAAATGTTCTAGAAAAAACAAGTATATTTCTAAGCTGCAAAAGTAAGAAATATGCTAGACTGAACTCCATTTTTTTCATTAATTTCTGAAATTTTCTAGAAAAACAAGGACATTTCTAGAAAATCACGATCATCAGTCAAAGTTTATAATTCAACAGTGAGCAACAAGCATGGGTCATTTTAATCTGTTCTTATACTTTTCCTTAAATTGGGGAATAATCAGTTGAGTTTGAGATATTTTTGTCAGACAGTTTCCCCAGATATTTCACATGCTAACTAAGCAACACTAGACAATAGCAATACATCAATTTACATTTTATTTGTTAAATACTAAAGAAACCCGTTTAGCAATAGATACTATAAGTTATGCGAGTGAAAAACGTTTGTCAATATGGCGGCCATTTTGAATTTGGACAACCGCTAACATGCTAAGAAGCATTCTCAACGATTTATCCATCTTTTGAACTTAGACTTTATAATTCCCAACAAACAAACAAAACGCAAAGTAACTAGATTTTAAACTTGTTACTGGAACCAGTTTCATTTGAGTGGGACATAATTTCCAAATCTACCATTCCGAACCTGGAACTATAAACACCAACATAAAAACTGATATTTATATAATAGTTTATATTTCTTTTAATGTTTAGCAGGTAGATAAATGACATAAGCAATGTTTTCGGTGTTTTACTGTATGTTGTTAGACTTTATTGTATAATTAATTTGGATAAAAGTTGGTTTTGAAAGCTACGTGATGTTCGAAACAAATTGGTCATAGGTTTTCCTCACTTCCTGTTGGTGTCTTCCTGTCCCTTGTGTTTCCGGTCCGACCTTTTTCTCCCTCCGCCCCGGTGTCTTTTCTGCTTTCTGGCACCACGTGTGAAATTAAGGTTAATTTGACGTTAAAACGATCAGTAAAACTTCGGACCAAATGGCTTCGACCTTCGAGCAGATGAGGGCGAACGTGGGGAAACTCCTGCGAGGAATCGATAGGTACGAATGATCCGAGAACGACTCGATCAACCGGGGGGAGCTAACATTAGCATAGCCTGTTGTTGATGCTATTCACTAGCTTCAGTATTGTTGTTACGGCTAAGCCACCTGTCAGTTGTCTTTATTTACTTCGTGACACATTAGGTGTTAGCATAGCAGTTAACTGGAACGGATTGTGGTTTTATTTTGAAAGGGTCGCAGTTCGATGTCTTGGATCATCAAGCCAGGCGCGGAGCTGTGGGGGGGATTTAGGGGGTCGCTGCCCCCCCGGAATGGTTTCAAGTCGCTTAAATGTCTGATTATAGACGGAGAAAGTGCGCCCTCACCTGTTGAGAAAGGTGTATTTAATGTTAAAGTTACCAGTGTTGTATAGTAAAAAGGAAAAATACTTCACTACTTTACTTAAGTATATTTTGCAGTACTTCATACTTTCCTCGAGTATGAAAATTTTTGATAACTTTCACTTTAACTTCACTATATTTCCGAACTTAATTTTATACTTTCACTCCGATACATTTTCAATGTGTGGTTTAGTTACTCGTTACAAAAAAGCGAGAAAGAGAAACGCTGGAGTTTTGACCCCATTGGCTGTTACAAAGTCGGACACAAATGGAGCCTCATACACAATGAACCACATATTTATATGTGATTCGTGTCAGAAGCTGTTTCAGTTGTAAAGCAGGTTAAGTTAACCTTGTGCTATAGGTAAAGCACCTAATTTTCTTAACCAAATGATTAGGAGGTTTTATTCTGCCTGCACTTGGTTGTGTTCATTACTTTAACTGTATTTGACAAGTTTACCAAAATATAAAAAATGTCATTCAAACTGCATTTGCCTTGTTTTACTTTTTACTTATACTTTTCATTACATTACTTGAGTACATACATTTTACAGTAATTTCCATACTTAAGTACAAGACGTTTTAGATACTTTAAGACTTTAACTCAAGTAACATTTCAGTCAGTGACTTGGACTTTTACCAAAGTCATATTTTGGAGAGGAACCTAAACTTTTACTAGACTCTGAGATTTCAGTATTTTATACAACACTGAAAGTTTCCTTCCCCAATGGAATATATATTAGTCAGTCCCAATGGCTGTTTCACTCACGATTTAGCCGAAATGCTTCCTGGTTAAATATCAAGACAAACGTGGCACTAACCCCCCACCCCCCTCCCTCCACAGTTTCAGTTTCATTCAGCTTCCAGTAGCGCAGGTGATTCGTTAGGCGCCCGGTAATTAGCCCCGCCCCCCGGCCCAACGCTGACTTGTTCCGCTAGTGCATCAAACTACCGTTAATAACAGGAAATGACCAGTGAAATACAAAGTGCTTCTTTTAAAACATTTATTTATTTTAGAGTTAAGCAAAACCAACATTTTAGCGAAATGTGTCATAATCGTAAATGCAACTTGCCTTAGTCTAAAGAAGATAAGAAAACTAAAAAGCAATTTAAACCTATTACCTATAGATATCACGATATATATCTATTTTCTTTCCTAGAAAAAAATCGATATTCATCTGCAAGTATCGTAACATCCAACTGTCCCCTTGTTCACTCACTGCTGGCTTCACCAGGTCATCAGGCTTAGAGTGATTCCTTCAGATGTTCAGGTTAAAAAGGTATCAAACTATTCAGAGCAGGAACTTGGTTCACTTTATTTACTTTACTAATGCATGTCAGCTACAGTTTGGACTGTTTCAACTAAAAGAAACATGTTTTCTGGACAGCTGGATTAATTTTGTCCAGCTGTCCACTTTAAGTCTGTGTCCAACCAGAACCAGGTATTGTGTAGTTGGAGCTTTTAATCAGTTTTCAGTTAAATTAATTCAGTCCAACTTTATAACAGTCACAAAATGTCACCAAAATCACTCTGTTCCTCTAAAATTTTTCAGAAAATCGCAAAAGTGTATTGAATTGTATCGTTTGGTGAATATTGCAATATATATCGTATCGTGGGCAGAATATCGCGTATCGTATCGTGAGGTTATTGTATCACTATAGCCCTAATTTTCATCAGTAAACTTAAGGTACCAACTTCCTGTGGTCTCGCAGGTACAACCCAGAGAACCTGACCACGCTGGAGCGCTACGTGGAGACACAAGCTCGGGAAAACGCCTATGATCTGGAGGCCAACCTGGCTGTGCTGAAGCTGTAAGTGACACCAGGACCGTTTGGGACTCAGACACCTGAAACGTTACCTGGCTGTTCACAATCATCTGAAGTCGATTCTGGGGTTGGAGGTGGAAACATTCCAATCTCCAGCTCTACCTGGATCTACAACAATTTGACTTTTTTTTTTTTGCTGTTTGTACCTTAGTCTTTTTTGTAGATTTAGATGGAGAATTTTTATTTTAAATTATTACCAATATAATTTTCTTACAGTGGAAAATGTTAAGTAAAACACAAAATATTATAACTAAGCTTTTATAATAAGTAGAACCACGACTACTTCAGAGACTTTTACTGAAAAGCTGACTTTGCTGCATCCAAATCAACCTTTATTTGATTTAATAAGCTTGGCTAAATATACCCAGAATTTTAGGGACGAAAAGTGGTTTAGCTTTTCATCCGATTAATCAGTTATTAATATCAGTTGGTAATCGGATTATACGGATTCAGAAAAGACCATTCGATCAAAGAACAGCACAGATCAAGCCAACAATGGGCAGGAAATGTTGCTTTTAGGATACTTCATGTAAAGGTTTGGACACCCCTGCTGTAGATTAATTTGCTAGTTTGTTGTTTCATTTGTGATTGTGTGATAATTATGTAAATTATACTGTATAATTATATAATGTCGGTAAAGCTGCTTAAAAACTCCTACAAATATACCTTTAAACTGTTACCTGCTTGTACAGGAAGAGACGGTTTGGCAGCTAAACCGTTGCTTTATTTTCTGTAAATTCTTTTATCTGATGGATTCTGATTGTTATTGTTTCACCCACAGATACCAGTTTAATCCAGCTTACTTCCAGACTACAGTGACCTCACAGATTCTGCTCAAGGCTCTGACCAACCTGCCACACACAGACTTCACCCTCTGCAAGTGTATGATCGACCAAACACACGTATCCCTTTGGTGCATTTTCATGTCTTCCTGTTTTTGCTTTATATTTTTACTTTTATTGAAAGTTTGAGCAAAGTGAGACGTTTTGGTGTTAGATATACAAATTATGGGTGAAACGATTAATCGTGATTAATCAGTTGTTGAAATAATTGTCAGCTAGTTTAATAGTCAATTAATTGTTAGAAACTTCTGCTGAAATTGTTGCTGAAAGAACAACAAATTTGGAGCAGTAATAAAACCAAAACTGTATGATAACTAGACACATTTTGTATTTCAGATTTTTAAAAACCCTTCTTTGTCTGTAAATATGTTTAACCCAGAACTCTTCAAGTGGAAGTTCAAACTCTGTTAAGTAAAGAAAAAAGTATTTTTTCAACTGCGGATGCATCGTTTGCTACAAATGTTGAAGGCTTGTCTAACGGAACGTTGTAATTACATTTTAGGCAATAAAATGTTTATTTTCTTATTTAAAAAATGAATAGATTATTAGTTATTTACATCTTTTAATGTATTTCTAATATAGAATATAAAAAGGTTACATGGTTAAATAAATAACGTGAAAAAGTCCCAATTTGGCTAACTGATTAATCGTCAGAATAACAGGTTAATCGCCAGATCTATCGATTAATTGTCAGGATACCTTTTAATCGCCAGATCAATCGATTAATTGTCATAATACCTTATTAATCGCCAGATCAATCGATTAATCATCAGAATAACTGATTAATCATCATAATATCTGATTAACCGCCAGAATAACTGATTAATCGCCAGATCAATCGATTAATCGTGAGAAAAACTGATTAATCATCATAATAGCTGATTAATCACCAGAATAACTGATTAATCATCATAATATCTGATTAACCGCCAGAAAAACTGATTAATCGCCAGATCAATCGATTAATCGTGAGAAAAACTGATTAATCATCATAATAGCTGATTAATCATCAGAATACCTGATAAATCACCAGATGAATCGATTAATCGTCAGAAAAACTGATTAATCATCATAATAACTGATTATTTGCCAGAATAACTGATTAATTGTCAGAATAACTGATTAATCATCAGAATAATTGATTATCAGAATAATTGACGGCTAAAATGATCACTGGCTCTAGGCTGAAAATGTTGACGCTGTGGCTCTGTGTTGGGGTGAGCGGGGCGTTTCCTTGACTACGGTGACGCAGCAGGAGGAGCGACCCATCAGACAGATCCTCTACCTGGGGAACCTGCTGGAAACCTGCCACTTCCAGAGCTTCTGGGTACGACACACGTGATTAAACCTGATCACCACATTCTATCAGGTTTATGTGTGGGCTTTGACTGGACCGTTTTGACAATATCTGGTTGGGTTTTGGGATCATGGTCCCATTCTATGGTATCACTTTCCTGCCAAAAGAATCTAATTTTTCCAAAACTTAAACGTTGAAAACAGAAAGTTTTGATTAATCAGTAAAACGGATCTATTGACTACTTTAATTAATATCTAAGATGTTCGAGCGTAATGGTTTTGTCTCCGTCAGACGAGTCTGGAGGAGAACAGGGAGCTCATCGACGGCATCACTGGTTTCGAGGACTCGGTTCGGAAATGTGAGTTTCATTTTCAGACTCAACAATGGGGATTTTTTTCTTCTAATTCAAGTTTCCTTTGGAACATAAAGCAGTAAGTCATAAATAATCGTCCTGCTCCTCAGTCATCTGTCATGTTGTGGGAATCACCTACCAGACCATCGACCGGCAGCTGCTGGCTGAGATGCTGGGAGACCCACTGGGTGAGACGCACTGCTATGTTTCACTCTGGAGATTAGTTTCCTCATGTTCAGTTTAGATAATAGGTGATTAATTGTGATTAATCTTTTATTTAAATAATTGTTAACTTATTTAGAAACTGATTAATCATTGACTGGATTTATTCAGACTCAAACAAGTCCAGCTGCTGAAACAACAACGTGCTCAGAGCTGTAATTAATCCAAAATTGTACAAAACTACGAACATTTTGCATTTAAAATGTGTAAAAATAACCTGTATCTGTAATAGAGCTGTAGTGATACAATAATCTCACGATACGATACACGATATTCTGCCCACAATACGGTATATATTGCGATATTCTGCAAACGATACAGTTCAATACACTTTTGCGATTTTCTGAATAATTTCAGAGGGACAGAGTGATTTTGGTGACATTTTGTGACTGTTATAAAATTGGACTGAATTAATTTAACTGAAAACTGATTAAAAGCACCAACTACACAATACCTGGCTCTGGTTGGACACAGACTTAAAGTGGACAGCTGGACAAAATGAACCAAAGAAGTGGAGAGAAAACATGTTTCTTTTAGTTGAAACAGTCCAAACTGTAGCTGACATGCATTAGTAAAGTAAATAAAGTGAACCAAGTTCCTGCTCTGAATAGTTTGATACCTTTTTAACCTGAACATCTGAAGGAATCACTCTAAGCCTGATGACCTGGTGAAGCAAGCAGTGAGTGAACAAGGTGACAGTTGGACGTTACGATACTTGCAGATGAATATCGATTTTTTTCTAGGAAAGAAAATATCGATATATATTGTGATATCGATATTATACAGCTCTAATCTGTAAATAAATTCTATCTCCTCAAACTGCATGTTTACCTTCATCTGGTTCAGATTCTGTAAAATAAAGTCTCATATTGAGCTCCTCTTGTATCCGATCATCAGTGAAAATAACGAACAGTTTTCATCCGGTCATAGAAATGGGTGAATTGTCAGGATTCTTGGTGTCACTGAAAGCTGGAGTGTTTCCTGTTTGGTTCAGACACGCAGGTGAAGGTGTGGATGAACAAATACGGCTGGACGGAGAACGAGGACGGTCAGATCTTCATCTACAGCCAGGAGGAGAGCATCAAGCCCAAAAACATCGTGGAGAAGATCGACTTCGAGAGTGAGTGGCTCTGCGTCGGCTCGTCTTTTCTGAGTTTGCTGGTTTATGGCTTCTAAAGTCACCAAATGAGTCCAGTTGCAAATGTTTTTATAGCTACACAGAATTTATTTTAATTTATTTTGGTTCTTCAGTTATTGTAGAAGGGCTAAAGGTCTCCTGTAGCAGTCTGTGCTACAGCACTAGTCTCTGACTGAAGACACTGTTTTCTGTTTTTAAAAGCAAAATGATCCAAGTACATTGTTTTAAATATCTAAATACTTTAATTTTCAAATAACATTTAACATCGGAACCAATTAATAAAAAAATGAAGAAAGAAAACGATAAATAAAATGGATTCTTAAATCTCTTTAAACAAAATTGCATTTTAAACTGTATTATTAATAAGCGCCAAGCAGGAAAACAGACATTTGTAACAAAAAATGTGCAACTACTTTATCCCGGATCAACTGTTGGAGCGTTTTCTAAATGGAAAGTGTTCCATTCATTTTAATTTATCATCTGATTAACTGATAAATGTTGTTTATTGTGGCAGAATTTAGTAATTTTACTGCTGATGTCTTTCCACTGCAAGCTGCTAAACCTCCTGAATTTACTGACCTGAAACATTATTTTAGGTTTATTGAATTAAGATTTATTCTGTTTTTAATTTCCTGTTTTTCTCCTGCAGGTGTTTCCAGCATCATGGCAACGTCTCAGTGACACAACTTTGTTTTCAGGATGGATAAAATATTAAAATAAAGATAAAATACATCATGTTCATGTCTGTTTTCAGTTTTTCATGTTCGCTTCTTTCAGTAAAAATGTTTTTTATAAAATATTACCAAGTAGTTTTACCTGAGAAGGTGAGTCAGGTGAAACGAAAAAGGGAGTCGATGGAAAATAATGGAGTCCGAACGGCGACCTGGAATAAATCAGAGTTGACATGAGGGAGGAAAACAAAGACTGGAGTGTTTTCAGCTGAAACGACCCGCTTTCAACAAGAAGACTGAACTAAATTACAACCAACTTCTCAGCTTCTTTTAAGTGAATAATTGCTTAATATTAATTAAATTTCTAGTTTCACAGGCAGAAGTTTTTACATTATAAAGTGGGAAAAATGTCTTGTTATAAATAAAATAATCTAATGAACCTTCTTAGTAAATATTAAGGAGTTTCTGACATAAAATAAGCTCCTATATTTAGCTGAAAAGTTAGTTTTGTCTTATTGCAGGTGTACTGAGGTATTTGCACCATAAACTAGACTAAAAATCCTTTAGGTTTTCTTTTTTATGGTAGTTAAGAGCTGAACATGCATCAAGTCTGAAACATAAAATCTTTCCTTTAGTTCATTTTTATGACTTGATGGTTTAAAGTAAAGCTTTAATTTTAAACTATTAACTACAGAATAGTAATAAAACTTAATTAAAAATAAAGATCAAAGACTCAGATTAGTTCAACCAGCATGTTGACATGCAGGAGCCACACCTGAGTTATTACAGGTGAGGTTGGTTCCGGGTGGGCGGAGCCTGCGGGGCTTCATTACCTGCCTGCGGAGCCCCGGTGAGCCCAGCCCGGCTGCAGCATGTCCGCGTCCCGCCGTCTGTCCTCTCAAAGCTCGATCCCTCCGCCGGACAGCGACGATGCGGACTCGCAGTGCTCCGACGACCTGATGGGCTCCCAGTCCCGCCTGTGGCTGATGAACCTGGGGCCCCTGGGGGCCCCGCTGGAGGGCGGGGAGGTGGACACGGTGGGCCACGACGGGCTGTGCGTGGACATCCACTTCCCGGTGGGAAGGCTGGAGATGGAGGCCGGAGTCAAATGGATGCGACCGAAGGTAAAGAGTTAAAATAGTTCCTAAAAACAAACTAAACTTGAGTAAATGTAGTTCTACTTCCACGTATTTTAACAGCTAAAAGTAAAACGTACCAAGAAATTAGCAGTAAAAATGTATTTGGTAAAAAGTCTACTGAGGTACTGAGTAACTGATCAAATTATTAATAATTTCACTGTCCACTTTTAAAGTTTGTCTTAAAACCCATTTATTTTACTTTAGCGGGAAAGTGTGTTTTTGGACCGAAAATCATAAAAATCAGCAGAAAGAAAATGTTTCTGAATCAGTAAAAGTAAAAAGTACAGCGTAGTAAAAATACTCCTAAAAGTATTTTCCTCCCCAAAAGTTACTCAAGTAAATTTAACCAATTACCACCTAACTCTGCACATTCTTCAAAAAAAAATAAATACAGATGTTTTATTGTCAAAATCAGATTAATCTGAATTAATTTTAGTTTCAGTTGAGTTTTGAAATCAAACAATTTGTTTAAATAGAAACAAAAGTTCAGGGAGAGAAACGTTGGTTGGATCAGTGAAGCAGCAACTGAAACATGAGGCAGAAATACACAAAAACCTCCAATAAAACGTCTGTAAAGAGGCGTATTAATGCTGGACACTATAGGAAGGAAATGTTCAGTGACTGATCTGAACGAGATGCTCAGAGTCATTCAGACACATTACAGGCAGATTTAGGGTTAAAAGTTTAGCAACATGCCTAACCAGGCTGGAAAACGTCCAGCCACTCACAGCAAGAAGTAGTGAGACAATAATACAGGTTTTGTGAAAAATGTGGATTTGATATGCAGCAGGAGGCAACGTCTGAGTTTTACCTGAGAAGGTGAGTCAGGTAAAACGAAAAAGGGAGTCAATGGAAAACAATGGAGTCCGAAAGGCGACCTGGAATAAATCAGAGAGGGAGGAAAACACAAAGACTGGAGTGATTTCAGCTGAAACGACCCGGTTCAGCAACAAGGCCGTTCAGAAACATAAAACAGCAAAACGAGCAACAGCAAATATCAAAATCATCAATATGGCAAACATATTGATGATGTTCCATCAGTGAGTCAGAGGCGACTCTGAATGGGTTTCAGCCTTGACTCAAAGGAACTCAGCGTTTCGGCTGATTTTCAGTTTTCTGGAAGTTTGTTCCAGATTTGTGCTGCATAGAAGCTGAACGCTGCTTCTCCAGGTTTGGATCTGGGAATGCCGAGCAGAACCAGAACCAGAACCACTCTGATGAACTATGACTTAGGATCTCAGTATTATGAGACCTCATGAACTAGTCATATTTAGCTAGCTATAATTATGACTAGCTAATAATTAACCATAGCTAATTATTAGCTAGAAGCTCATTATTAGCTAGAACTAGTCATATGACTATATGACACGTAGTCATGACTAGCTAAGTCATAATTATGGTTAAGTGACAAATTTTGATTAATCCAGCTAGTTAGTAGCTGTAATAACTATTTATGACTTAGCTTGTCATTGTTATGACTTGATCATATTTATGGCTTTTGGTCATTTCTATGTCTTAGCTATTAGCTGCATCATAATTAGCATTCACTAGCTGATTATTACAATAGATGAATAAATAATTATTATAATAACTAACTTGACATACTCTAGCTAAGCCGTGATTATGAGATAAAAGCTTGTTATTTTTTCATCAGTGGCGGAAATGGGCTCACATTATGTTCCTGTGACAGTCAATCGCTTTGGTGAAACATTAAACAGAACCAGATAACAGCTGGACTCGGTTCTGGTCCACACCTACAGGTCCAATGCATCACGGGGCTCTGAGTGGGTTTGAGGAACCGGTCTGGTGAAACGTGTAAAGAACATCCTACTGTGTGTCTCCCGGCTCTGGCTGTCAGCCATCAGTTCTCAGGACCTTCGGTGTTTGTGACTGAAGGACTTTCAGGGTGTCATGATGGAGCTGCCATGCAGGCAGGTGAGGATTCAACCTGTCTGCTGAAACATGAGCGACACGAGCCGAACCGAGCCGAGCCAAACCGAGCCGGTACCGACGGCTTCCCTCACCAGTTCCAGCCTGTCGGCGGTAATTACTGGATGTTCTGGCGGGTCTGTCAAAAACATTAGGAAACTTGAAACGGATTTCACTGTTGCCTTGAAGCAAGAACACTGCAAAAAATGACTAACTGATCTAAACATGAATCATTTAATATTTAAAAAATGCATAATCAGATGGACCAAAAGGTAAAGTTAAGTGGAAATTTTGGTATTTTTAAAGACGAAAATGAAAATTAATTCATATAAGTAGCAAAAATCTGTCAAAAATAAATGTTTCCAAATCTGAAATTTTAACAAAAACTTAACAAACATGGTTAAAACGTGTTTGTTTTTCATTCAGTGAGAAAATCCAGAAATTTTACTCCAGTAAGAGAAGAAATACTTCATAATAAAATTACTAATTGGATCAGTTACTCAGTACTTGAGTAAACTTCTTACTTGGACAGATACGTTTTACCTTTGCTTGAATAGAAACATGTTGAAGCAGAGCAGCTCTCGCATCGAACCGCCGGCTGCCGATTCATTAAGTTCCGATTCTTGGAAACAGAGCTGCTGTTTTGTAACCTGTCTGGAGTGTTTCTGCAGAATAACAACCAAGAACTGGAAGTTCTGCCAGCTCTGAACTGACCCTGAACTGACCATGAACTGACCATGAACTGACCCTGATCTGACCCTGAACTGACCCTGAACTGACCCTGAACTAACCATGAACTGACCCTGAACTGACCCTGATCTGACCCTGAACTGACCCTGAACTGACCCTGATCTGACCCTGAACTGACCCTGATCTGACCCTGAACTGACCCTGAACTGACCCTGATCTGACCCTGAACTGACCCTGAACTGACCCTGATCTGACCCTGAACTGACCCTGAACTGACCCTGATCTGACCCTGAACTGACCCTGATCTGACCCTGAACTGACCCTGAACTGACCCTGATCTGACCCTGAACTGACCCTGAACTGACCTTGATCTGACCCTGAACTGACCCTGAACTAACCATGAACTGACCCTGAACTGACCCTGATCTGACCCTGAACTGACCCTGAACTGACCCTGATCTGACCCTGAACTGACCCTGATCTGACCCTGAACTGACCCTGAACTGACCTTGATCTGACCCTGAACTGACCCTGAACTGACCCTGAACTAACCATGAACTGACCCTGAACTGACCCTGATCTGACCCTGAACTGACCCTGAACTGACCCTGATCTGACCCTGAACTGACCCTGATCTGACCCTGAACTGACCCTGAACTGACCCTGAACTAACCATGAACTGACCCTGAACTGACCCTGATCTGACCCTGAACTGACCATGAACTGACCCTGAACTGACCCTGATCTGACCCTGAACTGACCCTGAACTGACCCTGATCTGACCCTGAACTGACCCTGAACTGACCCTGAACTGACCATGAACTGACCCTGAACTGACCATGAACTGACCCTGAACTGACCCTGAACTGACCCTGAACTAACCATGAACTGACCCTGAACTAACCATGAACTGACCCTGAACTGACCCTGAACTGACCCTGAACTGACCCTGAACTAACCATGAACTGACCCTGAACTGACCCTGAACTGACCCTGAACTGACCCTGATCTGACCCTGAACTGACCCTGAACTGACCCTGAACTGACCCTGAACTGACCCTGATCTGACCCTGAACTGACCCTGAACTGACCCTGAACTGACCCTGAACTGACCCTGATCGTTTTCTTTCTCTCCTTCTCGTCTGAACCTCATGGCGTCTCCAGGAACTTTGTTCTTCGCCCAGGTTCATCGTGGACGGAGCTTCACGGCTCGACATCCGTCAGGGGAAACTCGGTGAGATGCAGAGCTGCAAAACAGAACCTGGATGAATCAATGACTTATTTTAAATATTTATTTCCAAGGTGGAATGAAAATAAACAGATATGGATTGATTAAAAACTGGGTGAAAAAGTTAAAACTTATTCATTCATTCACCAGTTTAGTCAGGATGAAAACATAAAATACATCTAAAATTTCACCAGATGAAGTTTAAGAGTGTTAAAGACTTATTAAGGTCTAAATAAATAGATAGGTCCAGCTAAAATAAATTTGCTTTTGTCACAATAACACATTTTCTCAGGAACCCATTTTTTAGTAATATAACGTTAATAATGCAAGAACACAACAATAAACTTTAAAATCTGATTAACATTTAACACTGAAACATATTTAAAATATCCAAAATAAATAAACAACAAATAAAACAAAGTTTATGTAAACAAAATAATCCTTCAACAAATGTCAAAACACCAGAATGAAGATCTTCATCATCCAGTTTTTGGTAGAAAAAGAGAAAAACGATAAATCATACGTGTGAAAATGGCTGAGCTTGTTTTCATTTATCATGTAATGAAATGATTTATTGATTATTGTGACTGGCCTATTTGCACTTACCCATGATTGATTCAAAAAGCTAGCTATTTGTCTAGCATGGGTATGCTAGCAGCTAGTTAGCGGTAGCCTCAACTGTTTCGAGTCTCAGAATGCATTGAATTTTGCCTGACAGAAAATTCCCACGACAAAAACAAAATACAATAAATATACATGATTAAATATTATAATAGTTTATTGTCTCAAACTTTTACAAATAGATTTAAGGCATTTTTTGGACCTTAGCTTTGGATACTTGAATATAAGAGTTTTTAAGGTGTGACTGAGCGTGTTTGAGGTTCCTGTCAGTCATAAAGGAGCCTCCAGCTGATGGAGCCTCCAGCTGATGGAGCCTCCAGCTGAAGGAGCCTCCAGCTGATGGAGCCTCCAGCTGATGGAGCCTCCAGCTGATGGAGCCTCCAGTTCAAGGAGCCTCCAGCTGATGGAGCCTCCAGTTCAAGGAGCCTCCAGCTGATGGAGCCTCCAGTTCAAGGAGCCTCCAGCTGATGGAGCCTCCAGCTGAAGGAGCCTCCAGCTGATGGAGCCTCCAGCTGATGGAGCCTCCAGCTGAAGGAGCCTCCAGCTGAAGGAGCCTCCAGCTGAAGGAGCCTCCAGCTGAAGGAGCCTCCAGTTCAAGGAGCCTCCAGCTGATGGAGCCTCCAGTTCAAGGAGCCTCCAGCTGATGGAGCCTCCAGCTGATGGAGCCTCCAGCTGATGGAGCCTCCAGTTCAAGGAGCCTCCAGCTGATGGAGCCTCCAGTTCAAGGAGCCTCCAGCTGATGGAGCCTCCAGCTGATGGAGCCTCCAGCTGATGGAGCCTCCAGTTCAAGGAGCCTCCAGCTGATGGAGCCTCCAGCTGATGGAGCCTCCAGCTGAAGGAGCCTCCAGCTGATGGAGCCTCCAGTTCAAGGAGCCTCCAGCTGATGGAGCCTCCAGTTCAAGGAGCCTCCAGCTGAAGGAGCCTCCAGCTGATGGAGCCTCCAGTTCAAGGAGCCTCCAGCTGATGGAGCCTCCAGTTCAAGGAGCCTCCAGCTGATGGAGCCTCCAGCTGAAGGAGCCTCCAGCTGATGGAGCCTCCAGCTGATGGAGCCTCCAGCTGATGGAGCCTCCAGCTGATGGAGCCTCCAGCTGATGGAGCCTCCAGTTCAAGGAGCCTCCAGCTGATGGAGCCTCCAGTTCAAGGAGCCTCCAGCTGATGGAGCCTCCAGTTCAAGGAGCCTCCAGCTGATGGAGCCTCCAGTTCAAGGAGCCTCCAGCTGATGGAGCCTCCAGCTGAAGGAGCCTCCAGCTGATGGAGCCTCCAGCTGAAGGAGCCTCCAGCTGATGGAGCCTCCAGCTGATGGAGCCTCCAGTTCAAGGAGCCTCCAGCTGATGGAGCCTCCAGTTCAAGGAGCCTCCAGCTGATGGAGCCTCCAGCTGATGGAGCCTCCAGCTGATGGAGCCTCCAGCTGATGGAGCCTCCAGTTCAAGGAGCCTCCAGCTGATGGAGCCTCCAGTTCAAGGAGCCTCCAGCTGATGGAGCCTCCAGTTCAAGGAGCCTCCAGCTGATGGAGCCTCCAGTTCAAGGAGCCTCCAGCTGATGGAGCCTCCAGCTGATGGAGCCTCCAGCTGATGGAGCCTCCAGTTCAAGGAGCCTCCAGCTGATGGAGCCTCCAGTTCAAGGAGCCTCCAGCTGAAGGAGCCTCCAGCTGATGGAGCCTCCAGTTCAAGGAGCCTCCAGCTGATGGAGCCTCCAGCTGAAGGAGCCTCCAGCTGAAGGAGCCTCCAGCTGATGGAGCCTCCAGTTCAAGGAGCCTCCAGCTGATGGAGCCTCCAGTTCAAGGAGCCTCCAGCTGATGGAGCCTCCAGTTCAAAGAGCCTCCAGCTGAAGGAGCCTCCAGCTGAAGGAGCCTCCAGCTGATGGAGCCTCCAGCTGATGGAGCCTCCAGCTGATGGAGCCTCCAGCTGATGGAGCCTCCAGCTGAAGGAGCCTCCAGCTGAAGGAGCCTCCAGTTGAAGGAGCCTCCAGTTTAACGTCTCGGTTTGTCCTCTGCAGGTGACTGCTGGCTGCTCTCCGCCATAGCGTCTCTGGCGAATCACCCTGAACTCCTCAAGAAAGTCGTTCCTCTCAATCAGAGCTTCCAGGACGGCTACAACGGCAGGTTCTCCTTCAGAGTACGTATCTGGTCAAGAAGTTGATTTATTTCACAATGTGCTCAGAGTTCAGAGTTTTAACGTCTCCGGTTTCATCTAAATCCCAGTTGAAGTTCATTCCAGATATTGGTTCCAGTTAAAGTAGCAAACAACACAATGAGAATTTCCCCAGAAGGATTTGTGTGAAGATTTTCAAAATAAAATGTAAAATTACAGAATTTTTGTTTTGTTTTGTTGTTGACTCACCATCCAGAAACCACTTTTTGTGCAGGAGGCTCTACTAATGCTTTTCAAAGATGTGTGGTTGCATAATGGTGCATCTGTTGTTGGATATTGTCATGTGCAGTTGAAAACGTTGAGTTGGTGTCATAAGGTGATGTGGTGAGGAGGAATGTAGGTAGACCCAGCTGTGATGAAATTGATGAATTTATTGATGAAGCTCTTCAGTCCAAAATCAAGCGGCACGGCAGAAAGTAGCACAGGGCTAATTCAGGTAGCAACTGATAATTAACGACTGACAACAAGAGCTAAGCTGACCAGGACTTAGCAGTTCTACTGGAGAGCAACAAACTTAGACAAGGACCCGACCAAGAACACAAACAGGTGAGACTAAATACACACGGGGTAACCAAGGGAACGAGACACACCTGGGAGACGATCAACGGGGAAGAAACAGAGACAGAGACTCACAGGGAACAGAATCACAGAGAAAACTCAAATATAAACACACAGAAACACGAATCATGACAGTTGGTTGGAGTGGCCAGCAGGAGTCTATTAAAGGGACAGAGACCCTAAAACGGGTCATATTGAAGCAGATCCAGACTGAGATCCCATAGATCCCATAGATCTCATTAGCTATGAGATGAATGTTTTGTACAGTTAACCTGTCCCAGGTCCCCCTTAAGGGTTTCTGTAACTCTGTGTGTAGTTCTGGCAGTACGGCCAATGGGAGGAGGTGAGGATCGACGACTTGCTGCCAACCTTCAACAACAGGCTGATCTACCTCAGCTCCCCCGAAAAGAACGAGTTCTGGAGCTCTCTGCTGGAAAAGGCCTACGCAAAGTAAGTAGGGCAGAAATCAACACGTTTAGGAAAACTGTTTCCCTTATTTCTGTTTTTAATCAGGCGTCTGGTTTTTGGTGGTTCTGAAAGTTAATTTTATGACATGAAATCCCTGAGCGTCTGTTTGGTTGCGTCAGGCTGAAAGGCGGCTACAGAGCCCTGGACCTGGGTCACCCTCATGAGGCCATGGTGGACATGACGGGCGGAGTGACCGAGGTCTTCAGCCTCCCCTTGGTGTCCAAAGACCTGCCAGAGCTGCTCAGGAGCCTGCTGGCTAAAGGAGCCCTCATCAACTGTGCCAACGGAAAGGTAGGCAGGCTCACCTGGTTCACCTGGTTCACCTGGTGGACCTGGTGGACCTGGTGAACCTGGTTCACCTGGTAGACCTGGTGAACCTGGTGAACCTGGTGAACCTGGTGAACCTGGTGAACCTGGTGAGCCTGGTGAACCTGGTGAACCTGGTGAACCTGGTTCACCTGGTAGACCTGGTGGACCTGGTGGACCTGGTGGACCTGGTGGACCTGGTGGACCTGGTGAACCTGGTGAACCTGGTGAACCTGGTGGACCTGGTGAACCTGGTGGACCTGGTGGACCTGGTGAACCTGGTGGACCTGGTGAACCTGGTGAACCTGGTGAACCTGGTGAACCTGGTGAACCTGGTGGACCTGGTGGACCTGGTGAACCTGGTGAACCTGGTGAACCTGGTGGACCTGGTGAACCTGGTGGACCTGGTGGACCTGGTGGACCTGGTGGACCTGGTGAACCTGGTGAACCTGGTGAACCTGGTGAACCTGGTGAACCTGGTGGACCTGGTGGACCTGGTGAACCTGGTGAACCTGGTGAACCTGGTGAGCCTGGTGAACCTGGTGAACCTGGTGAACCTGGTGAACCTGGTGGACCTGGTGAACCTGGTGAGCCTGGTGAACCTGGTGGACCTGGTGAACCTGGTGAACCTGGTGAGCCTGGTGAACCTGGTGAACCTGGTGAACCTGGTGAACCTGGTGAACCTGGTGAGCCTGGTGGACCTGGTGAACCTGGTGGAGACTGACATCAAACATTTACACCAGGGAAATGAGAAGCAACATTACAACATAACTAAATAGATAATTTTGTGACTCTGAAGCATCATGATATATTAATCATATTTCATGATTAATATATTGTTTGTGAGACGGTAACCGTGGTAGCTGCACAGTAAAAATGCCGGTGTTAAATTAACACCCATAAGTGTCTATATGTGTCCAAGTCAGCTGGTGTTAAAGTAACACTTTGAAAGTGTTAAAAGATTGACACCCACTTTTTGTTAAATTAACACTGATATATATACTGAAATGGGTTTAAGAAAAGTTAAACTTTACATTTCTGTGTGTTTTTAATATTTTCCACTGAATTTGATTGATATTGACACCTTGTGGGTCCATTATTTACTTTTTTAACACCACATTATATTTTGTGATCAACACTACACTGGTGTTACTTTTAATATATTTTAACACGAACACTGTTGTAAATGTTAATGTGACACTCTGTGTTGTTGAATTTAACACCAGCTGACTTGGACACATATAGACACTTTTGGGTGTTAATTCAACACCGGCATTTTTACTGTGTGCGCTGTGACGTAAAATGGGCATTAGCCAATGAAACGCGGCCCCTGAGGTAAGGTCCATACTATGTGCTACTATTCAGTGAATATTGTACCATATGAATCATCTGTTGATATTGATCACATATCTATTGCAATATATATTGTCATCTACTGATTGTCCAGCCCTGCTGTGTCGGTGCAGGACTTGTTTACTATAAATAAAACAAGCTTATTTCTTCTTTTCTGGATTTTTCCACCATGTCACACAAGGAAGCAGCATGTTTGAGGGTTTTATTCCTTCATTTTGCAAAAGCAAACCCTCATCATCATCTGTGCTTTCCCAAACTGTTTAAACATATATCGATCCGGTTTAATGTCAAACAATAAAAGGTTACATGTGTATTTGTCTGGTATGTGTTGAGATGTGTTTTGAAGTGTTGTTAATGTTGCCTCATTCCTTTCTGACGCTCGTTTCGCTTCAGGGTGAGCTGGAGAAGAAGAACGAGATGGGAATCATGCACCGACATGCCTACTCCCTGACGGCGGTGGAGAAGGTAACGCTCCCTGAACAAACACAAACCAGGGATTATCTCAGATTATAAATGTCAAACTCATGTGGCAAGATGCGCTGAGGAGTTTACTGAGAACAAAGTGAGAACAGAATCGGGTTCTTACTGAAATCATCCTCTGCTACCACAGAAAAACAAGTGTTTTACTGTCTCCCTCCACCAGGTGAAAACAACTGATGGGTTTAAAGATCTGGTGCGAATCCTGAATCCATGGGGCCACACGGAGTGGGAAGGGGCCTGGAGCGACTACGACGGGTCGGTGCAACATTTACGAGCTTTTTCATCGTAACATTTGGGTCTCCAATAAAACCTAAAACGATTTTATTAGCGGTGCGACATGATTCATAGGATCTGTAATGGGTCGCTCCCACAAGACCAGGCTGGAAGAAAGTTTCCCTGGAAATGCGCCATCTTGGTAGGCAACCAGTAAACAGCATTACAAGTCAGATTCAATTTGAATTAAAAATGCTTTATTGATCTTTTATTGTTTTTCATTTGTCACAATGTTGAGACGGTGTAATGTGAGACTGATAATCTGTGAAATGATCGATCTCCACCTCCTCCCTGAGCTGCTGCCGTTGTCTGAAGAAATGCACCAAAAACAACCTATCAGAGCCAGGAGGAAGGGCTTAGCGCTGTCAATCAACCCATGATTGACAGCGCTAAGCAACTGATAAATGTGCTAAGCAACTTACCATTTCTGGAAAATCTGGTTGCTGTGCTAACTAGCAACCAGATTTTAGGTGGATTTTAATTGAAAACCGTATGTTAAGAGAATAAGCAATATTTACAATTCACGAATCCATTTTGCAGCTGAATTGTTGAATAAGCAGACATGTTGGCTTCAGGACTCATTTAATTTGTTGTTTCTGTTGTCTTATTTATTTTGGACATTTAAATTGTCTTCCAGTTAAATGTTCATTTTAGGATTTAAAGTTTACTGAAAATTATTCAGTAAAATATACTGAAAAGTATACTGGAAAGTATTCTTGCATTATTATTCCATTACATTACTTGAAAATGGTTTCAAAACAACATAATGATTTATTGCAATAACATCTGGGACAATTTATCATGACAGGACTATGACTGTCTCATTTGTTGTGTAAACGTAACGGCGGCCATCTTTTACCCGTCTTCTTTTGGCCTCTTCGTCGCTGAGCGGACTTCCAGCCCGCAGGAGCTGCTTCAGCTGGATGTCTGAATGTGTTTCTGTTCCAGGAACGAGTGGATGAAGGTTTCTGCTGAGGAGCAGAAACGACTGGGACGGGTCCGGCAGCAGGACGGGGAGTTCTGGTGAGTTTCTGCTTCCAAACGTGAAGCACAAAGAGGCGTTTCTGTTTCATGAAACACCCAGAAGTTCGTCAAAACATCTCAGATTTCCAGATTTAATGTGCTTTTTTTCTCCCTTTTTCTCACTATTTCCTGTCATTAAAAAAGCATTTTAAATATCACTGAGTTGAATAACGGAGTATTAAAACCAGGCTACAAAAATGTTTGTTTAGTTATAAGAATTAAGTCATAATAAAGATGTAAATTTACCAGAAGTACGTCTTAAAATTAAGAAAAAAGGTTTTTATAATGACAAATATTTTTTTAAATATTTTGTTGGAGTTCTCCTAAAATTACAACTTTATTCTGGTAATATTAAGACTATTTTTGTATTATGTATTATATGATTGTTACTATGATCATGATACATTCTTTTCTAGTTCTGACATAAAAACTTTCTGTCGGTCTGCTAGTCCACAATGTACATCAGCATGTATTTACTACAGTAGCTTGTGTTTGTGAGACGGTGACCCACTGGTAGCTGCGCTGTGACGTAACATTAGCTTGTGTTTGTGAGACGGTGACCCAGTGGTAGCTGCGCTGTGACGTAACATTAGCTTGTGTTTGTGAGACGGTGACCCAGTGGTAGCTGCGCTGTGACGTAACATTAGCTTGTGTTTGTGAGACGGTGACCCACTGGTAGCTGTGCTGTGACGTAACATTAGCTTGTGTTTGTGAGACGGTGACCCACTGGTAGCTGCGTTGTGACGTAACATTAGCTTGTGTTTGTGAGACGGTGACCCAGTGGTAGCTGCGCTGTGACGTAACATTAGCTTGTGTTTGTGAGACGGTGACCCACTGGTAGCTGTGCTGTGACGTAACATTAGCTTGTGTTTGTGAGACGGTGACCCACTGGTAGCTGCGTTGTGACGTAACATTAGCTTGTGTTTGTGAGACGGTGACCCAGTGGTAGCTGCGCTGTGACGTAACATTAGCTTGTGTTTGTGAGACGGTGACCCAGTGGTAGCTGCGCTGTGACGTAACATTAGCTTGTGTTTGTGAGACGGTGACCCACTGGTAGCTGCGCTGTGACGTAACATTAGCTTGTGTTTGTGAGACGGTGACCCACTGGTAGCTGCGCTGTGACGTAACATTAGCTTGTGTTTGTGAGACGGTGACCCACTGGTAGCTGCGTTGTGACGTAACATTAGCTTGTGTTTGTGAGACGGTGACCCACTGGTAGCTGCGCTGTGACGTAACATTAGCTTGTGTTTGTGAGACGGTGACCCACTGGTAGCTGCGCTTGTGACGTAACATTAGCTTGTGTTTGTGAGACGGTGACCCACTGGTAGCTGCGCTGTGACGTAACATTAGCTTGTGTTTGTGAGACGGTGACCCACTGGTAGCTGCGCTGTGACGTAACATTAGCTTGTGTTTGTGAGACGGTGACCCACTGGTAGCTGCGCTGTGACGTAACATTAGCTTGTGTTTGTGAGACAGTGACCCACTGGTAGCTGCGTTGTGACGTAACATTAGCTTGTGTTTGTGAGACGGTGACCCACTGGTAGCTGCGCTGATGACGTAACATTAGCTTGTGTTTGTGAGACGGTGACCCACTGGTAGCTGCGCTGTGACGTAACATTAGCTTGTGTTTGTGAGACGGTGACCCACTGGTAGCTGCGCTGTGACGTAACATTAGCTTGTGTTTGTGAGACGGTGACCCACTGGTAGCTGCGCTGTGACGTAACATTAGCTTGTGTTTGTGAGACGGTGACCCACTGGTAGCTGCGCTGTGACGTAACAAATTAGCTTGTGTTTGTGAGACAGTGACCCACTGGTAGCTGCGTTGTGACGTAACATTAGCTTGTGTTTGTGAGACGGTGACCCACTGGTAGCTGCGCTATGACGTAACATAGCTTGTGTTTGTGAGACGGTGACCCACTGGTAGCTGCGTTGTGACGTAACATTAGCTTGTGTTTGTGAGACGTGACCCACTGGTAGCTGCGCTGTGACGTAACATTAGCTTGTGTTTGTAAGACGTGACCCACTGATAGCTGTGCTGTACGTAACATTAGCTTGTGTTTGTGAGACGATGACCCACTGGTAGCTGTGCTGTGACGTAAAATGGGCTTAGCCAATGAAAAGCCTCCAGTGGTAACGTCCATTGATCTGAATTAAAACTCCAAAATAAATGGAAGTTGTGAAAAATTTTGTCAAACAAGATGGCCGCCTGGGTGTGCTGACATCTGAAAAAAAAAAAATCCAGATTTCCAAACTTAAATCTCCTAAACAAATATTGACTAACAGCTGTAATGGATCTCTGGTCTGGTTGGGTGAATGGACTTCTTGCTCTGACAGATGTCGGTGTCGGACTTCCAGCTGAACTTTGACACCATGGAGGTGTGTCACCTGACGAGGCGCAGGCTCCTCTGACATGTCGCCGTGGAAATGCGTCATGTATGATCGTGCCTGGATGCCGAACTTCACAGCTGGAGGACATCCTGAGAGCAGTGAGACATTTTAACATTTATGATGCAGAGTGAGAAAAACCACAGAGCAGGTTGATGACTTTATGTGAACAAATCAGTTTGGAAAATTATGCATGGATTTAAAGAGACAGAATCATAAAAACTATAGCGCTAATAGGAAAACTACTTTGATCCTCAGGAATAGTGTGTGTGTGTGTGTGTGTTCCAGACTTCTTCTGGCAGAATCCCCAGTTCCTCCTGGTTCTGTCGGAGGCGGACAGAAACGGCACAAATAGCTGCTCCTTCATTGTGGCTCTCATGCAGAAATATCAGAGACGCCGAGGCGTTAATCTTGCTGTGGGCCTGCATATTTACAAGGTACACACACACCACACACACACCACACACACACACACACACACACACACACACACACACACACACACACACACACACACACACACAGAGGCAGACATGGTCCTGAAGTTTGGTATCGATGCATTAATAACTCAACTTCAACAAAATTCTGGGATAAGGCCTGGAGGACTTACACCACAAAATATTACCAAGCATTTTTCTCTAGTTTCTAGTGCAAAAATACTTGGTAAGATTTATGTTTTTGCAGTGTACTCCAAGGATTTAGGTTTAGTATCTTGTGCAAATATTTTAATTCACTTAAAACTAACTTAAAGTAACTTTTTATCAAGAAATAGGAGTAAATAATTTCTTAATATTGAGGAAAAAGTTCCAGTTCAGGGAGATTATTTCACTCTTAAAATGGAGAAAAAGTGAAATAATGTGTCCGTATTTTTACAGTGTGCAGCTGTTTTACCTTCCAGCTTCTGTTAGTGAAGAAGCAGGAGATGCCAGGATGTTTACATCGTCTCCGTAGTAATAGACTGTGGCTCTGTGGATAGAATAGTCCTCTTGTGATTGGAAGGTTCCAGGTTCAATTCCAGCTTCCTCCTGCCACATGTTGATGTGCCCCTGGGCAAGGCACCCAACCCCAAATTACCCACCGAGCTGCACATCAGTGTGTAAATGTGTGAGCATTTGAGTGTGAATGGGTGAATGTGGCACTAGTGCACAGTAAAAATGTTGGTGTTGAATTAACACCCCAAAGTGTCTCTATGTGTCCAAGTCAGCTGGTGTTAAAGTAACATTTTGAAAGTGTTAAATGATTGACACCCATTTTTTTGTTAAATTAACATTGGTCTATAACACTGAAATGGGTTTAAGAAAAGTTAAACTTTCCATTTCTGTGTATCGTTTTGAATATTTTCCATTGGATTTGATTGATATTAACACCTTGTGGGTCAATTATTTACGTTTTTAACACCAGATTATGCTTAGTGATCAACACTACACTGGTGTTACTTTTAATATATTTGAACAGCAACACCTTTGTAAATGTTAATGTGACACTCTGTAGTGTTGAATTTAACACCAGCTGACTTGGACACATATTGACACTTTTGGGTGTTAATTCAACACTGGCATTTTTACTGTGTGTGAAGCGCTTTGAGTGGTCAGAAATGACTGGATAAAGTGCTATATAAGTTCAGTCCATTTACCACAATGTTAGCTGAAATGCTTCCTGCTAGCTGACCTGGTTTCCTCTGGTTCGATTTGCCAACATGGATTTATAAACTTGTAATAAACGTGTTTGTGTCTCCAGGCTCATCCTGTGAACACCTTCCTGTCAGCGGAGGATCTGAGGAAAGGCTCCCTCTGCTGGACGGGCTACTCGATGCGGCGGGAGGTCGTCCTGCGCGCCTCGCTCCCCCCGGGCCGCTACGTCATCATCCCCTCGACCTCTGAACCCAACCAGCAGGGGGACTTCCTGCTCCGGGTGCTGACGGAGCCGGGCAGCGACGCCACGTCGGTTCCTGTCATTTATTGTAGTTTTATTTCATTAGTTCGATTAATTCAGGTGGTTTTAGTCTGGTTTATTAGTTAAATATTGTTTTGGTTTAGTTTTTAGAGTGTGTTGCTGGTTTTATTAGTTAAATATAGGTCAGTTTTTATAGCTTCCGTTTTTTATACTTTGACTTTTTTTTCAAACTATGAAAAAAAGTATTTTTTTAACGATTTTAAAAAAAATCATTAAAAGGGAGAACGATTATTCATCTCTAAGATTTGTCTCATAAATAATATAAAAATATCTACAAATATGTTTTTTTTCTACTCTTAACTTAAATAATTTTGACTGATTTTGACTCATTATGTCCCGAGTGAGGTGTACTTCCTTTCCCCCCGTGATTGTCTGTTTTATTTTCTGTTTTGAACGTTTTTGTTTCAGTCCGGCTCACAAACCGACGCCGCTCGACATTTCGTCCAGGAGAGAGGTAAAACGCAAAGCTTTCATTCACCAAAATCAGAGTTAGGATCGTGTCCTGTGATGTAAAACAGACTTTCAGCCTTTAAAACATTTACTAACATTTAAACTAATTATTTATAAAAGAAAATCTGTAAAACCAGAGTCTGATTCCTCTTTGGAGCCTGCAGTTCCTATGTGAGCCAGAGGTGGCGCCAAACCCCGAAACAAACCGTCAAATCGGGGTTTTTGTTTTTTGTGGTTTGGTACAAAAAGCTTGTTAAAAATAATCGCAGGCCAAAAGAATATTTAATTTTTTAGAACTAAAAGTACAAAAATATATATAATTTATAAACAAAGATAAACAAAGGAAATATTTTTAATTAAACAAAGAAATTAGTCAATTTTGAATCCAAACCTTAAAAATCAATTAAAATTTTGTCTCTCTATAATACAGGCATAAAGTTTTGGAGTAAAAAATATAAATTTATGTTGGACATTTTCAGCAATAAGACAAGAAAACGTGTCACTGTTTAAATGTTCAATAAATTAGCTAAAAGCAGATGTAGTTGCTCTAACGTCTTCCTCTCATATAAATGTCTGGTTTTCTTCCCTGAGTGGAGCCAGGAAAACGTCCCACTTCCTGCCTGATGTTGGATTTATTCGTTTTTGGCTGATTGAAGGTTTGTGATTTTCCCTGCAGCCCTCGTTTCCCCACCAGGCGGCGCTGCCGAATGACGGAGCCATCAGGAAGCTTTTCCAGCGGCACAGCAACCAGGTGAGGCCCGAAGTTCAGCTCAGGTTCTGGTTCTAGACGGGAACTGAGGAGTTCTGATCCTTTGGCATGATTCAGGTTCAAACAGGTGTTTTCAAGGCCTGGAAAGAGTTTAATACTCAAACACAACAGTTCTGTAATAAAATGATTAAAAGGCCAGATGTGGACAATCAGTTTTAATATAATAATAATAAAACTGTTTTTTAAAAATTATTTCAGACTAAACTTTTCTTGTCTCATGTCAGTCATAATTGCCACAATTATTTCTTTTTGCTAAATACCAGAAAATTTGGCAAGAAGGAACGGTCTAGTCAAAGTCTGAAAACGATTCCTCCATAGTTTTTAATGACGGTGAAAAACAAGTTGTTTCACTTTCCCAACCTTAATAAAAAAAAAAGGTTCATACTGGTAAAATCCTGGAAAATGCTTGACTTTCCTGTAGGTGTTTTCAAGGTTTGGAAAGTTTTTGGTTTCTGCATGAAGTCCTTGAAAGTTCTTGATGTTCAAACTGCACAGTCTGGTAATGAAGTTCAATCTAATGTTTGATTAAAAGCTTAAATTTGGAAACATTTGAAAGCAACATCCTTGAAAATCCTTGAAAGGTTTTGAATTGTTCCTTGTGTCTGTGTCTCCAGGAGGGTTTGTGTAAAGCTGTGCGGCTGCAGCGGCTGCTGACCGAGGCGCTGCAGGGCGGAGGTTCGTTTCTCTCCATGTTTCCTCTCAAACCGCCACGTTTCACCGGCGCCCTGACTAACATGGCCGCCTGCGGTGTGTTCAGTGTTGGCAGGAAGTGAGCGGTACCTTTCTCTGGAGCACTGCAAGAGCCTGTGGTCCTGATGGACGTATCCTCACAGAACCCGCCGGGACGCTTGGGCTCCAATGGACCCGAACCGGTTCCGACATGAACAAAATGTTTGTTAAAGAGAAAATATCAAAACAGGAAGCTGCTAAACTGCTTCCTCTGCAGTTCCACTTTGAGCCAGAGGTGGCGCCAAATCCCAGTGTGTTAAAATCGATCAGGAAACTGTGATGCTAACAGTCTTTTTCTGATTCGGTACAAAAAGCTTGTTGAAAATATTCACCGGCCAAAAAAACTACATTATTTTTGAAAACCGAAATTAAAAAAATATATTCTGGATTTATATATCAAAAAAGAAAAAAATAGCAAGCAATATTTTAATTAAACCTTAATTAAACATATGTTACTATTAGTAACAGGTGAATAATTTTCAACCCAAAGACATCTGGATGTTTCAGTTGAATACTTTAAGTTTTTAGTTTTTTACAGTGTGGACTCTGTGCTGCGTTCAAAGACAGTCGGGATGTTTTAGTTGAATACTTTAAGGTTTTAGTTTTTTACAGTGTGGAGTCTGTGCTGCGTTCAAAGACATCTGGATGTTTCAGTTGCTTGCCTTGACCTCCCTGTTTTCTGCAGAGCCAAGGCAAAGCGAAGCTGAACTGGTCTGACTTCCAGCAGCTGTGGGACAAAATCAGGAAATGGACGGTAACCATAGCAACACCGATACAGCTGCAGATATTTTTCATTCCTTCACAGGAAAACATGAGATGTTTCCGGTTTGCCCTTTTTCTATGTTGTTGTTTTTAGGATATCTTCCTGGTTTATGACACCAATAAAACTCATCACCTGGAATACAAAGAGGTCGAACCGGCCCTGAAGGCAGCAGGTAGGCAGAGCGCAGCCACGGAAACCATCAAAGTTTCTCATTATAACAAAATAAAACTGGGTTTGTGTTTAATTAAATCTGTTTCTATGGAGGTCATCTGATCAGTTTTCTATCTGATAATAAAGTCTCTTGTTTTAATGAGAAATCTTTTCTTGTTTTAACAAAATGAGTTCAGTATATCATTTTAACGAGATAGAAACCTCGTTAAAACAAATAAATTCCTCATTTAACGAGATGTAAAACGTATTAAAAAGGCGTAAAGCGGTTTGCTACGACTCAAGGTGTTGCTGTTTTACAACTTTTCTTATACAACAGAGAAAATATTTTGATTTAAATTAAATGTAAATCTTATGAAGTTTTTTTTAACATTGTTAAAATGTTGTCAATGCTAATGCTAGTTAGCATAGCCACTGATGACGGTGGATAGAGGGTTTTTCTGTAACGGTAATTTGTTTCTCCATCAGTAGTACATGTAGCAGCGAGTACATGAGGATGATTGACGGCGCTGAGCCCCCCCTCTTGGCTCTAATTGGTTGCTTTTGGTGCATTTCTTCAGACAGCAGCTCAGGGAGGAGATCGATGTTTTCACTGATTATCTGTCTCATGGTGACAGTTCAAACAAATATGTAAAAAAAGTATTTTATAAAAACAAACTCCATGCTGCAGCTTTAAGTTTTTAAACTAACGTTTCAGCTTCGTTATGTTTCATGGTCTGGTTTTTCACATAATCTTCCTCATTGTGAATTTCTCTGTGGCATTTTGTTAAAAAAATGAGATGAATCAGTTCTGGAGTTTTAGTTCGGAGTAACGAAGAATCCTGTCGCCGCTGGTTTTTGCTGTTGCCTGCGTCTGCTGCAGGCATCATGGTGAATGATCTGGTGATGCAGCTGGTGGGACTGAGATACACGGAGAGCGACCTGACCATCAGCTACCCCGGCTTCCTGTTCCTGCTCATGAAGATGGAGAGCATGATCCGTAAGAGTGGCCAGGAAACTGACTGCTTTCTTCTTCTTCTGCTGACAAATATCATGATGCAACCTGGAGCTAAAAGCAACATACTGGGATGGAAAACTCTGTTTCATTCCTTTAGTGCCTAGTGTCTCTAATTTGCATCATACCTACATTTACTCAAATATGGGTGCAGTGATCAAATCCATAATCTATAATTTAACACCTGATCATCCAGTTCTGTGTAAATCCATCAGGATTTCCGATTCATTTGTGGTTTTATTTCTAAATTAATGTTTTTAATCATAATTCTCCCCAGAAAATTAGAAAATACAAACTTCACAATTGTTTTCTTCTTTTTCAGACAAATTTCACGTTCATGACGTAATGGGACTCGGAACCATAACAATCAGCTACACAAAGGTAAGAACAGGAACTAATTAAACATAACAAAAGGTTTAACAATTTTAGTAAAAACTGACTGGAAATCATCAGAAATCCCCAGGAAGAGTTACAGGACCAAGTTCATAGTTATACAGAGAAAATTATTGCAATAGAATGCAAAACCTTATACAAAATTGTTTTACATTTATAAAGTGTTTTTAAGGTATTCATAGAAAATCTTTTCTGCCCCAACAAATATTGACGCCCTGGGCTACTGCCTGCAGGAGCATGGATAAAAAATATATGAAAATTAGAATAGAAGACTTTACTGTAAGGACAAATTTACAGCATGAAAAGAATAATGATGAAGTTATTAAAAAATAGCAACATTAAAAAAAGTACAAGTAATTTATAGGAAACTGGTACAAAATGTGCAGAAATACACTGCAAAACAATTTTTGAAATAAGACTAAACTATTACTGACTTTTCAGCAAGATATAGGAGTTTGTTTAAAGACTGTAAATCCTTAATATAGATAACTTTACTAGTTCTATTGGCAGATAATTTCACTTACTGGAAAATATATTTTATGAATTAATCTACCAGTGTGACAAGGATTTTTCATTAATATTAAGGATTTAACCTAAAAGGATCTCCTGTGTTTTGCTGAAAGTGTTACGTGAAAGTTTTTGTCTTAATTCAAGTGAACTGAGACGTTTAAAGTAGAAACTAAAATACTTTGTAAGATTTTGTGTTTTTTCAGTATAAATGAAAATGCGGTGACAGACCCTACAGTATTTTATTATATAGACTTTTGATTTAAATGTCTTGATTTTAAAGTCTGAAAACCTTCCAACGTTCTCCACCGTGTTTTATTTTGAGTGATTTGACTTCCTGTTTGATGCCTCTCAACCGTTTCCTGCTCTGATTGGTTCCAGTGGCTCCAAATGACCTTGTACAGCTGAGGCGACCCGCTGCGCCCGGATCCACTTTGATTCGCTTCTGTTTCGTTTTTATTCTCCCACATGTGAAACTTTTATCACCACGATCCGAGTCTGATTATTTGGGTCTTTTGAAGAAATTTTAAATGCGATTTATTACCCATTTTATCTGCTTTTAATAATGATGAATAATCATAATAATGATTTCATTTATTACCCATTTAATCTTCTTTTAATAATGATGGATAATCATAATGATGATTTCATTTATTACCCATTTAATCTGCTTTCAAGCGTCAAATGTTGTTGAGTCTGGTGAAAATATTTCCTCAATAAATTCAACTTTTACTGATTATTTTATTGTCAGTTTATTCCTCTGAAATGTATTTTATAACTGGATTTAAACATTAAAGTTTTACAATTTAAAAATATTATAAATACAAAATGTTTTAACTATTTTCTCTAAATTCCATCTAAAAAATACTTTATTCATCCTAAAGAGAAATCATATTCATTCAGGCTAATGGCAGTGAATAGGAAAAGTCTCCTGTAGCAGCCTGTATTGCAGCGTTTCAGATGAAGCCTCTGACTGAAGATGCTCCATTATACGAGTTTGGTGAAGATGTTTTTTGTTCTTAATGTTCATTTTATGATTAATCCTGATTAGCACCATCACCTCCAGAGGTTCCAGTTGTCCCAAAAAATATTTTTAATTAAAATCAAATATACCATGAACTGAAATAAAAAAAAGTTATATATATATGTATATATAGGACAAGTTTTCCTTGTTAAAATGACATCCATTTTGCTCTTTTGAAAAAAAAAAAAAAAACTTAGAAAAGATTTAAGCTTTTGTTAGAAATGAAAACAGGATCAAAATGAGTCTCAATTTGAAAACACTCTGTATTCAATTAAAATCAGATTTGGGTGCAGATTAGAGTGCAAGTAGATTCAATACTGGTTACCATGACGACAGAAGGAAACTGGAAAGCCTGGTTTAGTTAAGATTTTAATTTAATATTTGCAGCTTTCTCCCAATTTATTCTTGAATTGTGTCGGTGGGCCGTAAAAAAATAATCCAGCGACCGCAAATGGCCCCTGAACCCCACTTTGAGCACCATTTGTTTTAGACTGTTGGGTCTCCAGTCCAAACAAACAGAAGTATTTACATTCCTCCTCTTCTCCAATGAGAAAATTTATTTTTTATTAATTTTTTTGGTTGTTTGATGAACTTGCATGTTTATTCCAGCAGGTGGCAGTGTGCACAAGATAAACCAACCAAAACGACGCACTAAAGGATTAAAAGTGTTAATTAAAAGGTTATTTTTATCAGAACATGTTTTAAACAAGCCTATAAAATGATTCCAGAGTTGAAACATTCATTCCCAGACTAAAGGAAGACGAGGCGAGGCGTTTTGTAAGGAAACCTTTTATGTGTGCTTTGTGAAAGTCGTATCATTAGACAGAAGGCGATGCAGTTTCCAGTACAGCAGATAAGGTTCGATATTAAAGAGTACAAAAAAAGGAAAAAAATAATAATAATCACCATTTCTGAGCTCATTTCTCTTCAAGCTAACGGGACAAACGGGGAGGAAACCTGATGTTCCTCCCCCGTTTGATCCGCCCCCTCCGGCCGCCTCCCCCTTCCTCCCCCTCCTCCCTCGTTAATGTTACTCGAATTACCCGAACGAGGATTCGGTCAGAACATGATTGCATAGTTTCTGTTTTTTCTCAATTTGGTTGCGGTTTGACATGATGTTTAAATAAGGACACCCCTCCTGAGGGAAGGGGGGAGCAGGACGGAGGACGTCTTCTAGAAATCCAGGAAACTTCAGACATAAATTTGAGTATTTGTTCGGACGGGCGAGCAGGAAGCCGGCCGATTCGCCGAGCCACTGGGGAATGAACCCTCCCCCCCCCCAGCATATATATCTCTAGGATCTAATACACAGACCTTGCCAGCTGCTGTAGGAGACCCTGACCTTTGACCCCCCCGACCCCTCCCACCTGGCAAGAAGAAACGAATTATAATAAAATAAACAAAATTAGCATAAGTATCAGATTAGCTTGTGTGATTCCCCCCCAGTCCAGAATGCTGCCCCCCGCCCCAGTTTGACCCACAAAACAAAACAAAATCCAAACAGGGTGAACTCAGGAAGTGCTGCCCCTGGATGTGCCCGTTCTAAACCTTCAGGACCTCCGGTTGAATCAACAAGCCGCGGGTCGGACAAACATTCTGGGAATCAAACGGGCACATCTGGGGGCAGCTCACAGGACCCCCGGACCCCCCCGGGCCGCGCGCCGCCGCCTCCTCCTCTACAGGTCGCTCTCTCCGTACAGGGCCGTGGAGAACGACATGTAGTCCAGGGCGCCGGGGACGCCGTCGGGCCCCGCGTACGGCGCCATGCGAGCGATGCAGTACTCGGCCTGGTCCGGCGGCAGCTCCCTCCGCAGCTCGTCAGCCGTGATGAAGTTCTGATGGGAGAAAGACGAGAGACTGAAGCGACTCGTGCTGAACGGAGAGAATGAAAGAGATGGAAATATCTAACGAACGACGGAGGGAGGGAGGGAGGAAAGACCCGCCGGAGCGTTTGAAAGAAAAAAACCTGCAGCAACGACGAATAAGCATAAAACCATCCTATAGCGTGAATTAGGGCTGTATAATAATATTGATATCATGATATATATCGATATTTTCTTTCCTAGAAAAGAATTGATATTCATCCTTAAGTATCGTAACGTCCAACTGTCACCTTGTTCACTCACTGCTTGCTTCACCAGGTCATCAGGCTTAGAGTGATTCCTTCAGATGTTCAGGTTAAAAAGGTATCAAACTATTCAGAGCAGGAACTTGGTTCACTTTATTTACTTTACTAATGCATGTCAGCTACAGTTTGGACTGTTTCAACTAAAAGAAACATGTTTTCTCTCCACTTCTTTGGTTCATTTTGTCCAGCTGTCCACTTTAAGTCTGTGTCCAACCAGAGCCAGGTATTGTGTAGTTGGTGCTTTTAATCAGTTTTCAGTTAAATTAATTCAATCCAACTCTAACAGTCACAAAATGTCACCAAAATCACTCCGTCCCTCTGAAATCTTTCAGAAAATGGCAAAAGTGTATTGAATTGTATCGTTTGCTGAATATCGCGATATATATCATATCGTGGGCAGAATATCGTGTATCGTATCGTGAGATTATTGCATCACTACAGCCCTGGCGTGAATCTGTACATTTTGTGGAAAAAAAATCAAATTTGAAAAACTTCAGTTAATTAAATCCATCATTAAATTCCAAAGGAAGTTAAAAACGAAAATGACACTAAAAAAGGTTTAAACAGCTGAATGAGCCGGATGCCATCTGACCCATCTGAACTCTGAAGTCTCAGAAAGTGCAACATTTAGCTCAACACTTCAGGATTTCAATAAATAAAATGTATTTTAAAACACCAACAGTGAGGCCTTAGTGTCCTAAATGGGCTGCCAAACATTTATATAGTTATAAAATAAGGCAGGAACAGGATGTGACAACATGCCAGACTTCCGGGTTCGTCTGGCGCCGGCGGTCCGGACCCGTCCGCCACTCACCTTGTCTCCAGCCAGGATCTTGAAGGAGGCGATGACCTGGTCGGCCGTGTCCGTGTCGGTCGTTTCCCTGGACATGAAGTCGATGAAGGCCTGGAATGTCACGAAGCCGGAGCCGTTGGGATCTACGATGCCCATGATGCGGTTGAACTCCCCGTCGCCCTGGCAACCGAGAGAGCAGCACAGGTTAACCGGGTCGAGGCAGCGGCTCGGGTCGGACACAGAGGTTACTGACGGGAGGAAAACATCCAGAGAACTGGGTGTTTTATTTCCCAGCATGCATGAGGACGGCGCGGTCTGATCGAAGGTTAACGTACGACGGAGACAGAAGACAAACGTCTGGGGTGATTCATGCCGAGACGACTGGACAAACGGACGAGGAGAGGAAACGAAGACGTGACGTTTACAGAAGTTCAGGCGTCTGCAGGTGAAGAGGAGGAAACTTGGAACTCAGTCCTGATGGATTCAATCGGTCCTGACCCAGAGTTCTATAAAAAACACGCTCTGGCTGCAGATAAATATTTAAGCAACCGATTAATCAGTCACACTGACGATTAATCGGTTACACCGACGATTAATCGGTCACACTGACAATCGGTCACACTGACGAAACTTTGAACTCAGTCCTGATGGATTCAATCGGTCCTGACCCAGAGTTCTATAAAAAAACGCTCCGGCTGCAGATAACGAACATTTAAGCAACCGATTAATCGATTACACCGACGATTAATCAGTTATAAATTTGGCACATTCTGCAGATTTTTCACTTTAATATAATATGAGAAATGCACTAAAAGATGCAAATAAAACTGTATTTCCTTTAAACAAGGAAAACTTGTCATTGCCTAAAATGCAACAACATAACATTCCTTTAGAGAACGCTAAAAAACTAAACGTGAAAAGCTTAGTTCTTTCTGGGTGGCTTCAAACAGCACAGGGCTGATTTGGTGATTAGTTTTGAATGAACTGATCAATAATTGATAGTAAAAGGTGATCAACAGGATCCTTTTTTTATTTTACAAAATTTGGAGCCAAACCTGCCACTTTCTGGGAGTTCTGAGAAACAGACAAAAATGTTTCTTTTTAAACTTAAATGCAAAATGTATTTATTTTTTATACAGTTTGGACCTAATTACTGCTCTGAGTACGTTGTTCTTTCAACAAATAGCCTTTTTTTAAAATTTGTGTTCTACAGTTAACGATTAATCGATGACTAAATTAATTAATCGTATTAAGACGGCTTCGTCCAGGTGAGTTTTCGCCCTGCAGACGCCCTGAGGAACACCAGGCTGCAGCAGCAGTACCAGACTGTTTCCTGTAGAAATGAGCAGAGCCCGGAAATCATCCGACACCATCTGACCCGATCGCTTCTGCAGCCGCCGCAGCACAGCAAAGGTCGAAGGTCATGGAGACGAAGAAAGGACGGACAGAGATATAGAGAGGTGGAAGATGTGAAGATAAAAACCACAGACAGTTAACAGCTGCAGTAAAACAGACAGAGAGAGACAGACAGGCAGCTCAGAGCTACAGAGACCCCTGGTGGACAAACAGGAACATCACAGCTGTCCGATCGCCGCGACGACGACCAGAGACACCGGACCGGCCGGGACAGACGCGGCTGATCGCTGACCCGACTTCACCTCCAACTTAAATCTACAAACTGACTGTTTAAAATGAATAACCGAGGAAAAATGTGTCTTAAAATAAATAATTTCTCCTCTTATGGTCTCTAATTTATGGAAGCCTTTTACTGCCACAGATTGGAAATAAATTCAGGAGCAACATGTTGGTATGAGAAACTTTCCAGTTTCAACAAAAACAACAACTAATTTCTCTGAATAAAACCAAAATATTTTCTCCTAAATAAGAAAAGCTGTAAAAATAAAACCTTCGTTAGACGTCAGGAGCAAACAGAATGTCAGTTAAGTTTCTGACTATAAAACTCGTCTTGTACCAAGTTTTTAACATCGTCATTTTAAGAAACTCGCCGTTCAACAACTTTCTCGTTTGTATTAAAACGAAACTCTGAATTTATTTCCAAGCCCCAGCAGTTAAACGTTTCTGCACTAAAGGGATTAAAATTCATCTTTATTCTGCATTTATTGCAGTTTTTAGAGAAACGGCAAAGTGAAGCTCAGCCCTGACAGCTGATTTCAGGGCTGGAGGCGTGTCAGCGATGGCCGCCGTCCAGACAGACCCGTCTGCCGCTCCGGACCGACCCGGGCCCCGCTCCGGACCCGGCTCGGACCGACCCGGGCCCCGCTCCGGACCCGGCTCCGGACCCGGGACCCGCTCCGGACCCGGTCCGGACCCGGCTCCGGACCCGGGACCCGGGCCCCGCTCCGGACCCGGTCCGGACCCGCTCTGGACCCGGCTCCGGACCCGGGCCCCGCTCCGGACCCGGCTCCGGACCCGGGACCCGCTCCGGACCCGGTCCGGACCCGGCTCCGGACCCGGGACCCGGGCCCCGCTCCGGACCCGGTCCGGACCCGGCTCCGGACCGGGTCCGGACCCGCTCTGGACCCGGCTCCGGACCGGGTCCGGACCCGCTCTGGACCCGGCTCCGGACCCGGGCCCCGCTCCGGACCCGGCTCCGGACCCGGGCCCCGCTCCGGACCCGGGGACCGCTCCGGACCGGACCCCGCTCCGGACCCGGCTCCGGACCCGGGCCCCGCTCCGGACCCGGGCCCCGGACCCGGGCACCGCTCCGGACCCGACTGCTCCTACCTGCTTGTCGTTCTCCACATCGTAGCCCAGACTGATCAGACAGGCCTTGAACTCCTCCGCCTTCAGGCCTCCGCTGTGATCCTGCGGTCGGCCAGACAACCGTCAGAGCAACGCATCATGAGGATGAAGGGAGGGGAAGGGATGGACGGATGATGGGGAATGATGGACAAATGATGGGGAATGATGGGGGATGATGGACAAATGATGGACGGATGATGGGGAATGATGGATGGATGATGGGGGATGATGGATGGATGATGGGGGAATGATGGATGGATGATGGACGGATGATGGGGGACGATGGGGGAATGATGGATGGATGATGGAAGATGATGGATGGATGATGGGGGAATGATGGATGGATGATGGACGGATGATGGGGGACGATGGGGGAATGATGGATGGATGATGGGGAATGATGGATGGATGATGGGGAATGATGGACGGATGATGGGGGATGATGGACAAATGATGGGGAATGATGGAGGGATGATGGACAAATGATGGATGGATGATGGATGGATGATGGACAAATGATGGACGGATGATGGGGGACGATGGGGAATGATGGATGGATGATGGGGATGATGGGGGAATGATGATGGATGGATGATGGGGATGATGGGGGAATGATGGAGGGATGATGGACAAATGATGGATGGATGATGGGGATGATGGACGGATGATGGAAGGAAGATGGACAGATGATGTGATGGATCGATGAAGGATCGATGGAGGGATGATGTGATGGATGATGGACGGATGATGTGATGGACGGATGATGGAGGGACAGACATGAACAGACACAGATGGACATTGAAGGATGTTTAGACCAAGTCAAAAACAAAAACACAGCAGACACGATGATGACAGAGTGATGGTTGAAACAGAGATGAACGCTGTGACCTTCTCATCCTTATGATGCTTCCAGTTCAACAAAACCGCAGAGAGGGACACCGTGACTCGACTGGCCTAGTCAAAGCAACTGAAAACTAACACTATGCTGTCAAAATACGACTGAAAAATGGAGCAGAATACGAGTCATTCTAGAAAAATCTAAAGGAATAATATTTCCTCCTGCTGTTAATTAAGCCCACAGCCTCACGGAGCCACCGCCGTGCTTCATCAGTAGGTCTGAGGGGCCCGAATTGGATCTAATGTGAGCTTCAACAACATTTATTGGGACCAATAAAGTATTTTTAAAACAAAAATATTCATCCTTGGACTCAGTTGATCCCAATTCCTATTTATTGCAGAAATCCGATTTTATTTTCTGTGGTCATCTAACGAAATCCGACAGAATCAGACGGTTTGCAACTCTAAAGCAATCAGCAGAAGAAGAACGACAAAGAGCGGCGCTCCGTTTATGGGAATCAAAATGGCCGCCGCCGCCGTCAGAGGGCGGAGCTTAAAGCAACTGAAAACAACCCGGCTCCTCGCCGCCGTCTGATCAGCGTCTCAGAGGAAAACACTAGTAAAAGTTCAAATCTGTAAAATCTAAAGCTTCCTGTATCAAGAGGAGAAGGAGGGCGGAGCGGCGAGTGACCCCTGACCTTGTCGAAGTGGTTGAAGGAGGCGCGGTACTCGAACAGCTGCTCCTGGCTGATGCCCTTGGCGTCGCGCGTCAGGATCTGGTTCTCCACCTCGTTGATGGTTCTGGCGATGGTGGTGAGCAGCTGCTCCCAGCCGACACGGAGGTGCTGCGGCAGGAAACGGAGCGTCAGCGGCAGGAAACGGAGCGTTAGCCAAAACACTTTTTCTGTCCAGCCTCATCTGAGCCGAGTCGCATCAGAGAAGCACAAGTCTCCATTTCAAGATGCTGGAATACGTCGTCTTTTAGTGGACATATAAGGTTTGTACATGTCTACACATGTCTATGCAGACACAGGTCTAAATAAGAGGCAGTTTCTCTGATTTTACTCTTTATAGGTTTATGGTTGAGTGAAATAAACCTTTTTATTTTGTTCTACAAACTGACAGCATGTCTCTGAAATTACAAGCAAAACTGTAGTATTTAATCAGCAGAAAAAGATGCAGAACTTTAAGACCTGAAATAATGCAAATAAAACACGTTCATATTCATTCAGAAACAATTTAACTCTGGAAGAGTTCAGGTGTCAGTATTTGGTTCAATGGCGTTGGTGCAGCTTCCTCTTTTTTCACATTATCGACTAAATCTAAAAATATCAAAAATATTTTTAATTTAAATAAAGACACAAGATATCTTTATTTAAAAGATACTTGTATAAAATACAATGACTTAAATTACAATATTGATGATATAATAATGCTATATTGATACTAGGTCATCAAATCTGCATCAACTGCAGGTATTTGAAATGTCCAGCAGGGGTCAGTTTTCAGCGACGCTTCACTGCTGAACAGCAACAGGATCTACAATGATCATCATCCATTTCCTACAGAAAACAAACCGACCATTTGCTCAGTTTTATTTCATCTTTTAGTATTTTGGATTTTGATGAAACATTTGGAAACCCAGCTGCAGATGAACCTTGCTGCAGTTAGAGCTCATTATCCGCTCAGTGATATCTTACCTCCATGGTGTAGGACGTGTACTGGTTGTCAAAGATCAGCGCCTCCTGGATGTGCTGGTGGTGTCCCTCCAGCTTGTTGATCTCCGGCATGTAGGACATGATGGTCTTCTGGTAATCCTTCAGGTTGGTCAGCTGGTCCTCCAGGGTGCCGTTCATCTCGATGGATATCCTGCCGATTTCCTGTCGACAAAAACGGCGCGGTTACGATCCGAACCGGCCGCCGGGAACATTCGCCAGCTCAGTGGTCCGTTACCTCCATCTTGGCCTGGATGTAGGCGCCGACTGAGTTGGCCTGGGCGGCGAACGTGGCTCTCAGCGTGTCGTTGGAGTTCTGTTTGTTCAGCTCGTCCTGCAGGGCGTTGTCGCGCTGCGGCACCATGGCCATGGCCTGCAGGACGCACAATGGGAGGCACGAAACATGTCACTCTACGATTACGCAAAGAACCTGAAACAATGACGAGATCCAAGGGTTTCCACATTTCACAGGTCAGGAAAAAGTTTACGTTCAAAAAAATTATACGAAGTAGGTTAGCTATGCTAGCTTGACTATGAAAACCTTAAAGTAGATTTGCTGCAGAATTCAGTGGAAACAACCTACGATTACGCAAAGAACCTGAAACAACGACGAGGTCCAAGGATTCCACATTTCACAGGTCAGGAAAAGGTTTACGTTCAAAAAAACTATACAAAGAAGATTAGCTATGCTAGCTTGACTATGAAAACCTTAACAAGTAGATGTGCTGCAGAAATCAGTGGAAACAACCTACGATTACGCAAAGAACCTGAAACAACGACGAGGTCCGAGGGTTCCACAGGAAAAAGTTTACGTTCAAAAAAATTATATGAAGTAGGTTAGCTATGCTAGCTTGCCTATGAAAACCTTAACATGTAGATGTGCTGCAGAATTCAGTGGAAACAACCTGAAAACAACCTATGGATACGAGTGAATGCAGAGTCGCTAGCTGTAGCGGCTAACAGGCGAGGTCCAGTAATCCTCTGACAAACATCTACAGAGCAAAAACAAAAATCCAACAGCATCTTTATTATCCCTCCAATAAAACTTCTCCTCACTGGTAATTAGTTTTAACATGATGAGATAATAAACTGGAAATAAAACCCAGAAATATGAGAGATAAAAATCTAAACATGATAAAACCTGAGGAAGCTCAAATGTGTGACAGCGTGAGGCCAGCCCACCTTCTCCCACTTGCTGTCGATGCTCTGGGGCGTGATGGTGGTGTAGGGGTTGGCGCCGCTCAGCTTGATGCCGTTGCTCTGGGCGATCCTCTGCACCTCGGCCTGGATGGCCTGGATGGCCTCGCGCTCCTTGTTGGCCTCCGGCAGCGTGGACTTGAACTGCTCATGGGCCGAGATCAGACCCTGATGGGACAAACCAGAACCACATGTAGCTCGTCGTCGCTCAGTCACGTCTGCATGTCAATTATAGCTAATGTAACATTTGATGTTTCTCTTTCCACCGGATCTGTAGCTGTGTTTCAAATACAAATGTGTGTAAAAGTTTTTTCCAAATGACTTTTTTTAAATTAGATTAATAGAAAGAAAACAATAAAAAACTAAATGGAAACTGTGGGTTAGCCGTTAGCCTGTTAGCCGTTAGCCTGTTAGCCGTTAGCCTGGCAGCTACCTGGATCTCCTCGATGTTGTGAACGATGAACATGTCCTGCAGGTCCTCCATGGCGCCCTCCATCCAGTTGTTGAACGGCGCCGCCCTCTTGGCGTACTCCAGGTAGAGCTCGTCTATCGACTCCAGCTGCTTCTCTGTTCTCTGGAACGCCAAAAAACAAGATGGCGGTCAGAACGGATCAGTGACGACAAAACCTAAAGCTTCTTGGACCATTTCTCAGGAATCGGAACCATCAGAGCTGCCGCTTTGAGGTAAAGATGAAGAACATGGATGGAGTCTACAATAGTCCCACAGCATGATGCTACCTCTACCGTGGCTGGTACAATGTTGGGTTGAAAAGCTCTGCTGCAGTCGTGCTCATTAATAATGGATGAAAACTTTAAATGCATGAACAAAAAATCTTAAACAGATTAATCACAGATTAAATTGATTAATCAATTAAAATTGTTTGAAAAAAGACATTGTTAGATCAGCGTATTTAGAGCAATAATAAAGTTAAAACTGTACAAAGAGAGAATAACCCATCTTAAATGTTTTTTGTGAAAATGTTCAGGTCGCAGTTTTAGCTTCACCTGGTCCAAAGTTTTAAAAAAATCCCACATTAAGCATCTTCTAATCTCCAATTATTAATCAGTTAATGCAAAAAAATACTAAAAATAATCACCCAATCATCCCTAAACGGTTAAGTCCAGTAGAATGGTTCGATCGTTTCACATGCCAGGATCTTTTTAGCCTTTGCTGAATCTGATCAAGCATTCACCCAATTATTGTTTTTTTAAAAAAAATGAATTAATTTGTTCATTTGCAAATTTAAAGCATTTATAATTATACAAATAAAATGAAAAACTGGCAGAATATGCCAATTAATAAAATCTGATTATTCATTATCAAAATAATTTCTACTTGTAGCTCAAAGCTAAAGGTTTGCAGACAGGCAGCACTTTTCCCATCATGCAACGCTGCAAACCGCGCAGCTGGTTTGAGTGTTTTACCTCCAGTGAGTCTTTGCGGCTGTGGGTGAGTGATCCCAGGATGTCCCACTGTTCACAGATCTTCTGGCAGCGAGTGTTGACGCTGGCGGCGTCGTAATAGTCCAGTTCACTGTTTGACGCATTGAGGTAGTGAGTTACAGCGCCCCCCAGAGGTTAGCATGGCGGGTGTCAAAGCTCTCCTCTTACTTGAGCTCCTGAGCGATGGCGGCGATCTGCTCCACTCGGTCCTGGTGGGCCGCCAGGTCGCTCTCGAAGGCCTCGTGTTTCCGTAGCAACGCTTTCACCTCCGACAGAGTGGAGGTCTCGTAGTCTTTCTGGGTCAACATGGCCTCCTTACCTGCAGACGGATTTATAGGGCTGTATAATCATATCGATATTGCGATATATATCGATATTTTCTTTCCTAGAAAAAAATCGTATTCATCCTTAAGTATCGTAACGTCCAACTGTCACCTTGTTCACTCACTGCTGGCTTCACCAGGTCATCAGGCTTAGAGTGATTCCTTCAGATGTTCAGGTTAAAAAGGTATCAAACTATTCAGAGCAGGAACTTGGTTCACTTTATTTACTTTACTAATGCATGTCAGCTACAGTTTGGACTGTTTCAACTAAAAGAAACATGTTTTTCTCTCACTTCTTTGATTCATTTTGTCCAGCTGTCCACTTTAAGTCTGTGTCCAACCAGAACCAGGTATTGTGTAGTTGGAGCTTTTAATCAGTTTTCAGTTAAATTAATTCAGTCCAACTTTATAACAGTCACAAAATGTCACCAAAATCACTCTGTCCCTCTGAAATATTTCAGAAAATCACAAAAGTGTATTGAATTGTATCGGTTGTTGAATATCATGTATCGATATCGTGAGATTATTGTATCACTTCAACCCTATGGATTTAAGAGTCATTCAGATTCAAACCTGACCAACACTAGGGCTGAAATGATTAATCGCCATTAATTCGATCCATCGCGATTAATCGAAGTAATGATGATTAATCGATTAATAAAACAGTAGAAAGTGACTAAACATCAACTGGAGTATTCATTGTATTTCCTGCTGCAGCTCGTTCTGTTCCTCCTTTTAAACTGGAAACTAGCTTAATTTAAAGTGAACAAAAATTTTATATTAAAATTATTTCAGAGTAGAAATACATTACAATATGCAAACTAAACAATTCCTTTATAAGAAAAAGAACATATAGCCTAAAATGCAACAACAGCACATCTTTAGAGAACATTTATACATTTTGCATACAAGAGAAAAATCTAAATGTTTTACTGTGAACATTTTAGCTTCAATCTTCAGCTTAACCTGGTTCACATTCAGTAAAAAAAGTCCCCTGTGAGACGGAGCTTCAACTCCCACCTCCGGCAGAACTTCGAACACGTTCCGGGGGAGGTGGGGGACATTGAGTCTGAGTGGACCATGTTCCGTGCCTCCATGGCCGAGGCGGCTTATCGGAGCTGTGGCTGCAAGGTCGTTGGTGCCTGTCGTGGCGGCAACCCCCGAACTCGTTGGTGGACCCTTCGGTGAGGGATGCTGTCAAGCTGAAGGTCCTATGGGGCCTTTTTGGCCTGTGGGACTCCAGAAGCAGCTGATGGTACCGGCGGGCGAAGCGGCATGCGGCTCGGGTCGCTGAGGCCAAAACTCGGGCGTGGGAGGAGTTTGGCGAGGCCATGGAGAAAGACTTCCGCACGGCTTCGAGGCGATTCTGGTCCACCATCCGGCGTCTCAGGAGGGGGAAGCAGTGCAGCACCAACACTGTTTACAGTGGGGATGGTGGCTGCTGACCTCGACTGGGGATGTTGTGGGTCGGTGGGCGGAATACTTCGAAGACCTCCTCAATCCCACCAACATGCCTTCTGTTGAGAAGCTGAGCCTGTGGACTCTGGGTTGGGCTCTCCAATCTCTGGGGACGAGTCGCCGAGGTGGTCAAAAAACTACTCGGTGGCCTCAGGGCCCCGGGGGTGGATGAGATCGCCCGGAGTTCCTTAAGGCTCTGGATGTTGTAGGGTTGTGTTGGCTCACACGACTCTGCAATATGCATGGACATCGGGGGCAGTTCCTCTGGATTGGCAGACCGGGGTGGTGGTCCCCCTGTTTAAAAAGGGGGACCGGAGGGTGTGCTCCAATTACAGAGGGGTCACACTCTTAAGCCTCCCTGGAAAGGTCTATTCAGGGGTCCTGGAGAGGAGGGTCCGTCGGATAGTCGAACCTCGGATTCAGGAAGAGCAGTGTGGTTTTCGTCCTGGTCGTGGAAACTGGACCAGCTCTACACCCTCAGCAGGTCCTGGAGGGTTCTGGGAGTTCGCCCAACCAGTCTACATGTGTTTTGTGGACTTGGAGAAGGCGTTCGACCGTGTCCCTCGGGGGGCCTTGTGGGTGGTTCTCCGGGAGTATGGGGTACCGGGCCCTTTGATACGGGCTGTCAGGTCCCTGTATGACCGGTGTCAGAGTCTGGTCCGCATTGCCGGCAGTAAGTCGGGCTCGTTTCCGGTGAGAGTTGGACTCCGCCAAGGCTGCTGCCCTTTGTCACCGATTCTGTTCATTACTTTCATGGACAGAATTTCTAGGCGCAGCCGAGGTGTTGAGGGGATCCGTTTTGGTGGCCTTAGGATCGCATCTCTGCTTTTTGCGGATGATGTGGTCCTGATGGCTTCATCAGATCGTGATCTGCGGCTCTCGCTGAAACGGTTCGCGGCCGAGTGTGAAGCGGCCGGGATGAGGCTCAGTGCCTCCAAATCCGAGGCCATGGTCTTGAGCCGGAAAAGGGTAGAGTCCTTCTCCGGGTCAGGGGGGTCGTCCTGCCTCAAGTGGAGGAGTTTAAGTATCTGGGGATCTTGTTCACGAATGAGGGAAGAAGGGAGCGGGAGATCGACAGGCGGATTGGGGCGGCGTCTGCCGTGAAGCGGCGCTGTACCGGTCCGTCGTGGTGAAGAGAGAGCGGAGTCAAAAGGCGAAGCTCTCGATTTACCGGTCGATCTACGTTCCCACCCTCATCTATATGGTCATGACCGAAAGAACGAGATCACGGATACAAGCGGCCGAAATGGGTTTCCTCCGCAGGGTGGCCGGGCTCTCCCTTAGAGATAGGGTGAGAAGCTCGGTCATCCGGGAGGGACTCAAAGTAGAGCCGCTGCTCCTCCACGTCGAGAGGAGCCAGTTGAGGCTCGGGCATCTGGTCAGGATGCCTCCTGGACGCCTCCCTGGTGAGGTGTTCCGGGCAAGTCCCACCGGGAGGAGGCCCCGAGGAAGACCCAGGACACGCTGGAGGGACTATGTCTCTCGGCTGGCCTGGGAACGCCTTGGGGTTCCTCCGGAGGAGCTGGAAGAAGTGGCTGGGGAGAGGGAAGTCTGGGCCTCCCTTCTGAAGCTGCTGCCCCCGCGACCCGATCCCGGATAAGCGGAAGAAAATGGATGGATGGATGGATGTATTAATGAGATTTTCACTTGACGTTAGAATTTTCCAGCTGCAGATTCATGTTTGCTAGAAATTATCAAGAGTTCACAAAATAAATGCTGGTGCTGCATTTATGGTAATAAAATATTTACTCATTAAAGAATTGGTGTATTTTCTTCTTAATGTATTTATAGGATTGTATAAAAAGATTTAAGTGGTTAAATGAAAAATCTGAATAATGCGACTCCCCTCCCCCAACTAATTGTCAAAATAATGGTTCAACATTCTAAATAGCTAATAGTAATTAAGAATAATGAGTTATTAAAATAACCGATGGCTGCAGTTCTAAGCCACACATTTAAACGAAGCAGAAACCTAAAACCTCGTTGTCGTCGTACCGTCAGTCCAGGATTCGTGGATGGCGGCTTTCTGGTGGAACTTCTCAGCCAGATGCTCCAGTCTCTCCAGACGCCGGATCTCGCTCAGGATCCACTCCTCGTATCCCTTCTCCGCTCCCTCCAGGGTGTGCCACGCCGTGTTTATGTCCTGCAACAAAGCAGCACAGCTACCGACTGGGCCAAAGCTTTTGTTTAAGTCAGAGGTTCTGCATCAATTTGGAATAATAATTATTCCAGAATGATTTTGGAAATCAGAGGAAACAGTTTTAAAAAGCTCTGCTGCATTGTTAGCACGTTTGGTCGTTTTAGGCCAACATGGGAACCATTTGACTGGCTGATGAAGCAGCTCGACAGAAACTTTAAACTAAAGCAGCAGCATGTTTTCCTGCATGGCTGAATAAATATTATTTCAGATGCCAACTATCCCTTTAAGCTAGCATTAGCATTTTAGCCAAGACCAACATCTGAAAACTTTCACTTGTTTTCATGTTTCCACTCTCCCTCTGATTTTCCTGAGTTCATACCGAGTAAAGACCACAAAATGTTAAACAATAATACAATTCTAGCTCATGTTGACTTCCAGACCTTCTCATTTTATATCAAGTTGCTGGTAATGAAGGACGTTAGCTGCCTATGGGTTAGCATACAGTTTGACCCTTGACCCCATCATGGTAATTTATCATGAAGGTTTACGTACAGACACCATGCGTCCTTCTGACGGCATGAAGGCAGGTCTGTTGCTCAGTCTCAGTTTCGTCTGCAGAGTGTTGAAGCTGATCTCCAGCTGACACTTTTCCTGAACCTGAAACGGGATCAGATCGTTCAGTAGAGGTCGGGTGGTACGGTAAAGGTCGCGCCGTTCGGTAGAGTCTACCGATCGTTCGGTAGAGTCTACGCGATCGCGTTCGGTAGAGTCTACCGATCGTTCGGTAGAGTCGCGATCGTTCGGTAGAGGTCGCGTCGTTCGGTAGAGGTCGCGTCGTTCGGTAGAGGTCGCGTCGTCGGTGGTCGGTTAGAGGTCGCGTCGTTCGGTAGAAGCAGGTCAGACATTCAACGAGCTGCAGTAAAAACGCTGCTGGACCTTGGGTGGTTTGTGAACGGTGCGGTAATCTCTGAAGTCCTCCTGTTTGGCCTGCAGGTCTTTACGGTTTTCTCCTGGGTTCGGTTCTCCAGCCAAGGGATCGTCCGACGAATCCACTCTAGCAGCTGGATAGAAACATGAAGAAAAGCCCAGAAAATGTAAAGCAAACATGCGTAAATACATGTACCGTTGAATGAATCGTCCGTGGAACTCACGTCGCTGGCGAGCTTCTCGTAATCCTCCATCATCTGTTCATTCTCCTGGTTGACTGCCAGCACTTTGCAGATGCGATTGGCGGCTGTCTCAGCCTGTCAGGAAACAAACAGTGACTAAACTCCGATTTAAACTCACTTCCAGCAGACATTACAATCACTTAGCTCAACGTTTGGATTAGTTTTAATAACTACACTGTCTCCTCCTTCCATTTTGGTGAGAAAATATTCCACACGCAGGCAGTTAATGTCTTAAAAAAGTGACAAACGAAACTGTCTAAAATAAGGAGCTACTGAGGCATGCGATCGCTTCTGATGATTAGTTCAAAGTGCCACAAAAACCAAAGATCAGTGTCGAAACTCCATGCGTGGGAATCAAATCCATCCATCTAATTACAGATTTATGGAACAATATCAGAGCGTCTGCTAGGATTTAACACTACCACTGAAATAAAAGACAACATATTCAAAGTGATCAGAACCTTCACGTCATCATCCAAAGTCTAAAATACGTTTCAAACATTCTGCTTTACGACGAATATTCATCTTTGTTTGGAAAGCGTTAACAGCAGGGAAGAAACCGGAGTCGTCAGCCGGGTTTTCCAGAAACAAACTGTTCAGTTTGAAAACGGAACGAAAACCCAGCCGACGACAAACAGCAGAAACGGAAAAACCGGACAGAGTTTTCAGAGTTCCCATCAATTAATTTACAAATCCACCTCAAATATTTAAAACCATCAGCTATTATTTACTGCTCTCAGCAAATGGACCTTAAGAGTCTGTGTACTCTAGTTAATGATTAATCAATAACCAAATTAATTGGTTTAAAAACAGTTAATCTATCACAACTAATCATTTCAGTCCCAAAGACCTGGATGCCAAGTTTAGATAGAATAAAAGCTGGTCTGGTGCAGCGATTTAAAGCTTTCTGATGACCAAGCTTGGAAAACAATTATTTGAATAAGTCATTATTTGAATCAACACAATTAATCGTTGCAGCTATGAAATGGCTGCTGTATTTAGCCAAGTTTAATAAACTCAGCAAAGTCAAATTTTCAGCCTTTTGATGCCCAAATTAATTGACAATCATTTCAAAAATCGATTAATCACGATTAATCGCTTGCAGCGCTATGAGCCCCTGGAGTCGTGTTCAGATGTGTAGAAGCTGGTCCCGTGTGTTTTAAACGTGTCGACTGATGGGGAACTCTGCGGGATTTTCTCTGTGTTAGTGTGATTTCGAAGCGTGAGGAGCTCACCTTCTGTGCGCCAGAGAAGGCGTGATAGAAGCAGGAGACATAGGTCATAATGGCCTTCTCATCCGGCCTCAGAGTGCCCACGATGTCTAAAGGCATCCCCAGCAGAACAGAAACAGAGGTAAAACAGAAAGAGTGAAGCCAAAGCTGAAAACACCCAGAGCTCAGCGCTTCCTGGGCCCCAGCAGGGGGCCCACAGCTTCTGCTTCCTGCTAAAACTCAGATCACCTTGAGGGAAGAGGCACCACAGAGGTTTGAGAGGCCGGGACACGAAGACGGGAACGAGCCTGAACGAGTCTGCAGATTGCAAACAGATCCGCTACGGCAGAACCCCAGAATTCACAGACTGACTTTACTGTTTGGGAATCCAGAAACGCTGCAGCAAATCCGAGAAGTGAGCTGCTGACTCTAAAGATATGTTACCACAGCAACGTGGCTCAAAACTGGTGAACTAAAGAGAGAAAACTTCAATTTTTCTTCTCAAACAAGAGGAGGAAGGGTCACAGTGAAGGTCCACTGATGTGTGTTAAAAACAAAACTGCAAGGAAGATTTAGATTTTAGTGTAATTTTTCTGATTAATCAGATCTAAAAAAATGGTACATGGTGCAGATTTTTCATTTAGCCACTAATAATTTATACAGTGTTAAAAAAATAATTAGATTCCTTTTAAATTGGAAAATGTTTGATCATTTGTAACACAGAATGATCTGAAACTAAAAACAGCCAGAATAATTAAATGAGCTCTTTCTGCTGTGTAAGGCTGAGCTGATTGGTATTTTTTCAATAAACCGATTAATAATCGGATCGCATCATTTGCTTAGTCAGAGTATTTCACAGATTTTGAACCAGGTGAAACTAAAACTGCCAGAGTTTTGTGTTGAACAGATTTACAGAAACAATCCAAACAAATTGTGTTTAAAAAATTAAAAACACCTTCAGGCTCAAATTAAATACATAAATTAACTCTAAAGACATCCTGGCTTTTAGCAAGTAGAAATAATTTTGGTATCTGAATTTGAACAATGAGAAAAAATGACTGAGGAGTATGTAAATATCTGGTCTCAGCTGTAAACAGTGTTTTCCAAATTTAGGCTTTTAATAAAATACTAGACAGCACTTTTATTAGAAAACTGTGCAGTTTGACTATCAAGCACTTTACAAACCTTAAACACCGAAATTAAAGAGCTTAAGTATCTTTATAAACTATTTTTTTACACAGGCTTAATTAGCAAAATTCCTTGCAAATATTTCACCAAATCGGCAGATTTGATGGTGAAAAATCTCATAAAATCCTGGAAGGATGTTGAATAAAGTTACGATGTTCAGAAAAGAGGCAGCTGACATTCCCATCTTGGCCACTGGGTGTCAGCGTCTGCTTCAAAGTGACCCTTTGACCTTCATGTTGCTTCCTGTTAGAGCCGAGCGGATTGGGCGGATCGATTTGTTTACTTGGCACTTTGAACTGTTGTAATTCAGGTCAAAGTTTTCTGAGCAGAAAAACTTTTAGAAAAGGAGAAAATCCAACTTTTAATCATAAAGCTAAAGATTTAAGCAGCAAGTGTTTTTCTGCAGACTCATTTCAGACCCGACTCGTCTGCGTCCCAACGTGTGCAGCGACTGGGTGAGGCCATGCTGGACAGGAAGCAGGCGTTAGTAGGAGGAGGTCAGAGGTCAGGTCAGCGGTACCTTCTGTGCTCCAGAGAAGGCATGGTAGAAACTGGACACATAAGTCATTATGGCTTTTTCGTCGGGACGAGCCGTGTTCACGATGTCTACGGGGGGAGACGAGGTTATGACACGGATGGGAAAACATGCAAATAACCACAAACAACTCGGATAAAACACAGATTAGTCCTGGAGACGTCTTATCTGGAAAATAAACAGATCAGGCAGAGTCACGGCCGCAGGCTGCAGCTCCGTCTCACCGCTGCTGCTCAGGTTGGAGGACGATGGGGAGGAGCAGAGCAGGAGGAGCCGATTGCACCAAAAAAAACAACGTTTTATCAGGAAAAACACCCAAAAACTGAAAGGTTGGAGCTTTTAATACGACATATTTTTACTGGCAGGAAGAAAAAGGTTTTATTTACTCATTTTATTCATTTACAGTTCAAAATGAACAACTGAGTATCCGGGTCAAGCTAAGAAAATAAGACCCAATTATGAGAATTAAATACCCGAGTCAGAATTAAAAGAATAAAGTCGAAATAAAAAAGGTCGCAGTCTCATAGTTGTGCAGTCACGACTTTCTCCTCGTATTTCTCTTAGTTTGGTCAGAAAACTGAACTTGTTACACGCAAACAAATTCTGAATGAAAAGTAGTTGGAAGGAAAAAACTAATCTAACATTCCCTCTACCTTTGCTGGTCAACACGAGAAACGGTTTAACGCCGCGTTCGTTTAGGAATTAGGCGGCTGAATGAAAGGAACTTTGAAGGTTAACAGAAATAAATAAAGTTTGCGCCACTAAATCCTGACGAGCTAAAAGAGAAACAAACCTTTAGCTCGTCAGGATCTGGGATTCGCTGAGAAAACCTGCCGTCATGCATAGAGTGAACGTTTGTGCCCGGTTTAACATTTTTAATCTCTATATTCTGCTAAGATCTGCACAACAGTTAAAGCTCTTCTTCTTGTCTATTATCCACCCACAAAGGAAACGGCCGGACCCGGATCCCGGCTTATTGACGTAAACTAAAACTCGATGCGGGTTCTTCCTGCTCCTCTCACCATCGTCCTGTTAAAAAAAAAAAGTGATTTTTTTGCAGCGTCGACCTAAAACATCTCCAGTAAAATCTCCAGTGAAGGACTGCAGTCACATGCAGCGCAGCAGTAAAAGTCACTTTCTGCAAACTCAAACAGTTAATGATTAAAGAAACTTCCTCAGAATTAATCTGCAAACTTTTCCCCCATCCAGTTTCGTACCTTCAGCGTCCAACATTTTGGGGATGTCCAGGTGCTTCTCGGCCACCTCGAAGGCATTGTTCAGGTTGGTGACGGGGTCGTCCTGGCAGAGAGAGGACACAGCGGCGTCAGTATTTCAGCTCCCATGGAGGGGAAGGAACTCTGGGAAATGTTTCCGTTTGGGTGAAGAACCTTTCTGAGGCTGTCGTAGTCGATGAGGTCCGGTCTGTGTCTGTGGATCAGAGCGTTGAAGGCGAGGCCGTCCTTCCAGCTGGCAGGAAAAAATTCAATCCGTTTACTGTGTGCAAACATTTAAAGAATGCTCCCGCCGTTTCTCCAGCAGGTGGCACTCTTTGAACAGAATTACAGGAAAATGTCTGGGGAGAATCTAATTAGATTACTGCAGAATGTGCGCCTTGATTAAGTTTATCGTTTCATTTAATTTTAAAAATGGCAAACTAATTACAAAGATTATGACACCAGAAGCTCAGGAAGTAAAGCTTCAATCCTGCAAGTTATCCAATTTATTTTAGAAGACGGCCTGCAGGTTCGAGGCGCCGCCGCTACCTGATGTGGAAGTTTTGCACGTTGACGTTCTTGTAAGGAGCCGTCTTCCTCTGGCACCACAGCAGGAGACCCTCCTTAGCAGAGGTCTCTGCAGGGAGGAAGAGGAACAGATTTAGGGAAAGCGTTTGAGCAAAACCTGACCAAATGTCAGCAGGAGGAGAAAAGGTATGATTGATGCAGCTTCTGATGAGCTTTAGCTCCTCTTTTTGGACTGAACCCTCCAGGCTGCCGTACCTTCAACAGAGATGTCCTGGATGGCGAAGCGCAGGATGATGGTCCAAATCATTCCCAGCGTCATCTTGGCGTTTCCATCAACGATTTCTGCACAGAAAAGTTGGAGACTTCGCAGTTAGCAAAGTCTTACCACAGATTAGGAAGCGATTAATCAGTTTAATCAGATTAATTAAGATAATCGGAGATTAATTAGTAATCGACTGATCGTTAACTGGAGTAGACGGATGACAAAATGCCCACAGTCAGTCTGTAATTAAGCCCAAAACTAAAAATATATATCATTGTTTTAAACTTTTGCCACTTGAGAAGTTCTGGGTTGAAGATATTTACAGATGATGACGATTTGTTTAACCTTAAATGCAAAATGTTTACACCTTTTGTACAGTTTTTGCATAAGTGCAGCTCAATGTTTCTGCAAACAGCTTTTTTATCCTCCACTAATTAGTCGATTACTAAAGTTCTTGACTAAATAAATGATTAATCGCGATTAATCATTTAGGTTTTAATTGTTTTAGCAGAATGTTTTCCAGCAGAAAGGATTGAGCTTTTCACATGTTGGAAGAAATCTGAAGATGAAATTTTGATACAAATAATCAGTGGTGACTAAACTGTAGTCCCGTCACAATAAGTAATAAATTGCATTATAAACTAAATTGACCTCCATAATTTCTATTTTCATGATTTATAGTTCGTCTTTCTACCAAAACCTCATTTTGGTCTCACCTAGCTTTTTTTTTAATGAGACTTTCAGGCTTTATCATTTTATTTGTCGTTTCAAAATAATGCTTATCACAATAATTTTTCATCCCCCAAAATTTATTGACAGTCCTCGCCGTCATATTTTTTTTTATTGAAAAAGCAGTCAAAATATTTATATTGTTTTAAAGTATTCTAATATTGCATAAAAACATTTTGAGGCTTTAATCCCACCGATTAATCGTTAATAGCATTAATAGCAGCCAGCTGCAGATGAAACGGTTTTTAGCAGATAACGGTTTGGTCTGCAGGGGGAACTCGTGCACCAGGTGGCTGGTCGTGTTGTCCTGGGTTTTCCTGCAGCGCCTGTTAGAAAGCAGGCGTGTAGTTTGGTAGTTTGGCTCGGATTCCAGTCATAGTTCAAACAATCCTTTCGTGCTTTCGCCCGTTTCATCACAGCTTCACCCGTCACCAGCGAACTCGACCCAAATACTCCTCATTGTGTCTACATTCCTCAGGTTTACTGTCAATTTTCATGTTTTAAATTCCTCCAGTTTCAGCAGCTGGACTGAAACTGCAGCGGATCAAAAGCAGATCTGGACCTTCCTCCGGCTTCCAGCTGTCATCGTTCCTCAGCCCGTTTTCCAGCTGATGACCTTCAGCCAGAAGGCCAGACTCAAAGTTTAGGATGGGCAGCCATGTTTGTTTGTTTTAATGTTTTCTGTTTCAGTATCAGCTGAATCATGCTGCAGGAATGTCCTGGTTGTCCTGGCAGAGTGGGAGAAAGGTCACTGACCGCTAACGTTTGCTAAACACACAATGACCTCAGTGTGACGAGGCGACCCGGTTCTGAATCTGAGACATTTAACCAGCATGTCAGGATAAAAGGCTGAATACAGAAATTATTACTCCAGTTTCTGTATTAAGGGAAATGTAGTAATGGAGAGAAATTAATTTAAACATCTCTGTAATTATTCATGTTTATCTTCATAGACACATTTATTTGTAAAGGGGTTGATCCAAGATGCAGCTGAAGAAGAAGTCGGAATGGAAAATAAAATATTAAATAGGAAAATGTATACAGAAAATAGGAAAATGCCTGAAAAATAGGAAATATGAAAAACCAAAGTGAATATGATTAAAATTGAGAAAAATGTCGCCCTCATTTTACTACCAGGACGATAGAAATTGAGGTTTTGACTGAATTAAATGGCTTTTATTTATGGTTTTAGTTTTAGATAAAACTAAAAACACTGAGTTTTTAGTTTTGGCTTGTGCCAAATTCTTATTTGCATTTTCTTGCACTGTAATTATTTTAAAAGTTACACTTATAATATTTTATTTCATTAATTTCATTTAATAGTTTTTTTTTTTTTTTAAATTAACAAAGGTCCGGAGTGGAACCTTTGTATTTGCATGTTTCTGGTACACCTGTAAAGCTGACGCACAACCTACATCCGCTAAACGTAGCGAAGGACGACGTAGCCGTTTCATCCCATTGTGGGTTAATTTCTGCTTCAAAACGATCTGATTGGACGCTGGATAAGACTGTTGTGTTCAAGTTGTGCTAAAAGGAGTTAGCCTGTTAGCAAAGCTACTCAAGACAAATAGCATCTGAATGCTAACTATGTCGCAGCTAATGCTAATATCTGCATCTACGGTCAACATTTTTTTCTTCTTCTATCTTTACTTTTTAATTTCTTTTTATTTCTCTTTCTCAGTTTCCGTTTTAATGATGTAAGCCCCCCGGAAAACGTCCCAGTTAAATGACGTTTAAGTTCTACGGGGGTTTAGAGTCCCAGTTGACGGCGCTACAACTAAAACCCTAGAGGTTGGAGTCCTTGTCAAACGGTGTTTTTGACTAAAGTCCCAGAGGGATAGAGTCCCAGTTAAACGACATTTAACTGAAGACGTAACCGGGGTGCGAGTTTTAATGTTTCTATCTTTTTTTAATCTTTTTCAAAATCTCTTTCTCACTGTTTATTCAATGTCGCATGTTGTTTTTATTTCAACTATGTAAAGCACTTTGAAATGCCTTGCTGCTGAAATGTGCTGTACAAATAAAACTTTATTGATTGATTCAAAAGAAGCTCTGTGAATGACCAGGCCTTCTGAGACTCTGGAAAGATGAACTTTTCTCCAGTCTGTTGGTTAAATAACAGATTAGAAATAAATATCTTTGTTGCTGAGCTCATTTGTGTATTTATGCAATAATTTAGCAGCAAAAAAGTTTGTTTGAATTGAAAATTTAGCTTATTCCGCTAATTAAAATGTGATTAACTCTTCACTACAATTTATGTATTTGTGTCTTATTTTGGGCATTATCGGTCCTCCGTATGGTTAAATCTACCTTAAGTCAGATACAGAATTGGACCGACATGTGACTGCAGTAAAAAAAGTGACTTTTCCGAGCCGACTCTGAACATTTGGACATCGCCTGTCTCCGTCTTTCATCTCCGGCTGATTATCAAACCGTTTCATTGGACCATTTATCACCTGGTTCGGGATGTAAACAAAGAATCATCCCAGTGAGTCTGTCTGGTTCCAGCGGTCCCCCCCTGTCCTCCATCTTGTTTTCTTACCCTCGGCTCCGATGGACACCAGCTTGACTCCCTTGCTGGCGATGAAGTCCAGCGCTTTGTTGACGTTGTTGATCTTGTGGACCCTCATCTTGCCTCGCTCCGGCTTCGGTAACCGCTCGCCTACAGAGACAGAGGAGGAGGGGTGAGGGGGGTGAGGACGCGTTTCCGCACGCTCAGCAGAACCGCCGCTCCGTCAGGGAGGCTAAGGTTACCGCGGCGACGTCGGCATCACTCAAAAATGAAGTGAATGCGAGAGGAAGCCGCAGGGTTGCTACGGTTTCCGAACTTCTCCAGGCTGTCGAGGGAAGAAGTGGCAGGAATCTGAATGTTTCTCAGATTAGGAATACTTTATTGATCCCAGAGGGAAAATAAATGTTTTAGTTCATTAACTAAAACAGTTAAGAGTTTTTGTAGATGGCTGCTGGCAGGAAAGATCTCCAGTAGCAGCCTCTGTTACAGCCAATCTGAAGAAGCCTCTGACTGAAGGCAAAGTAGTTTCCAAAGACTGTCTCAGGAAGAGTTTAGGAGTCCAACACAGACAAACGGAGACAAATGGTTGGATCCACAAACAGAGATGGGAGGTTGGATGGACAAACGGATGGATGATAGATGAACAAACAGACGGACGGATGGATAAGCAGAAAGAAATGGATGTATGGATGAGTGGACAAAAGGAAAGACAAATAGATTTTTGGATGGACAAACAAAGAAACAGATGGACGGACTCAACATTTGTTGATGGAACTGAATTTCAATTTTTCCTTCCAAACCTGGAAGCTCCTAAAACAACTTCCAGGTTTTCTGGATGAAGCGATAAATCTGGCTGAAGAGGCGACCTGGCCGTCCCCCGTCCCGTCCCCGGTGCCGTCCCCCGTCCCGTCCCCGGTGCCGTCCCCGGTGCCGTCCCCGGTCCCGTCCCCGGTCCGTCCCGTGCCGTCCCCGTGCCGTCCCCGGTGCCGTCCCCGGTGCCGTCCCCGGTCCCGTCCCCGGTGCCGTCCCCCGTCCCGTCCCCGGTGCCGTCCCCGGTGCCGTCCCCGGTGCCGTCCCCGGTCCCGTCCCCGTGCCGTCCCCGGTCCCGTCCCCGGTGCCGTCCCCCGTCCCGTCCCCGGTGCCGTCCCCGGTGCCGTCCCCGGTGCCGTCCCCGTGCCGTCCCCGGTGCCGTCCCCGTCCCGTCCCGTGCCGTCCCCGGTGCCCCGTCCCCGGTCGCCCGTCCTCCCCGGTGCCGTCCCCGTGCCGTCCCGGTCCGTCCCCGTGCCGTCCCGTCCGTCCCCGTGCGTCCCTCCGTCCGTCCCCGGTCCCGTAGAACTGACCTGAGATGACTTCCAGCAGCAGCATCAGTTTGAGTCCATCCCTGAAGTCTCCTCGATGTTTTCGATCTGCGTCCCGGCTTTCCTCAGGTGAGAGTTGCACCACGCCGTGAACGTCTAAACAAAAAACAGAATAAAAATGATCCTCCTGATTTCACAACAATCTGATGTCTCAGAAACAAACATTTAACCAACAAGTAAGAATAAAAAGGACTAAATCTCTAGGAAAGTTAAAAATTGGCTATAAAATACTAAAAGTTTTGGATTAATCTCAAATGTTCATGTTTTTTGACAGATTTACTCCATTTCTTTCCCGTCTATAATGACCTCAATACACCAGTGAAGGGAACAGAGGGAGACTTTGATAATTAAAGCTGAAACAAAGCATCAGCTTCTGAAATCATTTAAGCTGAAAAGAATCAATAAACCAACACAAACGATAAACACAAACAATAAACCAACACAAACGATAAACCGACAGAAACGATAAAACGGAAACAATAAACTAACACAATCGATAAACCAACAGAAACGATAAACCAACACAAACAATAAACCAACAGAATCGATACAGAAACGATAAAAAAGAATTGATAAACAGAATCGATAAGCCGACAGAAACGATAAACCGACAGAAACGCCACTGCAGAGAAGCAAACGGATCCAAAAGGTTTGATTGGTAATCTGGTAAACAAAAACATCTGTACGGTTGCTGTGCATTCCTGAAAAAATGTGTTTTAAATAATTTTATTTCCAGGCAGTTCGTGTATCGGCCTCGTCACGCCACGATTCAAAAATAATAAATCCATCCGCCAAAACATACGATAAACGCCACGGGGTTCCTCTCCCCAAAAAACATTTAAAGCTTCAGTTGAAAACCTTGCAAAAGTAACACTGCAGCAGAAACGCAGGGAGATATAAAATACAGAAGAGGAAAACACTATTTCACCTTTTAATCCATCTTAAAAAAAACTGCTAAAAATAACATTTTAGTTTGGATTTAAAATATTCAGCCAGTTGTCTAAATAAAGAATAATTTCTGTCCTGTTCCATATAAATAAAGCAAATGTTGTATAATACAACCAAAAACGCCAAGCTAACACTGTTAGCCTAGCGTACTTAGTGGGAGAAAATGTTTGTGTTTATTTAACCAAAGACAAAATAGAAATCCTAAATCTGATGCCACTCCACTTTTGTTTACATTTCATGAAGAAGGAGGCGCGCTCAGCGTCTTTTGTGTCGTTTCCTTCAGTGGTTCTTGGTGCAGCGCCCCCACAGGCCAGGAGGGGAACAGGTTGCTCAAGGAAATTTACTAAAAAATGTTGACGAGACGCCATGTGACCCAAACCGGGTCAGAAACAGAACAAGGACCTCAACCGGTAGCAGATCATGTCTCTAGACATGCCGACATTTAAATTATTTATAATAAGCAACAGCTGATTGACTCAAACAGAACCGTTCTGCTGAACACGCCGTTTTAAAAAGCTCATTTACTGTTTGGGTTCCCAGAATAAAAACACCTTCGCCCCCCGCCATGTTTGTAATTCCTCCTGTTGAAAAACATTATGACAGGGTGCTGCTGGCCGCTCCGCCCCTCTGCCCACCGTCCCCCTGGGCCGCCGGCACAAAGCGCTCATTGAGCCCGCTGGATAATAGCACCCTTCAGCCCAAAGCCACCGAGTGTGTGTGTGTGTGTGTGTGTGTGTGTGTGTGTGTGTGTGTGAGAGAGAGAGAGAGACAGAGAGAGAGCCCCTCCCCCAGAGGGCCGGCAGTCCAGCCTCTCTCCCCTCCGTCTGCGAGCGAGCGGCCGGAGGAAAAGGAGGGTGGAGGGATTTTCGGTGGGCAGCGGCGGCAGGACAATGGTCCGCCAGCCACAGACGCGCAGAAACGGTAACAATGCAGCAGGAAGTGGCGCTGCAGTGACAGGAAGTTGCAGACAATCGGTGAAGATGCATTAATCACAGCGCTGGAGTTGTTAAAAACTTCCAATTTATCGTTAAGGAAAACGCTTTCCGGTTCGTTTCTGGATCTCATCAACATGGAGATTTTCATAAATCCCCGTTTTTATGCAGAATATTGACTCTTTACTTCATTTTTCTCTGAATTTTACTGAGCAAAACCAGTTTCCTGCAACATTCACACATCAAGATCAAGAAGTTCAACATATTCCCCTCATATGGCTGAAGTAGGGAGCCAACCAACAATTATTTTAGTAAGTTGATTGTTAGAATATTCCATTAATCAGATAAAAGCTCAACATTCTGCAGAAGCTTTATTCGACAACTTAATCTTTTGTATGCAGTATTAGAAATACATTGAAATATGAAGAGATTCCTTTTTTATAAACAAGAAACTTTTTATTGCATAAAACGCAACATATTTAGTGAATAATCGATTAATCATAATTTATCTAATTATTCGTTTCTGTGCTAAATTGTATTTAGCCAAGTTTAATCAATGAAATAAAAGCTGATTTGGGTGCAGTAAAGTCATCTTTTCATCTTCTGACTAAATTTGTTGACAACCATTTCAATAATCGATTAATCACTAGGGATGTAGTGATACAATAATCTCACGATACGTGATATTCTGCCCACGATACGATATATATTGCGATATTCAGCAAACGATACAATTCAATACACTCTTGCAATTTTCTGAAAGATTTTAGAGGGACAGAGTGATTTTGGTGACATTTTGTGACTGTTATAAAGTTGGACTGAATTAATTTAACTGAAAACTGATTAAAAGCTCCAACTACACAATACCTGGCTCTGGTTGGACACAGACTTAAAGTGGACAGCTGGACAAAATGAACCAAAGAAGTGGAGAGAAAACATGTTTCTTTTAGTTGAAACAGTCCAAACTGTAGCTTCATGCATTAGTAAAGTAAATAAAGTGAACCAAGTTCCTGCTCTGAATAGTTTGATACCTTTTTAACCTGAACATCTGAAGGAATCACTCTAAGCCTGATGACCTGGTGAAGCAAGCAGTGAGGGAACAAGGTGACAGTTGGATGTTACGATACTTAAGGATGAATATTGATTGTTTTATAGGAAAGAAAATATCGATATTATGATATTGATATTATTAAACAGCCCTATTAATCTCGACTAATCGTTTCAGCCTTTGGTTAAAGTTTCGACCTGTGATCTCCTACATGTACGATCGTTTGGGACGTGTTGACGCTCGTTTTGCTGCAGCTGAAGGCCACGTTGAGCAGATCCTTTGTCCTTCGTACCAAACCCAGCAGAGCTCAGCCTCCCTGCAGCCGCTCAGCACACCCAGCCATTATGAAGCCTCCTGTGCAGACGCAGCAGCGCCTTACTGCTAGAGCAACATTTCTGAGGTGCTGCAGTGATTTCCGTTAAAGCCCAACAAGCCTGAACATGCAGAGCTGCTCCCACACTGGATCAACAGTCCCTCCACCACGTTGCCGCGATTCTCTGACTGCTGCTCGAGAAAATTACTGATGTAAACGGCACAAAATGATCAGTTGTTTGTACTGTGTTGAACCCCAAGGTGTCAGGAACTGATGCTTTGCCTAATACAGCGTTTCTCAGATGAGGCTGAGATGCATCAAAACTTTGCCTTTTTTTAAAGAATCTATAGAGAATCAAAACTCTTAATCCTGGGAATTATGAATCGACTCAAAAATCCATTTTTGAGTCATTAGTCTCCGAGTATATTGCACATCATGCATCAACTCTCCCTCTGCTTGTATTCTCAATCATTCTGATAGTTGGATTTAAGAAGAACTGAGACTGTTGAGCTAAGCTGGTAATTTAAGTTGGAGGATTTTATGCACAAACCTATTTTTGTTTAAATATAAACTGATGGTGCAAGACCTTATAGAAATGTTTTAAATGGTCTTTTTAGTCGCATTATTTAAACAGAATCTGTAACCTATTTGAATAGAAACCTTACAGAAAACTGCAAAACAGCCAAAACACCGAGTTCCTCTAAATCAAGGCTAAAAATGCAGCAGTTTAAAGTCTTTTGATTAATAATTACTGGAATATTGACCGACATATTTGATGTGTATTGATAGAAACGTTTCTGTTGTCCATTAAAGACATGCGACTCTGTCCCAAAGCGCATCTCTGCTGAAGCTGCCGCTGTAACCTTCAGTTTTCTGGCAGAGCTCCAGACCTGCTGCGTGTTGCAGGATGATCCCAAACACGTTTTCATCAGATCCCGAGTCTGTTCTGGATCTGTGGCTGCAAGTGAAACATGAAGGAAAAGCTCTGATTCTCCGCCGTGTTTCGTTCCGCTTCGGCCCGTTTGGGTCGGCAGGGGGAGGAGAGCCGAGCAACAGGTGCAGCCTGCGACTGCGACCTTTAACCCTGGCGTGCCGTCGTCCCTCATATACGCAGCTCATCATGTGATCCGCCTGCTTTACGACGGTTAACCCGCTCCAAACGCCGGCTCTGCTGAGGGAATCTAACCTCCTGTTAGATTTAATCGGCTGAATTGAGAGAGTTAACCGGTGAATCCTGTTTAACCTGACCGAGTGTCGGCGCCGTGACCTCTGACCTCAGCCACAGATAACGAGCTGAAGGGACAGCAAATCTGGATCTGAGTGTTAAGACGGTTTAGAACGTGAAGTTCTTATGTAACTGCTGCTTCCGTCAGGCTGTGGCCGCCTCATAAAATCATTTACTTCAGGCCGTTTCCCACATCGGTGAACTTTAACTAGGACACCTGAAGAAGTTCCTCCAGCAGCATTAAGCCGCTTCGCTTCGCTGTGGACCAACGAGCTGCAGGCCACACGGCTTCATCTGCTGGGTTAACGGCTGCAGAGGAAAAACTCTCACATGCCATTTAAGGTTCTGATGAAACTGGGTCAAACCTCTGCGAGCGTTTCTAAAATAAAAAGGTAGCAAAGTTTTTATTTTCCTGCTGCTCCGGGGCTTCGCTTTTACCCCAGATGCTCAGAGCAGATCCCACAGCATCATGAAACAAACGATTAATCAGTTAATCGATTATTGAAATCAACTAATTCAGTTATTATTGTTAACTGAAGTGTACAAACGTAAAAAAAAAGGCTGTTTGTTGACAGAGCAGTAAAACTAAAACTGTAAAACACATTTTTGTAAAGTTCAATCTTCCTACTAATATCAAACTGTTTTTATATATTAAAATAAATCTGTTTAGCACCTTTTGCTTATCTGTACTGATATCAACGCAAGCAGAAAGGCCTGTTTTATTTTCTTATTTTAAAAATGAACTGAATTGTTTAAATGCATCTTTTAATCTATTGTTGATTTTACATAAAAAACTTTAGTGGTTATAAGAAAAATGTGCCTTTTTTTAACCGACTACCCAAATAATCCTTTTTGTGCAGCTCTAGTCATGACGCTGAAACAGGAAAAACAGAGATTGTTGCTCGATTCATCATTTATGGATCATCATGAGTGTTTGAGCGACTCCAAAGTGGGAAGTCAGAGCAGAAACGGCCTCGACTGCAGAGGAACCCGAGGAGTCGGCGGTGCCTTCACTGACAAACGGCTTTCATAATTTCATATTTCTAATTTTCAGACATTGTTTATGTCCAGATTTGCTGATTACTCTTCTGGTGCAGAATTAAGATCCATGTCCGACGTTAATGACTCTAAAGTTTAATAAAACGCTTGAGAACTTTTGGAACTAAATCGCATCAGATGTTTTTGTGAAAACTTCATTTTTTTCTTTTTAAGAAAAGTTGGGATCTCCTACTTTTCTTGAAAATGAGTGTAAATCCTTCTGGGATCGTCTGTTTAGTCTAAAGCAAATCTGACCCCTAATCCACTTCCTCTCTGATCTGATGGGGTCAAAGGTTACAGATAAGACCGATATCAGATTAAAGAGACAAAACCAGGCAGAAAAACACACGACAGAGCAGACACACCCCTGAGAGTCCATCACACACACACACACACACACACACACACACACACACTCCTTGAGCAGGAATGTACTCTAGTCACAAAAATCCAACCACCTACTCACACCTGCTGCATGCTTGAAGCTCACCAATTAGTCCCACACCCAATTTCTCAACCCATCCGCCGTGTTTAGGCTGCACACAAGTCGTATGTGTGTTAGTGACCCATTCCCCCTACTCACACACACACACACACACACACACACACTCGGAGAGATAAGGGTGTGTCCTAGGATTGGAAAGAATGAGGCAGGTTGAAAGCTGCTGTTGCTCAACGCCTGGAGATCTTCTCATGACGGCAGCAGAGGGTGTGTGCTTTCTGTGGGTCACACACCCGTTTTTCCTCCCCCTTACACACCAATGAGCTCATCAGCAGTTTGATGCACCGACGTCAAACTGCGACACCAAACCAGGACTCCTTCAAACCAGGTCCGACTCCTTCAAACCAGGTCCGACTCCTTCAAACCAGGTCCGACTCAGCCCAGAAGGAAACCAGGAACTAGAGACCAGGCCTGAAATCTGGGCGTAGTGACGGACTCTGACCTGCACAGCCACATAAAGGCGGTTACAAAGTCGGCCTTCTGTCACCTGGAGGACATTTCCAGCACCGAGTCACTAACATCTGGGTCAGCGGTTCTTAACCTTTGTTGAGGTACCGAACCCACCAGTTTCATATGCGCTTTCACTGAACCCATCTGTAGTGATGAATAAAATATGATTCGTTTCCCCCCCAAATTCAAGACATACTAGATCACCAAGTCGTCTTAAAGGTAGAGTCTCTGAGAACAGTTCTTCAAAATCTAGTCAGTGTTTCCAGCAAAGTTGAGCTGATTGTCTGTCCAGGAACGACCCAAGATATTTAAAATGTGACACAGTTTCAACAGGTTGGCCATCGACAGAAACTGGAACCACTTTAAGGTTTAGATCATTTAATTAGTTCTACATTCTTAAGAGAACGAAAAATTAATGATAAATAATAAATACTTTGCAGTTTTCTGATTTAGTAATGTAATTATATCAGTTGTGTTACCACCTCCACACCACTAGAGGCAGCACCAACCCGGAAAAGATGCGACTAAGGAGCAGATTTAGACCGAAAGCTACAGAGTTTGTTAAAAACTGAGCTTTGCTGAAGTAAATAAAGACACGAGTTCAAATCCCTGCTGAGAGTGAAGCTCCTCCAATCAGGGCTCCTCTGAGCTCTGATTGGCTAAGCAATGTAACGTGATCCTCTGATTGGCTAAGCAATGCAACGTGATCCTCTGATTGGCTAAGCAATGCAACGTGATCCTCTGATTGGCTAAGCAATGTAACTGATCCTCTGCAGCAGGTGATGTCAAAGCGCAGCGTCATCACGACTTTACACAAGTGAGTCTTTACCTGAGCGGCAGCAGAGGCTCCGCCGAACCCCTGGGGTTCTGTTGGACCCAGGTTAAGAACCAGTGGACTAGACCAACTCATCTATGCGCTGAGCTTCTACTGAATCCCTGGAGCTCAGAGATTTTAATCAATTGATCATCAGCATAATCAATCACTAGAATAATTGATGTCCGACCTACTGTTCCTAGTGTGAAACTTCACTTGGCTTTAATTTCTCGCTGCAATCGGCTAAAACGAAACCCTCGGAGCGGCTCACAGGGAGCTGGATGGCGCCGACCCGCCCGGCGCTGTGACATCACCCTCCATCGGTCTGAGGAACGCGACATGCAGCGGCGGCACGTTGCTGGATGGTGCGCCGAGACCTGCGGCGCTCCGGTTCGTCCTCCGAGGGAATCTGCCACCAACCGACTCCCCCCCCCCTCCGCTGAGCTCACCTGGATGCAGGTCTGCACCCGCCTGCCCCACTGGGAACCAGTTCAACCAGCCGCCAGCCGCCAGCAGAGGTGTGAGAAACAGCAACCGACGTCTCTGGAGCCCGTCGATCAGTCAGGTTTGTTTGTGCTGCATCAGGAAAAGCATCGTTGGCACCTCGTCTAGTCAGGAGCCGCGTTGGAACGTCGTGGTTTTGGGGAAACTGCCTCTTTAAGGGACGACATTTTCCAGCGACTTGATTCTGATTTTCAGGATCGTGAATCGATTCAGAAATGATTACAAAATCAATCAAGTTAATTTGTGTAGCTCATTCCAGCAGCTTCACATCATGAAACAAACATCCTACAGTCACCAACAGTGAAACCATCAAACGTTTTGTCATTAAAATCATCAATGCACGTCAAACATCCTGGTCAATGTTCCAGTTTACGGTTCAAAAGCAGAGCTACACAGATGGGACTTCAGGACGTCAGTGTTTTGCAGTTTTCTGGAAGTTTACTCCATGTTTGGTTCTGGTTCTGGATGCAGGCCAGAACCTGAAGACCTGAGAGGTCCAGCAGTTTGATACTAGGGCTGTATAACAATATCGATATTGCGATATACGTCGATATTTTCTTTCCTAGAAAACTGATTGTTGGGTAAATTGTATTATCATCAACTATTTGTTGTGCCTTTATTTTCTTAGTTTATGTACTCTTATTAGTTTAGTTATATATTTTCTGTATTGTTAATCTTTCTGATTTCCTTTCTCACCGGTTTTGACCTCTTAGATTGTGATTGTTAGTGATAATCTGTGGCGCTGTAACTGTGTGAAAGTGTCTTTCCCTCCCTTTAGAGTTACAGGCTCTCTGTGATTAGGGATCCTAAACACAATAAAAAGAGAGGAGCAGGCAAATGTGCTTTCAGAGCAGTAGGAGATTTGTAACTGAAAGCTCATCTCTGTCTGTTCTCCTCGCGAGTATTCAGAATCTAACTCTCTTGTCTTTCCTGTGTTATTTGCTGTGTTTAATAGGTGTCAACTCTGACACTGATATTCATCCTCAAGTATCGTAACGTCCAACTGTCACCTTGTTCCCTCACTGCTGGCTTCACCAGGTCATCAGGCTTAGAGTGATTCCTTCAGATGTTCAGGTTAAAAAGGTATCAAACTATTCAGAGCAGGAACTTGGTTCACTTTATTTACTTTACTAATGCATGTCAGCTACAGTTTGGACTGTTTCAACTAAAAGAAACATGTTTTCTCTCCACTTCTTTGGTTCATTTTGTCCAGCTGTCCACTTTAAGTCTGTGTCCAACCAGAACCAGGTATTGTGTAGTTGGAGCTTTTAATCAGTTTTCAGTTAAATTAATTCAGTCCAACTTTATAACAGTCACAAAATGTCACCAAAATCACTCTGTCCCTCTGAAATCTGTCAGAAAATCGCAGAAGTGTATTAAATTGTATCGCTTGCTGAATATCGCAATATATATCGTATCGTGGGCAGAATATCGTGTATCGTATCATGAGATTATTGCATCACTACAGCCCTATTTGATACACCAGCAGCAGATATTTAAGCCTCTCAGTGATTTATGAACAGAAGCATTTTAATCAAATAAAACTGGCAAAACCTGCTGATGTCTTATTGATCACTTAAGCTGTTTTTTGTGTTTGAAACATTTAAAGATACAAACACGTTTCTAAAATAAAAGTCCTTGTTTCCTAAAACAGCATTCCTGTAGAGAACGGTTTGATTTGTAGCAAAGGATGAATCTGCAGATAAACGATATTCCTGACATCCACTCAGCTTGAATACTGCAGAGCTGAGCTGTTGATAATTTTTGATTAATCAATTGATAATTGGGTAACAAAAGGTGCTCAACAGATGTTTTTGAACCGGATGGAGTTAAAAGTTCCACTTTAGGAGCTCTGGGTTCAACAGGTTTTTTTCTCCATTTTAAAGGTAAAATTTCTGCATCATTTCAGCTTAATCGATTATTAAATAACATGAGTTTGTTGTTTTAGCAAAAACCTTTGAGTCTCTATACTCCAGTTAACAATTAATCGATTACATGACAACTATTTCAACGATTGATTAATCTGATTAATCATTTCAGCCCTGATTATAAGTCAGAGATTCCTCTATAAACCGATTCAAGGCCTACTTACTGCTTATCAAGTGGAGATGAATATCTTAGTTTGTTTGCTTTTTAAGAGTCCAATTTCATCACCAGATAATTTTTTAAGAGTTTGAGCCTTTAATCTCAGCACTGTGGATCACCGAGGCATAAAAACAGAGTAAGCTCCATGTTGGATCGCAGCTTCTTCAGTCCGCTGCCCGTCTCTGTATTATTCTAAACACAGAGTCAGAGAAGCAGCAGATGAGACTGGTCACTAACTGTGATTTAAAACCAACCTTCTGCACCGTTTTTATGCTGCAGCAGCTCAGCACCGAGGAAACACTGAAACCAAAATCGAGGAATTTGAAAACTGTAAAAACAAGAACAGCAGCGACAGTAAAAGTTTTATATGTGGACGTTTTGGCAGGAGGAGCAACCTCAAGGAAGTTGGACTGGATCTGCCGCTGCACCAGGCCGGGCCAAAACCAAGGAGTCCAGCATCTGGCCCGGTCCGGTCCGGCCCGGCTGCAGCGCTCCTATTCTTAGATTAAATAAAGGGCTGTGCTGTGAAATTAAAGTGCTATTAATGTTTCACCTTATTTCACCACAAAAAACTAATCAAGTATTTGTTTATTTTGTAGAGCTTATATTTTAGTACACTTAAAATAAGACAAAACTCTAAGTTTTTAGCAAGAAAGGAAGCTTGTTTTAAGTCAATAACTTTATATATGAAACAGTTCCTGTTCCACTGGCAGATTATTTCACTGATAACATTTTCCCCTACGTTACCGACCCGCTGCAGCGTGATCCTACCCTATCTCCTTACTAGCTGCTGGCTGACGATGACTAGCATTGGTTTTAGCTGTTGTCAGTATAACGCTAAATCTTATACGCTGACATATAACAAATGCCAAACAAAATTGTCATTATGACAGCTAGAATGGTCAGGGAAAAGCTTTAAGAAAAATAGCGAGGGAAGCTAAGTAGTTCAGTTATGCTAGCTTGACTTTGACAATGCTAACATGTAGGTATGAAGAATCAGTGTTTCATTCAGTAAAATAAAAAAAGCGACTAAACATCAACTCTGACAGATCATACAGTAGAGCAGTGTTTAAGTTATCTAATCTAACCACGTGTTGGCTTAGCAAATAAAGTAGCTAATCTACACCTGTAGCTTAGCTAATAGCAGCGGTAGCTAATTATACTCGTGTTGCTTGCAATGCACTAATCACCACGTGTTAGCTTAGCTAATAGCAGCAGCTAATCTACCACCGTGTTAGCTTAGCTAATAGCAGCGTAGCTAATCTACCACCGTGTTAGCTTAGCTAATAGCAGCCGGTAGTTTAAATCACAGCAAACTCACGTGTTAGCTTAGCTAATAGCAGCGGTAGCTAATCTACCACCGTGTTAGCTTAGCTAATAGCAGCAGCTAATCTACCACCGTGTTAGAAACACTTAGCTAGATAGCAGCAGCTAATCTACCACCGTGTTAGCTTAGCTAATAGCAGCGGTAGCTAATTACCACGTGTTAGCTTAGCTAATAGCAGCGGTAGCTAATCTACCACCGTGTTAGCTTAGCTAATAACAGCAGCTAATCTCCCACCTTGTTAGCTTAGCTAATAACAGCAGCTAATCTCCCACCTTGTTAGCTTAGCTAATAGCAGCGGTAGCTAATTTACCACGTGTTACTTAGCTAATAGCAGCGGTAGCTAATCTACCACCGTGTTAGCTTAGCTAATAACAGCAGCTAATCTCCACCTTGTTAGCTTAGCTAATAACAGCAGCTAATCTACCACCTGTTAGCTTAGCTAATAGCAGCGGTAGCTAATTTACCACGGTGTTAGCTTAGCTAATAGCAGCGTAGCTAATCTACCACCGTGTTAGCTTAGCTAATAGCAGCAGCTAATCTACCCACCGTGTTAGCTTAGCTAATAGCAGCGGTAGCTAATTACCACGTGTTAACTTAGCTAATAGCAGCGGTAGCTAATCTACCACCGTGTTAGCTTAGCTAATAACAGCAGCTAATCTCCCACCTTGTTAGCTTAGCTAATAACAGCAGCTAATCTCCCACCTTGTTAGCTAAGCTAATAGCAGCGGTAGCTAATTTACCACTGTGTTAACTTAGCTAATAGCAGCGGTAGCTAATCTACCACCGTGTTAGCTTAGCTAATAACAGCAGCTAATCTCCACCGTGTTAGCTTAGCTAATACAGCAGCTAATCTCCACCTTGTTAGCTAAGCTAATAGCAGCGTAGCTAATTTACCACTGTTAACTTAGCTAATAGCAGCGGTAGCTAATCTACCCACCGTGTTAGCTTAGCTAATAGCAGCGAGCTAATCTACCCGTGTTAGCTTAGCTAATAGCAGCGGTAGCTAATCTACCACCGTGTTAGCTTAGCTAATAACAGCAGCTAATCTCCCACCTTGTTAGCTTAGCTAATAACAGCAGCTAATCTCCCACCTTGTTAGCTTAGCTAATAGCAGCGGTAGCTAATTTACCCGTGTTAACTTAGCTAATAGCAGCGGTAGCTAATCTACCACCGTGTTAGCTTAGCTAAAAGCAGCAGCTAATCTATCCACCGTGTTAGTTAGCTTAAATTAGCAGCGGTAGCTAATCTACCACCGTGTTAGCTTAGCTAATACAGCAGCTAATCTCCCACCTTGTTAGCTTAGCTAATAACAGCAGCTAATCTCCCACCTTGTTAGCTTAGCTAATAGCAGCGGTAGCTAATTTACCTCTGTTAGCTTAACTAATAGCAGCGGTAGCTAATCTACCACCGTGTTAGCTTAGCTAATAACAGCAGCTAATCTCCCACCTTGTTAGCTTAGCTAATAACAGCAGCTAATCTCCCACCTTGTTAGCTTAGCTAATAGCAGCGGTAGCTAATTTACCTCTGTGTTAGCTTAACTAATAGCAGCGGTAGCACTGCACCCATTAATAATCGCATAATACCAAGCCTAAAAATCATAAAACGGAATGTTCTGTTCTTTATGTGGGAAATGTTTGAGTGTTTTTTGCTGTTAAATTCTGAAATGAAACGTGGTTGTCAGTTTCTATGGCAACGCGTCTCTGTGTAGCGTAGCCGACACACAGAGCAAGAAAAGTGGTTTTGAGTTGTCTTTAAGGGTTCTTAAATGAATAATTCCTTCATCTTCGGGGTTCATTTCGTTAGCGATTCTACCGCTGCAGCGTGGCTACAGAGTAAAATAATCGTGTTTTTGCCCTCCAGCTTTGTGCGCATGCGTAAAATTCCCAGATGTAAAACAACAACATGCAAGGGGTTGATAAGTGAAATAAGTGAACTAGAACTCATCAATACTGAGGAAATTATTGATTTAAAACAAGTTCCTATATCTGAAAGGTCATCCACTAGTTAGCTTTGTTTCATTTCAAGTGTACCAAGACATTTGCAGTGGAAACAAAAACAAAATACTTGGTTCGATTTAGTGTTTTCTCAGCGCAGTGTGGATTTCACAGCCGGGTTCCTGCAGGCCCATTCAGACGGCGGCGTAACCGGATCTGCAGCTCGCTACTGTACAGCAGCAGCGCAGGAACGGGACACCGTCCCCCCCGCAGGCCCAACCGGGCAGGCGGCGCGATTTCACATCTGCACAACTCAGGCAGCTGAGAAGAGGAAAAACAATAAAAATCCTCCAAGACAGAAACGAGCGGGCCGGAACGAGGGCGGCGGCGGCGGCGGCGGCCCAGAGCGGGGAGATCGACGCCCCACAGCAGAGCACAGGGGTTCCTCCGGTCTCATTATCTCCTCAAGTCTGGACAGGTGATCATTAACATGTGTGCACAAACACAGAAACAGAGGGGGCCTCTGCTCCCGCTTCGTGTGCCGACAGGTAGTCTGGAGAAAAACACACACAACACACACACACACACACACACACACAAGGCGTAATTGCTGTGTACTTCTTGGCCGGCCTGATGCCCCTCAGATATACCATTATGTGAGTCAACAACTTAACACAGACCGTTTTTAACAAGCTTCCTCGCTCACTGAGGAGCCTCAATACAGCAGCAAACAGAAACAAAAGGAATGACTGAGAATATGGAGATAAATGTTAGAAAAACACTGCAGCTGGAAAGGGCAACATGACTTTGTGTCCAAGTCTGCATCACGTTATTGTATCTTCAACTGAAATACTGCAAAAAGAAGAACATCTTACTAAGTATTTTTGATCTGCTTCTCGGTTCAAACATATTTATTATTTCACTTGAAATGAATAAAAACGTACAGGTAACTTTTCAACAAAACATCGGAGTGTAGGGCGGTATAATAATATCGATATCGCGATATATATCGATATTTTCTTTTCTAGAAAAAAATCGATATTCATCATCAAGTATCGTAACGTCCAACTGTCACCTTGTTCACTCACTGCTTGCTTCACCAGGTCATCAGGCTTAGAGTGATTCCTTCAGATGTTCAGGTTTAAAAGGTATCAAACTATTCAGAGCAGGAACTTGGTTCACTTTATTTACTTTACTAATGCATGAAGCTACAGTTTGGACTGTTTCAACTAAAAGAAACATGTTTTCTCTCCACTTCTTTGGATTCATTTTGTCCAGCTGTCCACTTTAAGTCTGTGTCCAACCAGAACCAGGTATTGTGTAGTTGGAGCTTTTAATCAGTTTTCAGTTAAATTAATTCAGTCCAACTTTATAACAGTCACAAAATGTCACCAAAATCACTCTGTCCCTCTGAAACCTTTCAGAAAATCACAAAAGTGTATTGAATTGTTTCGTTTGCGGAATATCACAATATATATTGTATCATGGGCAGAATATCGTGTATCGTGTTGTGAGGTTATTGCATCACTACAGCCCTATCGGAGTGTGTCCAAAGTGAGGCCCGGGGGCCATTTGTGGCCCTTGAAAGGATTTTGTTCGGCCCTGGCTACAAATGGTGAAAACAACCGATGAAGCCAAACCAAAGATACTTGGTAAGATTTAGTGTTTTTGCAGTGAAGAAACAGGATTTTAACTGTTCGACCTTAAGGTCTGGTGAACGGCGGCGTCCTTATGTGACTTAATTTGTCTGAATTAACTCTGATCTAAAGCAGATTTTTGGGAAGGGTTTTCTATAAAGGTTGCATTATTCATCATGGCTGGGTGTTCCCATCAGATTAATCTGACAAATAAGTTTCCTCTTGTCAAACATTTACTGTGCAGACAAAAATATAACCAGATTCAAGCCGTTTCAAACAGGAATAACTCGTAACTGGTCGTTTCTACAAACAGCTGCTGCTTCTTGATTGGAGCTTTGGTTGTAAACGGCGATGTTATGGCTGCTGTCTGAACTGGACATGATAAAAATATGCTTACTGGAGCAGATATTTTACATTTTAAACATTACAATCCTTTTCAGCTTTGGTTTGCACATCAGGCTGTAAAAACACCACCTCGTTGCCATGGCTACACATCATAACTAGGGCTGTAGTGATACAATAATCTCACGAAATGATGCAAGATATTCTGCCCATGATACAATATATATTGTGATATTCCGCAAACGAAACAATTCAATACACTTTTGCGATTTTCTGACAGGTTTCAGAGGGACAGAGTGATTTTGGTGACATTTTGTGACTGTTATAAAGTTGGACTGAATTAATTTAACTGAAAATTGATTAAAAGCTCCGAACTACACAATACCTGGTTCTGGTTGGACACAGACTTAAAGTGGACAGCTGGACAAAATGAACCAAAGAAGTGGTGAGAAAACATGTTTCTTTTAGTTGAAACAGTCCAAACTGTAGATGACATGCATTAGTAAAGTAAATAAAGTGAACCAAGTTCCTGCTCTGAATAGTTTGATACCTTTTTAACCTGAACATCTGAAGGAATCACTCTAAGCCTGATGACCTGGTGAAGCCAGCAGTGAGGGAACAAGGTGACAGTTGGACGTTACGATACTTAAGGATGAATATCGATTTATTTCTAAGAAAGTAGATATATATCGCAATATCGATATTCTCAGCCCTAATCATAACTGTCCAAAAGTTTTTTTTTTTCGTTTTTTTTTTTTAAAACCCAGCAAAAATCTGATGCAAACATCTTGCATCTGATTTAGAAATCAGTTTGTTTTTCAATCCAGCAAACCAAAAATGCTACGGTAGTTGAATCCCATGCTTCATTTCTGGAAAATACCAACTCGGCCCATAAAACAGAATATCTAATCTCACATTACTGCCTACATGATGCATTCTAGATTTTACAAAATGGCATTTTATTCTCCAAAACTCAAAGGTTTAAACGATAAGAGAGAGAAAGGAAATGAGGGTGGGAAGAAAAAGGCTAAATGTCAGTTGCAGCGTTTGGTCATTTTGGTCATTTCTCCATTCATTCAAGTCTCTTCCTGCCTTTGTTGGTCGCCGAGTCCCACCAGGGGTCACAACGCCGCCAGGGGTCGAAACGCCGCCAGGGGTCACAACGCTGCGATTACCACCGCCAGCGTCTACATCAAGATCAGCGAGAAAATAGCTTAAAAACTGAAGGAAACAGTTTACAACACTCACCAAGAACCAGAGTCCTTCAGTGACCCCTTACATTTACTCAATTTACACCAATAACTTTATGAAAAAAAAAAAAAACAACTTTTAGGAGTATTTATACTCCTCCATCATCTGAGTAATTTTATTATGACGCATCTCTTATTTGAGTAAAACTTCTGCGTTTTCTTCCCACTGAATGAAAAACATGTTATAACCAGAAATTCACCAGACAGACACAGAGCTGCAGTTTCTGTTAAAGTTTCAGTTCTTTATTGAAAAACTGATTTGGAAAACCTTTTTGCCTGCTGTTCTGTTGTTCAACATATTTTTACACAAATAAAAATTTATTTGATAAAAAGTCTACTCAAATACTGATCAAATTATCAATAATTAAACCAAAATATGAAGTTAAGTGGAAATTCTTTCTCAGAAATGTCAAAAATGGAACATTTTCATAAGTTTTTTACTAAAAAGAAACTGATTTTGGAAACATTTTATTTTGTTATTTATATGATTTTTATTTTTATTTTTGTCCATAAAATACCAAAATTCCCACTTAACTTTATATTTTGATGTAATTTTAAAGTGTTAAATGATTGAATTTGATCAGTTGCTCACTACTGAGTAGACTCTTTACTAAATACTCATGTTGACGTGGTTCTGCTCGGTGTTGTATAGTAACGAAGTAAAAACACTTCACTACTTTACTTAAGCATATCTTGCAGTACTTCATACTTTCCTCGAGTATGAACATTTTTTGATAACTTTCACTTTTATTTCACTATATTTCCCAACTTAATTTCCTACTTTCACTCTGATACATTTTCAATGTGTGGTTTAGTTACTCGTTACAAAAAAGCGAGAGAGAGAAACGCTGGAGTTTTGACCCACCTACTGATTGGCTGCTACAAAGCCGGACACAAATGGAGCCTCATACACAATGAACCACATATACACAGTCCAGTCACATTAATGTGACCACCACGTACTTTCCACTTCAGAGTTAAATAACCAATCACAGAAGGCAGGTGGCAGCACAGTGCAGTTGAGCGTATATAAAGGGTGTGTGTGGGCTTCGGAAAACATTTCAATCGTTGGCGTAATGCAGAAACGAAGCGATTTATCCGACGTCCAAAAGGGCATGATCATTGGCTTTCGGGCTAAGGGTGGAAGCATTTCCGAAACGGCTGAGTTTGTGAACTGTTCGCGTGCCGCCGTGGTAAAAGTGTACCGTGCATGGCAAAATGGGACTGTCCAAAATCAACGACGTGGCAAATGTGGTGCACCACGGGCCATAGATGACAGAGGCGAACGACGGTTGCGGAGATGCGTTCGGGCAGATAGACGGGCTACCGTTGAGCAACTGACCACTAAAATGAACCAAGGGGCTACCACAAGTGTCTCCCAAACCACTATTCAGCGAACATTGCTGCGTCTGGGCCTCCGAAGCGGACGCCTGGTTCGTGCACCTATGCTGACTGGTGTTCATCGACGACGAAGGCTAGAATTTGCACGCCAGTACAGCAGCTGGACGTCCACTGAGTGGCGACAGGTAGCGTTTTCAGATGAATCGCGTTTTATGCTCCATCGGACAGATGGACGTTGGCGTATAAGGCGTGAAACCTCTGAAAGGAACCACCCTGCAACCATTGCAGGAACGGTCCAAGCTGGAGCGGGAGCATTATGGTCTGGGGAATGTTTTCCTGGCATTCTCTGGGTTCACTGATTATTGTGGAAGGCACGATGGATCAATACAAGTACGCATCTGTCCTTGCGGACCATGTCCACCCCTACATGCGCATTGTTTTTCCTCAGGATGATTGCATCTTCCAGCAGGACAATGCGAGGTGCCATACAGCTGCCAGTGTACGTGCGTGGTTCGAAGAGCACCAGGATGAGTTTACCGTCCTCCCCTGGCCAGCAAACTCACCTGACTTAAACCCAATCGAGCATCTGTGGGACCATCTCGATCGAGTTGTTGCGCGCCATGGATCCTCAACCGCGTAATCTAGCGCAGCTGGCCACGGCATTAGAGTCGGCATGGCTCAACATCCCAGAGAAGACCTTCAGGGACCTAAGTGACTCTCTTCCTGCACGTCTCGTAGCAGTTCGCTCTGCGAAAGGTGGTTATTCTGGCTTTTGACAGATGGTCACATTAATGTGACTGGACTGTGTACGTACGTATGTGGTTCATGTCGTATGGGGCTCCATTTGTGTCCGACCCCGACTTATACTTTTCATTACATTACTTGAGTACATCCATTTTTACAGTAATTTCCATACTTAAGTACAAAACGTTTCAGATACTTTAAGACTTTAACTCAAGTAACATTTCAGTCAGTGACTTGGACTTTTACCAAAGTCATATTTTTGAGAGGAACCTAAACTTTTACTAGACTCTGAGATTTCAGTGCTTTATACAACACTGGTTCTGCTCCTACTCGAGTAGTTTTTGGCTCCTCTGCCCTCCCGTATCCAGGATGAACTCCAGCTCATGTCGGCCATATTTGTGGCTTTCCTTCCCCCCAGAACGAGTATTTCACCAGAACATGAGGCCGCATCTCGCTGCTGCTGTGTGTCAACAGAAACCGGCTGAGACTTGGGCAACGCGGCTTTACTCCATATCTCAGTCCCATGTTGCATAACTGTGTTGACACTGTCCACCACAGAAACCTCGCGTCCATTTCTTCACTCGGCCCGTTGGGTCACTACGACGTCGGACCAGAGAATTTAAATTTTTCGCTGGGGAACTGAATCCACGTTGTGATAACAGGCTCAACAAAGCATCGACTTACTTTCTACTGTTGTCACCAGGAAACCAAGAGCTTAGAAATATTAATCCTTCAAAGAACACGGGACCACAAAGGCTCTGCAGCTTTTAAGGAGGAAGTAAAGACTGAAGTTAAAGTTACCACCTTTACAACTTCCTTAAGGAGGCAATAAGCTGAGGAGTCAGTGAGGATAAATACCACCCAGAGCGAGAACAATACATGGGAAACTACGGAGGGTGGAGCGTGCCATTAATTTAATAAAACTGGAAATAAACACATAGAATTATTGATAGTGATTTAATGTTAGAAAACTAAAACATTCCTGTGCTGAAGCACATTATGAATCAACTAAAACCGTCAACTTTATCCATTAATTTCAGTGGGTGGGGTCAGAGCTGCTTTTATAGAGACCCTGACGTCTGATTGGCTGCCAGAAACTGTAAGTAAAGACAACTTCCTCCCATTCTGAGGCCAAAATCTGTACCTGACGGCACAAACAGCTTCAATAATGTTTAAATTGGTGAGAAACTTCAGCCTTGCTCTAAAATAACTAATAATTCACGCAAAAGCGTTAGCTGGCGTTAGCTAGTGGGCAGGGCTAACGTCAGCTAAGCCTAGAGAAATTAATAGAAGCATTTCAGACCAAGCTATAGACAATTTGTAGTAAATAAATATTTATTGAAATTGTTTCCACACTTCCAGAGAAAATATCGACAGCGGTAACAAACTTGTAAGAAGTTGTTTTGACCTGCTGATTGAAGCAGCAAATCAGACGTCAGGATCTCCCCTAATCCCGCCCACTGAGTATATATCGTTTAAATGTATTAATTTTGTGCTTCAGCACAGGAGCAGCTATACCATAATTCATATTTCAGACCATGTTTATTAGATTTCTGTATTTTTTCAAGTTTAACAAGTTAATGACACTTAATTATTTACTGTAATTTGACACTCCTGATTCTCCATAGAAAACAAAAACCTCCTCTTAAGAGTAAATCTGAACTGCTTTGAACAAGTAAAACTCAAAAGAGAAAGTTGATTTGTGTTCATGTCTGCATGTTTAAATGAAAATAGTTTTCCGTCATCAGCTGAATTTAATGAAACACGGGGAAGTCTTCCTGGAACAAAATAAAAAGACGAGACACTTAAACTCTGCTGACTGAACATTCACTGGTTGCAACGGGCAGAGAACTCAAAAACTGTTCTCACGGGTAAAAGTATTTGGTAAAAACTGATCAAATTTATTTAACATTCAAAAATTACATTATTGGGTATTTTAAGGACAAAAATGACAATTATTCATAATAACAGAAAATAAAACCAAACAAAAGAAAATTCTTCCAAATCAGTTTCAGTAAAAAAAAAAAAAAAAAAAAAAAACTTATGAAACTAAAAAAACTGGGTAACACTTTATTTGAAGGGGGTGAAAAAAATGTCTGTCATAAAAATGACATAAGACATCATGAACATAAATAAACCATGAATATTTATGACTCTTGTCATAAAGCGTCATTCTGTAAATTATGACACTTAATACAAAGTTGACATTATTCACAATGTCTTTATGACAACTAACCAATAAATCATTATGGTTTAAACTTTACCTTTAATAACAAAGTTACCTAATTTTTAAACTGCAATCAGTGATACTTTTATGACAAATTTATATCAGTAATGATTTATTGGTTAGTTGTCATAACAAAGACATTTTGAATAATGTCAATTTTGTATTAAGTGTCATAATTTACCGAATGACACTTTATGACAACAGTCATTAATATTTATGAAGGCTTATTCATGTTCATGACAGGAGTTATGTCATGTTTATGACAGTGTCATGTAGGGCTGTACAATAATATCAATATCGCGATATATATCAATATTTTCTTTCCTAGAAAAAAATCAATATTCATCCTCAAGTATCGTAACGTCCAACTGTCACCTTGTTCACTCACTGCTGGCTTCACCAGGTCATCAGGCTTAGAGTGATTCCTTCAGATGTTCAGGTTAAAAAGGTATCAAACTATTCAGAGCAGGAACTTGGTTCACTTTATTTACTTTACTAATGCATGTCAGCTACAGTTTGGACTGTTTCAACTAAAACAAACATGTTTTCTCTCCACTTCTTTGATTCATTTTGTCCAGCTGTCCACTTTCAGTCTGTGTCCAACCAGAGCCAGGTATTGTGTAGTTGGTGCTTTTAGTCAGTTTTCAGTTAAATTAATTCAGTCCAACTTTATAACAGTCACTAAATGTCACCAAAATCACTCTGTCCCTCTAAAATCTTTCAGAAAATCGCAAAAGTGTATTGAATTGTATTGTTTGCTGAATATCGCAATATGTCGTGGGCAGAATATCGTGTATCGTATCGTGAGATTATTGTATCACTACATCCCTAGTGTCATGTCAGTCTTATTCACCCCCTTCAAATAAAGTGTTACCAAAAACTGCAAGTGTGTCTGAAGTTTTAGTTAAAACACGTTTGTTTTTTATTCAGAGGATCCAGAAATTTTACTCAAAAAAGTGACTAAAGTAAATGTAATTGAGTAAATGTAACTAGTTTCTACCAAATTGATATTTGTGGACATAAAACAAGCAAAGTGCAGACTTTTTTTTCCTGCACACTTTTACTATTGATCCTTTCCAGATGCGACTTTCCCTCCTCCGCTGGATTCGTCGGCAGAAACACGTTTTTTCCGTCTCCAGCCGTCTCCGAACAAATCAAACGCCCGGCGGTTTCACGCTGCGCTTACGTGAGCTCTGCTCCACGCCAGGAATGTGTGCTATGCTCTTCCTCCCTCCTGCCCCCTTCCATGCATCCTTCTCTACCACTCAGACCTCATTTCCTTCCTCATTCCACCTTCATCTCCGTCTCCTCTCACAAGCCGTCAGGCAGGTTCAGATGAACCGTCTGTAGACTAAGATATTCACACGAATGTGCCAAATTACAAATGGCGTAAAATGAAAGCATCCCACTGTAGCTGTAGGTCAGGAGTGTCCAAAGTGCGGCGCAGGGGCCATTTGAAGCCCGTGGAATGATTTAAACATGATCAGGTGGTTGGAGAAGTTTTTATTTTTACTGATAAAACGTTAGAATCTTGCCACAATGCATCATGTTATGCACAACAGCACACATTTGTCTTTTAATAACCACTTTGTTCAGTTTACCGTCATGGGAAATGTGACCACATCTATCCAGTGGGTTTTAATCAAAATACCTAAATCTCCTTTTGATTACATTTGTTAAACTTGGCGTTTTATAAAGAAAAAGTTACCAAAATCATCTTATTGATGATACAAAAACAAACTGGTATACTCGTTTCAAAAATAAAAGCTGCAAACTTTGGGATCAACAATGAGGCAAAGACTCACTATTCTGTCTCATCATGGGTAAAGCCATTTCTCCTGCCAACGCTAGGCTTGCATGTTTGCTTTGGTCATATTTACCCAGAATGCCTTGAACTGTAGTCCACTTCCTCTTTTTGGAGCCTTCTCCAATCCGCTTGGTGTTCACATAAGCATTCAAATAGAGATAATAAGGCTGCGTTCGCACTGCAGCCTGAAGTGACCGACCCAATTCCAATTTTTTGGCAATTCCGATGTTTTTTCCGGGCCGTTCACACTGCCAGTAAAGTGACCTGAATGTGTTCTGCAGTGTAAACGGGCCAACGACCTGAAAGTGTCCCGCATGCGCAGTAGAGGGCGCTATAGTGTCAGCGTTCTCAGTGATCTGCCAACCGCCATAAAGAAGAAGAAGAGCTCAGTGTTTGAGGAAGTAAACATGGAGGCTAACGGTGGAGCTTAGCTTATATATTTGAAGTTGTTGTCCAACCAGAGCAACATATTAACAACTCGTATAGTCCTCATATAGTCGTCATGGTTGTTTTTCTTCTCTCTTGAGTTTCAGGACTCAGAATAGTGAGATTTGTTGAGAATCAGTGACGTTCAGTTCAGATGAATGAGACCTGGACGTTATGGTCGCATTTGAATCGGATACGTATCGGATATGGGTCACATTCTAAAAGAATCCGACCTGAGCTGTTCACACTGCCATGAAAAGATCGGATACAGGTCGCATTACGTCAGAAACATCGAGATTGGGTCACTTCAGGCTGCAGTGTGAACGCAGCCAATATGTCATGATCGACACATGATCAAGATCAATAGATAATCATCTGACAGAATATTCACTGAGCCGCACAGCATTCTGGGAGACGTAGGAAAGACTTTAGCCGCTCTCTCACAGAGATAAGCTAGGCTGGTGGAATCAACCATCTCACTCACTATTCGGTTACCTAGCAACAACCTGCTGGGAAACAGGCAGTTTCAAGTCCCCCCAAACTTCGGTTACCTAGCAACAACCCAATTAGTAACTTGTGCAGAAGCAGTTTCAAGTTTCCCCACTTTGCCTCATAACTGCTTAAAAATAAAAAACTAAAGAATGGAGTGAAAAGTGGGTGAAAGGGGAAAGGTCACGCCACCAATTTGGTTATTATTTCAGACATTTAAAACCAAAAAAAAACAACTAATCAGTAATCATCAATAGACTGATATGAAACGTGTATATTGATGAGTTTTTCAGCCACATTCTCCAGCCCTATTTCAAAGACAAAGGTTAAAAATCTTTGTCCAAGCAGTGGGTTGTTAAATGGTTAACTCAAGTTTCCTGCTCATCTCCTCAGCAGGTCTAGTCAAAGGCCTGGTGCAGCAGCTGTAACCGGTTTTAAAAAGCTGTTCCAACTCACAGGCAACGTTATTGAGCTCAACGTTGGCGTCTCGTATCAAGCCATCACGTTTCCCCCTCCTCAGCCAATCGACTGCTAAGTATTCCACTTCCTGTGTTTCAGAGGCACAGGAAGCGGTGGGGGTGGAGGATGTCCATGTTAATTCCCCAGGAATGTGGCGGACGAGTCCCACTGTACAAGACGTCAAACCTTACAGCAGGGAAGGCTGGTAAACCCGAACGTTAGCAGCCCGTCCAATCATGACACATCAGACTGAGCCCCGTAACAAAAGAGCAGGGGAAGTTCATGAAAGGGCGCCGCTGCGAGTCACAGGAGCGATCCGACTCGTGCAGAGAGCCAAGTGAGGTCGGGAAGAAATGCAAACTCCAGATGAGAGGTGAACAGGCTGCGTTCAGGAGGGAGCCGGCGGCCGTAGGGAGAAAGGAAAACATTTCTGAGCCATGTTTGTGTACGAAGAAGTCGCTCAGGAAAAGGAACTAAAAATAGAGCCAGACTTGCTTAAAACTGAAAACAGCAACCCAACTTTGTTACAGATTCCTTCAACATAATTATGTGATTACAGATTCCTGAGCCATCTCTTTGAAAAGCTACTAAATCAAACGTTTAACTCGCACACTAAATGCCTGTCAGGCTAATAATCATGTTTTTATGTGCTCATTTTAATACTTAAATCAGTTAACACAAAGCTAAGAAAGCAGCTATAAATCATATGAACATTTCCAATTTAACATCTGTACACAGCTGGCTCAGTTTTCTTCCACAAGTTTTCACATCAAGTCCATATTTGTAACTGTATTTATACCATTATGAGTTATAAGCACCAATTAATCCAACCGCTAGCTAGAAATGTTACCAATGCTAACGACCATTTAACCGCATCTTTGTTTCTCTAAAACTAAATCTGTTTCAGCACCATTCATACTATTAGTTCATAATGTCAGGTAATAAAACTACCTGGAAACTATTTCAACCGTTGAAATGGCTCAGACATTAAGCTAGCTGGTATGATGCTAATGTTAGCACGTTAAAATGAAGTCAGAGGAAGATGCTAAGACTTGAAACTATTTGGTCTTTGTTTTATAGCCCAGTTTTAAAGCGGCTGCTCTCACATCTACGGCTGTGTCTATTCCGAAATGACCCTCACTGAAAGGCTAAAGAAATATTCTGAATGTTTCCACATTTCTTATTTCTAAAAGGAAAAGTCAGAATCAGTCAAAGTCGCCGACAGGAATTCAAAGCATCTTTAGTGAAGTTGAAAAGAAAACTCACCAAGTTGCACTTAGTCATCATAAACTTGTAGTACAGCAGGGAGTGTGATGAACATTTTGTTATAATGATGATAATCACAGAATATTGCCTATAGACCAAAAAGGGTGTGACTAACACCTGGTTTCTGCCATTAGACTGCACCCAGAGAAACCTTTTAAAGAAACAGAAGGCTGACATTATGTTCATGTAATTTTCCTTCCCCATATGCAGCCATTCCCTCTGATGCATATTGTCGGTCTAGTTTCTAATGCAATTTTTTTAATTCACTTGAAATGAGAAAAACTAAAGTAACTTTTCAGCAAGATATAGGATATTTTCTTAATTCAGTAATTCCTTAAGGTTGATGTAAAAGTTCTTGTCCATTGGTAGATAAATCAGTTTACAACAACATTATCCCCATGTTATGAGTGAAATAATCTGCCAATGCAACTAGGGTTGTATAATAATATCGATATTACAATATAGACGATATTTCTTTCCTAGAAAAAAAAATCGATATTCATCCGCAAGATCACAACGTCCAACTGCCACCTTGTTCATTCGCCAGGAGAGTGATTGGGTCATCAGGCTTAGAGTGATTCCTTCAGATGTTCAGGTTAAAAAGGTATCAAACTATTCAGAGCAGGACTTGGTTCACTTTATTTACTTTACTAATGCATGTCAGCTACAGTTTGGACTGTTTCAACTAAAAGAAACATGTTTTCTCATCCACTTCTTTGATTCATTTTGTCCAGCTGTCCACTTTAAGTCTGTGTCCAACCAGATCCAGGTATTGTGTAGTTGGTGCTTTTAGATCAGTTTTCAGTTAAATTAAATCAGTCCAACTTTATAAGTCACAAAATGTCACCAAAATCACTCTGTCCCTCTAAATCCTTCAGAAAATTGCAAAAGTGTATTAGATTGTATCGTTTGCTGATTATCGCAATATATATCGTATCGTGGGCAGAATATCGTGTATCGTTTCTTATCATTGTATCACTACAGTCCTAAATGGAACTAGCATTTATTCGTCAATATTAAGGAATTATCGACTTAAAACAAGCTCCTATGTCTTACTTGCAAGTTAGTTTTGTTTTATTTCAAAAGCATGGTAATATTTTATGTTTTTTCAGTGCGATAGCAGATATGTCCACTTAGTTCAGGTTGACGTTCAGTAAAAAGGAGACAGTTTGGTACCCAGTGACTGTTTACCAAATGTCTCTCCTGGGTTGACCTTTGCCGTTCCCTGACGTACAAGCCGACCCTTTCAGTTACTCATTCTGTTCGTCTCCAGCTGTTTTCCTGCCGTCTCCAGTAGCCAAAGCGGCGTTCCCTTTCCTTCGTCGGCTTGACCTCCCATTACGAAACCAGAACGGTTTAATCACTGAATGAGCTGAGGTCAGCGTTATTACAGCGCGCGCACGTTCCTCCGCGTCTTCCAAATCAGGAGTTTGGCAGGCACCAATAGCGGTTGGCAGCTGCAGGAGTCAGCTGTTAGAAAAACCGCTGGCTGAATCCTTCCAGAGCGACGCATCGGTTCTCTGGTTCTGTTCATCAGATTAGGCAGCAGAAAACAGAACCAGCCACCAGCCTCCCTCTGCTAGAAGGCAGACTATTATCTAGATGCCAAACACATAAAGATCAGGTTGCACAGGAGCGCGGCAGTGACTTAAACTACAATTATCTTGCTGATTAAGATGGACTGGTGCAACAAAAAGTAGGTAATTTACCTCCCTTAGAGAAGCACAGGATCACAGAATAACAGATTTATACAGATTACTTGAAGTTTTTATTGTGAAAGACAAAAAAAAAAAGTTTGAAGTGACTCACGTAAGAGCTGCCACCGAGTCGGTGACAGAAGAAGAAATCTGAATGACGATGAAAACGTACTTGGTGACGGCACATGTTTTTCATCAGGCGATGTTCTGACTGCCAGATGTCCGCCGCTGCCAAAGAGCTGAGAACTTCTGGAAACCTGATTTACTGACATGTGAAAGTCGTTTGGCCCGTTTACGTCGCTCCGCGCTGATCGTCCACAGCATTAAAACCACCCGGTTAACCCAAACCGCCTCGGACCGAGAGCGACGCCGAGCCGCTCACTGCAACGTTGGACTGAAACGGCGTCACGTTTAGCCCAACCGGCTGGACCTTCAGAGTCAGAACAGCTTCAATTATTACAGCTGGAATCTAGAGAATAGGCTGAGCCTTCAGAGCCACATGAAGACGGTTGCAAAGTCGGCCTTCCATCACCTGAAGAACATTTATAAAGTCTCCAACAAGAGCTACAGGAACTCCTCCGTGCGTTTATCTTTAGTCGCATTGATCACAGACAGACCTGCAGTGTCTTTGCAGGTCTGTCTAAAAGAATCAATCTGATCCAGAACGCTGCCAAACATGGTTCTGCATCCAGAACCAAACGTGAAGAAGCAGGTCTCAGCTTCTACGCACCATAAATCCTAGGGCTGTATAATAATATCGATATCGCAATATATATTGATATTTTCTTTCCTAGAAAAAAAAAAAAAAAAAAAAAAAAAAAAAAAAAAAAAAAAAAAAAAAAAAAAAAAATCGATATTCATCTGCAAGTATCGTAACATCCAACTGTCACCTTGTTCACTCACTTTTAATCAATTTTCAGTTAAATTAATTCAGTCCAACTTTATAACGATCACAAAATGTCACCAAAATCACTCTGTCCCTCTGAAATCTTTCAGAAAATCTCAAAATTTTATCGTGAGCAAAATATGGTGTATTGTATTGTGAGAATATTGTATCACTACAGTCCTCAATGCAACTAGCATTTATTCATCAATATTAAGGAGTTATTGACTTAAAACAAGCTCCCATGTCTTACTTGCAATTTAGTTTTGTTTCATTTCAAAAGCATTAGAAACCAAACCAAAAATGCTTGGTAATATTTTTTTATCTAAAATATTTCAGAAAATCGCAAAAGTGTATTGAATTATATCGTTTGCTGACTATCGCAATATATATCATATCGTGGGCAGAATATCGGGTATCGTATCATTATTGTATCACTACAGCCCTAATAAATCCAGAATAAACTTCCAGAGAACTGCAAAACAACTGAAACAAGTGAATTTAAATCTAAACCCAGCTGATTAGAGTTGCTTTTGAAGCATAATTACTCAAACAATGAAAATTTTGGCGTGTAAAAATGGCACTTGACAAAATGTAATGCTACGTTAATTAACTGTCTTCTATGACTTTGTATTTTAAGGTAAAACACTTTGAAATGTCTTGCTGCTGAAATGTGCTGCACAAACAAAGTTGATTGATTGAATAACGTTAATCTGAGCGGCGTCTGAAAGGCACACCAGCAGAGATTAATGGGAGCCGATGTGCTTTTTACTCAGAACTGAAACCAGCAACTCATAATGATGCAATGAAAACACTCATTTACTGAGAAACAAACACAACGGTTAGAGGCTCAAACTCTAAAAATGGGCATATTGCGACACTGCTCCAGCCAAACTGCGCTGCTTCCGTTTTTAAAAAGTCTAAACATCAGTTTTCTTTCATGAGTGACTGATAAAAACCATCTGAAACCAGAAAGAGGAAGTTGTTGGTAAAAGAGCTGAAGTAATTGTGCCGAGAGCAGAACTGAGAAAGAAATTAACCTCCGTTTGTGAACTTGCACAATTTAATCTCAGAGAAAATGTCTCGTATGTAAAGGATACAAGTTTTCATTGAACCTGATGACTCATGAGTTGCGTTTGCTGAACTCAGGTTTTGTAGCCTTAAACTTGTTGTAGAAATGGCTGACTCATTAAGCACATAGCTCACATTTGCAGCGGCGTTCAAAACTTCCACCAACTTATTTTCCATTTTCCAGTAAAAATGGAAAACGATGCGCTACTCCCAGAACTAGCCAACAAAGCTAAAGTTAACGTTAGCAACCCAATGTCAAACACATCTAGAGTTAAACACATTTTCAAGACAAAGGAAGGAAAAGTACTTTGAAGAGATAAAGGAAATTTTCAGTGAATTAGCCAACATTAGCAAGCTAACGCTAGCAACAATGACGGCACATAGCAATTTCTACAATGTGAGGAAAATACACTTTTTATCTTAATGCACCAATGCCTCAACTGAAAGGAGGATGCTAACAGCTAACATTAGCATGCAAATGCCAACTACAAATGGCTAACTGGGAAAACTCCCTCCACACACTGAGACCTCATGAGGTAATCTCCCGTTGATGTCACCAAACGACCCCGAGTTGCACTTTGGACACTGTAGACCAGGGGTCACCAACTCCAGTCCTCAAGGGCTACCATCCTGCAACCTTTAGAGTCAATATATATCGTATCGTGGGCAGAATATCGTGCATCGTGAGATTATTGTATCACTACAGCCCTACTACAAACCAGCAAGACCCGAACAGTGTCAAAACGTTCTAGCGTACAGAACGAAGAAAAGAGAAAGTAAAGCATAAAACTAAAACCTGCTTGGTTATTTCTGCACGTTGGGTATGAGAAGCATTCGAACTGAAATATTCACACTGGGCAGGGTAGCTTTTACTCCCAGACTGTGACGACAACCAGCAAGTGCACACACCTCAAAGAGAAACAAAGGTAGCAAACAAAGGGCCAAAGGAGGAAAGAAACATCCCAAACATTCATCTGGTTTAATCAAAGACGAGGGAAAGCAAAAGGAAACAGTCGGATCTTTGTGCGTGTTGCAGAAAATGCGGTTGGACGGGAGTTGCAGGCCGGCCCAGTTGCCCGGCAGCAGAAGCATTGTCACATTAACAGCCTCTTCCTGCCCCCTCCCCCTTTCCACCCGCCTGCCGCGCTTTTACCTTATAAGGCAGCAGATTTAAGTGGCTGTCGCCGCGACAACAGTGATGTAAGAGGCCGGCAAGGTGCGCCCCCCCCCCTTCGTTCAGGGAAATGACCGACTGCCCACCTGACCCACATCCACCACAAGTCCTCATTGTTCTCTGGTATCTGGAGAGTTAATGTCACTTATTCTGCCATTTTTAGATCATGAAACTTCAACAGTCACTTCTGCCATTTTTAGATCAGCTGTTTAGAGATGATCATAAATCTTCAACAGTCACTTATTCTGCAAGAAATAATGATCAAACACGCTGATCCACTTTTTAAACAGTCAAAATTATATTGTTTCTTACTAGTCAGCAATTATTATGAAAAGAGACAATTACCAGAAAATATTTAATATTCAAGAACAGTGAGGGAGGATACAATGTAAGAGGGGAAATACAAGTTTAAAATCTTAAAGTTTCTGTGTATTTCTGGTGTTAAGCAATGGAAAAAATGTAGGCGACGATCTCAAACAAAGTCCAAACATCAGACAGAGCTGAGAAAAGCGATATGGGGTACCTCAAGGCTCAATCCTGGGACAGATTATAAGTTACCGTACAGCTTCAGGTAATGCAGCTGGAGACTAGAGATCAGGCTGAACTCTGACCTGAACCTTCAGAGCCACATAAAGTCGCCTGATGAACATTTGCAGGACTAGAGGACTAAAGATCTAGAGAAACTCATCCATGTGTTCATCTTTAGCCACACTGCAGAACGCTGCTACTGCTGCTTGGTTCTCAACAAAACCAGGAAACCGCTGGTTCAGATTACATGCTCCTCTGATCTGGAATAAACCTCCAGAAACTGCAAAACTGCTGTAACACAGTACTTACAAAAGGCTAAAAATCCACTAGTCTAGAGCCAAAATTAATAATTTTCCTGGTATTAATCGCATTCCAACACTTTTTAGGTTTATGTTTGTTTTTATGCTTCCCTCATGTGAAGCACATTTTCTCCTGAAATGCTTCATGTAATAAACTCGACTTACTTTCACTCAGTTTTCTGTAAAATCACAAATCATGGAGCCAACGCACCAAAAAAACAGGAGTTTAGTTCAGAATGTGAAGCTGAAGCGTCTCTGACCCCAACAACCGGCCGTTAGCTTGAATTCAGGCTCTCCATTTCTGTCCGATGAAAAAAACAAAGCAGAGTGGCGCTTTTAGCTCCCCCTCCTTTCTGCTCCCCAGAAAGGAAAGCAGGAATGAACATGGCAACCTCAACATTTTTGTGACTCTGTGGTTGTTGCATCAGCTGCTGCTGCTGCTTCTCCTTCAGCAGCGCCAAGTCAGACGATGAGTGTTGACTTTTTGGCAGTAGATGCATATAAAGTCTCTCCTTCACCAAGTCTTCTCCTCAGCTGTAATTAAAACAGTAAAAACTGAATATTTCTGCAAAATGTCTACAGCTGGATAAAGTTGCGACTGCATTCCAAGAAATAAGGTTTCAGTCGGGGTTCAGTGAGGCCTCCAGAACGAGGAACAGCATGTTTGCTCCTCCGAGTTTGTTTCCGCTTGTTGACGACCCATGCAGTAACATCCACCCCCCCCTACCAAAGTTCAGCTGGTCACACATTCCACAGCGCAGCCGGGCCTTTATGGTTTTATGATTCACAGACTTCAGCCAGCAGAGTCAGTGAAACGGATTCAAAGGCAAATCAGCATGCAAAGCAGCCATCATTCAACAGGACGACTAACGGACTGAAAGCCGGGACTCGGTTTGCATCGCCGCAGTTTAAATTAAAACAGCTGCAGGACTGCAAGTTCATTTTCTACATTACTGGATGCGAAGCCGAAACGATTAATCGGTTGTTGAAATAATCGGGACTCTGTTTACATCGACGCAGTTTAAATTAAAACGGCTGCAGGACTGTAGGTTCATTTTGCTGCATGCGAGGCCAAAATAATTAATCGGTTGTTGAAATAATCGTCAACTAATGAAACTCGATTGATCGTTGGCTGGAGTCAGGCGCGGAGCTATGCGGGGGGCACTGGGGGGGCGCCGCCCCCCGAGCCGGGCCAGATGGGGGCCCGGGTCTGGGGCCAGGGAGGGAGGAATGGCTTCAAGTCGCTTAAATGTCTGATTGTAGACAGAGAAAGTGGCCCTCGCCTGTTGAGAAGGTGTATTTAATGTTAAAGTTTCCTTCCCCAATGTAATATTATCTAGTCAGTCCCAGTGACTGTTTCACTCACGGTTTAGCCGAAATGCTTCCTGGGTAATAATTCAAAGGCAAACGCAGTCCTCCCCCGCCCCTCGCCCAACAGTTTCATTGAGTTTCCAGTAGCGCAGGCGATGCCCGTAAGGGGCCCAGTGATTTGTTAGGGACCCGGTCATTGACCCCGCCCCCCGGTCATTGACCCCGCCCCCCAGCCCAACGCTGACTTGTTCCGCTAGTGACTGGAGTATACATAATCAAAGAACGCCACGCTCAGGGCAGAGATCAAACAAAACTGTACAGATTTCTACATTTTGTATTTAAAGAAAAAATTAAAAAAAACTTTTCCGGTAAAAATATCCAACCCAGAACTCCTCATGGGGCAGTTTTGGTTCCATCTGGTTCAAATTCCATTGAAAAATCTTTTTTAAAGCACCGTCTTCTTCCAATTATTAGTTAAACCAAAAATTTAAAGAAAAAAAATTACCAGATGAAATGTCAGAAGCGTTTAACTGCAAATGCATCCTCTACTTCAAATAAACAAGAGTTCACTAAAGAAATGCTGCAATAAGATATTTGTTGTCTTTCTTAGATGAATTGCATTTACTTGCAACTTTTAATGCATTTCTAAAAGAGAGCAAACAAATAAATCTGCAGGATCTGCAAGTTTTAATATCCGATTAATCGCCAGAGTAATTGATTAATCGATTACTACGGTCATCCTTTGCAGACCTACTTGCATGACCAACACCACATCTGTGACCTTCCTATGAACCATCGGTGATTGGTATACGTGTGACCAATCAGATCGTGTTTTATTGGGAGGAGATCTGTCCAACCACATCAGCCTAAAACATTAATGTAACTGCAGAAACCCCGTGCTCCTGATAATCACAGACTGAACTGGTAAAAACACACATTTCCCCCCCGATGGCTGCATCTGTGGGAGGGGTCCATATTATCTCCTTAAAATAAGCCTGATATCAAGAAAACCACCACCGCCATCTGGATTTATGTGTCATTTGATGGATCCAGCCCTAAAAACAAAACAAAAAGCTCTGACTTTCAACCAGTGAGTTTAAAAAAAGCACCAAACTCAGCAGAGGAACCAGAGATATTCTGTTAGTTTTTTTTTAAATGATACATGTTGATGCTGAACCAGACTAAAAATGGTCGACAAAGCAGCAACTTCACATAAAAAGGCCTTCAGAAAACGGCTAAGGGAGAAGACTTTTAAAACTTTATCCTTAGAAATTAAGTTTTCTAGAAGTTACACAAAACCTTTGGTCTAGTTTCTGGTACAAATGTCTTCATACATTTCAAATAAGACAAAACTAACTTACAACTAACTTTTCAGCAATTATTTCCCTTATAACACTAAAAAACGACTTGTTACAAGAGAAACGATCCTCTTAATGTGTGCCGAGATGTTTGCATTAGAAACTAGACCAACATTCTTGGTCATCTTCTGCGTTTTTGCAGTTGGACGTGGTTTGACCTTTGAACTAATTGGATTCCTTTTGCAGCTTCTGGAGCAGAGCCGCTGACTGTGATGAGTAAAAACACAGAGTGCAACTTCCTCCTGCAGCCTCACACCTCGGCTGCTTCCTGCTCTCCAGTACCGTTTCTCAGAACCGAACCGGGTCGTGACGGTGAGATAACTCGACACCGGCTCTCCGACTCCTGCGACAGCTTCTCATCAGCCGGGAGTTTCACTGAGGAAATCCTCACTCAGACTTCGGCCACGCAGTCGCCACAGTTTAACGGCAGTGCAGCTTTGGGGGTTGTTGCTAAGCGACGCAAGACCACGGCGTCTTATTTTTAGGAGGCTTAAAATGCTTCTGTAGGTTGAACAAATTGGACGGTTGAGCGGAGTTTATATTCTGCTCAGTGTGGTTTGTGAGCACGACATCATTTTTGAAGGTGTTGATGAAGTGAAGCCGGCTCGGGGTCGCGAGTGTCTCCGTGCGTTTACTACAGCGCGGTGAGTCAGACGAGCCGTCTCTGCTAGCGGCAGCCGGGTAATCCCTGCAGGCTCGCTTTGATTGGCTCAGACGGGATCGTGAGGGCACAGGACTTCCCTGACCCACATGGAGATCGGTGCAGCTGCAGGAAAAGCTGCAGCTTTGTGACAGTTTATCCAGCAAACAATGGTTGCACTTCTCCACTTCATGCCTTTTGTTCCCATGTTGACATTCAAAGTACAAAACCAACCAGGCATTAAAGTTCTGCATATACTTTCGGCTTAAGGCACCGTAAACAATTACTAGTTTGCAAATCCCTGAAATTGCTGAGCAATAGTAGTTTTTAGATAAGACCGAATCGATTAATCGTGATTAATCGATCACGATTAATCGATTAATTGATTGCTTGAATAATCGTCAACTAATGGGGAGGACTGTGGGACCTCTGGAGATGATGGCACATGGAAGGATTCTTCATATAATCTATAAAATTATGGACATCCCTGACCATCCTCTTCATGAGACTACAGGGAAAACGGTGTCTTCAGTCAGAGGCTTCTTCAGATTCACTGTAATACAGACTGCTACAAGAGCAGTTTCCTGCCAACTAATGACTTTGAATTAATACAAGTTATTTCATTTCCCTTTGAAATCAAAGTATCTGTAAATTCGATTATCACAGAGTAGACAGATTTTTTTTTTTAAATGAAATGGCCATTTCCAATAAACAATGCCATTGCATTTCAAGCAAAAAAAAGTTAATTTCTTAATTAAAAAGAAGATAGATTGGATCTATTAATATTGCATAATAAAAGGTTTAAGTGGCTAAAAGAAAAATCTGCAGAATGTGCCATTTTTCCATTTGATTAATCGTCAGAACAATTGGTTACCAAGCTCTGATTTTGGCTCTTCTCCAGATACTAAAACATTAAAAAACATCAGTGTTTGTATTAGTGGAGCAGCAGGAGCTCTCAGCTCTTTGATTCAGCATCCAGTGAGGTTTCCCCATCTGGTCCATTAACACCCGGAGTGATCCGCCGGCGTTTCGGGCCCGACGTGGAGAACCCGCCCCACCGGCGGCGGCTTTATTTACAGGCAGGAGAGGAGCTGAACCACCACAGAAACCTCAGAGCCTTCCTTCCCCTTCCTGCCACGGCCGATCCACCCCATCGTCACCCTTTATTCACCCCGATTCACAAAAGTTGAAAATTGGCAATAAATTGTTTTTAAAAATTAGGGTTAAAAGGCTTACATCAATATTAAAACCAAGATATTTTTCTCACTGGACCTGAGAGTTGTTCTGATCCAGATGTGACTCTCCTAATCTTGAAGGACTTTTGGCTCGTTTTTATTTTTAATCACAAACGTCTGTCAGCATCATCTCAGCAAACTTCTGACATTTGCTTCTCTAACTAAATTAGTCTTACATTTGCTAATTAATGTTTTCATAATCAGAAAAAAATCATCGTTTTCCTGCACATTTTCAACTTTCTAGCATCTGAGTATAAGTTTTTCTTGCAAACATGTGAAATAAATGTTTAAGCTACTCATTTATCCATAATGACCCTAATCCTAACCTGCAGGGAGACATTATCATGCATGGGAGTAAAGCTTTGTCTGCCTGCATGCATAATGTAAACAAGCCGACATTTAAAGGCTGCAGCATGATAACACCGTCTTCCTTTGTTTATCCAGAACAACGATGTTCGTGAATGTTTGGAAATGTTGAGCTGCTGCTTCGTTTAAGGGGTTTCACTGCATGCTTATGGATTTCTGGAGGAGCCTGAGGGTTTTATTCCTCTGTGAAACTGAAACGAAGAGCTGAATGTCTGAGTGTTTCCCCCAGAGAAAGCAGAGCAGACAGAAACCGACTCGTCCCACCAGATGATTTCCTGAAAACAACCGAAGGCAGAACCAGAAAGCCCGGTTCCCGTTTCTTTAACCGAGCGCATCGAGGGACAATCTGATGAGCTCTGAGGAACCCGACGGCTGGGAACAACCGCTAAATATTTAACGCGGCTCCTCTGTGGCCTGAAACCAACACGAGCTCCACTGATGCCCAGCGGGGCGGTTCTGAAGCGAACGGGCCTCAGTCGGGACTCAAGTCCTGCAGGACGATCCGGCTCTGGTGTCAGCGCAGATGAAGACAGCAGCGGCGTTCATCCACACTTCATAAAACGATAAACGTTCTCATCTCTGTGCATCTTCGCCCCGTTTCCAACCTCCTAAATGATTCAGGAGAAATCAGAGACGGAGCCTGAATCAGGTCCGTTTGCTCCAGAACCGGCCGCCGTGGCCCAGCTGGGTTCGGCTCAAAACACACAAGTTATCGATTAATCGATCGCTTAGCGATTAATTGGATAAATAAAATTCCACATTCTGCAGATCTCTGTCAAGTCTTTTTGTGCAAGAAACGCATAAAAACGTGAAGAAACAAATTATTTTATTAAGCAACAGGAAAATAAATGTATTGAATAAAATGCAATAATATAGCATTAATTTAGTGAATGCCTTATTTGTAACTAAAGATCTGCAGTTAAAAATGCTTCAACAAAGCTCAGCTCTTTATGTACTACTTAACAGTGCAGTGCTGATCTAGTGATGGAGATTAATCGATTAATAATTGGATGAAAAAGTTACGCAATACATTTTCTAACAGAATAATCTAAACTGGTTTGTACAGTTTGGCTTAATCACAGCTCTGTCTGTTCTTTCGTCAATGGTCCTACTTTTGAGTCAGCATTCAAGTCAACAATTAATCAATTACTAAATTAGTTGACGATTATCTCAATCGATTAATCACGATTAATCATTTGAGCGTTAAGTTATCGTTTTTCACCAAAGACTGGGCACCAGAACCTCTGCAAGGATGAAAACAGTGCAGATGATGAATGAATGGAAAAATATCTAGACTAAATAATAATACAGAGTCAAATGGCCTCTGGATGACAACTAAATGTATTTAAATTTGTTGTAGATTATAATCTGCATCACTTTTTTAGACTCCAAATGATAAACATTTTGAAATCCATGTCGGAAAAGTTTGTGAATTTAGACTAAAACTGCCCATGAAATGTTGGAAACCTGACCGTTTCTCAGCAGACAGAAACCCTGACGAGCTCAGAGGTTTGGTCAGCTGAACCACAGCGGCTCCACAGCACAAGAGGCTTTACAGGCCGTTCGTTTCACCAACACGCCCTGAATGGAGAAGAACCCGTCTAGGTGTGGCCGTACGAGCAGAGCACCAGCCGACTCCGAACGTTACTCCAAAATATCAAACTCCCTCAAATCATTTCTGCTTCACTTTGACTGAAAACACAGGAATAAGGAGAAATGGTCTCCGTTTCAAGCAGGTTATTCTGGGTTGGCCGTTAAACATCACACCTCAGATGCGCTGGCATGTTTGGCGGGATGTTTGGCGAGCGCCGAAGCCAACCGCTGGAAGAGAGACGACAGGAGGAAGAGAAGAAGACGGACAGAGAACAGGCCGGTCTGGTTTGGTGCTGCTCAGGTGCTTCGTCTCGTTACTGTCGGGATAATTACTGCTTAAGACGGAGTAATGACAGATCATTACAACTAAACACCACCATTACAACTCGCTTGTTCTAATGGAGTCAGACTGGCTGGACTGAACATCAACAATCAGCTGCTTTTTCATCAAACATTTCACCAACCATAACACGACTTAGACAAAAAAAGAAAAAAAAAAGTCCCTCGTCTTGGGTTGTTTTCCCTCTGACAGTCCTGTAGGTTTGGACTGATGTGGAACAAAAGTTGAAATATCTGCTCCACCTCCTGCTGCTGCGGTTCTCTCTCTGCTCTGAGTCAAACCAACCTGTTCCCCTCCTGGCCTGTGGCGGCGCTGCACCAAGAACCACTGAAGGAAACACACAAAAACTTCTGAAAACACTGAGAGCAACTTCCTGCTTCACCAACCAGAAACCAAAATGGAGGCGTCAGATTTTAGCGGTTGGAGGATTTCTCTTTAGTCTTTAGCTTTAGTGAAGTCATAATTTCTCCCGTTAGCGCTAAGCTACCGCGTCTGTTTTTACCCAGAATCCCCTGCGATGTAGTCTACTTCCTGCTTTTGGAGCGGTCTCCAGTCCACTTGGCGTTCACATTCAAACCGAACCAGAGTTCACTTCATCTGAAACCAGACCAAGGTTTGGCGGTGAACCGGAGTTAGCTTAGCATTAACTTCTCAAAGGAACCGGACTTTGACTAGGCAAACAGACTGGAGTCGGATTAAAGCAGCTCAAACAGGGCTGGAGGGAAAAGTTCTAGTTCCACCAGCAGATTATAGATTATTTCGCTTATAACAAAGCATGTTAGAGTTAAACTCATATTTTTTTTAATCTATATTAAGGAATTATTTACTTGAAACCAACTGTTGCATGTTGCTGAAAAGTTGCTTCTAAATTAGTTTTTGCATTTTTTTCCCCAGTGTAATATATTTGCACTAAAAACGAGATTAAAATACTTAAGATTTTGTGTTTTTGCAGTGAATTCCTACAGTGAAGCTGCTGTAGGTGCAAACGTGTAATTTTCCACCCTGAAGCCGTTAGCTGAGAATAAAAAGGATTAACTGCAGAAGTGGAAAGTGAAGTCGTTGCAGCAACATAAATTCATTAAAGCCTCATGTAATCAGCGCTCTGATCTCCGTCTGCTTCGTCTCTGGACTGAACTCTGCAGCTCAGACCCAACTGAACGTTTCTGCTCCAGAAAGCTGCACCTGCTAGCATCAGGCGTCAAAAACAGGCTTTTTTAGAAACATGCAGCATCATCGCGCCGAACAGGCCGACCTCATGCTAAGACCGAATCCGTCTCACACAGTCAGTCGATGTTTGCAGCTTAAAGTATCATGAAAATATTAATGCATGTAGTTGTGGATCAGTTTTTCACACGCTGCGTCGGTTTTTAACTTCTCCTTTAAACGAGCGGACATGCATAAAAACAAAAGCTGCGTTCAAAATGTTTCACTGAACGCTTGCAGACGACAAACTGCTTCTCATTTCTGGAAAAGTGAAGTTTAAAATGCATTTTGGTGATTTAAATATAAATAGATGTTAAAACTGAGGAAGAAGTTAAACACAATGCTGGAGTTTGTTTTGCAGCGACGCTTCCCCCTCAACTTCTCGCCTGCCCATTGCAACAATGGAGGTTTTTTTGGCCATTTAGTTCTGCAATTCTGCGCCAAAACCCAAATCACACAAATGGTGCATAAATACATCCTCTCACGTCAAAGCAGCACCTTACAAACCGCCCTCACAGGGTGCTGAGCAACGCGTTAGGAGTGTGGGAAGCTCTGAGGTGAGGCACCAAGCAGAGGTCTGCAGCTCTCAGTCAGCTGCAGGACGACAGCGGCGCTACGAACAGCCGATTCCAAAAATAAAGAGCCCTGCAGAGCCGAGAGGCTCAGAATAGAGGCTGCAGATGGAAACGCCGAGCGCTTTCTGCAGCCATGGAGACGGACCAGAGATACTGAGCCATCTCCAGACGAGATGCATCACTACGCTGTAAAACGCTGAGGCTAAAAATCACAGTGCTGCTGCAGCAGGAACGGCCGTTAGTGTGAAACATCTGTTGATAATCCAGTAAAACAGGATTTATTTACCACAGACTGCAGCACAGAAACAGGATGTGGAGCAGAAGCATTAGATGAGCAACAGATTAATCAATAAGTACAGACTATCATGGCAATTAATACATCAAATATTCTGACCATCTATATTGGAAAATGATTAATCTATCAACTGACGATTAATCAATAAGAGGATAAACTGCCGATTAGTCACTTAATGACTTTTTTAATTGGTGGATTCTGCAGATGTTTCACTTGGACTTTAAAGCCTTTCTGTAAAATATTAGCACAAAAAATAAAAATGCAAATAATTCTGTTAATTTCTATAGAATTTGATTCTGTTCTCACTGCATTGTAGATCTGATCTGTTTTGGATAAACTGATAGAAAACGGTGCTTCACAGCAGGTTTTATTTCATCGTTTAACAGAAATTTAACCTGATGGAGCCAAAACCGCAACTTGAGGAGCTCAAAGTTAAATAGGAATTTTTTGTATGTCAACAGGAAAATGTTTGTTTTTGTAAAGTTTTGGTTTTATTACTGCTCTCAATATGTTGTTCTTTTAGTAAATGTTCTTTTGTGAGTCTATACTCAGTCACTAAATCAGTTGATTAATCATTTCATCATGATTCATCGTTTCAGCTCCTCAGTTTATTTCTCTGCATTAAAATAAAAAAGCTGCACACCTGGTTTCACTTTAAAGCCAATCAAGCCTCCTCCTCTGCCGCCACGCCCAACCAAACAGCCGTTTGAGTCGCTGCTTTCCAACAAAACCCAAACTCTTCCCCAGGATTCAAGCAGGACGCGCCGACCGGAACGAGCTCCACATTCTTCACGCACCGAGAAACCGACTGTGTCCCGAAACGGCAACAAAACGACGTAAAACTGGAGTGGAAGCTAACGGTGGAAGCTAACGGCCTCAGCAGGCCGCTGGCTGCCGACCAGCAGGAAATTCTTGGTCGGTAGGAAATGCTGCTCTCTAATCCTGAGTGAACCATCAGATCGGCAGCTGATGCTCTGCAAACGGAGCCCTCAGACCCCATGTGAGCTCTGCTAGCCGTTCTGCTGCCGTGCAGAACCAGGCCACCCCACCCCCCGGTTCCAGCCCGGACACCCCCCCCCCCAACCCCCCGCCGCCTCCGGCTCTGCAGCCCACCAAAGGAATGTTTCCTCTGAGCGAAGCCAGGGGCAGAACAGAGACACACAAAAGCAGGGGGGAGCGGAGCGACATTCCTGCCTCGGTCGGCCCGGACCGGGGCGTCGCTCAGCCCAGCAGAACCCGGATCGGTCCGCAGGGTTTCCCCACAGCTGACCTGCCCTCAGCTGGGGCCGCCGGCGCCTCCAGCAGGGCAGATGTTTCTGCAGGGAGGCTTCCCAAACAGGACAAAGGAAAACGACGTTTTACTGCAAAGCTGCTTGTAAAGGAGAAACTGGAGAAACTTACTGGGATTATTCATCCCAGTAACAGACACTCCGGAACTCAGCTGACGTTTTGTTTGAGCAAAAACAAAAACCTGAACCAGTTCTCTCTTCGACAGCTCATCAGAACCGAATACTCAGAAAATCATCTCCAAAACTTTTACCATTTTCTAAAAGATTTAGCAAATAAACTGCCAAAGATAAACGGATGCAGAGAAAATAACCTGGTTAGAGGCAGCATCTGCATTACCAGGACAAAATCTCACCGTTTTGTCCAGTTTCCTGTGAAAATTAATATTTAAAATGTGAAAACTAACTTAGAACTTTCCAGCCAGACAGAGGAGCTTGTTTTAGTCAATAGTTCCTTAATGTTGATAAAAAAGTTCTTGTAATACTAACAGATTATTTTACTCATTTCTGACTAGTGAATTAATCTGCCAGTGGAACCAGCACTTTAAAACTATTTAATTATAATAAACTTAAATAAAGCCGTGATATCTTGACGAAATGTTTGTTAGTTTTGTCTCATTTAGGTATAAAATGACATTTGCAGTAGAAACTAAACCAAAATATTTGGTAGAATTTGAAGTTTTTACAGTAACAATCTTTGCAATTGAAATATTTGGACTGAAATCAAGCAGGAAAAACGTTGAAACACGAATTGAACAGTTTTACTTCCTCTAACATCTAGAGCAGAAGCTCGACCTGATGTTCACAGCCTGTAGCTTCATGCACAGGAAGTAGATCTGGAGGTGTGTGAACAAGGTGTTGGTCCACGGCGCTGCTGCATCCTGCAGGTCCAACACTTTAAAATCTCTCCTCTTTCTGCCTCGCCCAATCCGTTGCATCACTGCTCGCCATTAATTCACATGGAGGCGACCTCAGCGGGCGGCGCCGTGGGGAACGGCCGGGTCCGATTGGGAGCGCCGCTCGTCCCCGAGCCGAACGGGGAAAAGCTTTCCGCAGTGGGCAGCAAAAAGAACAAACAGACGTTGTGTCTCGCTGCCCACCTCGCAAACAATGCATCAGAAATGAGAGCGTGGAGCAGCAGGGGGTGGGGGGGCAGGAAGCTGCTTCAGCAAACAGGATGGAGCCGCTCAGCTACGGCTGGACAACTCAGGTTTTGATCCTGGAGCTCCATGAAATATGAAGCAAATATTAGTAAATATTATTTACCTAAGCAAACTCCGATATGTTGCTGAAAAGTTACTTGCAATGAGACAAAACTGATATTTGCTGAAGAAATTAGACCAAAATACTTTGTGCATGAAAACCTGAACACACTGCAAAAATACTAAGTATCACAAAGCCTCATTTTTAATGAAAGCGTGGATGATGGGCCCGTTGGCGCGACCTCTGACCCCGCTGGACCAGAAAGGACTCAAGGCGGCCAGAAAGTACATTTAGAAACATTTCCATCTCCCAGCGTTGGTAACAAATGTTTAAAAAGCGCAAACAGAGGTCAGAACATTGTTAGCTTATCCCTTCTCACTGCAGATGATAATCTGTCACTTTTTAATTCCTTCACAGACGATGGAGTCAGATTTAAAGACAGTCGTTGAGATAATGTAGTAACTGTTGGATTATTTTCTGCAGATTTTCAGAAACTTTCCCTCAAATTCCTTCTTTTTTTTGCTCTATATGCAAATACTGTTTTATTCAAGATCATCTTTGGGAAATCGGCGCCTCGTTCAGCTGGGTTTCTGTGTCTCTCTCTCCTGAAGGAGCAGACTATGAGACACAGACAGTTTACACTTTACTGAGACATTTTGCACCGACTGGTTGTGATTTAGTCGCCTAAAACACTCAGGACTGGCCAAGCTGCCCTGCAGACGGAGGAAACCAGGAGAAAATCCTCCACACGGACCATTTTCTCCCGTTTATCAAATTACAGTAAGGCTGAAACGATTAATCGTTTCAATCATCATTAATCGATTACTGAAATAACTGAAATAGCATAAACTCGAAAAAAAAAAGTAATTTGCTGCTGAAACAGCTGAAATTAAGTTTGTAAATGTTCTAAAAGTTAACCTCCTACTGCTGCATCCCAATTATTAATCAATTAATCAAAACGATGAAACTTTATTGATGTCAGAAGGATTTTTTACTGCAGATGCATCATTTGCTAGAAACGGTAAAATGTTTACTGAAGGAACGCTGCGTTTGCATTTTAGGCAGAAAATGTTTTAACAACTGGAGCTGTAACTCGGGCCTCTTTCCTGGGAATCAGTCGGACCCAAACCGTCAGAATCGGGACCGGCGTGCGGAAAACCCGGCGGTGGCATCGCGCTGCAAAACGACATGTTTCAGCTTGTGGCAGAGGAGAGGAACAAAAAACAAAAACAGCTTAATGACACGTTTGTCAGGAGGGGGAGCTTCGTCTGTAATAAAGTGCAGCTAAGTGGACCCGACTGGGCTCGGTTCTGCTGGGAAACGTTGCTCAGGGAAACCTGAAAGTTGACAACTTGAGTTTGACCTTTTTGTGCCAAAAACAAAACAAACATTCTCACACTCATGTTCAAACTCTTCCCAGTCAAATTCAAGAACTTTTCTATGCAGTAAAAATGCCGGTGTTGAATTAACACCCAATAGTGTCCCCTATGTGTCCAAGTCAGCCGGTGTTAAACTCAACACTACAGAGTGTCACATTAACACATGTCACATTTTCTACGCAGAAAAATCGCCGGTGTTGAATTAACACCCAAAGTGTCTATATGTGTCCAAGTCAGCTGGTGTTAAATTCAACACTACAGAGTGTCACAGTAACATTTACAACGATGTTAGTGATATTAAAAGTAACACCAGTGTAGTGTTGATCACTAAACATAATGTGGTGTTAAAAACGTAAATAATTGACCCACAAGGTGTCAATATCAATCGAATCCAGTGGAAAATATCCAAAACGATACAAAGAAATGGAAAGTTTAACTTTTCTTAAACCCATTTCTGTATTATAGACCAATGTTGATTTAACAAAAAAATGGGTGTCCATCCTTTAACACCTTCAAAAGTGTTACTTTAACACCTGCTGACTTGGACACATATAGACACTTTCGGGTGTTAATTCAACACCTGCATTTTTACTGTGTAGATAAGTTTTCAAACTTTTCCAGCAAGACGGTCAATAAGTCACTAGGAAGTATAAATATTAATCACATTCAAACAGTCCAAACAAACCATGTTAAGGTAAAAGACCTTCCTGCTCAAATTAAATCAAAAACTTAACATGTAAAGAAAAAATAAAATAAACATGCTCATGTTTTCTGGCTTTTAGCAAATTTAAATTTTTTTGATGATTCTAACCAACTTAAATGACAAGTTTAATCTGATTTGACTTCAAACAGCAAGAAAAAAACCCATCTGTGTCTTTTTATTTGACGTATGGAAATATCTGGTTTCAACTGTAAGTACTTTACCAATGTGAACCTTTCTTAAAACATTACATGACTCTTCACTAGAAGCTGTCCAGTCTGAACATCAAGCGCCTCCCAAACCGTGAAAACACCTGATAGAAATCCAAGCACCTGTATGAACCCTGACACTTTCCCTCCTTTAAACCCTGCGAGGAATTTGCTCCGTCGCTCTGTTAATCATTTCTACGGTGAGTTTTTCCTTTCTGACCACTAAATGAGTCTGTGCACAAACAACGTCCACCCAGTCCAGGACAGGACGGGAATGTGTGGCAGCTAAAGTAAGAAAACACGCGTGAAGATGCTTGGCATGTCGTCACACCACCAAACAGGCATCCAGCCTATTTAAACAATGCATGGGGGGAAACTCCCTTCTGAACGTCAGCGTGAAACAAGGTTTAATGAGTTTAAGGTATGAGAACACGGAGGGGAAACGGCTCAGGTACGGTTCAGGTTCCTCCATTCCTGTGTTGTTGGAATGAAACGAACCACAAGTGTTTGAGTCAGAAAACAGAAACTTCGCGCCCAGCATTTGAGACCAGCTTCAGATCCCAAAGTCTCCAGATCCCAGCAGCTTTCCAGGTATTCTGGGCCTCCATGGAGGTCCGTTTCACACCTGGATGAAGAATGTGGCTGGATTCAACCCAGCCTGGTTCCAAATCAGGACAATAAGTCATTACACTGTGAAACTCTTCATCCTGTTCTGATTCAATCGTCCAGTCAATGCAGGACTTCTTTAGGTTTGGTACTGGAACTGATCCAAAATGGTCCAGATTACCAACAAACATGCAAGTCAAAATTATATTGGTAACCGATCATTTAAAAGAATTGGGATGATATTAGAAACGCATTAAAAGATCCAAATAAGCCAATAATGTAGTTTATTTTTAGTAAAATAAGCATTTTATTGGCAAAACCAAACCATTCCTTCAGAGTAGACTTGATTTTTTGGACCAAAGGATCCACCTGCAGCTAAAATCAAACTATAAGATAATAACTGAACAGCAAAACGACTTTACAGAATTTTTTTATACATCATATTTATAATTTCAATTTTTGTTTCTGACTTTCTGCTGTGTTACTTCAGTCAAAGGCCTTTGAGTCTGTAGCCAGTTTATGATTAACTGGTGACTAAATTAGTTGGTTTTTATTTCAATCAAACTTGATTTACTCAATGTTTGAATCTTTCTCAGATTTTTAAAAAAATAATGTTTATTGTGGGTCCAACATCCAAAACCTTCTGAAGCTCCAGCAATAAAAAGTTTTAAGGATTTAAAAAATATCTGCCACGAGTTGAACCGGTGGCATCAAACCAGCTAAACTTTTAAAAACTGAGATTTACGTTTCATGAACAGAATAAAACTTAAATGTTTGGGTCTAAAATGGTCCAGGTTGGTTTTACCAGATCAGAATGAGAACAAGAACCGATTTAAAGTGGTGAAACGGTCCATTCGGCGGGTTCGGTTGGATCCCACCAACTGGTATCGGTCCGGTTCTCCAGAAACTCGACGGAACCGGGCTGGAGCCAGCGGAACCGGGCTGGAACCGGGCTGGAGCCAGCGGAACCGGGCTGCCCGGGAACCGGGCTGGAGCCAGCGGAACCGGGCTGGAACCGGGCTGGAGCCAGCAGATCCGGGCTGGAACCGGGCTGGAGCCAGCGGAACCGGGCTGGGGGAAACCGGGCTGGAACCGGGCTGGAGCCAGCGGAACCGGGCTGGAACCGGGCTGGAGCCAGCGGAACCGGGCTGGAACCGGGCTGGAGCCAGCGGAACCGGGCTGGAGCAGCGGAACCGGGCTGGAACCGGGCTGGAGCCAGCGGAACCGGGCTGGAACCGGGCTGGAGCCAGCGGAACCGGGCTGGAACCGGGCTGGACGCAGCAGACCTGGAGCTGGAACCGGGCTGGAGCCAGCAGATACCGGGCTGGAGCCAGCGGAACCGGGCTGGAACCGGGCTGGAGCCAGCGGAACCGGGCTGGAACCGGGGCGGGTGGAGCCAGCGGAAACCGGGCTGGAGAACCGGGCTGGAGGGAGCCAGCGGAACCGGGCTGGAACCGGGCTGGAGCCAGCGGGAACCGGGCTGGAACCGGGCTGGAGCCAGCAGAACCGGGCTGGAACCGGGCTGGAGCCAGCGGAACCGGGCTGGAACCGGGCTGGAGCCAGCGGAACCGGGCTGGAACCGGGCTGGAGCCAGCGGAACCGGGCTGGAACCGGGCTGGAGCCAGCCGGGAACCGGGCTGGAGCCAGCAGATCCGGGCTGGAACCGGGCTGGAGCCAGCGGAACCGGGCTGGAACCGGGCTGGAGCCAGCGGAACCGGGCTGGAGCCAGCAGATCCGGGCTGGAACCGGGCTGGAGCCAGCGGAACCGGGCTGGAACCGGGCTGGAGCCAGCAGATCCGGGCTGGAACCGGGCTGGAGCCAGCAGATCCGGGCTGGAGCCGGCAGAACCGGGCTGGAGCCAGCAGAACCGGGCTGGAGCCAGCGGAACCGGGCTGGAGCCAGCGGAACCGAACCGGCCGCCCTCCACACAAACCGCGCCTGATGTGCCACCATCAGGCCGAACAGCTCCGCACAATCTCAGCTTCGGTTCCGGGTCCGTTTCCGCTCAGAGAGACGCAAAAAGAAGCGCAAGAAGGTGGAAACTGGGTTTTTGTAAAAGCTGGTTAGAACCTCACGGAACCAGGTTTTCACCGAGGCCCGAGTTCGGCTCGTCCATTTTCCCTGCGCCCGCCGGGCCCGGACGGCCCGGACCCCCCGGACCCGGACCGCCTTACCTTCCGCTGCTGCTTCTCCCAGGCCGGGTCCAGCAGCAGGTCCCGGTCCCAGTCGTTCTCCTGCTCCATGTAGGTTTGGACCCCGCCGGCGGACTGGTTGTTGGAGGCGTGATAATCGACCATGGCAGCGCAGAAAAGCTCGGCGCTTCGCGGAGAAACTGTCTCAGGTTCGGGAAAATAAAAAACAAGAACCCGGCGAAGGGAGGGGGGGGGGAGAGAAGAGGCCCAGGTCACGGTGGGGAGGGACAACCGAGGAGACGGTCCGGTTCGGTTCGTTAGCGTGATCAGTGTCCGGTTGTGAGCGGTCAGAAGGTCCCGCTGCTGCTGCTGCTGCTGCCGCTGAGAAGAAAAGCTCTCGGTGAACCGGAGGAGGAGGAACCGGCCGCTCCTTCTGCCGCGACTCACGCCGCCATTACGGTGGGCCACTTCCGGCTGGGCCCTTCAAAGTAAAGCTCAGACAGCCGCCACCGAAATCACCAAAGAAGAAAGGAAACAAAGCTGGTTTAGAGCAGCAGCGGCTCTCTGAAGGATTTTGTGTGGCCCAGTGGAAGCGTATGTGGCGCTTCTGGTAGGGAAGTTCTATTAAAGCTCAATCACTAGGGGAACAAGTCAGCGTTGGGCCGGACGGGCCCTTAAAGAATCACCGGGGCCCTTAAAGAATCACCGGGGCCCCTAAAGAATCACCGGGCCCTTAAAGAATCACCAGGCCCCTAAAGAATCACCGGGGCCCCTAAAGAATCACCGGGCCCTTAAAGAATCACCGGAGCCCCTAAAGAATCACCGGGCCCTTAAAGAATCACCGGGGCCCTTAAAGAATCACCGGGGCCCCTAAAGAATCACCGGGCCCTTAAAGAATCACCGGAGCCCTAAAGAATCACCGGGCCCTTAAAGAATCACCGGGGCCCCTAAAGAATCACCGGGCCCTTAAAGAATCACCGGGGCCCCTAAAGAATCACCGGGCCCTTAAAGAATCACCGGGGCCCCTAAAGAATCACCGGACCCCTAAAGAATCACCGGGCCCCTAAGGAATCACCGGACCCCTAAAGAATCACCGGACCCCTAAAGAATCACCAGGCCCCCTAAGAATCAACAGGCCCCTAAAGAATCACCGGACCCCTAAAGAATCACCAGGCCCCTAAAGAATCACCGGACCCCTAAAGAATCACCGGGCCCCTAAAGAATCACCAGGCCCCTAAAGAATCACCGGGCCCCTAAAGAATCACCAGGCCCCTAAATAATCACCGGGCCCCTAAAGAATCACCGGGCCCCTAAAGAATCACTGGACCCCTAAAGAATCACCGGGCCCCTAAAGAATCACCAGGCCCCTAAAATAATCACCGGGCCCCTAAAGAATCACCGGACCCCTAAAGAATCACCGGGCCCCTAAAGAATCACCGGGCCCCTAAAGAATCACCGGGCCCCTAGAGAATCACCAGGCCCTAAAGAATCACCGGGCCCTTAAAGAATCACCAGGCCCCTAAAGAATCACGGGCCCCTAAAGAATCACCGGGCCCCTAAAGAATCACCGGGCCCCTAGAGAATCACCAGGCCCCTAACGTGCATCGACTGCAAAGAGGGGGAGGATGAAACTGAAACTGTTGAAGGGGGGGGGGGGTTTAGTGCCACGTTTGTCTTGATTTTTACGCTGGAAGCATTTCGGCTAAACCGTGAGTGAAACAGTCACTGGGACTGACTAGTTTATATACCATTGGGGAAGGAAACTGTAACATTAAATACATCTTTCTCAGCAGGCGGGGGCCACTTTCTCCATCCATAATCAGACATTCAAGCGACATGAAGCCATTCCTCCCCGCCTTGCCCCCCCAGACCCGGGTCCCCGGGTCTGGGGGGGCAAAGTATGTTACACATACTTTACCTTAGAAAGTTTGTGTAACATTTTCCAAAGCTTTAATTTTGAAGGAACCTTCACATATTTCCTGTTGGTTTTATCTGTTAGCTTGACAGACCCGTTTTCTCCTTTAGCTTATAATACCGGTCCAACTCATGAATATAAATCTACTGCTCACCCAATAAAGAGTGAAATTTAAAAACAAGGTCACAAACAAAAAATATACACACATATACATAATAATAGTAAAAAATGCGAAATTAATGAAGAAATACAGACTTTGTAATGAAGGAAGATAATATAGGTCAGCTATGCATGATTTATGTCACGTCATCATTTGGAGCATGATAGGCACATAAACTGAAACGCGATAGGTAGATTTCAAAATAAAAGTATATCTTATTTTGTAAGACGTAAATTGTCTTGGGTTTGAATTTTTCAGTTAAGAACTTTCATGTTCCATGAATTTACTGTATTTTTACAAATGCTTGGTGAACATTTCAATTTAAGTAAAACTATCTATTTCTGCAACATTTATGAATATTAGCCTGGGACGTCGCCTGTAGATGCTAAACTCTTCTAAAACTTTATACAACACAGCTGGAGAGAAAATCATGTTTTCAAAGTCGGAGATTTTTTTAGCTAAACAATTATTATTGATTCTACCAATGAAAAATAACAACAAAAATCAAATCCCAACTGTTTCCTATTAATATACAAGCTAGAATTAGCGCTAGCTAAAAAAAAATACTGTTTTTTCCTTTTTTACAATGATTAGTCAAAAAGTCTTTTTTGACATAACTGCAATCATTTTATTTTATAAATCAATATTCATTTTGGTGGCATCCTCTAAGTTTTTGCAGGCATGTGTATACTGTGCAAGAACAGAGATAATTCCTCTGTCTCCAGGTGGCAAGGACATAAAAATGTTGTTACTGTCTAATGTTTTAAAATGATTTGAATAATTAATTGAACTTGATGCAATGATTTATAGCTAGCATCAGATGGAATGTTTGTGATCGAAGTGAAATTATTTTTTTTCGTAAAATGCTTTGATGTGATGTGAATTGGTGCTATAGAAATAAGCCAAACTGATTTTTGTACATTTTATTTAGCATTGTTAGCTCCTTCACTAGAATTTTATGCCACAAGCCCAAGTAGCACCAAAAAAAATGGCCTTATTAGCTACTACTCCAAAGGATGTTAGCATTTATGCTACAACACAACTACATGCTACAAAAAGCTAATGATAGCTTTCAGAACTAGGCAATACAAGACACTAACATTAGTTACTTGTACTGTTAGCACCTTAGCGCAGTGAGTTACTATTGGAAGCACAGAATGTGGAAATTACAGTTCAGTGATGATGGCTCTATTAACTGTTGAATATTTGCTCAGTTTGAGAGACATTTTAATTTAATATGTCACTGTTCTTTTCTGTCAGCAGAAGCTAGCCTAGCATGCTAGTGGCTATCCAGCCTCACAGCATTAGTTATTTCCCAACTTGCAGAACACGAATAATTATCTATTAAAGTAGAAGTGGAAGAAAATATGTTGCTTCTATGTTCTTGTTTATTAACATGGTGAAGTGGAATTTGCATCCAATTGTTCAGCCATTTATTGGGGATACTTTTATTTAGCATTACATCTCAATTTGCATTCAGTCAAATACACAGAAAATATATATTTTTAACAGAAAATCTGGCATTGCTCATACATTTTGCTGGTTAAGAAACTTTTTATTTCTAATTTAAAATGCTTTTAGATTTTTATTATTCTTTTCTGACTTTACTTGCTAAAGCCAGAACATGAAACTGAAAAAAAACTTTTAGTATGCAGTGTTCTGTTAAGAAATATCGACCCAAACCACAGGTTTCCTGAAGCAAAGTGACCTGGGCTGCAGTTTCATTCATGGCTCCTGCCAGGAGGCGCCTTGCACTGATTGTACGGTGACTCTCCTGCCTGCAGGAGCAACCAGCAGAAGTAGGTCACACTGTCTTGGCAGATTAGTGTCACTATAGCTGGCGGGGGATATGCACACTGTAATAGTAACGTAAATCAACAGCTCTGTGATTGGTCAGCTCAGAAATATTCACAGCATGACATCACAATGTTTTCAGTCTCTAGAAGGTTGGATGAACGAGAAACTCCCAGATTTAGCTGCTGATGTTTCCACAGCAGGTTATGATGAACTTTGATCCAATAAAACAGTTTTATATGCAGTAACAATTTTCTGTTTATGAAAACCAAAGGATATTTCAGATGTTTTATGAACAACCACAAAAGAGATAAAATAATTACAATTTAAAATACCAGAAAACTGATCCCAATAAAAAATATTAATGAAAATAAATATAGATAATAAATAATATACAATAAGTAAATATAAGTAAATCTGTAAAAATAGTGAATAACAAAATATCTAAAAGATGCATAAGAAGATTACTGATAAAAACTAATGTACAAATAAACTAGCTTCAGAAAAAGGAAGCAATAAAACTCAAAATATGAATAAGAAAAGAAATAATTAGCAAAACATTAACTTAATTAACAAAAATAGAATAGTAAATGAAACACAAACATGATTTAATAAACTGAAATAATAAACAAGTAAAAAGAAAAAAGCATAATAAATAAATACTGAAAATAGAGATAAATCTAGAAAAAATGTTAAGTAAATTTATTAAAGAAAGAAAAATCTGGAAGTGAGAAACATATCAATATAATGTCATAAGATTTCAGCAGCTCTTAAAATTTCCTCTCCAACATCCAAAACAAACAAACTAATGTAAAATTCACATTTACAGCGAAACAGACACGTGGCTCCCCCTGCTGGTCCAGCGCGTACCAACAGATAAAACAGTCAGGTGCGTTGCTCTTATTTTCATTTCCGACATTTGCAAAAAAGTAAGTGCATTTCTCAAAACAATTTGTACAAATAGCAAAACAAAAACTACAAAAGCCAATGTCTTCCTCAAAACACTTAATTCATCTCAGGATTGACCTGGGAGCAAGTTACCGAAACATGTTTACACTATGGAGAGCCATTTCAGCAAAAATTTAATAAATAAGTGAGTAAAATGAATATGTATAAAATAAATAAATAAATATAATAAAGAATAAATAATTCAATTATTTATTTAATTTTGGCTGCAATGGCTCTCCATATACAACCGAAGCACAGCAACACGCTGGCTCACAGGAAAGACAACATGAACCTGAGTTTCATCACAAACAGGAAAACATTCGGACACAGATAATCCTCATCTGTAGCCGTATTTTTAAAAATCCTCCCATGTTTTTGGCTCCAGTGGCGATTAGTGACGAAGCTCAGCGCTTTGTGGGATCTTAATGATTCTGACTGGTTTAAAGGTAAACTATACAGAATAAAGTATTTTTAATATCTCTATACCAACACAGTGCATGTTGTCAGCAAAAGATAAAAAAACAGCATAGAACCTTTTAGGTATTTTAGACTTATCAAAAGTAGTTTTGTATTCTTTAAAATGAAAATTACTTTTCACTTTTTGTACTTGTACTTTTTCTTACTGTACTTGAGTAAAACAGTCCAACCTGTACTTTTACTATTACTAGAATATTTTTTCATGTAAGTATTTGTACTTCAGAGAATGTCAGTACTTTGGGGCAAATGTAGGAAATGTCTAAGTGGAAGATCTGGATTGTTTTCAGTAGGAAAGTAATTCCCTTCGTTCATGTGGGAAGAACAACCATATTTAATACAAATAATAACTGTTCATATCTGCTTTAGTCCTTGCAGGTTAAACTGGTAATATTGCAGGAACACAAATATATTTCCTATAGCATAACTAGAAGTTTATACCTGCAGTTAGCTGTCATCACCTCTAGAGGGCGAGCAGGTTATTGTGTTAAAGTATTAAAAATTACTTATTTACTGATGTTTAACTTTTGGGGGTTATATAATATGCTTCATGTTTTTAAAGTAGAAAATATTTGTCTTTTGTAATAAGTAGAACCACATCTATCCAGAGACTTTTACTGGAAGGCATAATTAGCTTTATCTTAACAAGCTTTTATTTAATTCATTAAAGTATGTTGAAAGAAAATCCTACTGAGAATAAACCTGAATAAATTTGAGACCAAAAGAATTGAAAAACTAACAATAACAACAATAATAATACATTTTATTTGTAGTGTTTGTAGTTTTTTGACTTTATTGAATGTAGATGAATAAATAAAGTTATATAAAAACAATACATTTAAAACAAAAGAAAAACAGCAGTAAAGTATATAATCTTTACATTTTTAAAGTTTTGCTCAGACGCCACTGACAGGAACCTGAAAACAGATGAGAAGAATTTAAATGCTTTATAAAGTAGTTTGATCTGCAACCGACTGGCTGAAGATCAGGCTGGAAACCAGACAGCCAGTCTCCACCGTCGACACACCACCCATCAGGACGACACACCACCCAACAGGACGACACACCACCCAACAGGACGACACACCACCCATCAGGACGACACACCACCCATCAGGACGACACACCACCCATCATAACGACACACCACCCATCAGGACGACCCATCAGGACGACACACCACCCATCAGGACGACACACCACCCATCAGGACGACACACCACCCATCAGGACGACACACCACCCAACAGGACGACACACCACCCATCAGGACGACACACCACCCATCAGGACGACACACCACCCATCATAACGACACACCACCCATCAGGACGACCCATCAGGACGACACACCACCCATCATAACGACACACCACCCATCAGGACGACACACCACCCATCAGGACGACACACCACCCATCAGGACGACACACCACCCATCAGGACGACACATCAGGACGACCCATCAGGACGACACACCACCCATCAGGACGACACACCACCCATCAGGACGACACACCACCCATCAGGACGACACACCAGGACGACCCACCACCCATCAGGACGACCCATCAGGACGACACACCACCCATCAGGATGACCCATCAGGACGACCCACCACCCATCAGGATGACACACCACCCAACAGGACGACACACCACCCATCAGGACGACACACCACCCAACAGGACGACACACCACCCATCAGGACGACACACCACCCATCAGGACGACACACCACCCATCAGGACGACACACCACCCAACAGGACGACGCACCACCCATCAGGACGACACATCAGGACGACCCATCAGGACGACACACCACCCATCAGGACGACACACCACCCATCAGGACGACACACCACCCATCATAACGACACACCACCCATCAGGACGACCCATCAGGACGACACACCACCCATCATAACGACACACCACCCATCAGGACGACACACCACCCATCAGGACGACACACCACCCATCAGGACGACACACCACCATCAGGACGACACATCAGGACGACCCATCAGGACGACACACCACCCATCAGGACGACACACCACCCATCAGGACGACACACCACCCATCAGGACGACACACCAGGACGACCCACCACCCATCAGGACGACCCATCAGGACGACACACCACCCATCAGGATGACCCATCAGGACGACCCACCACCCATCAGGATGACACACCACCCAACAGGACGACACACCACCCATCAGGACGACACACCACCCAACAGGACGACACACCACCCATCAGGACGACACACCACCCATCAGGACGACACACCACCCATCAGGACGACACACCACCCAACAGGACGACGCACCACCCATCAGGACGACACATCAGGACGACCCATCAGGACGACACACCACCCATCAGGACGACACACCACCCATCAGGACGACACACCACCCATCAGGACGACACACCACCCATCAGGACGACCCATCAGGATGACCCACCACCCAACAGGACGACACACCACCCATCAGGACGACGCACCACCCATCAGGACGACACACCACCCATCAGGACGACACACCACCCAATAGGACGACACACCACCCATCAGGACGACACACCACCCATCAGGACGACACATCAGGACGACCCATCAGGACGACACACCACCCATCAGGACGACACACCACCATCAGGACGACACACCACCCAATAGGACGACACACCACCCATCAGGACGACACACCACCCATCAGGACGACACACCACCCAATAGGACGACACACCACCCAACAGGACGACACACCACCCATCAGGACGACACACCACCCATCAGGACGACACATCAGGACGACCCATCAGGATGACACACCACCCATCAGGACGACACACCACCCATCAGGACGACACACCACCCATCAGGACGACACACCACCCAACAGGACGACACACCACCCATCAGGACGACACACCACCCATCAGGACGACCCACCACCCATCAGGACGACACACCACCCATCAGGACGACACACCACCCATCAGGACGACACACCACCCATCAGGACGACACACCACCGATCCGGATGTGTTCAGCCTCGGCCTCAGCCGCCTTCCTCCTCCTGGAAGAGGAGGCAGCAGCTGAACAGGTGTGGCAGCAGGAGGAGGTCGTCCTCCAGGTGGAGGACCCAGGCTTCTCCTCAGGGAGGTGGGGTATTCCATTTTTGGAAGGTTATTTTAACATTAAATACACCTTTCTCAACAGGTGAGGGCGACTTTCTCCATCTACAATCAGACATTTAAGGACTTGAAACCATTCCTCCCTCCTTGGCACCTCCAGATCCGGACTCCCATCCAGCCCCCCTATAGCTCCGCCCCTGGCTCATACGTGAGAACAGCTTCGCATTTCTGTCTTGTGCTACGAAACCGTTACTTGACTTATTAAATGCGGACAAAATGAAATCCTACAGTCGTTTCTTTATGAACGGAGAAGCTAGTCGCCAACTTTAACCAGCCCACGAAACACGACATTTCGCCGCTTTGTCCGCTATAAACCGTCACTTGCCTTTAAAATACACTCTGATACATTCAACATGTTGATGTTGGAAACATTCATCCGGCGGAAAACCACAAAGTCCGTCAGTGACGGACGACATTTCCGATGAAACCCGACTGCGGCCGAACGTTTTCCGTGAACTGGAACAAGCGAGGCTTCTGATTGGCTGGCTCAAGCTTGTCTGATTGGGTGGCTGAAGCTTGAGTCTCCAAATTTAAGCAACTTATTTCCAAGCTTTTAAAAAGCAAACACAAAAACAGAAGGAAACTAGTTCAGCGAAATAAATATGTAACCGTTCAGTCCAAACACACATGTTCTAGTTTATTGTAAGGGTAAAAAAAAAAAAAAAAAAAAAACCGTGAGTGAAAACAGTGGCCAACCTTTGGAGTATAAATATTTGTCTGTTGCTCGTAGGAAACGTCCTGGTTTACTAGGACATACACTAAAATTGGAACGATACAGAGAAGATTAGCATGGTCCCCTGCGCAAGGATGACACGCAAACTCGTGAAGCGTTCCTCACTTTTCATTTTGGAGAATTTTATTTACGTTCTAGGAAACATTTTTCACGAAACAGCGGGGATTTCCGGGAAAGATCCCCCACTTCCGGTGCCAAAAATCTGCTCCAGAACTCCAGAGACCAGAGAAAATTTAAATCCCGAAACAGAGTTGAGATGTGCGAAAAAGAGTAATAAACGCTTAATAGTAAAATAATAGCAGCATGTCGGTTAGTGCGTATTACCCAGAAAGCAGTTGGTGTTGTGTTTATATAGTAGACTGGGGCAACCTACTATTATGGAGAGCAGGAAATTGAACAATGGTTAAATTAAAAAATTGATTAATGAAAAATGGGTAAATAAATAGAGTTTAATGAAAATAGATCAATGAAAAAGGGGAATAGAGAAGTTGATAATCTGAAAAATAAATAAATGAAAAAATGGGTTAATAAAAAGGGAAATGGAAAGTGGTTAAATGAAAAATAGATTAATGAAAAGTGGTTAATGAAAAATAGATAATGAAAAATGGGTAAACGAAAAAGAGAAATTGAGAAATCGATAATATGAAAAACAAATAAATGAAAAATTGGGTTTATGAAAAAGCTAAATTATTTATTTAACAATTTTTTAAATTTATTTCACAAATTTTTATTTATTTCACCCATTTATATATTTATTTAATTTTGGCTGAAATGGCTCTCCATATACTATACAAAGCACTCGGACTATGTCTTTATTATTACACATACACCTTTGTAGAATACGGAACAAATTGTGTCCTGTATTGGTTCAATACGGGATGGGTGGTGTTGGGAATGGAAATCCCAGTCGATGAATCATAATTTGTATTGACACATGGAGCATAAAGTCAGCCGAGAAAAGGATTCAGATTTTACTTATTTTATTCATTTTCAGCGCTGAAAGGAGACGCTTTTACCATTACATTTTCCAAAAAAGTCTGTGATAATACCTATCAGGTTAGTTGATTGTATGGACTGAAGACACTCCCTGAAATCACACCATGTCTCTGTGGCCTGAGAAAACATTTCTTTTTTGTGAGAAACGGACCTTACCACAGGGGCCGCGTTTCATTGGCTAATGCCCATTTTACATCACAGCGCAGCTACCACGTGCGTTACCGTCTCACAAACTCATGCTAATGTACATTGTGGACTAGCAGACCGACAGAAAGTTTTTGCGTCAGGACTCTAAAACAATGGTTCTCCGTCAGTGGGGAATCTGTACAGGTGATGTCAGGTATCCTGATCGTGTTTGTGGAACTAAAATTCACAGATTTCCAAAATCTGAAACGGAAATCCTTGCTTGGATCAAAGCTTGTTCACGATGCATTTGCAGCTCAACCGTCATAGGATCAATAAGAACAAAGGATTGTCTGCTAGTGTAAGTATTACTGCTTTGCTTTCTTTGTGTTTAGTGAATGAAAAAAAGAAAGTCAATAATAAACACATCTATTATGAAAACCTTTTAGCCAAGTACAGCATAATGGCAGCACCAATACAACTTCTACACCTTGAATCCTGTCTGTTACAGCCTTACGTTAGCTAAACAGATCAATATGCAATGTGTACCATATCTGACATACATTAAAGATTTTATTTCACCTGAAAAGGCTTTTTACTAAACTGTAACTGGGTTAGCCATGCTAATCGTATTAGTCACGCTAGCACCGAGTACCGTAAGTCCTAGGCACATTCAAACCCTCTAAACCATGAATGTCCAATTTACCCAGCCTTGTAAGAACAATAGGCATCAGTGATCTTGTCCACAGCTACAGTATATTTATGCTGAGGGTGTGAGGATCTGCTGTGTTCCTCATCGACTGCTAGCATTTAGCTGTGACTCAACAATGTTGGAGGCATCGTGGCTAAAACACCTTGATGTCATCCAGAAAAGATGACATGAACTTGTTGGTTCCCCTGTCCATTGTCGTGGCTGATATTTTGTGAAAATCCGGCAGAAATGCTAAACTAATTGACTCAGAAATACTCTGTAGAGAGTCGGTCGAAATGAAAAATGCCATGTTTAGACCTAGGAGCTAAGCTATGTCTTTACCACCTTTGTAAACTTTGCTGGTGAATGTTAAAACACATAATATAAGTTTGTTTGTTTTTTTAATATGTGTTACATTGTTTCATTTCTAATATTGGCTCGTGTCAGGTAATCTAAGTCAATGTTAGAGAATAATTTTTTTTTTTTAGATTTACAGAATCTCAATTAGCCTTCATATCGGGGCTGAACCCGTATTACACCAAAGCACAGTAGCTAATATTACCTGGTTTCTCGCCAGTGGACATAAATACAGTAAAGTACTATTCTAATCACAATATATACACAATAATATGTCCATCTTACTTGTGAAATGTTGTCTGTGGAGCCTCACATCAATAATCCATAGATCAGAACAACAATATCCCTCCTTGCTGAGGCATCTTCTGTTGTTTTGATTGAGCAAAGTAGGAGGAACTACCACTCCAAGATGGCCGCCGTGTTTCCTGCCCCAGAGCAGCCAATGGGGGGTCTACTCTGATTATGTCTATGGTCACACCTGTGTCTCATCGGATGATCAATCAGAGGCTATGTAACATGACATCATCCGAGGCTGTGTTCCTGGATGGGGACTGGGTGATCTCAGGACTTCCTGCTAGGACTGCGGTGATTAGCGTTTGAAGAAGACAGAAAGCTGTGGAGCTGAACTTTGGTGATAAATGCGGACTAAATCGGAACATGGCAACGTTAGATTTAGAAAAAAGTGATTGTAATAGTATGGAGTGTAGTGACGATGAAGGAAGGAGTGGACAGAATGAAGATAAAGAGTGGGAATTGGTGGGAAAGGGTAGAAAGAAGCAGCAAGCTGCTGAAAGAAAGAGGAAAAAAAGAAAAGCACTGAAGACACCGATAATGACGGATTTGAGGAAGGAAAAGATGCAACAAAAAGACAGAACTTGAACATTATAATAAGATTTGATGAAGGAGAAGGAGTCAAGAAGATTGATCCACTTAAACTAACAAAAGCACTTAAAACACATGTTGGGGAAATTAAACATGCTAAAATATTGAGAGACGGAAATCTTTTGATTGGATGTAATTCGGAAGGGCAAGTTGAAAAGGCGAAAAAACTTGGATGGGTGTGTAAAGTCAAAGTTAGAGCAGTTGTTAAAGTGGGTGAAAAAAGAAATAATGAATGCAAAGGAATTATCACAGGTGTACCGTTGAGTGTTAACATGAAGGACTTAGTTGAGCATTTGAAAGAAAAAAACAAGGAAATAAAAGGAGCACAAAGAATGACAAGGGGCACAGAGAAGATTGAAACAGAAACTGTGTTGTTGGAATTTGAAACAAAAGAAATACCAAGGGAGGTTTTCTTTGGCTTGATAAGATTTAGTGTCAGGGAATATGTGCCCAAACCAGTGAGGTGCTTCAACTGTCAGGAATTTGGCCATATTGCAAAAGTGTGTAAAGGAAAAAGGAGATGTGCCCGATGTTCTGGAGACCATGAATATGGTAAATGTGGAGTTGGAGTTAAACCAAAGTGCTGTAGTTGTGGAGGAGAGCATAGTGTAGCTTTTTGGGGATGTGAAGTACTGAAACAACAAACAATTATAGAGAAAACAAAAGTTACACAGAAAGTAACATATGCAGAAGCATGTAAAGTAGTTGAGAAAGAGAAACAAAATGGGAAATCTCTAGAAGGGGAAAAGCAAGTAATCTAAAAAATTATGGAAATGGTTGAAAAGAAAATAGAAGAGGAAAAAAAGAAAATGGTGACTTTTATTGCAGGAGTTATAAATGCAACATCGGACGTGAAATCAAAAACGGAAAGGATTCAGATTATTGTGAAGGCGGCATGCCATAGCTTAGACTTAAAGAATATTCGGTGGGAAGACATAAGGGGAGAACTGTGTAGTCATGCAAGTCAAGAAGGATAGTCTCAATCCTACAATGGAATGCGAGAAGTCTTTTGGCAAATGGACAGATTTTAAACAGTTTATTTATGAATTGAAAGGAAAACCTGATATAATTTGTATACAGGAAACTTGGTTGAGGCCTCTTTTGGATTTCAAAATAGATGGATATATTGCAGTTAGATATGATAGAGAAGGAGGAAATGGGGGAGGGTGTCTTTCTATGATTAAGAAAGGGATTCCGTATAAAATTATTGGAAGGAAAGGAGATTTGGAGTATGTTGCAACTGAAATATGGGTGAAAGAGAAGAAAATGTTGATACTTAATTTTTACAATCCGTGTAAAAAGATTGAGTTAAGTAAACTTGATGAGATAGATATGGAAGGAAATGTTATTTGGTGTGGAGATTTTAATGCACATCATTCATTAGTGGGAAAATAGATTATAATGGAAAAATTTTAGAAGCTTTTTTGGATAGTAATAATCTGGTTTGCCTGAGTAATGGTAAGAAGACGAGAATTGATATAAATTCAGGTAAGGAATCTGTATTAGATTTAACATTTGTTTCTAGCTGTTTAGCTCCATTATGTTCCATTAAAAACAAATCGTTTGGTAGTGATCACTACATTATAATCAGCAAAATAAGGTTGGGCCAGGTGCACAGTACTGAAATGATAGGAGGAAAGTGGATATTTGAGAAAGCAAATTGGGAGAAATTTTATAACTTGCGTGATAGGAAAATTGTAAATGTTTGAAATGACCTGAGTATTGAAAACATGAACCGAAAGATCAGTCAGGGTATTTTAGCTGCTGCTGAGGAATCTATTCCAAAAACATCAGGGAAAAATAGGAGAAAGTTAGTTCCATGGTGGAACAAAGAGTGTAGAAAAGCAGTTAGAGAAAGAAATAAAGCATTTGAATTGGTTAAAAGATCTCATAATTTTCAACATTTCATTGAATATAAAAAGTCACAAGCAAAAATCAGGAGAACAATAAGAAGCACAAAAAGAGAATTTTGGGGAGGTTTCTGTGACACAATTGGCAATAGTACAAAACTAGGGGATGTTTGGGGATGATCATAAAATGGGTGGAGATGGGAGGGAATGGAGTTATTCTATACTAAATAAAAATGATTTAGTAGCTGTAACTGATAAGGAAAAGGTTGATATGTTAGTGAGAGCATTTATGGAGATACATAGTGGGAAAAATTTATCAGTTAATGAAATAGAGGGAAGGGAGAGAACTAAAAAGGAAAATAGTGAAATCTTAAGAAGAAAGGAGAATGATAACGATCTGATAAATTATCCTTTCTCTATTGGAGAGCTGAAAAGAGCGTTAGATAGAACTAGGAATAGTGCTCCAGGTAAAGATGAAGTGTGTTATATTATGTTAAGACATGCAAGTGAGGAAGTTTTAAATAAAGTGTTAATTTTATACAATAAGATTTGGAAGGAGGGAAGACTCCCAAGTAAGTGGAAAGAAGCTATTGTTATTCCATTGAAGAAACCTGGGAAAGATCATAGTAACCCTGGAAATTACAGACCAATAGCTTTAACATCTAATTTGTGTAAACTGATGGAAAGGATGGTGAATGAAAGATTGATTCAATATTTGGAGTCAAAACAATTAATTGCTCCTTACCAGAGTGGTTTTCGTAGAGGGAGAGGAACAATAGATCCTATTTTATGTTTAGAGGATATTAGAAAGGCTCAGATTAATAAATAAGCTGTTGTTGCTGTGTTTTTTGATGTGGAGAAAGCATATGATATGTTATGGAGGGAAGGGTTAATGATTAAATTACATCAGAGAGGCATAGGAGGTAATATGTTTAATTGGATATGGGATTGTTTTACTGGATAGAAATATTCAAGTTAAAATAGGATATTATGTTTCAAAATTAGGTAAAATAGATAATGGAACCCTCAAGGAAGTGCAGTAAGTCCAACATTATTTTCAGTTCTGATTAACGACATTTTTAAAGAATTATCTATCAGTTTTGGTAAATCACTTTTTGCTGATGATGGAGCATTATGGAAAAGGGGAAGGAATGTGGATCATCTTATTGTTAAACTTCAGGAAGGTGTAGATAAAGTGAGTAGGTGGGGGGTAGAGTGGGGCTTTAAATTTTCAATTGAAAAGACAAAAGTAATGATTTTCACAAATAAAAAAATTGGGGTTGAAAAAAGTTGTATTTATATGGGAAAGAGTTAGAAAGGGTTGATTTCGGTTTTTGGGTGTAGTTTTTGATAAGAAACTAACTTGGGGAAATCATATAGAGCATATTATAAAGAAAAGTAAAAAGGTTCTAAATATTATGAGATGTTTAGCAGGATTGTCATGGGGTGTCATGGGGTTACACTTTTTTTTAAAAAACAATTAATTGTGGGTTTTTTTTAAACATACAATAGCTCTGAGCAGAATCTTTGTGTTTATGCGTTTCTGGTACGCCTGTAAGTCTGATGCACAAGCGACATCCGCTAACAACAGCGATGGTTGATGAAGCTGCTGGGGATTAATATCAGCTTCAAAACGCAATCTGATTGGACGCTACAAAAGACTATTCAAGTTGTGCTAAAAGGAGTTAGCAACACAGAGCCTTAAACTAAAATGTAATAGCCTTAATACAAAGAATCCAGGAATAGATAAAAAGACAGTTTGGAAATTATTTAAGAAAAACAATCTGCAAAAATCATCTCTGTAAATTAATTACAATTAGAGGTGAAATTTTATGACGTCAAGTTTTTATCATGTTTTAATGAGACGTGGGACTCAATTAAACATTTTAATCAGGCTAATTTCAGGGTATATAATTAATAATTTGCATTTTAATCAAAAAACGGATATTGAAAAAATAACAAATAATCTAGAACCAATTATTGAATAAATTGACATGACCTCGATAACAAAGCCGTAGTTTTTATATGTTATTGGTAGAAATGTGGACTGTTGATGCTAACATCAGCAATAGCGTCTGTGGTGCTGCTACATGTTAGCATTAGATGCTATTTTAGGTTTGAATAGCTTTGCTAATAGGCTAACTCTCTTTTTTTTCTTCCAATGGCTTCTTCAGTTCTGAACAACAGTTGGACGTATTGTACCAATTAAAAGTTGCTGTCTGAAACATTGTCGCCTAACGGCGCAAACAAGCGAGCTGTTCTGGTTTTCAGGTGGGCTTGACTGTAAACCCACCTTGAAGACGCAGGCTGAGCAGTAGGTGTTAGAAAGACGAAACCAGAGACCAACTTCACTCTATGGAAAACCTACACACAATGACCTGTGCCTAAGGTTTCACTGTAAAAGGGCCTTTCTGCATAAAAAGAAACTAAAAACAAATCAGTAGGAGAACTATTAGGTTTTGACAGTTTAATAACTGGCTTAAGAAATGTGTGTGGGCCTACAACCTCCAAACACCTGCAGGGAAGCAGAGGCCATAAATCACTTGATGGATTATCCAGCTTTGAGCGAATGCTAACTGCTGCTGGTCTTTCTTTCAGTTTCACAGGCATGTCTAACGGAAGCTATAAACAACAAAAACCAAGCAACAAGAGTCTTAAATCTACTATAACTGGATTCAGAAGCTCTCCTTAATCTGCTGGTCTTCATCAGTTTTACTATTTTATTAAAACTTTATTTTAGCCTGTAGTTTGTTGCATTTATCATTCAGCAACTAGAATGTATACTTAAACATGAGCGTTTAGCTGTAATCAGTGGACGAGCCAAGTACGTCTTGCTATGAAGAGTATTTATTAAAAGCAGCAAACCTCTCTGGTAGATAACGGCGTCTGAGTTATCTGAGTAAAAATCTGCCCGTCTTGAGCGTTTTGACTCAGACTGAACTGGGCCTCCAGTCACACGGCTGAAGGTGGAAAATAAAAGGTGACTGGAGTTATTTTAAAGGGTGGAAACAGCAAGATAAAGGTTGTTTTGAAGGGTGTTAGGTCAGCTATTTAAATCCATGTTTGTATCTGGGCCTTAACCCTTCACACGCCAAGCTGGGTTTCTCAAAATTCACACATCTTCACACCTCTGACCCACTGCTTGACACACACACGATAAAATAGACCTGCGTTGGCATTACTACACTGAAAAAACGAACACACATGATCCAACTTTTAAAAAGTTAATTTGTTACAAGTATTAAGTATATTAAGTTTATTAAGTTGTCACGTTAAACAAAAATGAATAAATTAAGTTCGAAAAACTATATGAAACAAATAAACTTAATTTTTGAAGCTCCATTCCAGCTTTTGCAGTGTATAGAGAAGCTGGTTATCTACAAGGAAACGTGAAGATCACAGGATTTGGTCCTAAATCCAGACTGCATCCAGCCAGGGGCGGAGCTATAGGGGGGTCCTGGGGAGGCGGCTGCCCTGAACCGGGCCGGATGGGGGTCCGGGTCTGGAGGTCCCAGATAGGGAGGAATGGTTTCAAGTCACTTAGATGTCTGATTATAGACGGAGAAAGTGCGCCCCTGCCTGTTGAGAAAGGTGTATTTAATACTGTCACCTTTTCATCTAGTTATTAACTTCTTATTTCACACCGTCTATGTAAAGCCTCCCGGAAAACATCCCAGCTAAAGGAATATATATCTAGCGGTGTGAGAATCCCTGTTAAATAGCGTTTTAACTAAAACTCTAAGGTGTGAGACGTTTAACTGAAGTACTACAAGGGGTTTTAATGTGTTTTTCTTTTTTTAACCTCTTGAGCTGATCTTAACCCTATTCTCTTTGTCTTTCCAACTGTTTATTCACTGTCACATACTGTTTTTATTTTAATTATGTAAAGCTCTTTGAAATGCCTTGCTGCTGAAATGTGCTGAACAAATAAAATTTGATTGGAGCAGAAAAAATGTTCTTAAATTAATATGAAGTCAAATTTTAACATCGTTGATTCATTGCAGACATTTTGAACCGAGAATCGTTTGTCTAAATAGAACCTGTATGACAACAGGAAGTAGGCTAGAAGAGCTCAGAAAGGACGGTGGATGTGTTACAAAACCAGATCTAATGGGTGGTTTGGACAACTTTCTCTCTTTAGAAATGAAATCACCACTGTTGTAGTGACTGACGGACATATAATCGGACGTTTAATCGGACGTTTTTAATCGGTTACACCTGCAGCTCGGAGGCTGACGCCAATTAGCATTTTGTAGTGATCAGCAGTTTTTAGGCTTGTTTCTGTTTCCAGCAGGCCTGACTTGACCTAGTCAGATTTATATCGCTAACTGTTCTGAAAACAAAAGTGATAAAAACAGATAAAATCGTTTTGGCCCAGATGTTGGCTGGCTGCTCGCTCGCTCAGCAGCTCCCTGCAGAGGTTTCCAGATGAACTCAGGTCTCCAACCTGCTCCTCATCCTGTTGATATTTGCAGCGTTTATTTCCTTTAGAAACCTCTTCAGTCGCCCGTTCCTGTCTCGGTTGCGGTTGAGGCAGTATATTTGTGGTTGACTGGCCTGTTTTATGTGTCTGTCACATGTGGGTGTGAGTGGAGAAGCATTGCTGCGCCTGTAGGCTGTTTGCCCTGCGATGATAAATGTCAAATGCTGATGCTGATGTTGTTCATGACAGAAAACCACACAGATGTTGGCCCTGTTTGATTTGCTTGATTTCTTAACCTTTAATGGGCCCACTGATTTAATTCCTACTCAGTCGTTTTGACATCTGTCTGTGTCACCAGTCTAAAGGTTAATCACAAGGTTTTGCTGCTGCGTATGTCATGTAAGCAGGAGGGTTCATTTTTATTTAGCTGCTTTGTGAACGTTGTCACGGTTTGCCAAAAAGCAGGAACAGATCTGCATCTGATGCAGCCATAAAGCTGAGAAATGACCATCAGAAATGGAAATAAATGTCAAAACGTTCGCAGCATTTATCAGAGCACAGCGAAACCTCAACATAAAGACGAATCAACATAAAACCTTTTAAATATGAGCCGTCGCTATTTTTGTCTGGAATACGAGCAGAAATCTGAGTAAAGCTGAAAAAACTGTCTCATATCAGTGTTTCATGTCAATATTGTTAATTATTTGTTGTATATTTTTGTTACAAGTATCTGAAGTTCTGCCAAACTGGCGGCGTGTCCTTTGCTGTTTTATCTAGTTTTCTCTCTGCACCGGCGTTTATTTCTGAACAGTTAAAGGCACACCGGTGAAACCTGGAACTGCTGCTGTGCAACTTACTCAACAGGTCGTTGTTAAGCAACCAAAGAGTGAGCGAGTTGCTAGGTAACCAAAGAGAGAGTGAGTTGGTTGACTCCACCATCCTAGCTTAGCTAGTCGTGAGAGGCTGAGCAGCTAAAGTCTATCCTCTGCCTACATCTCCCAGAATGCTGTGCAGAGTAGTAGTAAAATTATCGAATATTCTTCCTGACAATATCTACTGGTATTGATCATGAGTCTATCACAAGATATATTCCAATTGATTTATTGTCCAGACCTAAATCGGGGTTTCGTGCTTCGGGACGCCACCGCTAGCCGGCGTACGGAGTTAGCATTAGCTGAGACTTTGTGTCAGTCAGGACAAGCATGATGATTATTGAACTGAAGCAGGAGAGAACAGAGAAACATGAGTGCAAGTTATCAGTGTTACAGTGTGTGAAAACCTTCCTCCCTTCTTCTGTCTGTTTCCAAGGTACGAACTCTTAACGGGGGCACATTATGCAAAATTCACATTTTGCACATATTTGTACTTCCGTTTGAGTCTCTACTGCATCAGATTACACCCCAAGCACTAAAAAAGAAACACCCAGCAATATTTTTGGCAATAAGTTAATAAAAAGTTTGGTGTGTGTAATATGAAGCGTTTCAAAAAGCTTTGGAATGTAAAGTTGTAAATCAGCAGGCACTGCCTGTTACCTAGCAACCCCAGAGAAGAACAGGTTGTTACCTAGCAACCACAGTGAAGCCCCGCCCATTACCTAGCAACCCCAGTGAAGCCCCACCCATTACCTAGCAACCCCAGTGAAGCCCCACTCATTACCTAGCAACCCAGGCTGAGCTCCAGCACGTTTGGTCAGCTGGTTTTTTCTCTATACACACTGTACAATGGCTGCTGGAAGAGACGAGTGTTTTTTTGTTGACTTACCATCCTTGCTGCATCCCTGTTGGTTCCACTTCAGCTTTTCAATGATGTAGGGTTGTATAATATAATTTGCTTTATTGCATTTAATTGTGCATCACTTTTGCCAATATCTGTTGTTTTTTATGTGCTATAGAAATAAATTGACATTACAACATGGGAAAAATGTGTTAAGTGAAACAATCTGCCAGTGGACCTAGAACTATTTATCAATATTAAGAAATTGTTGACTTAAATCAAGTTTCCTAAAAAGTTACTTGTAAGTTTGTTTTGTGTTATTGGAAGTGTTCTGATATATTTGCTCTACTAACTGGACCAAAACTACTTGGCAAGATTTTGTGTTTTTGCAGTCCATCAAACTCGGTCCTTCCAGTCGAGACAGTTTTATTCAAATTAACTTTATTTTTTAGAGACAAACTCAAGTTGTATTAAAAATGTAACACAAAATATTTATTAAATTGCACAATAAAAAAATATTCACACATTGAAACAAATTTTTGATCAAGATGACGTTAAAGTAATTTTTACTAGTTAACAGGATGTGATGGGTGCCCCTCGTTTGAACAGGATATGAACAGGAAGCAGAGAAGGGAGCTCCAAGCATGAGTGACTGTTTCTGCAGCGCTGCAGCACACACACACACACACACACACACACACACACACACACACACACACACACACACACACACACACAGTTCAGTGGGTGTTAAGCTCAGACTGAAACTTGCACTGAAAAAACCCCAAACTGCAGTTAATCATTTTCACGCCACACGTGCAAAAACCCAGACGTGTTCCTGGCATGTTCTCGTGTTCTCGTGTGATTTGGTGATTTAGCTGCAGAGTTTGCTCTGCTAACGTTTTTGCTCTGACAGCCAGTGCGTATCACACACACGCTGAACAGGAAGCAACATGGGATTATGCAAATGAGCAGCAGAAATGCTGTAGAGAACAGAGGAAGGTGTGATAGACGGAGGGAGGGACAGAGGACCTGCTGCTGCAGGCTGAGAAACAAACAGGAAGGGGTGTGTGTGTGTGTGTGTGTGTGTGTGTGTGTGTGTGTGTGTGTGTGTGTGTGTGTGTGTGTGTGTGTGTGTGTGTGTGTGTGTGTGTGTGTGTGTGTGTGTGTGTGTGTGTGCGCGGCGGTTGAACCCAAAACGAGTCAGACTCAGCAGCTCAGCTCCTCTGATGTGGATGACGGTGAGTGTGTGAGAGGCAGCTCTGACATGCCTTAAGGCGGATTATTAATGTCTCAGCACTTCAGAATGGACTTCCATCAGAGGGCCGCTCTGGATATCTCCACCAAGAACCCTCAGGACGACTTCGAGATCCTGCTGCGTGTCGGAGGGGGAACCTACGGAGAAGTCTACAAGGTCAGAGTCCTGGGCTGCTGCTTGACAACATGGCTGCCAAAAAGCAGAAAAAAAAGTCCACCTGACGGCTTCGTGAAGCTTTTTCACCAAGTTTTAAATCCTAAATGTTCAGTTTGACACTGAATTTAAGCAGCTGTTCTCTTAGTTTCTAGTTAAAATATCTGAGTAGACTTGATATAAGATAAAACTAACATTTTTTAGCAAGATATAGGACCAAAGTTCTGTAATATTGATGAAAAAGTTCTCGTTCCAATAATATTTTTCCCATCTGCCAGTGGAACTAGAACCTTTTCACCAATTTTAAGGAATTATTAACTTACAACAAACTCCTATAACATGTTGAAAAGTTAAATGTGAGTTAGATTTGTTTTAGTTCATGTGTTCATTTGCACCAGAAGTGCTGGTTCAGATTCAGTTTTGCAGTGTACGGGTGAAGTTTGGTTCGGGTCGCCTCAGCCGAAGCGTCTCTCCGTTCACCCAGAGCCGCAGCCGCTGAGTTTTAGTTCTTATTTTTAATATTCAGCTCCTCATGACTCGTTTGCAGCTGAACTGGTTCATCACAACCTTAAGTTCAGCGCAGCTGCCAGAGGAAGTGGATTGACGTGAAGTGAAAGTATTTATGAAGAAATATATAGAATATAAAACACAATCCACTCAAAGCTGCGGTTCTTAATTGTGTGTTGTATTTTTTTTCTCTTAGAATCACTTTTGAAGCATCAAGTTTCATAAAATAAGACGTAAATTTTGGCTTAAAGCCTTTTCTTGTCAGATGAAATGCTAAAGGATTCAGTTTGGTTAAAGCACTTCCTTTTGTTAAAGTTGGAGCTTTAGCTGCAGAGGCATATTTCTGTCCTGTCTTAAATTTATCCTGCCATCTGTCACTCTGTGGCTTGTTGGTTTAATTTGACACTTACCAGAAGTCCCTCCTCCTGCTGAACGTTTTGTATCAAAACTAAATGACTAAATCCACCAAATGAACACGATGCTGGTTTCTGTCCTGCTGATGCCTAAAGCTGTGAGATGTTGGTCCAGTAAATTAGGGAATAGATTATAAGCTGGAACATCTGCTGATCATATTGGGACAATCTGGACCTTACACTGTAAAAACACAACATCTTACCAAGTAATATTTGTTTAGTTTCTAGTGCAAATATCCCAGTAAAAACTCTAGTACTTTTTAAAGATCAATATTAAGGAGTTACTGAATTAAGGCAAGCTTCTATTTGTCTTATTTCAAGATATTTGTACTGGAAAAACTCGTTAAGCTGTCGTGTTTTTGCAGTGCGGTTGGTTCTGATGTGAACGTAGCGGTCCAGCCTGTGGACCCGGCACAAGTTTCTCCTTCATCCTGGAGGATTTTAAACATCCAGGTTGGAGCGTTAGAGCGAAGCGTGATCAACCAAATGTCCTCTTCTGGTTGGCGGGTCGGAGGCGCCGTCAGGCCCTCTGCTGAGCGCCGCCGGCTTGGAAGCGGCACAAGCGACTTGAAGAGGCGGCCATGTTTGTAAGGTTTCCTCTGAAAAAGCTCAACACGATCCGCATCTTTATTTATGACTTTGTTTTTAACCGTGGAGTCAATATGAGAATGTTTGAACGAGGAAAAACATTTCTTTAGCCGTCTCGGTCGGTGAAAACTGTTATTTTAGTGATTAATATTCTGACGAGTTGAAAAATGCAAATAGATCAGTAATTTAAGAAAAATAAACATTTTATTGGCTAAAGTGCGATGACAGCATTTCTTTGCTGTCTGCAGATGAGAAGTTCTTCTAACATCAACATGTGAAACGTTAAACTTTATGCTGAACTGACTGCAGGGCTGATCTGGTGGTTATGTTTCTGATTCATAATCACATAGAAAAAGCTTATTTCAAATAAAATTTAAAGCTAAAATTGTAACCTGAGGAGACAGCGATTGTTTTTTTTTTAAAATTTAAATGTAAAATACTTTATTTGTAAAGTTTTGGCTTAATTTCTGCTCTGAGTGTGTTGCTCCTTCTGCTGTTGCTCCATTTCTGAGTCTGTCTTCTCCAGTTAACGATTAATCGGCTGCTTATTTAGTTGGCAGTTATTTCAATAATCATTTAATAATGTTTAATCAGATTAATTGTTTCAAGCCTACTTTGTTGGCTCCCAAAATCATGCAGCAGAGAAACTGAGAAGTGAAGTAAATGCAGATAATTGTTGTTAAGTTTGCATAATTAGCTTTTGTCGTTTTTTTATTTCCATAGTTTTATTTCCTGGTTTCTGCTGAAGGTCCAGTATTTTGGTCCAGACACCAAAATGCACGAACTTATAAAAATAGTTCTCGTGTAACGTCGCATTTCCGTGAACTTTGTGACCAGCAGCCATTTTGGTAGGCAGTTGCTATGACAACAGTAGACTAACCACAAGTTTCTCACCTTGTCCTATCTAACTTATAAGCAACAGAAGTGCATGGCGACCATTACTTGATAACAGTTTCTGACTTCTCCACCCACCTCTGATAAATATCAGATATTTAGTGCATTGATGCCGAACTACCAAAATTATCTCAGCTAATTTAGCTCTTAGCTCCTAGATAAACTTGTTACTCACTCAAAAAGCGTGAAGAACAAGTTGGTCCTGTACAAATCCATGTAAACGCTGATTGTATGCGTGTTTAGATTTCAGGTGAGGCTCTTCCTGTTCACTGGTATCTAATTGTGTCACAGTGCGAAGTCGGAGGCAGCTTGTCCACATCGTATTCTCCTTCTTCGATCCTGACAGCAGCCATTTTGTTCATGTATCTGTCTCTTGCACATCGGTTAAGATTGTTCTCGTATTTTCTTCTAGTTGCTCTGGAAGCCGTGGTTCTGCCATGCTCTTGGCACAGATCCCCTCCTGTTCAGACGTATGGGAACTATGAGCTTTGGGATGTTTTTAGAAGCAGTTGAGACACAAATGGAAGTGCAAAAATGTGCAAAATATGAATTTTGCATAATTAGTTTCCTTTAACATTCTCTGGTGTCACAGCAGCACAGCTGCATCACAATCACCTGAAAACTGTTTCCCTGTTTCCAACCGTCGGACGTTTTTTTTTCTCTTCTGCTCTGTGGTGGAAAAGCAGAAAAAGAACCATTTTAAAGATAGTTTAAATATTAAATATCAGGTGTGAACCCTGATGACAACCTGACAGTTGGAGTAGCTCAGATTGAATTTAGCTTGTCAGCGATCAGCAGGTTTCTTAGCTTCATTTGTTGTCATCTAATGTTCTGGTAGCAGATCCTGGTTTCTGGGCTCTGGTGGGTCTGAGTGGACATGAGGTTGTGTTGATGTGATGACCTTTAGTCAAAGCTCCTCAGTTTCACTTCATTTCCACAAAACGTTGAAGCTAAAACGTTCACCATGATCGAATTACTCTTACTGAATGCAGGCGTCCCGGTACAGAAAGTCTCTGGTTCTTCACAGCCGTGTGCAATTTGATGAAACTCGGTCAAACGTTGGTGTGGTTGGTTTGACTCAGACAGCTGGTTGGATTTTCTTCCTCAGATTTGGTTCTAGTTTTCAGGATTTTCTCCTGAAGACTGATCCGCACAGCAAAACCACGAATGTTACCAATGCTTCTGGTCTAGTTTTCAGTGAAAACATCTTAATAAACTGGAAATAAAACAACTTATGTTGTTCCTAATTAAGGAATTATTGACTTAAAACAAGCTCTGCATTGCTGAAAAGTTACTTTTGAGTTAGATTGGTCTTAATTCAAGTGTTTTAAGAACCGAGGTAAGATACTTGGTAATATTTTGTGCTTTTGCAGTGTGGACAGTAGAAACAGGAATTTCAAGCTAATCTTGAAGTCAGTTTTTCTGAGACTTCCTCCTCTCACTTCATTGTGATGAAGGAAACCCTTCACTAAGGCTGATGCTTCGTCCTCCTGCTAGATGCATTTACACTTCATTCTGCTGCTGTTTTAGATCAAAATCTGCTTTCAGAGTGTTTGTGTCCAAATGTATCATCTGTGTTACTGAAGGCTTCAAAGTCCTGAGAGCTGCAGACAAAACCAGCTACTGATGCAGACAGACGTCAGCTGCTGCTGAGGTCTACAAAATATGTCTAAAGTTTGTTCCTGATAATTCAGTGCTATATTTTGGTCCCAGAAAACCAACAAATCTAAACTTTATCAACATTAAAATGTCAGAATTGTCCTTTCTGGTATTTAAGTAATTTAAAAATCACCTTTTTTTCTATCTTTGTTGCTCCAAAGCAACCATGACTTTCGGTTAGGAATGCGACATGCTGCAGGGCTGTAAATCTCCTTTTCACCACATAAACACGCAAACAAAACACAAAGTTTTCTGAAATCTGCACTTTGGTTTGAGTTTTGTTGACGTTAGTTTTAGTGTGGATGAAGACGCCAAAACACATAAATGTTTTAGTGTGAACTACACCTAAATGTCTCATTTACAGTAATATTTCCTTTAATCATTTTTAAGAGTTCATTTAAAAATATGCTTAGTTACGTGACCTTATATATTTGTATTTAAATAAGTGAATAAGGGATAATCACTTGTATTTTTAGGTAACAGTTTGGTAATCCCTGATAAACTGTGTGGAGCAGCTGATTGTTTTAATCTGTCTTTGTGTTGCCCAAATATATGCCTGTAAAGAAAGTCAACTAGCCTGTTTCTAAATATGACAGGAGGAAAAAGTTCCAGCTGTGTTATATTTAGTTTGTTTTCTCTTTAGCTTTCAATACGTTTGATTATAAATACCTTCTGTTGAGTGAGTGTGGCCTCCAGGGTTTTAGTCTCATCTGTTAGTTAAACGTCAGGTGGTTTTTCTCCATGTTCTGCAAAATAAACTGACTTTAACAAAGCAGATGCAAAGCTGCTTCTCTGTGGAGTGAACTGACTTCCTCTCCAACAGATTAGGTGACCTTGTTCTGTTCTGTAAAGTGAGATTTGCCTTTTTGGCCATCCTTCGCTTTGACACGAAGAAAAAAAGAAAAGCTCATCCATGCGACAGAGCACACTGGGACTTCACGTGTTTCCTACCGTTTCACACCGTGTAGCTCAGCTCACACTGGAAATGCAACACTTCATCCAAACTGCTGAGAATCTGCATGAGCGCTTGATTATTCATATGCATGTTAACCAGCTACGGCTACAAATGATGACAAATTTATCTTGCATGATGATACAAGAACTATCTTCAGTAGAACTTTAATAAGACGTAAATTACAATTCAGTTTGAAACTTTGGCTAATAGATTCATGTGTTCACATGTCCTGCGTATTACTCAATACTAGCAGTGGGACTTGACTATAATTTTAAATAAAGTTAATTTCAGGGTTTCTAATTAATTAATTGTAATTAATTAAAACCAGTTATGATCTTTAAATGCAAAAATATCTGATTTGTGCCACTTCTATATGGAAAACTAAGTATAAAGAGTAAGCGATAGTTTTTTAAAGCCTCTGCAGTCAGAACCTTCATGCCGCATCTTACCCGACATGATGCTGCATCCGGAGACGCCAGATGGTAAATCTGGACGTAAACAGTTCCAGAAATGTATAATTATGATATGACTAATGGTAGAACTCCGTTAAATATTCTAATCAGTAATTTCAGGCTCTGTTATTAATAATATACAATTTAATCAGAAACATTATTTACAAAATAAGCAATATTTTCAATAAAAAACCTTTTTGTTGCTAAATTAATGAATAAATAGACATGAGCTCAATAATAAAGATGTTGTTTTTAATCTTCAGTTTATTTCACCATCAGATTGTTGACCATTCATGGAGCTTCTTTAAAAAGCACAACTTGAACACAACAGTCTTTAGGTCCAATCAGATCGTTTTGAAGCAACAGCAGAGGCTTTGTCGCTCATCACTGTTGGCGTCAGATTTATGGGCGCAACAGAAACGGAAAGTTCCCCCTGGAAACTGTCTTTTTAAAAATAACACACACAAAAACGCACTAAAATGTTTAACTGATTTAAATGTAATTAATTGAAATGACCACGTTACAGTCCTGGCCCTACCAAACACTCTCTTCTTTCTCATATGTCGCATACAAATGAATATGTGCAAATATTGTGCATGTGATGGTATTGAGGTTCATAAAAGCATCAGAAATGTGAGAAGTGCCTTTAGAGCAGCTCGGTTGGAGTTTCTCCACCTGTTGCTGCTCAGTTAATCGGATCCTTCTCCCTCCATTTTGATGTTTTCAGTTCAGGTTTCATGTCAGATGCGTCTCGTCATTTAGAGTCAGATTCAGATGGATGTGTTTCAGTTCGACGCCGTCAGATTCAGTTTTGTAATGTCGTTTTAAGAGGTTATCCATCTTTACGCTCGTCTGTTTCTACAGTGACAGAATGAGTGATGTCAAAGAAAGTTGTCACTCCCCCACTGCTTTCCTACGGTTTGATCTGAACCTGAACCAGGCAACCAACCAGTCAGATTCCACTGTTGGTGTCACAGCTGTCGCATCGTGGGACCCCCACCTTCACACAGCAGCAATGAGGCATTAATGACGTCTTGGTCTCAGAGATGGAGATGGTTCACTCACTGTGGGGTGATTGGACGTTACATCGCAGTGGGATTAACCCGTCCACTTGGGTTCTCTTAGTTTGTTTTCACACCTGATGGTCCGGTAGACTCGGTTCTACCTGGGTTCAAGTGGAAACTCTTTCAACTGGTGCTGAGTCAAACCAACCAAACCCTTTGAGCTTCCTGTTCCCCTCCTGGCCTGTGGGGGCGCTGCACCAACAACCGCTGGAGGGAATGACACAAAGACCTCTGAAGACACTAAGCGCAACTTTATTCCTCATGAAATCTAAACAAAAACGGAGCGGCATAAGATTTTAGCAGTTGGAGGATTCCTCTTTTGTCTTTGGTAAAAAAACACGACTCATTTCTCCAGCTAGCGTTAGACTAGCTCATCTGTTCTGGTTGCATTTACCCAGAATGCCGTGCGCTGCAGTCCACTTCCTGCTTTTGGAGTGGTCTTGGCGTTGACATACGCAATGGTGGTGGATCAGAGTTTGCTTTTTTTTGGTCAATTACTCATTCACTCCTCCACAAACAAACCGGGCTTTGACTAGACTCATGGACTAGAGTTGGATTCAAGCAGACTGGACTGGTGTGAATGGATTCTGAGATCATGGTCTATACCTGCTTATCTTTGCTTAAATGTCATTGGGTTGGGATTCAAACAATTTAACTACCAGATGGTCAGTCGATTCTTTTTTTATGAAAGAATAACAGTGAAGTAAAGCACCAGGTCGTGACCCAGCGGGTCACTGTGAATCCACACCATTGATCTCTGTGTACACACACTATTCTGGAGAAGAGAGCATCAAAAGCAGCACAAAGATCCACTAAATCTCCTTTATTTTCTCACTTTTAAATTCGAGTAAGGTGAATCGCCGCCATGAATGACAAAATTACAAACTCTGCTGATGCAACAGCGTATGGAAACCCAGCCAGTTTCATAAAGTCGAAACCATCGCTGCAAGGCTGCAGGCTGGCTGCCAAAGGAAACTACCTGCTAATTACCCAGCTCACCTGGCCTACTTACAGTCACTCTGTTTTAATCTAGAACAGGAAAAAGTTACATTATTGCTCAAAATAAACAACATACAAAATGTTTAAAAAAAAAAAAGTTATGAAAACCCTTTTTAGTTTTTCAGCAGAGTACCTGACAGTAAAAACACCAGACCTGGTGATAAGTGGGGTTTTCTACTGACTGACTGGAGGAACTGGAGTTTATGCTATGCACCCAGTCAACATTTCTCTGCTGGAAAACGCTCTGACCACATAAAGCTTCCTCTACGTGTCTGTCTCTCTGCACTGTAAAAACCTGCTAAGCAAGTTGCACAGCGTCACAGTTCAAGTGCAGTTTCTGCAATCTGCTCCCACAGTGGGGGGGCGAATCGAGTCCAGATTAACTCGCACTTTATAGATTTATGTTACATTACAAGGATATCTATCACACTGCAAAAACACAAAATATTACCAAGTGTTTTATCTAGTTTCTACTGGAAATAGCTTGAAGTAAGACAAAACTAATTCAAGCTAATGTTGGGGGGGGTAAATGTGAAAAGAAAAGAAATATAATTTGCCAGTGGAACTTTTTTAGCTCCTATGTGTTAAATATCTTCAATACTAGTGAAAAAAATCTGATATGGTTGCTAGGAGACGGCCTGGACTGGACAGCGGTTGCTAGGTAACGGCGCAGTGGCCATTGAACATGAAATGCCTAATAATCGGCCAGTGGAACTAGTACCTTTTCACCAATATTAAGGAATTATTCACTTTTGCTGTAAGTTAGCTTGATCTTGTTTAAAATGTGTTTAAGATATTTCGACTAGAAACCAGACCGAAAATCCTTTAGATTTTGTATTTTTGCAGTGCACCTTTTATAGCAACAGGTCGTCTATTTTTACGTTTCGTTGTAGTCATCTCCTCGAGACATAGCTCAGGTATGCAAGGTGTGGAGTCAGTGTCTTTGAAGCAGGATCAGGAGTTTACTGAGCTAATTTTAGCTTTGCTAGCAGATGCTTGGCTACCTTACTTGTTCAGATCAGATTTCTAGATTAGCGAAGCAGCCAATGAAAGCACCAGCCGGGTTGGGACCTGCCCTGTCTCATTGTGTTTTCTCTCTTTATCTCTGTTGCATTGTTACGTCTTCAGGACAGAAAATCTTTAGGAATTATCTCTGCAGAATAAAACGGAGATTTCCTGTAGTTCCGATAAAATGTAAAATTGACTTTTTTGAGCTTTATATGATGGCTTTCTGTTATTCCTTTCTTCAGAAACATACCTGGAGTGTTGACTCTCTCTTGCATGTTTGAGAAATCCTCTTGGAAACGCCTGCTCATACAAAGCTCCGCCCATTTACCCAAAGCTCCGCCCATTCGCTCAAAGCTCCGCCCATTTACCCAAAGCTCCGCCTTAAAGCTTCAGTTCCCATTAAAGCTCCTCCTCCACTGAGCTCCTCCAGACTAGCAGCGGCAATTAGCAAAGACCTGGTGGAAGTGTGTTTGCTAGGCTCCTAAAAACTGTTTTAAATGGCATCATGGAGAAGCATTGTTGCAACGACGTGCTGAAGGGAAAATGTCGGAAAGGTTACGAGGTCCTTAAAGAGACAGAGGCCCAAATTGAGACTTGTAAAATCCCCACCCGTTGAACTAAATTGCAGCTTTTTGTTGTTGATCATTCAGTGTAAACAGGATTTTAAAATATCAGGATTGTTGACAGTTGCACTTTCTCAGCCATTTCTATGTTAAAATGAGCAACAACACAATATATCACTGGTTTATTCAAGTTAAGTTTATTAAACTTCCAGAAAACTGTTTAAATCGAGGCTAAAAACCCACCTATGTTTAGATTTGCTTTTGATTAACTGAAAGATTGATCAACATATTTGCCTGATAATGAGACAAAATGTAAAATTTTTTGCTTGTTTTATAGTTGGTTACTGTTTTATGCTTTCATGGTGTAAAACACTTTGAACTGAATGTGTTATACAATTAAACTTGACATAAGTTGGATAATTTTTTGATTTACCAAGCTGAAAACCACCTTGGTACCAATTTAGTGCAATCTTCAGTATTGAGATTAGATAAACTTGATCCGTCAATAAAAATCTGTTCATGTTGGACCTGCATGGTACTATTTGTGTATTACAGGGTTGTTGTTCCTAAATCTCGGGAATATTGCCGTTATCTGCAAGCTGAATTGAAGTAAGGCTGTAACTAACGATTATTTTAGAAATCAGTTAATCTACCAATTATTCTGATAATCAGTCGATTAATCATTTTTAAGATGCCACATTCTACAGATTTTTCATTTATCCACTTAAGCCTTTTTAAACAATATTAGAAATATATTAAAAGAAGTAAAATGAACAAGTACTTATGGATGACCACATCGAGGCCTACAGTTCTAATATCATCGCTGCAGATGCTTTCTGAACAGTAGGGGTCAGTGTGGAGGAAGCAATGCTGCTAAACAGCAGCAGAAGAAGAGCTGTGAACGTTTTCCCTTCATTTGCACCAAATCCTAAAGCATAAGTTGTTCAGGCCAAGCATTTATCATATTGTTTATCATTTATTGTGACAAACTTCTTATCATGTTAAGAACTTTGATATGTTTTTGTCTTGATAAATTACAAATAATGATGAAGTTATTTTTACTATTTTCATTTTTTAAAATTATTTTTCCCACTTTGCTCTACTGATATTTATCCATCAATAAATATCAGTATTGATGAATACAGTTCATTTAGGCTGCGTTCGCACTGCAGCCTGAAGTGACCCAATTCCTATTTTTTTTCCGGGCCGTTCACACTGCCAGTAAATGTGACCTGTATGTGTTCTGCAGTGTAAACGGGCAAACGACCTGAAAGTGTCCCGCATGCGCAGTAGAGGGCGCTACAGCGTCAGCGTTCTCAGTGATCTGCCAACCGCCATAAAAAGAAGAAGTTGTCAGTCTTTGAGGAAGTAAACATGGAGGCTAACGGTGGAGCTTAGCTACATATTTGAAGTTGTTGTCCAACCGGAACAACATATTAACAACTTAATCCTCATAAAGTCGTCATGGTTGTTGTTTTTCTTCCCACTTGCGTATCAGGACACAGAATAGTGAGATTTGTTGAGAATCAGTGATGCTCAGTTAGGATGAATGAGACCTGGACGTTATGGTCGCATTTGAATCGGATCCGTATCGGATATGGGTCACATTCTATAAGAATCCGACATGAGCTGTTCACACTGCCATGAAAAGATCGGATACAGGTCACGTTACGTCAGAAACATCGGAATTGGGTCACTTCAGACTGCAGTGTGAACGCAGCCTAAGTGATATAAATCATTCCTTTAAGTAAGTTGTGTCCTGAAGAAGCCGATTTCAAAAAGAATGTTCCTCAAGAATGTTGTTTGTGGCAACATGAATGCTGTGTCTAAAAACCAGGAATAAATAGTTTGTCATCATTTTTACCTCAATAGCACCACAAATTATTGCGATAAAGTTGTAAGTGAACCAATATTGCTTTATAGTAAGTAAGCCTGGCTGCTTTGAAGAAGAAGACGAAGCGATTTTCGCCGTATGAAACATCGGTCCGTTGAATCACGGCCCAACCTGCCGTCTTTTGGGAACTGACTCAGATTTGACAGAGTGCAGCTTCACATCTTGCCATGTCAGGATCTTCCTCTTACAGAAACGACCTGACTCTCCTTATCTGATGTGGCTTGCTCTACTAAGCTGCTCTACAAGGCGCTGCAGGCTGTAGTTTCAGGCGCAGAGCCGCGCGGCGGCTGCAGCTTGCACCTGGTGTATGCATGACCTCAGAAGCAAAATGAAGAAGTGAGATACAGGAGCAGAAAGCAACACAAGAAGATCTGCCTGCAGAGACACAATAACCGCGTCAGGTTTCTGCTGAAACAGTGCGGTGTGGTGCATGTGTGTGAGTAGGTGTGTGTGTGTCTTCACAATGAGACTTTCTTGAATTTTTTTTGTTTGGATTTATCTTTAACCCAAAAAGAGGAAGAGAGACAACTTTTGATTCTGAGAACTTCAAACAAATTGCAGACAAATTCTGCCAATAACCATAACTGGCATCTGTAGTGTGTGTGTGTGTGTGTGTGTGTGTGTGTGTGTGTGTGTGTGTGTTCCTTCCCCTCCTTTTATTTATGAATCGTCATGAGAAGAATACCATACGTACAGTAATATATCAGGTTTTTAAAAGGCACTTATTGAGCGAAAATCACATTTTGTGTGTTTTTGTACATCATTTGTGTTTCAGCTGCTTGTAAGAAAACACCCGGCTGGTTTTTGGCAATAATTTAATGTTTTTTGGTGTCTGGAAAATGAGTCGCATCAATTATCGCATATAAACGTTTACCGGAATATAACGTTACGACTCAGCAGTGATACCCGTTACCTAGCAACCCCAGCGGAACCCAGCCCGTTACCCAGCAACCACATCTGGGTTCCCGCACATTTGGTCAGCTGGTTTTACTGCTGTGTGCGCTGTACAATGGCTGCTGGAAAAGACAAGCTGATGACTTGCTATCCAGAAGCCACTTGTTGTATTTGTGTTACTTGTGCAGGAGGCTCCACTTCTACTTTTCAAAGATGTACAGTTGTATAATTGCGCATCTGTTTATAGCCATTGTCATGTATTGGAGGGGTGTGGCCATCAGCAACTTATTTGGATTTAAAGCGACAGAGGCCCTAAAACAACTCGAAATAGGCTGAACTGAGCAGGTTGAAATCTCTTTATTGAAGAATGATTTTGTCCAAAAATATAATGAAGATGTTTAGTATAGGACATAGACCTGTTAATTAAAGTTAAAGTTAGAAACAGAGATTTTCAGTTCCATTTAACTGGATTTCAATCTTTTCAAACAAGAGGTTACTTGGCCATTTATTCAAACATTTGGCAGCAAAAATGAAAATGTTGCTCATTTTGTTGATTCATATGGTTTTCATTTAAAATGTGATTAATGACTCTGGAATTAACTCATTCTGAATAGAAACAGCTGATCTTTAGGACAGGAAAGCCTAAAAAACATACAGATTTGTATTCTGGATTGCATTAATGGCGTTGGAGTGCAGGTGGTAAAAAAGGTGCAAAGTTTGGTTTGAAAAAACCTCAGCAGAGGAAGCGCTTCCTCAAGAGGCTGAGCGCGCGAGAATCCCCATCCTGATGCATCACATCTTGATACAGTAACTGCAGCATGACTGACAGGAAGACGGCGCTGTGTGGTGAGACCTGGTGAGAAAGTTGTTGGGGTCTTACTCCACTTTTCAGACTGTTTTCAAAGACGGATGCTTGATGAAAGAGAACCATGAGGTTCCCCTGGACTGTTTAATGTGCTGCCCTCTGCTAGAAAACGGCGCCCATTTGACTGAAGAACCTGAATGTATATATATATACATTAGAATATTCGATTAATCGAATATATATATATATATATAACATATATTCGAACATACGTATATATATATATATAACATGAATGATGAGTAATATAACATGAATGATATTATATATATACAGTATATAACATCATCATATACATGAATGATGTTTATATATATATATATATATATATATATATATATATATATATATATATATATATATATATATAACATGAATTATGAGTAGTTTTGAATAAAACATACAGATGAATATGTTTTTATCTTAAATGTACAATTTTGGCTTAATTACTGCTGAGTGTGTTGTTGTTTGAGTAAATGGACAGTTTTTGAATCTCTGTACTCTTATCTATATACACAGTAAAAATGCCAGTGTTGAATTAACACCCCAAAGTGTCTATATGTGTCTAAGTCAGCTGGTGTTAAAGTAACACTTTTGAAAGTGTCAAAAGATTGACACTCATTTTTTTGTTAAATGAACATTGGTCTATATACTGAAATGGGTTTAAGAAAAGCTAAACTTTCCTTTTCTGTGTATTGTTTTTGATATTTTTCACTGAATTCCATTGATATTGACACCTTGTGACACGTTATGTTTTGTGATCAACACTACACTGGTGTTACTTTTAATATATTTTAACATTAACACCGTTGTAAGTGTTAATGTGACATTCTGTGTTGTTGAATTTAACACCAGCTGACTTGGACACATATTGACACTTTGGGGTGTTAATTTAACACCAGCTAACTTGGACACATATTGACACTTTGGGGTGTTAATTCAACACCGGCATTTTTACTGTAAACTCAAAGGTGTTTTTATCTTAAATGCATATTTAAAATTTATATATATATTGTAGTTACTGCTCTGAATATGTTGTTCTTTCATCAAATGACCTTTTGTTGATTAATCACAATTAATCAGGTTAATTGATCAACACATGTTGGCACGTTTCCTGTGCCAACATGTGTTGAAACTCTAACAGGAAGAAGCCACTTTTCCAAATCAACATAGAAACCCAAAGTAGCTCAAACAGCCTGGTTCGTGGAGACGTGTCCTCCTGTGTTCTGGAGCATTTGGAGGAAGTAGAAGGGGGTGAATTTGTAAGCCTATCTGAAGTACGGGAGAGGTAGCATCATGACGTGGGGGTGTAACTTGAGTAAGTCACAAAATAAATTGCATCATGTGGAAAGAACGTCGAGTTCAACATGTAACGACGCCAGACAGAAAGTTTAAGATTGCACATAAATGGCTCCAGATGGATTGTGACCTTCAAAGAGGTGCAAAATGGCTGAAGGTCAACAAGTCATGCAGATCTGAAAAGGCGCTTCAGATCTGACCCAGTTTCACCGGTTCTGTCCGGAGGAATGGACCAGAACCTCAGCAAACTGTTGAGAAGCTCCATGAAGGACGCTTCAGAGGCTAAGGGAAGGTTTTAAAAAGTCTTTTATTGTGGCATTTAGAAAATAGAAAAACATTTGCTTGCTTCATTCAAACATTTTGCTTGCAAATAAGTAGAATAGTTTTTACCATTTCAATTAAAAATGAACCCGAGTCGTTTCATTTTGATATTATTGGCTCCTTTGGTAAAACGATTTGTCTCTACTGAGGAATAATAATCCTGGATCACAGGGATGAGACTGGTAGTCTGGATTAGGACTGTAACAATCAAGCAGATTAATCGTGATTAAGCAATCAAAAAAATCGATTAGTTCAGTAATTGATTGATCATTAATAGAAACATGCAGACTCTAAAAACAAGGTTATTTGCTGAAAGAGCAACATACTACAAAAATTACAAAAATATGTATCTTTTTGTATTTAAGGTAAAAAAAATTCAAATGTAAGTCTGTTCTTCCAAAACTGTATTGTTTTCAACAAATGATCAATAATACACAAAAATTCTGCAGAATGTGGCAATTTTTTGACCGATTAATTGTCAAAATGATTGATTTACTAACAAAATTGTTAGTTGCAGATCTACAATGAGATAAAATCAGTTCCACCAACTGGGACCACTTAGACATTTATTTACTCGCTGCAAACTGAAGTTGTCACTTCAATTTTAGTAACTTCCTGGTTAAATACGAAATGATAGAGAGAAAATGTGTGTTTTAAGGTTTTTCAGAAGACGGTGTGCAAATATGGCCGCCCTTTATAAACATAAATCACAATAGATACTTGTGATAGAATATGCAATAATTTCACTGAACAGAGCAGAGAAATGTCTTTAGCTGCTCAACTTCTCATTGCTAGCTAAGCTAGGTTGGTGGAATCAACTAACTCACTGCTCTCTCTTTGGTTGCCTAGCAACAACCTGCAGGACAACTTGCGCAGCAGCAGTTTAAAGTTTTCCCGCTGGGCCTCCTAACTGCTTAAAACTAAAAAAAATCAACGGCATGGAACGAAAAGTGGATGAAACAGGAAAAGTCACCTTGGCGATTTAATTATCGATATCGACTGAAATGAAACGTTTATATCGTGATACGTTTTCGGCCACATTGCCCAGCAGAGATTCCTCCTGTGTGGTGACGGTTTTTATTTCTGTCGTTGAACTTGGGTGGGAGAAGAAGCGTGTTATCGTCCCACTGCTGAGTGGAACGATCAGGCTTGATCAGTTTGAGTTCATTGATATTTAAAATAAGGGTAAGTCTGGAAGATAAGAGATAAATGTGGTTGAGAGTTGGGTGTGTGGTTTTATAAACAGTCATAGCAGCAGAAAAGGAAAGCGGAGGAAAGCAAACCTTTCACTTCTGTGCTTTCAGGTTGTACGTTGTTCTTAAAAATGAAGGGAAATTGAGTAAAAACTAAGTACACCCCTGCTGTTCTGATAGAAAGTATCAGCTAGAAGCTGTTCATTAAATACACTTTCACTGTAACCAATGCCAAGGTGGAAAAACATCAACAAAGACTTCAGAAAAGAACATTTACTGGAGTTGTAGAGCAAACATGGCTGGAGTGAATTCACACCAAAAACAAAGTTTCTAAATGCTGTAAAACTGAATTTGTCCTTCCACTGCTAAAAGGAGAAATGAATAATCACAGGCTGAAATCTAAATCAGTGGTCCCCAACCCCGGTCCATGGACCGGTACCGGTCTCTCTTACGGATCACCCCCCCGTCAACAGATTTGTCCGAGTCTTGACCGGTCCGCGGTAAGACAAAGGTTGGGGACCATTGATCTAAATGATATATCCTGGAGAAATAGTTTTTTTAGAATCAAATTTCATTTTAAAGCCTCTTCAGTCAGGTTTTAGAAAGCAGCCCAGACTGCTACTGCTGCTCTGAAAGTTTCTAACGATGTTCTTCAAAGTTTGGGATTATCGACGTATCCAGAGCCTGTGGTCTCTGTGTTTTCTTAAAGACCCTCTCAAACAAGCTGCCTGCTGGTGTAAGTTCCACCTGTCTTTGGGTCACAAAACCTCAAGTCCTGGAGTCGCTTTCGTTCCAATCACTTCTGATCTGTGTCCAAACGTGTTGAATGCCTCCTGACATTTTATGCAGATGATTGTGTAATTTGGTCTCTGGTCCGCATGGCGTTCACATCTGCATTCGAACCAAACCAGAGTTCACTTGGACCGAACCAAGACCGAGGTTTGGACCGGAGTTCGATTAGCATTCACACCTCACCAACAGGACCGGACTTTCCACGGAAACGGACTGGAGTTTGTGTTCTTGTGAACGCACTGTTAGTTTGTTCACACATAAATCCAGTGGTTCCCAAACTTTTTGTTCTGCGCCCCTCCAGTGGTTTCCAAACATTTTCTGGGCCCCCCTATGGATTAAAAATGGCTGTCTGGTTGAACGGCACGGAGAGGGGGGGATCGGCTTTGAGGGGGGCAATAAAATTAATGTACGTAGCTGAACATAGACAACAGCATCGGTAGCCTACAGGCTACTTGTTAAGCTTAAGGTGCTGTATTGATATTAGCTAGTCAACTTTCAGCTACTTTACCTGCATCCAGCAGCTTCACTCAACTCAGTCGGTTAGTTTGGGTGGAAAACTGTGAAAAGTTCTTTGCGTTTTGCTGGTTTGCCGCTATGATTCTAACACCTGCGTAGCTCTGCAGAGCAGCAGCAGGTCTCCTTCACTGCTGTAAAGGTGTAAACCCAGCGCGAGGGTCTTAGCACTCATGTTGCATTTAAAGTGACAAAGGACACAGATATGGGGAGTCTGGAAGCCTCTACTGTATCAAACTGACATAGGAATAACAGAGAGTTGGCCAGCGCATAGAGCGTTCTCTCTTTTTTAAAATGGCATAAATGACGGCGTAGACTTAGTTTATTTTACATCTGTGATGTAATTTGAATACATTTAGAACCTGGTACCTCGCTACATGATGTGTAGCTTCATGTTGTTGTATTGGTGACACACACACACACACACACACACACACACACACACACACACACCACTGTGTTATGTTGGATTTCCTGTGGACTTCATGTGATGGTTGTCCTTGCAGCACTTTGTCCCCTGTGACCTTTCTGCTGCAGAGGGTCAAATCTTTGTGATTAGTAGTGAAAGGAAGCGGCCAGGACTCGCTTCCTCGTTCTCCGTTTCTGTTCCTGCACATCGTAAAAATCGGCCTTGTTCAGCGAGCTTTAGTGAAAAACCAGAGCGTGTCGGTGTTTCATCATCACACCGGTCAGTGGAAGGAGCCCGGCTCCCCGCAGAGTAAACAAACTGCGGGGTGGAAACGTTTGGTGGAAATGTCAGCTGTGACATTTACCTGCTGTGTTTGTTTGCTTGCTGCTCGTCTTTCCCCTCGTTGACCTCTTTGGTCTCCCAGCCACTGACTCTTCTTCATTTCAACACTTTTTCCGTTGTAGCTGCTGCTTTCATGGTGTCACCTCAGCAGCTCTGCCTCAGTGAAGGGGTTCCAGGCCTGTCACAAGGACCAATAAGTCAATCAATCAACGATAAATGGAAACCAGTTCAATCATTTCTATTTGCATGATTTATCGGTTCTCACTTCCCACCGAAAACTGGATGATGAAAGTCTTCAGTTTGGTGTTTTGGTCTCAACTAGCTTCTTTTTTTGTTCTTTTATTTGTTGTTTTGTTTGTTTATTTTGTATATTTAAAATTCTTCCAGTTCCAGTGTTAAATGTTGATTAGAAGTTTAAGTTTATTAACCTTTGAGATTGTGTTCTTACATTATATTACTTGAAAATAATATTATTGTTTATCGCAATAATTTCTGGGACAATTTATGTTGCTGTGGCAGGCCTGGTTCTCTTTAAGGTGGGAGGTTTCCAAAATGCGGCTGGAGGGCCTTTTGTGGCCCCAGGAGTTGCTTTGTCTGGTTGCATAGTCGCATTTTCGGAATGGTTCTTCTGTAGGAGACTATCAATGACAAATTTCTTAAATTGAAAATAGAAAATTTTAGCAAGTGTTTTTCTTTTATTTGTGTTGCTTTTAATTTAATGTCAGTGGGGCCACAAACGCAAAACAGATTTAATCACATCCAATAATTTAAATCGGATTAATGCTGTTAATGGCTTTCAAGTCAGTTGCTGGGAGTAAAATAAAAATAATTGTACAACTTTAAGACTATCTTATGGATTTTTGTAGTTAAAATGCTGAGGATGCAAAACTAAAAGGATTTACTATAAAAAATATGTTGGATTTTAATTGAATAAATACTGTAAATAAGGTGTGATTTTGGCTCATGGAGCAGAAAGTTTAGACATCACTGCTTTTCAGCTTCCCAGAAGTTACCTGGCTTCTTTGAACGCGTCGTGCGGCTCGTTTTTAACCAGAACTATTATGCAAGAACGCTCAACAACAAAGCTCTGCACAGATATACATGCAATCTGCTCTGTAATGGTAAATGACTAACCTTTCCCAGAAACACAGATCAACATCAGATCGATGCTCAGGTTCAGCGTAACTTCCAGCTTCTCCAAATTCACACACAAAAAAACTCACAAAAAAATATACATTCTCTGTCAAGTTCAGCCCAAATCTGATCATATGAGAAATGATGGACTGAAATGATTTTACATCAGATCTTCTGATTCTGCAGATATTCACTGCAAAATCTTACCAACTATTTTTAGTCTAGTTTTTCACATTAATGTCTCAGTGCTCTGAAAATAATGCAATAGTTTAACTTTTAGGTAATTTCACTCATAAATAAACATTTTTCCCATGTTTAAGTGGAATAATCTGCCAAGGGAAGTAGAACTGTTTCATCAATATTGTTAACTTAAAACAAGCTCCCATGTCTTACTTGTAATCTAGTTTTGTCCTATTTCAAGTATTCTATCATATTTGCTCTCGAAACTAGATTGAAAGTACCTGATAAGATCTTTTGTTTTTACAGTGTTTGCAGATGGAGTGGCTCTTAGACCAAAGAGTTTGGAAGTATGAGATGTTTTTAATTTTCTTCTGAAGCTATGTTTCATAATGAATCATTGTGTGTTTGATGTTTTCGTTGAGGCTTGGATATACGGCTAAGGCCAAAATTATTCATACCCAAGCAGTAAAATACACAACCAGCTCATATCTGCCGTTTCACATTTCTGGTGATTCTTGGAATTTAAAAATAATTTATCAGGTTAAAAAGCTTCAGCTATTTGATCACTGTGAGGCTGAAGTAAATCTTCTCTGTGATGGTTTAGATAATTTATTTAGCGTTGTTGTGGATGATGATGCTGTGAGCAGGAAGAAGCTAAAGTACCAGTCAGTGTTGCAGCAAATCTCAGGAAGCCTCTGACTGAAGAATGTTGCTGTCATGACATGCTAACAGCTGGATAGCCAAACGGAGACAATGTTCCACAGAAACATGTCCTGGATGACCGGGACGATTCAACTCGATTCCAAATCAACTTTTGATTTAAAACTATTATCATTAATGATTTACAGGAGTTTTTAGACATTTGTCTTTGTAGTTATTTAATGAAGAATGTTTAAAAATGTGCAGAATTCCTCACCATGGTGGATAAAGGATCCCTAAACCAGATCGAGGAAGTGGAAGGAAGATAACCACATTGCTCTCCCAGGACATTTTTGATTAAAACTACAAAGGTCTGACCAATCACACAACTGTTTGCACAGAGGGAGCAGCGTAGCTTAGCTACTCTGTAGCTTCGCTGTAGTTTCATTCTGTTCATTTGGTAAAAACCAAAATGAGTGAAGATGTTTTCCTTGATGGCTGAGATAGCTACGTTGCAGTAGCCATCTTTAAATCTCTGTCTGGTTTTCTGTTGGAGTAGAAAGATCCTTTTTCAGCTTCTTTTCAGCTCCTCTTATTCACATTTTTACCTTAGAAATATATTTAATCTGTTTGTCACCAAATCTACCACAGTGTTGTGCTTAAATAATTAGGAAACTATTTTTATAATCCATGCAGCTCTTTGTGAAATACATGGCAAAGGCAAAATATTTGTCATCCTGTTTTTCATCTTTCATTTTTTTTTATTTCATTCACTCGATAATTATGAATCATTCATGTAATAAATACAGTAAATCATGAATTAAAAAAAGCAGAAAAGTTTTGAACCCTGTTTAAATTTGTTGGTCTGCTGTTCTGGCATTTTATTTCTTTTTTGCTACATACAGAGATAAAACCTTGTTTTATTTTTAGTTGGAGAAAAATAGATTGTATATAATCTGTATGTTTCTCATCTCATTTCAGAAACATTTTGTCAGTTTAAGTTTGATAGGAAACAAATCAAACCCAAAGACCAACCAAAATGTTCCACCAAAGGTTTTTGTGTAATTGATCAAATTTACATATATAGGCCTCAGATATTAATCAAATTTAGACGTATACCTCAGAAAGTTGTAGTTTGATCAGTTTTCCATTTTGTAAACATGAGTTTAAGTCACGATGGAGACGCGACTTTGACTTGGCGTCCAGTCAGTGAGGCAGCATTGAAGCTGAGCTAAGGTGAAATTATGTAAATGTTTGTCTGATGCAGTTTATTGTGAACCCCCCAACCCCACTGCAACCAAACCACAACAACTTTCCATGTTAATGTCAGAGTAACACTTAAAGCGGACAAACGGCTAAACAACTGCGGCTTCCATTGCATCAAAACGCCGCCGAATTTCCTACTAATCAAGCTCATCATGCGGAGCTTGATTAGTTCTCTTTTTAAATAACAAAATCAATTTAACTCAGCCTGCTGACAAAGGTTTGTTTTACCATTATGTAAAGGTTACAGTTCAAGTGGCAAAATGAATGTGAAGACCGGAGTTGATGAGTTGATTCAGGTTAAATTTCTTGTTTTGACGATGACGTTTATGCTCTTTTCAACACTTTTACAGTGGCTGTTACTTTGGAGAAACGTGAGCTTTAAATGCCATGAGTGGTGTTTTAAAAACTCCCTCTCTGCGTTTCCGTTTCACTCTGTGCAACTTGTCCTGCCCTAACTGGCTGGCTGCGTACGCAGATGACTGTGTTCTATTTAAGGAGTTACAATGTGAATCGGTGTTTCCTTTGCTTGTTGTGGGAGGGCTGCTCTGCTCCACCATGTGTGAAATGTGTAGTTATTTCTGCTTTATGCACCCACTTTAGGTGGAAATTCATTGCTAATTTAAACTGTTTTACTCTTTTTCTTGATATCTGTTGTTCTGGTTTAAGGTTTACTGTCAACCTAAAACCTAAAGCAGGGGTGGGAAATCCAGGTCCTCGAGGTCCTGCAGCTCTTAGGTCAGTGGTTCTTAACCTGGGTTCTCCTGAACCCCAGGGGTTCGGTGAGTCTGTCTCAGGGGTTCGGCGGAGCCTCTGAGGTAAAGACTCACTTGTGTAAAGTCGTGATGACGCCACGCTTTGCCATCACTACTGCAGAGGGTCACGTTACATTGCTTAGCCAATCAGAGGATCACGTTACATTGCTTAGCCAATCAGAGCTCAGAGGAGCCCTGATTGGAGGAGCTCCACTCTCAGCAGGGATTTGAACTTGTGTCTTTATTTACTTCAGCAAAGCTCACAGTTTTTACCAAATTCTGTATCTTTCTGTGTTCTTCTAAATCTGCTCCTTAGTCGCATCTTTTCGGGGTTGGTGCTGCCTCTAGTGGTGTGGGGTGGTAACACAACTAATATAATTACATTACTAAATCAGAAACCCAGAGTATTTTGTGTGTCGGGGTGGGGTGGGTAGAATAAGAAGGGTTCGGGTGAATGCGCATATGCAACTGGGAGGTTCGGTACCTCAAAAAAGGTTAAGAACCAATGAGCTAGCATGTCTCCATTGTTCAACATGTTTCAGTCAAATAGCTGAATCACCTCCTCAGTGCAGTCAAGTTCTCCACAGTCCTGCTAATGACCTTATTATTTGACTCAGATGTGTTGAAGTAGAGACACATCTAAGGGTCGCAGGGCACCGGCCCTTGAGGCCTGGAGTTTCACACCCCTGACCTAAAGGCATTAGAAGGTAGCAGATTCCAATGGTAGCAGATTCCGATGGTGCTTCATTATTTAAACAAAAATTTTAACCAAGTTTTTTTTTATTCATTTGTTTTTAAAGGGACGGTGCAACTAAATATTTCATCAGTTAGCTGATGAAACGTACACAGAGCGTTGCCCTTTTTGATGCAAGTAAACTGAATTCAAAATTCATAACACAGATAACAAAGTACTAGAAAATTTCAAGTGAAAAGCATAAAAACACATCTCTACATCAAATTGTCATTGTTCAGAGTTCTTCTAGCCAGTGCTTTGATTTATAGAGAAAAGCCTCAAGTCTGGCATTTACTTTAAGGTCTAACACCCGACAACGAAGTATTAGAGCTCATGAACGGGAAAATTTCTGCTCAAAAACTTGGAAATTTCTATATTTATTTCACATATTTACAAGAAAAAACATGATGATTCTCTGATGTTGAAAATTTGTGAATTTGTAACAAAACCAGGACAATTTTTAACGATTAAAGCCATAATATATTATATAAATCTAAGATATTATCTGATAGCATAAAGTACACGTGTCAAACTTGAGGCCCTCAGGCCAAATCTGGCCCACTGTAGCTATTTCTGTGGCCCCAGAACTTGAAAATAACAGTCGTGCGCCTATATATTATTTTATCAGTCAAATGAAATCAGTTATTTATATAATGCCATGGACATCAATGTGAAAGAATGTGCTGGAAATATCTCCTAAATCTGCAATCTTCATGATCCAAAAAGCCATTTGTACCTTCAGTCCAGCTGAACAAACTCAAGCTGCTAATGTTACACAACCTGCAGAAAAAATACAATATCTAAAACTACTAGAGGAACCTCCAGTTTGCTTCTAATTTTAGGTTTTAAAATGAACTAAAACATAAAATCTTCACATAAAAGAGGATGTAGATATTTGTGGAACGTTATGCAAAACCAGCATAGACTGTACTTTCCAACATAATGACGAGAAAAATAGATCTAGATCAGCAAAAGTATTGAGGATACTTTTGCTGTCATTCTTTTGAAAAAGTTAAATAAGAAAACGGCTTTTGTTTTTATTTCTACATCAGTTGGTTCAGTTACAGGGACCCATGGTGGGAGGTCCAACGGGCCACTTGTGGCTTCAGAGCCGCAGGTTGCAGACCCTGGTTGGAAATGTATTTCCTCCAAGACCTCTGGGAAAATGTCTGACTTTAGTTTTAATATCTTAAATTTATGTCTTTATTCATGGAAAACTGTCATTTTTTCCTCATAGATTTCGTAGTTTTTGACATCAAAAACATCCAAGTTGTTTGGTGGACGTTTACTCCTGATGATTTCTTTTTCGTTCGTTTACAATGTTCAGGTTTTTCTTGTCATTTATTAACATCTGTTGGCGAATGATGAAGATTTTTCTGGCAGACCAAAAAACAACAAAAGAGAAAATTATTTAATTTAAATTTCTTTTTTTGTTGCTGCAAAGAGAAGTAACACCACCCTGTGTCACACCTTTAAAGGTCACAGTATGCATGTGTTTGACTATATGTATGCACGAGCGCTTGCCATAAGTTTGTGTGTGTGTGCGTGCGTGTGTGTGTGTGTGTGTGTGTGTGTGTGTGTGTGTGTGTGTGTTTTGTAATGCCACAGAGTCGATGTTGTGGGCTGTTTCTTGCACTCCACAGATCTGGACTGCAAACCTGCACATTAAACTCTGCAGTTGCACAAGGAAACTCGGTGGCATCAGTGAGCTCTGCTGTCATAAACCTCAGGTTACAGTGAATAATATTTCCGTTTGGATTCTTTTCAGGCCCGCAACAAGCAGAATGGAGCGCTGGCGGCTATTAAAGTTATCAAGATGGAGCCAGGTAAGAATTTTTCTCTCAACATAATCGCCTCCACTGTTTGAAATTATCTAAAAATCTGTTTCTTTTTTAACAGTTTTTTAGTAATTAATGTTTCTCACTTGCTTGTTGGAAGGGAAGGTACTGCGTCTTTAAGGAAATTTGAATAATGTTGCAGCTTAACCTACATGAAAACCTCAAACTCGTTTTAAACTCAGTGCAATTGTTAGTTTCTATTCTCAGTTCAGTTCAAGTAGAAACGCTGTAGCTCCTTCAAACCTTGGACAATGTTTGATTGTGTTTATTCTCTTAGTGAGACAGAAATATAAACCAAACTGCATCATCAAAATGGCCAAAAACAGCCAGAGCCCCCGCAGTTGTATCACTTTTCTGCCGAGAGCGTCTCAGTCTGAGTGGAAAAACTCAACATGGCTGCCAGCGTTACTCGTTTCGTCTGAGATTCTTGTAAACTGCCAAAAATATCCAGAATAAAACTTTAAATCTGGATCCAAATTTATTTTATTGGTATTTTTTCAAACCTTCTATTCTGTTTTTTAAAGTTACTCAGTGAAAAATTAGCAGGAATAATTCAGATTATTGAGTTAAAGGAAAAAAATCTTAATGTTAATTTTTCTAATTATTTCAGTGAAAATATGAGCTGATTTTAACCCTTTCTGTTCTTTATTCTTCTTCTTTTCTGCCAGTTTTTTCCACATCTTTTTGTTACTTTTATCTCCTTGTGAATCTAACTGGTCAGAAATATTATTAGCATTCAGACTGACTGCAAGGCTCTAAATGTAGCATCTGACTGGTGTTTTGCCATGTTGCACACAATTAATTGTGATTAATCAATTACCGAAATAATTGTCCACTAATTTAGTAATCGATTAATTGATAGAGTATACAAACTAAAAAAATCTAGTATGCAAAAGAACACAATTGTACAAAATATCTAAAATATATTCCTGAAGTCGCAGTTTTAGCTTCACCTGCTTCAAATTCTGTTAAAAAAAAAAATCTGTTAATACAAAAAATAATCCACCCTTCACTGTGTTTATGTTAAGTCCAGCCGAAAGAGCTGAGGTTTTCATTTGTTGTTTGAAGTGTTTTTTAGTTTCAAATAGATTCTTTGCTACAAATAATCACTAAACAAATGCTTTGTTGTTGAATTTTAGGCATTTTTAATGTTTTTTTCCCCAATGTTGTATAAAAAGGCTGAAAAGGTTAAATGAAAAATCTGCAGAATTTTACAATAGTTTTATCTGATGGATAGATTAATCATCAGAATAATTAATTAATCATCATAATAAATGATTAATTGTCAAAATAAATGATTAATCATCAGAATCATTTATTCTGACATTTATTAATCGTCAGAATAAATGATTAATCATCAGAATAATCGATTAATCATCAGAATAACTGATTAATCGTCAGAATAAATTATTAATCATCAGAATAATTACTATCAACACTAAAATAATTGTTAGCTGCAGTTAATAAAGTGATAAAAATTGTATGTTGACTTATTGTGCAGCTTTAGGACAAACATTGAGTCTGTCTTCAAGTACTTGAGGCACCTCGGCTTTCAAAAGTTGTTTAAATTTTTTTTTGCTTCATCTAAAAATTTCTCAGTCATTGTTAGAACTGTTTTTGTTTTTATTTTCCAGCTTTAACCATTTGCATCACCAAATGGTTAATTTCTGTTTGTGTTAGCTTGTAACAACATAGTTTAAATTCATAACTCTACTATTATGGTTGAATGTTATAAATGTATGGAAAAGGGGTAAAAATCAGCTGTTCAAATGCCTTTTTCCCATCATGCACTGCATTTGGATATAATACAGTTTAAATTGTGAGAATCTCTTTGAATCAAAGGATAAATCTGCTGCTGGTTTTAATGGAGAAGTCGACTGGATTCAGGGCCGTTGGTGTGAGAACGTCGGCCGATCGTTCTGACTGACACACATCAGAGTTTTTGTTTTGGTTGCATCACCATATTAAAAACCTGAAAACTGTCTCCGTTCCTGATCAAAAAGGCCAAATCTGCTTCATAAATAAAGATTTGAGGCAAAACTTGGCAGAAAACTTCAGAACTTCATCGACCTTCAGATTCTTTGTTGTCTTCAAACTTTCCAGAGACTCGACATGCAGTGAAATGTTAATTTACTTTATAAAGAAGTTTATTTCCAATTCTAGATGAGATTTCATTGAACCATTAAATATCTCTGCTTCCCTTTCGGAAAATAATTTTCTCTGCTTCCAGAAACTAAAATCCACTAAATTCATCCGACTCTTTCAGATGACATGTCGATTCTGAGAAGAAAACCTGAGAAATTAGGAAATATTAAACAAAAAAATCACTGTTTTTTACAAAATTCCCTGTAAATAACCTCTGACTTTTTATCTTGTCACTTTATAACTTGGTATGCACAGCTTATTGGCATTAATACTGTCAAGTTTAAATTGTTTTATCTTTTTGTCTCTGTATTGTCATAACTCCAATGTTGGATCTGTAAACTTTGAAACTCTTTGCTTCATTATTTTCTCTGTGTTTAGTAGAAAATGACAGGATGGAACCATAAGTGATATTTAAATATCTATAGAACTTGGTGAAATAAATCATTTCTGTTCCATCCTCAAACTTTAAAAATCTTTCACTGCAAAAAACACAAAATATTATCAAGTATTTTTGTCTAGTTTCTGGTGTAAATATGTTACTGCACTTGAATTAAAACAAAACCAACTAATAAGCAACTTTTCAGTCATATATAAGAGCTTGTTTTAAGTAAATATAATATAATATATAATATAATATATGTGAAATAATCTGGAACTTTTATTTTTTAATCAATCAAATCTGATCCTCTGTTTTGCTGAAAAGTTATTTGTAAGTTTTCTCTAATTTCAAGTGTAGTAAGATATTTACACTATATACTAGACAAAACCACTTGGTAATATTTTGTGTTTTTGCAGCGTAAAATGGAAAGAGGGTGCACTTACTTTCCCCCCAGGCCTGTGTGTTGTAATCAGTAAACAGGAGGAACTGTGGTTGGAAAAAAAAAACCTTCCACCCGCGTTAAAGATGAGCAGAAAAACATCCGAGCCCCAAACAGAACGTGATTCATCATAAACAAGTTGTAACCCCATCAGAATGACTCACCTGTTGCCAAGCGGACGAAGAGAAAATGAGGAGAAGAAAAAAAAGTCTGCAAACGTTTTATTTTGAAAGCGGCTTTGGGTGCATTCACACTGCAGCCTGAAGTGACCCAATTCCGATTTTTTTGCAAATACGATTTTTTTGCCGGTCTGTTCACACTGCCAGTAAATGGACCTGAATGTGTTCTGCAGTGCAAACAACCTGAAAGTGTCCCGCATGCGCAGTAGAGGGCGCAGTAGTATTGTCCTTAGTGATCTGCCAACCGCCATAAAAAGAAGAAGAGCTCAGTGTTTGTGGAAGTAAAATGGAGGCTAACGGTGGAGCTTAGCTACATATTTGAAGTTGTTGTCCAACTGGAGCAACATATTAACAACTTAATCCTCATATAGTCGTCATGGTTGTTGTTTTTCTTCCTGTATCAGGACTCAGAATAGTGAGATTTGTTGAGAATCAGTGACGTTCAGTTGGGATGAATGAGACCTGGACGTTATGGTCGCATTTGAATCGGATCCGTATCGGATATGGGTCACATTCTAAAAGAATCCGACCTGAGCTGTTCACACTGCCATGAAAAGATCGGATACAGGTCGCATTACGTCAGAAACATCGGGATTGGGTCACTTCAGGCTGCAGTGTGAACGCAGACTTTCTGTCTCCACAGAAGACGATTTCTCCATCATCCAGCAGGAAATCGTCATCGTTAAGAGCTGCAAGCATCCCAACATCGTGGCGTATTACGGCAGCTACATACGGTTGGACGTCTCCGTTTCTCTGGATGCTCTTTTATTCATTTTGAACGCGGTGGCTGACGCTGAGCCTTCTGTCTGCCTGCAGAGCCAATAAACTCTGGATCTGCATGGAGTTCTGTGGCGGCGGGTCCCTCCAGGACATCTACCACGGTCTGTCTGTCTGTTTCTTTATTTAATCCTTTCTTGTAAAAATATTGAGTTTATTTCTAAATAAAGAATAGATGTTTATTTTTAAAGAGTTTTAGCATTACTGGTTACACAGGGAAGCATTGACAACATTATACACAGTAAAAATTACAGTGTTGAATTAACACCCCGAAGTGTCTATATGTGTCAAGTCAGCTGGTGTTAAAGTAACACTTTTGAAAGTGTTAAAAGATTGACACCCATTTTTTGTTAAATCAGCATTGGTCTATATACTGAAATGGGTTTAAGAAAAGCTAAACTTTCCATTTCTGTGTATCGTTTTGAATAGTTTTCACTGGATTTGATTGATATTGACATCTTGTGGGTCAATTATTTACTTTTTTAACACCACATTATGTTTAGTGAGCAACACTACACTGGTGTTACTTTTAATGTATTTTAACACTAACACCGTTGTAAATGTTACTGTGACACTCTGTAGTGTTGAATTTAGCACCAGCTGACTTGGACACATATAGACACTTTTGGGTGTTAATTCAACACCGGATTTTTACTGTGTACATGTAGGAAAAGTTCAAATCCAGTAATTATAACTTTTAAAAATTGCAACTAAAAGGTAATTAGTTGAATTTTCCACAAATTTAAATTAACGTGTTCAGGGCATTAAAACATTTCGCCGTAGCCTTTATTTTGTACAGTGTTGCTCTAAAAAAAATCTGAAAATTTCAGTTTGAAAAGTTGAATTTTTTTCGGCTTTTAAAACTCAGAAGTTTCCAAGTTTTTTCTGAACGTGTCTGAGATTATTCTCGAAAATATCCGAGTTTCTTTACTTTTTTTCTCTCTACATTTTCCTTGCTACACCTTCGTAGTTTTGCTTGTTAACTTGTTATTGAAATCACAGGAAATCATTGACTTCTACTGATATTAATATTGATCTTTATCCTGGTGATCAGAAAGAATCTGCCAATATTTTTATCGTTTTTCAATAAAGCTGAAAACTTGAATCCTTCCCATCTGTAAAAGCATCAACAAATTTTAATGCACCTTTTTTTTAGTTTAGTTCAGTTTTTGTTTTTTTGTTTTGAAACCTGCAGCACATTTTTGCTTTAATGGTAAATTTTTAATTGATTTCAGTGTTGAATTAAGACAAAATTATTTTATCAAAATCAGATTGTGTCAATAGTTTGTTTTTTATTCATTTGGAAATGGGTGCAGTGGATCCTCACCTGGCCAAAACCCCAAACAAGAACAAAAAACAAACCTTTTGCTGTTTTCACTAATTGTGGCGTTTTTCTTGTGTCTGCAGCGTTTTTAGTTTGCATTTGTTTTGGGAATTTTTATGTGTTTTCTTTGATTTCCATGTTTGTTATTTGCAGTTTTTTTTGCTTTGTGGGTTTTAGAGTTTGGTTTTGGGTTTTCAGATTGTTTTTCTGTCTTCCATTGTGTAAAAACCAACTTCAACAAAAAGCATCATGTTCATCTTTGAGCCACTGCTTCACCTTCCTCATGTATTTTATTTTGAAGGCCGTAACGGCTGCGTTTCGTTGTAACCATTAAACATGCATGTTGTCCTGCAGTGACCGGCCCTCTGTCTGAGCCACAGATCGCCTACATCTGCAGGGAGATGCTGCAGGTAACTGCTCTGTCTTCCAGGTTTCCTTGCATATTTTGAAGGACCTTCAAAGTAAAAGTTTCCTGTGTTTGTGTGAGCAGGGCCTGGACTATCTGCACGCACAGAAGAAAATCCACAGAGATATCAAGGTCAGCCGGTCGAAACCTGATTCTGTTTACGTGAACTCTGCGATTGTTTTCTTAAGGTCAAACATTCAGACTCCCGCACTGCAAAAACACTAAATCTAAACAAGTACTTTTGGTTTAGTTTAGTGCAGTTATTTTAGTACATTTGAACTAAATGTTTTTTAATCAATATTCAATAATTATTAATTTGGACTCATAACAAGCCCCTGTATCTTGCTGAAACGTCACTTGTGAGTTAGTTTTTTCATATTTCAAGTCTTTTGGGATATTTGGACTTGAAACTAGACTAAAATATTTTGTCACATTTAGCTTTTTTTTGCAGTGTAGAACTTTCTACTGAACATTCAAACTCCACATTTTCCTGGAAAACACTTTTTCTGCTTTTACAGAACTAGACTGATGACAGTTTCTGTTCTGATGTCCAGAAATGACATTCCTGGTAAACCGGCAGGTGTCTGAGCTCCAGCTAATCAGTTTCCATCTGTCCGTCGTGTATTTTCGCTCTCCGTCCTGCGCGGCTTCGCTCACAGATCGCCGGGCAGATAGAGGAGGGAGAAGCTGTGAAGAAGGAAACGGTTTCTGTGGTGCAGCTGCTCTCATGTTGCGTCTCTTTTCCTTGCAGGGTGCCAACATCCTCCTGAACGATCAGGGCGAGGTCAAACTGGGTAGGTGGAAGTTTGCAGCGACTGCAGTGTCGCGGTTTGGTTAGCATGAGTCACTCACCGCCAAGGTGGCAGATCTCATCACAACACCTCTGCTGCCTCGTAAAACTGTGGCATTGCTTCAAAAACACAAACATTTACAACATTTACTGCAGACCTCCGCAGCAGGAGGTGCTAAGTGAGTAGCATATTTTAGATTTTAAATGTCTTTCCTTATTTCTGTTAAATTGCAGCTGACTTTGGGATCTCGGCTCAGATCACAGCCACTCTGGCTCGGAGGATGTCCTTCATCGGGACGCCGTACTGGTGAGCCGCGCCGCCGTTTCTCTGCAGCTCCAATCAGAACGAACTTAGGTCACAGTTTACTAGTAAACTCAACAATGGTTATGCAAAATCTATCCGAAAATGAAGACGCCAACCTGATGACTTCTTCAAGGATTTTACAATTATTAGAAAGAAAAAACAAAATCTTGCACGGTATTTTTTTGTCTAGTTTATGTTGCAATAATCTTGAAAAAGACAAAAATAGCTTACAAGCAGACGCAGATAGTAACTAGTTACATTTACACTAATAACGTTTTGTAAAAAATTAACATTAAGGCTTCAAGAACACAAAATCTTTCGGTTTTTTGGTTTAGTTTCTATGTTTTAGTACAGTTAAAACAAGACAAAATGAATTTACAAGTAACTTCTGAGTAAATAGAAGTTTGTTCTAAGTACATAATTCCTTATTGTTCATTATTGTAAAGAAGTTTTAGTTCCACTGACAGATAATTTCACAACACGGGAGAAATGTTTTGTTTCACGTTAAATAATCTGCCATTTTAAATATCGATATTAAGGGATTATTGACTTAAAACAAGATATTTTAATCAATATGTTCACTTTGCTTCCAAACAACCATGGAGTAATTTTTAAATGAACTTTAATAGTTTTATACTTTTTCTGTTTTTATGATAACCTTTAGTCCAGTTCTTATACCTGATCATGCACTGCAAAAACACAAAATATTTTTAGTCTGGTTTCTAGATCAAATATTTAATTACATTTGAAATAAGGAAAACTAACTAACAAGTAACTTTTCAACAAATAGGATCGTTTTTTAGTCAATAATTCCTCTTGATGTTGATGAAAAACTTCCAGTTTCATTGGAAGATTATTTCATTTACAACAAGACATTTTCCAGTATTAGTGAAATAATCTGCCAGTGAACTTGAACTTTGCCATCAATATTAAGGAATAATATCTTGAAACCAGCTGCTATTTCCTGGCAAGATAAGTTCGTTTTGTCTTAGTTCAAGTGCATTGAGATTTTTTTTTTATAAGAATCCAATAAAACTACTTGGAGATTTTGTTTTTCAAAATGTTCCTGCTAACATTTCGCCTTCTCCCTCCTGTCCTCAGGATGGCGCCAGAGGTAGCGGCAGTGGAGATTAAAGGCGGCTACAACGAGCTGTGTGACGTCTGGTCAGTGGGAATCACGGCCATCGAGTTGGCAGAGCTGCAGCCGCCGCTGTTCGACGTTCATCCGCTGCGGTGAATAAACACTCACACTCACTGAATGATTCACAGCAGGAGGCCGGAGCCGCCGCTGTTTCCCGCCACGGCGCCCCCTGCTGGGCTTTGACTTGCACTAGCACAATGGTTCTTAACCTGGGTTCGCTGAACCCCAGCGGTTCGGTGAGTCGGTCTCAGGGGTTCGGCGGAGCCTCTGTTGCCGCAGAGGTAAAGACTCACTTGTGTAAAGTCGCGATGACGCCGCTTTGCCATCACCTGCTGCAGAGGATCATGTTACATTGCTTAGCCAATTAGAGGATCACGTTACATTGCTTAGCCAATTAGAGGATCACACTACATTTCTTAGCCAATCAGAGGATCACGTTACATTGCTTAGCCAATCAGAGCTGCAGAGGAGCCCTGATTGGAGGAGCTCCACTCTCAGCAGGGATTTGAACTTGTATCTTTAATTACTTCAGCAAAACTCACAGTTTTTACCAAATTCTATAGTCTAAATCTGCTCCTTAGTCGCATCTTTTCGGGGTTGGTGCTGCCTCTAGTGGCGTGGGGTGGTAACACAACTAATATAATATACCGCAAAGTATTTTGTGTGTGTGTGGAGGGGGCGGGGGGGTTGGAATAAGAAGGGTTTGGTGAATGCGCATATGCAACTGGGGGGTTCAGTACCTCAAAAAAGGTTAAGAACCACTGAGCTAGCATGTCTGGGAAATATGCACACGCTTAAATTTCTTTTATGGTTTCTAAGTTTCTTCTTGTGTATTTTTCTCTCTTGTTTCTAGTGAAAATATGTCAGCACTGAATTAAGACCAACTAACTTACAAGTAGCTTAAGCTAATATACAGAAAGAAGCTTATTTTAAATAAATAATTCATTATTGTTGGTGAAAAAGTTCAAATTTCACTGGTAGATTACTTGGTAATCAACGGACTTTGCGCCGTTACCTAGCAACCCCTGCCAAGCCCAATTGGTCACCTAGCAACCCTAGCCAAGCCTAGGCTGTCACCTAGCAACGCCAGTCAAGCCCAACCGGTTACCTAGCAACCCCAGTCAAGTCCAGGCTGTTACCTAGCAACCAAATTCTTGTTCCGCTGGCAGATTATTTCACTTGTGACCTGGGAAAATGTTGTGTTATGACTGGAACTAGAACTTTGTCATGTGTTTTAATGAATTATTCAATTAAAATAGGATCTTATGTCTTCCTGAAAAGTTTTTCGTAAGTTAAACCAACACAACATCTTACCTGTATTTTTTTTAATCTAGTTTCTAGTGTAAATACCTTTGCACACTTCAAATAAGACAAACAACCTTATAAGTGACGTTCCGACAAGACATAGGAGCTTATTTTAAATCTAATTCCTTAGTATTGATGAAAACGTTCTAGTTCATTTGGCAGATTATTTCACTTTTAACAAGTGAAAAATGTTTCAAGTAAAATAATCTGCGAGTGAAACTAGCATTTAGTATTAATTGAAGAATTATTTACCACCTGTCTGTTGGGTAATGCTAAAGAGCATGATGAGAAAGATAAGAATAAACATGTTTACAGTCAGTGGAGGAGGAGAATTGTTAGAAGAAAACTATAAAAAGGAGCATAAATATATTCAGCTGCCGTCAGAGCCACACCCACAGTTTATTTAAAGATGACGCTTCCTTTGTTTCTTCTTCTGTTGTGGTGAACATGTAGCAACCTGTGTACCAACTGCACCACTGAGGCTCATTAACACCATTTTTTCATTCTTTATCTGCCAGTAGCAAAATCAGCTGCAGATAATTTGCTGAAGAGCATTAAGTTTCTGCTGGTTCGTGTCTCACGGATCCGTTTCTGTCCCTGCTGCAGCGTTCTGTTCCTCATGTCCAAGAGCGGATACCAGCCCCCGAAACTGAAGGACAAATCCAAATGGTAAACATGTAGCTTTCTCTATTATCAATGTGTTTCTTCAAAATCCAATAATATTGAGCAGAATAATGGGCACACTGCAAAAACACTAAATCTTACCAGCTATTTTTGTCTAGTTTCTATTGCAAGTGTCTTATTTCAATTGAAATAAAACAAAACAAACTTACAAATAACTTTTTAACAAGAAATAGTAGTTTGTTTTTAGTAAATAACTCCTGTTGAAATTTGAATGCTAAGCTAACTGTGGTCCTACAAACCTGCAGTGAACTCTGGTTCAAGTTGAATGCATATGTGAACATTAAGCAGACCAGAAACGCTCCAAAAACAGGAAGCAGACTACAGCGCAGGGCATTCTGGGTAAACCAGAACAAGCATGTTAGCCTAGCGCTAGCAGGAGAAATGGCTCCTCCAACCACGTAAATCTGGCACCACTCCATTTTTGTTTGTTTTATGAAGTTGGGTGAGGTTTTCCTGTTGTTTCCTTCAGTTGCGGCGCCCCCACAGGTCAGGAGGGGAACAGGTTTGTCAAACCAAACCAAACCAAACCAACCAAAGGGGTTGGTTGGTTTGACGCAGAGCAGACAGGAAGAGAACCACAGCGGCTGGAGATGTAACCAACGTTGCAAGTTTGGTTCCAGATAGAACCGAGTCTGCTGGACTGTTAGATGTGTAAACAGCCTTAGGGTTGTTTTTTTTTTTTTATTTTAAATGTCAGCCGTAGCAGATAAATGTGATCCGTTACAAAGATCAGTCGGTCCCTGATCTCATGACTTGCTTCCTATCCGCAGGTCGTCCAACTTCTACAACTTTGTGAAAGCCATGCTGGTGAGGAATCCCAAGAAGAGACCGAGCGCCGCCAAGATGCTCTCAGTGAGTTCAGATTCATTGATTTATCAGATTAGTCCGACTGCATCACATCCACAAACACTGCAAAAACACAAAGTATGACCAAGTATTTAGTTTCTAGTGCAAATATCTTAAAATGTTTGAATTAAAACAAAACCAACTAACAAAATCTTGATGGAAAAACTACTAGCTCTATTCGCAGATTATGGCAAATTACACATGAAATCCCCCCAGGGGCCAAAATTGGCCCCCACGCCACACTTTGAACACCCCTCATTTACTGCTACCCTGATGTTTATTTTTCCTCATTTTTTTTGTGCAGCATTCGTTTCTGACCCAGCAGTGTCTGAACCAGGAACTGACTCTGGATCTGCTGGACAAGTTCAAGAATCCTGAGAAACACAAGAGCTGCGTGTCGACGGAGGACGACGACATGGAGGTCTGCGTCGGACGCTGGGGGATTAAATACGCCGGTCTCAGATTAGCTGATCGGCCTTCCTCTGAAACTTCCTCTGTGTGTTTTCAGCTTTTTTTGTCCCGTTTCTTTGTGATCTAAGGTGGCGCCTCCTGCGTCGTTGAGAAGAATCCAGTCTATCAACAAACACAATCGGGCCGAGAGGACCAACTCCGACATCAGCTGTGAGAAACCCGCTGCGTTTTTGTGCTTTTAGTTTCACCGGAAGCTTCTCTGGACACATTTAAAACGATCTCTGTCTGATCAGTCGAACAGATTTACACCCAGAGGCCGACGAAGACCGGATCTCCAAACGTAACGGTGCGGCTTCAGTTTATTTGCTTCTCCTCACCTGTTCGTGTTCTGAATGTTCTTAAAAGGCCGGTTGTGCCAGAATATATCGATCAAAACTGCTAAAGTATTAGTATTAAAGTTTATTTGATAAGGACAGACACACATTGACATAGACAAACTGAATTAAACAGCAGTCCCATGTTGGCATCATGGTGCAATAGCAACAGCTAATTCGCAGCACTTGTCCCTTAGTAAGTAGCTTTCTCTGTTATCAATGTATTTCTTCAAAATCCAATAATATTGATCATTTTCTCACTTGATCAGTTCCTCCAGAATTTTGTGATTGTTTTTGTGATTTTTTGTGAACAAAATTTCTGATTTAAATTTTGAAATATTTGTGTCTAAAAATCTGACCAAGTTTTTTTGTTTAGTTTTTAATTCAAATGTCTTATTACACTTTAAACAAGACAAGACTTACAGAAAAGTAAATATTTAACAAGATGTAGGAGCTTGTTATACGTAAATAATTCCTGAATATGGACAGAAATGTAGTAGATCCATTGGCAGGTTATTTTACTTATAGGAAGATATTTTTCCATTTTATTAATTAAATAATCTTCAAATGAAACTAGTAGTTTAAGCAATTATAGGCATAAAACTTTTTTTTTTAAATAATTCAAAACTTACTTTTAGTTTTGACTTAAAATAAGTTTTAACTTATGACAAGCATCTAAGATGTTTGCACAAGATGAAAATACTTTGTAAGATTTTGTGTGTTTGCAGTGTCTCAGATTATTTCTCTTCAGTTTATTTTCAAAATATCTTTAAAATACCTTTCAGAATATTAATGCTACAACAATACATCTTGTAAACAAGGCTAGCTAGCTAGTTAGCAGTTCTCCAGAAAACACTGTGATGTAATAGTTCAAAAAACGCATCAGAAAATAGAAAACCTGAAAAATATGACAGAAACAGAATATAAGGATATTAACACACCAGTGAGAGAGAATAAATTAGTTTTACAAAGTCTATTTAAGGATAAAAAAAATGTATTTTTCATTAAATGTGCCCTTTAAGTTAATAATATTGGAGGAAAAAATGTAATTTTTACCTTCATCAGATACCCCAGAAGCATTTGATATGTTCCATGTTGGGTTTTCTTTGTTTCCATAGTTAAGGGCGTCACCAGGATCAACAGGCAGCATCAACAGTCCATCCAGGTAACCAATTAATCTGATTAAATCCCAAATTAAAGCAATTTATCTGCAATAAACTGATTAACCTTTCTCCTCCCAGGGATCAGGACTCAGACTCGGACGACTACGATGACGTGGACATGTGAGGAAATAAGAAAATTAAACTAATAATAACATAGATCTAGTTTTTTAGCACTACGTTTATTTTGTCTTTGGTTGTAAAATCGTTAATTTTATGTTTTCTTTCTCTTCGTCCCTTCAGACCGACGATGCAGCCCTCATGGTGAGGCGAACAAACTTTTCTTTGTTTTATTGCTGCATGACGACAGAAAACCTTTACAACAGAGTTTTTCTTTATTTACGAGAATAAAGTCATATTTATGAAAATAGACCAACAGAAAGTCAGAAAATTTTAAAAAGTTACATTTTAGCTTCACTGGAATCAATAGAGAAAAGTCTCAGTAAGTCTCAGTTTAATGGGTTAAAAGGTTAATATTTTCCTTATATGTAACTTAACATTCCTCATTTATATATTTAAGTGTGTTCTTATAAAATAACTACTTTTATCTCATATTATTATCATTTTATTCTTTTTATTTCATTTTATTCTGCTAATATTACGACTTTATTGTCTTATTTGTCTTTTTTCCTGATCCTATTCTAACTTTATTCTATTTTTTTGAGTTGTCATAAAACGATGCGTTTGGGCCTCTGCCGCTTTCCTCTTTCACTCTGTGACCTTTAACCTTTGGGTCAACATCGTTTCTGACTCCGTCCAGCTGGCTGAATATTACACAGTAAAAAATGCTGGGTTATTTTCATAAACCAATTTCTGGGTTGAAGCTGTTGGGTCATAGGTTGGGTTAGTTTGACCAAATATTGGGTCAAAATTCATAGCTCAAGAGTTGGGTCAGAAATTTACCGGACGTCTACAGCTTGAACTCTTCTGTTGGGTCAGGTGTTAGGTAGATTTAACCAGTCGGTTGGGTTAAAGGTGAAACTTGGAATAAGCCACGCCCCTATTCACAAGCCACGCCCCTATTCACAAGCCTCCATTTTCAACATGGCTGCATATTGAGCTTCTCCTCTACTTTGAAATAAGACATGATAAGTAAAAAGAAGACAAAGTTTCAACGTGAATAGGATTTTATAAATGAATAGAATGTATTTCGAACGTTCGATATTTATTTTTATGGTTATCTAAAATATTTAGGACGGTAGGTAAATACATACAGTGGGGAGAACAAGTATTTGATACACTGTTGATTTTTCAGGTTTTCCCACTTGCAAAGCTTGTAGAAAACTGTAATTTTTATCATAGGTTCTCTTCAACTGTGAGTGATGGAATCTAAAACAAAAATCCAGAAAAATACAATGTATGATTTGTAAATAATTAATTTCCATTTTATTGTGTGAAATAAGTATTTGATCATCTATCAACCAGTAAGAATTTTGGCTCTCACAGACATGTTAGTTCTTCTTTAAGAAGCCCTCCTGTTCTCCACTCATTACCTGTATTAACTGCACCTGTTTGAACTGTTACCTGTATAAAAGACACCTGTCCACACACTCAATCAATCAGACTCCAGCATCTCCACAATGCCCAAGACCAGAGAGCTGTGAAGGACATCAGGGATAAAATTGTAGAGCTGCACAAGACTGGGATGGGCTACAGGACAATAGGCAAGCAGCTTGGTGAGAAGCAACAACAGTTGGTGCAATTATTAGAAAATGGAAGAAATACAAAATTACGGAAACTCTCCCTCGGTCTTGGGAGCCATGCAAGATCTCACCTCATGGAGCATCATTAATCTTGAGGAAGGTGAGGAATGAGCCCAGAACGACACGGCAGGACCTGGTCAATGACCTGAACAGAGCTGGGACCACAGTCTCAAAGAAAACAATCAGTAACACTCTACGCCGTCAAGGATCTACGCCGTCAAGGCTTAAAATCCTGCTGTGCACGCAAGGTGCCCTTCCTCAAGCCAACGCATGTCAAAGCCCGTCTGATGTTTTCAAATGACCATCTGAATGATCTAGAGGAGGAATGGGAGAAGGTCATGTGGTCTGATGAGTCAAAAATAGAACTTTTTGGTTTAAACTCCACTCGTCATGTTTGGAGGAAGAAGAATGATGAGTACAACCCCAAGAACACCATCCCAACCGTGAAGCATGGCGGTGGAAACATCATTCTTTGGGGATGCTGTTCTGCAAAGGGAACAGGATGACTGCACCATAATGTGGGAAGGATGCATAGGGCCATGTATCGTGAGATTTTGGCCAACAACCTCCTTCCCTCAGTAAGAGCACTGAAGATGGGTCGTGGCTGGGTCTTCCAGCATGATAACAACCCAAAACACACAGCCAGGGGAACTAAAGAGTGGCTCCGTAGGAAACATCTTAAGTTTCCTGGAGTGGCCTAGCCAGTCTCCAGACCTGAATCCAATAGAAAATCTTTGGAGTTAGTTTAAAGTCTGTGTGGCCCAGCGACAGGCCCTAAACCTGAAGGCTCTGGAGGACATCAGTATGGTGGACTGGGCCAATATCCCTGCTGCAGTGCAAACCTGGTCAAGAACTACAGGAAACGTCTGATCTCTGTAATTGCAAACTAAGGTTTCTGTACCAAATATTAAGTTTCTTTTTTCCGGTGTATCAAATACTTATTTCACACAATAGAATAGAAATTAACTATAAAATTCCTGCAGAAATTTTGAGGGGCCTGCCAAAGTGTGCCCGTCGGATTTTTAATCAAGCGTTCTGATGGTAAAAATTAGCAATAATGCTAAAGAAAGCTGCAATGTAGTCAATAACCTTCAGGGAGTCAGAAGCATGTTGACTAAACTCTTCTCGTACCATTTAGTATGTTGCATAAGCTAAAATTAGCCATAATCCTAATGTTAGCATGAATGCTATCAGTAGCATGTAGAGCATCACTAGCATGTTGTCTGTCATTACTTACTCCATTCATTATGCAAAATGTTGCTAATAACTAAGAAAAATATTCTGATGCTTAATATTAGCATCAATGCCAACCTGAGCTAAATTGTAGTCAAAAATATGTGGAGAGTCAGAAACATGTTGATGAAGCTGTACTTGCACCATTAATTTTGTTAAAATTAATGCATAAGGTGAAATTAGCCAAATTGCTAATCTTAGCATGATTGCTATCAGTATCATGTTTGGCATCACTAGCATGTTGTCTGTCTTTACTCCATTCACTATACAAAATGTTGCTAATAAGTAAGAGAAGCATTCTGAAGCTTCCAGAGTTACTGAATGAAAACTTCCTGTTACCATAGCGGCTAGCTGGTTACTGCTAGTTCTGATTGACTGTTTCCGTCTGAGCGGAGTAATTATGCAGAACAGGGAGCAGATCGATTATTTTTTTAGACATTATCTGTGTCGTGTTAGGACAGCTAAAGTTTTAATGTATGTAAAATGTATTGTTTTAGTTAGATGCTGCAGGTGTAAACACAGATTCGGTGAGTCACTCCCAGGTGGAGCAGAAGCGGCTCCGTCTGTCAAATATTACTAAATATTAAATATTACTACCTGTAGCGGAGCAGCTGTTCAACAGCGGGAGCAGAACCAGCGTCTTACATCGCAGCTCGAATATTTAAATCATTTTCCAGGTTATTTGTTTAGCTTTCTGACCGTCTGACCGTCATGCTAATCCGGGTGAGTGTTTGAAGCTGTGCGCTGCTTTACCGGCTGTCTGATCCTGCATGCATTGCAATGGCAGGCCCTAATTATTTAAAAATCATACATTGTATTTTTCTGGATTTTTGTTTTAGATTTCATCACTCACAGTTGAAGAGAACCTACGATAAAAATTACAGTCGTCTACAAGCTTTGCAAGTGGGAAAACCTGAAAAATCAACAGTGTATCAAATACTTGTTCTCCCCACTGTATTGTACCCAACTATAGTGGTATAATAATCCTCATGTTGGGATATGTGGCGACTGTGGCTCTGTGGGTAGAGCGGTAGTCTTGCGATTGGAATGTTGTAGGTTCAATTCCAGCTTCCTCCAGATACATATTGAGGCCTTAACCCCAAACTGCCCACTGAGCATATGAGTTACAAATGTGTGAGTGCGAATGTGACTCCAGTGTGAATCACTTTGAGTGGTCAGAATGGTTGGATAAAGCCTATAAAAGTTCGATCCTTTTACCATTTATGAGTTTCAACCCATTTTTGGGTCAAATTAACCAACGTTTGGTTAGTTGCCATGACCCAATATGCTGGTCAAACCATCAACCTAACCCAGTTGGATTAAAACAACCCAGCGTTGGGTTATGAATTGGGTCATTTTTAACCCAACACTTTTTACTGTGTACATTAACCTGAAAAATAAAGGTTGATATTTTAGCCAACGCTGCTTTTTACGATGTGGATATTTCACGCTGATGTTGCGATTTATTTCCGATAAATCGTAACACCTCCGACTTGTTTCCAAGGCAACTACTGACCCAGCTTTCTCTCTCCGACAGTCTCATAATGCCAGAAGACGAAACTCCTCCTCCGCTCCCTCCGAAGGTGAGAGCCGACCCCATCGCCGAAGACGTTTTCTCTGAGCAGAAAAAGAAAGTACACCCCGGGTTTTTTGGTGTCAGTAAAAATAAACCTGATCTGGACTTTAAATCTGGCTTCTAACGTACAGAAACATCACAATGTTCGGTTTCATTACTGAAGATTCGTTTGAATACACGAATTTGACAAAATTACCTTTCATGACCTCTGGAAACGTTTCTATCTTTTAGGTGACAGCAGCACAAACGTTTGACAACAATGTGTTTAAATTTGAAGAAGGTGGGAGGGACAAACTTCTAGGGCTGTATAATAATATCGATATCGCGATATATTATATATATCGATATTTTCTTTCCTAGAAAAAATCGATATTCATCCTTAAGTATCGTAACGTCCAACTGTCACCTTGTTCACTCACTGCTGGCTTCACCAGGTCATCAGGCTTAGAGTGATTCCTTCGGATGTTCAGGTTAAAAAGGTATCAAACTATTCAGAGCAGGAACTTAGTTCACTTTATTTACTTTACTAATGCATGTCAGCTACAGTTTGGACTGTTTCAGTTAAAAGAAACATGTTTTCTCACCACATCTTTGATTCATTTTGTCCAGCTGTCCACTTAAAGTGGACAGCTGGACAAAATTAATTCAATCCAACTTTATAACAGTCACAAAATTCACCAAATCACTCTGTCCCTCTGAAATCTTTCAGAAAATCGCAAAAGTGTATTGAATTGTATCGTTTGCTGAATATCACAATATATATCGTATCGTGGGTAGAATATCGTGTATTGCATCGTATCGTCAGATTATTGTATCACTACAGCCCTACAAACTTCACTCAGCTGGTGAAGATGTGCATGGAGAAACTAAGTACACCCTTGTTGTTTTGATCAAATTTAATAAAAATCAGCTTAAACTCTCTGACTCCACCAGCCTTCGTTAGCCTGTTAGCTCAGGAAAATCAGAAAACAGCTGAGCATGAAACCCTCTTGAAGGTGAATATCAATTACCAGTAAAAATCTCAGATCATTTATCGTTTTCATTTCTTTTCTCCGTTAAAGCCTTCGGGATCGGTCATTCCTTACGGGACTTTTCGTCGTTTCTGTCGATCCGTTTTCACGAGTCGCTGTTTTCGTTTAGCCCAAAGCCCGGACCAGCTCGGAGGAGAGCATGGCGTCGGAGGACGACCGGTCCAGGAAACACGGGTCCCTGTGTCCCCCAGCGCCCGCCCCGCTCATACGGACCTCCAGCGGGACGCACGTCCGACCCACACCGCACCCACGGGCGTCACGACACTCAGGTGAGCAGAGCCAATCAGAGAGGAGCAAACATCCGACAGGTGGATGGAGGGATGGAGGCGGAGGAATGGAGGAGGGGGGAAAGGAAGAGAAGAGGAAAGTGGAGAAGAAAAGGAAGGAAGGAAATAAAAAAGGGAACAAGGAAAAAAAGAAGAAAAAAGTAAGAAGGTGACTCACTTTAGGTGAGAAAAAAGAAAAGAGAAAAAAAGGAAGGAACTTAAGAAAGGAACGGAGGGAAAGAAAAACAAAGGAGGGAAGAAAGATAGAAGGAAAAGAAAATGAAAGAAGGAAGGAGAAAAAAAGAATGAAGCATAAAAGGAGAAAAGTACGGAAGAAGATTAGGGCCACCAAAAAAAAAAAAAAAGAATTCTCACTTTAATCTCAGAATTCTGACTTTAAAGTCAGAATTTATTTTTTTTTTTCGGTGGCCCTAATCCTCTTCCGTAGAAAAGGAAATGCATAAAGAAGGGATAAAATTAGGAAGGAAAGAAAGAACAAAATATCGGTTTCATTTATCGGACCGATACCGATATGTTTAAAAATGATGAATATTCTCCGATATCTATTTTGGCGTCTGTATGTAAATTTATCTCCAGTTCTGATTTTTTCTGTTTTTGGGATCTAGACCCTCCATCGTTACCGACCCAGATCCAAAACCTCCCAGCTGACCTGGTTCCTCCAGAACTTCCTCCTAAAGATTTCAGGAGACGGAAACCGATATCAAAGGTAGGAGAGACGACAAAGTTTTCAGGAAAATCTGATCTGTTTTTAGATCAGAGATCAGAAAAAGTTACAGCCTAAAGAGACAAAAAATAAACTTTACAGAAGTTAAATTATCTCCTGAAAAACGACAAACTGTCTTCTGATGAAACTAACAGGGAAACGACAAACATCTGATTTCTGATTTTTAGGTTCATTAAAACAATAAGATGTTTATAAAAGCATAAGGTGCATCATTAAAAAGCCTTAAATTTATTAATGTAAAATAAAGATCTTAAAATGTTACAGAGGATCATCGGATCGCCTTTGTTTGTTGTTGTTCTGTCTTAAGTTTCTTTCCTACCTGCATTAAAAAAAGGTCTTAAAAAGTCTTAAATTTGACTTACTGAAACCTGCCGATCCGTACAGGAGAAAATTAGAGCCACATAAATCCAACTTTAAACTCTGAATTCTGATTTTAATCTACAATTAAAGTCAGATTTTTTTTCTGTGTCTCACACAGCATATTCCTCAGATGCTGTGTGAGAAGATTGCATAAAGATATTTGTGGAAATATCTTTATGCATTTATATACGTATATTCATATACGTATATAAATATATATAAGTTAAACTTTAAACTTTAAAACAACAAGAAGTAAAAGCATTTTTCACATCTGCATGTTGTTGTTTTTACATCTATTTTCAAGTCATTTGTTGTTTTATTACCCAACATTATGAAGGTCCAACGAGCCTCGGGTTGCCGGCTGCTAATCTAGATTATTAAATATTAGCGATAGATCTGATCGTCTCTCAGTCCATCCCGTCCGACTGGTGAAAGTTTTTTCTCCGTCTTTGTTCCTCAGGATCTCCCAGAATGCCCCAGCCCCGTATTGAAGAAACCCCCGGTGAGGTCCTCCTCCACCTGAACTCGTTTCATAAACGAGTAAATTAATTTGTTTTAATCTCAATCTCCTTCTCTCTTTCTTTCTGTCTTCAGGTCTATTTTAAAAAGATTTTCCACGGCTGCCCTCTGAAAATAAACTGCTCCACAACCTGGGAAAACCCGACGTCCAAAGGTTCCCGAGCCGCCGGCTGTTTTACTTCTTCTCTAAACTCTAAATCTCATGTGTCAAACTTAAGGCCCGGGGGCCAAATCTGGCCCATCAGAGCTTTTTATGTGGCCCTTAGACTCCAGATGCCAAATTACTTCAATCAGTCCCTCCAGTTTTTGTGACTGTTTGATCACTGAAATTCAAATTCAACTCAACATTCAAAAAAACTGAAGTAGATAAAAGTAAAAAAAAGGAAATAAATATTGTATTTTATCGGGCTAATGCCCAGGTCTGAGTGATGCTAACTCCCACCTGAAGGTGGCAGTATTTCTTTTGCTCCACTGCTGCCTCAGTTCCTGTCAAGGTGAAGCTCATGATCGATACGGCGAGTAACAGAGAATCACGTTTATCCTCACAAGAAGTGAAAAATAAGCTACATTTATTTATTGCATATCGTTTTAAATTAGCGCCAGAGAATCTGTGATTTTGATTGCAAAAAATCACAAATAGATAATTTGATAAAATTATCCCAGAGCTAAGTTGTGTAATTTTATATACATTTAAACTTATTAATATTTTCCACATATATTAAAATAGATAACGTATGACCCAAAGCTTTTTCTAATAGTAATAATAATGAATCAAATGTATATAGAGCTTTTCTTAAAAAGCTCTATATACATTTGATTCATTATTATATTTATAAAGCATCTTTATAAAGCTTAAAGATGCTTCATAAGAGAAAAAAATAATTAAATCAAAGTTTGTTCTAATTTTGAGTTTGAAACTTTTTATTGACACTCGGCATCTGAGAAATAGAAAAAATAAATACAGCAAATAGTATTAAAAATCTGTATAATTGTAGAAATAGAAAATTCATTGAATGTATTTTTAAAATAATATATAAATAATGGTTATTAAATAAGTACTAGTGCAATTTTTTTATTGAAAAGATGGACTCTCCAATCTAAACAAATGTTCAACATTATTTAATTTTAATAAGTCCTTGCTGAATGCAGACGCAGCTTTTTTAGAAATAATTTCTGGCCAACCGGTCCTTTAAGAACATAGGTGATGTTTATACGTCCCAAAATGTTTACCTTCCTCCTCTTCGTCCTCTTCGTCCTGCAGAGCAGCACCTGATCATGGGGGCCGAGGAGGGGATCTACACCCTGAACCTCAGCGGCTCCGAGGCGACCATGGAGCTGGTACGGCATGCCTTAAATGCCAAACCTTTAAACTCAATCAAAGGTTTAAACTTGGTGTTCGTTTCTTCTCTTCCAGTTATATCCTGGGAAATGCTCCTGGGTTTACACCATTAACAACGTCCTCATGTCTGTGTCAGGTAAATAACAAGCTGGATAATCGCAGCTGTTCAATTCAGATCAGTTTGGTTTATTTATGCAGCAGGAATTCACAACTCCAGGTACTTTACACAAAAATATCATTTAAATTCAATCAGACAAACTTACTAATGTTTTCTACAACAGCTAACAAAGTTATTTCTAATAATAACAAGAATATGTATTTTTAAGACACTCAAGGATGCTTTGCATGAGAAAAATATAAAATAAGTCTAATTTTGAGTTTGATGCTTTTTAGCGAATCTAGGCGTCTGAGGAATGAAAATGAAAAACAGTTTTAAGGAGCAGTGTATTAAGCTCAGTTATTCATCAAATTTATTTTATTTTTTTCTCTTTGTGGAGTTTAAAGTGTTTATTTAAGCACACTAAGTTAAGTTATATTTTGTGTTTGAACTATTAAAATAAGCAATAAGTGTTTAAGCTTTTCCATTGCTAAACGATGGAAAAGCTGTATATACAAGATACTGTTATCTTTTGTTTGAGTAAAATTATATTGTTTTTCTATAATACATTTAATTAATTTTTACAGTGATAAAGTACACAAGACATCATTATGAATATTTCTCAATTTTCTTTGCTTATTTAAAAGCTCATCCCTTAATTTTCACCCACCTTATTAATCATTATCATCATTATTATTACTATTGATTGTAGTTTTTTGTTAAACCTTTCTTTCCTTTTACTGTAATAAAGTATAAATTAAACGTGAAGCCAATGAAAAAATAATCAACTTAGCATCTCAATAATTCATTTTTCCACAAACGGAAAGCAAATATTTCAGGGTTTCCAAGCCTAAAATTAACAAAAATGTAGCCCTTCTGACTGGAAAACAAAGTGAAAATCTTATCTGAAATAAAATAAAAAACACAATTCCTAAATTTTCCAGCTGGCCACAAGACAGAGGAGAAATTAGTTTAAAAAGAATGGTGGGAAACCACAAACAAACAAACAAACAAACAGACAAATAAAAACAAACAAACTCCCCATTTAAACAAACTTTCAAACAGAAAATGTTTGATTATCGCTCATTCTGTTCACCCTGTGCTTCCTTCTGGTGGTCAAAGTGTGAACTGCATGCAGTTCATGGACTTAATGGGCTAATTAACCCTTAGCTAAGATATATATAGCTAAGGGTTAATATATATATATATATATATAATATATATATATATATATATATATATATTATATATATATATATATATATATTATATATATATATATATATATATATATATATATATATAAGCTGACTGAATAGCTCAATGGGTAAGTCACCAGTCTACCACCCGGGAGACCAGGGTTCGAATCCAGGCTGGGCTGAAGTTACAACAGTGAATTGAGCTGTCAGTGTGGGTCCTTAGGCAAGACCCTTGGAGCTATATAGCCTACCTCATACCATGAGAGACACTGATAAGCACGACATGCCGGCTCAGACGTCGCCCGGCTAAACAAGGTCTGCGTCAGGTGCTGGGGAACCAGAGCACCTAGATGAAAATGGGCTACTGGAACAAGACGGAAATGGGCGAGAGGTGAAAACATGGATCTGTTGGAATGCTACTAGTAACCCTAGTCAGAGGGGCTACATGCGAAGACTGTGGGAGGAATGGTTACTTCGACATCCCCAGTCAACACTAACTGCTAAGCAACTAGTGGCTCAGTGCCACTAGTGACAGCAGTGACAAGTTGTCACAACTTGAGATTGACGAGGTTCAACACAAATGCTATGGCAAAGGGGAGGAGCCAGAACGCCAGGTCAGAAGGGAGTTAACGACCCACCCAGAGACTGGGTATGTTTATGGCTCAGTGTTCCAACATCCGCAAACGGCAACTGCTGTCACAACTTGAGATTGACGAGGTTCAACACAAATGCTATGGCAAAGGGGAGGAGCCAGAACGCCAGGTCAGAAGGGAGTTAACTACCCACCCAGAGACTGGGTATGTAGCCCCAGTAATGAACGAATCATCAGAGCTGAACGAGGCAGCAACTGAATCGTGGCCGTAATGAACACCAGACAACCCCGACGCCAATTACAACGGCTGAGTGAAGCACCACCAGAAAGTCTAATTGAAGATGTGAATGCGGCATTGAGAACGATCCCTACCAACACCATAACAGAAACCAATGAGCTCATATACAACTCGGCATCAGTGATCCTTGAGATGCTTGGCTATAAGAGCAATCATGAGACCCAATACCCACCATGGAAAAGACGGTTAGAGGCTAAGATCAAGATAACAAGGAGGGAAGTGAGCCAACTGTCAGAGCTCCAAAGGGGTGCAATGAAAAGATCAGTACACAAGAAGTACAGCCAGATGTCCATACCTGAAGCACTCGAAACTGCCAAACAAAGGCTCCAAGCCTTGGCCAGCCGCCTGAAGAGATACACAAGAGAGAATGAAGCCAGGAGGATTAACCGGCTCTTCCACACCCAACCAGCTAAAGTGTACTCTCAATGGCAGGGTACTAACAACAGAGCAGACCCACCAAGGCTGGAGACTGAACAATACTGGAAAGGCATATGGGAAAGGGAGGCGACCCACAACAGCAATGCAAAGTGGCTGACCTGTCTACGAGAGGAACACAGCAACCTCCCTGAACAAGCCCCAGTAACCATCACTGTGGCAGATGTCCAAGAAAGAGTCTCGGGTATGAAAAACTGGACAGCACCAGGACCTGACATGATCCATGCCTACTGGCTAAAGAAACTTACTGCCCTCCATGAGCGACTGGCAGCTCAAATGAACCAGCTGCTACAAAATGGGACTCACCCTGAATGGTTAACTGAAGGTCGCACAATCCTGATACAGAAGGATCCCTCAAAGGGTTCAATCCCATCCAACTATCGGCCAATAACCTGTCTCTCTACAACATGGAAGCTCATATCAGGCATCATAGCGGCTAAGATAAGTGGTCACATGAATAAATACATGAGTACGGCACAGAAGGGCATCGGCTTAAATAGCAGAGGAGCCAAACACCAACTCCTTGTAGACCACACAGTCGCCCGAGACTGCAAAACCCGACACACCAACCTGTGCACCGCTTGGATAGACTACAAGAAAGCCTATGACTCAATGCCACATACTTGGATCATTGAATGCTTAGAGATGTACAACATCAATAGGACTCTAAGAGCCTTCATTGCAAACTCGATGGGGCTGTGGAAAACCACCCTTGAAGCCAACTGCAAACCACTTGCACAAGTGTCCATCAAATGTGGCATATACCAAGGAGATGCTCTGTCCCCACTGCTGTTCTGCATAGGCCTGAACCCCCTCAGCCAAATCATCAACAAGACTGGCTACGGATACCGACTGAAGAATGGGGCCACAATCAGTCACCTCCTCTACATGGATGACATCAAGCTGTACGCTAAGAGTGAGCGAGACATCGACTCACTGATCCACACCACCAGGATATACAGCACTGACATTGGGATGTCATTCGGACTAGAGATGTGTGGTCGGATGGTTACAAAGAGAGGGAAGGTCGTCCGCACAGAAGGGGTTTCACTCCCAGAAGGAACAATAGCAGACATAGAGCTCAATGGCAAGAACAAGATCCGTGCAATAAACAGCTATGCATTACCAGTAATCAGATACCCTGCCGGAATAATTAGCTGGCCAATAGAAGAGATAAAGGCCACGGATGTTAAGACTCGGAAGTTACTAACCATGCATGGAGGGTTCCACCCCAAATCCAGCACCCTGAGACTGTACACGAGCCGTAAGGAAGGAGGCAGAGGACTAGTGAGTGTGAGAGCCACTGTCCAGGATGAAACATCCAAGATCCATAAATACATCAAGGACAAAGCCTCAACGGATGATATGCTCAGCGAATGTCTCAGGCAATGGGGAACAGAGGATGAGGGGCTAGAGGTTCCATCATGGGAGAACAAGCCCCTACATGGGATGTACCACCGACAAATAACTGAAGTGGCTGATATCAGGAAATCCTACCAATGGCTGGACAAAGCTGGACTCAAGGACAGCACAGAGGCTCATCCTGGCTGCACAGGAACAGGCCCTAAACACCAGAGCAATAGAGGCTCAGATCTACCACACCAGACAAGACCCAAGGTGTAGGTTGTGCAAGGAGGCCCCTGAGACAGTCCAGCACATAACAGCAGGGTGCAAGATGCTGGCAGGGAAAGCGTACATGGAACGACATAACCAGGTGGCGGGCATAGTGTACAGGAACATCTGTGCAGAATATGGACTGGAAGCCCCGAGATCGAAGTGGGAAACACCCCAAAGGTGGTGGAGAATGACCGAGCTAAGATCCTGTGGGACTTCCAGATCCAGACAGACAAGATGGTAATGGCGAACCAACCGGACATTGTGGTGGTGGATAAAGAACAGAGGGAAGCCGTTGTGGTGGATGTAGCTATACCAAGTGACTACAACATCAGGAAAAAGGAGCATGAGAAACTGGAGAAATACCAGGGCCTCAGGGAGGAACTGGAAAAGAACTGGAAGGTGAAGACCACAGTGGTGCCTGTGGTCATCGGGGCCCTCGGGGCAGTCACCCCCAAACTGGAGCAGCGGCTAAAACAGGAACAACATCAGACATCTCAGTCCAGAAATGTGCAGTACTAGGCACAGCCAAGATACTGCGCAGAACCCTCAAGCTCCCAGGCCTCTGGTAGAGGACCCGAGTTCAGAGGATGAAAGAGACCACCCACAGAGGGTGAGAAGGGAATTTTTTTTTTTTTATATATATATATATATATATCTAGTTATATATAACATAGAACTTTTAGTTCTATTTTACCTTACTAAAGCAGGGGACTCCGCCGTCCCACAGTATTTAACTATTCTAAGCGGACTTTAACTGCTATCACTGAAACGGAGGACTCCGCCGTCCTTCACTTTTACCTGACAGTGCCTAGGATTCTCAGGATCTATATATATATATATATATATACGTATATATATATATATACGTATATATACACAGTCCAGTATACTGGACTGTGTATATATACAGTATATATATATATATATATATACATATAGGCTTACTAATGTTTTCAACTTATTAAAATAAAATACATGTAACCAAAATTACCAGTCATTTATAATAATAATAAAAATAGCTTTTTAGGACACTCAAAGATGCTTTAAAATAGAGAAAACAATTCATAATTCTAAATTTATTCCAATTTTGAGTTTGAAGCTTTTTAGTGACATCTGAGGAATGGAAATAAGAAATACATTATATAATAAGAATCAGTGTAATTGTAGAAATGGTCAATTCAGTGAATGTATTCTGATTATGAAGCCTTAAATCAAAGGACATTACAAAACAATAATATCTAAATAATGATGAATAAAGTTACTGTATAAGTATATAAACCAATAAAAACCTTTTTTTATTGAAACGGTAAATAAAAACTTCTGAGAGAGAAAAGCAAAGGGATATTTCAGTTATTAACTGTATTTAAAACACAGCAGGATGATAACCAATAATTGTTCAAAAATGTATGTTGAAATTCTTTCTCTTTATAAAACTGATTTCATAATTCTGAAGTCCTGCTAGGACATAATGGAAGTGACAGACACGGCATTTAAAACGCTGTAATGAATATCTTTATAGAATTTGACTCAATTTCAGCATTTTGTTTGAGCAAAAGCAGCATTGATAAAATAATTAGTAAACTGGGATTAAAACGTTTTTCATTCCTAAAGTGTCTGTTGTATCTAATTAGCATCATAGCTACATTTACGCTAATGGTGGGTGAAATGTCCCATTTCTAATCTCCAATTTACAGCAAATACATAAATAATAACATTGTTTGTAGAATTTAAATAAATAAAATCCACCTTTAAGGGGTTAACCATCAAACCTGCAGCCTCAGCTCCTTTCAGCTGAACTTTGTGGATCTTGTTTAAGGAAAATTCCTCTAAAACTGAATAAAACTGATTGTTTTCCAGGTAAATCGTCGCAGCTTCACTCACACTCACTAAAAGAATTATATGAACAGGCCAGGAAAGACCAGCGGATGGTTCCCTTACCGACTCACAGGCTGTTGTCAAGGTAACGGGGGGCTTTGTTTCATCCGCCGTTTCATTTCCCAGCGAAAAGACGGAAGAATTCGCCTTGCTAAAACTGTGTTTTGTTTAGAAAATGTCCGGTGACCAGCAAAATACCGGATACTAAGGGCTGCAAGACCTGCGCAGTCGGTGAGCAGGAGAACCGGCGTCACTGCACAGAGATCTGGATTTAAATGTCTGTAAAGACGGATTTCAGATGCGTTTCATAGTAAAACTCCAGAGCTGTCTTTGTTTTTCCAGGGGGAAACCTGTTCCTCTGCTGCGCTCTGGACGCCAGCGTGGTTCTGCTGCAGTGGTACGAGCCGATGCACAAGTTCATGCTAATCAAGGTACGAGCATTTAGAAATGGACCGCATGAACTCAGGAGACGCGCTAACGAGGGTAAAAGTACGACTTTTAGAAAGGTTTTCTTTGAGGTCAGAAAAGGACGGCAACTATTATTTTAATAATCTATTACTCTGATGAATAATTGGTTATTCTAATGATTAATCAATAATTCTAATGATTAATCATTTGGTCTAATGATTAACCAATAATTCTACTAATTAATCGGTTATTCTGATGATTAATCGATTATTCTAATGATTAATCGGTTATTCTGATGATTAAACGATTATTCTAATGATTAATCGGTTATTCTAATGATTAATCGGTAATTCTAGCGATTAATCGATTATTCTAATGATTAATCATTTATTGTGACAATTAATTGATTTTTTAAAAACTGGGTGAAAATGTGGCTCATTCTGCAGATTTTTTATTGAACTGCTTCACCTTTTTATACAGTATTGGAAATTTAGTAAAATATTTTTTCAAATAGGAAGATAACCGTTTTATTTCCTAAAATCCAATTAAAGAACAATCCTTTAGTGAACACTTGACAATTTGTAGCAAAGTATGCATCTGCAGTTAAAAAATATTAACGTGAAAAGTTCAGCCCTTTTTTAGCATCAATACAGCGAAGAGCTAATCTGTAATTTGATCAATAATTTGATGCCTTCTAGGAGATTTTTACAGCATTTGAACCAGATGAAGCTGAAACTACTACTTGATGAGTTCTGGGTAGAAAATACTTACAGACATTTTATTTTTTAAGCACTGGGCATCTGAAGAATGGAAATACAGTAAATATTATTAATAAGCAGTGTAATTATAGAAGTAGTAAATCCTGTTAATGCATGTTGATTATATGTGAAAAGCCTACCTGTAAGTCAATTTTGTCTCATTTCAAGTGAAAATCTGCAAAAAAAGATTTTGTTTTTGCAGTGTGACGATTAATCTAGATCAGTGGTTCTTAACCTGGGTTCATTGAACCCCAGCGGTTCGCTGAGTCGGTCTCAGGGGTTCGGCGGAGCCTCTGCTGCCGCGGAGGTAAAGACTCACTTGTGTAAAGTCGTGATGACGCCCCGCTTTGCCATCACTGGCTGCAGAGGATCACGTTACATTGCTTAGCCAATCAGAGGATCACGTTACATTGCTTAGCCAATCAGAGGATCACGTTACATTGCTCAGCCAATCAGAGCTGAGGAGGAGCCATGATTGGAGGGGCTTCACTCTCAGCAGGGATTTGAACTTGTGTCTTTATTTACTTCAGCAAAACTCAGTTTTTACCAAACTCTGTAGCTTTCGGTGTTCTTCTAAATCTGCTCCTTAGTCCCATCTTTTCGGGGTTGGTGCTGCCTCTAGTGGCGTGGGGTGGAAACACAACTAATATACACAGTCCAGTCACATTAATGTGACCACCACGTACTTTCCACTTCAGAGTTAAATAACCAATCACAGAAGGCAGGTGGCAGCACAGTGCAGTTGAGCGTATATAAAGGGTGTGTGTGGGCTTCGGAAAACATTTCAATCGTTGGCGTAATGCAGAAACGAAGCGATTTATCCGACGTCCAAAAGGGCATGATCATTGGCTTTCGGGCCAAGGGTGGAAGCATTTCCGAAACGGCTGAGTTTGTGAACTGTTCGCGTGCCGCCGTGGTAAAAGTGTACCGTGCATGGCAAAATGGGACTGTCCAAAATCAACGACGTGGCAAATGTGGTGCACCACGGGCCATAGATGACAGAGGCGAACGACGGTTGCGGAGATGCGTTCGGGCAGATAGACGGGCTACCGTTGAGCAACTGACCACTAAAATGAACCAAGGGGCTACCACAAGTGTCTCCCAAACCACTATTCAGCGAACATTGCTGCGTCTGGGCCTCCGAAGCGGACGCCTGGTTCGTGCACCTATGCTGACTGGTGTTCATCGACGACGAAGGCTAGAATTTGCACGCCAGTACAGCAGCTGGACGTCCACTGAGTGGCGACAGGTAGCGTTTTCAGATGAATCGCGTTTTATGCTCCATCGGACAGATGGACGTTGGCGTATAAGGCGTGAAACCTCTGAAAGGAACCACCCTGCAACCATTGCAGGAACGGTCCAAGCTGGAGGCGGGAGCATTATGGTCTGGGGAATGTTTTCCTGGCATTCTCTGGGTTCACTGATTATTGTGGAAGGCACGATGGATCAATACAAGTACGCATCTGTCCTTGCGGACCATGTCCACCCCTACATGCGCATTGTTTTTCCTCAGGATGATGGCATCTTCCAGCAGGACAATGCGAGGTGCCATACAGCTGCCAGTGTACGTGCGTGGTTCGAAGAGCACCAGGATGAGTTTACCGTCCTCCCCTGGCCAGCAAACTCACCTGACTTAAACCCAATCGAGCATCTGTGGGACCATCTCGATCGAGTTGTTCGCGCCATGGATCCTCAACCGCGTAATCTAGCGCAGCTGGCCACGGCATTAGAGTCGGCATGGCTCAACATCCCAGAGAAGACCTTCAGGGACCTAAGTGACTCTCTTCCTGCACGTCTCGTAGCAGTTCGCTCTGCGAAAGGTGGTTATTCTGGCTTTTGACAGATGGCCACATTAATGTGACTGGACTGTGTAATTACATTACTAAATCAGAATACCACAAAGTCTTTATTATTTATTATTAATTTTTCATTCTCTTAAGAATGTTGAGCTAATTAAATGATCTAAACCTTAAAGTGGTTCCAGTTTCTCTCGATGGCCAACCTGTTGAAACATTTTAAATACCTTGGGTCGTTCCTGGACAGTCAGATTAACTTTACTGAAAACACTGACTAGATTTTGAAGAACTATGACCCAACTGGACTCTAGTTGAGTCACCCCTATGTCTTGAATTTGGGGGCGGGGGGAAATAATATTTCATTTATCACTACAGATGGGTTCTGTGAATGCGCATATGAAACTGGTGGGTTCGGTACCTCAACAAAGGTTAAGAACCACTGATCTAGTTGAAGATTATTTGAATAATCGATTAATCGTGTGACTGCGGTCTGAGTGAACGCTGTCTCCCTGCCTTGCAGCACTTCGACTTCCCGCTGCCCAGCCCCCTGCGGGTGTTTGAGATGGTGGTGCCGCCGCTGCAGGAGTACCCCATGGTGTGCATCGGCGTGTCGCGCGGCTGCAGCCCCGGCGCTCCAGTCAGTGTGGAATACATCAACCTGAACTCCAACACGTCCTGGTTCTTCAACTCCGGCATGGGTGAGCCGCCCTTCCCCCTCGGGACGTTTCCCAGCAGCCACTGCGTCGAGTCGCTGATGGCGTTTCTGTCCCCACAGAGAAGCCTTGTCCCGACGTCGTCCAGGTCAACCAGCTGGACGGAAACTCGCTGCTGGTGCTCATGGAGCGTAAGTCCCACTGTTACCGTAGCAACACTAATGGCATAACAAAAAAAACACAATAAACAAAAACAAGTAATTAATGGGGGGAAACTAGAAGTAACATTATGCAATTACTGATGTAATATTGTTCATTTTTGTTTCTATGAATCTGTTTATTAGTCTTTTTTTACCCACACAACCAGCTTACGTCAATTTACGCCACTCCGTACTGCATAGTCCTCAAAATGGCGGCAGCAAACATTGGAATAAAACACCCAAACATTGGAATAAAACACCAGTCAGTTGACTTTCAACAGCAATTAATTATATTTATAGAAAATACTGTCATTTGTTTAGTATTCATTACCCAAACTACATATACATAATCACAATACTTTGACCTTTTTTAATTCTGCACCAAAATATTATCCAAATTATTTTGAAAAAACCCTGAAACTAAACAGAATATTTAACTAATAAAAACTAGCAAGCACACTGTAAAAAGTAATTAAAACTTACTGAAGCAGCCAGACCTGATGTATTGTAGCTAAATGATTTTCTGATTTTATTATTGTCCTTTTATTAAATAAATTGGCTTTTTTTAGTTTAAATATAAACAAAAACTCAGTAAATTTTGCAGTCAGTTGTGCATGAAATTAAATTTACTGTCCTGATTCAGTTAAATTTGTGGTAAAGGTAGTAAATTTGGTTGAACTCCCACTGTCTAGTTAAAGTCTCTTGCGCCAACACTCTACAACAAATAAGAAGTCGGCCATCTTGGATTTTAGCTAACCTTTCTCAGTATTTTCTTCTTTTCTTCTTCCTTTTTTCTTCATTTTATTTTTTCTTTCTTCCTTTATGTTTTAGCTTTTTTTTCTTTTTTGTTTGTATTGTCAGGTATTTTCCTTTAATCATTTTTTCTCAAATGTTTCTATTTTTTTCTTCTGCTTTACCTGAAATTATTTTGTTTTATTTTTCTCTTTCTTGTCCTTTTTTACTTTAATTTCTTTTCTGTATTTATTCAGTTTTTTTCCTGTTTCCTATTTTTTAATTTAAATTTTTCCTTTAATTTGCTTTTTGTTTGACATTTTCTTATTTTTTAAAAATAATTTTTCCTTTTTTTCTTTATTTTTTGTTTTCTATATTTTTCTTTTCCACTTTATAATTTTTTCGGTTCTTTTTTCTCTTTTCATTTATTTTCTCACTCTTGCCTGAACTCTGGTGGGTAGATCCTCCGTTTGCCGCCTCTGTAGCGTCTTAACTCCTGTTTTTCTGCAGGGTCGGTTCAAGTCGTCAACCTGGAAGGAGAGCTGAAGACGAACCGACATTCACCTCAGGAAACCATTTTCTCTCATGACGTTGAATCTATAGGTGAGAAAACCATCAATCAGCTGATAAATACTGATGATCAACTGCTATTATTCTCATTGAATGGCCAAAATACGTCCTGTTAGTCCCATGCAGATGTTCTAAACTCCTTCATTATGAATGATTATAATTATCAAGCATATTAAAAGTACATTTTTGTCTACAGTATATTTTGAAGACACACTTTTGGCTGTTTGGCGTCACGGCTGGCAGAGGAGAACGAAAAGTTTCACTGAGGTTCTGGACGAGACGACGGATCACAGGAAGATCTACAGGATAGTGAAGTCAGACAGGTAGGCTGCTCACCTGCTGCTCTCTCAAGTTATAGAGTCGGTGAGGGACGGCGGCCATGTTGGTTTCTGTTTATGTCAATGATAGTCTGGTTTTCTTTTTTGATAAATTTGCAGAAAGTTCTACTTTTCCGGGTTTTTCTGTCAAGACACTGAGTTTGTTCATGGGAAATAATTTGAGCTTTTTTTATGTAATTTTTTATTTAAAGGGCTCTGAAAACTTTCTGAACTCACTGAGCATTTTTTATAATAACTGAAGGTGACATAATAATTCTGTTGTGCTATAAAGTGACTCTGTTTGCCTGGAAACACAAAACATCTCCCCTTCAAAGAGCATTTCATCTGTTTAATTATTTTTTTCAGTATTAAAATTTAAAAATATTAAATTTTAATACTGAAAAAAATTTTAAAAAAAAAGTTAAAAAATATTAAATATTTGTTGACGAAAAAGAAACACCGGATATTTTAGGGAGTCTTCATATTATAAGTTCAATGTTCATTCATATTGGTGCTTAAATCCTTGAAAATTGTGTTTTCAGGGTTTGGAAAGTTTTTGATTTCTGTCCTTGAAAGTTCCTGACATTCAATCTGCTCAGAATAAACTTTTCTTCTTTTAGGACAGTTGGGATCACAAAAATTATTTCTGTTTGCTAAAAGCCAGAAAATTTAGCAAGAACTTCTTTTTTTCTTTGTTTTTTGTGTGACTTTTTCTGCATTTTGTGTTTCTTTGCTCTTGAAATAAAGGTTGTCTTCCATTTCATATGATTAGCAACATTATTGAAATTGGGATTTCAATATAAATATATTTTGTTATATTTTAATTTACCCAGAATACTTTCATAAGTCTGTTAATAATACATTATATAATATGATAATGAGTTGATATAATATGATAATGAGTTGAAACTGTGTTTTTTTTAGATCATTTTTGTTGTTTTTATCTGCAGAGTTTGAAAACGCATCTTGGAAAGTGTTTGAATTTTGCGGAATGAGCCGTGTTAATTAGTTTCAGTTAAATCTTTTGTTTTGTCCTGCAGGATGGTGGTGCTGGAGACGCGTCAGGTCGAGGACCAGCTCGGACTCTCCAACCTCTATCTTCTGGAGGTCGCTGAGAACTACGTCCTGCTGCCCTGACGCTCCGCCGCGACCGCTTCCTGTTTCCCAGAAATCACCTGGAAATGAAAAACAGACAAAAAACAGCAGGCAGAACATTTGTTGAACATTTGCTGCGACTGTCCCAGTATCTTATCTTGAGGCAGAGGAGGAAGTGACGACACAAGGAGATTGTTTGCAGCTCTTCTCCCTCGGTCAGAGGGAGCCTGCTCTTTATTTATGCTCTTTTCCACTCTGAAACGCCAGAGTACTGAGAAAACCCTGAAACCGAGTGAAGGAAGGTCCCACTGCAGCCTCCTTCCTGCACAGTGTTATTGATCACAGCCTGCAGGGACTGACAAAATGGCTTCCATACGTTTCCACAAACAAGCTGCTGTGCTGCGTTGTGTGTCAGTGTTGCATCGTGTGTGTGTGTGTGTGTGTGTGTGTGTGTGTGTGTGTGTGTGTGTGTGTGTGTGTGTGTTACTGCCGTTACACTCTAATAAAGGTAAATAACAACATGAGGCTGGCTGGGTGTCATTTCAAGGGATGGGAGAGGAGCCGTATGGAGCTAAATTGGGGCCACAAAGTTGTTTAAAAAAAGAAACAGCTAAAAAAAACCTAGAACCATTTTTTTTCAGTTTAAAAACTCTTCTCTTTAAAAAAATTTCAGTTTCAAAATTTATAGCTCCAATTTAGCTCCACGATGCAGGAACTGATAATGTCAAAATGTTCTTACTTTAAAATTTAGATTTTTTATCTAGAAAATTTTCAAGTTTTGAAACTCAGATTGCCGGATTTTTTTTCTAGAAAACCTAAAACCAATAAGATTAATCTAAAATTCTGGCATTTTTTTACTTCTCAAACTAAGAAATTTCCAAGATTTTTCTCAATGTTTTTTGAGAGTAACAAAAAAAATTGAGAGTTTTTTCTGGCAAATTTTGAGACTGTTGGATCTCACAAATGTCAAAGGTTTTGAAGAAATTTTTGGAGATTAATCTCAAAATTTTCAAGTTTTGCCCAGCAAATTTTCGACCTTTGCAACTCAGAAATTTCTTTAGAAAATTTCTAAGTTTAATTTTAAAAATTCTGATTTTTGTTTTCTGGAAAATTTTTGACTTTTCAAACTCAGAAAGGTCCAAGCTTTTTTTTCTCAAAATCTCAAAATGTCAACAACAAAAAAATATTTCTAGCAAATTTTTCACTTTTCAAACTCAGAAATGTGCGAGTTTTTCTAAAATTATTTTCTGTCAAATTTTTTGACTTGTCATATGTTTGGTTTACTGGAAAATTTTGGACTTTTCAAACTCAGAAAGGTCCAAGTATTTTTTTTCTCAAAAATTTCTGAGATTAATCTCAAAATGTCAAAAAAACGATTTCTAGTCAATTTTTCACTTTTCAACCTCAGAAATTTCCGGGTTTTTTTCTAAAATTGTTATTTTCTGTCAAATTTTGGACTTATATGTTCGCTTTACTAGAAAATTAGATTTTTTGGGAGGAATTTTACTCTTTTTTTCTACCAACAGCCCTGATGCGCCGAGGTTTTTGGTTGTTTTCCATGTGTTTTAATTGGACCGCGGGTTTCCCAGCTGGTCCGGTTCGGTGCCACTGGGTGACCCAGCCCGGATGTCTCGTCTCTATCCGCCCTCCCTCGGACCACCGACGCAGTGCCAGGCCCGACCAGCAGCAGCAGACGCACCGCGCCTCACGCACTCCACGCACCCTGGAAGCAGCGGGAGATGCTGCTGCTCGCACCGGCTCAGAGACGCTTCCTCCGCGGGGTTCGGCTGCAGGCGGCGGCGGCGCGGCTGTAGGATGCACCGGACCGGACCGGGTGTGCTGGAGCGGGCCTGGCTGAGCTCGGCCGCTGCTCTCCTCCATCACCATCAGTCCTGATTCGGTTGTTTTTCTTTTCTACCCCCATCGCAGTGTTTTTATTTCCAGGTCAGAACCAGTGTTTCCTGTGCGTCGTTTGCACTGAAAATGGCCGGAGATGGCGGCGCTCTGAAGGATATCAATGAGATTAAATCCCAGTTCCGGACCAGAGAGGGTTTCTACAAGCTGCTCACCCTCTCCGACTCGCAGCAGCGGGGCGGCCTGCCGCGGGGCCCGACCGCCGGAGCCACGCTGGGGCCCGGCGCAGGACCCGGACCGATCCCCGGCGCAGGGGTCGGGCTGCTGCAGGGGCCCGGGGCCGCCGCAGCCTCGTCCTCCTCCAATGCGGCGGCCAACTCCTCCCCGGCGGGCTTCCTGCCGCCGGTCCGGGTCTCCATGGTGAAGCTGCAGCCCGAAGACCCGAGCGAGGAGTCGGAGCGGGTTTGCTTCAACATCGGCAGGGAGCTGTACTTCTACACCTACACCAACATCAAGAAGGTGAGGCTCCGGGGCGCCGCTGCAGCCCAGCCTGCTAACCTGCCGGGCGCCGAGGTTCCGCCGGTTTCCATCGCGGGGCCTCCTGGATGAGGGTCGGCCAAGATGGATGCAGAGTCCGGGGAATCTGCAGGAGGCCCCCGGTGATGCTGGAGGAGCAGGAAGCGAGCATCCAGCTCAAAGACTCCCCGCAAACTCACGCACTGCACTGGCTGCGTTTAAAATGAACCTCAACAGCCATAACGGAACATAGAAAATGTACATTTCTTAATGGAAACAAGAAAATTGAGGAAAAACTCCTGAAGGCTTTAGCGCTATAGGATGAGGTGGTTATTTCGGCTGTATTGAGTTAAATCTATCTATCTTTGTATTTTGGAAAACTGCAATGAAACCGTGACACAAGTCACGTGATCAACAGCCGGATCTTACTACTGGCGGAAACGACAAAGAAGACGACAGGAAGTAGCAGGAGGACAATGTTTTTTTGTTTGTTTGTTTGTCTGCAGTTGGTCTCACAAACTGTGTCCATTAACCCTAAAATTGAGCAAGTTTATATGAAAAAAAAATATTTGCTAAATTGGAATGTTGCCATTTAAAAACAAAACTTATGTTTTTTGATTAAAAGCTTTTAATGCTTTTAATGAGGTGGTTTTTCAGCCGTTTTCGAATAGACTTATTTTGCCAAAGTGCAATAGAAACAATTTTTTGCAGGAGATAAATCCTTAATTCAATCATGGCACTCATCATCTATCAGCCAATCAGAGGAGACCTTGATGTTTCTTCAGGTGCGGAAGGGACAAGCCCCGCCTACCTGGGAGGAGCTAGGTATGCTGCGTTTTGAAGAAACAATCATCGTCCTACCACTTCCTGTCTTCTTCGTCATTTCTGCCAGTAGCATCCAGCTGTTGAAAGTATTTCCACTGCAGTTTTGTAAAATGCGTCTATTTTTATACGGCAGAAAAACCACCTCATCCTTGGACCTGTTATGATAAAATGGCTACTGGATGACAAATTGTCCCAGAAGTTATTGCGATAAATGATAATATCGTTATTTTGAGACAATTTTCACGTAATATAACGATAACAATGCGAGAACACATTCTTACTAATCAATGAACTTTAAATTTGAAATGAGCATTTAACACTGGAACTAGAAGACATTTTAAATATCTAAAATAAATAAAACCGTAACAGCAAATAGAATGAATTATGAAGTTTCTGTAAAATAAAGGTCCAAAGCAGAAGAATGAAGATTTTTATCATCCAGTGTTTGGTGGGAAGAGGAAAACAATTAGTCCTGCAAATTGAAATTATTGAGATCATTTATTTATTTATCATCATTTATTTATTTATCATTTTATCCTTAATTGATTTATTAGGATTATTTCCTAGAGCAAAACCTTTTTTCTAATTAGCTTGTTTCCATTAAGCTAGTTTATTTTCAGCTCTGTGATCAGTGGCTTTGCAGCTGTTGTGGCCAGGAGTTTCTCCTCAGTGACTTTTCTGCACTGCAGGCCGTGGATCTCAGTAAACCCATAGACAAGAGGATCTACAAGGGGACCCAGCCGACGTGTCACGACTTCAACCAGCACTCGGCCACGGCGGAGAGCGTGGCGCTCATCGTGGGCTTCTCCGCCGGCCAGGTCCAGTACCTCGACCCCATCAAGAAGGAAACCAGTAAGCTCTTCAACGAGGAGGTACGACTTCTGTCGCATTGATTCAATTTTAGGGGAAATCTAGTTCTTCAAAATATAGATTTCTAGTTTATGAAATCTACAGTGTGAAGCTTCTTCTTCAGATCAAGGTCAAAATTCCCGTTCAGACTCTGCACTGCAAAAATACTAAATCTGATCAAGTAGTTTTGGTCTAATTTCTAGTGCAAATAGTAACTTAAAAGTAACTTTTCAGCATGAAATATGAGCTTGTTTTTAAGTCAATAATTCCTTAATTAAAAGCCAAAAGCCACTTGTTCCATTGGCTGAGTATTTTACTTATAACTAGAACTGTAATAATACAATAATCTCAAGATGCAATACATGATATTCTGCTCACAATACGATATATATCACGATATTCAGCAAACGATACAATTCAATACACTTTTGCGGTTTTCTGACAGATTTTAGAGGGACAGAGTGATTTTGGTCACATTTTGTGACTGTTATAAAGTTGGATTGAATTATCCATCCATCCATCCATTTTCCTACACCCTTGTCCCTTAATGGGGTCGGGAGGTGCTGGTGCCTATCTCCAGCTAGCGTTCCGGGCGAGAGGCGGGGTTCGCCCTGGACAGGTCTGGATTGAATTATTTAACTGAAAACTGATTAAAAGCTCCAACTACACAATACCTGGCTCTGGTTGGACACAGACTTAAAGTGGACAGCTGGACAAAATGAATCAAAGAAGTGGAGAGAAAACATGTGTCTTTTAGTTGAAACAGTCCAAACTGTAGCTGACATGCATTAGTAAAGTAAATAAAGTGAACCAAGTTCCTGCTCTGAATAGTTTGATACCTTTTTAACCTGAACATCTGAAGGAATCACTCTAAGCCTGATGACCTGGTGAAGCAAGCAGTGAGGGAACAAGGTGACAGTTGGACGTTACGATACTTAAGGATGAATATCGACTTTTTTTTCTAGGAAAGAAAATATCGATATATATCGTGATATCGATATTATTACACAGCCCTACTTATAACATGACATCTTTCCCATGTCATAAGTGAAATAACTAAAACTTTTTCATTTACTGGACGACACTTCATGACATTTACAAAGACTCCTTCCTGTTCATTACAGTGTCACAACTTATATGAATAAAGGGTTACCAAAAAAAAAGTTTGAAATAACAGTTTCTTACTTTTAATTCTTTAATCTGTGTGTATTTCCATAACAAAACAACTTTGTGGTATTTCCTTCCTTTCTTCCAGAGGCTGATCGACAAATCCAAGGTGACGTGCCTAAAATGGCTGCCAAAGTCGGAGAACCTGTTCCTGGCCTCCCACGCCAGCGGTCACCTCTACCTGTACAACGTGGACCATCCGTGTGGGACCACCGCGCCGCAGTACTCGCTGCTGCGGCAGGGCGAGGGCTTCGCCGTCTACGCCTGCAAGAGCAAGACGCCGCGCAACCCGCTGCTGCGGTGGGCGGTGGGCGAGGGCGGCCTGAACGAGTTCGCCTTCTCGCCGGACGGCGTCCACGTGGCGTGCGTGGGTCAGGACGGCTGCCTGCGCGTCTTCCACTTCGACTCGATGGAGCTGCAGGGCGTGATGAAGAGCTACTTCGGCGGGCTGCTCTGTGTTTCCTGGAGCCCCGACGGGAAGTACCTGGCCACCGGCGGCGAGGACGACCTGGTGACCGTCTGGTCGTTCGCCGAGAGCCGGGTGGTGGCGCGCGGCCACGGCCACAAGTCATGGGTCAACGTGGTGGCGTTCGACCCCTTCACCACTTCGCTGGAGGACGACGAGCCGATGGAGCTCAGCGGCAGTGAGGAGGACCTGCACCAGGGGCCGCAGAATAACTCCACGCACTTCGGCCGGGTCCGGACGAGCAGCACGTTGTCGCGGCTCTCGCGGCACAGCTCGAAAGGCGGCGGCTCGCCGTCCGTCACGTACCGGTTCGGCTCGGTGGGTCAGGACACGCAGTTCTGTCTGTGGGACCTGACGGACGACGTGCTGTACCCCCGCCTGCCCCTGTCCCGCGCCTTCACCAACACCTTCGGCCCTTCGCTGCCCAACTCTGGCAGCGGCGGGGTCAACAGCGGCGGCGGCGGCGGCGGCGGCAGCGGCGTGGAGGGACACCATCACCCGCCGGGCGCCAACACCGGCAGCGCCAACCCGCCGACGCTTCCCCTGCCGCTGCCCCGCTCCCTGTCCCGCTCCAACTCCCTGCCCCACCCGGCGGTGGCGAATGCCTCCAAGGGTCCGGGCGCCTCCGAGGGCAGCGGCGGCGGCGGCGGCGGCGGCGGCAGCGGCGGAGGAGGCGGCGGCGGCGGCGGCGGCGGCGGCGGTAGCAACAGCGCCCCCTTCAGCATCGGCCGCTTCGCCACTTTGTCCCTGCAGGAGCGCAAGTCGGACAAGTCCGGGAGCGGCGGGGTGGAGAAGGAGCACAAGCGCTACCACAGCCTGGGCAACATCAGCAAGAGCAACGACAAGATCAACGTCGCCCCCCGCAGCAACCGGCTGGACGGCGCCAAGGTGTTGGGCACCACGCTCTGCCCGCGCATGCACGAAGTGCCGCTGCTGGAGCCGCTGGTCTGCAAGAAGATCGCACACGAGAGGCTGACCGTCCTGGTGTTCATGGACGACTGTATCATCACGGCCTGCCAGGAGGGCCTGATCTGCACCTGGGCGCGGCCGGGCAAGGCGGTACGTCCGGACCGAGGCCTCACACCAAACACTGGAGCCAAACACGCAAACCGATGTGAAACTGAATGGGGAGGAATGGAGGTTATGACGGAGCATTAGAGCCGCTGCAGATAAAAACCGGAGTAAAGTTACATCAAAAAACTCAAAACTTTTTCTAGAAAAAACTTGGAAGTTTCTGAGCTTCAAAAGTAGAAAAGGTTGCTAGAAAAAAACTAAAATTTTGAGATTCAATTTTTATGGAAAAAAAAAACAAAACACTTTCAACTTTTGAAGCTCAAAAATTTCTTAGATTAAGACATTTTTCACTTTTCAAACTTGGATATTTCCTTGTTTTTTCTCAAAAATTTCTGAGATCTCAAATTTTAAAAAAAATTCTAGCAAATTTTCAACTTTTCCACCTCAGAAAATTTTATGTTTTTTCTAGAAAATTTTTAATCTCAAAATTTCTGATTTTTCCCTACTAACATTTTTTAAGTGTTTTCAAATTTCTGTTATTTTTTTTTGTTGTTCAAAAAGTTTCTGGGATTAATCTCAAAAAGATTTTCTAGCAAATTTTTGACTTTTCCAACTCTTTTTTTGTAGACAATTTTACTAGAAATGTTTTGACTTTTATATTTCAAAGTGTTTTGTATAAGATGTCTGCTTTGATGGCAGGAACCTCCGGCAATTTAACAAGGAATTAAAGAAGAAGAATAAAAGGTTTAGACCTTTATTTATGTCTGATCTGCAGCTGATTCTGGTTTTGTCTCTTTCAGAACCTGACAGCACAGAACGGGAACTCTCCCAGTGGAACGGTGGTATAGCTGGAGGAGAAGCTTTGCACTCATCTCTCCTCCTCCTCCTTTTCTTCAACGCCTCCTTCCTCTTCTTAAACCTCCTTTTGGGCCCAACGACCAGCACCAAACCCTCGGCGTCTCTGATCGCCGAAACTCTGACCCCGAGTCCTGGACTTTCTCTGAAGAAAAATCTCATATTTATTTCCGTTTTATGCAAAACTTAAAAGTCGATATTAGAGAAACGGGGTTATGCGGAATAGTTTTGAGCTGCTAGTGTCTTACCTGCAGCAGATGGGAGTCAGAGAGATTTCAGGTGAAACTCTGAGAACAGGAATTATCCAGGAATTATGACTGAAATCCTTTAAATGGTGAAATTTATGTTTAAAATGTGCTTAAAACTTTAACGTTTTACTTTAAGTTGGATCTGTAGAAGTCTGCAACCTTTCAGACGTAAAGTTTTATTTGAAGTTTTATCCCTGGAGGAAGACATTTGTTATCTTCCAGATGAGATTTCCCCTGACTCTCCAAACACCTGACTGCTGCGTACTGCAGGTTAGATACTGACTGCTAACACACACACCAGAAAAAGAAAGTACACCCTCTTTAACTATTTAAATCCAACCTCAGGAGAGGAGAAACACATCAGGTTCAACACTGTCATTATTTATTACACAAAGACGAATCCTAAATATACAGTCTGTGTGGTGAAAAAGTAAGTACACCCTTTGTTTACGGGCGTTTCAGCCTGGTTCTGCTAATCAAATGCAGAGAAACGGTGGAGCAGTGGAAAACATTTTAATTAGCTGTAAGGTCACTTCAAATCCCACAACACACAGAAACCCCAAATCTCCAACTCAAGCCCTACAGGCTGCAGTTAGCATGCTAAAGGTCAAAGTTCATGACTGGATTGGCTCTAGAGTCGCTTGTTCCTGAAAAGAAATGGCAAAATGAGTCAAGTTTGCCAAACTGCATCTGACTGAACCAGAAGATTTCTGGAATAACAACTTTGGTCAAATGTAGGACTGAAACAATTAATCAGATTCACGATGATTAATCAACGTTTGAAATAAACTAACATTAGTAATCGATTAATCATTAACTGAAGTATATAGTATACTGCTAAACAGCTATTTACCTAAAGAATAACACAGTCAGAGCATTAAATAAGTCAAAACTGTACAAAAAGCAAAAGCATTTTGGATTTAAGATAAAAAAAACATATTTTTCTGTAAATTTTTTCTGCCCAGAACTCCTGAAATCATTTCTCAGCTTCAACATTGTTCAAATTCTGTAAGACAAACAGAAAATATCTCTTATTAATCATTATTTGCGATCCAATTATTAATCCGTTAATCCAAAAAATGTAGAAATGATTTTTTTTCAAGAGTACTTTTTAGCTGCCTATTCATCCTTTCCTAAAAATAATAATTTAAAGAATTCTGCTCCTGGATCTTAGGCTCCAAAATGTTTACTTTCTTATTTACATTTCAATGTATTTCTGGTATTGTATAAAATAATCTTTGGTGGTTCATAAAAAAATCTGCAGAATGTGCCAAAAAAATTTTTTTAATCTAATTAATCGTCAAAATAATTGTTTTTTTAAAATAATTGTTATTTTCAGCTGAAGTAAAACGGAATAATGCTGAATATGAAGCACAGTGGAGGAGGAGTGATGCTCTGGGCTGCAGCTCTGCTGAAACAAATCTCAAAGTTTCTCCACTGAGATCGGATGAAGTTAGGTCAAGGGGTGTACTTAGTTTTTCCACACACAGTTTTTCTGTTTGCTCTCTGTTGAAGTTCGGATGTTCTCCCGCTGCAGCTGAGCGTTCTCTCTGGGGACTCCGGCTTCCTCTCCACAAAGAAAATAACAATCTGGAGAGTTGAAAGAGGGTGTACTTTCTTTATTCTTCATGTTTTTGATGAGAAACAGTTAAAAAGTGACTTTGGGATCATTTTTTTCCGAGTTTTTATATTTTTCTCCTCCATCTTTGTTTCTGATTGAGCGTTTCTCGTTCAGGTTGAGCTGGATTTAAATGCTGCAGCGTTCAGGACAAATTCTCCGCCTTCTTCCCGCTCCTCTTCCTCAGCAAAGCCTCGGCTGCATCATGCAACAGAGCCACGGACGTTTCCTTTATTTATTTTTGCCACAGGACTGCGTAGTAATTTATACTGTAAATATTAAAAGCTCTATAAACGCAAACAGGAGAGAATGACTCTGCAGCGACGCAGGAGAAAAAACCCCGAAGATTATTAATATATGAAGAAGCTTCTATTGTACATAAAGTGACTGTCTGCTGTTTAGGGAGCCTGGAAATGTCACTGTGTTTTTATTTGGTGTTTTTGTCGAAGCGGTCCGGGTTCATCCCTCGCACACACACACACACCCACCCCAACACACACACACACACACACGAGCCCATCACGGTGTAGCATCACTGTCACCTGAACTGCCTCTTGCAACATTTTGCACATCCAATAAATCCACAGTGCACAGCTGCGAGCGTCTGGGGGGAAACGTTGCTTTGGAGAAGGAAAAAGAAACCTGGAAATCTGAATCACTTCTGTTTGAATTTAAGATGCAGGTTAGAAGCCTTACAGGGAGCCGGCCAGAGACATAAGCAAAATATGCCACAGCTTAGCGGCTCCACACTGAAAAAACACAAAATATGTCCAACTATCTTTGGGGTAGTTTCTAGTGCAAATGTCTTGAATAAGACAAAACTTACAAGTAACTTTTCAGCAATATATATATATATATATATGTTATGCAGTCAGTTATTATTTGAAGTTACAGTATGTAACTTCTATTTTTAAAATGTTTTGATTTTTACATTTTTGTTGAAACTCTCCATGTCAGTTTGAGACATAATTTGTGAAAAACAATAAATAAAAAACTTAAGCTCCTCTGCCTTCTCCCAGTGCTTGCTGGAAACAACCAATCAGAGTCAGGAGGCGGATCTTAGTGCTGTCAGTCATGCTTGTGTGCATCTCTGCTACCCTGAGCTAGCAGATTGTGTTGTCAATGCTAATGCTAGTTAGCATAGCCACTGATGACGGCAGATAAATAACTTCCTGTAATGGTAAGTTGTTTCTCTGCCATTAGCACATTTGGCAACGAGTACATGAGGTTGATTGACAGCGCTAAGCCCCTCCTCCTGGCTCTGATTGGTGGTTTTCTTCAGAAGCCAGTAGCATCTGAGGGAGGAGGTGAAGGAGGTCGACCTTTTCACAGATCATCTGTCTGATAACAACCTGTTCCAACATGGTGAGAGTTTTAGCAAATATGTAAAAAAAAATAAATTAACTTTTATAAAAGTTACACACTGCAGCTTTAATATTGATAAAAAATATTAATGTTTATTGTTGAGCAAGCAACATAAATAAAAATAATAAATCACAGTAAACTAATTTATGTTTTTTTAATTTAGTGGATTTTGTGACCCTCCAGCAATTTAAATTTTCTGGTTTTGGCCCCAAGAGTTTGGACACAAAGACATAACATGGGAAACATGTACGGAGGTATTTTAGGTGGAAAGTATTTATGAAGTTAAAGTTGCAGAGAAAAATTCTCTAACAATTTTATGATTGTATATTTTTTCACAAATACAAAACAACAATTACAGATTAATATTGGATCATTAGGTGTAACACAAAGTGGGGTTTTTTTAAGTGTAACTTAAAAAATACAATTAGAGTCTTGTATTTAACACCTTGGACAGGCGTAGCTAATGCTTTGTTTTTGTGAAGACTGAAAAAATCTACAATTACAAAACTTGCATTGAATTTTTTGCTCTGCAACTTCAACCCCTCAGTAACAAGGCACAAATAATTTTGCACCAAAAATACTTCCATAGATAAAATATTGCTGAAACAGTATTATGGGATTGTTGACTTAAAACAAGCTCCTATTTGCTGAAAAGCTACTTGTAAGTTAGCTTTGTCTTATTTCTAGTGTAGGAAGATGTTTACTGTAAAAATTAGGAACAAAATACTTGGTAAGGTTTTGTGTTATTGCCGTGTTTGGCCACTAGGGGGCAACCAGGAGCACTTGAATCAGGATTCCCATAGGAACTCTGGAAAACTACGCAATTTGATTCCGGTATTTTCCAGATTTGGATATATTTGGGAAAATAAAACAGGAATTTGCAGATATATTTATAATTTCAGACTTTCATTCCTTTAAATCCCTCTTTCTCCTTCTTTCGCCTTTCCTTCGTCCGTCCCTCATTTCATTTCTTCATTTTTCTTCCTTATCTCCTTTTTTCTTTTCTCCATCCTTTCCTCCATTTCTTGTTTTATTTTTTCCTTCCTTCCTTTCCTTGGTGTCGTTATGTAACAGATAAAGTCACAAAGCAGGAAATGAATCGGAGTCAAAGATTTGTGTAGAATTTAAAAGAAGCCCAGATATTATCAGTCACTTTAAATATAATAAATCATATTTTTTTCCAGTTATAAAATGTAAAAGATCTATTTAAACATTCATAGAAAATAAATGATCAGGTTGAAAGTTTTAATATTATTTTAAATTATGACTAAATGCCCCAGATTTTCAGTTTCTGCTGCTTGTGTCTGAGCCGGAGTCATTTAGTGAACGATGCAGAAAAACTAAACAAATCTTTTAGTTTCACTTTTTCCACTTGTACATAGAAGAACAAACACAAACATTAAGTTCTGGAAAATTTAAGTTGTCCCCTTCTAAAGCTGATTGATGTGAAGTGTTAGTTATTTACCAGACATGTTGAACAATCAAGCAGACATTGATTTGCAGAGAGATCTGTGTTCACAAAGCAGGCAAATAAACACAAATCAGATGTTTTTCACAGCAGTCCAAACCTAAAAAAGGAGCAAATTTATGCAAACATTTTGCAGAAACAACAAAAAACTTTCTGATCTCCAAAAATCAAAAATGTTATATAAATAGAAATTACTTGAAAGTTTTAAGTCTGAAAATTTGCTTGGAAAAATCTTGGAAATTTCTGAGTTTGAAAAACCAAATAAAAATTCTAGAAAAAATGCAAAAAAATTTAGATTAACTTCAGAAATTGTCTGGGAAAAACTTGAAAATTTCGGAATTAGAAACATTTTAAATTTTTAGAAATATCTGAAATTTTGAGATTTAGCTCAGAAACTTTTGAGAAATCGGTGAAATTTCTAACCTGGTGAAAATACAATTTTAAAAAATGAACTCCCCCTTCTTCTGTATGACAGCCTAAATAAACCAAATCATTGCTGTTTACTTTTGTTACTGTGTAAATTTACAAACGGCAGCCCACAGGTCGGGAATGCCAGGAAAACGGCCGGATTCCTGGGTTAATTTGTACGTTTGTCATGTTTGTTGTCGAAGCTCGTCCTCTGAGCTCGGCTTAGAACTGGACCGTGGTTCTGGAGTGAGTTTCAAATCAACACATTTTCACATCATTGAAGGTAAACGGCTTCCGTCGGGGTTTCTGCTACCTTTTAAAACACTGATCACAAACTGTCAGAATAAACTGGATTATCTCGTCTCTCTGCGGTTTCATCTCTTCCTTGGTTCTCAATAGTTTATCCAATTTAAAAATACTTCATTTATCCCAATAATTTATTATCAATAAAGTATTTTTGAATTTAAATGAACAAATATGAAAAAGACAATTTTTTTGCAAATATTTAACACTCTTAGCGCTGTCAATAAACCTCATGTACCCGCTGCTCAGCATGCTAACATCAGGGAAACCAGAAAAACCTTTATCTGCAGTCATGTGTGGCCATGCTAACTAGCCTTAGCATCCATTGTAGACTATGTAGGGGAGGGCTGAGCACAAGAGTGATTGACAGCACTAAGTTCCTCCTCCTGTCTCTGATTGGTTGTTTCTTACTGAATGGTGTATGTCTGTAGCAGAGGAGCTCGCTTAGAAGGGCATAATCTGTATTGACAATTTAAAATATAAAAATGATTAACCGAATAGAGCAGAACACTGTGGACCACCAAAGAAAATTATACCTGTAATTTCAAACTGCTGCACAGTCTGATAAATATTGTATTTTATATATATGTATATATAAAATACAAACACTGTATTTATATATAATGTATTTCTTTTGGGAAATAGAAGCTTCAACATGTACAACAATATAAACCTTTTTACACACGCAGATATTTTGAGACTATTTTCACTCCATAAATATGCACCTGATTTCTGCAGAATTGCCTAAAACATTGACGTTAGTTGGCCAGTAGAGGGCGGAATTCCGCGTGAAGAAGCTCATTCTGCAGCTGTCGTGGCCATTTCTAAAACTTTCACATAAAATACAACATCAAAAATAAATAACACAAGAAAAGGGGACAAATTGGTCAAACAAAAATATAGCATTAAAGACATTTCCCTGAAAAGTCGACAAATACATGGTACTAGATGCAGTTTGCAGAATGATTTTATGCATAAATTTCATAAACATCTGGAAATTGTCTTATAGTTTTGAGGAATTTGCATTGCATAGGTACTAAAATTAGAAACAAAAATGTACGATAATTTGTTTTATTTTGTATGTTTGCCATAATTTCTGCTAAATATATTGTTTTATTACAAAAGAAGAAGAGGATTAGGGCCACCAGAAAAAAAAAATCTGACTTTAAATCTCAGAATTCTGACTTTAATCTCCCTTTAATTTCTGACTTTAATTCTGACTTTAAAGTCATTCTGAAATTAAATTTAAATTCTGAGACTTTAAAATCAGAAACTTTAGCTTTGAACACTTTAAAGTCAGAATTCTGACTTTAATCTCAGAATTCTGAGATTAAAGTCATTCTGGAATTAAATTTAAATTCTGAGACTTTAAAGTCAGAAACTTAAAACTTTGAGCACTTTAAAGTCAGAAAGTCAAAATTCTGATTTTCTGACTTTAATCTCAGAAAGTCAGAATTCTGACTTTGATCTCAGAATTAAAGTCAGAAATTAAAGTGATATTAAAGTCAGAATTCTGAGATTAAAGTCAGAATTCTGAGATTAAAGTCAGAATTCTGAGATTAAAGTCAGACTTCTGAGATTAAAGTCAGAATTCTGAGATTAAAGTCAGAATTCTGAGATTAATGTCAGAATTCTGAGATTAAAGTCAGAATTCTGAGATTAATGTCAGAATTCTTGTTTATTTTTCCGGTGGCCCTAATCCTCTTCCGTAAAATATTGCCGTCTCCGTCACCTCGTTTCGTACAGCTTTGACCGTGAATGATTTCAATTTTCACTTGAAACGTGGTTATGTAACACGTCGTGTCCTGAAATGAAGTAGCTGCTATAGGTTCCCTCTTCAAAGCCTATGAAAAGACGTAAACAGGACGTAAAGTGACGTAGGGTGGGTGTGTGGCGACGCGGCGGCGTCGGAAGCGTCAAGCTGGAAACGTAGCAACGGCGAAAACCGAAAACTAGAAAATAAAAGCCGCCTTCGCTTCGTTGACCTACTTTCATGGTGCGTTCTAGTCCCACTGGGAAAGGGGGAATATCTAACTTCAAGGTCATAAAAAGACAATTTGAACGTCCCTAAAATTCAAATCACCAATCCGAAAATGAGCATTTGGAGAAATACTTCCACAATCCCGACACGAAATTTCCTTAAAGGCTACAGCGATGGACTCCTGGATTGTTTGCTTCTCCTTCGAGCTGCGATCCACTCAGCTTTTCAACACCAGTCAGCGAACATGTTGGGGGTTTCAATCCACAAAACGCAAATAAAGACAATGTTTTGCTAACAACAGTTAGCCTGGACGCTGCCCAGAACAGCAACACTGAGTGTGACGTCATTTTGAAAGTCTAAATTCCCAGCTAACACAAACGCACCACAAGACAGAACGTTCGCCATTAGCGTTGAAAAGCTGATTTATTTTAGTGATTTAAATTTAAAAAGTGAAACCCGTACATATAGGGATTTATCAGTTATTTAAAAATAATCTATTATTGTTTTATTAATGTCATAGTTGCGTCATGGCAGCATATGGAGTTGTTCTGTTAATTATTGTTTGTTGTTTTATTATACTGTTGTTCATAATTCTTTGGTTGAATTGTTTCATATTTGGACAATTATTCTCAGAAAAAAAAAATATAGAGGTGGCAGGAAATTTTTTGGGAGCAATATATCGATTTAAAACTATCTAAAACTCTTTTTCATTTATTTGTGCCAAAACCTTTGAGTGAAAATTAATAATATTGTCATTTTCAACAAACAAAGGTAGATGTATATTGATTTGTGTTAAAACTCAAATATTTATGCCCACGTATTAAAAAATACTTACAGTTGAAATATTTATTTAGACTGATTGTAGAAAAATGATATAAAAAATATTACCATAAATTCTGGTAAATGTATGAGATTTAAAATAAATAAATAAATAAAATAAGAACTGAGCTGTAATTTATTTACTCCACTGGTTTGTATTAGCCTACATTGAGGATTTTATTCTGAAAGGCTGAGCGGAAGCGGCTTGTGCTAGCCGGTGACGTCTTCACCCCCGCGCAGTGATATCTGTGTATTGGTCGCTTCTCTCAGCTACAGTGAAACGTCGTGAGGAAACAGTGAGACTTTGCTTTGGTGTTCTGATGAAACATGGAGAAGGAAGACGGGGTCGTGGCGGTTAAACGGTGAGATCCATTTGTTTAGTACTATATTTTAATGAATATTGGATTTACATGATGCAGACGTGGGAGAATTTGCTCGAAATTTCCCGAAACGAGTTCGGCTGTGAGAACAAACAGCTGGTGTTGTGGTTAAACGAGCTAAATCCGCTGCTACGTGTCGAGCTAATTTCTCCGTTTTTCTGGCCAAAATGTGTCTCTTTCGGTGTGTGTGTGTGTGTGTGTGTGTGTGTGTGTGTGTGTGTGTGTGTTTCCTCCCCGCTTCTCGTTTCTGCGCCATTGTTTTCCACGGTCACAGACTGAGGTTTTCTGCGTGGATTCAGCCTCACTTTTCATTTCACGTCGTTGCGTTGATCAGAAATGTCTGCTGAGAGTTTGTGTTTATTTTCTGCTTGTTTTTTCAGTGTTTCCTTTAAAAATGAGCTGCAGCAGAAGGTCAGATAGTTCCTCTGTTCTGGTGACATTCAGGGTGAAAAAGTGTTTTATTTTTGTTTGTGCAAAAGTCTAAATGATTTATATAAATCTAATCTGGGTTAAAAATAATCCTTTGGAATAATCTCTGTTGTTCCACTGTTTGATGAATATAGCTCATTTATTTTAGCTCCAGTGTTCGTGTCCCTCTCTCTGCTGCAGGACAGTAATCAGCTCCTGCTGTAATCTGTAATCCTCCTTTACTTAGTAAATATAGTTCACCCACATGGACACAATCCAGATTATGTCCTCAGTCAGTTTGGGACTCCAGAGGACATGAACACTCACTGCCATTTAAACAGATAATGACCACAGGTTGTCCTCTGATCTAGGACAGTTTGTTCTCTTTAACTCCGCCCTCTTGCCAAATGTTTTTCTCTTCTTGTGAATTTTTGTCTTGGTTCCTAAAGTCTAGCTTTCTTCCTGTTGTTCACACATTTTTTAAAGACTTTTAGTCCCTTTCAGTTTGCCAGGTGTGGAGCAGAGCTGTGCTTCTTCTGTGTTGTTTGTTTTGAATCCAGAAGTCGGCCAAGTTGTTCATCTACAGCCTGTTGCTGAACCAGTGGCCTGTTTTACTCACCTGGCCTCAGGTGAATCCTGCTAATGGCTGTGATCATGTGATCAGTATCTACTCCAACTACTCCAAGTAATTTACAGGCCTGTAAATGTAACTGCTAGCAGCGCCATCCTAGTCAAACCGAACCGTCATGGGCCCAGAACTGAAGCGGGTCCAGGAATGGACCTTACCAAGCTCCGCCCAGAAACGCCCCTCAACAGTCCCACGTGACAACATGTCTCACAAACAAAGCCTGGCGGTGCTTAGTTTCTATGTCTAAACATGGCATTTTTCATTTCCACTGACTCTCTGCAGAGTATTTCTGAGTCGATTAGTTTAGCATTTCTGCCGGATTTTCACAAAATATCAGCCACGACATGGAACCAACAAGTTCATGTCAACTTTTCTGGACGACATCAAGGTGTTTGAGCCACGATGCCTCCAACATTGTGGCGTCACAGATAAAAGCTACCGGTTGATGAGGAACACAGCAGATCCTCAGCATAAATATAGCTGAGGACATGATCACTGACGCCTTTTGTTCTTATTGATCCTACGACGGTTGAGCTGCTAATGCGTCGTGAACAAGCTTTGATCCAAGCAAGACTTTCCATTTCAGATTTTGGAAATCTGTGAATTTTAGTTCCACAAACAGGATCAGGATCCCTGACATCACCTGTACAGATTCACCACTGACGGTGGAGAACCATTGTTTTAGAGTCCTGATGCAAAAACCTTCTGCCGGTCTGGGATTAATCGATTATCATCAACTGATTTAGTTAGCGATGAATCATTAACTGGAGTATTTAGATGCATTTGTTCTCCCAACTGCTCCTTTGAACATGTAAAACAATGGTTTTGACGTTATGCCTCATGCTGCATTTTTGTAATCAAAGTGATGAAACTGGTCCAGGTCTCCCTCCAGTCCATCTCCACTCCCAGAGTTTTATTATCTTGTTGTTCTCATGTTTCTTTACGTCAGTCTCCTCCGCCTGACGGGACTTACAGTAAAAGTTTGCTGAGGAATGTTTTCGCCGAAAGGCCTCAGCTCCTCACAAGTACAGATGTTTGTTTGTCAGACTGAACTTGTGAAACGTCCCTGCAGCAGATCAGGACTTTCAGGATCTCCAGTGTCAGACAGGAACCAGTTTAAAGCTTCGCTTCACAGGGATTCAGCTGCAAATAACCATTATTTTAGCAATCAATTAATCTGTTGATTTAGCTTGATGGTTAATCAAATAATGAGATACAAATTGGCACATTTTGTGGAGTTTTCATCAAAAGCCTTTTTATACAGTGTTAGAAATATATTTAAAGATACAAATAATTCAGTTCCTTTTTTAAAGTAAGACGATAAACATTTTATTGCCTAAAATGCAATAATATTATTTGATCATTTGCAGCAAAGTTTTCATCTGCAGCTAAAAATACTTCTACCATAAACATGAAAACATTGTACAGATGATGATCTGTTTTATTTTATTTGCAAAATTTGAACCAAATGAAGCTAAAATTACTACTTGGAGTAATTCTGGGTCGAAAGTATTTACAAACAAAAAATGTTTTTTTATCTTAACTGGAAAATGTACCTAGTTTTTGTACAGTTGCTGCTCCGTTATGGTTTGATTAAACAGTTACTGAATTGGTAAAATATTATTTGATTAATCGTTTCAACTCTAAACAGCAGCTTTACATCCACTCCGTCAGCTTCTCTCCTCTGCCTCCACTGATTCAGATTACTTTGTGTAAATCAGCCTTAAAACATTTTCTTTGCCACCCTTGACCCCTGAGAGCAGAAACGTTCCTCCTCCGTTACCGTGATCTGTGTGTTTCTCATTCCTCCGGAGCCGCGGTGAAGTTTCAGGACAGCTGTGTGAGTGGGCATGACTTGGCCTGCTCAGCCGCCTACACACGCCGGCTTTCGGACTTTTAATCTGGATCTGGTTGCTGATGCCACGTGATCTAACTGAAATGTGCCGTGTCTGTTTACGCGGCGTGTTTTTGTTCTGTGCGCTGCACTTCCTGTTCTCGGTACACAGAGTTCTTCACTTTGAGGACGTCACAGTTGGCTCAGACAAACCAGCCAGCCAGGAAGAGAACGCCGTGTTTTATTGGTTGTAACCTAGTTAAACTGCCAACAAGGACAACAGGAACAACAAGCCAAATGATCTTAAAGGTGTTGCAATCATCAGTCAGATCTGAGGTTTTGGTTTTTTCCTTTCACTCGCTCAAGTTTAACTCTGAACAGAAGCTGGAGGTTTACATCGGCGTCGATCCTGAGAGAAATTCCAGCCTCTGGTTGCATCACGACGCCTGCAGCAGCTTGGCGTTATGCAGCAGCTACACAGTTTTAACAGTTTTAAGATTCGGAGCAAACGCATTTCACTGCAAGCTGCTGGCAGTTTTACTTGGCAGCAAACTGAAGATTTCCCGTTTGAAATCGTTCCAACTGCGTCACATCGACAGCTCCTGTAATAAATTCTGCAGCTCCTCACAGGTTTTCCTCCAGGTTTTCCGTCTGTGCAGCTTTTCTCTCCCTGCTGAGGACAAGCATTCCCTCAGCATTATGCTCCCACCACCGTGCTCCACTATGGTGATGTGCAATCTCATTTTTATGGACACGCCGTTTTGCTCCATACCAATAAGTCATCTTTTTTTCTTTTTTTTTTTGCATTTGACCTGAGAGCTCTTCAGGGCTGCAGCTAACAATTAATCTGGTAATTTATCATTCTGACAATTAATCGATTTATTTTGATGATTAATTGATTTATTTTGATGATTAATCCATTTATTTTAACAATTAATCAGTTTATTCTGACAATCAGATTTAAAAAAAACTTGCATTCTTCTGATTTCTTTTTAATTAAACACTTAAAAAAATGCATAAAACAATGCTAATAAACAAATCATTTGATTTTTTTTTTAAAAAATAAGAAAATATATTATTTATGGCCTAAATCGCACCATCAGGATTCTCTTAGTGAAGATTTGATCAAGGATTCATCTGCAGCTAAAGAAAATCCAACATGAAAAGCTCAGCAGTTTCTGATCAACTTAATATCAATACAAGACTGATCTGGTGATGATTGATATTTGATTAAAAAATTAATAATTAGATAGCAACAGATTTTTTTTTCAGAAATCCAGTGAACCTAAAACTACTTGAGTTTTGGGCAGAACAGATTTACAATGTTATTTCGTATGTGTGTATAATTTTAGTCCAATTAATTGATTGCCTTAATAATCAATAACTAAAGTAATCACTGGCTGCAGCCCTAATATCGACTGATATAAAATTCTTCCAGCTGCACAGTGGCGCAGCTGGTAGAGCTGTTGCCTTGCAGCAAGAAGGTTCTGGGTTCGATTCCCGGCCCCGGCCTTTCTGCATGGAGTTTGCAGGTTCTCCCTGTGCATGGTGGGTTTTCTCCGGGTACTCCGGTTTCCTCCCACAGTCCAAAAACATGACTGTCAGGTTAATTGGTCTGTCTAAATTGCCCCTAGGTGTGAGTGTGAGTGCGCATGGTTGTTTGTCCTGTGTGTGTCTCTGTGTTGCCCTGCGACAGACTGGCGACCCGTCCAGGGCGAACCCCGCCTCTCGCCCGGAACGCCAGCTGGAGATAGGCACCAGCACCTCCCGACCCCATTAAGGGACAAGGGTGTAGGAAAATGGATGGATGGATAAAATTCTTCCATAGTGTATTTTTACCCCCCGGCAGGATTGTGGGCGAAGCAGAGAAACTTCTCTGGAGAAAAGTGTATAATTCTAATAAATATTGGTGATCGGTGTCGGCCATATTGATTTTGGACGTCTGTTGGTCCAAGTCTTTGTATTACCGCTCCAACCTTTCGCTCTTGGCTCCACCTGTTCAGGTGGACGTCTGGTTGGTCTCCGTGTTCAGATGATTGAGCGGCTCTCTGGGAGACGTCCGAAGTCCTGGATGTTGTTGTACATTTACCGTTTGTCCTTTGAGCAACCTGTTCCCCTCCTGGCCTGTGGCGGCGCTGCACCAGGAACCACTGAAGGAAGCGACACTAAAACCTCTGAAGACGCTGAGAGCAACTTCCTTCTTCACCAGATGGAAACAAAAAATAGTGTCGTCAGACTTTAGTGGTTCTATTCTGTCTTTGGCTAGAGACCACTAACTATTTCCGCCGCTAGCGCTTGGCTGATGCGTTTGTTTTGCTTGTATTTACCCAGAATGCCCTGCGCTGTCGTCCACGTCCTGGTTTTGGATCAGTTTCCAGTCCGCTTAGTGTTTAAATATGCATCCAAACCGAATCAGATTTCACTTCAACCGAACACAGAACGAAACGAGGTTTGTAGGCGGACCTGAGTTCCCGTTTTGGTTCAATTAGCATTCACACGTCCCCAAATGAGCCGGACCTTCTAGTGAAATGGACTGGAGTTGGATTAAAGCGGGCTGAACAGAACTGTGTACTACCTGATCTCGGCATCAGAAGAAGAAAATGTCTGTAAATAGATTTAAAACCGATGAGTCGGCGTGTCGTGTTTGGGTGTTTTGTTCTGTTTGTCATTTTGGATTCGGCGCCTCTCCGCTCTGATCCCGCCGGTTTCAGGTGGATCGGTGTCGGCTGCGTTCCTCCAGCCTCCTCCCAGGTTGTATCTCACTGTAATCTGCTGCAGGTATTTGACCCCTGACCCCTCGTGAAGCTCATGCACTCGGTTGAATCATGCCGTAAACATGAGAGGTTTCTGAGTTCGCCGCCTGCCGCAGGGGGGTAAAGAGGCCCTCCTGCCCCTCCCACCCCTCCTGCCCCTCCCTCCCCTCCTGCAGAAACGCCGTGGTTCACGTGAGCGGAGGCGGCGCGCCGCGTGTCGGCTGCGTGGCCGGGAGCTGCTCTGTTTACATCGGGAAGCTGCTGGGAGTTCTGGAACCATTCATCGTGATTATTCAGATAATCAACTGATTTAAATGTGCTGATAGAACAAATGAACAAATCCAGAGCAAAATTAAGCCAGAACTGTTAAAAAAACAAACAAAACTATTTACATTTTGCATTTAAGATAAAAAAAAAGACATTCTTTGTAAATATGCTTTACTCATAACTTCTCAGGTGACAATTTTAACTTCAGTTTGTTCAATTTACTTTTAGCTGCCCAATTATTAATGTATTAATCTAAAAATAATCAGATCACATGTTGATGTTGGACACAAGCTTTCACTAAAGAAATGCTGCTGTTGCATTTTAGGCAATAAAATGTTTTTCACACTTAAAGAGCAATTTGTTTATTTGCATTCTTTAATGCATTTTTTATGTTAAAGTAAAAATGACTGTAGTTGAACAAAAATCAGAATAATTAATTAATGGATTAGTGAAATAGTCGTTAGCTGGAATCCCCCAGAAGAAGTAAAAAGGAAGCGATTTGGTTCCTACAGGCGTCGGATAAACATCTGAGGAACGGAAACGGGAGACACATTTTGTTTCCTCCTCAGATGAACGTCGTCGCCGTCGTCTCCTCCAGCTCCGAGCGAATTGAGTGAGTGTTTGGGTCTGTGTGTCCTCTGCAGTGTTGTATAGTAACGAAGTAAAAACACTTCACTACTTTACTTAAGTATATCTTGCAGTACTTCATACTTTCTTGGAGTATGAACATTTTTGATAACTTTCACTTTTACTTCACTATATTTCCGAACTTAATTTCATACTTTTACTCCGATACATTTTCAATGTGTGGTTTAGTTACTCGTTACAAAAAAGCGAGAAAGAGAAACGCTGGAGTTTTGACCCACCTACTGATTGGCTGCTACAGTCAGTAGCTACTTACCTGTTTGTTCATCTCCACCAATAGGAAACATTGTTTCTCTTCTCCCATTAAACACAAAGTCTCATGATGAGCATCAGCCTCATGTCCCTAATGCCACATAATGACCAGTTGTTGCACCAACAGTTTGTGAAGTACAGAAATTAATCATAACAGCTTTTTTCTTCATGTTGGCCACATTTTCTGTACTGACTATTTGTCTCATTTTCAGCTCTGACCACTTGAAGGGAAACTTAAGACTTACAAAAACTTTGTATTTTCTGTCCTGGAGGGGAAACTAAGAAGCTGGTTCAGTTGTAAAGCAGGTTAAGTTATTAACCTTGTAGGTAAAGAACCTAATTTTCTTAACTAAATGATGCTGCAGGTTTATCTATTAGCAGGTTTAATTTTGCTGCACTTGGTTGTGTTTATTACTTTAACTGTATTTGACAAGTTTACCAAAATATAAAAATGTCATTTAAACTGCATTTGCCTTGTTTTACTTTTTACTTATATTTTTCATGACATTACTTGAGTTCATCCATTTTTACAGTAATTTCCATACTTAAGTACAAGATGCTTCAGATACTTTAAGACTTTAACTCAAGTAACATTTCAGTCAGTGACTTGGACTTTTACCAAAGTCATATTTTGGAGAGGAACCTAAACTTTTACTAGACTCTGAGATTCCAGTACTTTATACAACACTGGTCCAGTCCGGTCCAAACCGAGGACTCAGGCGCTGCAGAGTTCACTAGGTTTCCTGCAGAAGGTGGAGGAGGAGGTGGAGGAGGAAGGGGCCGGTCCAGGCTGCGCTCCATGTCACAAGTTACAGATCCTGCTGGTATTTTTCCACTTGAGATTGTTTTGCTTGCCTTGTGAAGTGGGTGTGGGACGTCCATGTTTGGGTGGACTGGCTGCGTCTCTGATTTTACTCTGATTAACTCAAGCTGCAGCAAGTTCAACACGTTCACTTCTGTCTGGATCCAAGTAGCTGCAGCTTTTTAATGTGTTCAACACGAGTCGGTGGCTCTGGACGGATTTTACCACCTGAGAAGCACCATCTGGTTTGAGGTTGTCTGCTGAGTTGGACTCTTTCTGATTTCTCCTTTCTAAAAATGCATGCAAACACATTTTTGTTTTAATTCAATCTAAACTGTGTTTCAGCAACTGTTTGGTGCTTCTAAGTATAGCAAGAAAGTCGCTGAGTTGGCAGCAGTGGGTAGATTATTGACAAAGTATGACCTGATGGCCGGTCTATCAGCGAAACCTCGACCTGCAGAGGACAGCGGCCAGTTTTTAGATATTCGCTGATGATGATGAGATCGGCTTCACTTTTAAGTATCGCCTGATCACAGATCTCCCAAAATTAAGGAAATTGGCACTGATAAATGGCTGGTCGATAAATCGGCTGGTAGATAAATCAGCTGGTTTATTGTCAATGTCAATGTCAAATTTATTTATATAGCACTTTACAGCAGCATAACTGCACCAAAGTGCTGCACAAGAACAACAACACACATAACAAACAGAGCACAAAACAATACATCAATTAAATGCCAAAGAGTAAAAATAAGTTTTAAGAAGCGATTTAAAATGATCCAGGCTGTGGGCAGATCTGATCTGGAAAGGTAAGTTATTCCATAAGACAGGAGCAGCAGCAGAAAAAGCTCGATCTCCTCTCCTCTTTAGTCGACTACGAGGAACCGTCAGTAATAACTGATTATTTGATCGTAAAGTTCTGGGCACAGACCGGAGATTTAAAAGGTCCTGAAGATAAGGGGGGGCCAAGCCATTTAAAACTTTAAAAGTTAACAAAAGAATCTTGAAATCTATTCGATAAAAGACAGGCAGCCAGTGTAAAGATGCCAGAGTTGGTGTTATATGGTCCTGGTTCCTGGTTCCTGTGAGAAGCTGCTGCGTTCTGGATCATTTGAAGTCGCTGAATCTGCGATTTATCCATCCCTCTATATAAAGAGCTGCAGCGATCCAGACGAGTTGTTATGAAGGCATGGATAAGTCCTTCAAAGTCCTTAAAACAGAAGTAGGATTTAACTTTTGCTAAAAGCCGAAGGTGGTAAAAACTCGATTTAACGACAGAGCTGACTTGTTTATCTAGCTTTAAAGAGCTGTCAAAAGTGAAACCAAGATTCCTAGCAGAGGTCTGGTAAGACCGAGCCAAAGAACCAAGAAACTGATCTGGATTTGTAGTTTGAAGTTTTTGACCAAATAATAGAACTTGAGTTTTACTGTCATTAAGGTGAAGAAGATTTTTTCCATCCATAATTTAACCTCGGCTAAACAGTTTAGCAACAGCTGAAGAGAATCATTTTAATCGGCCGGTCGATAAATCAGCTGGTTTATTAATCGGTCCACAGATGTTTGCATTGTGTCATCGACTTCATTCTCTCAAATCGAGCGTGTATGTGGCGACAGTGGAGAGTAAAAGCTCCTGTTTAACAGGAAGAAACCTGCATCAGAACCAGAACTGGGCTCGGTACCATCGACACTCGGCTTCACGCTCCTCCTGTTGGTCTTGCAGGAGCAGCTCGGAGCAGAGGAAGCTCCGCTCTCGCGATGCGGCCCGCTGCCGGCGCAGCCAGGAGACCGAGGTGTTCTACGAACTGGCCCGGACGCTGCCGCTGCCGCGCCGGGTCTGCACCCACCTGGACAAGGCCGGCATCATGAGGGTGACGCTCAGCTTCCTGCGGATGCAGCAGCTTCTGCGACCCGGTGAGGTGGAAGTCTCTGGATAGATGTAGATTAAACAACTAAAACTTTGTGTTATACTTGCATTTTTTAATCTTACCCAGACTAAAAATGAAACGCCTCCATCTGCATCTCCGGGTAAAAACTTGCATCATTCTTGAGTTGAGGATGGGGGCCACACAAACCCAATCCAAGAGCCTCAAATGGCCCCTGAGCCACACTTTGGACACCCAACAACAACCCAACAACAATGTTGTTTATCTTTCCAACATTTAATTCCACTAAAGTCACATCATTAAGATTTAATTCTCTGTGTTTGGATCCACTAAAAATAAATAAAACTAATACTCAGTGTCTCTGCACCTCCTTAAAATGTCTTAAATTCAGTTTTTAAAAGTAAATTAGCCTCAAATATGCAAATTATTGGTCTGAAATTTTGTCATTCAGTTGTATATGTACTGTTTTTTTCGTGCTGGACTTTTTGTCAGACAAAAGTTTGAGTTGCACTCAGACATTTTCATTAGCTAACGCTAACTAGCTGCTGATGTGCTATTTCTAGCTAGCTTTTTTTCTGTGTCCATCCTGGATATAAGTGCAAATATGTCACAACATTCATTCAGGATCCCCGATAGTTTACACTTTCTTCTGTCTTCAATTTAGTAACTTAAGACGGAAGTAATTTAATTTGGTAGTAACTAGTAATTCAGTGAATTTAAAAGAAAAAATACTTTAGGACTAATTTTACTACACTTAAAATACCAAACTTTCCACTTAACTTTATATTTTAGTCAGTCCATTAATTTGATGTTTCAAATATAAAATGACGATAATTTGATCAGTTACTGTATACCAAATACTTTCCATTCGAGTTGATGAATATTTTAATAAGAGCCACTTTTAGCTGAGTGTAATCTGTGGTTGGCATTAAAAGCTTCACCTTCTGCAACTTGATGTTTGTTTTCATCCAACAGAAGAGAGAGTGAAGGAAGAGGAGGAGGAGGAGGACGAAGACCCGATGGACGGCTTCTTTCCCCAGGCCTTGGCCGGCTTCGTCATGGTGATGACCGAGGAGGGGGACATGGTGTTCCTGACGGAGAACGTCAACAAGCACATCGGCATCACGCAGGTTCTGCCCGGTCCCTCCTCCGGTCCCGGTCCGGTTCCGGTTCCTCCTCCGTCTGACCGGATCGTTTTCTGTCTCACAGCTGGAGCTGATTGGCCAGAGCGTCTACGACTTCATTCATCCCTGCGACCAGGAGGAGCTGCGAGACCTGCTGACTCCGCGTCCGGGTCAGAACCGCAGAACCAGTCAATATCAACAGTTTATGTAGCAACTAAGATGATTCATGAATAAAAACTTATATCTGCCATAAGAAGAAATGTTTCAAAGAACAAAGCAGGAGCTCATCCAGCGGCAGGTTTTTGTTTTTCTTGTATTTTGAGCGGCTTTTGCTTCTGCGTCTCCAGGTCTGAGTAAGAAGCTGATGGCGGAGCAACCGAGCGAGAGGAACTTCTTCCTGCGAATGAAGAGCACCCTGACCAGCAGGGGGCGCACCGTCAACATCAAATCTGCCACCTGGAAGGTAGAGAGAAAAGATTTACTGTTTACTTCTATTCAAAAAACAATAATTCACAACCTGAATTCTGTTCTTTTTGCATATTCCCTCTTATAACGTCTAATCAAATAAAACCGCCTCTTTTTAAAACTTTAGTTTTGCTCTTTTAAACTCATAAACTCCAACCGTTTCTGACTTTGTTGAATATTTAATCCTATTCTCTGCGTAAATCAAGTTTTTCTCATTCCACCATAAAAAACTAATTTTTGTTTTCACACACCTTCGTTCAAATAGATGATAAAGTAATTTAAATAAATCTTTCCTGTGCAACGAGTTAATAAAATGTACATCTTGTGCATGGAGAAGTTAATAATGATTTAAAATAAAAACACAAATCTTTGTGGCAGGATCCCTGTTACCATGACAACCCACGCTTATCTGGGATTGCAGTAAGAAACAAAATCACGATTTGGTAACTCGGGCGTTTTGTTACTTAAGAAGACAAAGTGATGCGGTGGCGAAGCGTCGAGGTTGAATTTGTCCCTCATCTGAGTCCAGGACGAAAGCGATACGAGGCGCCGAGTGTTTCCGTGGAGACGAGCCAAGGTCGCGTCAGCGCCTCCTCCAGCGATCCCAGGAACTCTGAGTGCGGCCGGCCGGCCCGACCCGACCCGGCTCTGCACAGCACCCGACCTGTCACGTACGGTCCAGACGCGCTGCGGCAGATGGTGCCGCTCTGACCCAACGGGCTGCAGGGGAACTTTGACATTTAGTTTGATATGAAAACTGAACGTCATTAAATGTTTTGTCTAAATTAGAAAATGTTTTACATGCAAAACCCCAGAAAACCTTTGGTTTTATTATCAGGATGAAAACAGTTGTTAATATTTAATCGGTGCTGCATCTCTAGTGAAGATTTAATTTGTGGAAAATCAGGATTTTATTTACTTATTTTACCCAATTTCTCCTCTGGTTTCCATGGTGACGTCAGGGCGGCCATCTTGTTTGACAGCTTCTGTTTATTTCTGAATTCAGGTCAACGTTATAATAATAAGGCCAGGCTAGTTCTTCTTCTTCTTCGTTTTATTGATGAGGTTGGAATTGTAAGAGAATAAAAAATGAGAAAAGAAAATATCCAAACTTTGTTCTCATTTAAAATAAGTTATTTTTAAGACTTAATTTTTCTTTATTCTAATGTGACTTATTAAACACTTCTCATAGCCTGGCTCTAGTTCTCCATCGTTAAACTCGCATAAAGGATTAAATCCAATCCAACTTTATTTATAAAGCACTTTAAAACAACCACAGCTGATACAAAGGGCTGTACATTAAAACACAACATAATAAAATAAGTAAAAAACTCTTACAGTTTAAAAACACACTTTAACCCTTTAACGCGGGATTTTTGAATGTCTGCCTAAATAAATCTTCCTTATTTTAATTGTCCGTAGTTCTTTAAATGTCCTGTGAGATGATATACTTACCCATGTATCCATAACAACCGGAACTTTCAATATCCAGCAAGTTATTTCCGAAATATACAGTGTATTAACAGAGTGCCCCCCCCCCCCCCCCCCCCCGAAATATACAGTGTATTAACAGAGTGCCCCCCCCCCCCCCCCCCCCCCGATTAATTACACTCGTTTCCGTATTAACCCGATACTTGCTGGAAAGTGCAGCGCCTCCCCTTTCAGAAACCGTTGGAATTTTTCAGATAGCGCTCCGTGTGGCGGAATTACGGTACTGCAAATTTAGATGTGTCAGCGCCGACACTTCCGGTCAAGAAGGGTTAAGACTAGATCCTGCTGGAGTTAAAAGCTAAGTAAAATAAATGGGTTTTAAGACGAACATTTATTAAAACAAAATCCACTTTTCTGTCATTTGTAATTTATTTTTTATTAAAGAAAACGAGACAAAAATCGTATCTCTTATGAGGAACCGGTAGATTTTATTCATTTTCACGCCTCGGTTCTCCTCTGCTGTCCCTCAGGTTCTCCACTGCACAGGCCACATCCGCCCGTTCGGCTCGGCGGCGCCCCCTGCTGCCAGAGTGATGACGCTGCTGTGCGAGCCGATCCCCCACCCGTCCAGCGTGGAGTTTCCTCTGGACAGCTGCACCTTCCTCACGCGCCTCACCATGGACCTGCGCTTCACCCACTGCGAGGGCCGGTGGGTCGTCCGGGTCGCCCGGCCCGTCCGCCGCCCACACGGACTCCGGACTCGGGTTTTACTCTGCGGGTTTCTGTCGTCAGGGTAACGGAGCTGGTGGGGTACAAACCGGAGGACCTGATTGGACGCTCGGCCTACGAGTTTTATCACGCGCTCGACTCGGATCGCATCAAGAAGAGCCTGCTGACGCGTGAGTTTAATCATTATTATTAAATAATCATTTATTTTTACTATTGTGTAGCAATGCAAATATCTACACAAAATATATAAACATAAAATAACATAAAATCAAATCCTGAAAGGATGGAAAGAAGTTCAAACATGTTTAATCCTTCAAGTCGAACATTATTAATTGTATAAAGTTTATTTCTACTTCCAGAATAAAGCTTAGCTCAGCTTGTAACACCATTAATAGGTAGAAATAACCTGGCTGTTGTGAATACATAGTTATAAAAAATGACTGAATATTTTTAAATGTTGAGATTTAAATAAAATGTAAAAGTATTAATATTCAGAATTAATAAATGTACTAAATTAAAAGATGAAATATTTAATCATTTCATTGATAGTTTTAGTTGTGATGTTTTAAATGTTTCAGTCAAATGTTCTTCACAAATTTAAAGTTTTCTGATGTTAGAAGATGTATTATCAGTACATCAATATTAATGGCCTCAAAACATTATTGGTTATTTCAACAGTTTCTGTCACAATAACAAATGTTTCTTTGAAGTTATTGCAATAAACAATAATAATGATCCTTTGAGGCCATTAATCGTGATGGCGTAATAAAGATCAATAAACTTTAAATTATAAAGAACATTTAACTCTGGACCTGGACGACAGTTTAAATATCTGAAACAAACAACAAATGAAATGAATCATAAAGTGTCTAAACAAAATGATCCTTCATGAAACACCAGCCTGGAAACTTCAGTAAATTATCGGGTTTTCGTTCTATTTATTGATTAATAGCTGAATATGTCAGGATTAAGTGAATCAAGGTTCCTCTTCCTGTGGCTGCAGTTCTGTCCAAAGGTCAGGTCAACACGTCGCCTTACCGCTTCCTGGCCAACAGCGGCGGCTTCGTGTGGGCCGAGACTCAGGCCACCGTCCTCTACAACAACAAGACGTCGCAACCCGAAGCCGTCGTCTGCCTCAACTTCATCCTCAGGTGAGCTTCATCCGACCGGCGCAGCGCGGAGGAGGAGGAGTGATGAAGCTCCAACTCCTCCTGGCTGTGTCCTCCTGCAGCGCGGTGGAGCAGCCGGACGTGGTGCTGTCCGTCGAGCAGACCCGCTGCGGCGTCCTGCCTAAAGCCGAGCCGACCTCCCCGGAGCGCGTCGCCGAGGACAGCGGCATCTCCGACACCTGGGACTCGGACGGCGAGGACGGCGGCGGCGGCGCGGCGAAGCTCCTCCTGGGGCCGACGGAGGAGCCGGAGGACGAGCCGCTGACGGCGGGTGAGTCGACCGCTCCGACCCGTTAGCCAGTCTGATCCGTTACTATTTGATGCCTCTAAGGCAATAACATTAACCCTTTAGTGAATGTTTGGTCATTTGTAGCAAAGATGCACCTGCAGTTAAAACAAATAAAAATAAAGGCTTAAATGTTTTTATTTCTTGTACAGTTTTGGTTTAATTTCTGCTGTTTGTGTTGACCTGTTTGTTTTTGAGTCATATTCTACAGTTGGCGATTAATCGATTAGGAAGCTATTTGACGATTATTTTTTAAAATCTGATTAATCGCGATTAATTAGACTAAACTCGATTAATCAAATTAATTCGATTAAACACGATTAATTCGATTAAACACAATTACTGTGATTAAACGCAATTAATTTGATTAAATGCGATTAATTCCATGAAATGTGATTACTTTGATTAATCGCGATTACTTTGATTAATCGAATTAATCGCGATTACTTCGATTAATCAAATTAATTGCGCTTACATCGAATTAATCGCAGGTACGCCGATTAATCGTTCCAGCTCTTTTTCCAACCAGCAGCTGTTTGGGCTTTTCCCCGTCAGGTGGGGTGGAGCTGTCCTTCGCCTGTCCTCCCAGTCCAGACTCGGTTCCGGACCACCCTAAGGCTCTGTGCAGCCCTCAGCTGCGGCAGCTGCTGTCGCCCATCTTCGACGGCCTGAATCCGTCCTCGTCCCCAGCCGCCTCCTCTGAGCCGGACCTGGTGACCAAACCGCCTCTATCAACCAGCGAAGGTTCTGGTTCTGGTCTGACTGCTGTCCGTCCGGCCCAGAGCCCCTGTGAGGACGAGGCGATGGACACCAGCGAGGTGGAGCGCTTCTTCACCATCTGCCCGGAGGAAACGCAGCTCAAGGAACAAACCGCCGAGGTGAGAAACTACGGAGCTACATTGGAGCCGCTTTAGACGGGAAGAAATGAAAAAATAGAAATTTTATTTTAAAAACTTGGAAATACCCAACCTCCATACAGCTAAAAGAAAAAAACAGACATTTTAAGATTCATTTCAGAAATTTTCTTGGAAAACTTGGAAAATTCTTGCGTTTCAAAAGTTGATAATTTTCCACTTTTGAATTTCATAAATTTCTAGAAAAAAATTGGGAAATTTCAAAATTTGTAAAGTCAAAAGAACCTCAAAAATGTTGAAATTAACCTTAGAAATGTTCTTTTAAAAAGTTTTTAAAAATTCTGCGAATCTAGATCTGTGAAGTAAATTTGCTGACATGTGTAAATGTCTGGTTTCAGGACGCGGAGGGGAAGGAGCTGGAGATGTACGCGCCGTACATCTCCATGGACGACGACTTCCAGCTCACCTTCCTCAGCGACCTGCCGCAGGAAGCCGACAAACCCGCCTCGCTGCTGTTCCAGGGCGCCGACGGGATTCCTGCCGTCACCGTCAGCAGGAAGAGGTGAGCCGCATCACTTCCTGTAGGGACGACCCCGGGTCCGGTCCCGACAGGACTTTATTCCCACCTTATTCAAGTTGAACCAAATTGGTGTCAAACGTTTGTGCTGCAACAATTTGTGCTGCCGTCACTTTAAAGATGTTGGTAATAGTTTCCTGAGGTCAGGAAAGGTCAACTTGGCCCACAACATAATAAAAAAATCTAATAAATTTGGTGTCAATCAACTCTGTTTTTAAGTGACATCATTTGAGATTTTCTGTTGTCAAAAACTTTATTTTATTGATGTTTTAGAGAAAATACACAGTTTGTCCTGAAGAGGGAGCCAGAGGAAACATTTTGCTCTTAATGCTTCCAGTGAAGCAGGAAGTTTCCTCTGATTGATGATGGACACTTTTCCATGTCAGCTTCCTTCTTTACATTATTATGTTTGAAATGACACAGCATTTAATTATTGTTTGAATTATATACAGTATTTACTATATATTTACAACTACATTGTTTGATTAAATCAATCAAATTTTATTTGTATAGCACATTTCAGCAGCAAGGCATTTTAAAGTGCTTTACACAATTTAAAATAAAAAATACAAATGAAAAGAGAAATAGACAGATTTTGAAAATGATTAGAAAAAGATAGAAACATTAGTAAAAGTAAAAATTAAAAGTAAAAACATTTTAAAACATCTCAAACCTCAGAGTTTTTGTATCTTACAAGGATTCAAGGCATTTCAAAGTGCTTTACACAATTTAAAATTAAAATAAAAACAGAAAGACAGTGATTAATAAAAATAAAAACATGAAGAGAGAGAGAGAGTTTAAAAAAGACTTAAAAAGATAAAAAGTAAAAATAAAAGCATTCAGCTTATCCATAAGCAACTCTAACCAGCATGGTTTTAATTTTAGATTTAAAGACACTCAGTGTTTCAGCTGTTTTACAGTTTTCTGGAAGTTTGTTCCAGATTTGTGGTGAATGTCAATTTGTTATAAAAAATAATTTTTTCTTCTGATAAATATTTAAATAATTTGGTATTACTAAATAAATTAAGAACAAACTGAGGTTTTAGCTTTAGAACATGTTTATTAACCTTCTGAACATTTATGTTTTTAATAGTTTTAACCTGATTTTTGCCGCCTGGTCTCTCCGCTTCGTCCGTTTCTCGCTCAGGACTCACGACTTGGACAAAGAGCCGCCGCCTCTGCTGCTGATCCAGGAGAAGAGACACAAACCGGACCCGACCTCCATAGAGGAGGAGCTGCTGCTCAGCCACAGGCTGCTGGTGAGGCCTGCAGGACGCTAGCTAGCGTTAGCATTTAGCTCTGAACTTTCGCTTTCAGTCGGATCCACTTCCGGTTCAAACTGGAACCTTTCAGATTCCTGTCTAGTTGTTTTTCAATTAAATGTTTTGACATTTTAGTTGGTAGAAAGTTCTAGGTGCCATTTATTGCTAATGCTAACTTGGTAGCTAATGAAGGCTAATCTGAGGCGCTTTAATTTAATCCTTGAGAACCTCTCTGATCTTTTTCTTTGTTTTGTTTTTTTCAGGGTTCGCTGGAAGACGGCGACCAGTCGGATCTGGTTCTGGACTCGGGACGCAGTCAGCTGCTCACAGACAGAGACCCGGTTCTGTCGGAACTGTGCGACACCGCAGGTAAAAACAAGCGCACCCACAGGAACCCCACACAGTACAGGCGCAGACTCCGATTTATTACTAACATGGAACTATTGGAAATGATCAGTTCTTTGTTGTTTTAGTTCTTGTTCTATTAGTTCTTTACTGTAGTAGTTCTTTTTATAGTTCAACCAATTCATCTCATTAGTAGTTCTTCTAGTTGTAGTTCTTCGTCTTGTTCATTTTCTGGTTCAAGCTTTTCTCTCCATAGTAGAAAAATAACTTCTACTTTTTAGTAGTTTTAGTGATTCATTTCCTTAATAGTTCTTTTTTTTCTCCTAGTAGTTCTTCACAATGTTAACAGAAAAAGTTTTTTCTTCTCTTCTGGTAATAAAAATTTTCATTTGAAAACAAACTGAATTTGAAACAGGCTCAATATTACAGGGGCAGTTAAAATTTTAAATAAAACTTTCAGCAGCAAAGCATTCTGGGACTTGTAGTCTTGTGGTGGTGCCTTTGCTGTCTACCAGGAGGCCAAATTCGGCCCACGAACCCCAGTTTGAAGATCATGTTGTTTTGTTTCCTCTGAGATTAAAAGTTCATAGATGCTCTAATCAGTTTAAATCACACCTGGGGATTTTTAATCCCTTTTCTTCTGCAATAAAACACTTAAAAGTTTTTATTCCCTCATATTTAAAGCAGAATCGTCTCCGTCTCTCTGCAGCTCTGATGAGGGACATCTTCGTCCCTCGGCCGGCTGACCTGTCGCCGCCGCTCTCGCCCATGACCTGAGGCGGCTCCGGGGTCGGCGCGACCTCCGCCGCCGCCAGGGCGAGCGACAGAGGGAGAGAGAGAGAGGTTGGCGCCGAGTTCGCCTGCAGCAGCAACACAGCAACTTAAGCGCACACATCTAAACTAAACCACAAACCTTTACGCACAAGATGGTCGCCGAGCGGCGCAACCGACCGGGACGCGTCACTCCGCCGTGAACCGAGACGGCGCCGGTTTCCCAGGAAACGGCAGGCGGTGCCGGTTTCCTCCATCTGGAGCGTTCGGAAAAAAAACAGATTTCTTAGTGCAGCTAAAAATCAGATGTATCACGTTTTTAATCGTTTCTGTTTTAAAGATGAAAATGTTTCGCTTATGAAGCACTTCTACAATAATCTGCCGTTTTTATTTTCATAATTACACCAAAAACCTTTTGAAAACAGCTACAACAACAAAAAAAAAGCGAATATCAGTGGCAATTTTTACAACTTTTTCTACTTTTTGTTTTTAACGATGCATTAACTGTAGTTTGAGTTTATTTTCCGTGTTAAATACGAGCGGAGCCGCTCCGGTGGCGCTCGTTCTGATCCTCGCTGCGTCCCAGGCGGGCGGGGTTCGTCCCTCACTCCCTGTAAGCCAACGCAACGCGAAGCGATCAATCAAGAGGTTTTATTTAGTCATCGACTCCCAGACTTCCCAGTGACTGACCCACCCGGCTGGACAACTGGAGCGGATTCTCTCCAGTCTGTAAATGGAAATCATGTATTTTACTAACCGCTTTACTGAAACCATTACTAGCTGAATAAAAGTAGAGTTAGCATGTCTATGCTTGTGATTAAACACTAGTGTTTTATTTTCTTCCTTCAAGTTTGAATCTTGTAACAAATTATACCTCAAATCGCTGAACTGAAGCAGTTTTGATGAATTAAATGGACGTGAAACATTCACCGAAAAACAAACTTTGAATAAAAACTGCCAGCTTGTTCCTCACACAGCTCTGTGCCTTTTCGCCATGCAGTAAAACTTTCAGCCAGACTGTTACCTTCACACCGATTCTGCTCTAAAGCTGCTTCTCTGCAGAGCGGCCAACACATGAACACATGAATACTGTTTTCTGCAACCTTTTACTGTTTATTCTGTACGTACTCTTGAAGTAAATAAAACTGTTTAAAACTAAATCTGCTGTGAGTTTTGACTGATTCTTCAGATGTTTGGTCAGGAAGAGCAGAAACACGCCTGGGTTTAAGTCATTAATTCATTAAAATTGGTGAAAAAGTTCCAGTTTTACTGCCAGAATATTTCACTTGGGAAAAATGCCAAATAACCAGTGAAAGTGGCACCTTTTAAATTCAGTGTTAAGGAATTATTGTCTTGAAACGAGATCATGTCTTGCTGAAAAGTTACTTGTAAGTTAGTTTTCTCATTTCAAGTGTACTAAACATTTGCATTAGAAACTGGAATAAATGGTAAAAATAATTTTGCAGTGTGCAGCACGGCGTACACTCTAAAAAGAAAATGTTGAACCAACTTAATTGAATTGTTTCTATGGGTAACAAGCAATTCAATTAAGTTTATCCAACTTAATAAGTTTAACCAACTTAAGTTTAACCAACTTAATAAATTAAGTTTAACCAACTTAATTTATTGAGTTTATCCAACTTAACTTATTGAGTTTAACCAACTTAAGTTTATCCAACTTAATTTATTGAGTTTAACCAACTTAATAAGTTTATCCAACTTAATTTTTTAAGTTTATCCAACTTAATTTATTGAGTTTAACCAACTTAATAAGTTTATCCAACTTAATTTATTAAGTTTATCCAACTTAATTTGAGTTTAACCAACTTAATAAGTTTATCCAACTTAATTTATTAAGGTTATCCATCATAATTTTTTAAGTTTATCCAACTTAATTTATTGAGTTTAACCAACTTAAGTTTATCCAACTTAATTTATTGAGTTTAATCAATTCAATATATTGTAATCATCCAACTCAATTTGTTAATTTTTAAAACAAATTTATTAAGTATGTTTAAAATAACAGATTTAATGCAGTGTTTACATTAGAGTCACATTCACACACCAACATCCACATCAACATGTGGCAGCAGGAAGCTGGAATTGAACCCACAACCTTCCAATCACAAGACGACTTCACTCCACTGAGCCACAGTCACATATCTGTCCCTGTCAGCTTGAGTCATGGTACAAACATGGTATTGAACTATTATTTCAAGTAAAGTAAAAAGGTTCTTAATAAATTAAGTTGGATAAACTTAATTGAATTGCTTGTTACCTATAGAAGCAATTCAATTAAGTTGGTTCAACTATTTAGTGCAAGTTTTGAGTTAAATGAACACAAAAAAGTAAGTTAAACTTGTATAAATAAGTCCATAAAATGAACTTAAGCCCAAAAAACACTTTTTAGAGTGTGTTTGTAGGCAGAACACAGTAAATGTCGGTTAAAACACAAAATCCAGGTTAATTTCAGACATTTTCTAGAAAAAACATAAGGAATTTGAGTTTGAAAAGTGAACATATTTCAAAAATTTATAGAATTTAAAAAATGTTTTGAGTTTCAATGATTGAAAATTTGCCTATAGTCAAAGACATTTGAGAATTTTTTATTGAGTTTTAAGTGAAAAATTTGAGGATTTTTTGAGGAACATCTTCATAAATATTCAAAGATTTCTGAATGTTAAAAGTCAAATACTTTTGAAACTCAAATGTCCAAGTTTCTTCAATAAATTAGTATTTTTTGATGTAAATGTCGGCTGCACAGTGGCGCAGCTGGTAGAGCTGTTGCCTTGCAGCAAGAAGGTTCTGGGTTCAACTCCCGGCCCCGGCCCTTCTGCATGGAGTTTGCATGTTCTCCCTGTGCATGGTGGGTTTTCTCCGGGTACTCCGGTTTCCTCCCACAGTCCAAAAAACATGACTGTCAGGTTAATTGGTCTGTCTAAATTGCCCCTAGGTGTGAGTGTGTGTGTGCATGGTTGTTTGTCCTGTGTGTGTCTCTGTGTTGCCCTGCAACAGACTGGCAACCTGTCCAGGGCGAACCTCGCCCGGAACACCAGCTGGAGATAGGCACCAGCACCTCCCGACCCCATCAAGGGACAAGGGTGTAGGACAATGGATGGATGATGTAAATGTCCTCCTTTTTTCCGACCCCAACAGTGAGGTTTCCTCGGCTGGTTCCGGTAAAGCTGAACCTGTCGTCTCTCTGGTCTGAACCACGTTTTAGCGTTACTCTGTGTGGTTTTCTGCTGCTGGTCACATGAGCTGCAGATAATCTGAGCAACTCCTGACAATAAATCAGCAGGTCAATGATTTACTGTAAATTCTTACCTGGACTTCTTCTTTTGTTGGGATGGATTTATGCAGAACTTCTGACTTTAAAAGGGAGAAAAGATTAAAATGCTAAATTTTTCAGTCATATGTAGAGATACAGAAGTTTAAATACCTTTTTTCATTGTCTGAAATTAAATCAAATCAAACTTCTCATGTTTTGACAGTCAGAATTACTAAAAACCATAAAATGTAGTGAAATTTAAATTTCTCGTTATCTTTCTTCTAATTCAGAAGTTTACATACATCAGATCAGAATCGGAGATAATTGGCTTTTAAACTGAATGACTTGAGCCAAAACTTGGAATTTTTACCCATAATCCTCCTGATATATTTCATGATGAAATGATTGATAATTTGATCAGTTAATCACTTGAATTGACTTTCTACCAAATACTTTTTACTAATTTCTTGGATGGATACTTTTTACTTTTACATAAATAAAAATATGTTGAAGTGTGTAAACGTCTGATACTGAAGATGCTAATAAATTAATCTGACAGATTCACCATCACAACAGTGTATTATGGTCATTGTAGATAGAAAATTTGCTATAAATCTCTGAAATTTCTAAGTTCCTTCTCAAATCTGAGATAAGTCTCAAAATTTCAAAAGCCAAAAATGTTCCACTTTGGAAAATTTTCAACTTTTGAAACAGAAATGTCTGGAAAATTTCTGGAACCGATCTCAATTTCTGATTTTTTTTTTCTTCTTCCTAATTGTCAACTTTACTTGAAGTTTCAAAAGTAAAAAAAAGAGAAAATCTGCTTTTGAAGCCACATTTAAATAATCCTGAACATTTTAAAGTCCTCTTTTAGCAAATATTTGACTTTTCAAACTTAAATTTTTCAGGAAAAAAACTGGACATTTCTGAGATTAATGTCAAAATGTATTATTTTTGACTTTTCAAATTTCCAAGTTTTTTCTGAAAAATTTCAGAGATTTCAAAATGTTTTTTTTCTAGTAAATGTCCAACTTTGGACAGAGTTTAAAAAGTCTCAAAAATTTTCTAGAAAATCTTGGAGATTTCTGCGATATGTCAAAAAATTTAATTCTTTCTTGCAAATGTTCAACTTTTGAAACTAAAATGTTCTGGTCCTAATATGCCGCCGTACATTATGGAGTCTTATATTCGGTGAATCTAACCTGAAACAAGAAAAGTTTGGTTCTGGTGTAACTTCAATGCGAAGGCCCAAATGGACCGTGATGACGTCACGACGCGATGACGTCAGAGTTGGCGGTTTCTGGTAATTTGCCCCCTTTTTGCTGCTCCTGCCTCTGATTTGCCTCTGATTTGCCTCCTTTTTGCTCAACCAGAGACATTTGGTGACTCCAGGAGGGACATTTTGTCTTTTCAGCTCCGTTTCTTCATCCATCTCTCTTATCTTCCAGGATGTGACGTCATCGCGTGTTGACGCCCGGAGCAGTTGCAAAACAAACTGGTGTAATTTTTAAACTCCTCTCTTACATAAAAACAATAATTTCCCCACGGTCTCACGTGGGAGAAGGAAGTGTTGGTCAGGATCAGTCATCGAACCGAGCTTACAGTAACCCGGACCGGACCGGACCGGACCGCCTCCATTCCTGAGTCATCGATCCACTTCCGCTTTTTGTGGCCGGAACTCCGAGGATTCAAACCGAAGCAGGAAGTGGAAATCTTATTAGTGTCTTATTATTCAGTTTTTATCACAATAATGGACATTTCTGATCGATTCTACCTGAAATGTTCAGGATGTTTCTGGTGAATCTCACACTGGTTCTCCTGGTTCTCTGTAGATTTGGAAAGTAAATAGTTACATTTACTTAATTTTACTTTTAGGAGGAGTTTTATGTTTAACATTATGAATAATTTCTTACTTCAGTAAACTTTACAGACAGAGTAACGTCACTGAATGGAGAATAAACATGTTTCAACCAAAAAACAAATGGACAGTTTATGTTGAAGTGAGACCTCTTGTTTATGCACCAGCTTTGTGATTCTGTTATGAGTCTGTCAGGTGAACAAGTATGGAAACTATACACACAAAAACTACTTTATCCATGTGGTAAGACTTGATTATAATTAGCTTAAAAGTCAATTTCAGGGTGTGTAACATTTTCATCAAAGCCATTTATATTTTTGGTCTGTTATTCAGCCAATTCTTACTCTATCCATTCAGCTTTCAGGTGTTTTAGTCAATTTAAGCAATATTTCTTTAGAAATATGGACGGTAGCAACTTTTAGCAATGAGATGCTATTTCAGGCTGACATGCTAACTCCTTTTAGCCAAACATTAACACAACAATAGTCTTTTCCAGCGTCCCACCGGAAATGAACCCCCAGTGGGTTCGTCTTTACCGGAAGCCATTTGTACGTCGTATTTACGGGACTACCAGAAATGCGCGAATACAAAGGTTCCGGTCGGTGTTAGAATTTTTAATGCATTAAAATCTTTATTAATCGAAATTGACTGTTAAGTCCCGGCTCATATGTACGCATAACTTATTGGCATTTTAATGATTAAAACATGTTCTGATCAGTTACTATTTTTTACTTGGGCTTAATTTCTTGGACAGTGACTTTTTACTTCAGTAAAAATATTTTGAAGCTACTTTCCAGTACATTTTTAGGTCCCAGCTCCACCTCTGATTGGGACATCATGTGTTTGTTATTGCGAAAAATAGAGACTGATTACACTTTTGTCATAATTTAACATTTTACAACCTTGTGGTTTTGGGATGGGGTTTTTTTCCGTCTTAAAAAAATAATTTTAAAATTTATCTTTGGATTTACTCAGATTATCTTCAAATATTAAGATTAGATTGATCTGAACCATTTATAAATCAAGTAAATAAAAAACAGTCCACTAAATGCTGTTCTGCTGAAACAATTGCTGTGGTAACTTCAAATTTCAACATCTTAAACACAAATAAAGCACAAACCCGCCTAGTTTTTACGTTTCTGGACATGTGAAACCCAGATTTTCTCTTTCCAAGTGAAAAAAGTCCAGATTTGAGGAACTGTTAGCTCGACTCCCCCATTAAACATCTGGTTCCCTCTGACTGTTGGATGTGGTCGGATTCTGAAACGGTCACATTTCCTGCAATAAATCCTTTTTTTAAGTCTTGAAAATGAACCGAAACGCTATAAGAAACCAGCGACACGAAGCAAACCACATCTAACGAACCTTCAGCAGGAGAAAAATCCTTTCCACTGGCAAAACACTCCCAATAACCTCATTCTTATGTTATATTTGAGCTTTTTAAATTTAACTTATTCACCTTTCCTGGTGATTAAAGAGCAACGAGCCGCGTTGCGTCACAACTGAAACTAATAACACACAAATCAGACCAACATAAACGCCTCAAACATTATTATTATATTAGAATTCTGTGCAATAATACAATGTACAAATAATCACCTGCAAGTATTACAATCCTTTTAACAGCTACACAAAATCAAACATTAAATACATTCAAGGTCTGAGAAGGCAAAAACAGGAAAGTGTCTGAAGCTTTCAGGTCATTTAAAGATTTTCTCTCTTTTTTTGCAGGTTAAGGAATAAAAAGCAAAACAAAAAAAGTCCATTAGTCTGTTTGATTTCAAGAAAATCAGTCTTAGGTAGTAGATTTAAATGTTATATTAAAAATATAGATATTTACATTCCGCTCTCCACTGACTACAACAGAAACACATTTGATTGTCTCATCTCTCTAAATATATTTATTTTATGTACAATTAATAAAACGCTTAAATTACTTTCATAAATCTGTGCACCGCTGTCTGGTTGCACCTGAAGACGTGCAAAAGTCTCAGACAGGAATGGCGTAGAGTCGATTGCCATGGAAACGGGAAACGTTCCTGTGACACAGCCCCGTCACTGAGGGGAGGGAAAAACGGCGTCTCCAGGACTGAAAACGCACCAAAACGTTTATATAAATTAATGTTTAACAGCTTAGAAACCGGCCAGGAGGAAAACAGCATCCAGCCCGAGCCGTACATTCAGAACACACACACTCAATACAATCAACATTTCATTTAGAGAAACGCTCCAGTCCTCAGCCGGCTCCACGACACACTGGGTGCTGCTGTGGGGGCGCCAAACAGCCACGAGTTTTCTCCAAGTCAGCATTTCAATATCAGAGGCGTGTCACCGACTCAGAGTCCAGCGTTCTGCGCCGACGGCCGGCCGATCGGATTTCGTCTAAAGATCATTTCTGTTCTGATGCCGTGCCGCGGCGGCCAATCAGGAAAAGTGCAGGCGGTGGAGGAATCGGCTGCTCCTCCTTCATCTTCGTCAGATGAAACGCTGAAGATCACCAGCTGTCCCAATCGCGTCTCCACAGGAGCTCAAGTGTCCTTATCGTCCGATAGGTGGCGGATGCTCCCGTCGTTCAGCCGGTCTCTGGATCGGGACGACGGGACCTCTTCGTAGGGCGGAGGGGCGTTGTCCGGGCTCTGGACGGACAGCAGGGGCTGGCGGCCGCCGTCCGGCTGGCTGGGTTCCTCCTGGGCCAGCAGGAGCTGAGTCGGCCCCGGGGCGGAGCAGGGGGGATGCGCTGCCCCCAGCTGCCGTAGACCGCCTCTTCGTAGGACGGGAGGGAGACGGACAGGCCGTCCACCATCAGGTCCAGCTGGTCTGAGGAGCGACGGCTGCAGGAGACAGGAAGAGGAACCTCACATTAGTTAAAGGTAATCAGTAGGGATATATACTGTAATAATATCAATATCACGATATATATCGATATTTTCTTTCCTAGAAAAAAAATCGATATTCATCCTCAAGTATCGTAACGTCCAACTGTCACCTTGTTCACTCACTGTTTGCTTCACCAGGTCATCAGGCTTAGAGTGATTCCTTCAGATGTTCAGGTTAAAAAGGTATCAAACTATTCAGAGCAGGAACTTGGTTCACTTTATTTACTTTACTAATGCATGTCAGCTACAGTTTGGACTGTTTCAACTAAAAGAAACATGTTTTCTCTCCACTTCTTTGATTCATTTTGTCCAGCTGTCCACTTTAAGTCTGTGTCCAACCAGAACCAGGTATTGTGTAGTTGGTGCTTTTAATCAGTTTTCAGTTAAATTAATTCAATCCAACTTCATAACAGCCACAAAATGTCAACAAAATCACTCTGTCCCTCTAAAATCTTTCAGAAAATTGCTAAAGTGTATTGAATTGTATCGTGGGCAGAATATCGTGTATAGTATCATATCGTGAGATTATTGCATCACTACAGCCCTGGTATTTAGGAAATAAGTTTTTAGTTCCACTTATCGTCAGTTTCCCATGATGCCTTGGGCCATGTGGAAGTGGCACAAATGAGGTTTTTTTGGGTGAAATGATCGGAAGTGGGCGGTTCAGACCCGACATGGAAATGTCAGGTCTGGTCATTTTGCCTGATGTGTGAACGTGGCCCAACTGATTTTATTCACCAGTTACTGGACCACAAATCCAGATTCAGATCCAATCATCATTCAATTCAACCCAGTTTGAATTTGAAAACAGTTTCTGTCGCTCAGATTTAACTCTGCGTTCCTCTCCTTACCCGTGCGATCGGCAGGGATAGAGGCGGGACTTGACGATCAGGCAGGCGGTGGTGGTGAGCAGGAAGATGGACACGCCCACTGCAGTGGTGGCCATGCTGGGCATGTCGCCATCGGGCTTCATGCTGGACCCGTCTGTGGAGGAGGGCAGAGACCCAAAAACGTTAAAAAATCCAATAAAACGATCACAGGTGGAAGAAACTCTGCAAAACACAAACTGAACGGTTGGACAGTTCAGCTAGGAAAGAAAAAAGGAGGAAATCAATTATTCTCTCTGGTTCTGATGTGGGTTTGGTTTGTTTTTTTTTACATTTGGACAGTCATGATGTGTAACCGTGACAACAAGGTATTGCTTTTACAACCGTTAGCAGCCGATTTCAGAAGCTCAAATAATATCCGAACGACGACCCAAAACCCCCCGAGGAGCTGAAAAGGACGAATCCTGGATGCAGAGAGAAAACAAGTCCAAACCATCTGCTCCAGAAGAGGAGCAGCAAAAGCAAAGGAGGAGGATTAGCAGAGTTTGCTAACATCCAGGACACGTTACTGTGGAATATCGTCTCTGCAGCTAAAGGTTCACAACTTACTGTGAAGAAACGAGTAACAAACATTTTGGGGTAAATAAAGTATTTCTGAGTTTAATTCTTCTGAACAAAACTTTAAAAATAAAAACTAGCAAAACGTCCTAGACTAAAGGAGATTATATAAAAACACAGAGGTTGGGTTTTGTACTTCTTGTTGAGAGACACTCCGGCTGTTTGTGGTGTTTAGTTGCCAGTAATGTCTGCTTTCAAAGGAAACGGGGTTCCACAGGGCTGAGTGCTTGGCTCCCTTTACCTCATAGTAAAACTGGAGCCCATTTGGGGCAAATAATCCACTAATTTCTCAGATTATTACAACACAGAGCAGTCATGTGTCATTCAGGGTCATTATCATCCACTGCAGAGACGGGAATCTGCAGCTTCCGTTTAATTGTTCATGCATTTCATTATATTTCTGTAAAATATGCAACTTAACCCATTTATCAGCTGCAAGAAGCCATTTTTTTTCTCTGCAGGTTTCCATCAGTCTGACAGCTTGAAGGAAATCTATCTCGGTTAATTTATAGTGGCTCTGCCCGCTTCCTCTTTGTGCGCTCTGACTTCCTGTTGCTTCGCGTTCGACTGAATGGCGACAGAGGAAGTTGGAACAGTTTGAAGACGGCGAAGCTTCTAGTTCCTCTGCAGCGAGTCAGAGAGTCTCTGAGCGGATCTGCTAAATAGGTCAAAAGATAACGGTGATAAAGTTGCTGCGTGTTGCCAAAATGAGCAAACCAGGGAGATTTTCAGGGCTAAATCCACCAAAACTATTAAAATAGTTTTAATAAAATTCAAGAGAAGTTATTCTCTTAAATTTCACAGACAGAGAAACTAAAGTTTTTTGTTTATTTTAGGAAGGAGAGAGAATGTGAGCAAGTAAGGGAAGTAAAGTTGTGCAACCCCAATTTTAAATGTTGGAAAAAAACAGCAAAACCTCATAAAATGACTAACTGCTGTTCAGAGTATCTGGGTCAGAAGCGACCGTGAGTCAGTGGATCATAAACTGAGATACGCTGCACGCGGTCAGCGCTACGGGAAACGCTTAGAGTGGCCCAGTAACCTCTGCACCAGAACTCGTACTGCAAACAGAATCCTGCAAATTTTTCTGTAAAATATGCATCAAGTCGGAGCTGCAGAAGGTCCCTGTGTAAATGTTTGACTTGGTCAGCTGACACGGTTCTTCCCCATTTTATTCAGAGCTGGAGTAAAAGCATTCATCAGCAAAACCCGTTTGCTTCCGCTTTTAAAGTTCATTTAGAAGAAGTCCTTTTATTCATTCATTGAAATGATCGTAAATTAAAACAAAACAATATCCAAAAGATTCTCTCATTACGTTTGAATTGGAGCTTTTCACTGGAAGCTGCAGAAGCTTTTCACACGTCCAACCATTAAGACATGTCCATGTTCAGCAAACTGCATGTCATCCTTCAAGAGAAGTTTCCAAAACACGAACAGAAAGGAGATCAGCAAGAAGCAGGTGGGGAACCTCAGGGCTGAGTGATCGGGCCTCTTATCTTGATAAACTGCAGGGGTTATTTCAGCTGCCGTCTTCCAGGAATATTTCTCAATCACATTTTTAGCTGTTCGGAAATGTCATCATGAACTAGTCATGTTAATGAGAAGCTACGCCCACCATGCAAATCAGCATAAAAAGCCGTCAGTCATTATGACGCTGCAATCTGAACATTTAATCCCTGCTAAGCTGCATATGCAGCTCAACTGGGAGCAAATGATTGTTTTTAATCAGCAGAGAAGACAGAATCCTGTTCCAACAGGTTTAGCTGAGGCCGATATTTTAGCTTTGGAATAAGATCGTTGTTAGTTTCAAACATGGTCAGATGTCATTTCCATGTAAAGTTCATTATAAAAGCACCAGAAATGTAAAGAGTTATGTTAAGCCCAGATTGCATCTTAAATCTGAATCTACGGATCAGACTGGCTGCATAAAGGCGAATGATTTATGCAATTTAACTACAACATTGAGATCTCCGAGGTGAGCTCTCCAACACCAGGAAGTGGACTACAGTGCAGGGCATTCTGGGTAAATGCAAACATGCTAACCTAGCGTTAGCGCCTCCTGGTCTTTTGCTAAAGACAAAAGAGAAATCCTCCTGCTGCTAAAATCTGACACCACTCCAGTTGTTTCTATTTCCTTCAGCGGTTCTTGGTGCAGCGCCCCCACAGGCGAGGAGGGGAACAGGTTTTTAAATTAGCTTGGTTTGTTTGAGAATAACTGCAGCTAAAAATGTAACAATTTTGGTCCCAATTGAACCAAGTCCACTGGACTATCAGCCTCAGATTCATCATGATCATCTTCCGTTTTTCTGAATAAATTCGTACCTTTCATGGGGATGCAGGGCGGGATGGGGGCCCACTTCCCCCGCTGACACCTGGAGCTGGGCTTCCTGTTGCCCGTGTGGTATCCGTTCTCACAGAAGATCCGGATGACTGTCTTATGAGGAAACCCGCGGCATGGAGACGATTCGCAGCGGAAACCTCCATGTTCTGGTACCAGAGGGTGAGAGCAGTTCAGCCGGCCTGCAGGGTCAGAAACAGGACGGCAGACAGGTGAGCGGGTTCTGGAGCTTTCTGGCCCATCTCCGGTCTTTGAAATACCTGACCTGCCCATTACAATTTTGATCAATTTTCTTTATTTTTTATAACAATCAATTTCCTTTATTTTTTTTTAAAAAATCAAAACCGTTGGATACTTATCAAACAAACGGGGCAAAGCAAATGAGGCAAATTTTTTTAAACCTTTGCAGAGGGAGAAAAAGATCGATGGGATCGGTTTGCAATGGAGGCATTGGCCGATCACAGATATTTCAAAATTTATTGATTTCTAACAATTAACTTTCTGTATTTGGTCTAGAAATGTCAAAGTTTCAACCATTTAATCAAAATAAAGAAACTCAGTCAAAAGGTGATGGACCAGAAGTTTTTTTTTCCGGCTTCAAGGTGATGCTACATGTAAATGAAAAGTTCCTTAAAGGGTCGGGACGTTCAGCCTTTACATCGACACGTATGTTATCGCCTCAAGACGAGTCAGAAAAACATTTCAACTTCAACATGTTTCCCCCCAAACGTTTCCAGAATGACAGTTTCCATCACGTCTGCAGCCCCAAAAACGAAGGTAATTATGACATAAACCAGTTTCAGAGGAAAAAAACTTTTACCATAAGTTAAACCAGACGGCGGGTTTCAAACCTCCAAAACACAAACACGTTTAGCAAGAAGACGGTAGGAAAAAAACACAAAGTTTCACATTCAGTCACGATCAGAAAGAGTCTTCAGAATGAGTCAGAATCAAGCCATAAAAAGGTCAAAGGTTGCACACCAGGTGTGAAGAAAGTACCTGCAGAGAGGAGCGGGGAGGAGACCAGGAGGAGGAGTCCACAGACGAGACAGATGCGTCCCCTCGGCCATGAATACTGGACTGGCGCCGACATGAAACTTCCTGAAGACATGGAGAAAAATCCCCGACATACTTAGTATTTTCACACCGAGTTATTCAGAGAATCAACACGCCTCTTAGGATAGTTTTAAATCTAAGACCAAAGAGGACATGTTGGTTTCTGGTGTCTCACAGAGACTTTGTTTCTGGGCAGCTGAAAAACTAGAGCAGCAGTTTGAAACACATGAAACCAGAGCAGAGCATTTCACAAGAACTCTGAACAGACAGGTCCACTCTACACCACATCAGTCCACATCTAACCCACATCACGTCCACATCTACACCCACATCAGGTCCACATCTACACCCACATCACGTCCACATCTACACCCACATCAGGTCCACATCTACGCCCACATCACGTCCACATCTACACCCACATCAGGTCCACATCTACGCCCACATCACGTCCACATCTACACCCACATCAGGTCCACATCTACCCCACATCACGTCCACATCTACGCCCACATCAGTCCACATCTACACCCACATCAGGTCCACATCTACACCCACATCACGTCCACATCTACACCCACATCAGGTCCACATCTACGCCCACATCAGGTCCACATCTACACCCACATCACGTCCACATCTACACCCACATCAGGTCCACATCTACGCCCACATCAGGTCCACATCTACGCCCACATCACGTCCACATCTACGCCCACATCAGGTCCACATCTACGCCCACATCAGGTCCACATCTACACCCACATCAGTCCACATCTACGCCCACATCAGGTCCACATCTACCCCACATCAGGTCCACATCTACGCCCACATCAGGTCCACATCTACCCCACATCAGGTCCACATCTACACCCACATCAGGTCCACATCTACACCCACATCACGTCCACATCTACCCACATCAGGTCCACATCTACACCCACATCAGGTCCACATCTACGCCCACATCAGGTCCACATCTACACCCACATCAGTCCACATCTACGCCCACATCAGGTCCACATCTACACCCACATCACGTCCACATCTACACCCACATCAGGTCCACATCTACACCCACATCACGTCCACATCTACGCCCACATCAGGTCCACATCTACGCCCACATCAGGTCCACATCTACACCCACATCAGGTCCACATCTACACCCACATCAGGTCCACATCTACGCCCACATCAGGTCCACATCTACGCCCACATCAGGTCCACATCTACGCCCACATCAGGTCCACATCTACACCCACATCAGGTCCACATCTACACCCACATCAGGTCCACATCTACACCCACATCAGGTCCACATCTACGCCCACATCAGGTCCACATCTACGCCCACATCAGGTCCACATCTACACCCACATCAGGTCCACATCTACACCCACATCACGTCCACATCTACACCCACATCAGGTCCACATCTACACCCACATCAGGTCCACATCTACACCCACATCAGGTCCACATCTACACCCACATCACGTCCACATCTACGCCCACATCAGGTCCACATCTACGCCCACATCAGGTCCACATCTACACCCACATCAGGTTCACATCTACACCCACATCACGTTCACATCTACCCACATCAGGTCCACATCTACGACCCACATCAGGTCCACATCTACGCCCACATCAGGTCCACATCTACACCCACATCAGGTCCACATCTACACCCACATCCACATACGTCCACATCTACACCCACATCAGGTCCACATCTACACCCACATCACGTCCACATCTACACCCACATCACGTCCACATCTACACCCACCTCACGTCCACATCTACGCCCACATCAGGTCCACATCTACACCCACATCAGGTCCACATCAGGTCCACATCTACACCCACATCAGGTCCACATCTACGCCCACATCAGGTCCACATCTACGCCCACATCAGGTCCACATCTACACCCACATCAGGTCCACATCTACGCCCACATCAGGACTTTCAATCAACTTTCGTTCAAATTGGCAACTGTTTAGTTCCCCCAACTCTACCAAAGGGTTCTGCTGCATTAGAACGGGTTTATGGTCCCATAAGGTCCATCGGTTTGCAGAGGTCAGGTGAATATCACAGAAACGCTCCGAAATAAACAACTACAAACACACAAGTTGGTATTTCTACCCTATTAGGACTCTATATTGACCTCCATTCATTTTAGTCATTTAATTTAACCAGAACTTGATTCATGTCGTAACTCTAAATCTGAACCATAAAATAAAAAAAAATAAAAAAAACGGGTTTTATGCATTAATTCACAAAAATGCTTATAAATTCCTGCTATAATAGCTAAAAAACACCAAATAAGCCTTAATACTCAGCGGAACTATATTAGCGATAGCCGCAGAAGCTAACGTCTACAGTCTTCATCAACATTAAATCTTTAAAGAGCCTGAATTTATGAGTTACAACAAAATTTAATTTCCCTTTGGGACCAACAAAGTATATTTTTATTTAAGTTTAATTTGAATCTTTGCTGTTGGGGGTCCAGCCAATCTGTGCCAAGGAAAGCCAATACTCCAGCATTGACCGCTTTCAAATGCTAGCCAATAGTGCATCAACTAGCATTATGCCTAGTTATTCCGGCTTCCCAAGCTGCGTTATCTTTAGAATATTTTAGATGTGAAATTAGAAAAACATCTACAGTTTTCCATGAGCCACCTGGGAGCCACGTTCCACATAAAAACCCACCAATAACGAGTCGCGGGCTGTGGGCTACGGTAATCCAACAAACAACGTTTTTAGTGATTCAGGAACCTGGGGCGAGGAATGCCGAGTCACTGGTTGCCATGGTGACTCCCGCCCTTCCAGGGGAGCGGCTAAAGCCCTGTTAGCATGCAAGTCTGAGCTTTAACAGTCACTAGGCTCAAACCGCAAACCTCATCCTGACGTACTTCACCCATGAGAGGCAGGAGGTTCTGCTGGTCCCACATCTGAAGGTCTGTGATGTTTACAGTGTTTTATCTGAGGCAGGTCAAAAACGGCGTCGATTTCAAAGTAAAGCTAACCGTGTTTATACTCGCCTTGCTGCACCATTTAGCAGAAATGCACTAAATGGAGCATTTCATGGTAAAAATATCACAATGAGAACCTTTGGGAACATGTGAGTGTGCAAATACCACAAAAAAAAGCTAAAATGTTTATTCAGTCCTGTGCTTCTCAAAGCAGAACATATTTAAGAAGTTTCATTTTAAATGCACAATATATATTTTTTGTACAATCTTGACTTAATTACTGCTCTGAAGCAGCAATAATTAAGTAATTAATACTCCAATGAACAATTAATCGATTAATTGATGATTATTTCAATAATTTTGACATTTGCAATTTCTCTACAAAAGAAGAGAGAAAAATTATTCAAATCAGAAATCAAATCTGCAATGGGGAAAAAAATTTCAACAAACGATTAATTGTTTCAGGACAATTTTAAATTATTAAAACTGATTTTTCAACTCTACTGTTTCCAGATTAGGGCTGTAGTGATACAATAATCTCACGATACGATACGATATTCTGCCCATGATACGATATATATTGCGATATTCAGCAAACAATACAATTCAATGCACTTTAGAGATTTTCTGACATATTTTAGAGGGACAGAGTGATTTTGGTGACATTTTGTGACCGTTATAAAGTTGGATTGAATTAATTTAACTGAAAACTAATTAGCATGACTGTAGCATGCTAGCTGCAGTCATGCAGCTAGCATGACTTATAGTAAATACTAATAAATAGTATTTACTATTTATTAGTGTATACTAATAAATAGTATTTACTATTTATTAGTAAAGTAAATAAAGTGAACCAAGTTCCTGCTCTGAATAGTTTGATACCTTTTTAACCTGAACATCTGAAGGAATCACTCTAAGCCTGATGACCTGGTGAAGCAAGCAGTGAGTGAACAAGGTGACAGTTGGATGTTACGATACTTGCAGATGAATATCGATTTTTTTTCTAAGAAAATATCGATATATATTGCGATATCGATATTATTATACAGCCCTATTCCAGATCAAAATTTTCTTTTTTGTGCATTTGAGCATTTGCTGCTGACCTTTGCACCTCATCAGGCCGGATCACTGGATCCGTTCAAAATCAACAAATAAAGAAACGAAACAAATAGATTTCACCCCTGAAATGTTTCTGCAGCCCAGAGAAAATCAACCCTGATAAATTCCCCCTTTTATTTCAGTTAAGTGGATAAAACATCATTCCTGTGAACTTCTGAGCTTCTGCAGTAAAACTTTGACATCCTGTCCACTTCAACATGAAACCAGCCTCTCTGCAACCTTTCAGCCAACTCAAAGTGAAACCCGTCACCTGAGAGCGTTTACAGTTTCAACAGAGCCCATATTGACCGACGCTCATCCGAGGTGACACTTTCTGCCCCCCCCCCCCTTCACTCCCAGACAAACACGGCCTGTGAAGCGCCAGACCTCTGCCAGCATCAAACCAAATGCCACAGTGTGTGAAAATGTGGGTGTGTGGGAGTGTTTCTGCCGCCTTCGGTGTGTGTGTGTGTGTGTGTGTGTGTGTTGGGAGCTTTCATGTCAACAGGGATGCCAGTCATCCCAAGAGCGGCGGCGGGGAGGGCCCGGCGCCACCGCAGCACGAACACGCCAACACCTCCATCTGATGCGACCGCGACCTGCGTGGGCGCCGCGCCTGAGTCAGCGCTGATATCAGGCAGGAGTAAAGCCACTCAAACATTCAGAAGGAGACAATTAGCATCAAATTTGTTTCAACTGCAGGAAAACTGGAGGAGAAGATTATTCAAATTCAGAATAAGGAACCACATGCGTCAGATTCCCTGCAGACATCAGCAATTCGAACCAGACGCTTTTCATGCAAGTTGTGCTGCATCAGCCTCTGCTGTGACCAATCACATCACTTCCAGTAGAGCTGCAACCTTAGAAATCAATTATTCTGTCAAACTATGATCATTTGGAGCAAAGGATGCATCTGCCACTAAAAATAATGTTTACTAATCTGTTGGTTAAAAGGTTTGTTTTACTAGGTTTGAACCAACTTGAGGAGTTCTGTGTAGAAAATATTAAACAAAGATGATATTTCTCACTTTAAAAGCAAATTGTCTTTATGTTTATTAATGTTTGGCTTAATTATTAGTCTTTCTGAGTTGGTTGTTTGCCAGCGGTTTAATTTCTAAGCCTTAAAACCTCCTGAAGTTCTGGATGTTCCAGATCAGAAACCAGGATCTGGTCCAGAACGTTTTGCTGGCTGATATTTCCTCCTGCAGGGTTTTCGCTCCGGCTCAAACGTTTACAGCAGCAGGTTGTGGAAACGCGTCGCTCACGTCATCAGGCTGGATGAGGAGCATCATTTGCAGCCTTGATGACCTTTTCTAGGAAAAAAAAAACAAACTTCCGGGACACAGGAAGTGATGCGCTTTGTTTCCAGCCACAACATTCGACTGGTTTGGCACAAACACAGGAAGACGAGACGCAGGGTGAGCGACGCTGCTGCAGGCAGGAGGAAGAGCTGAGAGGGGAAAACCCTGAGCAGGAAGAAGCTGCAGGACAGACGGACGGCAGAGCCGAGCGGCTCACATCTGACAAACTGCGTTTATATGGAACCTGCAGTTGTAACTTCTATAAATATGTATTTTTAATTACATATTTGTTAAAACTGTCACCATGTCCTGACAGTATTATACGAGTCAGATGATCTATAAAAAGATCAGCCTCCTCCCTGAGCTGCTGCTGTCTGAAGAAATGCACCACAGACCACCAATCAGAGCCAGGGGGAGGGGCTTAGTGCTGTCAATCACCCTGAAAAATGTGCTAATGGTGGAGAAACAACTTGTATTTTAAGGAAAACAATTAATTTTACCACCAACAGTGGCTGTGCTAAGCAATAGCCACTGTTGCTATGCTAGCAGAGAGCAGGAGGGATCAGGAGGTTGAGCAGCACCATACCAGATTGTGATTGACAGCACTATAACCTGCCTCAAAGCTCTGATTGGTTGGAACAGATTACCTGGAAATTGATCAGCTGAATGTTTTTTTAATGACATATCGTGTTTTATAGCTCATTCACATGATTTTGCCTTCATTTCTGATTAAATAGAAACACTGCAACGGCTTATTTGTTGTTTTTTAGACGTCTGCAGAAAACGGACACAGATTTGCGTATATTTGTAATGAGACGCTAACGGGAGGCTGGATGTTTCCGTCGCCCCTCGTCTCCAGGTGAAAACAGCCACAGCGAGGCGTGACGGAGCCCCACGGCTCCACATCCGGCTCTCTGGGCTGCAGGACGCTTTGTTTTTGCTCTCAGCTGAGAGAGAAGCCATTCAACATGCTTCTGCACAGAGACGATACTGACGGTGCAAAGCGGGACGGTTCTCACCACATCTCTGCTCTCTGACACAGATCGGATCAGAGCGATAAATAACCTCAACACAAGCAGCTGAAGCTCAAAACGGCTTTGTTTTGGGTAGAAGCCGAATCCAAACGGATGTTTTCCTGAACTATGCCCCCCCGGTCATGGAGGGAGTCACCAGAAAACATGAAACTCGGCATTTTTATCAAAAAAAAAAAACTACAAAAAAAAAAAAAAAACACTTCTGCAACATCAACGTTTCACTTCTGCTCCTAAAGTTTCGTTTTAACCTTTATGAATTTCGCATCAGGCTTTCAGATTGCAGTAGCTCACGTTTCTGGTGCACAACCACATTTTCTATTTAAATAATGCCAGCAGGGCCGGATCAGGAGGACCGGGGCCCCTGGGCTGGAGCCAGTTGGGTGCCCAAAACATACAAGGTTATATTTTGACTGCAAGTTACTTTAAATTGATCATCTTTTGTTGTTATTATTAAAGCACATTTTGAAGCTTTAAGAAAATGGTAAGATTTGAGAAACATCCTCAATTTTGACAGAGATTTGACTTTTGTCAAAGAGTTAATGCACCAAGTAAAAAAAAGAAGACCAAAAATAACCAAACAGGTTCTGATGTAGTGAACTTTCCAGCCACTCCAGGGGAACTACATTTTTCGGAGACCAAACCGGTAGATGGAAACAAGCCTGATTTACTTTTTGGCAACAATTCATTAAAATCTGCATGTAATTTGGATGGGAACAGCGATTGTTATGCAGAAACGTCACATGTAAAAGCCTCGTCAACATAGAACTAGTTTTTCAAATTTTCTGAATTTATCCTTTAAACAAAAATTTTAAATCCCATCATAAGTTGCTAATATTGAGGCGGTAACCAAAACATCCTTTAGCATGCTAAAGCGCTAACCCATTCAAATGTGCACCTAGCTAAAAAATCATCAGCCGATTTCAGTTGTTGTACGAATCCAGTGAGTAAAACAACTAATGTTTTTTTTCTATCATATGTTGATAAACGTGTTTTTTTGTGTTTCAGTGTTGAAAGGGTCAGAGAATATAGTTTTTCAGGGTTTAAAGGAGTATAAATGCAGGTCATCAAAGTTTCACCATATCTGGGGTAAAACAACCAAACCCCGTGTGGGTTGGGCACCAAACGGGATCCCACCGAACCGGCCCTGCTGAGAGCCTCGTCTCATCAGCTCCAGTCCATCCGTATTAATCCGTTACTTTGTTTTTATCCTCCTCATCCAACTACATTCACTCAATAATCAATAAAACGGGACTCATCGACAGCCTCGTTTTGAATGGATCCTTTAACCAGTTTCACCGAGGAAACATGGAAAAGTGAAACCTGACTTCCGTTTGGTTAACGAAAACAAATGAGCGAATGAAATGAAATGGTTAAAACAGAAGCGATGGTTCATCTCTGCTGGTATTCTAGAAAAAATCTCTATGTCGCTCATGGAATAAAAAGCTGCTTTGTGCCTGAACATGACCCGCAAAGGTAAGCGGTGAAAACGCCTCACCTGTGGCGCGGCGGGCGGAGACTCCCGGTTCGGTTCCCGGTTCGGTTCGGTTCCAGGCGGAGACTCCCGGTTCGGTTCCCGGTTCGGTTCGGTTCGGTTCCAGGCGGAGACTCCCGGTTCGGTTCGGTCCTAGGCGGAGACTCCCCGGTTCGGTTCCAGGCGGAGACTCCCGGTTCGGTTCCAGGTTCTGGACGGTCCTCCGCTCCTGCTCAGCAACAAGTGGGACCTCCTCGCTGCTCCCCTCGCTTTGACTCACCCATCAGCTGGCCCTCGCAGCGACACCCCGGCCTCCCATTGGCTGCCGGCGGCTAAGCCCCGCCCGCCGGCGCGGCGCCGTGACACCCTGGAAGCGCCGTCCCTCCTCTTCACCACAAACAGCCACATTTGAAAGAAAAGGGAAACTGTGGCCAGATAGCGCGTTTTAAATGTTTAATTTGAGAACCGGAAGGTAGTAAAATCATCTCAGGGCTGCTCAGTGATCAAATCTAGACTTTTACCCAGAAGGACTAAAGAAAAAGTCCCAAGAAGCTGAACTGAGACGGTGTTCAAAGAATCGGTGCATATAAAGTATTTACTCAAAACTGAAAAACAAAATATCGAGATTCAGTGAGATACAGCTGAAAAATTAGCTTTAACTTTATTATAAGAGAAGTCGGACGTCAAATCCGTTCCTGACAGAACTGATTCCTGATTGAACTGATTCCTGACTGAATTGATTCCTGACTGAATTGATTCCTGACTGAACTGATTCCTGACAGAACTGATTCCTTACTAACCAGATCCATGAATTAACAGATTCCTGACTGAAAATGTTCACCTACCTGAACTGATAAATGGATGAACATGTTTCTAACTGAACAGATTCACAACTGAACTGATTCCTGAATGAATAGGTTCATAAAACTGCTTTAGACTAACCTTTGAGCTTTTGCAGTGTCCTGGCCAGTCCTGGTCACTCGCTCATGTCGGTTCATCCTTCAGTTTCAACATTGTGTCAGATTCTCCCATTAAATTCCAACACATTCATTAAAGTTTGTGGCAGCAGCACTAAGATCAGGCGGGTTACCCCAGAAACGGACCGGAACCAGAACTTTTTACATTCTACTTTGCAGCTGCAGCAAAAGGTTTGATGTGGATCTTCTGGTCCCCAGAACCACAAACACCCAGAGGTCCTGCGGCAAATAATGGCACAGCTTCTCATTAGAGGGGGACGCTCCGTCCTGACCGCCTGCAGCTGCAGCAGCTCCAGCAGCAGCAGCAGCTGAAGCAGCAGCAGCAGCTCCAGCTCCAGCAGCAGCTGAAGCAGCTCCAGCAGCAGCAGCAGCAGCTGAAGCAGCAGCTCCAGCAGCAGCAGCAGCAGCTGAAGCAGCAGCTGAAGCAGCAGCAGCAGCTGAAGCAGCAGCAGCAGCAGCTGAAGCAGCAGCAGCAGCCGAAGCAGCAGCTCCAGCAGCAGCAGCAGCAGCTGAAGCAGCAGCAGCAGCCGAAGCAGCAGCTCCAGCAGCAGCAGCAGCAGCTGAAGCAGCAGCTGAAGCAGCAGCAGCAGCTGAAGCAGCAGCAGCTGAAGCAGCAGCAGCAGCTGAAGCAGCAGCAGCTGAAGCAGCAGCAGCAGCTGAAGCAGCAGCAGCCGAAGCAGCAGCTCCAGCAGCAGCAGCAGCAGCTGAAGCAGCAGCAGCAGCTGAAGCAGCAGCAGCTGAAGCAGCAGCTCCAGCCAGCAGCAGCAGCTGAAGCAGCAGCAGCAGCTGAAGCAGCAGCAGCTGAAGCAGCAGCAGCAGCTGAAGCAGCAGCGCTGAAGCAGCAGCAGCAGCCGAAGCAGCAGCTCCAGCAGCAGCAGCAGCAGCAGCAGCAGCTGAAGCAGCAGCTCCAGCAGCAGCAGCAGCAGCTGAAGCAGCAGCAGCTGAAGCAGCAGCAGCTCCAGCAGCAGCAGCAGCAGCTGAAGCAGCAGCTGAAGCAGCGCAGCAGCAGCTGAAGCAGCAGCTGAAGCAGCAGCAGCTGAAACAGCAGCAGCAGCTGAAGCAGCAGCAGCTGAAGCAGCAGCAGCAGCTGAAGCAGCTTCCACCCAGAAGGCGGAAGTGACTCTGCCTGTTGCCTGTAATCCGGCGTGGAAACAGATTTGTTTTTTCTGGGTTTCCACTGAATGTTGCGTCAGAAACCAGGTGAGAAACCAACAGGTAGGCGGCGACCTGAGAACAGCAGAGAAATAAAGCAACCCTGACGTTTAACGAATGTTTTAATAAACCTTTAAAAATCCTTTTCAAACACAATAAATGTTTTAAAATAAACTTTTGATCAAAGTTTTGAAAGTCAAACGTTGGAAAATTCTGCTTTTGCATGTTTAGAAAGAACTTGAATACGAAAACAGCCTGTAAAAAGTTTTCACTCTCCTGGTGCTTTTACCTTTTATTCCTTTTACAAATCAACCCTGATCTGAGCTGCAGACGATTATAATATTCTGACCTGTAATCGATTAAAAATGGGACTTTCTGCATGCAGTTCAGCTCATTTGATGCGAAAGTAGAAATCCACTAAAAGATGCAAATAAAAACCGAAATCTGTTTTAAATATAAAACATTAACTCTTTATTTCCCAAAGTGAACAGATTTAAGTTTTCCACCGGTGAACTGGATCCACTGGACTTATAATTTAATGTCAGTGAAACTGAACGTTTTTCCTCCAGACTTCCTGATTCTGTGACATCACTTCCTCTTCAGGCACCTGCTTCCCTAAACCAGGGATATCCAAAGTGCGGCCCGGGACCCATTTGTGGCCCCTAGAAAGAATTCTGTGACCCGGACTCAAGTTTAGGCCTCAGGCCTGCTGGACCCGACATGTTATTCAGAGAAATATTTCAGAATCGTCTTCAAATGGAAAATGTTGATGCAGCACCAAGTTTGCTACTACAATCAGCACAAATCTAATTTTTGTTCCTCTTTATGTAGCAAAGTTAAAACATTCAGCAACATTCAGAGAAGTAAAGATGGATCCATTCACTAAAGTATCTGGAGAAAAATTACTTCCTGACCCACTGTGGGCAATAAAACACCGACGGCTGGTTGTTCTACAAACATATTCAGGGCTGAATTTAGGGCTGTGCAATAATATCGATATCGCGATATATATCGATATTTTCTTTCCTAGAAAAAAATCGATATTCATCTGCAAGTATCGTAACGTCCAACTGTCACCTTGTTCACTCACTGCTTGCTTCACCAGGTCATCAGGCTTAGAGTGATTCCTTCAGATGTTCAGGTTAAAAAGGTATCAAACTATTCAGAGCAGGAACTTGGTTCACTTTATTTACTTTACTAATGCATGTCAGTTACAGTTTGGACTGTTTCAACTAAAAGAAACATGTTTTCTCTCCACTTCTTTGATTCATTTTGTCCAGCTGTCCACTTTAAGTCTGTGTCCAACCAGAACCAGGTATTGTGTAGTTGGAGCTTTTAATCAGTTTTCTGTTAAATTAATTCAATCCAACTTTATAACAGTCACAAAATGTCACCAAAATCACTCTGTCCCTCTAAAACCTTTCAGAAAATCGGAAAAGTGTATTGAATTGTATTGTTTGCTGAATATCCCAATATATATCATATCATGGGCAGAATATCGTGTATCATGAGATTATTGTATCACTACATCCCTATAAATAACATATTTTTCATATCTATTTGAAAGAACAGAGTGCCTCTTTGGTTTTGTCATTCAGGAAAGCAATTGACCTGTAAGCTGTAAAGTTGGCAGAATATTGTGTATCGTATCGTGAGATTATCGTATCACTACAGCCCTAGTTGAATTTAATGCTAAAGAGGTAAAAATTAAAATATCTGACAACTTTCTGCACCAGAAACATCTAAACTCCCTCCAGAATTTCTTCAAACAACCTAATTTCTTTATTTCATCTTTTCCAACAAATCGTAGCATTTGCAATAAACTCTTAATGTAAAATTGTGTTTTTACAACATTTACAAAAATGTTTCAGTTTCTACGCACCACAAATCTGGAACAAACTTCCAGAAAACTGAAAAACAGCCAAAATAAAAATGAAAACAAAATGTAGAGTTAATTTGAGTCACAATAAATGGAATATTGGTCAGAATATTTGAGCTGTGTTGATGATTTCGCTGCGCCTTCTTCATGGTGAACCTCAACACTTTGAAGTTTTGGTCCCTCCAGGTGAGAGACGTTTACTTTGGACAAACTGAGGCCGCTGATTGGTCAGTTTCTGAAGAACCCACTGAATCGATTCCTTCAAATCTTCATTCTTTCATTGAAGATTTCGTCTGAGAAAATTCGCACGACTGAAAAGGCGCCGTAAAGGAAGCAGCTAATTGACGGCAGTGTCGCGGCAACCACAGGTGGAAAACCACATTTTCAGAAAATGTTTCCCCAGAGCAGAGATAATCTTTCCTAAACGGAGCTGCTCTGCTTTCTAAAATCTGATTAGTGACGTCAGAGAAACCACCAGCTTAGACAAAAGTCTTCTTCAAAGATTCTGCAGCTTTTATAAATCATTTAAAATAAACCACAAAGACTGGCTGTTTCCAACGTCAGCCATTAAAACAAATACTTTAAGACTCAACGTAAAGCTACGACAGGCGCTTTGTGAGGCGTTTCTGTCTGTTTGGAGGAACAAAGAAGCTGAATTAGGAATCGAAACGACGCCACAGCCGAGTCAGAGGAATCCATCTGAACGCCGTAAACAGAGAATCATGTCAACTTTAACTTCTGCAGGCGCTTCACTCCCAGCCTGGAGGAAAATATATGGATGTTTTGCACAGTTTAAAGTTTTTTTTGTGTCTTTTAGCACCTTTACTGTTGCTAAATTAACTGACTTCCGTGTGTGAATGTGAATATTTACTGAATGAATTTAATTACAAAACCCTCATTTACTTTTTGAAGGGATGATTTAAGACACACTACCAGCTGATGAGCGTCTGGTGCCTTGTAAAATTTGTTTTATGTCTAAAATGGTTCCGTTTTATTGTCCCAGTGGTTTTGAAAGCATCATTTATTTTTGAGACTTTAAACCTGAAGCCAGTTCTGCTGTTTTCCAGGTTCACGAGGCAGAACATCAAAAATCTGCATTAGCTTCTGAGCAGGAACTCCAGTTTGAAACCTCACAATGACGCAAAATATGCAAAGAAACTTTTAGAATGTTTCTTCCTCATTTTTATTCACCATTCAATAATTATGTCCGTTTAGCATAAATGCTGCTTCATACCTTCTGATTTTACTTGGCCAGGTTTTTTTTTTCGCTATGCTAGTTTCACCCAGTTCTTAGTTTTATTAAAAATTTGTAAACAGAATTAAAAAGCTGTGTGATCAAGACGTTCTGCATCCCCGACCCAATTACACTGGTTCTGTCATGAGCCAGACTTAACAGAGTTTAACTAAAATTAATGTAACGGTCACAGTTCGAACATTTATTTTTAAAACATTTATTAATTCTGAAACAATTTGGTCTCGGGTGTAAAATCAGGTGTTTGAAATGAGTCATGACTTCACAAACGTCATGGCAGCTTCGGCCCGAACGGAGATCAGAACCTTAACCACCGGAAACAGAAACTGTGTCATGAAATTCTGAATATTTTCACAATTATTTATCATCATCAATCAAAATATTGATATGGTACAAAACAGAAAGCAAGACACAATTTGGAAATAAAACAATTAATCGTGATTAATCAGCCAATTTAGTAATCAATTAATCATTAACTGGGTAACAGGTTTTTAATATATATAAATATGGATAAAATAACCTTCACAGTTAAAAGTAAACTTATTTTTCATGGGAATAAATGGGAAAATATATCAAATATGCCAAAAATTATTTAGGATAAAGGTGAGAAAAGAATAATAGAAAGACAGGCTGCCACCTGGATTTTAGTTTGTACTTTATAACCATATTCTTTGATTCAATCTACTGTTTATATAAACCTGTTTTAGTTCTACTCTCTGGTTTTATTCTTTTTTTACTATTTATGTTTTCACAAAACAAAGCCTGGATAGAGATTGAAATGATAATTTCCCTTTGCTTTATTTAAGATGTGCCAACAAATCTGTGTCTGTTGTGAATTATGAGAAACGTAGATGTCTATATTTGAAAATTTAAACATAGAGAATAAAGTTGGATATAGATTGCATTCGCCTGCTGTGTGAAAGTAGCCAAAAACACCAACTGCTCTTATATCTGATTATGGGCCCTCGCTGTTATTGTTTACATCCGGAAATTTCATTGTGGCGGCAAAAAGACGATTCTTTTCCTCGACATCCGTAACCGCCGCCGCGCCGTTAACCAAATGAAACCTGGAGATGAAGGATTCATTTATCGCAGTGCGCCACAGCAAAGAGGAAAAATAGAAACTGTTGAAGGACTTAAAACGTCTCTTTTCTCGCTGTGGTCTCACTGCTGCCTGAAGTGACCCAATTCCGATTTTTTTGCCGGGCCGTTCACACTGCAGAACACATACAGGTCGCATTTACTGGCAAACGACCTGAAAGTGTCCCGCATGCGCAGTAGAGGGCGCTATAGTGTCAGCGTTCAGTGTTTTACCAACCGCCATAGAAGAAGAAGACCTCAGTGTCAGAGGCTAACGGTGGAGCTTAGCTTACATGTTTGAAGTTGTTGTCCAATCAGAGCAACATATTAACAACTTAATCCTCATCTAGTCCATCTTGGTTGTTGTTTTTCTTCCTGTATCAGGACTCAGAATAGTGAGATTTGTTGAGAATCAGTGACGTTCAGTTCAGATGAATGATACCTGGACGTTATGGTCACATTTGAATCGGATACGTATCGGATATGAGTCACATTCTAAAAGAATCCGACCTGAGCTGTTCACACTGCCATGAAAAGATCGGATACAGGTCGAAATACGTCAGAAACATCGGGATTGGGTCACTTCCGGCTGCAGTGTGAACGCAGCCTGATTGAGTTTAGCTGGTCCTCTGGATGTGGAAAACCAAACAGTTTGTTTCGTTTACAGACAGATAAACCTGCAGACGTCCTCAGAGGACGCCGGACAATGGAGGCAAAGTGTCATTCAGAAACAAGAGGGGTCAAAACTTCATCTGTCGTTTACTGTAAAAACAGCTTGTTAGTAGCAGGAGACAAAAAAACAAACAAGAGTTTAAGAAGTTTCAGTTTTTTAGTTCATTTTCTACAGTGAAAAAATTAAATATAAAAAAATCAAACGTGAAGTAAAGCCTATTGTTCTAAAAATGCTACAGTTATTAAAACATAAAGAAGGAATTAGTAACATTTGACCTGGTATAAAGGGACTGTGTGCTGATTGGTTAATGCTCTTCTGAAGGGTTTAGTGTTGCACTGCATCTCGTCACCATCAGTGCTCCATACGTTTCACTCTGCACACTGCAAAAACTCAAAATCCAACCAAGCATTTCTGGGTAGTTTCCAATGCACTTGAAATAAGAGAAAATAATTTATGAACAAGCAAAATACAGGAGCTTGTTCATCACTTCACCATAGAGCTCCGTTTATAGATGAATAACAGATTTACATAAAACAAGCTCCTTTATTTTACTGAAAAGTTATTTTTGAGTTAGTTTGTCTTACTTCAAATGCAACGAGATATCTGGCACTTCAAAACTATGCAGACATATTTGGTAAGATTTTGTGTTTTTTGCATCGTAATAAACAAAAAATACATAAACAATCATAAAAACAGACGGTAAATTATCAACGTTTTCTCTAAGTTCATCGTTTTTGCACAGGAATATTAGGAAATAAGTGGAAGACAAAAAAGTCCTCTGCTACCATGACTCCAGTGTTTACATGTTCACTTAGTGTGTTGGTTTTTGTTGGTTTACAACAGGAAGCTAGAGGATAATTATGGCTACAGAATACAGTCCGAGTTCAAAGGTCGCCGCTGTCAGTAGTAAAAAACTCAGGATCCAGACAGAGGTCGGGATCGGAGTCTGTAGTGGAAACGTTGGCAGATTGTCGGTAAGTGAGATTTAGAAACCCGGCTGAACTCCAAAACAACAAGAAGAAAAGAAAACACACGAGATCATTCACTCATTCACCCACGCATTCGTCGTTATTGCCTCTGATTCGGGGAGACGAACCCCACAGTTCAGTGACCGCAGTGGATCCGAATCCTCCAGCACTGGGATTCGGATCCACTGCGAGTCGCCTTCACAGCCCCGGAAGACGTGGCACGCAACACAACGCAACGCAGCACCACGCCGCGCAACGCAACGCCGCGCCCACGCAACGCCACGCAACGCTGCGCAACGCAACGCAACGCATCGCCACGCAACGCCGCGCAACGCATCGCCACGCAACACAACGCAACGCAGCACCACGCCGCGCAACGCAACGCCGCGTCACGCAACGCCACGCAACGCAACGCCACGCAACGCAACGCCACGCAACGCAACGCCACGCAACGCAACGCCACGCAACGCCGCTCTTCATCGCATCCTGTTCTGCCGCATCAGCGGGACGATGCAGGACGGCGGGCCGGCCTTGGACAGGAACTGGTGCTTCAGCAGCTCGCTGGCCGTCGCCCTCTGGGTCGGCTCCCGCACCAACATCCGGTCCAGGAAGCCTTTGAGGAGCGGGGACACCTGCAGGAGACGCACAGGAACACAATTTATTCACACCGTCTGAAAATGTTATATACTTTCAGCAATGTATTACTACTTATATATTTGTTTTTAACACATCTATTTTACTTGGCTTTCAATTCCAGCGGGATCTAGTTTTAAAGTGTATGGTTTTGTTTTTTATTGTTATGTTGTGTTTTAATGTACAGACCTTTGTATCAGCTGTGGTTGTTTTAAAGTGCTTTATAAATAAAGTTGGTTTGGTATTTTTTTTTAAATTGGTTTTTCTGTAGCCAAGCGATTTCAGTCATAATGTCGCCGTCGTGTCTGAACAATAATAACACAATAAGCTTATTTATTTTATGTGATAAATAGATACTTAAAAGAAAATCCTGAACGTTTCATCTCTTGGAGAACCTCAGGGCTCGGTACTGGGACCCATCCTGTCCTCCACTCGGACAGAGCTGCAATGTCACTAATCGATTATTTTATCGATTAATCGGATAAAAACATTTCATTCAACACTAAAGCCTTTTTATACATTATTAAGAACACATTAAAGATGCAAATAAATAATTTAATTCCACTTTTAAACAAGAACAAACATTTTATTGCATAAAATGAAATAAGATTTTGTTCCTTTGGTGAATGATTGATCGATCGATTCTGGAATCTGCAGCTAATAAGATATGTGACCATCAACATGTGAAAAGCTGAAACCTTCTGCTGCAGAGTAAAGTCACATGTCTGGTGATTAAGTTTGGATTAATCCATTCATAACTGGGTAGGAAAAGGAGATCAGGAGATGTGTTTTCATCCGAGACGCTAAATGAATTTTGTTTAGTGCCGTTTTGGATGAGGTGCCGTTCTGAGTGTGTTTGTAAACCGTTTGTTTAAAAAATACATGTTAATGGATTTTTAGTCCTGGATAAATCGGCTCAAGTGGTTCATTGAAAAAAATGCAGAATGTTTCAATTTCCTTATCTAATTAATCGCCTGTGTGATAACTAGGACAATCGATTAATCATCAGAACAATTGTTGGAATGATTGCGTTATTGTCTGAGTAGCTGATTAATCGTCAGTATTTAATTGAGTGAATTAGGCTGCGTTCACACTGCAGCCTGAAGTGACCCAATCCAGATGTTTCTGACGTAATGTGACCTGTATCCGATCTTTTCATGGCAGTGTGAACAGCTCAGGTGGATTCTTTTAGAATGTGACCCATATCCGATACGTATCCGATTCAAATGGACCATAACGTCCAGGTATCATTCATCTGAACTGAACGTCACTGATTCTCAACAAATCTCACTATTCTGAGTCCTGATACGGGAAGAAAAACAGCAACCATGATGGACTATATGAGGATTAAGTTGTTAATATGTTGCTCTGGTTGGACAACAACTTCAAATATGTAGCTAAGCTCCACCGTTAGCCTCCATGTTTACCAACACTGAGCTCTTCTTCTTCTTTTTATGGCAGAACACTGACAACGCTGACGCTATAGCGCCACTTTCAGGTCGTTTTCCGTTCACACTGCAGAACACATACAGGTCCATTTACTGGCAGTGTGAACGGCCCGGCAAAAAAATTGGAATTGCCAAAATATCTGAATTGGGTCACTTCAGGCTGCAGTGTGAACGCAGCCTAACTGATAAGTGAAATAATTGCTACTTGCAGCTCTGTCTGCATGTTGTGTCGTTTCACAGCTCAGCAGAAATGAATAGAAATGACGACGCTGATAAGAACCTGAACCACAGAGACAATAAACCCGTCAGGTGGACAGAAAGTGTCAGTTTCATTTTCACTAAATATATCCGACACAGTAAAGATACAATGATAGACATCTTGATTCTGATGAACCCAAACTAAAGCAGCATGAATCAATATCGCTGCAATGAAACAGATTCTTCCTTCTGCTTCATTCTGATTTATTCTGGTTATGAAAGTTCAGATGTCTCAACTCTTTTCCCATCTTGTGTCTCAACTCTTACGACATTATAAAGAAACACTTCGGCCTTGAAGACGACGTGGGAAACAACCACGTTTCACATTCCTGACAGACAAACAGACATCCTCGTTTCAGCAGTTTCACCTTGTGCAGGTTCTTCAGTTTGGGCGGCTGGTTGTCCCGAATCATCTTCATGGCTTTGAGCGGCGGCTCGTTGAAGTACGGCGGCTCGCCGTCCACCATCTCTATCACCATGATGCCCAGAGACCAGATGTCCACCTGTAAACATCAGCAGAGACGAGTAAACACAGTTCAGTCGCCTGATTCATGGACGTCAGTTTTGTGACAAAAAAAATCATTTATTGGTGACTTTCACCTCTGGTCCGTACGGCAGCCGGGATATGAGCTCCGGCGCCATCCAGTACGGCGTTCCGACCAGAGACTTCCTCCGCTGGACTTCCTTAGAAACCTGAGCGCAGAAGCCGAAGTCCGACAGCTTCACCTGGAGACGGAAACGCAAACACAGCGATGCTGAGGCTGTTTATGGAGGCAGCGTCAAACCGGCCCTGTTCGCTGATAGACTTTCAATCCATATGTGAACGCCAAGCGGACCAGAGTCCGCTCTAAAAGCAGGAAGTGGACTACAACACTGGGCATTCTGGGTAAAAACAACCAAAACAAATGCGGGGAACAAAAGATTTAAATTTCAATTCCTGGTGGGCCACAAAAAGTCAAACAAAAATCGCTTGGATTATCAGTTGATTTCTGCATTGTTGTCCAAATTCTTCAGCATTAGCAACTTGTGGCCGGGTCCAGCATTAGCAACTTGTGTTGCCCAGGGTCCAGCATTAGCAACTTGTGTTGCCCGGGTCCAGCATTAGCAACTTGTGTGCCCTGGGTCCAGCATTAGCAACTTGTGGCCCGGGTCTAGCATTGGCAACTTGTGTGCCCTGGGTCTAGCATTGGGCAACTTGTGGCCCGGGTCCAGCATTAGCAACTTGTAGCCGGGTCCAGCATTAGCAACTTGTTTGCCCGGGTCTAGCATTAGCAACTTGTGTTGCCCCGGGTCCAGCATTTGCAACTTGTGGCCCGGGTCCAGCATTAGCAACTTGTTGCCGGGTCCAGCATTAGCAACTTGTGTTGCCCCGGGTCTAGCATTTGCAACTTGTGTTGCCCGGGTCAGCATTAGCAACTTTGTGGCCCGGGTCCAGCATTAGCAACTTGTGGCCCCGGTCTAGCATTAGCAACTTGTGTTGCCCCGGGTCCAGCATTAGCAACTTTGTGCCTCGGGTCCAGCATTAGCAACTTGTGGCCCCAGGTCTAGCATTAGCAACTTGTGTTGCCCCGGGTCTAGCATTAGCAACTTGTGGCCCTGGGTCCAGCATTAGCAACTTGTGTTGCCCCAGGTCTAGCATTAGCAACTTGTGTTGCCCCGGTCTAGCATTAGCGGGAGAAATGGATCGTCGTCTTTAACCAAAGACAACAAATAAATTCATCAACCGCTAAAATCTGACGCTACTCCATTTTTGTTTGCATTTGGTGAAGGAGGAAGTCGCACCGTCTCGTCTCTAGAGGTTTCTGTGTGGTTCCTGGTGCAGCGCCCCCACAGCTCAGGAGGGGAACAGGTTTTCCAGAATGTTTGACACAGTGTGAAACAACCACAGCAGCTGAAAGTGCAACAAATACACTGCAAAAACACAAAACCTTACCAAATAACTTTGGTCTAGTTTTTAGTATCTTAATACACTTGAAATAAGAAATAACTAACTTTTCAGCAAGACACAGGAGTTTGTTTTAGGCCAATAATTCCTTAATATTCATGAACAAATACTAGTTCCACTGATTATTTCACTCACATTTTCCCACAAGTGAAACAATCTGTCAGTGGAACTAGAAAAGTTAATTAGTTTAATCTCACTCCAAGATATTTGCACGAGAAACTAGACTTAAAATACCTTGTAAGGTTTTGTGTTTTTGCAGTGTGTTGCAACTGTTGCTTGTGGGTGAGACGGCAACCTGCAGGTTAGAAACTAATTTCTGCCTTTTTAGGTGTTTCAGTCCAAAACCAAGTGGCATTTTAGTTTGGGCCGTGACGTGGGGCAGAACTTTGCAGAACCCTCCCTTCTCTTTCTCAGAAAGTTTGGGCCTGGCTGAGTAAAGCGAGAAGTGGATTGTGACGCCGACCACAAGGTCGTCTGCGGCGCTCAAACCCAGAGAGGGAAACGAAACAAGCTGGTTCAGAGACTCTAACTTACACAAACATTCAGTGTAACTGGACCTCAGCGGATGCCACACAACACCTGATATAATCACATTTAACTGGACAGCGCAGTAGTTTAGCGTCGGATAACGAGGAGAGAAAAACAGCGAGCAGGTTCATGAGGAAGGTCAGAGACACGCCCATCCTTCTGCCGAGAAACGCTTCAGGGTTGGCCGGGTCCGCTTCCCCTGCAAGGTCAAACCACAAAGTCCTTCACACCCAAACACCAAACTCTGCAGCCTGCAAACCAAAACCATGGACCTGCAAGCAGATCGTCTCCATCTGGTGCAGAAAAGTGAAATTTGCATCCAAACATTTTGCACATGTCCAAAAATAAAGGCTGAAAGTGTGAGAAACACAGAGAGCCGAGCTGGAGCTGCACAGCTGCAGTTCATCATCAAGTCTAGAAGAACGATACGGGAAATATTTCATATTTAACGAGAGCAACTGAGCCTGTCATGATAAATTTAGTTGGACGGTAAATTGTTCCAGACGTTATTGCAATTAACCAGAGGTTCCCAAACTGTGGGGCGCACCCCCTACAAGGGGCGCGGGAAGCCGTCTGGATGAAAAACAAAAAACCCTGAACGCTGTATGCGCTGGGTTTTTACCTTAGAATGACCAACTCTCTGTTATTCCTGTCAGTTCGATACATTAGGGCTTCCACACTTCCCATATCTGTGTCCTCTGTCACTTTTATCAGGAGTTTAAACTGTTTAATCCGTTGTTAACATGTGGTGACCTGTTTTTCTGAGCCGCCTTTAAACGCAACATGAGCGCTATGACACCTGTTTACACCTGTGGGGAAGTGAATGAGACCTGCTGCTGCTGGGCGGAGCTGCGCAGGTGAATCATGGCAGCAAAACACAAAGAACTTTTCACAGTTTCCCCTAAACTGACCGACTGAGTTGAGTGAAGCTGCTGGATGCAGGTAAAGTAGCCAAAAGTTGACAAGCTAATATCAATACAGCACCTTAAGCTTAACAAGTAGCCTGTAGGCTACCAATGTTGTTGTCTATGTTCAGCTACGTACATTAATTTTATTGCCCCCAAAAGTTGATTCCCCCCTCCGTTCTTAAAGACAGGGAGTCTCCAAGAATCCTCTCTTCCTCTCATCCTCTCTCCCCCCTTCATACACCTTGTTCAGTCAGACAGCCATTTGTAATCCATAGGGGGCCCAGAAAAAGTTTGGAAACCACTGCGATAAACGATGATATTGTTGATTTGAGACCATTTTCATGTAATTTAATGTTAAGAACATTAAACAAGCTTTAAATTCTGATGACATTTTAATTATCCAAAACAAATAAAACTGATAAAGGCTTTATAAACAAAACTGTCCTTCAACAAAAGAGAAAACTTTTATCATCAAGTTAGAAGAGAAGGGAAAGAGAGAAACAATAAACCATGCAAATGGAAATTATTGCGTTTGTTTTAATTGATCCGATCTAAGTGTAATGTTAAGGTGCTAAATTAGCTGGCGATTGTTTCAATAATCGATTAATCGCGATCAATCGTTTCAGGTCTAAGATTCATACATCTGTGAAGCCATTTTCTACACAGTAGAAATGCCAGTGTTGAATTAACACCCCAAAGTGTCTATATGTGTCCAAGTCAGCTGGTGGTAAAGTAACACTTTTAAAAGTGTTAAAAGATTTACACACATTTTTTTATTAAATGAACATTGGTCTATAACACTGAAATGGGTTTAAGAAAAGTTAAACTTTCCATTTCTGTGTATCGTTTTGGATATTTTTCACTGGATTTGATTGATATTGACACCTTGTGGGTCAATTGTTTACTTTTTTAACACCACATTATGTTTTGTGATCAACACTACACTGGTGTTACTTTTAATATTATGTTTTAACACGAACACCGTTGTAATGCTAATGTGACACTCTGTAGTGTTGAATTTAACACCAGCTGACTTGGACACATATAGACACTCTGGGGTGTTAATTCAACACCGGATTTTTACTGTGAGGAGGAACCTCCCACTACAACCGGAGCGCCCTCTCATTTTTGAAAACCGTCACGTTTCTGACCTCCGTCTGTCAATTATTAGAAGACGAAACACGTTTCGACGTCTCAGACGAGCGAAACGTTTTCTACGACAAACACAAACCTCAGAGAGTCAAAGCCCGGGTTATCAGACGAGCTCTGAATTATCAGCAGCCGACGACGAAACGGATTGTCTGAAACTGAGTTTTCGTTTTATCGCCTCCAGACCTGAAAGAGACAAAACGGCGCCGTTTAGCAGCAGCAGCAGCTGGAGTCCAGAAGTCTGGGTGAAACGAGCGAAGACGCCAAACCACAGACAAGAGTCAGCTTCCACTGTGGTTCACACATTAGCTCATCTAAACTCAGAATGTGTGACTTTGTTGATCATCGTAAGCAAAAGCGGGTCAGGTTCGACTTGAAACCAGCAAGTTAAGAAACTTGGCTTTGTTTTGGTGCAACTGAAGACGAAGAGAGAGAGAGAGAGAGAGAGAGAGAGAGAGAGAGAGAGAAAGAGAGAGAGAGAGAGAGGGTGAGAGAGAGAGGCAGCGCTTTGGATCGATCCAGGTTAAGACGGCAGCTAAGGGTTATTTATCAACAGATTATTGTAACAATCGGTTGTTCTGATGGTTAATTGCATTAAAAATGGTCAAATTCTGCAGATTTTTCCTTTTAAAAAAATAAAAAAAATAATAAAATGCACCAACATTGCATTTCTTCAGCAAACAAAGCATCTGGAGAAGTGAAAAGCTCAGCCTGAACATGAATCAGTGAAACATTGATCAGGTGATTATTTATCCATAAAAATTATCCATAAAAACAATTTCTAAATAAACAGGATTTATAGCTGTGGTTTCCAAACTTTTCCTCCTGCGCCCCCCCAGTGGTTCCCAAAAAGCTTTTGCCCCCCGCCCCCCATGGATTACAAATGGTTGTCTGGTTGAACGACGGGTGGGAGGCAGGTGGGAGGGGGGGAGAGGATTCTTAGACTCCCTGCCCCTGGGGGGGGGGGATATTGACTTTTTTGGGGGGCAATAAAATGAATGTAAGTAGCTGAACATAAACAACATCGGTAGCCTACAGGCTACTTGGGGGCGCGCCCCACAGTTTAGGAACCTCTGATTTATACAATAGTGCAACTTTCTCTACGTTTTCCTCTCCCTGTCAAATGTTTTGACTAACGTCTCTTTCATCTCAAGGTAAACATCCGCGTCGACGCGTTACGTTTTAATGTTTACATCCGGATATTTTGAGCATTCAGACGGTTACAGTTTTACGTTTTCAGGCTTTGTGTTTATTTTGGGATTATTAATAAGTGATCATTAGCTAGCGCTGGTATTAGCTAAACTAACACAGCGGAGGTAGATTGCTCTACTGATGATCTGTCGCAGTTTGTTGCCTTTTTTTATTCAATCGAAACAACAAATTCTGCAGCACATCTATGCTAAGAATGTCAAAGTCAAGTTAGCGTAGCTAGCTCTTCTTCGCTATTTTGTTCTTAAAACCTTTTCCTGGCCTTTTTATCCAGTTGTTGTAGAGTTTACAATTATCATCAAAGCATTGTGTCCCTTCTTCTTTCATACATGATGCGTAGATTTAAGACTTTGTGCGCTACGTTGATAACTTGACAGCTAAAACAATCATGCTAGCAGGTTTTTGCCCTCCAGTGGATAAATGGGAGGTGGGATCTTGCATACATAACATGATGCTGCAATGTGTCTATATTAGCCACATAAAACTACATCTTGTTACATTTGAAAAAAGTAACAACATACAGACTGGAAATTACTGTAAATGAATTTCTGATATCAGTCATAAGAGATGTTTCTGATTGGCTGCTGTTACCAATGCAACCTTAAGAGATGTGACCAAAAACCTGACAGAAACAATTAAATTGTTTATTTGGTTTTATAAAAAATACAAAAACTAGTATATTACTAGTAAGCTTTAATTGTTATGACGCATACAGATGGCAAAGCTCAGGTTTTACCCAACAACCTGCAAGTAAACCGAATCCAACACACAGAGTGACTGCAATGTTCCTTTTCTGCTTATTACTCACCTGAACTACCGTTGCATCGCCAACATTAGTGCAATAAACTGTTCTGCTGACTGACACCAAGCAAACTGAGGCGCTTCTCACTTTGGAGTTGCTACGCAACCAGGCTGGTTTCATTTTCTGCAGAAAGCAGAAACCTGCTTGTCGCCACGCAGGAAGTGATCTGGTATCGGCTGCAGCTCAGCAACAACACCAAGAAAAAACTAGAAATTAGGCTGCGCTCAACTCCAGGCCGATTTTATTTACATCACCACCCAAGTTCCCTTTTTTTAAAGAAGTGGGAAACTTGTTGCTCTGAACAACTGCAGTTAAAACTAGAAGTACAAAAAGGAGCTGAGGATTGGCTCTAAAATGAATAAATATCTGTAAACGGCCTTATACCTGCAGTATAAAAATGTATTTTACATATTTGTAAACGCTGAGCTCCTCTAGAAACAACCAATCAGAGCCAGGAGGCGGGTCTCTGCGCTGTCAATCACCCTCTGTGCCATGCTACTATAGTGCGGTTCGAATGCAGATGTGAACGCCAAGCAGAGTAGAGACAGCTCCAAAGGCAGGAAGTGGACTGCAGGGCATGGAATTCTGGGTAACTACAACCCAACACACCCAGAACGTTACCCAGAAACGTCTGGTAGTTACCCAGAAACGTCTGGAAAAACGTCTCATGGATGGAAACCCTCCAACTGCTAAAATCTGACGCTGCTCTTTATTTTTTTTTACGTCATGAAGACTAAAGTTTCACTCTGTCATTTTCCCTCAGTGGTTCTTCTTGCAGCGCCCCCACAGGCCAGGAGGGGAACAGGTCGGTTGACACCCTTAGATTAAAACTTCTGCGTGAAAAACTTCTCACCGTTGAGTAAGGTGGTAAATGTGTGAAGCTGCGGGCCTAGTGAGACGTGCCAGAGCTCTTTAAAATGCCTGAAGGGATATGATGAAAAACCAACAAATTAACTCAAAACGGCCAAATGAAATGTGAAGACGGAGGAGAAGAACAGAAAGATAAGCGACAGAACCAGGACTGTGGAGCTTCTGCAACCGGAACATGGACAAACATCCCTTTTTCTGTGTGGATGCAGACAGGAAAGATGCCAGTATTTCTGACCAGATCAGTTCATCCGGGAGCTTCTCGGACCTGGAGGGCGTTGTGTGTGTTTCGGGGCGTTGTGTGTGTTTTCGGGGCGTTGTGTGTGTTTTTCGGGGCGTTGTGTGTGTTTTCGGGGCGATGTGTGTGTTTTCGGGGCGTTGTATGTGTTTTCAGGGCATTGTGTGTGTTTTCGGGGTGTTGTGTGTGTTTTCGTACCCGGCCGTCGTGCGTCAGCAGGATGGAGTCGCTCTTGATGTCTCTGTGGATCACGCCTTGAGTGTGCAGGACAGACAGCGCCTTCAGCACCGACAGACACACCGTGGCGATCTGCTCCTCATTCATCCTGCAAACAGAAACCAGAGTCACCTGGGGTTCAGCTTTTCTACATTTTAGAGTTTCACCCAATTTCAGGAGCGACTAATTTTAATTTGGCACCAAGAAAAGCAGCAGAGACACTGGAGACATTAAGAAGCTGCTCCTGTGGAAAAATACCAGATCACAGCTGATTCTCCATCACGTTGTGCACCACTGCCCCCTGCTGGACAGGAATATTTCTGCTGATATCAGCTCAATTTAGTATTTTATACATTGTTTTTAACACTTTATCAACTTATTTTCTCCGTTGTAGGAAAACAAAAAACTGTTTCTATTCCATTTCTATTAAATCTTTTATTTGATTCAAAGATGAATTTCTTCAGAAGGTGAAAAGTTTCTGATAAATAAGCTGCTGTGAATTTTCACATATTCGTAGTTCTACAATTTTTTCTACATTTTTGTAACATTCTCCACGTTTCAGAATAAAATTACTGATGGGACTCGATTAAAATATTTAATCAGGTTAATTACAAGGTGGATAACTAAATAATGGAAAATAAATATTAATTTTAATTCAAAAACTGCTTTTTTCTGCTAAATTATTGAATAAATATAAATATGAACTCAGTAAATATCTTTATAGCTTATAGTTGCTTGTGCGTCATATTTAGGGCTGTACCAGAAACGTGCAAATACAAGGGTTCCAGTTCAGGACCTTTTTTCTTTTAAAAGGTTTTATTGGCTCTGGTTGCCTTTATTTGATGGTTAATTGACAGGAGGGTGGGTATTGGGGGGGGGGGGAGGGGATGTGGCGGGGGTTGCTAGGCCAGGAATTGAACTAGCGACGGCCACGTCGAGGACCAAGGCCTCCATATGTGGGTTGTGCTTAACCCCTGTGCCGCCACAGCACACCCCAGTTAGGGACTTCTGTATCCAAAGCAATAATAAAAAGCAATAAATGGTGCCTGAAGTTATTAATTAACTGAAATGTAAGTGTAAAACTCTCCAAGTAGGTACCGGCAGCGACGCTCGCAGAAAATGCCCCAACTTCCCACCATCAAAAGTCCTTTTCAGAATAGTTTTTTACAAAAGCAACACTGCTGTGTTAAAGTTCATTGATTTTCCTTTCCAACGGTACCAGTTTTATGTGTGTTGAAGTAAGTAAAACACTTTAAATTTACCGGTAATCTTCGTAAGTTTTTTGAAAAGCCGCATTATTTATGCAAATTCGAACGCCCCTCCTGAACGGCGCCGAAACATTGTCCAAGAAAATCGGTTCACGAACAAATGAGCCAACAGTGACGTCATACTAAACCTTAGACTATAGGCTTTTCTATACATACCCGGTTTGTCAAGGGTTATTTTTTTATAGTTAGTTTATTCTTAAAAATTACATATTTTGAAGAACCTTCATTTTAAAAGTAAACTATTTATACTGTATATATTCATGTTTTTCAATATGATTTATTTATATTTAACGGATGTCATTACAAATAAGTGTCAAATTTATTTATTTTTAAAGTAATCGGCTTTCAAAAACCCCATCTTTTTCTACTCAAAGGTGGGTTTGTGGCAAGGTCCACCTACCCCCCAAAATCTCGGAGACCGTTAGAGATAATGGACAGAAATTTTTTCTGCTCTTTTCTGGTAATAAACTTAATAGAAAAATGCATTGAGAGTACAAAAAAATATAAAGAAAAAAAATTGGTTGCCAGTACCTACTCCAAGGGTTTGTTTGGCACAGCTTGTTCTGCTGGACTGAGAAGACATCTAAATACCAGAGTGTGTTTGTAAGCAGTGTATGTAAACTTCTGGTTGTTTAAACTGGAACATTTTTAAATTTTTAATCCCAGGAAAAACCAGAAAATCCCGGGAAAAACCCGCCGTTTTCTGCCCTGAAAAGGACCCGAAAGCTGCGTCGCCGTGACGACGGGTTGAGCCATCACCTGGTGTGCGTCACGATGTCGGTGAGCGCGCCGCCCTCCAGGAACTCCATGACCACCCAGAGTTCGTCGCCCACCAGGTAGCTGTTGTACATCTCCACCACGTTGTCATGGTGATAGTCCCTCATGATCACCACCTGCCGGGAAACACAAACCCAGCAACGAGCAGGAACTACCGTTACTGTTGTCGCACGGCTGAGACCCGACGGCGGCAGGAAGTAGGTTCTTTTCTCTGTTGGCCAGAGAGTTTTATTTTGTTGGACCCAGGTTAAGAACCTCTGGTTTAGACCACCTGCAAGTATCGTAACGTCCAACTGTCACCTTGTTCACTCACTGCTTGCTTCACCAGGTCATCAGGCTTAGAGTGATTCCTTCAGATGTTCAGGTTAAAAAGGTATCAAACTATTCAGAGCAGGAACTTGGTTCACTTTATTTACTTTACTAATGCATGTCAGCTACAGTTTGGACTGTTTCAACTAAAAGAAACATGTTTTCTCTCCACTTCTTTGATTCATTTTGTCCAGCTGTCCACTTTAAGTCTGTGTCCAACCAGAGCCACGTATTGTGCAGTTGGTGCTTTTAATCAGTTTTCAGTTAAATTAATTCAATCCAACTTTATAACAGTCACAAAATGTCACTAAAATCACTCTGTCCCTCTGAAATCTTTCAGAAAATCACAAAAGTGCATTGAATTGTGTCGTTTGCTGAATCACAATACATATCGTATTGTGAGCAGAATATCGTGTATCGTATCGTGAGATTGTTGTATCACTACATCCCTATTAGCTACAGTCTGTATCTGGTGCATTTTTTCCTTCCACTCAACTTTCCAGGTTTAAACATTTATAATTTTCTAAGACAGAGATTTATAGTTTATATAGATCTATGGACGATGTTCTGCATAGTTCCTAACTCTCTACAGACCCGGTTGCCTGTATTTTTGCATGCTTCTTTTTCAACAACCAGGTTTACCTGAACTATTTTTAATCTGCATTTCAAGCATTACAGAATGTTGATGGAAACAGCAAAACAAGAAATAACGTCCTCAAATTTACAAAAAGGTTTTTATGCTTGTTTGAGGTGGTTTTAGGTTTTTCCATTAAAAACGTTGATGGAAACACATCAGCTCTGAAGTAGCTAAATAAGTTTTGACGTAGCGACTTCCCCCTTCATCAGGGGGCCTGTGCCTGACCAGGGGGACAGCTCAGACCAGTGTTGTATAGTAACAAAGTAAAAACACTTCACTACTTTACTTAAGTATATTTTGCAGTACTTCATACTTTCCTCAAGTATGAACATTTTTGATAACTTTCACTTTTACTTCACTATTTTTCCGAACTTAATTTCATACTTTTACTCCGATACATTTTCAATGTGTGGTTTAGTTACTCGTTACAAAAAAGCGAGAAAGAGAAACGCTGGAGTTTTGACCCACCTACTGATTGGCTGCTACAGTCGGTAGCTACTTACCTGTTTGTTCATCTCCACCAATAGGAAACACCTGTTTGTTCATCTCCACCAATAGGAAACACCTGTTTGTTCATCTCCACCAATAGGAAACACCTGTTTGTTCATCTCCACCAATAGGAATCACCTGTTTCTCTTCTCCCATTAAACACAAAGTCTCATGATGAGCATCAGCCTCATGTCCCTAATGCCACATAATGACCAGTTGTTGCACCAACAGTTTGTGAAGTAGAGAAATTAATCATAACAGCTTTTTTCTTCATGTTGGCCACATTTTCTGTACTGACTATTTTTCTCATTTTCAGCTCTGACCACTTGAAGGGAAACTTAAGACTTACAAAAACTTTGTATTTTCTGTCCTGGAGGGGAAACTAAGAAGCTGGTTCAGTTGTAAAGCAGGTTAAGTTATTAACCTTGTAGGTAAAGCACCTAATTTTCTTAACCTAATGATGCTGCAGGTTTATCTACAGTATTAGCAGGTTTAATTCTGCCTGCACTTGGTTGTGTTTATTACTTTAACTGTATTTGACAAGTTTACCAAAATATAAAAAATGTCATTCAAACTGCATTTGCCTTGTTTACTTTTTACTAATACTTTTCATTACATTACTTGAGTTCATCCATTTTTATAGTAATTTCCATACTTAAGTACAAGATGCTTCAGATACTTTAAGACTTTAACTCAAGTAACATTTCAGTCAGTGACTTGGACTTTTACCAAAGTCATATTTTGGAGAGGAACCTAAACTTTTACTAGACTCTGAGATTCCAGTACTTTATACAACACTGGTTCTGACCTCCAGACGAGATCAGATAATTCGGTTTCCTCTGGTTCATGATAGTTTACAACCTCTAGATCTTGTTTGCATGATGGCAACATCTGACAACATCTGCCTGGTTGATTCGCTCTAAACCTGTAAACAGAAACTGGCCTAATTCACATTTTCCATTTATTTCCATGTTTGCAACATTTTAAAACTCAAAGTTTTGACGACAATGTGATGGAAACACGGCTTATTTCACGACTAAATTTAATCTTTTTGGCATCTGTTTTGAGCAGCAAAGAAATAATTTAACAGTGCAGAGAAACACTACAAAAACACAAACATATTTTTGGTCTACTTTCTAGTGCAAACGCCTCAGTTCACTTGAAACAAGACAAAACTCATTTACAAGTAACTTACAGCAACATACAGAAGCTTGTCAATGGTTAATAATTCCTTAGTATTGATTAAATCAGTGAAGTTTATTTGTTTAACACATTTCACCAACAAGGCAGTTCAAAGTGCTTTTCATCATAAAAGCACAAAAATACAAAGTCATCGACAACTGAAACATTTTGACAAATCTAATTGTACATTTTAAAAAGTACCAGTTTCACTGCAACATGGGAAAAATCTCAATACTCATCATCTCCCACCAGAACTGGAACTTTTTCATCAATATTAAGGAATTATTGAGTTAAAACAAGCTTCTATATCCTGAAAAAAAGTAACTTTTAAGTTAGTTTTGTATTATTTCAAGTGTATTAGTTCATTTAAACTAGAAACTAAACAAAAAAAACTGTCAGATTTTGTGTTTTGGATTCATTTTTAATTTTTTGTTGACTTGTTTCGGTTTTGCAGCAGATTTTGTTGGAATGTTTTAGGGCTGTATAATAATATCAATATCGCGATATATATCGATATTTTCTTTCCTAGAAAGAAAATCGATATTCATCCTCAAGTATCGTAACGTCCAACTGTCACCTTGTTCACTCACTGCTTGCTTCACCAGATCATCAGGCTTAGAGTGATTCCTTCAGATGTTCAGGTTAAAAAGGTATCAAACTATTCAGAGCAGGAACTTGGTTCACTTTATTTACTTTACTAATGCATGTCAGCTACAGTTTGGACCGTTTCAACTAAAAGAAACATGTTTTCTCACCACTTCTTTGATTCATTTTGTCCAGCTGTCCACTTTAAGTCTGTGTCCAACCAGAGCCAGGTATTGTGTAGTTGGAGCTTTTAATCAGTTTTCAGTTAAATTAATTCAATCCAACTTTATATCAGTCACAAAATGTCACCAAAATCACTCTGTCCCTCTAAAATCTGTCAGAAAATCGCAAAAGTGTATTAAATTGTATCGTTTGCTGGATATCGCAATATATATCGTATCGTGGGCAGAATATCGTGTATCGTATCGTGAGATTATTGTATCACTACAGCCCTAGAATGTTTACAGCTTTTCCGAGAGCTTTCTGTTTGAGCCACAGTCCACCTCCAGGAGGGGTCAGAGGTCAAAGCGGCCGGATGTTAAAGCCGTACCTCGTTGAAGAGAAGCTCCCTGCGCTGCTGCTTCCTCAGGTCCATCTTCTTCACGGCCACCAGCTTCCCGGTCGTCTTCACCGTGGCGATGCACACGATTCCCGTGGATCCCTCGCCGATCTTGATGTAGTGGTCCAGGTAGGTCCGCGGGTCGCCGGGGTCCACCACCAGCTGCAGTGCCGCCCTGAACTGCTCATGGGAAACCCTCTGGGGCTCCCGCTGCGGGGAGCGGCCCTGCGGCGCCGGGGCCGCCCCCGGAGCCGCCGCGGGCACCGGGGGCCGCGGGGCCGGCACGCTGGGGTGGGGGGTGTGCGGCAGCTGGGAGGAGTCCGGGGTCAGGCTGGGGTGGGAGGCGTGGTGGGAGTGAGGGAGGCCGACCGGGGGCTTGGAGGAACCCCGGGCGGAGCTGCTGGAGGGCCCGTTCTGGGGGGAAGACTCATGGTGTCGCACCACCTGGACGGTAGAGACGGAAAACAGAAGAAAACTTACAAAATGAAAAGGCAACAAACACCAACTCTGACAGGTCAGCAGAGTTGATGATCTGTCAACTCATCAACTCTGAGCGGCTGTTTAAATTAGCTTATCTACCACCATGTTAGCTTAGCTAATAGCAACGGTAGCTAATCTACCACCATGTTATCTTAGCTAATAGCAGCTGTAGCTAATCTACCACCATGTTATCTTAGCTAATAGAAGCTGTAGCTAATCTACCACCATGTTATCTTAGCTAATAGAAGTGGTAGCTAATCTACCACCATGTTATCTTAGCTAATAGCAACAGTAGCTAATCTACCACCATGTTAGCTCAGCTAATAGCAACAGTAGCTAATCTACCACCATGTTAGCTTAGCTAATAGCAACAGTAGCTAATCTACCACCATGTTAGCTTAGCTAATAGCAGTTGTAGCTAATCTACCACTGTGTTATCTTAGCTAAAAGCAGCGGTAGCTAATCTACCATCGTGTTATCTTAGCTAAAAGCAGCGGTAGCTAATCTACCACTGTGTTATCTAAGCTAAAAGCAGCGGTAGCTAATCTACCACCGTGTTTATAGCTAGCTAAATAGCAGCGGTAGCTAATCTACCACCGTGTTATCTTAGCTAATAGCAGCGGTAGCTAATCCACCACTCCTACCTGTCCCGTTGGACTGCGTCCTCCGTCGCTGTCCGTCCTCGGGTACGTGTTGAACGGCCGCGTGTTCTGCTGGGCCGTCTTCATCACGCCTTCGCTCACCGGCAGGTTGGGCGTCCGGATGTTGGGCCCCGACAGCGGCCTCTTGTCCCTCGGAGACGTGGGGCTGCCGTCGCGCGCCACATAGCTGGACTTGGGCCGGTGGTCGCTGGCTTGGTCCCGGCGGATCACCTGGTCCTGAAAACCGGAGCGCTTGATAAAAATACAACAGGCTGGTTCTGGTTCTCAGCTACATTTAATTGTATGAGAAGTAAGAAAAATCTGCAGATCAAAAGCTGAGACGCACTGATCAGAAGTTTTAAGTCTATCAGGTTGGCCGACGCTGAACTTCAGATATTGGTATCGGAAGTTAAACACCTGGATTGGTGCGTCCCTAGTTAGTGGGTCTCGGTTGGTACCTGGTCCCGGGGGTCTCTGTGAAGCTGCTGGCCCGAGCCGGACCGCTCCCTGTGGGCCCTGCTGGGCTCCTGGCCCCTGGGCTGCTGCTGGGGCCGGCCCTGCACGCCCTGGTCCCGGGGCTGGACCCCCCGCTGCCCGTGCTGCGGGTCGCCTCCGGCCGGGTGGTCCTGCCTCAGTCGGTCCCTGAGAGCCCAAACATCCAGTTAGCAACACCAATAAATCAGTTATTTTCTGGGTTTTCCCACCAACGCACTCCACGGGTTTCCACAGTGCAGAGTGATGTCGGCCATTTTGTTTCAGCTTCTTTTTATTTGAACTTTTAGTTCAGATCAACTCTAGTTTCCAAAAATTGCACCTCAGCACCAGCAAAACTACTTCAACATGTTTTCACTCCAGCAAGAGTATTTGGTAAAAAGCAGGGGTGGAAGTAGTTTTAAATTCTTGGGGGACTATGACAAAAGTAAATATATATTATATATATATATATATATACGTATATATATATTGTGTACTTTGGCATTTCTGTGCTGATTAATTTCTTTGCAAAGCGATAAAAGCTGGTAGCTCTTGAATTGCTACAAAATAAAGCTGTATTTCCTCCTTCAGTCCACTGGCTGCAATGTTGACACCTTGAGATGCCATGAGACCTAAATCCTGAACATCATGGCATGGAGTCATCCCAGTTTTCCATGTCTGGCATATTGGAACCATTCATTTTAAACTGGTTCTATTGGTCCTGTGTCCAGACAGAGGGATAATCAGACCTGTTTGTTCTGAGGATTCTGGAGCTTCATCTTCCTAACATGGCGCCTCCTTATCCTGACTCTCATACTGACAGGAGGAACCACAGAGTCTGTTAGGTTAAAGCTCATCTTCTGAAGTCCAGATGTTTTTCCTCCAACAGGTTCCAGAGGAATCACCTCAATCCAGATATTGGACTGGATTTTACTTCACTGCCATTTGTGAATGTTAGAGCTTCAACAGTGGAGCTATCAAGGTTGAAAAAGGTTATTATTTTGGAGAAAATCTCATCAACATCAATATTTCCACTAAATAAGAGGCAAAAAACAAAATTGTTTGATAAAGGAAAAGCCTCTCAGACTCTGAGCTCAAAGCGAGATGCTAGTAGCATCAAACTATTTTTTTAATTAGACAATTTAATTTCACATAATTATCGCGGTAGAAGCCATTTGTTGTTAAATACTTAATGAAACACATTTACCGTGTTTGTTGTTTGTTGTAAATGATGTATTCTCGCAGATGAACAAGGTAATTAGTCCAAGTTTGTTGTTTATTGAACGTTCAGAAACTACAGTGGCTGTAAAGAGCCACAGCAAAGGTAAACAAAGGTAAAACAACCTGAACAGGTGATCAACTCTAAACCACTGGCACCTTTTTACTCTCCGTCTCTTCGTCATAACACTCAGTCCGTTACGATATCAGGTTTTCAGGCTTGATATTTATTTTGCCATCATTAATTAACACAGCGGTGGTTGATTAGTTAATTTTAAACTCCTGCTCTGCTCGTTATTTTGGTAATGGAACCGAAACGCACTGAATTGCACAACAACTTGTAGAAATAATAATTACTGAGATTACTTTTTTTTGTTGGGTCAATAATTTGAAAGCGTTTTGTTGATTTTTGTTGTTGTTCTTTAATAAAGTTACGGACATTTTGATAAGCCAGTCAGGAGGACATGCTGCTCTCAGCCTCCTGACGGCGTTTTGTCTGTCACCTAAAGCTGAGATCGACTCAAAACCTTCCACCATCCACGTGTTGCACCGCTGCTCAAGCAAAGCAAAACAGTTCAGAAACAACATGAAATGGGAAAAAAGTTATTTATTAACTGGTTAAGTCGTGTTTTGGATTGTTCTTGAAAAAACTAATCAGTCACGGCTGATTAGTGGGTGAACTACTGGCTCACAGTGAACCCACTGATTCTTTACAGCAGACAGCCGGTACTGCGTCTAGCAGGTACTGTGTACTAGGGCTGTATAATAATATCAATATCGTGATATCGATATTATCTTTCCTAGAAAAAATCATATTCATCCTCAAGTATCGTAACATCCAACTGTCACCTTGTTCCCTCACTGCTGGCTTCACCAGGTCATCAGGCTTAGAGTGATTCCTTCAGATGTTCAGGTTAAAAAGGTATCAAACTATTCAGAGCAGGAACTTGGTTCACTTTATTTACTTTACTAATGCATGTCAGCTACAGTTTGGACTGTTTCAACTAAAAGAAACATGTTTTCTCAACACTTCTTTGATTCATTTTGTCCAGCTGTCCACTTTAAGTCTGTGTCCAACCAGAGCCAGGTATTGTGTAGTTGGAGCTTTTAATCAGTTTTCAGTTAAATTAAATCAGTCCAACTTTATAACAGTCACAAAATGTCACCAAAATCATTCTGTCCCTCTAAAATCTTTCAGAAAATCACAAGTGTATTGAATTGTATCGCTTGCTGAATATCGTAATATGTATCGTATCGTGGGCAGAATATCGTGTATCGTATCGTGAGGTTTTTGTATCACTACAGCCCTACTGCGTACCCCTGCTAAATCTTTTAGGGGAACGCAGTAGGGCTGTACTGAGTAACTGATCAAATTATTAATCATTTAATGTTTAAAAATTACATCATCTAATGGACCAAAATATTAAGTTAAGGGGATATTTTGGTATTTTAAGAACCAAAATGACAATAATTTATAAAAAATCAGGCAAAATTATTTTTCCCAAAATCAGTTTCCTTCAGTAAAAAAACGTATGAAACTTTAAAAAAAAACTTCAGGTTGTCCATCTGGTGAATTTCTGGTTACAACATGTTATGGTAGAAAATCCTGAAATTTTACTCAATTAAGAGACACTTTGCAATAAAATTACTCAAAGTACAGCGTGGTGAAAATACTCTTAAAAGTAAAACGTTACTCAAACGTAGTTGAGTAAATGTCAGTTACAATAATTCTCAGCCTGGTTGAGATAAAAGCCTGTTTTTGGAAACATTTTGATCTCAGTCTTTGGAAGAGGAAGCCACAGGAACGTGGTTTCTCCCACCTGTCCGGGTGGGAGTGGAGCCTGTGCCGGGGGTCGCCGTTCTCCTGCTCTCTGGGGTCGCTGCGGGGCTGAGTGGGGGGGCTGCCTCGCCGCAGGGAGTTGGATCGGGTCACGGACATGGTGTCGAACTCGTCCAGCAGCCACGTTAGCGAGCCGTCTGCGCCCAGCTTCGTGCCGCGGACGATCGTCTGGCGTCGCGGGACAGAAAAACGAAGATTTTTTAATCTAAAGCATGGAGACCATCCAGTTGGTTCCAGTCGTTTTCAGAGTTTTCTTTGAAAACGATGTCCAGCATAGTTAGATACTCTTTAAATTTGAATAAATGCTTGGGAAATGTATTCTTCACTGAGCTTTCCCAAGGTAAAATTCAAGAACATTTCAAGACGTTTCAAGGTAAGTTTTAAAAACACCACAGTTTGGAGTTAAATCAATAAAACAATCAAAGGTCAGTTTCAATTCCCCATTATATGATGTCATTTATCACTGTTATTAACAATACATTGTGATCATAAACTATAATAAAACAAAAGTTTGTTTTGAAATCTTGACCTAATTCGATTATGAAAAATTCTCTAAAAATGTTTAATGCTTCTGGCATTTAGCAAATCTAGATAATTTGGGTTGTTCTGACTAACCTTAATCTAGAAAACATTGGTTTTATTTAACTTCAGACTGAAAGAAAAAAGATTATCTGTGTCTTTTAATTATCTGTAATAAATATCTAGTTTCAACTGTTTCAAATCCAGGATTTACACTATTGCAAAACTGTGCAGTTTGAATATCAAGCACTTTCCAGGACTTTATGCAGAAATCGAACACTTTCCAGGACTTTATGCAGAAATCGAACACTTTCCAGGACTTTATAGAGCAATCAAGCACTTTTCAGGACTCAGAATTCTGACTTTAAATCTCAGAATTCTGAGAATTAAAGTTCTGAGTTTAAAGAGATTTAGAATTCTGACTTCAGAACTTGTTTTTTTTTTTCCGGTGGCCCTAATCCTCATCCGTATGTTGAGAACCTTCAAAAATCAGTTTAGGGTTTGAAATTTACTGAAGTTCTTCTATTTTGTTGAAGGTGCTTTACTTCTCGTCCAAATACATTTCTCAGAAACAGAAGAAGCCTTTTGGGTGAAACGCGAAGTTCGAGACACAAGACAAGTCGCCCAGTTGCTTTCCATTTAGCCACTTCCAACCGTCATTTCCTGTCTGACTGAGAATGGACGCCAACGCCTCAGCGTAAAGTTAGGACTATGAATAAGACCGAGAGTCCCAGGCACGGAGCTATGGGGGGGACTGGGCGGCCGGGCCTGGTGGGGGTCCGGGTCTGGAGGTGCCGGGGAGCGAGGAATGGATTCATGTCCTTTAAATGTCTGATTATAGACAGAGAAAGTTGCCCTCGCCTGTTGAGAAAGGTGTATTTAATGTTACAGTTACCTTCCCCAATGGAATATATACTAGTCAGTCCCAGTGACTGTTTCACTCACGGTTTAGCCGAAATGCTTCCAGGGTAAAAACACTATCTCCCCCCTGGCTCAACAGTTTCAGTTTCATTCCCCCGCTCCTCAAAAGTTTCCAGTGGTGCAGTCGATGCACATAAGGGGCCCGGTCATTCGTTAGGGGCCCGGTGATTCGTTAGGGGCCCGGTGATTCGTTAGTGGCCCGGTGATTCGTTAGGGGTGGTGATTCGTTAGGGGCCCAGCGATTCGTTAGGGGTGGTGATTCGTTAGTGGCCCGGCGATTCGTTAGGGGCCCGGCGATTCGTTAGGGGCCCGGCGATTCGTTAGGGGCCCGGCGATTCGTTAGGGGCCCGGCGATTCGTTAGGGGCCCGGCGATTCGTTAGTGGCCCGGCGATTCGTTAGGGGCCCGGCGATTCGTTAGTGGCCCGGTGATTCGTTAGGGGCCCGGCGATTCGTTAGGGGCCCGGCGATTCGTTAGGGGCCCGGCGATTCGTTAGGGGCCCGGCGATTCGTTAGTGGCCCGGTGATTCGTTAGGGGCCCGGCGATTCGTTAGGGGCCCGGCGATTCGTTAGGGGCCCGGCGATTCGTTAGTGGCCTGGTGATTCGTTAGGGGCCCGGCGATTCGTTAGGGGCCCGGCGATTCGTTAGTGGCCCGGCGATTCGTTAGTGGCCCGGCGATTCGTTAGTGGCCCGGTGATTGGCCCCGCCCCCCGGCCTGGCGCTGACTTGTTCCGCCAGTGGCTCCTCTTACCTTTCGCGGTTCTACGGTGGTGATGACCGTGGCGTCGATGAAAGGCTTTGGCCTCTTGGCCGTGTCTTCGATGAGGGACTGCCATTGCCGCGGCAACCCGACGAACTTCTGCTCCTGCTCGTCAAAGTCCGTGTGGACGCGATGCTCGAAGTTAGACGGAGCAGAGATCTGGATTCGAGACTTCTTCTTTTTGGCAAACATGGCGGCAACGGCTGCAAGCTAGCATCAGATCTGCAGCGAGGGAGAAGAGACGGAGGCAATGTGATTAGCAAATAAATACAAAGGGAAATCCTTCGTGTACCAGAACAATAAAACTGCTATGCACACATTTTATTGCATCAACATCTCATATGCTTCCACATTTCAGCCCAGGGACTAATAGGCTGGACGGTGGCATTTATCTGACCTTTAGCTAAAGGTCATCATCAGGCTCAGACAAAACTTGAACCCAATATTGATGACAAGACATCAGCTCCAAGCATTTCCTGAAGGGGAGAGCAGTTTGAGGAGACAGACTCATCTTTGAAAGGTCACTTCCGGAACATTAACAGCAGCTTTTATGACCCAGAGGAGGAAATTAACACGTTTCAGATGAGAGCTGTTCCAGCACCAAGTCGAGCCATGCAAGATTCAGAGAGATGAAAGCAGCAAAGATCACAACAAAAAGGAAAACAATGAACTGCAAGATGACACTAATGAGGAAAAAAGCTGCTAGCGTGAAGGCACTGAAGGACAGTTTTGTTTCCAGAGACTTTATAATTCATTTTGTTTGTTGTTCCTGTTTTAAATCTACAGTTTATCACTGAGGATGTGTTCTTGCATTATTATTACCATGAAAATGGTCTCAAAACAACAATATTATCGTTTATCGCAATAAATTCTGGGACAATTTATCATTCAGCAGCATTTGATACAAGAACTGGCCAACGAGCAGGAAGATAAATGTAAATCTAGATACAAGATCAGGCTGCAACGTTAGAGAAATGTTCAATAGTATTGATTAATGATGCGATGATGATACAGGCAGAACCAAAAGTTTACACTTTTTCCACAGTTAATTAGATCAAACTTCTCTTATTTGAGGTCCATTAGAATCACCTAAATAACTGAATATCATGTTTTCTCCTCATAACTAGGGCTGTATAATAACATCGATATTGTGATATATATTGATATTTTCTTTCCTAGAAAAAAATCGATATTCATCCTTAAGTATCGTAACATCCAACTGTCACCTTGTTCACTCACTGCTTGTGATTCGGTCATCAGGCTTAGAGTGATTCCTTCAGATGTTCAGGTTAAAAAGGTATCAAACTATTCAGAGCAGGAACTTGGTTCACTTTATTTACTTTACTAATGCATGTCAGCTACAGTTTGGACTGTTTCAACTAAAAGAAACATGTTTTCTCTCCACTTCTTTGATTCATTTTGTCCAGCTGTCCACTTTAAGTCTGTGTCCAACCAGAACCAGGTATTGTGTAGTTGGAGCTTTTAATCAGTTTTCAGTTAAATTAATTCAGTCCAACTTTATAACAGTCACAAAATGTCACCAAAATCACTCTGTCCCTCTAAAATCTTTCAGAAAATTGCAAAGGTGTATTGAACTGTATCGTTTGCTGAATATCGCAATATATATCGTATCGTAGGCAGAATATTGTGTATCGTATCGTGAGATTATTGTATCACTACAGCCCTACTCATAACAGTCTAAAAATAAAAAAAGATCCGGTGGAGTGGAAGGAGAAAATACATGCAACTGAAGAGGAAATTGTGGATAAAAGAGGAAAATCATGTCAACAGTTTAGCAGCATTTTGATTACTTAAAATACAATAATTATGGGTGGAGTGAAACCAAAAGCTTATATTTTGATGCATTTTTCAGCTTTAAATGAGAATGAAAAAGGTCAAACTCGGTTCTAGCATGAAAATCAAGTGCAAGTTGTTTATTTCAGACGGTTCCCGCGACACAAGTAGGAGTAAAGCTTGTGTTCAGTCGTTACAGAAAGGCCAGAAGAATAATTAGGTTTTTAAACATGTTTGCTAGCTGGTGAAATCGGGTCACCAGCTGATTAAATGTTGCTGACCTAATATTTTTTATTTTTTTTTGCCTGCTGATCAGCAGTAATCTCCTACGACTGGGAAACATCTACAGGGACCAGAGCACTGCAAAAACACAAAATCTTACCAAGTCGGTTTGGTCCAGCTGCTAGTGCAAGTATCTTAACTTAAAAGTAACTTTTTAGAAAGCTGTAGGAGTTTGATTTAAGCCAATAAAGCCTTAATGTTGAGTTTGAAAAGTACTTATTCTACTAGCAGATTATTTTAATTAAAACAAGACATTTTCATATGCTGTAAAGGAAATAATCTGCAAATGCAACAGGAACTTTTTCAGGAGTTTTAAGGAATTACTGACTTAGAACAAACTCCTACTTCTTGCTGAAAAGTTACTTGTCTTATTTCAAGAATATTTGCTCTAACTGGATTTTGTGTTTTTGCAGTGTGGGACATCAGACGGCCCCCTGAAAACCAGAGGCTGCATAAAAAACCTGCAGGTTGAAGAGAAAACCCTCCCAGTAACAAAACAAAGTCCTGCTGGGTAGCAGCATGCGAAACCGCCAAGGGGGATTTTTCATTTTCATCCAGCAGCTTTTTCTGTTATTTCCTACAAATAAACGGCGCCACACCTTCAAGCGCTGCTTAAATAATAAAGACAGACTAGAAGAAAAAAAAAAAAGATGCAGGGATTGTGGGACAGAATGACGGAGAGCTGGGTGGGAGCGCCGACTCGGGCGATTAGGGTGGATCATAAGCCAGAGGCCGTGAGTCACGCTGCTGGCCCAGGCACAGTTACTGCAGACCTTCACAGCAGGGAAGTTTGATGTGAAGAGAGACCCACCCAGAAACAGACGTGAAAAGAAAACGCCTCGGTCGCTGCCAATGCAGCACCGGAGCAGCAGCATTAAAAACAGCAGAGCGAGACAAAATGCTGGAGATATTTACCTGACATTCATGCACGGAGGCCAAATTAGGGCTGGTAGACGTAAACTTAATATTTTGTGGCATTTAAAAAATAAAAATGTGTTTAGAGCCCAGAGGTTGGGAGATTACCCAAAGATTGGACTCAAGCAGCAAATCTTTACTGAAGAGTACGGAAGAGGATTAGGGCCACCGGGGAAAAAAATAAAATGGTTCTAACTTTAATCTCAGAATTCTGACTTTAATCTCAGAATTCTGAACTCAGAATTCTGAGATTAAAGTCAGAATTCTGAGAAAAAAGTCAGAATTCTGACTTTAATCTCAGAAGTCAGAATTCTGGGATTAAAGTCAGAATCCTGACTAAAATTCATAATTCATAATTCTGACTTTAATCTCAATTCTAACTTTAAAGTCAGAATTTTGAGATTAAAGTCAGAATTCTGAAATTAAAATCAGAATCCTGACTAAAATTCAGAATTCAGACTTTAATCTCAGAATCTGACTTTTTTCTTAGACTTTAATCTCTTAGATTAAAGTCAGAATTCTGAGATTAAAGTCAGAATTTTTTATTTTATATTTTTTCGGTGGCCCTAAGTGAAAAAGTATTTGGCAAAAAAAAAAAATCAACTCAAGTTTTGAGTAACTGATCAAATTATCAATCATTTAATGTTTAAAATTACAGCATAAAATGGACAAAAAATAGAAAGTTAAGAGGAAATTTTGGTATTTTAACAAAAATTCATACAATCAATAAAATCAGGCAAAATAATTTTTTCCTAAAATCTGTTTCTTTCAATAAAAAAAAACTTAAAAACTTTAACAGAAACTGCAGCTGTGAGTTAGGTGAATTTTTGGTTAAAACATGTTTACAGACGTCATAATCCCTCTTACTTATTGTTTTGGATCGTCATGTTGTCTGCTGTTCACAAATGGTCTGAAAACAACAACATTATGGTTTATTGCAATAATTACTGGGACAATTTATCATCTAGCAATTATTGCCATTGTGCCAGTCATATCAATATTTATATTTACCTACGGTGTAAAAGCGTCTCCATTGCTGACATTTAGGGCTCAAACGATTAATCAGATTGAAGTAATCGTCAACTAATGGTAATGATTAATCATTGACTGAAATATCTAGAATAGAAACACCAGATAATTATGAAATACTTCTTAAAGTAAAGCGCCGCTTTGTCCATAACATCAGGGAAAGTTTCTGACACTCATGAATCATCCTGGCATTTTCATATTTACAGGCTGGGAGTAAAAGAACATTTTGGCTCTGAAACTTTGAGTTTTGTCCTTCATCTGGTTCCAAATCGCTGCGGGCGAAAAACAAGATTTTACTGCAGCCCTGAGGAGCCAAGAAATCATAAGATGTGATGCAAGGCAAGAAAAATGACAAACAGGAAGCAGATCACCGGGCAGCGGTTCAACCAGCGGCTTTTCATGGGCCAATTAATGGAAACCAAACGAGAAAATAAAATATTTAGACTGAAATTCATCAACATTTGGAGATGTTTTAGGAAAACTTTTCTTTTAACTGGAAACGCTGGTGGAGATTTACTAATGAAAAATAATTTCATCTGTGTTCACAAGTCATTTCGTCCAGGTCCAAGTTCAGTAAAACAAACATTTTCTGATAATCTGGCTCCACCTTAACCCAGCATCGCTTTGGATTAGAAATCCAAACATATTGGTCTATATCATCACAAAAACAATAAAAAGGTATCTCAATTTTTATAAAGAAGTATGACAATCTACTAAATTCGGGTTTATACAATATTGAAAATAAACATGTGCTCAGAATAAGGAATAAATTACAACATAATGGCATAATGAAGGAGGGCCTGCGGCTAATGGAGAGATGAAGCTCCTTTCACAGTAAAACATGGACAGAAGAAACAGCTCAAAGCTTCTTTTCACCATTTAGTGCACAAGATAAAAACTGCTAGTAAAACTGGACCACAAGTCTAAATCAAGTCTTTAAAAAACTGAAATTTAGAGATGAATTTTAGAAATTTTCTAGAAAAACAACTTAGACGTTTCTGAGTTTCAAAAGTAGAATTTTTTTTAAGATTAAAAATATTTTTACTTTTATAAATTTTCTGAGTTGCATTTCCAACTTAAAAGTTCAAATTAGATTAATTTCAGATTTTTTTCTCTCTCAAATTTCCGACTTCTGGCTTAAAAAGGTCCAAGTGTTTTGTAGAAATTAGTTAATTTTGAGATTAAAGTCAGAATTCTAACATCAAAGTCAGAATTCTGAGATTAAAGTCAGAATCATCTCAAAATAGCACAAACATCTCAAAATGTTTGTGCTATTTTTATTCTTGCATCTCCGATGGCCTTAATTCGCTGTCATACTTTTCTCTAAAAACCAATAATAGTAAATATAAAACCTTGTGCATATCCACCCGTGATAACCCAGAGTCATTTTGTGAGTTTTGCTGTTTCCCGCCCTCCTCCCAGAGCGAACCGGGCCGTCGCAGTCTGTCCATCCATGCCTGGCTGAACAGCGAGAAAGCCTGTCTGCTCTGTGGACCGAACCGGACTGATGAGTTCTGGACAGAGCCGCTGTCTTCTGGCCTGGTTCTACTGTGTGGGTGGTCTGCACTGTGAAAGATGCCAGTTTGAGTGAATAATGATACAAGTTGAACTGAAGCCAGCTGCAACTATATAGAGATTTAGGCTGTAAGCATATGGACAAAATATGCTCCAGATTTCTTCTTCTTCTTCAAGTTGGCAGGAGAGTAAAAACATACTCGGTTTAAACAGATGAGATGATGCATATTATAGGGCTGTGTAATAATATCGATATCGCGATATACATCGATATTTTCTTTCCTAGAAAAAAATCGATATTCATCCTCAAGTATCGTAACGTCCAACTGTCACCTTGTTCACTCACTGCTGGCTTCACCAGGTCATCAGGCTTAGAGTGATTCCTTCAGATGTTCAGGTTAAAAAGGTATCAAACTATTCAGAGCAGGAACTTGGTTCACTTTATTTACTTTACTAATGCATGTCAGCTACAGTTTGGACTGTTTCAACTAAAAGAAACATGTTTTCTCTCCACTTCTTTGATTCATTTTGTCCAGCTGTCCACTTTAAGTCTGTGTCCAACCAGAGCCAGGTATTGTGTAGTTGGAGCTTTTAATCAGTTTTCAGTTAAATTAATTCAGTCCAACTTTATAACAGTCACAAAATGTCACCAAAATCACTCTGTCCCTCTAAAATCTTTCAGAAAATTGCAAAAGTGTATTGAATTGTATCGTTCGCTGAATATCGCAATATACATTGTATCGTGGGCAGAATATCGTGTATCGTATTGTGAGATTATTGTATCACTACAGCTCTAACATATTATTGGGCTCAGAGGAACAGGGATTAATTTAGGGTTGAATCGATTAATCGTGATTAATCGATTGATGAAATAATCATCAACTAATTTAGTAATTGATTAATCATTAACTGGAGTATACAGAGTCAAAGAAAGTCTATTTTTATAACAACAACATATTTGGAGGAATTATTAAGCCACACATTTTGCATTTAAGAACAAACCCCACTTTTGTCAGTGAATATATTTAAGCTATAAAACTTCTCAAGTGGCAGCTTTACTTTCACCTGCTTTGAGCAATGCTGTTATTACCTTTGATGAAATAAAATGTTTAAAAAGGAATATAAGGTTGCTTATATTAACTTCAAAGTATTGCTAGTATTGTCTAGAAGTTTTAGCACCGCATTAATTGCAACGAACTAAATACTAAAATTATATTGAACTAATTTAGTAATCGATTAATCGAGTATACAGTCACTGAAAATAAACTCACAATCAGAGCAGTAATTAAGCCAAAACTGCACACAAAATGCAGACCTTTTGCCTACAAAACTGTAAATTTTCCACCAACAGCTCAAGTGGCAATTTTAGCTCCACCTGGTTCAAAATCCATTAAAAATAAAGAAATCTGTTAAGCACCTTTTGTTATTCAGTTATTAATTGGTTAATCCACAAATATAATCAATAGATCAGTCCTAGACTGCAGTGATGCCAAGTCCAGCAGAAAAGGTAGAGCTTTTCAGATGAAGGTTTTTTTAGCTGCAGACATCATTTGCATTCACTAAAGAAATGATTTTATTGCATTTAAGGCAATAAAATCTTTAATTTCTTATTTAGAAAAGGAACTGAATTCTTTACTTGCATGTTTTTATGCATTTCTGGTATTGGGGAAAAAAAAAAAAAACGCTTACATGGTTAAATTAAAAATCAGCGCAATGTGCAGAATAAACATTAGTTGCAGCCCTAATTCAAAAACACTTTATTAATCCCAGAGGTAAATTAATTGCAGCTCAGACAATTTTCCACCACCAGTTCTTCTCCAACAAGTAAAATAGTGTTTGACCTGATGAACCCTGTTTCTCTTGAAATCTAAAATCATCTCCTTTGTTTAGTTCACATCCAAGACAAGACGACTGTTTCCACACCAGGCCTCGTTTCACAGGGACAGATTATTGCTGTCGCACCACATGCTTCTAAAGCTGTGGACCCACAAACACCAGGCGTCCACACCAACGCAGACAGAAACAGAAAGTGAAAACATCCCTTCTACCAAAGACCCACACAGGAAAATACGGAGGCATTCCCACCAGCCCTGTTTAATATAATCCAACTCCGGTCCGTTTGTCGACAGACTCCGGTCCGTTTGTCTGATACAGACCAAAATAAATGAACACTGGTCCACCTACAAACCTTGGTGCCGGTTCGGTACAAGTGAACTTTGGTGCAGCTTTAATGCATATGTGAACACCAAACACACCATAGACCGCTCCAAAAGCAGGAAGTGAACTATAGAGCGGGGCATTCTGGGTAAAAACAACCAAAACAAATGCTTTAGCCTAGGGCTAGCAGCAGAAATGGCTTGATGTCTTTAGTCAAAAACTAAAAAGAAACCCCTAAAGTCTGATGAAACTCCAATTTTGTTTCCATTTTTTGAAAAATTAAATTACGCTCAGTAGCTGTGTTTCCATTACAAATGTAGGCTAAACTTTGTCAATATGTTAAATCATAATTTCACAAATTTCTAATAAGAAACGTAATTAAAATCACGTCGGTAAGTTTGTTCACGCGATCAGTCATTAAAAAACACACGCTGCACCATAATCCTCCTACTGCTTCCTGTTCGTTTCTTTCTCATGGTTTCTTCCAGTGGCAACATCTGGTTGTTGATCATGTGACTCATGTAATGCGAAAAAAGTGTTTACGTTGCAGTTTTGCAAAACAAACCAATTTTAATGCAGCTAAAAATAACTAAACTTATCCTAGCAACAAAACTATCAAATGATTTTTTACAAAATAAAGCAAATTTTCAAAATGTCAACTTGCGCAATTATATGGTGAATGGAAACATAGCTAAAGTCTTCTTTAGAGGTTGTCATGTTGTTTCCTTCAGTGGTTCATGGTGCAGCGCCCCCACAGGCAAGGAGGAGAACAGTTTCAAATGGGTTTGGCTGGTTTGACACTATGCAGTTAAAAATAAACCTGAAAATGTATTAAATGTTGCCACTTTGATCCCCAACGGAACTGAATGCACCAGATTATGATGTGTGAAAACAGCCTAATGGGTAATAAACTGATGCACAGCTGACTGTCAGCTCTCCTTGCTACAAACAAGCAGGAGGGCTTATTTAAAGTCAAATGTCTCTCCTTCTGACCATACAGTTAAAAACTCTTAACACCACAGGAAATGAGGTTCTAAATTAATTAAAACAAGACACGAGCTGGAACAGGAAGTGAAGTAAACGGTGCAACCATGAAGTCTCAGACAACTCACAGAATTGTCCCAATCTATGCCACAATCTCTCTGTGTTGAGGTAAATTAATCCATTTATCACGAATAATGGTGCTGAAGTTCAGTGTTGTATAAAGTACTGAAATCTCAGAGTCTAGTAAAAGTTTAGGTTCCTCTCCAAAATATGACTTTGGTAAAAGTCCAAGTCATTGACTGAAATGTTACTTGAGTTAAAGTCTTAAAGTATCTAAAACGTCTTGTACTTAAGTATGGAAATTACTGTAAAAATGTATGTACTCAAGTAATGTAATGAAAAGTATAAGCAAAAAGTAAAACAAGGCAAATGCAGTTTAAAGGACATTTTTTATATTTTGGTAAACTTGTCAAATACAGTTAAAGTAATAAACACAACCAAGTGCAGGCAAAATTAAACCTGCTAATAGATAAACCTGCAGGCATCATTTGGTTAAAACTAGGTGCTTTACCTACAAGGTTAACTTAACCTGCTTTACAACTGAACCAGCTTCTGTATATGTGGTTCATGTCATATGGGGCTCCATTTGTAACAGTCGATCAGTAGGTGGGTCAAAACTCCAGCGTTTCTCTTTCTCGCTGTTTTGTAACGAGTAACTAAACCACACATTGAAAATGTATCAGAGTGAAAGTATGAAATTAAATTCGGAAATTTAGTGAAGTAAAAGTGAGAGTTTTCAAAAATTTTCACACTCGAGGAAAGTATGAAGTACTGCAAGATATACTTAAGTAAAGTCGTGAAGTATTTTTACTTTGTTACTATACAACACTGCTGAAGTTAGTCCTTACGACATGAATCCCAACTTTAATGAGTTTAATCCAATGCAAATACTGTTCTGCATGTCTTAGACATTTGAAATTTAATTAAATGGCTTTTTACATACGGACCACAATGACAGCCGACCACAGAATTAAGATAATCAACTTCCTCTGAATGACTGGGAACCAGCCACAGAAACAGGCAGAATCTATAAATCCACCAGCCAAAAATCAACAATTCCTCACGTTTTGGTTCGAGGTCGCAGCTCTTTAACGGGACCGGAGACTTCTGGCTTTAAAGTGATCCACCATAATGCTGCATTCAGGCTGCCCTTGTTGTTGCGACGCTCTAATATTAGCTCACTGCTGCTGAATCCGAGGTGATAATTCATAGGTTGTTCCCTCACTGCAGCAGACGCAGGATTCCCAGATTTATAAAGACTTACAGTTCACAAAACTCTTTATGCAATTAGCCTGGCAAAATCTGCTGAGTTGACGTTATAAAAACTAGAGGTGGGCGATATGGGCTTAAAATGTTATCACATTATTTTGTGGTACTGTTGTGACAACTATAGTATCACAGTTGTCACAATAAATAACTCTCATTTAGTTATAAATAAGAGCTATTTATAACTAAGTTTATTGGAAAGCTGTGGCTGTGTGTCACATCAATTATAGCTTAACAAACGCAAATACTCCTCCTGAAAAACATTTATATTGTAATTTGCTTCTTTAGGCCTCCAGTCACATAAGAAGGTTTGATTTGTGATACTAAAATGCACAAATCAGTGCGTTTAGTCATATTTTCAAATTTTCTGATACACCTTTATTAAACAAAAGGGAGAAAAATAGTAAAAATCTTGACAATTTTAGGTTTCTTTAAACATTAACTGGAATTTATGGTGATAACAATAAATCAAAATATTATCTTGATGAGAAATTCATCACAATTATAAACAACACGATTAATTCCCACCTCTGTTATGAACTAACTTAACTGTTTAACAATTAAAAAAGCTGCATTTTAAATGATTAAACTTTGTTATTTTTTAAGCTGGTAACAAGCGGTAAGTGATACTGTGTGTAACTGATGCTAATTACTTTATTACTGCTGATTAAAAATAGGATTTATTCCTCCAGGTTTCAACTGAAAGCACAAAAACAAAAAGGCAGCAGCAGCAGCAGCTCTATCTTATCTGGAAATGCCTGAAACTTTAATTTATCTACATTTTCCCTTTTTTTCATTAAAACTCCTGTTAAAAGTGCAAACATGGCCATCCTCCCCCTCTCCGCTCAGCTCCATGTGTCACTAACACTTGTGCAAATAAAGACAGATGACTGTGATGGTGGAGTCCAACAGCAGCAACAGGTCTGAACACTGGGAAATAACTGAAAAATAAAACTTATTCTGCTGTTCAGACCCCAAACCCACCAAGAGATTCCAAAACAAATCAAACTGTCCTCCTTCCGTCGTGATGAAACTCAGCTGTGATCCGTAATACTCACTAGGAACCAGAACCGAGTCCAGCGAACCAGCACCGGGTCCGTTTCCGCGGAGGAACCCAGCTGGGGAAGCGGCGACATTAACCGTGGAAGCGGCGGAACCGAGTGGAGAATCCGTGGGCTCGGAAACACGCAGCGCGTCGCGTTCCTTTGGTTTCAGTGTCGTGACGTTACCGGGTGAGACAGCCGGTCCACGGCGGGAGGAGGGGGGGGGAGGGGGAGGAGGGGGGGGAGGGGGAGGGCAGATTAGCGCGGCTCTGAGGAATCCCAAACAGCGACGCCTCTTCCTCCTGTCCGTCCCTCACGTCACAAACCGACCTGCAGGTGTTTTACCTGCACGGTCACGTGACGCGCATTTGACTCTTTACACTTCCTGTTGAGCGGTTCGTTTCCAGGTTTCGGTTTGGTTTCGGGTTTTTTTCCCCCAAATTAAATAATAAACCGGCGGGCAGCGGACATTTAGAAAACGTGTAAAACAAACAGTGATGTGTTCAAGGACCAAAACTGACGGTGGGAAAATTAGAAAACATCCTATTTCTGTCTTCTTTTTTTTTTCCACATGGCTCAAGGCTGTATTAGTATGGAAGCCCATTTCCGCCATGAAAAAAAAGCTAAACAGGAAGTCATAATCTCGACTTTCAAAGTCATAATTTAAATAATTATGACTTTAAATAATAATAATTTCGACTTTGAAAGTCGAAATTTTGTCTTTGAAAGTCGAAATATTGTCTTTGAAAGTCAAAATTATGACTTTGAAAGTCGTAATTATGTCTTTGAAAGTCGAGATTATGACTTCCTGTTTAGCTTTTTTTTCATGGCGGAAATGGGCTTCCATAGTGAACAGTGGTGGAACTAGAGTCAAAGTGTCTCTCCTTTATTTGCATGTTTTCATTTTAGTCTTTAAACTACCAGAATTTAAAAGTTTATTTTTGTTTGTCTGATGTCATCAACTATAAATCAGATAATCTGATCTGTGACTCAGTACTTAAGTAGCTTTCATGGAATACTTTTTTTAATCTTACATGAGTAACTTCTTACAGAGAGCACATCCAAAACAAACCGTGATGCATTCAAGGACCAAAACTGACGGTGGGAAAACTAGAAAACAACGTATTCCTGTACTGTTTCACATGGATCAAGTTTCTAATAGTCAACAGTGGTGGAACTAAAAGTGGGTAGTAACGAGTTACATCTACTTGAGTACTTTTACTACACTGTACGTTTTGCTACTTTTGACAAAAATTCATTGAGATAGACAGACATATGTCTGTATACAATACCTTAATAGGCCTGTTGCGATAACAGATTTTGCTGGTCGATTAATTGCCTAAAGATTTATTGGCGATAGGTTCTGCATCCCCAAAACCAGAACCAAACGAGGAAAAGCAGCATTCAGCTTCTACGCACCACAAATCTGGAACAAACTTCCAGAAAACTGTAAAACAGCTGAAACACTGAGAGCCTTTAAGTCTCAAATTAAAACCCACCTGTTTAGAGTTGCTTATGGCTAAATTGCGGGTTTTGATGTCTGAGATTTGAGAATCCTTGCAAGATGTCGCTCTGCTAAAACTCTGTTTGAGGAGGGCAAGTCCTCACGTGGATCCATGTTTTTAATGTTTTTATCTTTACTTTTAATAATGTTTTTAATCTTTTTCAAAATCTCTCTTTCTCTCTCACACACTGTTTATTCTGTTTTTATATTATGTAAAGCACTTTGAAATACCTTGCTGCTGAAATGTGCTCTACAAATATAATTTTATTACCAAAACTGACGGTGGGAAAATTATAAAACAACATATTTCTGTTTTTTTTTTTTTACATGGATCAAGGTTGCATTAGTGATCAGTGGTGGAACTAGAGGAAAACTGTCTCTCCTTTATTTGCATTTCTTTTTTTTTTCATTTTAATCTTTAAACTACCAGAATTTGCATATAAGAGTTTATTTCTGTTTGTCTGAGGTCATTATTTCTAAATACAGTATAAGTCAGACAATCTGATCAGTAACTCAGTACTTTATCTTTTAATCTTAGATGAGTAACTTCTTACAGGATGCACATCTAAAACAATCTGTGATGTGTTCAGGGACCAAAACTGACAGTGGTAAAATTAGAAAACAACCTATTCCTGTGGTTTTACTGGAATAGGTTGTAATAATTAACAGCGGAAACGCGCCATCACCTTCCAACTACTTCCTGTTGTCGTCTTTTTTGTCGTTTCCTCCAGTGCTAACATCTGGGTGTTTATCATGTAATGCGGAAAAAATAATTTTCCATTGCAGTTTTGCGAAATAAACCAATTTTGATATGGCCAAAAGAAAAAAAACTCATCCTAGCAGCAAAAACATGATCAAAAACGTATCTTTTTCCCTAAATTGGCGTGTTTCCATTAAGCAAATGTATTTTTGAAATATCAAATTGCACAATTATAAGCTCAACTGAAAAGCAGTTAGTGCTTCAAGTGAGTAGTTATGTGTAGATCAGGTGTTGCACCTTAACATGTTTTCTCAGAAAATGCTTGGTGATTTATAGGAACGCTCTTTGTTTTGTTTTGGTTTCATTTTTTATCGTTGCGTTTGGTCTGCACATGTTTAGGTATAAAACAAACGGGGTAATCATTCGATATCCCAGACCAACGAGGCTGTCCTGGATATTTTCAGTCAGAAGACGTACCAGAAAACCATAAAAACAAGAATACGTTCAACTTCCAGCCTCGCAAATGTGTATTTAGCCATTAGGTAATGACTCCCTCTTACGCAACAAGCGGTGACAGTCTGCCTCAAATTAGCCTGTTTATCTAATCAAAGCATGCTGCTGTGAAATACCAAGTCTGCCTGTTAATATAAGCACATTCATCACCAAACTGAGCAAAACACAGACACAGCCAAGGACAAATTACAGAGCATGATGTCAGAAACGCAGTCAAACCGCTCCAAGGATTGTTTGATTTGCTTGAGTGTGGATGCAATCAGATAAGCAAAACCAAATAGTTTACAAAGACACAAATTAATGACTGAATGAAAAGTTTGGTTGTTTAATGAAGGAAACTGGTGAATTTATTTTCAGGTGCAGCAGAGAGAAAGCCTGTTGACGTTCCCGAGCAAAAATACGGCAGAAACTGGTGCAGCCGACGTATCAACGGCAGAGACGCACAACGCTGCCAATCCGGAGGCCAAGTTCAAACAAAGCTCGCAGTGTTGCAGCCAATGAGGGCCGACTTTCAGGCGCAGGTTGTGGAATGTTGAAAGGTCAATGATGAAGGCAAGCAGAGAAAGTAGAGTAAATGAGTACACAAGCTGACTTCCACACATTTCAACACTTTCTGACTGTGCCTGAGGAAACCTTTTCCAGATTTCTACACACTGAACAACAAAGAAATACTTTTAATAAACCCCAAGGCAACTTTAAATTGATTATAAACTTACCTGTAGGTTCCAGTGTCAAATGTTCTTAAAGCTAATTGATCTATGAGAATGTGTTCTTGCATTATTATGTCATTGCATTACTGGAAAATGTTTATTGCAATCATTTCTAGGACAATTTATCATCAGTAAAATTTGTCATTGTGACAAGAGTAACTATTGATTATTATGTTTTGAAGGAAAATTTTTGTTTTGTTGAGACTTCATAGTTTTTTTCTGTTCTTTGGAAAGTAAAGTTTAATGATGTACTTGCATTATCATGTCTCTATTGTATTTGTTGTAAATAGTCTCAAATGATTATATTATTGTTTATATTTATCAGTTTTGGGACTATTTATGTCCAGCAAAATTTGTTTTTGTGACTAGCTTATGTAAACAATAGCAAATTCACATTTACTGCACTAAATATTTTCCTTGACTTTCAGACCTGTCCAGAAATATTACATTTTTGACATATTTATTAAACATGTTGTACATCTTTATGCCTGTTTGCTCATAAATCCTAACATTTTTGAAGGAGAATTACCAAAAATACAGTATTTTCAAAGATAAATGAATAAAAATAAAAATAAATAGAAGTAACCTTTAATCTGCTGTAGCTATTGATAATCAAAAAGACCAGTTTTGTCTGAATTTGGGCCTCAAGAGTTAACAACTTTATGACAGTAAGTGGCACAAAACAAGCATGGGAAATTGACTATTAAAGTTCAGGATAAGGAGCCAACTAATAACAACCAAACACTTCATCCTCAATCTAGCATAAAAAAATTCTACCAATTTAATAAAAGTTTTACCTTCATGTCTCTTGACGTCCTGTTGAAACCCATTTAGACCAAACTGCACTACAGAAACTATTTGAAATATGCGTAAAGTGAAGGATATACAATGTATAAGTAATAAATGTTGCATGAAACACACCTTCTCATTGTCAAAAAGTAAATTAGTCAAAAGATCAACAGAAAAATGCTTTGGATTACAGATAAAAATACTACGTGCCCTCGATATGCTTCGGTGAAAACAAACTACGGTGAGTCATGAGCGACTGAAAATGTCGTATGAATTTCCAGACAACAGGAATATCCACTTAGCAGTAATAGCAGATCCAGAAACGATTTCTGTTTCAGCAGGAAACAAATACCGATTCTGAGAGGAGAGGAAGAAACAGGACGGACAAGAATCGGCCGAGGCCCGATACTGGCTAATTCATTCTTAGAAACAGATTAGATTTATTGTTTATAAATACAAGAGATACGATAAAAGTGACAAAGGTACTAAAGTTGTTCGTTTGAGCTAATTATGTGCTTTTACTCCAAATAAACAGCTGGTTTAAACATACCACAAACACATCACAAATTATTATTATTATTATATAATTTCACTTTTGGATCAAGATAGTTTTAATTTAATTTAATTATCATTTGTTCAGACAGATATATGTGCTCACATCAGTCTCACGGCGTACTTATGTTGGGAGTGCAGATAGTAATAATAATCAGGCTGCTGGTAAACTGTCAGAGCTTTGGGAATGGTTTTCAGATAGATTATGCTAGGAATACACGATCTGAATGGTGTCCGGTAGAAATCTGGACTGTGATGGAGATCTGTAGTCTACTGGCTAACCGCGGTAAATCTCATCAAAACAGAGCAGGCGGGAAGCAGCGAGGTTGAGGGCGCAAAGGGCAGAAAGCATCAGTTATCTGGACCAGGTTTAGGTTTAATGCCGACGCTCAGGAGGAGCGCAGCAGATGTCACGGTCAGAGTTAAGCGAGCTTTAACACATACAAATATATGCATTACAATCAATTAGTATCTGATTTTTTTAATTTCTACAGTAAGTTTTATAGGAATCATATTGTGGTACATATTGTTACCACCACCCATTACAATATATATTGTGATATGAATTTTATGCCATGTCGCACATCCCTAGTTCAGGCTTGAACATTTTTTGTTTAAATCGTGCTACATTTTAAGAAATAAAATTATTTACTAGCATCTTGTTCGTCATATATTTCTTTTACCAGCTTAAGCAGTTACTAACAGGACAGTTTTTTGATTAATCATTAGATTAATCGCTAAATGACTCAAACTAATCTATTGAGAAATCAGGCTGAATTTGTGACCCAACTGGCCATAATCCCGAATGGTGTCCAGTAAATATGTGAGTCATGGTGGCGCTGTCATTACATAATGTCATGTTGTAAACAGTTACCAATGAGGGTGTGATCATCACCTCTCTCATTAGGAAAACGCAGGCGTCATGTGATCTCAGATTTAAAGACAGTCCTGAAAAGTGCTGCTCTTTAATCAGACGCGGCAGACATCATGTGACCCGTGAACCTGCTGGGAAGCTGCCGCTGTGCTAGAAGGGATCAAGTAAAGCCGTGTGAAGATTACTCACAGTTTGAAAATATTATGTGAAGACAAACAGAGAGATTCTTTCAAAAGAGTCCTACAAAGGCGGGATCCTGAGAAATAATCTAGGAACGAGTCGAGTCTCATCCAGACTACCGAAAGCTTTCGTTTCCCCCTCTGAAACCCGACCGGAACAGAGGTGACGCGCCGCCACCATCCAGAAGTCTCTCTGTATTGTTTCTGTTAATCCTCCGTAACACTGGGAGACACAAGCCTCAGCACGATTTCACAGCCAGAACGGGAAACGACTGCAGAACAAACATTTGCTGAAGCCAAAATAGGGACAAAGAACGAATCGGCCGTTCAAAAAGAGAAAAACTACAACTCCCTTAAAATAAAACACAAGCTGCTGGAGGAAAGTAGGTCAGGTTATTGTTCTTTTACAATAAAGTTCACATTTTGCTTCCTCCTCTACTGCTGAGATCCATATTTACACACATTAAGGGAAACGCTCCATTAATTTGCTTTTGTGTGTGAACCAATTTGAACATTTATCTTACCTAAAAAGAAGGAATCTGTTTATGCACACAAGCAGTAATGTCACAAAATCAACCAAAATAACGTCTCACACAGATGAAGAAATGCAGGTATAATTTCAGGGCCGAAACGATTAATCATGACTAATCAATTATTTAAGTAATCGTCAACATTTTAAATTGATAAGTAATTAACTAGAGTACACAAATTTGCTGAAATAACAGTAATTAAGTCAAAAAATATACATTTAGAATTTATACACTAAAAGGAAAATACTTAATTTGATTTTGTCTGATCTAATAAAAAAATTATTTAACCCAAATAACATCTCACTTTAATAAAGATGTAGAAATGAAAACATAATTTTAGGGCTGGATTGATTAATCGTGATTAATCAATTATTGAAGCAATTATCAACTGATTTATTAATCAATTAATTGTTAACTGGACTACACAGACTCAGAAAAGGACACTTATTGAAAAAACAACATACTCAGAGCAGCAATTAAACCAAAACTGGACAAAAATATGTTCATTTTGCATTTAAGGTATACAGACGCTGTCTGTAAATATGTTCTACCCAGAACTCCTCAACTGCCACCCTGTTCAAACCACGTAAAAACTCAAATCTGCTACTTAGCACCTTTTGCTATCAAAATAATAATCAGTGCAAAAATGTGTCAGTCTACAAATTCTGCAAAATGTGCCAATTTGTTACCCGATTAATCATTCAAATAATGAATTAATCGCCCCAATAATTCATAGAATAATTGATTACTGAAGTAATTGTTGCATAATTTTCCTGCTTGCTTTGCTCTGCATCATTTAGCAGTGAGTAAACGGCTCCTTCACGTCTTATCTGCTGCAGCAGCAACAAAGGGAAGCTTGTCCTTCACCTTATCAGGCCTAAAGTTTCAGTGGATACAACAATAACAACCTTGTTGCATTTTCCTCGACTCGCGTTGCTCTAAAACTCCTCATTCAAGTTTGCTTGTGCTTGCAGAAGCAGAAGAGACAATAAAAACAAACAGTCTGATGCTCATGTCAGTCAGTTAGTCCATCAGAGAAGACGACAGGCGACCCGTCCTGCAGGAAACACATTGGATTTTGTCTAAATCTGCTGCAGGAATCTCCAGCATTCTTTGCTTGGTTTTATTTTTAAATCGAATAGATTCTTCAGGTCTTGTTTCTAGGGCTGTAGTGATACAATAATCTCACAATACGATACGATGCACGATATTCTGCCCATGCAGGGTTTCCCCCAGTGTATTTTAAGCATGGCGGCCCGCCATGCTTTGCTAGCCCCGCCGCCAGGCTTAGCGTTGCGCCGTTTCAGCTGTTTGGGATTCCCCTCGGTAATTTCCCCTCAGAAAGCAGGCGGAGAATCCCGTGCTTTTTGATTGGCTGGCTGTCACATTCAGCGATAAGCTCCCAGTCGGGGGAAACCCCTGATTGAATCGCACACCGTGATCCGTAAGAGAGTTTCCAAAGGCATCTGATCTGTTTCTTACTCATTTTGCTGCTTGTGGCTCGGTGTTAGCGCACAAGTAATCGAGAGCTTCCGGTTAAAGGATTTTCAAAATAAAAGATCCTTCAGATTTAAATAACACGTGAAGCGGAAATATTTAATTATTTGTTGCGCGGCCCGGTACCAATTGGTCCACGGACTGGGGGTTGGGGACCACTGTGTTACAATACTTGCAGATGAATATCGATTTTTTTTATAGGAAAGAAAATATCTATATATACCACAATATCGATATTATTATACAGCCCTAGTTTACAGGTGTGCAATCCAGCATAATCAGGATCAATGTCTTCGATGATCAGAGAGCAGTTACTGTCCACATCTAGCCTGGAAGATTGATGTGATCTCTGAGCAGCTGCTTCGTTCCAAACCTGCTGAGTATTTTCATCTCTGTTGTACAACCAGGTAACTTTGGAGCACGAGGGAAATGATGAAGGACTGTTACAAGGTAGAACAACATCATCCCCATCTGTGTGATAGAGATAAAGCTGTCCTCTGGTTCCTTCAAGCTGAAGCACAACGACCAGAACCAGAACCAACATCTCCTGTCCGTCTATCAGCTGCTGAACTGAGACTTTTCTCTGCTGCAGATCTGAAAAGACTGATCATATTTCCTCTTTGTGGCTGAATTAATGGTTGAAATGAAATTTATATCAACACCCACCACATTTTCCGTCACTTTGTCTTATCAACTTTATTGTTTCTAGAAACCACCAAAAACAGCAAACAGCATAAACTTCAGTTAGACATGGACATTTAAACGACATTTAACTCTTTCATGCTGTAACATTCAAATCAAGTAAAGTGAACCATGTTTTAGCTGAAGGATCTGCTGGTGAAGAACATAAAGAATATTAAAGTTTAATTTCCTGCTCTTTAGCTGTATATTTTTTGTACAACTTGTTCTCATAACACCGCATTATAAGGTGCATAGAATAGACGCTACAGTAGAGGCTGGAGTTACGTTATGCATCCACTAGATGGAGCTGCACTAAAGGGAATGTCAACAAAACAGTCCGACTCGGGTCGGCGAGGAGAGCCTTCCGCGACTGGGGAAGCATCATGAAGCATGTTGGTGGAGAACATGGTGCTAAATGTCCTGCAGACGACCTGATTATCAGGTCGGTAGGTAGATGGGTGAGTGAAACTTTATTAATAGATTACAAACCAGCGTTCTGACAACTATCCCAGCATGCACCACGCGCTTCTTCTTCTACGGGCGAAAATGAAGTCGGCGGCTGCTTACCGTAGTTGCTAGACCTGTTGTGGCTCAATATTGGTCCATATATAAGGCGCACCGGATTATAAGGCGGCTTTCCTTGGCTTTTGAGGAAATTGAAGGTTTTTAGGTGCGCCTTATAGTGCAAAAAATACGGTAAATAAATAAAGATCACATGACCAACTCATTCTTTTTTATTTAGTGTTGATTATGGCTAATAATTACAGTAATTTAGAGTCAATAAAGTAATTTTAAACATAAGATGACTGCTCTTTTCACTGACCAGGGCTTGAAGATGGTGCTGCTGTTTAGGTGTGATGTATAATGTGAGAGAACAGTGACCCCTGCATGCACCTCTGGCATCCCAGGAATGTGCTGTATGAACCCAGCACCAAACGGACAACTTTACTGAACTCCCTCCACTCACTGGAGACATAAACGATGACAGGCTCAACATGAACACAGAGCATGAAAGATTCTGTAGCTGATCCAGAACAAAAAACACTAAAAGAGAGCAATGCTACAAGCTAACACTATGACACTAGCTGCTTTTCATGACAAATGAGTGCAAAACTCAGTTAATATTCCTCCAATGTGAAAAACCCCCACAATTTCGCAATTGCAGTGTTTCAATTGAAAAAGAAACTCGATTAAAATCATAAGTTTGTTAATAAGTTTGTTCACTTCCTGTTGTCTTCTTTGTGGTTTCTCTCAGTAGTAATATCCTGTTGTTCATCATACAATTCATGTGATGCAAAAAAAGTGTTTCCACTGCAGTTTTGCAAAATAAACCAATTTTGATACGTTAAAAAAAAACACTTCATCATCGCGCCAAAACATTATTGACAAGAATGTTTTTCAAAATTGCCATTACTCCATTAAGCAAATTTATTTTTGAAATGTAAGATTTTCCAATTATATAGTCAACTGAAACGCAGCTGCTGATGTTTGAGAGCAACTTAAAAGGTCAGTAAAGCAGTAAACTTCTCGGTCGACATAAACTAGCAACTTGCATTTAAATATTAGCTTCACGTACACCAACAGTCCAGTAACAAGTCTTGATACATTGGAAGATCACGATTCTCTGATTTAAACCCGGAATGCTCTGTTCTAACCCCCACAATGCTCAATGATTAACACAAGAAAATGTTAATCAGCTGTGCAGCGAACAACTAGTGAAGCATTGACACAAACCAGTGTAACTTTGAATTCACAGTGGCAATATTGCTGAAAATGTAAAATTCGTGTAATAGCTGCGGCTTTTTCCCCCAACAATCAAAGGCTACATTCGTACAGCAGATAAAATCCAACCCAAACCCGACATTTTTCCCAAAATCTGACCAATATCTGGCTTTTTCACACCAATCTGATTGGTCCAATTACAATCTGTGTAATCTTTTCCAAAAATCCGACTTGTGCCACTTCCATGTATGGTTCTCTACCAGATATGTGTCCACAGCCTGAAACAGTTATGTCGCGTTTTATCCAACTTTTATGTCATTGACGTGAGACATGCATCATAATTCTGAACAAAAAGAAGCCAAACATAGAAAATCTGTATGTAAACAATGGCTGAATATCATCACATTTTCAACCATCGCTCAACCATCTTAAATGGAATAAAAATGTCAACCTTGTTGTAAAAATACGAAAAAAAAACAAAACAATCTACTTACTTTTTACTGGAGTTAGTTTCAAAAGTTAAAATGCTAAAGAAAGACTAACTGGAACCGCTGTCATCACTGCAATATTCAACAAACTTGCCATCACAACAGCAAGTATGAATAAAAATCCCTTCCTTTCTACATGATGAAGCACCTCTAATGCCTTTAGTTTTGTAAAAAAAAAAGAAAAATTATAATCTATAATTTATTCTCAATAAATATCAGTTATGTTTCCTATAAAATGGATGAAATTGTAACATAAAAAGAAACTGATGTTTGTAAATAACTTTCTTTAAGAACTTTAAAATTCTGGTTAACAAAACCCAAAACAGATTGAGATCCAGGATCTCCAGCTCAACTGTTGTACCTCTTGTGATGTCATCGACCTAAATACTGACAGAAGCAGCATGGTGTTTTTACAACATGTTTTTAAAAGACATTTTTAATCCTTTAGTTGAAATCAATACTTCAGTACTCAGCTATGTTTTTCTCGTCATTGTGTTTTTGTTAGTACAAAAAGAAAATACGCCTTTGGGCCAGTAACTTTAAATCTCGTAAATCCTTACATAAAAACACGACGTGTACATCGTGTAAGAGGAAACCAAAATTTATCAAATCGTTAAACTGTTAAATGACTGATGAGACTGTCAGAAATCTAACACGGGCAAAAATAATTTGCATTTTACCAAAACCATCGTAAATCTGGAAGAGCAGCGCAGCGACATTACAGTAATGTAGATAGAAACACATCCTAAAACCAGATTATTCGGTCATATATGCTGCAGTTACGTTCATGAACAACTTAGCACGTTTATCTCACGTCATTAATATCAAACTGCAAACTTTACATCAGGTTGTGAGCGAGTTTTCACTAAATCAGAGAGCAGAGGCTGCCCTGCCTGGACAGCACTGAGAGCGGCTAACGTTAGCTCCTGTTAGCTCCTGAACGCGGAGCGCAGAGGCAAAAATAACCTTTAATACTTTTATTAAACCCGAAGCCGCTAACTCACCCAGGAAGACACTGAGAAACTCTTTCCGCTGCCTCGAAGGGGAGTCTGTAAACTTTCCCTGGCCTTAGTGGAGCAGGAGCGGGATAAGTTTGGGAAACTGTCTGACATTAGCTGAAGTCTCTTACTTTCCCAGCGCCATGTTGAACAGGGAAAAGAGTACATCCGGGACACTGGGGCCGAGCGTCACCATGGAAACGGAGCAGCGTCGGCCAGTCCTGCCTGAATTATTCATGCGATTTGTGTCGTATTAACCTTTTCATCCCTAACGTTTTCATTGGCTTGTGGAGGTTTATTCTGATAAGCTCTATTGTTTTAATTTATATGAAATCAACATTTGTTTTGATCATGAAGGTCAAACCACCAAAAAAATGTGTGTTTGTTCGTTTGTTTGAAATAATTACAACAAACAAAGCCAAAGCAGACAGGCTAGATTTTGAGCTTTATTTTTTTATAATGTTTGCTTACTAGTTACACACAACTAAGCGGCTGATATCCATAGTTTTTGCTGTTTGTTTATTTAGTTTTTCCTATGACAGTTTCATTGTCCTATGGAAGAGGATTAGTGCCACTGGAAAAAAATTACAAATTCTGAATGTTTTTCTGACTTTATTCAGATTTATTTATCTCAGAATTCTGACTTTAATCTCAGAATTCTGACTTTAATCTCAGAATCCTGAGATTAAAGTCAGAATTCTTTTCTTTTGTCTTTTTCAGTGTCCCTAATCCTCCTCCTTATTGTCCCTAACTAAAAAAGTTGGGGACAGATTCTGGATCGAAACAGTTAGACTTTGAAATTTTTCTAATCAACTTCTGAAATTAATCTAAAAAATAAATACATTTTAAAAATTCCTAAAATAAATTCCCCAAGGTATTCCTTTTTACTTTTACTTTTTGAGCTCAAAAAATTCCTCTATTTTTCTAGAAAATTGCTGACATTAATCTAAAAATTCCTGAGATTTTTCTCACAAATTTGAAACTCAGATTTGTTTTCTAGCAATTTTTTTAGATTAATCAAAAAATTCTCAGTTTTTCTGGGGGAAAATGTACTCTTCCTTTATTTGTTCCTGTGCTTTTCAGTAGACTAACACTTTCCGTGGCTTGACAGCTGTTTGTTTTTATTAATGCTGAATAAGAGTCACGGCTGTGTGGAAACTGGTTCAGAACCAGCAGAGAAACAGATGTCGCTGATATGACAGCGGCCTCCTCCTCTTGGCCTGATCTCCTGCTGCAGCTTTGGAAACAAACAACATTTTAACGAGTCCAGAGCTGATAGGAAACCAGGAGACGAAGAAGAAAAACAAAATGGAATATTTATTTAAAGTTTGTAACAGAGGGAAGAACGATCTCTAATGATTGGGTTTAAACAGAACAACATGTTCATGTTTCTGATCAGAGATCAGGCTGGAAGTTTGTTCTGGTTCTGGAGGAGGAAGAGGAGGATGATGATGATGACAGAGACACTGTGTGTCTGTCTGCGCAAAACAATACAGCCAGAAACACAGTGTGCTTGTTAATGAGAACCAACAGATATGTTTTTAATTTGTGTTATTGTCCCTTTAATGGAAATCAAAATTTTAAAAATCACTTTAGATCTCTTCTACCGCGATTCTTTATACATCATTAAATAAAGAAATAAAAGAAGAGGGAAGAAAGAAAATAAATTAATAAATCAAAAGAAAAAGAAAAGGAGAGAAAGAGGAACAAAAATAAAAGAAGGAAAATAAAAACAGGAAAGAACAGCAGTAGCGTCAGATATCCAACATGACCTCTAGTGGTCGAATCCTCGCATTGCACCAACTGCCTCGCCAGTTTCCGCTGAGCGACACAAACTCAATTATTTTAATAAATATATAAACATAATAGTAGCATTTTTGACTTTCAGAATGTTATCAAACTTTTATAATCGTAAATATTTTTTTTAAAATATATTAATTAAAGTTTCCAACATTAGATTAATGTTCTAAAATAACATATTTCAGAGGAAAAATATTACAATTTATTCTCAATTCAGTTCAGTTCAATTTTTTAAACATCCTAATCTTTACAAATAACAAAGAAGCAATTTATATTATATATATATATATATATTATATATATATATATATATATATATATATATATATATATATATATATATATATATATATATACATTATATATATGTATATTATATATATATATATATATATATATATATATATATATATATATATATATATATATATATATATATATATATATATATATATATATATATATATTTATATATATATATATATATATATATATATATATATATATATATATATATATAAAAATCCCTTCTCGCCCTCGTGGGTGGTCTCTCTCTCTCTCTCTCTCTCTCTCTGTCTCTCTCTCTCTCATCCTCTGACCTCTGACCTCTACCAGAGGCCTGGGAGCTTGAGGTTTCCTCCAGTATCTTGGCTGTGCCTAGTGCTGCACATTTCTGGACTGAGATGTCTGATGTTGTTCCTGTTTTAGCCGCTGCTCCAGTTTGGGGGTTTCTGCCGAGGGCCCGATGACCACAGGCACCACTGTGGTCTTCACCTTCCAGTTCTTTTCCAGTTCTCCCTGAGGCCCTGGTATTTCTCCAGTTTCTCATGCTCCTTTTTCCTGATGTTGTAGTCACTTGGTATAGCTACATCCACCACACGGCTTTCCTCTGTTCTTTATCCACCACCACAATGTCGGTTGGTTCGCCATTACCATCTTGTCTGTCTGGATCTGGAAGTCCCACAGGATCTTAGCTCGGTCATTCTCCACCACCTTTGGGGGTGTTTCCACTTCGATCTCGGGGCTTCCAGTCCATATTCTGCACAGATGTTCCTGTACACTATGCCCGCCACCTGGTTATGTCGTTCCATGTACGCTTTCCCTGCCAGCATCTTGCACCCTGCTGTTATGTGCTGGACTGTCTCAGGGGCCTCCTTGCACAACCTACACCTTGGGTCTTGTCTGGTGTGGTAGATCTGAGCCTCTATTGCTCTGGGTGTTTAGGGCCTGTTCCTGTGCAGCCAGGATGAGAGCCTCTGTGCTGTCCTTGAGTCCAGCTTTGTCCAGCCATTGGTAGGATTTCCTGATATCAGCCACTTCAGTTATTTGTCGGTGGTACATCCCATGTAGGGGCTTGTTCTCCCATGATGGAACCTCTAGCCCTCATCCTCTGTTCCCATTGCCTGAGACATTCGCTGAGCATATCATCCGTTGAGGCTTTGTCCTTGATGTATTTATGGATCTTGGATGTTTCATCTGGACAGTGGCTCTCACACTCACTAGTCCTCTGCCTCCTTCCTTACGGCTCGTGTTCAGTCTCAGGGTGCTGGATTTGGGGTGGAACCCTCCATGCATTGTTAGTAACTTCCGAGTCTTAACATCCGTGGCCTTTATCTCTTCCATTGGCCAGCTGATTATTCCGGCAGGGTATCTGATTACTGGTAATGCATAGCTGTTTATTGCACGGATCTTGTTCTTGCCATTGAGCTGGCTTCTCAGGACTTGCCTTATTCGTTGGAGGTATTTGGCTGTGGCTCCTTTCCTTGTGACCTCGTCGAGGTTGCCATTTGTTTGTGGTATTCCCAGGTACTTGTAACTGTGCTCTATGTCTGCTATTGTTCCTTCTGGGAGTGAGACCCCTTCTGTGCGGACGACCTTCCCTCTCTTTGTAACCATCCGACCACACTTTCTAGTCCGAATGACATCCCAATGTCAGTGCTGTATATCCTGGTGGTGTGGATCAGTGAGTCGATGTCTCGCTCACTCTTAGCGTACAGCTTGATGTCATCCATGTAGAGGAGGGTGACTGATTGTGGCCCCATTCTTCAGTCGGTATCCGTAGCCAGTCTTGTTGATGATTTGGCTGAGGGGGTTCAGGCCTATGCAGAACAGCAGTGGGGACAGAGCATCTCCTTGGTATATGCCACATTTGATGGACACTTGTGCAAGTGGTTTGCAGTTGGCTTCAAGGGTGGTTTTCCACAGCCCCATCGAGTTTGCAATGAAGGCTCTTATAGTCCTATTGATGTTGTACATCTCTAAGCATTCATTGATCCAAGTGTGTGGCATTGAGTCATAGGCTTTCTTGTAGTCTATCCAAGCAGTGCACAGGTTGGTGTGTCGGGTTTTGCAGTCTCGGGCGACTGTGTGGTCTACAAGGAGTTGGTGTTTGGCTCCTCTGCTATTTTTGCCGATGCCCTTCTGTGCCGTACTCATGTATTTATCCATGTGACCACTTATCTTAGCCGCTACGATGCCTGATATGAGCTTCCATGTTGTAGAGAGACAGGTTATTGGCCGATAGTTGGATGGGATTGAACCTTTGAGGGATACTTCTGTATCAGGATTGTGCGACCTTCAGTTAACCATTCAGGGTGAATCCCATTTTGTAGCAGCTGGTTCATTTGAGCTGCCAGTCGCTCATGGAGGGCAGTGAGTTTCTTTAGCCAGTAGGCATGGATATGTCAGGTCCTGGTGCTGTCCAGTTTTTCATACCGAGACTCTTTCTTGGACATCTGCCACAGTGATGGTTACTGGGGCTTGTTCAGGGAGGTTGCTGTGTTCCTCTCGTAGAGAGGTCAGCCACTTTGCATTGCTGTTGTGGGTCGCCTCCCTTTCCCATATGCCTTTCCAGTATTGTTCAGTCTCCAGCCTTGGTGGGTCTGCTCTGTTGTTAGTGCCCTGCCATTGAGAGTACACTTTAGCTGGTTGGGTGTGGAAGAGCCGGTTAATCCTCCTGGCTTCATTCTCTCTTGTGTATCTCTTCAGGCGGCTGGCCAAGGCTTGGAGCCTTTGTTTGGCAGTTTCGAGTGCTTCAGGTTATGGACATCTGGCTGTACTTCTTGTGTACTGATCTATTCATTGCACCCCTTTGGAGCTCTGACAGTTGGCTCACTTCCCTCCTTGTTATCTTGATCTTAGCCTCTAACCGTCTTTTCCATGGTGGGTATTGGGTCTCATGATTGCTCTTATAGCCAAGCATCTCAAGGATCACTGATGCTGAGTTGTATATCAGCTCATTGGTTTCTGTTATGGTGTTGGTAGGGATCGTTCTCAATGCCGCACTATATATATATATTATTATATATATATATATATAATATATATATATATATATATATATATATATATATATATATATATATATATATATATATATATATATTATATATATATATACAGTATGTGTTTTTATTTAGTATAAAACCAAAGAGAATGTAAAAAGTTAGAAAAACTAACATTTTATTGACTTTATATTTTGTGTCCATGTTGTCTTCATTCATTCAGGCTGCAGGCTGAGGCTCAAATGTTCTGCACCTGAAACCGAAAGGTTCATCCTGGTCGCGTCCCTCAGGTGATCCGATCTGCTCTGAACTCTTTCATCCCTGAATCAGAGAACCGATTAGTGCTGGGATGTGAAGCTTAGTGTAAAAACAAAACAACGGTTAGGAAATGGTCACAAGGTTACAGACAAAAAAGAAGGAGAGAATTTCAGCAGAGAAAACGGTTAAAAGAACCTTCAGCTAATGGCGGAGAGAAACAAAAAACCACTGTCATGGGTGGCTTTGCTAGCTTGCTTAGCTTAGCATTCACAACAGGCCATGCTAGCTGAAATAAGGTGTCTTCTAACAGGTTTTCATTCTCCGTCTCACACGGGTCGATCCCCACAGCAGCCATTTAGTTCATGTATCTTTCTCCTGCACATTGGTTAAGAGTGCCCACATATTTTCTTTGTGTTGGTCCAGAAGCCATAGTTCTGCTTTGCTTGCCTACCAAGATGGCGCGAATCACTTCCTGTTCAGACTTGATATCAGATCAGTAACAAAACATCCCAGAAAAAAAGGATTTCTTGCAGATGTGGAGAAACTATTGGTTTGTTTAAATCAGGTATATACATCAAAAAGCCCAGTGTTAATGTAACTCTGAAGAGTGTGGACTATATAAACACTGAGAAAGTGTTAATATCAACTCTGTGGGAGTTAAATCAACACTTGGTGGAAATTATGTTGTTAACTCCCACAGAGTTGATATTAACACTTTCTCAGTGTTTTATAAAGTCCACACTCTTCAGAGTTAAATTAACACTGGGCTCTTTGCTGTGTAAAAAATTATTTTCTTTAGCTTTTTTTTATTTTATTTTTTTAGTTTAATTTAGGGCTGAAGAAATAACACAACTAATTTAGCAATCGATTAATCGTTAACTGAAATACACAGACTCAAAAAAGTCTATTTGCTGAAGGAACAACACAATCAGAGTTGAAATTAGCTCAAAGCTGTACCAAATATAAGCATTTAATATTCAAACGTCTTGGACTTTAGATGTTTTCTACCCAGATTTAACTTCACCTGGTCCAAATCGTGCTTCTATTAACACTATTTACTATCCAATTATTAATCCGTTAATCCAGTCAGTAATCAATAGATCAGCCCTGCACTGTCCTGATGTGAAGTCAAGCTTTTCACATGTTAGTATTTATGAGCTGCAGACGCATCCTTGGCTACAAATTATCCAGTATTTACGTGCTGGAATAATTGTTTATTTGCATTTCCTTCATCATTTCTAACATTTAAAATAACTTTAAATAGTTACATCAAAGATCTGCAGAAAGTGCCAATATTTATGATTAATCAGTTAATCTTCAGAATAATTGATTACTAATCTAATGGCTAGTTGCACTAGTTTTTTTTTAAACATCAATTTTATGGTGTTTTTTTTTACTGCATTAATTGTTTTTATCTGTAGTACATTTCTTTCCTGTGGAGAACAAAATCAACCTTTTGTTTTTATACATTTTTAGGCTCATTGTTGCTTATTTTTGGTGAATTATTAGCACTACAGCTGAACAATGAGCAGGATTGAAAGAGAAAAAATCCTTCCTTTACCAGCAAACCCTGCACCGAATCCCCAAAACATTTGCAGCTTTTAATTTGAACAGCAGATTAAGATCAGCATCAATGAATGATGCAGAGCCTGCACTTTATCTAAGTCGCTCCATTTGCGCTGCAGATGTTTGCAGGAGAGAAAAGGAGCAAACAGTGAAGCCTTGGAGCCGTTGGGGGGGATGCAGTCTGCAGCAGAGGGTTGTTGTGTTTCTGTCGCTGCTGCAGTCTGAAGCTCAGAGATCTGCTGAGTCATGCCAGGGCTCTCAGTCTTCAGGTCACAGCTGCAGAACCGCTGCTGAAAACTTCAGCTGCTGCTGATTTAATTATTGATCGGAGGAGGCGCAGCCACCTCCCGGCAGCTGCACACGGCTGTGGCTGAGCCGGAGCAAATAATGCATGAAGTTAAAATCTCCGGAGCAAAACATGATGAGATTTAGAGCAGGCGTGACAGGCGGTGACAGGAGACTGGCTGAAAAACATCGCTCTGGTTTCACTGGGCCTGTTAGCCCCTCTGTGATTCCAACTGAAGGAAAAGGCAAAAACACTGGGATCAATGGGGTCTAATGCAGCACAGCATGCTGGGAAATCAACATTTACTCTGCATTTTATGTTAATTACTCTGAACTTTTCAGGAAAATATAGGAGCTTGTTATAAGTCAATAATTCCTTTATATTGATGAAAAATGCTGGGAGATTATTTTGTGTATAACAAAAACATTTTTACCATATCAGTGAAATCATCTGCCAGGGGAAATACAACTTTTAAAAAATATTAAGGAGTTATTTGCTTTACAGAAGCTCCCATATCTTGCCTTTATACCATTAATCTGCTAACTAGCATTAGCATTCACAACGTGCTATGCTAGCTGCATTGCCACAACGAGGGGGTTACTTGTAAGTTAGTTTAGTCTCATTTTAAGTGTAAGATATTTGCACTAGTAAATAAACACAATTACTTGTTAAGATTTTGCAGTGTACAAACTGTGAAATTAGCATTTTCTGTTTCCTTTGTGTTTTTCATTAAAACCCGTGTTTGTCTTGCACTTAGTGTTACATTTGGGTAATTTTAGAACCCAGTAAAGATCATTTCTTTAAGTAAAACCTTAAAACATGTGTATCAAGTTGTTCTTTTGAAACTAGAAACATCTCAGATTGGAAGCAGCATCAAACTGACGTCAGCTGCCATATTTCAGCCAGCAGCTCGTCTGTTTCCCCTCATCTGTCCTCCACAGTGAGAACAACACACACACACACACACACACACACACCACACACACACACACAGACACACACACACAGTCTGGAATAAATGCATAGTTTATCATATCATAACAGTAAATAAAACAGTCTGGTTACATTTAATGCAGTCTAAGTTATAAAGTGAGGCGAACAAACGGTGTCATCAGAATCAGAGAGTGACACTGCGTTGTAATATTTATGCTAATTTCTGTGAGGCAATGCTAAACAAAAGCAGCGCTAAAAACGATAACAAAAGGTTCAACATCCACTTGGTTTAGGCTACAGCTCCTCCTGGTACCTGAATGAAAACGGCTTCCTGCCGTGCAAAGAAAAAGGAAGAAGGCAACCGTTCTGCTGCAGGGGGGGACAAACGTCCGTTCGCTTCTTTCTTATGTTATTAAAAAGTTGCAGGAGTTTGTTGTCTTCCTGGGTCGAGTCCAACAGATGCAGAGATTTTCCTCCTGTGTAGATTTAAAGTGTCTTAGTTTCAGCTCTTAAAACACGGGCGTCCAAACTGTGTGCAACATGGGCCAGAATACAATGTTGAAAATACCCAGGGGACCATGTTGTTTCTCCAACCGGATTACTTTGTGATATATATATATATATATATATATATTTGTTGCAATATTTTAATGAAGCAAAGTAGCAACGTTTTTTTTGTCTTATTATAATGTGGACATTCTCCTAAACTGGCAAAACACAAAATCTTACCACGTAATTATGGTCTAGCAGTTGCTAATGCTAATATCTTAGGACACTTGAAATAAGGCAAAACTTAAAGTAACAGTTCAGCAAAAATATTAACTTGTTTTAAGTCAACAGTTCCTTAATATTTATGGAAAGGTTCTAGTTCCGATGGGAAGTTATTCCACTTATTTTGCTAACAACGGACACTGCACCGTTACCTAGCAACCCCAGCCAAGCCCAGCCCGTAACCCAGCAACCCAGTTCTAGTTCCGTTGACAGATTATTTCATAATTTGCCATGGGAACTGGTAGTTTTTCATCAATATTAAGGAATTATTGACTCAATGAAAAGACAAAGTTATTTGCACTAGAAGCTACACCAAAATGACTAGATTTTGTTTTTTGAGGTGGAACTTTATTTTTTTAATTTTGGTTTAGAATTTTTTTTGTCTATTCCTAGCAAAACAAATTAGAACTTTAATCAAAAAACAAGTTTATTAACAAAATAAATGTGCACCAGATTTTTTATCTGCAGGTACTTACTATGAAATTAAATGTAACACTTTCTATTATAACAGAATTAAATTCCCTAAAACATTTTTTTTAATTACCAAATTTGTAGCTTTCTTTAACAGTCAGGGGTCACACAGAATTGTTCCAAAGGCCACAAATGGCCCCGGGCCACATTTTGGACACCCTTGCGTTAAAGCATGGGTGGATTACTCAGCAGCAATAATGGTTGCTTTTAAAAAACTTCTACAAGGAAAACAGCAGCATCAGTCAAGACGCTTTGTGGATCAATTCTGCTGCAGAGAATGTGAATATTTAGATATTTCAGAAGAAAAACGCTAAAAAACTTGATCGTTTTTATTTTTCAAAGGTTTTTCACTCCAGATAATGCTGATGCTACTTCGCTACCTATTTGTAAGCATAAGGAGTGGAAATGATGTGACATTACAGTCCTTTTCTGTCCAATAAAGACTTAAAAAGCAGCAAGTTTTTAAAACACTCTACACTGAAAAAAGAGAACAAGTGATCCAACTTTAAAAATTAAGTTTATCCAAGTAAATAAATTAAGTTTATTCAGTTTTCATGTTAAAGAAACATAAATAAAGTAAGTTTGACAAACTTAATTTGATTTGAACTAATCTTTTTTCTAAGTTGGAGCTCCAGTCTTTTTTTCAGTGTAGTTAATCCCAACCATCACAAGTTTTATGGGACCCACTTAGCTTGACTAATTAAAGCCTTTGTCTGTTTGCATTGTTGGCTTGACAGCTAAGCGCCAATCCTTTTGGGACATAGGGTGACTTCTCACCAGCCCTGCTTCGCTCGCTGTAATCCAACTCCGGTCCGCTTTTCTAAAAACTTTGGTTCTAGACACAGTTTGAATGCATAACTGGACCAAAATAAGCTAACTCTGGTCCGCCTACAGACTTCGGTCTCGGATCGGTCAAAGTGAACTCTGGTGTGGTTTGAATGCATATATGTACGCCAAGCGGACCGAAGACCGCTCCAAAAGCAGGAAGTGGACTTCTGCGCAGGGGATTCTGGGTAAATACAACAAAAAAAACCCTGCTAATTAGCGCTAGCAGGAGAAATGGCTTATAGTTATTTTTTGTTGTTTTTTTTTTACTAAAGACAAAAGAAAAATCCTCAAATCCTAAAATCTGACAGTTTTGTTTACATTTTTTGCGGAGAAGGATATTGGTTTCAGTGTTGTCTTCAGATGATTTTGTGTCGTTTCCTTCCGTGGTTATTGGTGCAGCGCCCCCAGAGGCGAGGAGGGGAACAGCGTGGTGTGAAAGAGAACCGCACCAGCTAAAAATATAGCAAATGTTGCAAATTTGGTTCAATATCAGGTGGGAAAAACACATCTGAGATGCAGACCGCTCCAAGAAGCAGGAAGCGGACTACAAAGCAGGGCATTCTGGGTAAATCCAACCAAAACAAATGAACGAGTCTAGTGCTAGCACGATCTTAAGCCAAAAACAAAAGAGAAATCTTAAAATCTGATGCTACTCCATTTTTGTTTACATTTTTGCAGAGATGGAAGTTGCGCTCGTTGTCTTCTTCAGAGATTTTTGTGTCGTTTCCTTCAGGGGATCTTGGTACAGCGCCCCCACAGGTGAGAAAGGGAACAGGTCTTTCAATTAGTTTGGATGGTTTGACTCAGTGTTTCAACTTTGGTTACCTATCACGTGGGAAAACACATCTGAGATGGAAACCACTCCCAAAAGCAGGATGTGGACTACAAAGCAGGGCATTCTGGGTAAAAACAATCAAACCAAACATATTGATCTTGTGCCAGTGGGAGAAGGGGCTTGTGGGGTTTTTTTTAAACCAAAAACAAAAGAGAAATTAAAATTACTCCGTTGTTGTTGAGTATATTTTTGTGAAGGAAACTCGGCTCAATGTCTTCTTCATGTCGTTTCCTCCAACGCCGCCACAGGCCAGGAGAGGAACTGTTTTAATTACTTTGGCTTGTTTGACACAGTGACCTCAGCAGCTGAAAATGTTGTATTTTTGTTCCCCAATCAAACCGAATCAGGTGTTTTGTGAAGGATCTCTTTTGGGAATCCTCGTTCTGCATCCGGAGGGACTTCTGGGGCCTTTTGGACCCCCCCGGCGCCCAGAGGTTCGGACAAACTGACTCCGGCCCTGGCTTAAAGGTCGACAAAAGGGGGGCAGCATCCGGACTCCTAAAAGTCCAAAAATGACGTTTGTGTGTCTGTTCGACGGGCAGAGTGAGACCCAGAGGGTTCGGGGATAAAAACGGAGCAGCTCCTCCATCCGTGCAGAATCCTCTCCATCACCCCGCAGCCCGTCAGGTGTGTCAGGTTCACCAAGTACCGCGTCCCGCGCAGTCATCCGAAGCGCGGCACTCAGTCGGTGCGGTTCAGCGCCTCGGTGCTGTTCGGCGCCTCGGTGCTGTTCCCGGACGGAGAGTTGGATTTCCAGAAGAACGCGTAGTAGATGGCCAGGATGAAGGCGGCCACGGACACGCTGCAGAAGTACGCGATGGCCATGGCCACTTTCACCCAGATCTTGGCCGACATGTTGGCGTGTTTGGCCCGCAGCTCTCCGGGGTAACTCGGCCTCCGCTTCGTGTCTCCGTTCGGCGTCTCGGAGGAAACCCCGACCTGCCTGCCGACCGCCTTCATCTCGGAACCAGCGCTGGAATCTGCTCCTCAGATGGATGCGGTCTGTTCATTGGAGTCCGCGGCGGTCCGGACGGGTCTTCCTCGGGCTCCGGTGCCGGTCGCAGGGCGAGCGGGTTCGGGTTCGGGTTCGGTCCGCGGGACGCTGCAGCTCCGTGACCCCGCAGTCCTCTGTGCGCACCGGGCAAACTGAACAAGTCACTGATGCTTTTCCAGGCATGAGCTGCATGGGACCGCTGTGAAGCTGCGGGGAGCCGCGCAAACAGCTTCCGGTGCGCGCTTTCAAAATAAACGAACTGAAACGTGTCGTTTAAACCAAATTATATGGAGCTACATCGGGACGAATTAGTTTGTTCAAAGACAAAAAATTATACTGAAAAAAACGAAGTTTTGATACTGGAAAAAATATTTTTAAACAGAAAAAATATGAAGCTGATAAAAACGTTTTGAAACCTAAAATAAAATGTTCGGAGCTTCTTTTTGAACAGTAGTTTATAAAAAGTTTACATTTTTTTCTATTTCAGATCGTTTTTTTTTTTTTCTTTTTAATAAATTTTATGGCCCAATTTATAACCATAAGGATTACAGAAATTTAATGTGCAATTTACAAAGAAAATAAAAAATGAAAAATGTTTCATAAAGAAACATGAAAAACAAAACTGGATCTTTATTTTTGTATTCTTATGGGGACATTTTAACATTCAAAATGTCGTTTTCTAGAATTTTCATTTAGTTACATATTGTGTTTATTTTTTTTATTATTTTGTATAAGCTGCCAATAATTGTATTTACTATCACTGTTATTACTGTTTAAAAAAGGCAGCATCATGTATTTCAGGCATATAGTACCATATCATAGCACCATCATGTAGGTATGTAACCATCAGTTGCTATGAAAATGCTGTGACTTGGAACAAATTTAACTTTGTAATTGAATGCCTTGAAATTGGACCTCTGTCTCTTTAAGAAGCTCAACAACAACATTACTATAATGTTTTAAATTTTTGGTAAGGGAATATAATTATAAGATTTTTTAAGATAAAAAAAATAAATTAGAACAGAAATTATACAGTATAACATAAAGCTCATAGAAATCAATTTCAATCTAAACTTTCTAAAATACTTTTAAATCAATCATATTTGAAACAAAGTATATGTACAAAAACATAGAAATATGATAAAAAATGAAAAATTCAACAGCAAAAAAACTTAGGTTTTTGCTGTACATTGGTGCCACAAGAAATAATTGAACTAAATTTAAAAATGCAAACAATTAAGTAATAAGTAAATAAATTAATAAATAATGCAAATTCATACAGCTCCATGAACAACATGACTAAATAAGTGATATTTAAAGACTTTATGGCTTTTACAGTTGAAAAGTTGCACTTTAATTATCTTTAACCAGAGATTGTTTGATAATGTTTAAGATTTTATTTTGAAAAGCAGCCGGCATCATTTCCTGCCTGGCTCTTTGCGTTTCTGTTCGACTTGACGCCGTTTGGGTCGAGGAGGAGCCGAAAGGACGCAACTTCCAGCTATTGGGTCCCAGTTTGGGAGAAACGTCCCGCAGCAGAGACGAGCCGCTTCGGAACCACAGAGGTTCTGGTTCTGGTTCTGGTCCGGGAGGGAAAACTCTGCAGTAAGGAAAACTACAGCGAAACAGACAAATCTGAGCTGAGCTCCGAGGTTCATCAAATAAACAGAAATGATAATAAAAAACGTTGTTTTTAACTATAAGCACCGATTTATTTAACTCATAAATCAGAGATTTGCTATTTTGGAGCAGCAATTATCCTAATTAGAGAAGCGACTGTTGTTCCTCATTAATCTGTGGAGGATTATTAATCTATTTCTAAACTCATTTTTCATTCGACGGATTACAAAAATTGAGTCACAAGTTGAAAACAATAACAAAAGCAGATTTTCCAGCAAATTCAACACCAAAATCGATTATTCTGATATTTAAATAGAGGATTAATCAGATTAATAATTTAACCACTTCAGCTTTTCTATACATTAGAAACACATTCAAATATGCAAATAAGATGACTTAATTTTAAATAAATTAAACATTCTAACAGAATTTCTTATATATAAAAAGCACATCTGCAGATTTTTCATGCAACCACTTAAGTTTACTTTGTGCAATAAATAAATGAATGAAATAAATGCAAGTTGTTTAATTAATTTTCTAAATAAAAAAAACACTATATTACCTGAAATGCAATATACAAATAGTCGATGATTTGTTACAATCCGCAGCTTAAATATGTTTTTAACATCAACATATGAAAAGCTGATCTGATCTGCTGGTCAAATTTTTCTAACTAATATTAATCAGCTACCAAAATGTCCAAATATGATATTTTTAATATTCATTTTCTTTTTTACAGAAAGGTTGCTGCAAATAATCGGTTGTAAAGTTGATTGATCATATATGATCAACGTATCGGTCGACTTACAATTAATCGACAAGCAACAATTTTCTTAAAAACCCGAGTTTTCTCTCGCATCAAGATTTCGGACTCTTCCCATAACATAATGGGCTAAACTGTTCATAATATGCTGAATTAAAACAAAGATGACATTTTAACATTATTTTACATCAGTTGCTTTAAATGCTGGCTGAATAAACAGACAATTGTGGTTTTCTGACATAATTAAACTTAGACATGTTTAGAAAATAAAACAAATAAGTATGGAAGAGAATTAGGCTCACCGGAAAAAATAAATAAATTCTGACTTTAATCTCAGATTTCAACTCTGTTATGGAAAGAGTCCGAAATCTTGATGCAAGAGAAAACTTGGGTTTCTGAGATTAAAGTCAGAATTCTGAAATTTAAAGTCAGAATTTCAGAATCTCAAAATTCTGACTTTAAATCTCAGATTTCTGACTTTAAATCTCAGATTTCTGATTAAAGTCAGAATTCTGAGATTCTGACTTTAATCTCAGAATTCTGAGATTAAAAGTCAAAATTCTGACTTCAAATCTCAGGTTTCTGATTAAAGTCAGAATTCTGAGAGTCTGAGAGTCAGAATTATTATTTTTTCTTTCGGTGGCCCTAATCCTCTTCTGTAAATAAGGAACTTTTAAGTTGATGAATATAAAAATAAGTGAAATTTTTAATTCCTCATGAACACCGAGATATTCACACAGAATTACAATCTTTAATTTTTCTTGAAGGGATGTTAAAACTTCGCTTCCAGCTCACGAAAGCTCTAAAACATATCAGCCTTGTTTATTTTCTACTTTATCCCCTCATTGTTTCTTCTTAGCTTCGCAGCACATCGGTATTTTCTGAATGAGATGAAACTTAATCAGCTTGTCGAGAATTTATATTTCAAAACAAGACGCATAAAGTTACATTTTCATCTCAAACTGGATTCTGAACATTTTTCTTCCCAGTTCTGCTCCGGACCCGCCGCCATCTTTAATCCTGTGTCAACGGATCGCTTCAAAATGACGACCGGCGCCCTCTGCTGGATGGCGACCAAACTACACCACTACGAGAAGGTGGTCCCCAGGACCCAAACTGTCCACCCTGAGGGTCTTAGCTGGCAAGCAAAAACTACAGGTGGGCCACAAAATTCATTTAATTAAAAATCAAAAACAAAACAAAAAAACTGTGATTTTTTTTTAGCTTCAACTGCTTGGCAATTATCAAAATTTTAATGAAATATCCAAGACCCAAAACTAATTTGAATCCAATGAACCAGTTACTACAGTTACTAATTGATTGTTTGTATCCTTAGTAATACTAACCATCCTTACATTTGGAGGAAAAACCATCATGACTCTGACGTATGGTGGCAGCAGCATCATGCTGTGGGGCTGGTTTTACTGCAGGAGGAATTGGTGGACTTCATAAAATACATGGCATCAAGTGGAAATACTGATGCAACATCTGCAGAGATCAGGAGAAAGTTGAAGCTTTCTGAAGGTTTTTGACATGGCTTGTTTTCCATTCACCAAATAAACAAGCAAATGAAAACAGAAAAAGAATGTTGTGGCTTCATCTCACTTTACTCGCTGTTTGGATGAGTAAAGATTTTTTCTTCTACTACTGGAAGAATCATAGAAGAAAAGAAGAAAAACAAGTTTTACCATAAAACGAAAGGAATCAACTTTACATGCTGGATTTAGCAGAAACAGCCGCAGAACATAAAAAAGAGAAAGAAGGATGTTGGTTTCAGTGTCGTCCTCAGACGATTTTGTGTCGTTTCCTTCCGTGGTTATTGGTGCAGCGCCCCCAGAGGCGAGGAGGGGAACAGCGCGGTGTGAAAGAGAACCGCACCAGCTAAAAATATAGCAAATGTTGCAAATTTGGTTCAATATCAGGTGGGAAAAACACATCTGAGATGCAGACCGCTCCAAAAAGCAGGAAGCGGACTACAAAGCAGGGCATTCTGGGTAAATCCAACCAAAACAAATGAACGAGTCTAGTGTTAGCACGATCTTAAGCCAAAAACAAAAGAGAAATCTTAAAATCTGATGCTACTCCATTTTTGTTTACATTTTTGCAGAGATGGAAGTTGCGCTCGTTGTCTTCTTCAGAGGTTTTTGTGTCGTTTCCTTCAGGGGATCTTGGTACAGCGCCCCCACAGGTGAGAAAGGGAACAGGTCTTTCAATTAGTTTGGATGGTTTGACTCAGTGTTTCAACTTTGGTTACCTATCAGGTGGGAAAACACATCTGAGATGGAAACCACTCCCAAAAGCAGGATGTGGACTACAAAGCAGGGCATTCTGGGTAAAAACAATCAAGCCAAACATATTGATCTCGTGCCAGTGCAGAAGGGGCTTGTGGGGTTTTTTTTTAAACCAAAAACAAAAGAGAAACTAAAATTACTCCGTTGTCTATATTTTTGTGAAGAAAACTAAAGGAATCAATTTTACATGCTGGATTTAGCAGAAACAGCTGCAGAACATTAAAAAAGAGAAACTGTGGCGTCTTCGAACCCAAATTCATGATTTTTATTCATCAGATCCCAGACACAAAGACTTTAAAGCAATCAGTTTGTCGTTTTGTCCTCAAACGCCACACGGCTGCTCAGATAAAACACCATTTACAGACGAGGAAAAACCCAAACAAACCAAATAAAAACCCTCTTGGTCTGCTGAGGTATGAGGGGAGACAAAACACACGTACTGCATCCGAACAATACATCATTTTCAGGTAACTTAAAGTATAAAAACAAACCTTTAGGCAGTGTTGTTCTTTGCGTCGCTGTGGCAACAAACTCAGACATAATTCATGGATGAAGAGAAAAGAGGAACTGGTTTAAAGCAAAACATGATTGTTCAAAATTAAAAACATGACTTGATATGATGCAACATTTAATAAAAAAAAACTAATGATGTAGTAAAAACAGACTTTATGATTTAAATCCAAGCAACTCAATAGCTGTGTCCGGATTCAGGGTCTGCATCCTTCGAAGGACTCAGGTCTACGTAGGACGGGTCCTTCGACGGCCGGGAATAAACTTTAAGAAAAATACCTGTGGATCCGGACAGGTGTGGCCTTCACCAACTGGCCCCGCCCCCACCTCAGCGTCACTCATGTTGCCTAGCAACAGTGGCAGCGTGAAGCAGAGAGCGGAGAAGATAAAAACACAACGGAGCCGAAGTTTGTTTATCAGTCATTCATTACTGATTTCTATATTATTCTTCACCTTTTATAGTAAAGGATGTTCCATAGTAAAAAGGAAATCTCTTAGTTTGATTCTAAAATGTTCAAATGTGTACTGCACTTTTCTACAAGAAATACAAATTATTCATTTATAATACTCTCCACATCGCAGATAGGTCATTATGGTTAAATAATCCTATTATGTTTGAAGGTTTAGCTTTAATTAATCAATCAAACCGATGTGCTCTGCTTTGAAATACTTTATAAATCAAACATTTTCAACCAAACCTGTCTGAATAATGTCGGTGTTTAACTCCCACTCATTGGGGAAACTAGTGGGAGTTTTTACAACTATATGCCCAGAGTTGGGCGTTTTCTCTCGGTACCGAACCTGGAGCTCCGGCCAGCTGGATGCTAACGCAGCGGTACCAGACAGGTCCGAAAACGTCAGAGCAATATTGCATTTAGGTGATGTATTGATGAACTGAGCAGATATTTGAGATTTACACACTTACATTCTCGCCTAAAAACATTGAACCAAATCACGTTGTGTCATTTAAGGTGCTATATAGCTAAATAACTTGTCGCTAATCACCGCCATGGACGCTCTGCCTGAAGGCCCAGTTGGAACCCGCAATGAATTATGGGATATCATGGACTGTGAAGGATACACCGGACCCATCCTTCAAATCTGGGGAAAAGAAGATTCATTTGAAGGAGTCTTTGAATTCGCCTTGTCGCCACGCTATGACGTCATCAACCTACAAATCCGTCCTTCGAAGGATCCAGACCCTGAATTCGGACACAGCTAATATTCAGCATTTCAGACTCGGACGCCATGTTGTCTCCATGAAGTGGTTCTGTCAGTTTACTGCATCGTTTACATTCAAAACCTTCCAATCACTGTATCTACTTTGATTTAATTTACAACAACTTTTACTGTGGATTTAAAACCAACAATGACGCTTTAACCTGAGAGCGAAGCTTTGAATCAACTAGCTTAGCATCGCTAGCGGCTGCAGGTGACTTCATGACGTCACCAAGCCTGCCTTTTCTGCAAAATTGTGAATTATTGTAACATGATCTGGTCATTTCTAATCTAAAAATCTGAATTAAACTCACTTTGATGAAACTCTGAGGTTTGCCCCAGACTAGATTATCACGTGAACAGAAAAGATGCTAAAAATGCTCCTTTTTACACAGATTTCAGTTCCTCAAACAAATTTGAAGTGGGACAAAGATGAGAGCAACTAAAAATTGTAGATTTAAACACATTATTTCATGTAATAAATGTGAAAAAGCTGTGATTTCTTTTACAGATCTGGGCTCGTTTCAACAAGCCACAGCCAGACTTTAGGTTGACGTCTGGTTTCTCTCTCGCTGGAGAAAGAAATCCTTAGTTTGTGATTAAAACATTCAGAATACTGAAGAAACAGATGGAGATGTGACCAACGATGCTTCAGTGGATCAGGATGATCCAAAGTCTTCAAACCAGCTGAGAGCGACCGGTTGGTCCATGCGTGTAAAGCTCCGTCACTCCTCTTCCTCATGATGATTAAAGTCATATTTAGATGTAAACCTCGGTGCCGCCAATGTTTCACTCCCTCTCCTGTCCGCATCAACCTGGAGGTAGAAACATGAAGAAAAGGATCAGAAAAGGAACCAACTGGAGCAGCGAGACTCGAGTTAATCAGAGCAGAACGGCAGAAACAATTAATCAGATTAACTATCATATTAAACCATCACAATTAGTGATTGTGATTAACTGGATTGTGATTAATTTGATTTCTTGTGATTAATTAATGCAGTAATTCTGATTAATCATGGTTAATACTATTAATAAATGCCAATTCATTGGTGATTAATTGGACTGGTAATTTGCTGAATAAACAACAAATTCAGGACAGTAATTAAGCCAACACTGTACATAAAATACATAAATTTTGTAATCAACATAAAAACCCAGAACTCCTCAAGAGGCAGTTCTTGCTTCTCTTGGTTCAAATTCTGTATAAAAAATGTATTAATCAGCTTCTGCTATCAAATTAATAATAATAAAAAGAATCAACAGATCAGCCTCACACTGCATTGATAAGCAGAGAGAACTGAGCTTTTGCTATTAATGACCAAGTGTTCACTAAAGGAATTATGTTTATAAACTTAAAAATGAATTGCATTATTGGTTTACTTTCATCTTTAAATGTATTTCTAATATTGTATAAAAAAAGCTCAAGAGTTTAAGGAAAATTCTGCACAATGTGCCAAGTTTATTTATCAAAAATAACTGTCAAACAATCGATTAGTGGTTATAAATGATTGTTTTTTAATGGTCCTGGAGAGGAAACACACAGAGAGATCGTCATCCAGCTGTAAAACAACATCCTGGCCCTGTCGTCAAACACCCGTCTGATTTGAGCTTGTTGGAAGTTTTAAAACAACTTTTCAGATGCAAATTAGAGAGAATGTCTCATTAGTAAAGCCGACTCAGTGAAGGAATGAAGGACAGGATGGCGGCCTGAAAGGAGAGCAGTTTTCTTTACTGCTCCAAATACCACGTTACTGAATCTTCAGCTAATCAGGGGTGTCCAAACTTTCTGCCACAAGAGCCAAAAATGTCAAATCAAAATCAGTCAGGAGCCAAAAAAAATAAGAAAAAACAAACAAAATACTGACTTTCTCTTACCCATTGAACAATAAACTACTTGCAATAATTGAATAAAATAGTGGGAATTATTTGTAAATTTTAAATGTTTTTGCTTAGAGTTATCAGGATCTGATGTGACAAAGGAAACCCAGGGAGTGAAATGGTGGAAAAAAAAAAACAATCCTAGATTTTCCAAAAATTAAAAATTGAGAAGCCAAAAATATCAATTAAGAAAACAGATTTACCACTCAGCCTTTATAAAACCTATAAATCTCTAGGGCTGTAGTGATACAATAATCTCACAATACGAACACAATATTCTGCCCACGATACGATATATATTACGATATTCAGCAAAACGATACAATTCAATACACTTTTGCGATTTTCTAAATGATTTTAGAGGGACAGAGTGATTTTGGTGACATTTGACATCTGAAGGAATCACTCTAAGCCTGATGACCTGGTGAAGCAAGCAGTGAGTGAACAAGGTGACAGTTGGACGTTACGATACTTAAGGATGAATATCGATTTTTTTCTAAGAAAGAAACTATCGATATATATCGCGATATTGATATTATTATACAGCCCTATAAAGCACCACATCTTTAAGACGTTTTAATCCGCTTTTCTTTCTGACAAACGTTTAGCGTTTCCCTCCGCTCTACTTTAGGCGGGAATCACCATAGCAACCAGTGTCTCTGCTGCTGAAATTGGATTCGGAGCTATATTGTAGCTTTTGCTTTTTATTTTTTTAATTCCTGAAAGTTTTTTTTTTGTGTGTACATTCGCCTGTCGCCGCTGCCAGATTGTTGAGCGAGAAGAAAACATGACGAGATTGAATTGAATCAGGCTGGAAACGCCTCCCTGATATCTGCACCATCATCGCTCCTGCAGGCTGCAGCTCATTTCCTCCAAAGGAGCCGTTTAAAAGCTTTAATTGTGCCTCTGATTTCCCTGGTTTCCTGATCCCCACCCCACCCCATCGCAACACAACACACACACACACAACACACACACACACACACACACACACACACACACACACACACACACACACACACACACACACACACACACACACACACACACACACACACACACACACACACCAGCTGACATAACACACACATGAGCTCAACTGACTTCTGCTGGAAATCACACACCAGTTACCAGAAGCGTAAATGCAATCAGCCTTCCTCCTTGTTCCAAAGAAAATAGAACAATGTCCATCTCCACCATGTTACGGTGTTATTGCTCAGGTTACATGTTTTAACAGTCAAATTTTTGCCAGTGAGTAAATATCGAGTGAGCTGTTAGGAAGAAAATAAAAATGGCTCCTGAAATCAACAAGTTATTTAAACTTTTGAAAATTATTCACACCTGAGGATCCAGTAATATAGTTTTAGTTATTTAAAAAAATAAATCAAGTTGAAGATAAAACAAAACTAATTTAAATGTGTAACTTTCACATTTCACGGTAATTTATTGATAAATTTAAATTTGCCATATTGTTTAAATACCTAAAATAATGTGTTTCTATATTTGACATAATCAAAGTAAATATTAATTATCTAGAATATCTTTAAAAGGGACCTTTTATGCAAAATTCATATTTTGGACATTTCTATGCTTTCCTTCGAGTTTCTACTGCTTCTAAAAAACATTTTAAAAAACACTCAGTTCATGTTCTTTGGTGTCTGGAAAAAGGGCCACTTCAAAAACCTCACACTGTGCCGTTACCTAGCAACCACAGGGAAACTGTTACCTAGCAACCCAACCCAAGCTCCAGTATGTTTGGTGAGTTTGTTTTACTGCTGTACACTGCAAAAACAAATAAACTTACAAGCAACTTCAGCAAACAGAAGCTGGTTTAGAGTCAATAATTGCTTAATACTGTTGAAAAAGTTTATTTCATTTATAGCAAGACATTTTTTCTATTTAATAACTGAAATAATTTGGCAGTTTAACAATAACATTTTTATAATTCAAAGTTTTTACATACATCAGTACTAAGGAATTACTGACTTATAACAAGCTCCTGTTTCTTTTGGAAAAGTTTCTTGTAAGTTTTGTTTTATTTAAAGTTTACCAAGACATTTGCACTGTAGAATACATTAAAATGCTTGGTGAGATTTTGTGTTTTTGCAGTGTACAATGCCTGCTGGAAAATACATTGTAGAAACTACTTGCTGCATTCTTGTTTGTCGTGAAGGGGGCTCCACTTTTGCTTTTCAAGGATGTAACGTTGTGTGGTGGTGCCTCTGTTTGCAGCTACTTTCATATGAGAGTGTAAACGTTGAGTTGGGGGTGTGGCCAGCAGCAGCTTATTTGGATTTAAAGGGACAGAGGCCCTAAAACTGCTCAATCTCAATGAGCAGACAAAAATCTGATCATCTAAGAATGATTTTATACAAAAAATTCATAAAACAAACATGTTTTGTATAGACCGTATCTTAACCTGTTAAAATGGGTCACCTTTAATTATTTCTTTTTCCTTATATATATAAAGTTTTGCACTGTGGTGTCGCGGTACGGGACCAGCCGGTACTTTAGGGTCGGAGAGTTGGACTGACACTGATCTAGTCTAGATGACGGTTTTGGTCTGGAGATTCCTTCACAGCAAATCAACTCCTTTTTTGGACAAGCTGCCGTCTGAGCTGACAGGAGCTATTTTAGACCCGACAGAGAAAACAGAAACAGCAGCTAAAGACAACGGCTCTAAATCTAAAGTTGTTTCATACAAAGTAAATCTGTCTGTAAACTATCTATTCTGTATTTCAACTCAAAGTAAAGAAATTATATTTTTCCTGAACATGTAAATGGTAAAAAAAAAAAAATCCCCCAGAATAATTCTTGTACATTCACAGAAAATGTTTGAGTGAAAGCTAACCTAAAACAACGACTACAGATGGACCAGGGAAACGTCCACTTTACACTCAGGCTGGTGTCACACCGGATATTCTGGTGGACTCGCTTTTATTTCAGAACAAAGTTGCGACATTTGTTACATTTTCAGTTGCTGTGGTTCTATTTCTCTCTAAACCGAGTCAAACCAACCGAACCCTTTGAGCGACCTGTTCCCCTCCCCGCCTGTGGGGGCGCTGCACCAACAATCACTGAGGGAAACCACAAAAACCTCCGAAGAAAAACAATGAGCGCAACTTCCTTCTTCAGAAAAAACATAAACAAATCAAATTTTAGGAGTTCTCCTTTGTGTCTAAAAACCAGACCAGCGTTGGACTCCCGATGTATCGGCACCGACATGGGAATCGAACATTATTCATTTTTTAACACTTTGGTATTGGCCTGATAAAACTGGGCAACAACTAGGGCTGTATAATATCGATATCGCAATATACATTATATTTTCTTTCTTAGAAAAAAATTGATATTCACCTGCAAGTATCGTAACGTCCAACTGTCACCTTGTTCACTCACTGCTTGCTTCACCAGGTCATCAGGCTTAGAGTGATTCCTTCAGATGTTCAGGTTAAAAAGGTATCAAACTATTCAGAGCAGGAACTTGGTTCACTTTATTTACTTTACTAATGCATGTCAGCTACAGTTTGGACTGTTTCAACTAAAAGAAACATGTTTTCTCACCACTTCTTTGATTCATTTTGTCCAGCTGTCCACTTTAAGTCTGTGTCCAACCAGAACCAGGTATTGTGTAGTTGGAGCTTTTAATCGGTTTTCAGTTAAATTAATTCAGTCCAACTTTATAACAGTCACAAAATGTCACCAAAATCACTCTGTCCCTCTGAAATCTTTCAGAAAATCGCAAAAGGTGTATTGAATTGTATCGTTTGCTGAATATCGCAATATATATCGTATCGTGGGCAGAATATCGTGTATCGTGAGATTATTGTATCACTACAGCCCTAGCAACAACCGATATTAAATCCATCTTAACTTAATATCAGATATCAAATTCAGATTTTCACATTGATGCAAAATGCTTTTGATTCTTATTTTAGCATCTTTAGCATTTGCTCTCAGGGTGAAACTTGTAAAAGATGTAATGTGTAAAATAATTCTGCTCATTTTTAAATACATGTAAAGAAAATCCAACTTTATTTTCTAGTTATTTTACTTGAATTTTTCCTTATTATTCATAAAAAAAACAGTACAAAAGGCTCGTTTGGTTTCCCATTCACATCCTTTTTGTTGTCTTTTTTATGCTGCAAATATGTAAAACCGAACTTTTCCATTAGCTTAAGCGACGACACAGAGGACAGGAGCTAAATGGCTGTAAATAGAGGGATAATGACTGCAGCCTGTGGTTTATTCACTTAGCTCCACTTCCAAACCGCAGTGCTGAGACGACGGAGAGCTGCTGAGGAAATGTGAGCGGATTATTGATTCCAACGAGGACGAGTGATTCCCCTCCCCACCGGAGCCGCTCTGCTAATGGACACGCTAACGATTTATGGAAAGCATCGGGACTCAAGTAGCTCACACACAAACACCACACAGTGACGGGGAAATTATCGATAAAGGCGTTAGTTTCTGAACAGTAAACATTTAGACCAGCGGTTCTTAACCTGTTTTTAGGTACCGAACCCATGAGTTTCATATGCGCTTTCACTGAACCCTGTAGTGATAAATGATTTTTATTTTTCCAAATTCAAGACATATGCGTGACCCAAATAGAGTCTAGTTGTTTCACCCCATGATCACTAGGTCGTCTTAAAGGTAGAGTCTCTGAGAACAGTTTCTTCAAAATCTAGTCAGTGTTTTCAGCAAAGTTGATCTGACTGTCCAGGAACGACCCAAGATATTTAAAATGTTTCAACAGGTTGGCCATCGACAGAAACTGGAACCACTTTAAGGTTTAGATAATTTAATTAGCTCTACATTTTTAAGAGAATGAAAAACTAATAATAAATAATAAAGACTTTGCGGTATTCTGATTTAGTAATGTAATTATATTAGTTGTGTTACCACCTCCACACCACTAGAGGCAGCACCAACCCGAAAAGATGCGACTAAGGAGCAGATTTAGAAGAACACCGAAAGTGCAGAGTTTGGTAAAAACTAAGCTTTGCTGAAGTAAATAAAGACACAAGTTCAAATCCCTGCTGAGAGAGGAGCTCCTCCAATCAGGGCTCCTCTGAGCTCTGATTGGCTAAGCAATGTAACGTGATCCTCTGCAGCAAGTGATGGCAAAGCGTGGCGTCATCACGACTTTACACAAGTGAGTCTTTACCTCCGTGGCAGCAGAGGCTCCGCCGAACCCCTGGGGTTGGACTGAACCCAGATTAAGAACCTCTGGTTTAAACGAAAAGACAAATACAAAAGCACCCAATAGATTTGACTCACAACATGCAGGCTTAGAAGTTGGTATTATTCTGAATTGATCCAAACCATTGTTTAAACGTGAGCATCCTAATAAAATAAAATGTTTTATTCTAACAAGCAACTAATTGACAAGCTCTCCTTTCAACGTGTTAAATATTAATAATACGAATACAGTCATAAGCAATAACATTTATAAAATATGTAGGTATCCAAGAGTGATGCAAGTAATTTAAACATGACTGAATGTAAATAAATTAATAAAATAACAAGCAGAGCTCAGGGGTCTCCACATTTTTACATAGTCAAAACCGGCATGTTGAAATCACTCAGTGCAAAATATATCTGTACTTTTGTTTTAAATTAAAAATGTAAAATAAATATATTTTAATTAAAAAAAAAAGGTCTGAAAAATGTCTCAAACTTGTTTCCTATCAATTTTAGTTCTTTTCCCCAGCAATAAAAAATGAGAGCCGACTTTGAAAACTACAAAATGTATTTAATTATTGGATGTTTTGCCATTTTTGAGTGAAAAGTAAAAAGGAGATTTGTTGTCATTTTTACTGACATTTAAAAAAAACAAACACTTATTTGTACAATTTGTTATTGAAAATGTCGTACAAAGAAACAAAAAGTTTCCATTTGTTGCCATTTCAATAATTTCTAAGCTGCATCCAGGGGCCGCACAAAAATGCAACAAGGCCCGCAAATGGCCCCCGTGCCTCACTTTTGGACACTTCTGATTTAATCCCTTTTTAATGCAGGAAAAGTTGAGAGGAGTTTATTTAATTCTCTTTAGGATTAATAGAGTATTTTTGAATATAACTGCATCTGATTATTGGGCTGATTTCTGTTTTTACTGACTCCATTGTTGACAGTTTTTACTCTCCGTATCTCCTATGAACTTGCTGTCTATGGAGACAATAGTTCTTTTGGTGAGAGTTCACAAGCATTTCATATATCATGATCAGCAGATGTTATGGTAATTTTCCACCACACCATTTCATCCCTCATTTCCCAAGTTTTAGCTGTACGTCTCTTAGGCCGCGTTCACACTGCAGCCTGAAGTGACCCAATTCTGATGTTTTGGCAATTCCAATTTTTTCTGGCGGACCGTTCACACTGCCAGTAAATGGACCTGTATGTGTTCTGCAATGTAAACAACCTGAAAGTGTCCCGCATGCGCAGTAGAGGGCGCTGTAGCGTCAGCGTTCTCAGTGTTCTGCCAACCGCCATAAAAAGAAGAAGAAGAGCTCAGTGTTAGTAAACATGGAGGCTAACGGTGGAGCTTAGCTACATATTTGAAGTTGTTGTCCAACCAGAGCAACATATTAACAACTTAATCCTCATATAGTCCATCATGTTTGTTGTTTTTCTTCCTGTATCAGGACCAGAATAGTGAGATTTGTTGATGAATGATACCTGGACGTTATGGTCGCATTTGAATCGGATACGTATCGGATATGGGTCACATTCTAAAAGAATCTGACCTGAGCTGTTCACACTGCCATGAACAGATCGGATACAGGTCGCATTACGTTGGGTCACTTCAGGCTGCAGTGTGAACGCAGCCTTAGTTTTAAGTCTTTCTTTCTGTAACACTATTTGCCGTTTTGGACTCCAGTGAAGTCAGAGAAAAGCTTCCCAACCTGACGGCGTCGGATCCGAGGAGAGTTCGGCTTCGGCTGCCGGGGCGTCGTCGCTGCCAGCGGCCGCCATGTTGTCTTCGTTCTCTACCGGCGCGTCGGAGGAAATCTGTTCGTCGTTAACGGACTCGGCGGGACGGGGAAGGTCTGACTGACTCTCTGACAGAGAGACACAGGAAGTGAAGAGACAGCTGCATAAATCACACAATCCCATCTAAAACAGCGTCAGGACAGGAAATTAGTGTTTCATTACAAGAATAAAGTCGTAATTTTAAGAGAATAAAGTCGCGCCGATACGGCGATAGTCGTAATATTGTAAGAAAAAAATCTAAATAATGAGAAAAACATCAGAAGTTATAAATAATACAAGAATTAAGTCATATTACCAAAATAAAGTCATAATGATAGGAGAAAACAGTTTGTAATATTATGAAGATCGATCCAATCAACCTCCTTCCTGATGCACCAATCAGAGACAGGGGGCGGGGTTCAGGGCTGTCAATCAACCTCGTGTACCCTGCTAAATGTGCTAATGGCTAACTGGCATTAGCATTCATGAAAGAGAACTAGCGGAAGGCTGTGAGCAGCACGTACACGAGGTTTATTGACAGCAATAAGACCCTCCTCTTGCCTCTGATTGGTTGTTTCTAGGCAGAGTTACTCCGTTTTTTCACTGATTATTTGTCTCAAATTCAACTTTATTGACTCCAAAGTGAAATTTAATAAAACTGGTATTTCACTGTCACAACATGACGATGGTTGTAGAATCGTTCTGCAGCTTTGACGTTCTTCCTGTCGAGTTGACGTTTCACCTTCTGATGGAGCAGGAAGTGGATTCTGGTTGGTCGTCACGGCGACCTCATTGACCTCCTCAGGAGCAGCAGAGGTCGGGTCGGGGTCCGAACCTTCACATGGCGGTTCCGAGGCGGCGGTCTGTTCCGGTTTCCGACTCCGTGGCGTCGGCCGGCGCCGGAGCAGATTCATCCACCGGCGCGCCGCCCGGTTCGCCGCCGCCATCTTGGCTCTCCTTCCTCTGCGGCGGGCTGGACTCGGTGCCGGCGGGCTTCAGCGGGCTCTCCGCCCCCACGCTGCTCCGCGGCGACTGCATCTCCATCTCCTCGGCCCAGTCCGACACCGGGTGGTGGCCCTCCAGGCTGAAGAACGGGCTGAGCGGCTTCCCCCCGTCTGATGGCTCCTGGGCCGGAGGAGGGATTCGGACCTTCGGCCTCGGCGCCCGCTGCTCCTTCGGGCCTCCCGCCATTTTCTCCTGCAGACGTTGTTTGGCCGACGGAGGAGAGGCGGCTTTGCTTTTGTCTTTCTTCTCCGAGTCGCTTTTGTCTCCAGCTGCCTCTTCCTCGCTGGCGTCCTCCCACTCTTCATCATCATCGCCTGCCTCGTCTTCGTTTTTCTCTTCCACCTTAAAAAAAAAAGGGAGACATTAGGGAGAGAGTTTAGCTTCATGTGTCCGATTAGCTCCAGCTGAACCCGCTTGCTTACCTTCGGCTCCTCTGCTTCAGCTTTGGGTTTCTCTTCTTCTTCTTTCTTTGTTTTCTTTGCTGTAGTTTTTACCTCTTTCTTCGTTTTGTCCTCCTTTTCTTTCTCTTCTTCTTCTTCTACTTCTTTCTCTCCTTCCCAGCGATTGTCGTGCATGCTGTCAATGAGACCGAAAAGGAAACGGTTACTCACCGTAAGCGGCGTAGCATTAGCTTCTGCTAAATGCTGTGTAGGTGTAATGCTTCAGTGTTTGCATAGCTAATGTTTTAGCATTGCTAAATGCTAACAATTTAGATTTTGTTAAATAAAACTCTTTTTTTCCCATACAAAATACCCTGGAACTAAGATGCTAACTAGATTTAGCATCTTTTATCGATGATTTCTGCTCCTTGTCCCTGAGGACGGCGTAAGGTTCTGATCGGTCCGCTTTGGTTCTGATGCCGCCACCACCGTGCTCAGCACCCGAGGTTTGTGTTGACACGTTGGGTTGGTCTAGTCCAGTGGTTCTTAACCTTTTTTGAGGTACGACACACAAAATACTTTGCGGTATTTTGATTTAGTAATGTAATAATGTAATCATATTAGCTGTGTTACCACCTCCACGCCACTAGAGGCAGTAAAGATTCGACTAAGGAGCAGATTTAGACTATAGAATTTGCTCCGCTGCAGCTCTGATTGGCTAAGCAATGTAATGTGATCCTCAGCAGCCAGTGATGGAAAAGCTGGGCGTCATCACGACTTTACACAAGTGAGTCTTTACCTCAGAGGCTCCGCCGAACCCCTGAGACCGACTCACCGAACCCCAGGGGTTCAGGAGAACCCAGGTTAAGAACCACTGGTCTAGAAGGTTTCTGGACTCGCCTGTAGCTCTGTCTCTGTCCTCGGCCCGTCCTCTGCTCCGGTCCCCGCGGGGCCCCTGGCTCCTGCCCTGGGACAGGAAGTCGCCAAACGTTGGTCCTCTAGGAGCCGCTTGCTGTCGTCTGGTGGAAATATTGTACATATTACAGGAAGATATTACAGAAGAGCTAATTTATCATTTAGTGCTTTGGCTAACTTTAAAAAACATTAAAGTAGCTAAATGTTCATATTCATGCTTTTATTTTGAAGTAGGTGAAGACCGTTTAAGGTGCTCTTCCATTTTCTGTCCTCACGTTGTTGGGATGTGGAGCAGCAAATGCCATTTATTCTGTACCCAGAATGCAGCAGTAAACAGCTTAAAACCTGCTGACGGCCTGCTGGTTGTTGACTGAAGCCCTATTGTGGTTAGCTAGGCAACATCAGCAGCAGAGCTAGCAAAACAACAACTATAAAACTAAAGTAATGAACCTGTTCCAAAGAATCACTTCCTGTAACGCAAACCGTACTGAACGATGTGGAACAACAAATGGTCCTGTTAAGTTGTGCTGCTGACACCAGTGGGTATAAACATGGGGGAAATTAGCACTATAGCATTAGCTTCTGATAAATGCCATGATAACGTACAAATTTAGCATTAGCTTCCACTCAATACCCTGTTGGTGTAGCTCTTTAGCATTAGCTTCTGCTACCATGATGGTGTCGTAATTAGCATTAGCTTCCACTGAATACCGTATTGGTGTAGCGCTTTAGCATTAGCTTCTGCTACCATGATAGTGTCGTAATTAGCATTAGCTTCCACTGAATACCGTATTGGTGTAGCGCTTTAGCATTAGCTTCTGCTACCATGATAGTGTCGTAATTAGCATTAGCTTCCACTGAATACCGTATTGGTGTAGCACTTTAGCATTAGCTTCTGCTACCATGATAGTGTCGTAATTAGCATTAGCTTCCACTGAATACCGTATTGGTGTAGCACTTTAGCATTAGCTTCTGCTACCACGATAGTGTCGTAATTAGCATTAGCTTCCATTGAATACCGTATTGGTGTAGCGCTTTAGCGTTAGCAGAGCTAATGTTAAAGTACTGGTAAATGATATTAATATATTCCCCCTATAGTAAAATCTATAGTAAACTGAACGCAGCGGGCTAATATGAACCAAATCTGATTTTCTGATGGTTTTACCATCTTTTATGGTGACGTTTATGAACGTGAAAACATCGGTTTGACAGGCGACGCTAGTGATGGACGCCACTCATTATCAAGCAGAAAGGAAAGCCGGCGTCTTTTATAAAAGCTCCTCCGATAACATGAACGCCGAGTCTCATTTGGACCGTAGGGAAATACAGCAAGCGTTTACATAAGCAGCTTAATTAGCTGGAGGAAGGAGATGATGCCGTCTGATGCGTGAAGTTGCTAGGAAGTGTGTATGTGATGGAGGGAGAAAGGCAGCAGCCTGTTTGGGTTGACTCGCCTCTCCTGCCTCCCTCCTCTGCCGTTACTCCCTCTGCAGCCACAAATGGATCCTCCTTGAACCTGAAAACAAAGCCACAGGGGGGGAAACACAGACGTTTCAGCTTCATTTACTTTATTTATGATTTACTTTGGTTTGGGAAGAATAAAGCAGACTGTCCCTTAATGAGGGAACTGCAGGGCTACACAGCGAGGGCAACGCGACCCTGCAAGACCATCGCGCTCTTCATGACCTGCACGACCTCACGACCTTTCTAAATGTGGCTGGATTAGCGGAGCGTTTAGAAATCTCCTTCAGCAGAAAAACACTTTGTTCTCTACTGAACGCCGTCCTCCTCTTTGCTACTTTTAGCCCGGCGACATCAAACTAGCAAATCTTATTTACTTTATAATTTGCTCATGTGACATCAGTCACCACCAGTGTTTTATAAGCCTGGCGGGTCACCAGGCTTCAGCTTTAGGCTAAAGTTTGTTAGTTATTAATAGTATTTTAATTTATACACCAGTAACACAGATGGCACAAGCCACAAGCTTTCCTACAGCTGAAAGCAATTCTAGGAATTAATAAAAACTAAAATTTAGTTTTAATTTGGGGCGTATCATGATGTCCTTAAAGGGCCTGATTTACAAACACATTTATAAATTAACAAGGTGGTGCAACTCTCCTTAGCGCAGAGGTTCCCAAACTGTGGGGCGCGCCCCCTATGGGGGGCACCATGCCATTGCAGGGGGGCGCGGATGAAAAAATAAAAAATAAAACCTGGACGCTGTATGTGTTGGGTTTTTACCTTAGAACGGCCAACTCTCTGTTATTCCTATGTCAGTTTGATACAGTGGGGCTTCTGCACTTCCCAGATCTGTGTCCTCTGTCACTTTTATCAGCAGTTAAAACTGTTTCATCCGTTGTTAACATGTGGTAACCAGTTTTTCCGAACCGCCTTTAAACGCAACATGACGCTATGACGCTGCGCTGGGTTTACACACCTGTGCGGCAGCGAAGGAGACCTGATGCTGCTGCTGTAGCTCTGCACAGGTGTGTGTTAGAACTGTGGTCTCTAATGGTCTCCAACCTTTTTATTACCGCGAAAGTTATATGTGGAAATGTTTATTATATGTAAAGGTCATTATTATTTATTATGTTTATTCAGTTAAAAATGTTAACTATGAAAAAACATTCACCTCCAAATCATAGTGCAGCATATAGAGCGGCTGCTCTGGTTGCTATGGTGACGTTTACATATCCCTTCAAAATAAGATGCAGATGCGCCACAAAAATGAATATTTTACTTTCGTGAAAACTTTAACTCACGATAATGACTAACGGAGCCCTGAGCTTGTTTCTCTGCAACCAGACGGTTCCATCTGGGAGCGATAAGAGACAATGACACCTGAAGTGTTGCTTATACCCACAACCTCTTGGTCTCTATGTGGAGAAGCAGCTCGAAGCTTCATTGCCTCATTAGCAGCCGGTCGCCACATGTTACGCAGAGCTGCTTGTAATGTGAGACTCACCTACCGGTCAGGGACAAATCCATCCTCCTGTCTCTCCTGTCTTTTCCCCTTTGGAAAGAAACTTTCCAAACACATCTGATGTGTTTCTGACTCATTTTGCTGCTTGTGGCTCAGTGTTGGCGCGCAAGTAACCGAGAGAATCCGGTTAAAGGATTTTCAAAATAAAAGATCCTCCAGACTTAAATAATACATAAAACTGAAATATTTAATTATTGTGCGGCCCGGTACTAATTGGTCCACGGACCGGTACCGGTCCACGGACCGGGGGTTGGGGACCACTGTGTTAGAATCATGGCAGCAAACCAGCAAAACACAAGAACTTTACACAGTTTTTCCCCAAAACTATCAGACTGAGTTGAGTGAAGCTGCTGGATGCAGGTAAAGTAGCTAAAAGTTAACAAGCTAATATCAATACAGCACCTTAAGCTTAACAAGTAGCCTGTAGGCTACCGATGTTGTTGTCCATGTTCAGCTACGTACATTAATTTTGCTCCCAAACGAGTCGAATTGTATCGTTTGCTGAATATCACAATATATATCGTATCGTGGTCAGAATATCGTGTATCGTATTGTGAGATTATTGCATCACTACAGCCCTAGTGAGGATCCTCTCTGCGTTTCTGAGGTCTGAGACCGAGATCCAGATATTATCGTTACACCCGTCTTCCTCCAGAATGTGTCTGGCCCCCCGGCACTGCAAAACAGGACATTACCTGTCCGGATCACCACAAGACAACAGAAATACGAAAAGAAGCCGCCTTCATTCAAAACTCAGACTGAAGAACTTTCAGCCTCCAAATCACTTAAGCTGTCTCTTTTAAATACCAGGTCTCTCTGTGCTACAACTTTATTAATTAATGATTTCATCACGGAGCATAATATTGATTTTTTTGTTTCTGACAGAAACGTGGCTGAATGACAATAATGAACCAATCGTACTAATTGAATCAACGCCTCCCAATTACAATGTTTTAAGTGAAAATAGAAAACTCAATAAAGGAGGAGGCGTGGCTTCAATATTTAAGGATACCATGAACTGTAGTAAAATCTCTCTGGGTCAGTTTATGTCTTTTGAGTATCTTGGAATTGAGGTAAAAGGCCACAAACGAACTTTGACACCAACTTTATACAAAAGTCCAACATATGTGAAAAATTTCTTTATGGACCTGAATGAGCTTCTATCTCTCATATGTTTTGATTATGATAGTTTAGTAATTGTCTTGATTTTAACATTTATATTGACAACCCCCAAGACCGAGGGGCAAAAAAGCCCTTTAATATATTAGAGTTTTGGTTTAACACAACATGTCAAACTAGCAACACACACTGGACCTGGTCATCAGTAAGGTGTGAATTAGAGGTGTGCCGATCGATGGGTCACCGATCACAATCGGGCCGATTTCCGTGAAAAAGTGCCTGATCGGTGATCGGCGATCATTGGCTCTTGTTGCCGATCAGCTGTATCTCATTTCTCAGCCTGTCTGTGCAGCTGGTCTCCTCTTTCCTTCAGCAACAAATCCTAAGCGATGTGTAACTATAACGCATTGAGTGAATGAGGACATTTGCGTGTTGCGGCGGAAAATAGAAGCAGGTCAAAATGCATCAACACAACGAAGATAATAGACATAAAAACAATGACGGAGTTTGGCTACATCGAGTCTCACTGCAGTAAAAAGACATGGAGGGATCAGACAGCAGGTAAAGCAGCACAGCTACAAACACTCACTAAAAGCTAAAGGGTTAGAGTCCTTGTTAAACAGAGATTTAACTAAAGGCTATAAAGGTTAGAGTCCTTGTTAAACAGAGATTTAACTAAAGACTATAAAGGTTAGAGTCCTTGTTAGAGATTTAACTAAAGGCTATAAAGGTTAGAGTCCTTGTTAGAGATTTAACTAAAGACTATAAAGGTTAGAGTCCTTGTTAGACATAGATTTAACTAAAGGCTAAAGGGTTAGAGTCTAGCTAAAGGCTATAAAGGTTAGAGTCCTTGTTAGACAGAGATTTAACTAAAGGCTATAAAGGTTAGAGTCCTTGTTAAACAGAGATTTAACTAAAGACTATAAAGGTTAGAGTCCTTGTTAGACATAGATTTAACTAAAGGCTAAAGGGTTAGAGTCCTTGTTAAGACAGATTTAACTAAAGGCTATAAAGGTTAGAGTCCTTGTTAAACAGAGATTTAACTAAAGGCTATAAAGGTTAGAGTCCTTGTTAGACATAGATTTAACTAAAGGCTAAAGGGTTGGAGTCCTTGTTAAGACAGATTTAACTAAAGGCTATAAAGGTTAGAGTCCTTGTTAAACAGAGATTTAACTAAAGGCTATAAAGGTTAGAGTCCTTGTTAAACAGAGATTTAACTAAAGACTATAAAGGTTAGAGTCCTTGTTAGAGATTTAACTAAAGGCTATAAAGGTTAGAGTCCTTGTTAGACAGAGATTTAACTAAAGGCTATAAAGGTTAGAGTCCTTGTTAGACAGAGATTTAACTAAAGGCTATACAGGTTAGAGTCCTTGTTAGAGATTTAACTAAAGGCTATAAAGGTTAGAGTCCTTGTTAAACAGAGATTTAACTAAAGGCTATAAAGGTTAGAGTCCTTGTTAAACAGAGATTTAACTAAAGGCTATAAAGGTTAGAGTCCTTGTTAGACATAGATTTAACTAAAGGCAATAAAGGTTAGAGTCCTTGTTAGACATAGATTTAACTAAAGGCTAAAGGGTTAGAGTCCTTGTTAAACAGATTTAACTAAAAGCTATAAAGGTTAGAGTCCTTGTTAGACAGATTTAACTAAAGGCTATAAAGGTTAGAGTCCTTGTTAAGACAGATTTAACTAAAGGCTATAAAGGTTAGAGTCCTTGTTAAGACAGATTTAACTAAAGGCTATAAAGGTTAGAGTCCTTGTTAAACAGAGATTTAACTAAAGGCTATAAAGGTTAGTGTCCTTGTTAGACAGATTTAACTAAAGGCTATAAAGGTTAGAGTCCTTGTTAGACAGAGATTTAACTAAAGGCTATAAAGGTTAGAGTCCTTGTTAGACAGAGATTTAACTAAAGGCTATAAAGGTTAGAGTCCTTGTTAGACAGAGATTTAACTAAAGGCTATACAGGTTAGAGTCCTTGTTAGACAGAGATTTAACTAAAGGCTATAAAGGTTAGAGTCCTTGTTAAACAGAGATTTAACTAAAGGCTATAAAGGTTAGAGTCCTTGTTAAACAGATTTAACTAAAGGCTATAAAGGTTAGAGTCCTTGTTAAGACAGATTTAACTAAAGGCTATAAAGGTTAGTCCTTGTTAAACAGAGATTTAACTAAAGGCTATAAAGGTTAGAGTCCTTGTTAAACAGAGATTTAACTGAAGGCTATAAAGGTTAGAGTCCTTGTTAAACAGAGATTTAACTAAAGGTTATAAAGGTTCGAGTCATTGTTAGACATAGATTTAACTAAAGGCTAAAGGGTTAGAGTCCCAGTTGACAGAGTTTCAACTAAAGGCAACAGGTGAGGCTCTTAGAGCCCCCCTTACTTTGAGGAGACCCCATAAGGGTAACTCCTTGTGCGGATAGGGAGTCCTTGTCAAATGGGGCTTTGACTAAAGAAGTTTTAAATGTTAAAGTTTTTATTTTTACTTTTTAATTTCTTTTCTGTTTTTTTAATCTCTTTCTCACTGTTTATTCAATGCCACATGCTGTTTTTATTTTAATTATGTAAAGCACTTTGAAATGCCTTGCTGCTGAAATGTGCTATACAAATAAAAGTCGACTGATTGACTGAATAAACAAACACTGATTGTACGCTTCCCTGGATTTCAGGTGAAGCTCCTCCATGTCGTAGTAGGATAGCGAAAGCATCTTGTCTGACATGTTGTCCTTCTCGGTCTCGTTCGGACTGATCCTGTCAGCAGCCATTGTGTTTATGTAATCTCACACATTGGTCAAGAGCGTCAACATACTGTATGTTCTTCTTGTTGGTGTGGAAGTCATGGGTCCACCATGCTCTGTGATTGTGTTTGGCTACTGAGATGGATTACTTCCAGACTTTAACTGAACAATGACTTAGCGCGAAAAAGTGAGAGGATTTCTTGATTTTGTGTGAAACTGGAAAACAGTGTAAACAAGTAAAAACTGACTGACGAAATAATCTCGACACACATGACTGTTATCTTAAAGGTTCTATTTATGCAGAGGCCTGAGGCCACATAAAAGGCGACGGCGGGCCGAATTCGGCCCCCGGGCCTGGAGTTTGTCGCACGCGGCGCCGTTCTCACATGCCGTCAGTCTTCTGCGCGTCCCACTCCCGCCTCCACTGGCCTGTGGCGTTTCGGTGGCGAGCCAGTCTCTCCTCGTCGATCTGCTCGCGCTCCTTCTTCCAGCGGAGGTACTCGGCTCTCTCGCGGCCCGTCATCGACATCGTCATGTCCACAGAACCGCCTTTCGGACCCGGCCGCCGACTCTGCAACAGACCACCGGCGTTAGAACATGGAACGTTTATCGCTTAATCCCGGTTTAGGATGGCCTGGACGGACGACTCACAGTCCACTCTCGCTCCAGTTCGTGTCCCGTCTTCACGTTGTCAAAGTCCAGCCCTCCCCAGTTCCGGACGTGTCTCCTGCTGCCTTCTTTCCGGTCGATGTCCGGAGCCGGACCCGAACGCCTCGGGTCGTCCAGGAAATTACGGATGGGCTTGTCTCCATCCGCCTGAACGGAGGAATTGCAAAGCGAACCCTGTAATCTGCGACTCAACAGAATAAAATGTGAGATTACGTGGGGCGGCTCGGATACCCGCTGTCCTCGTTCGTACTCTGCTATCCTCTCCATTTCCTCGTTCATCTTCTCAATGTTCTGCCGCCTTTTCTCCTCCCATTCCTGTCCAAAAACACAAACATCAGACATTTTACAAATGCAAAACGTCACGATTCAAACAGGAAGTAAAATATATTTATAAATATATAGATTCTGGGATTTTTCTGTGTAGCTGGATTAAAATGACCATATTGATGCCGTTTCCTCCTGCACTGGTTCCAGTTTATAATAAAACTTTGACTGTGGGTCAGCTAACGTTTTGAAGCACAGCTGTAATTAAAAACAAAGGTTTTTATGGGATAACTGCATTGGATTTGGATAAAATATATTTTATCTATTTTTTTGTCATCAGTTTGAAAATTACTTGTTTTTTCCATAAAAGTTTAACGTGTTTCTTTATTTGAAAACCTTAAAAAATACATGTAAAAAAATCCTTCAACAGCTAAAATTTGACGCCTCCATTTTGTTTCCATCTGGTGAAGAAGGAAGTTGCTCTCAGTGTCTTCAGAGGTTTATGTGTCGTTTTCCTTCAGTGGAAAATGGATGGATGGTTCTTGGTGCAGCGCCGCCACAGGCCAGGAGGGGAACAGGTTGGTTTCACTCAGAGCAGAAAGAACCACAGCAGCTGGAGGTGGAGCAGATGATGGAGTTCTGGTCCCAATAACAGTGTTGTATAGTAACAAAGTAAAAACACTTCACTACTTTACTTAAGTATATTTTGCAGTACTTCATACTTTCCTCAAGTATGAACATTTTTGATAACTTTCACTTTTACTTCACTATATTTCTGAACTTAATTTCATACTTTTACTCCGATACATTTTCAATGTGTGGTTTAGTTACTCGTTACAAAAAAGCGAGAGAGAGAAACGCTGGAGTTTTGACCCACCTACTGATTGGCTGCTACAAAGTCGGACACTAATGGAGCCTCATACGACATGAACCACATATACAGAAGCTGTTTCAGTTGTAAAGCAGGTTAAGTTATTACCCTTGTAGGTAAAGTACCTAATTTTCTTAACTAAATGATGCTGCAGGTTTATCTATTAGCAGGTTTAATTTTGCCTGCACTTGGTTGTGTTCATTACTTTAACTGTATTTGACAAGTTTACCAAAATATAAAAAATGTCAAACTGCATTTGCCTTGTTTTACTTTTTGCTTATACTTTTCATTACATTACTTGAGTTCATCCATTTTTACAGTAATTTCCATACTTAAGTACAAGACGTTTCAGCTACTTTAAGACTTTAACTCAAGTAACATTTCAGTGATTTGGACTTTTACCAAAGTCATATTTTGGAGAGGAACCTAAACTTTTACTAGACTCTGAGATTTCAGTACTTTATACAACACAGTCCAATAGAACCGGGTCTATCGGACCATCAGGTTGGGAAACAGCCTGGTCTAAGCGGACATTAGTTAACCAACTGGAACCAATTTCAAATCAATAATTAAGCACAAGTTAATCATTAGTTTGCATCGTAGTCACAACCTCAATATTAATGTCGTCTCATGTTTTCTTACCTTTGCCTCCATATAAATAAACGTTGCCCCCCCCCTTTCTCACCTTTGACTTCCTGTCCAGTCCTCCTGCTGTCCCTTCGTCTCTCCCTCCTCCTCCTCCTCCTCCTCCCTCTCTGCCTCCTCCTCCTCTCCCGCCTCTTCCTCCTCGTCTTCCTCCTCTCCGCCCCTGGCCGGCTGGCTCAGCAGACTCTCCCTCGCTGGGCGTTCTGGTCTCCCGGTCCCTCCTCTCTTGGCGCCCTCCTCCTCTCTGTCCGCCTCGGCCCACTCTGCCCGACCCCGTCCTCCTGGGGGGGCTGCGGCCATCGCTCTGGCCTTTGGGACCGTCGCTCTCCTCTGACTTCTTCCGGCCGCGAGGCGTGCTGGGCTTCCAGTCGTTCACGACTCTCTTGTCCTGCTGCAAACACACGCAACACAGGAACAGACGAGTTCAAACATTTGTTTTCGGATTGTAAAGGTTGCAGACCCCTGGTTCTACCAGGTCCAGCAGACACAAATCAAATCTGTCTGAGCGAATGCCAGAGACGGACGAAGAATTCCAGCTCATTTGCTGATGTTTAGGAAACACAAGCCTCGTTATGCTCCAATTTGTCCAGACCAGGTGGCCCGTTTTCTCCAACCACAGTGGATTTCAGACTCATTTCAGTAGAGAATAATTTCATAAAGCTCATAAACAGGAAGGAGGAGAATAGTTCAGCTGGAGCAGAAGTGAATTTCCCAGAATAAATCAGTTTGGGTGAGCCTGTGGTAACTTTTAATCTGTTTTAACCACATGATATCCTCTGAGGTTTTCCACTCCAACCCACTGAACCTTTTCAAATTTGCTTGTGAAATTAAAATACTAACTAAATATTCCAGACATCAGCTTGTATTTCTCTTTATAAAACATATTCAGTCAGTATTAAGCATCCAACGTTGATGTGTAAAAATCCCAATGAGTTCATTCCAGGCAGTGGCCACCAGGTGGCAGTGTTGGGAAACGAGCTGCAGTACCGACACTTAGGGCTGTAAAATCATATCGATATCGTGATAAATATCGATATTTTATTTCCTAGATAAAAATCGATATTCATCCTTAAGTATCGTAACGTCCAACTGTCACCTTGTTCACTCACTGCTGGCTTCACCAGGTCATCAGGCTTAGAGTGATTCCTTCAGGTGTTCAGGTTAAAAAGGTATCAAACTATTCAGAGCAGGAACTTGGTTCACTTTATTTACTTTACTAATGCATGTCAGCTACAGTTTGGACTGTTTCAACTAAAAGAAACATGTTTTCTCTCCACTTCTTTGATTCATTTTGTCCAGCTGTCCACTTTAAGTCTGTGTCCAACCAGAACCAGGTGTTGTGTAGTTGGAGCTTTTAATCAGTTTTCAGTTAAATTAATTCAATCCAACTTTATAACAGTCACAAAATGTCACCATAATCACTCTGTCCATCTAAAACCTTTCAGAAAATCACAAAAGTGTATTGAATTGTATGGGCAGAATATCGTGTATCATATCGTGAGATTATTGCATCACTACAGCCCTATTGACACTGTAGGAAAATTTTGAGATTTTGCTTTTGTACGTGATGCACCGTTTTTGTCATCATAAATCATGGAAATATTGTTAAAATAAAACTATTGAATTGTTGATTTATCATTATAAAATCATTGAATTGTTGCTGTGAAAACACAATAACTTGTGGTGAGTCATGTCTGACCCCTGCCGGTTTGGACAGGTCCACTGTGACCGTCAGGTTCTCCTTCTCCGTCTTCCTCCGGTCCACTTCCGGCTCCTGTGTCCGGGGTTTCCGGGGCGTCGTCACGGCGATGCCCTCCTGCTCCGCCTTCTTCTTGTCCTCCTCAATTTCCTGAAGAAAAACCATTAAACCAAATTTATTTGTTTCTAAGTGTAAAAATTCACGAACTACAAACAAGATGTCAACTGATATATTTTTAACTGAAGCTTAACTTAATGTTTTTTTACAGCTGGAATTAAATCTTAGTTTCATCACCTAAATTCACTGCTTTTTTTAATAGTACATAATAATTATATAATAATAAAATCAATTTTCAAGACAAAGCTTGTTAACTACATGCTTTGTATGAGACGGTAATGTAGAATTTAACAAAAATTAATCAGTTTAATAAAATGTACAATAAACCCAGTTCAGCAGAAAAAAAGCAGTTTTAAATTAGAGCTACAGCTAAATATTACTTTAGTAATTGATTATTCAGATTATTAATCAATTTATAAGATAAAAAATTGGCTCATTCTGCAGATTTTTTAATACAAGATATACATGATAAATGAAAATAAAAAAAATGTAATAAAACGTTACACATTTTATTTCCTAAAATTCAATAACAGCATTCCTCTTTTGAACAATTGATCGTTTGTAGCCAGTAAGGAATCTGTAGCTGAAAAAACATGAACGTATACAGAATATATACACATTTGAGATTTAACTAGGTGTAATTAAAGTACTTTTACGGCCTAAAGTTAAGATTCTAACTTTGTAAGAGTGTGTAGAAACCGTGACAATATGCGGTATGTCCACATTGAATTCATTTCTCCCTACCTGGTACCTCTTCACCAGAGCTTCGTTCTTCTTCCTCAGGGCTTCAATCCGTTTGTCCAACTCTGCATCTTTCTCCTCCTTGGTCTTCAGGTCCACTGCTGCAGACTGACACGAAGACGAGCGAAAATAAGTGAATTATGAGACGAAATCTTATCCTAAAATGCAGTTTGTAGGGATAGATTTTCATCTACCGTATTCAAAGTTCATTGTTTTTTCTTCTCTCTACTTACCATAGCTGCCTTGGACTTTGCCTTCAAATACAAGTGAAAAACTTGATTCTGTAATGTAAAAAAAATCATTTAAAACACTTATTTCATGTAGTTAACATTATAAGCTAGGTTATATCATCTGCACTATTTTTCACCTGCAGTCAGGGACCAAACAAACTCATTCTTAGGGACACAAATGGCCCCCGGGGCTCCACTTTGGACACCCCTATGTTAGATCTAACTAGGTTAGATGCACATTTAACAAATGTGCATCTAACCATCTAAAACGTAATGGGTACGTTTTATATTGAAAGAAGCGAATTTTTAGCCACTTAAATATTAGATATATGCGTTTTAATCCAGGTATTCACACATGAATAAATCCTTCACGCGTCTCCAAAGCTCCTCTAAGCGTCTTAGAGCTGCGCTCACATTCAAATTAACCTGTAGGGCCACACAGACTCACACAGCCTCAATAACCCCGTTTTATTCTTAATAATCAGTATTTGTTTGTCTACATGCAATTCTGGCAACATGATCCATGTCTGAGTAGTTTCAAACCGACAAACCTGCATTTAAACCAAACGCAAACATCAACAACACCAAACAAATGGCAGGTAACCCGCGTTTATAGCTTTAAAAATCACGCGGTGTTCATATTTACCTTCTTTAAGGAGCGTTAAAAGGCAGCTAAATGCTATTCAGTGTCTTCATTATTGGGTTTGAGCTAGCTTCGGCTAACTTCCTGCCAAATAATGACCCGCTCGGCAGATTTAAAGAGGCAGCGCTTATGGCAAGCCGTTTTAACATAAATTTGGTTTTACCGCCCTTACATTCCAGATATCTCAAATTGTTTTACGACTACACGTTTTAGCGATTTAAGATATCTCCAATTATATTTCGACTAGACAAAATACATATCTGAGATATCTCTAATTACATCCTGACTAGTCGAAATGACGTCAGATTTACCATTGACTTGAATGGAGATTAGTCAAAATGTAATTGAAGATATCTTGAATTATTATTCTTACTAGTCAGAATGTAAATACAGATACCTTAAATTACCATTCCGGATAGTCAAAATGTAGTTTTAGATATCTAGAATGTAATTACGGATAGTCAGACAAAACCAAATTCACTGGCTGCTATTCGTTAGCAGCCAGTGATACAAACACGGACACTTATTACGACAGAAAAAAAAGGACTGCTTCAAATTAATTACAACGGTTGGAAACAAATATAAAATTTATGAAGAAATTAAAAAAAAATACATGTAATGATATATTTTAACCACTAGAGGGCGGAAGAGGCTAGCTACTAAACTTCACCTGAAGAAGCAACGGTAGTCTGGATAAAAGGTGCCGCCCAAATTCTTAAAGGTATATACACAAAAAAAAGTCTGATACACAAAAAACCTACAATTATTTTAGTTTTTAGAAATTCAGCAAAAGATGGAAAAATGGTTTTAAAAACCTAATTCAGCAAACGCTTGCCCATAAAAACTCCAGAGAAGTAGAATAGCTCGCTCTTAATGTTTAATACTAACAATCAGAGTACACACAACATCAACTCTGTAAAAGTGAGAAAAACATGCAACACCATTGCAGGGCTGCAATTTTACTTAATCAGATTTAGAGTCATCTTTCTTTGACAAGTTTTAGCACACAAACAAGGACTATGACTTCAAATAAACTATAAATGTACGCAAAAGGTATGTATTCTCTTTCTTGTAAATATGTACAAATTCTGCAGAGTTTAATCAACACTATGCCGAGTATATGTGGTCCTTATCAGAATTGGTGTTAATTTAGCTCTTACAAAGTTATTTCAAAAATAGTTTGAGTTGTTCTAACTTTTTCAAGTGTTAAAATGACTTAAATTCTTGTTGAAATAACTCTGAAAAGAGTTAAATTAATACCAATTCTGATAAGGACCACATAGACTCGGCAAAGTGTTGATTTAACTCTGCAGAATTTGTTGTGTATATGTATGCCGTTTCTATGTACAGTATTTATCTGAGCAGTCTGACTGTTAGGTGTTTATCATAGAGACAGTCAGGCAGAAAGAAATGGTTTCTGTTATTTGTAAAAGTGGTGCATTTTAGCAACACCCCGAAGGTAAAAAACTAAAGAATTTGTGTCCAGGAGGTGTGGGGTCTGCAGAGGTTCTCAGGTGCCCATTACCTTTATGCTAATTAACACAGGTGAATCGTAATGTTCTAGCCAGTCAGCTAAAACAGATTCTATAGAGAAGAGGGAAAAACAGACATATAATTATTCTGAGAACATATTTTTCAACATAATAGAAAAAAATGTAAGCAGAAAATGTAACGACATCCAACTTTTTCTTTCTAGGATGTAGCCGTGTGAAGTTGTGCTGCTAGTTTGCTATCAGATCGATAGCAGGTATGGATGTTAGCACACAGATAGATAGATGCATTTGTAGCATAGAAATAGCTCATATCACAAAGGACAATAGTATTTACTTCAGTCACAATGACTAAGCCTTTTTCATTAGTCTCCACCTGGAGGGATGATGCACCTGCTATGAGTCTAATCAGCCTGGACAGAGAAAACCACAAGGTGGATAAAGCTGATTACTTGACTAAATGGGATTCAGTACAAAAATAGATTTTTCAAAAACATCTGCAGTATTTTAACTTTCACAGCTTTAAAATGCCATTTATTTACTTCTCAGCATCAACGCCGTCTCATGTAAACACCCAGGGCAGACTATCATGTGGCCCAGTTTCAGCAGGGACAGTCAAAACAAACAGCTAGCTTGTTGTTAGGCACAACACTGAGTAATGACCACGCAGGATTTGCTAATCGCCTGATAAGATCTTGAAACCAGAGCTGCTGTTTCTGCACCATCATATCACGAGGAGGAACAGTGAGGAGACCTACTGCCTGCGTTCAGGTGGAGACAGGTGAGGGGGCGTGTCAGACAGCAGCATAGATTAGTCTGATAAGACTATTGTCACTGACTGAAGCCGGGTTTCCTCCAAATGCAAATGAATCCAACATAAGGTTTCTAATTTAAACTACAGGCGTGCGTCAAAGTTGTTATGCAAGACTTCTCTTTAAAGTCGATTAAAAGTGGGTAGAGAACCCACAAATTGTACTTAAGTAAAAGTAGCACTACTTCAACATATTTTTACACGAGTCACAGTAAAAATGCCGGTGTTGAATTAACACCGAAAAGATCTTTATCTGTCCAAGTCTGCTGATGTTAAATTAAACAATACAGAGTCACATTAACATTACAACAGTGTTAGTGTTAAAATATATTAAAAGTAACACCAGTGTAGTGTTGATCATAAGAAACAATGTGGTGTTAAAAACGTAAACAATTGACCCACAAAGTGTCAATATCAATCAAATTCAGTGGAAAATATTCAAAACAATACACAGAAATGGAAAGTTTAACTTTTCTTAAACCCAGTTCAGTATTACAGACCAATGTTAATTTAACAAAAAAAATGGGTGTCAATCATTTAACACTTTCAAAAGTGTTACTTTAACACCAGCTGACTTTGACACATATGGACACTTATGGGTGTTAATTCAACACCGGTATTTTTACTGTGTACAAAAGTATTTTTTAAAAAGTCTAGTCAAGTACTGAGTAACTGATCAAATTATCAGTCATTTAATATTTAAACATTACATCATCAGATGGGCCAAAATATAAAGTTAAGTGGAATTTTTGGTATTTTAAGAACAAAAACTGCAATAATTTGTTAGTTTAAGTAACAAAAAATAACAAAATCAGGCAAAAGAAAATTTTTCCAAATCAGTTTCTTTCAATGAAAAACTTCAGAAACATTAACAGAAACTTCAGGTGTGTGTCTGAGTCTGGTGTATTTATGGTAACATGTTCAGTGGGTAGAAAATCCAGAAATTTTACTCAAGAAAGAGCAAAAATACTTCATAATAAAATTATTCAAGTAAAAGTAAAAAGTGCAGTGTAGTAAAAATACAATGAAAAGTATTTTTTTCCTCCCCGACTCTGAAGGCAGGCAGACAATCTGTGAATGAATCAATCTTCTAACACAATAAAAAGATTTATATCAGTGAAATTAAGTAAATATTTTGCTCCTTTAGAAAGAGGAAGAGTGGAGCAGGTTTGAGTCGTCGGTTTTATCTGCCAACCACAGTTTGCTGCAGATAAGACACAAACATGGCTTTACATAATCCTCCTTTAAAATATAGAGGATTATCCCTCAATAATGTAACTTATAATGACTTGTTAAGATAAGATTAAACCTCATGACACACCGTTATAGGAAACATGGCGTCTCAGTGACAGGGAACACATGAGAAGTGATGTTTAATAGTCTGATTCCTGTCTGAACAAACAGCCATTTTTAATGCTTCTGTTTCCTACTGGCTTCAAACTGACCCAGCTGTTCCAGTTAAAATTGGGAAACCAGTGGACCTGTTGACATTAGCTTATGCTCCCTCCAATGCTAACTTCGACCATTACTAGCCATGTAAGCAGGTTGCACAGTGGCGCTGCTGCCAGGAGGTCCTGGGTTTGATTCCCGGCTCGGGGTCTTTCTGCATGTTCTCCCTGTGCATGGTGGGTTTTCTCCGGGTTCTCCGGCTTCCTCCCACAGTCCAAAAAACATGACTGTCAGGTTAATCGGTTAATTCGAGTGTGTGTGTGTGTGTGTGTGTGTGTGTGTGTGTGTGTGTGTGTTTGTCCTGTCTGTCTCTGTGTTGTCCTGCGGTGGACTGGTGACCTGCCAGGGTGACCCCGCCTCTCGGCCTTTGACATCTGGAGACAGGAACCAGCAGCTCTCCTGACCCCAGTGGGATTAGGATGGATGGATGGATGGATGGATGGATGGATGGATGCTAATAGAAATGTTTTTTGCTGTAGAGGAATTGCAGCAAATGCCACATCATGCGGCGACTAAACAACCTAAGTCAACTCTAAAATGTCTCCTTTTGTAACTTTGATGAACCTTTATTAAGGATCTTCTGTTCCAAATGTCTTCTGGAATTTTAGGATTTAAGTTAACAAAATTACCCAAATATAATGGGATAGAAATACAGTGATTTAACATTCAAGACATTTTTATATTTTAAGATTCCTTCACATTCATTTTCTCCTTTGCTTAAGCATCAACAAACCCCAGTCAATTTTAAAAGACTTTCTGGATCAAACTTGGTGTCTCAGTTGACAAAGCAACCAAAGCTTTAATCCTTCTTGCTCCTGACTTATTAATTGGGAGGCTTATGTCGCCCAGTGAGGCAGGTCAGCGAGAGTACATGCATGTTGGATTAATCACGGCTTAATTAACCTGGAGCTCTGGTTTGAAACGGTGGAGCGACGTGGATCCCCTTTCGGCCTGGATACCGGGCCTGGGTGGGCGGACCCGATGAGCTCATTGTTGTCAGAGCTAAACGTCGGCCTCCCCAGGGACGACACGAGAACCCCCGAGCGTCCCTGATCACGCAGCGAGGAAAGTGATGCTGGTTTTGCCTGTTGATGTCAACGTGCAGCACTCTGGGGGTTAAGCCACCAATATGAGCGACTGCACCATGTGTCACCGGGCAGATGCTACGGATGACGACTTCACTTATGAAGGGGGAAGTCAGTAAGTTTCCTCTGAGAAATCTGAAAACTTTCCAACATCACTGACTGACCTTCACTTCTTGCTCTACGGATTCTCAGCTGCTTCTCTGTTTATAGCCCAGTTAGGAAAAACTACACAGTAAAAATGCCGGTGTTGAATTAACACTCAAAAGTGTCTATATGTGTCCAAGTCAGCTGGTGCTAAATTCAACACTACCGAGTGTCACATTAACATTTAGAATGGTGCTGGTGTCAAAATATATTAAAAGTAACACCAGTGTAGTGTTGATCACAAAACACAATGTGGTGATAAAAAAGTAAATAATTTTTTTTTGGTATTTTAAGAACAAAAACTGCAATAATTTGTTAGTTTAAGTAACAAAAAATAACAAAATCAGGCAAAAGAAAATTTTTCCAAATCAGTTTCTTTCAATGAAAAACTTCAGAAACTTTAACAGAAACTTCAGGTGTGTGTCTGAGTCTGGTGGATTTTTGGCTCAAACATGTTCAGTGGGTAGAAAATCCAGAAATTTTACTCAAGTAAGTGCAAAAATACAATTATTCAAGTAAAAGTAAAAAGTGCAGTGTAGTAAAAATACAATGAAAAGCATTCCCCCCCGACCCCCCAAAAAAAGTTACTAAAATAAATGTAACTTTAACTTCAGCTGACCTGGACACATATAGACACTTATGGGTCTTAATTCAACACTGGCATTTTTACTGTGTAGGATTCACACACACAATAAATAAATCAATCTGATCAGAGACATGATCAATCATGTCTGTGCTGTCAGACGAGACTTTAGAGCTGAAAAATATCAGTACCATTGTAAATACTTTTACAGTCTTGGGTTGTTTTCCCGCCTCATAGTCCAGGAGACGATTGGGGACAAAAATTGCAACATTTGCTACATTTTCAGCTGCTGTGTTTTTTTTTCTCACCTCTCAGAGTTAAACCAACCAAACCCTTTGGAAAGCCTGTTCCCGTTCTCGCCTGTGGGGGCGCTGCACCAACAACCACTCACTAAAATCAGGATCATCAGGGCTGAACAGTCTCTTGCCATAAAATTGTGGAATTTGAAATTATGAAAATATTGCCTCATGAAAACACAGCAATTTAGAAAAGAACACGTTTTTTGATAAAAAAAAAGTTTTTATAGAAAAACCTTTTTGGAATGGGAACACGTTTGGATTACACGAGTCACATGATCAACAGCGGGCGTTACTACTGCAGAAACGATGAAGAAGACAACAGGAAGTGATCAGAAGATGATGGTTTGTTTTTGTTTTTCTCGGGCTCCACCAGAGCTCTACCAGCATCAGTTCTTAGAAAGTTGTGAGCCATTCCAACGTGTTGAATTCGTTGATTTTCTGTAAAATGGCCGACTTCAGTTTCCCTAAAATGGCTCCAACGCCTGAATGAGACGCCAACATCTCTTCTGATGGCTGAATTATTAATATATCTGGTGTAACTGTTTACATCTGTCTGATTTTTATTTAATTCTTATTTAATGGAAACACCGCAATTGCAAAATTGTGTTTTCTTTTATTTTAGCAGAATATCGATAAAGATTGGCCACGTTTGTAAAAGAAACACAGCTTCTGTTAAGACTTGTCCATCCATCCATCTTATCCGGGTCGGGTCGGGGTGGGAGCAGCTTCGGGAGGCCCAGACTTCCCTCCCCAGCCTCTTCTTCCAGCTCCTCCAGGAACCCCAAGGCGTCCCCAGCAGAGAGACATAGTCCCTCCAGGTGTCCTGGTCTCCCCTCCTCCTGGTGGGACCTGAACTCCTCACCAGGGAGGCTCCATCCTGACCAGATGTCTCAACTGGCTCCTCTCGACGTGGAGGAGCAGCGGTTCTACTCTGAGTCCCTCCCTGATGACCGAGCTTCTCTCTCTAAGGGAGCCCAGATTTATGTAACTAAACAGATTTACACAAGTTGAAAATACTTTTCCAACTTGTGTAAATCTACAGTTTTTTTTAGATCTTCACTGAATTTCTGGGACTTTCCGATTGATCTGAGCGTTGGGTAATCGGTGCATACTGCAAAAATAAACTTCCAGAATGACTAAACAGAGTTAACTGGCCTTGAGCTCAGCAAGACTTCAGTGTCTTCTGTGGGCGACTGTGGCTCTGTGTGGGTGTGGGTAGAGTAGTCGTCGTCTTGTGATCGGAAGGTTGCAGGTTCGATTCCAGCTTCCTCCTGCCACATGTCGATGTGCCCTTGGGCAAGGCACCCAACCCCAAATTGCCTACCGAGCTGCATATCGGTGTATTAATGTATGTATGTCAGAAATGATTGGATAAAGCGCTATGTCATTTACCATTCTGTGTGAAAGGCTTGTGTGGTGAACCCAAAGGAAGGCAGTCGAGATGCAGAATGAAGAAATCAGAAAGAAGTTTAGTCCAAAATCCAATTATTAGTTCAGATCGGTGGTTCTTAACCTGGGTTCATCAAACCCCAGGAGTTCAGTGAGTCTGTCTCAGGGGTTCGGCGGAGCCTCTGTAGGTAAAGACTCACCTGTGCAAAGTCGTGATGACGCCCCGCTTTGCCATCACTACTGTAGAGGATCATGTTACATTGCTTAGCCAATCAGAGCATCACGTTACATTGCTTAGCCAATCAGAGGATCACGTTACATTGCTTAGCCAATCAGAGCTCAGAGGAGCCCTGATTGGAGGAGCTCACTCTCAGCATGGATTTGAACTTGTGTCTTTATTTACTTCATCAAAGCTCACAGTTTTTACCAAACTCTGTATCTTTCTGTGTTCTTCTAAATCTGCTCCTTAGTTGCATCTTTTCGGGGTTGGTGCTGCCTCTAGTGGCCTGGGGTGGTAACACAGCTAATATAATTACATTACTAAATCACAATACCGCAAAGTCTTTTCCTTTTCAGTGGGGGTGGGGGGTGGGGGATAATTAGGGTTTGTGAATGCGCATGTGAAACTGGGGGGTTCGGTACCTCAAAGAAGGTTAAGAACCACTGGTTTAGAGGATGTGGAATCTGTGAGGGAGGACTTAGAAAGCCAAGAAGATTATGTAAGAAAGATCAAAGAACTTAACATAAAAAATGCAATTAATGCAATCCTACCAAGGAAAGATTTGACTAAAATAAAGATTAGATGAAGGCCAACAGGTGCAAACATGCAGCAAATGGTGAAACACGTGAATGATTCAAACTCCAAAAACACAAATACAACAAACATTTCTGCAAACACAGAAAAAAAGAAAAAAAAAAGCAAACAAAAATGCTTCAACCACATTAAATATAAGCAAAAGGGAAAGTTCTGCAGATATGAAAGGTAACTGTGCCAGACAAAGCGGGGGGCCGGTCTGATGGTACCGTTTGGACCTAAGATAAGCCGAACCGACCGACGGGATATTTCATATTCAAACCAGAAACAAGTCATGTGCAAACGACCATGATGTGCTACAGATGCACATTCCTCCACGCTGTGGTGACCCGACCTGTCACAGCAGGGATCCGTTTGGCTGACACACTCACATGCACAAACACAGCAGGTCCATCTGTCCAAATGAATGAGGTAACGGAGCCGACACCTTTCCTCTCCCCTCACCAGAACCTTCCGTCAGATTCATTCACAGCGAAACCCTTCATTCTTCTGCAGTCAGTGAAGAATAACCATTTCACTTTCAGTAATCTCTTTAAAGAAAGTCATGAGAGTCAGATTTGGCCCTTTTAGACAGATAGCAGAACATTTTGTAAAATTTTAAATTAATTTTAAATTTGTTCCACATCTACTGTAATCTCAAGTAAAAATTTATGTTAAAATATTTTAACATGTTATTAATTTACATTTTTGTGCGGATTTTACTTGAGCTCGTGTTGCAGACCTAGCAGCTCCCAGTCCAGTCCGTTTCTCTAGAAAGTCCGGCTCGGTTGTTGAGGTGTGAACGCTAATCGAACTCCGGAGCCGCTAGGTTCCGTTTAAATGAACTCTGGTTTGGTTTGAATACATCTGTGAACGCCAAGCAGAAAGGAGACTGCTCCGAAAGCAGGAAGTGAACTACGGCGCAAAGCATTCTGGTAAATACAACCAAAACAAACATGCTTGTCTATATGTTACTAGAGCCTTTTAGGGCCACTTTAGACAGAAAGAAAGATTACATTTCTACCAAAAAACTCTGAAAGTTTGAGATTTAACAAGTTTCTAGAAAAAACTTATGAATTTTTTAAAAGTCAAACATTTTGCAAGAAAAATTCATAAAGTTTTAGATTAATCTAAAAAATGCTGGAGAAAAAAATAGGAAACTTGCTTTTTCTTTTAAAACTCGGAAACCTGCTCAGAAATTTCCTTATTTTTTAATGGAAGATTTCTCAGAATTTCTCAAAGAATTGGGGGGTTTGAATAATAATAATATTCTTATAAGAATAGGAATATTTTTGCCAGAAAAATAATACATTTTATTCTTTTTCTCGCAAATGTTAGATTTTTCAAACTTTCTGAAATTTCAGATTTTTTTCTGAAATTTTTTTCTGCGTTTTCTGGCAGAAATGTACTCCTCCTTTTTTTCTCCATCTACAGTGGCTCTAATATGCTGTCATGCCAACTTGCTGTCTCCACTTTTGCAGATATTCCATCTGATAGGACAACCTGTTGACGGCGAGCGGCGGCTCCTCTGCTGCCTCCTTAGCTGCTAATTACCACAGCGCCAGGAGATGATTAGCTTAAAGCAGGTGAGGAAAAAGAAAAAAGGAAGAAATTAAATGTAAATGCAAAAAATGTTTTACACAGACAGAAGGAATCACCAACAAGCCCAAATATTTGTGTTATAAGCCAGAATGAATGAATGAAATGGTGAAACATGAGTTAATGTTTGAGTAAAATCCACATTGTTCTCTTTCAGAGATTACAGCTGGACCGCACCCAGTCATCGGGAGGAACGGGGCGGGGGGGTGAAAAACATGAGGTCACTGCTGCAACCCAAACAGTGGCTCAGCTTTCAGCCAAGGTGACAAACGCCGAGGGTGTCTGCTTTGGTTACTGCAAGGCAAACAGCAGCTAAACACACACGGCGGGGATTCCTCAGCAGGGCGGGCGACACACTCCTCATGTCTCACACAAATCCAAAAAACCTCAACAGGGAGCAAAGACAAGCTCAAGGCTGGACTTTAAAAGACACAACAAGAAACACTCTGAATGCAGAGCTGACAAAAAGTATCAATACATATTTTATTTCAGGAATTAACATGTGAATAAGAGCGTGTGTGTGTGTGTGTGTGTGTGTGGTGTGTGTGTGTGTGAGTAGGGGGGAAATAAGAGTCTCATCAAGTTTTTCATTGATTTAAAAATGTCACAATTTAAACTAATTATTTACGTAGCAAGCTAAGTATTCAGTTTACTAACTAAATACTTAGAGCGCTCCAATACTTAGCTTGGAACTCGATTTTTAGTTTACAACCTAAACTAAATATATGGACTAACTGCGCACTTAAAAGCTTAATATTTAGTTTCTAAGCTAAATAATTAGGAGGGAGCTAAATATCTAGCTCACTAACTCAATATTACACATTTAGCTTGCTAACTAAATATTTTGTTTGAATTTGTGACTAAATATTTAAAATAATTTCTCAATGAACCTGGAGCCAACAAACTAATGTACTGAAATAAAATCTTGGCTCTGGGTCATCTGGGTTCTGTGCAGAACGGTTCATATCCAGTTAAATGTGTCATTTGGTTGAATTGGGGATTAAATATCTTGTGGTTTGAAGGTTTAAAACAAGCAGTGCCATCCTGTCTGTGACATGCATCCGGCTGCGGCTTAAGAAACCACAAAATAAACATCCGAGTAGCTTAAGTTAGTTGGAAAGCAGCTTGTTTGGGTTTTCTATGAAACAACTGATGAAGATCCAGCATTTTGCTGACAAATAGGTGTAGAAAATAAAGCCTGATTGTCAGAGAGAAAACACAGAGGAGCTGGTGCCACTGCAGAAATGAGACCCACGGTAGCAGATCTCATTTACATCCTTATCACAACCACACAGGTATAGATTACCTGTCGGAGGGTGTGTGTGTGTGTGTGTTGTGTGTGTGTGTGTGTGTGTGTGTGTGTGTGTGTGTGCATGAACCTTATCTGGTGCCGTCATACTGTCTCTCTGCAGCACTCAGGTTACATTGAATACCCTCTAAATCCAATCACACACCTTGGAGGACAATAAACAATACTGGAGCTGCAGCATGGAACCCAAACCCTGGCAGCTGACTTCATCGCAGGTGGCATCGGTCCGGGGGCGGCATCGGTCTGGGGGCGGCCCCGGCGGGCGTTCGGGCCGCACCGGGTCCGCCGCCTGCCTGCAGGAAGAGCATCAGAAAAGATTCAGAAAGTACCAAAAGTTTTCACGCACCTCTGAAGCTCTGAAGCATTAAAAAAGTTGAAAAAATAAAATAAAATAAAACAACCTAAACACAAACAAAATGTTTTATTTTTAAATGGAGATCTTGATGAAATATAGAATTAAAAACATTGAAGTACATCAAAACAAATAGGTTTACCCTCAATAATTAGAACAAAATGTTGAAAGTCCATCTTATTTTGCATTTCCATTGCAAATGTGACCAAAACTTTGACGACATTCCTCTAATGTCAAAGAAACACCAAACTTGTAAGGTCAGCAGTCTGTTACCTAGCAACCCCAGCAGAACCCTGACAGTTACCTAGCAACCTAAGCTGAGCTCCAGCAGGTTTGGTCAACTGGTTTTAAAGCTTTATGTGCAGTACAATGGCTGCTGGAAAAGACAAGTTGTCACTGCAAAATAATATCTTAACTTTGGTTTTAAAAAGTTCCTCTGCAGATTATTTTACTTACAACAAGACATTTTCCCATTTTATACGTAAAATAATATGCCAGTGGAAATAGAACGTTTTTGTCAATATTAAGGAATTATTGACTTAAAAAAGCTTATTTGTCTTACTGAAAAGTTTGTTTCGTCTTATTTCTATTTGCACTGGAAACATTTTGAAAATGTTTTGTTTTTGCGGTGCTGCTGCTGACTCAGCATCCAGAAACTGTTGGTTGTACAGGAGGCTCCACTTCTGCTTTTCAAAGACTCGTGGCTGTGTAATTACACATCTGTTTGTAGCCATTTTCAGGTGTGAGTGTAAACGTGGAGTTGGGGGGCGTGGCCAGCAGCAGCTGATTTGGATTGAAAGTGACAGAGGCCCTAACACGGATCATTCTGAAAGGAGCTGGACCTGATCAGAATAAAATGTCAGGAAGCACAAGACCTTTAATGTTATTTTCTTCTTGTGTTTGATTTTAAAACACTTCACATTCCTTACATATGAATGTTTCCATAACATAAGCAAGCTTACCTTGCCCTTTTTTTCTAGCTATTACTATTAAAAAATATATCTACACAGTAAAAATGCCAGTGTTGAATTAACACCCATAAGTGTCTATATGTGTCCAAGTCAGCTGGTGTTAAAGTAACACTTTTGAAAGAGTTAAAAGCTTGACACCCATTTTTTTGTTAAATTAACATTGGTCTATATACTGAAATTGGTATAAGACAAGTTAAACTTTCCATTTCTGTGTGTTGTTTTGAATATTTTCCACTGGATTTGATTGATATTGACACCTTGGGGGTCAATTATTTACTTTTTTAACACCACATTGTGTTTTGTGATCAACACTACACTGGTGTCACTTTTAATATATTTTAACACTATCACCGTTGTAAATGTTAATGTGACACTCTGTAGTGTTGAATTTAACACCAGCTGACTTGGACACATATAGACACTTTTGGGTGTTAATTCAACACTGGCATTTTTACTGTGTGTGCTGTTCACAATAATCCAGCATCTCCATTTGTGAATAATGTGCAACAAATCAGTGTTAGTGTATAACTTCTGCCTCAGAGACATAAACATTCATTACCTGGTCGTTGCAACATATTCTGTAGCTTGCAGAAGTGAAAGCGGCAGCAGGATTTTTGCCTCGGCATGTACCTGAGAGAGGCTCCGCCCCCTGACACCCAAACAAACCCGGGGTTCTGTCTCATGCCCTGCAGCTGAGAGGCGCTACCTCAGGACAATAAAGGTCAAAGGTCGGGATGGAAGGGGGGGGTTCCAGGTCTGTTTAGGATGCTAATAATATGCAGGGTGCAATAATCAGACTGCTGCTGTGACCTGCTGCTCCTTTATTCACACCGAGTTTCACACCAACCTCTGCCGGTTTATGGAGTCGCTCTCCATAAAACTGAGTGGTTGATCTCTGACTGTGTTTCTCGTCGTTATTACGCAACAGTCATAATCTCTAAATATGTGGTGTTTAAATCTATTTTAATTATTACACATACAGCCATTCCTGTTCGCTGAAAGGTCAGTAACCAATCAGAGGTCTCATTTCACTGAATGCTGTTAGAGGAGATTTTAATAAAATGATTATTAGAACAAAGCATTTTTTGTTTGGCTTTTTGATCAATCCATCAATCAATCAAATTTTATTTGTATAGCAAATTTCAGCAGCAAGGCATTTCAAAGTGCTTTACATAATTAAAATAAAAACAGAATGTGACAGTGAATAAACAGTGAGAAAGAAATAACAAGAAATTAAAAAGTAAAAATAAAAACTCTAACATTTAAAACTTCTTTTGTCAAATCGCCATTTGACAAGGACGCAAACCTTAAAAACTTCTTTAAACAAGAAAGAGATTTTGAAACAGATTAAAAAGATAAAAACATTATTAAAAGTAAAAATATAAACATTACAAACAGAGTTTTAGCAGAGCGACATCTTACAAGGATTCTCAAACCTCAGACATTAAAACCCTAATTTAGCCATAAGAAACTCTAACCAGGTGGGTTTTAAATTGAGACTTAAAGGCTCTCAGTGTTTCAGCTGCTTTACAGTTTTAATTGTATTAATTTTTTTATTATTATTTTTAATTATGTATTTATAATTTCATTTTATCTTTAGAAAGCAATTTTTTATTTTATTTGTACTTATTTATTATTTACTTGTATAACAAAGCTATTTTTTATTAAAACTTACACATTAGATGCTATAAGTACTCTCTCTTTTTATCTATTAATTTTTTATGTCATTTTATTTTCTGTAATTAATGTTTTATTTTATTATTTACTTATTGATTTTATTTACTATATACCAAAGCAATTTTTAATGATAACTTAGGCACCAAATGCTACAAACTCTATCTTACTTTACCTGACAGTTGCGTAACCGAGGCAACAGAGTGTAGTTTTTACACCTTGCTGATTAGCATAACTAAAGCTCAGATAACGCCTGAACTATGACTCCAAATCCAGGAGAAGTTGAAAACGTTTTCTAACCAAATGGCCAGATAGAGAGTTAAAGAGGAGTGGCAAAAGCAAAGGAGGTGGATAAGCAGTGCTAGCAACAACCTGACATACTGTGAAATACCGTCTCTGTCGACAATCATGAGATTGTAACGTATAAACATCAGTCTTCAGTCAGAGGCTTCTTCAGGTTTGTTGCGATACTGACTGCTACTGGAGATCCTTGTGTATAACATGAGTTATGACATTTATTTTCCCTTAGGGAAATTTAAATTTAAAACCTCTCAGAATCAGTTTCAAATATTAACTTTTAAGACAGAATATAGTCATTTTAAGAATAAACACGTTCGCAAAGCTGCATCTAAATGATGAAGCACAAAACTTATCGATTAATCTGTATTTATTCTGTACAAATAATGATGTAAAATCCACATTCAGAACTGGAAATGACCAAAACACAGATTAATTTGTGTCTTACCGTCCAAAAAAGTGTTGGAATATATTTTATAAATCATTAACCAACACAAATCAACACAAGAAGGGATGATGAGCCTTTCAGTGAAGTGTTTGCTGAGGCCGACTCATCCTCTCCTCACACATAAACTTTACAGCCGCTCAAAATGTGTGTAAAACTGAGAGGAAATTAGGTTGGTGGAAGAAAGGAGGGGTTTGTTTTCACTGGGTGGGGTGTGTGCAGGGCTGTGATGAGGAAATACCCCACAACTTTACTCTGCTGGAGAATCACGACATTTATTAATCTCGTGATTAATTTATTGGCTGCTGACATACAAAATGATGAAAATCAAACATTTTCTACCAGTTGTTGTTAAAATTGTCTGTCAGAGTGAGAGAAAGGATAGGAGAAACAGCAGCATCCTGCATGGGAGCATGTCAGCACTTGTTGTGAAGGAGACCCGGAAGTTACATCACAGCACTTCACAATAAAAGCGTCTGCACTTAGACAATAACATGAAACTTTGTTGCTTAGTAATGAGTAAATTGGCCTAATTCACTCTTCAGTCTATAGTTTTTCTTCTTGAATATGGATGAAATTTTGCTTTTAGAGACTTTTTGCAATTTTTGAACATTTGAATCCTTTTGGTTTACAAAATTTGGCTTCAGCATTGCAAAAATGTAAAAATGTATGTTTAAAAACAGGTTCATACATTTTCTGTCATTTTCATTCAGCCTTTAAGAACTTGAACTTACAGTCTAGTATTGATCCATGCTGTAAAAAGTGTTTTATTGCAATTAATTCAAACTTAAATGTCTTTTTACATACCGCTCTCCCTTAGAACACACATTCTAATTAATTAAGAAATTTTTAAAAATATATTGGTTTGGGCATAAGTGAAGACTTACAATCAGTTATTCAAAGTAAATTTACAGGTTAAACGTATAATTAATTACTTATGATGTCAAACTCTACATGTTTAGAAGTAATAGAACAGCAATAAATTGATTAATGAATGATTTTTTTTAAAAAAAAATACACATGTAAAAGAAACAACATAAACAAATAAACAAATATCCTCATTATAGAACTGCAACTGATATTGGTCATAGTAGGTGTAATAAACAGAAAACAAACAAATACATTCTATTCAAACCACTTACCACAACCACTTTTATTAAACCACTATTCAGACCCCATAAGGGCAAGTCCTCATGTGGATTGATGTTTTTAAATGTTTTTTTATCTTTATTTTACTTTTAATAATGTTTTTTTAATCTTTTTATCTTTTTTAATCTTTTTCAAAATCTGTCTCTTTCTATTTTTATTTTTATTTTAAATGTATAAAGCACTTTGAAATGTCTTGCTGCTGAAATGTGCTATACAAATAAAATTTGATTGATTGATTTAATTTCAATTTTGATTCAAACGCATAAAGAACAAAAATGAGAAAAAAATTCCCCAGTAGAAATCACAATGAAACATAAAAAAAGAAAGGGGGAGAAAAAATGTATATTGTCCTTTATGTGTTTGAAATTGAGTGAAAAATAAATAAATAATCAATTAAACAAACTTATTGAACTGTAATAATCCATTTAGGATTAAAACATATTTAATACCAGTTTAATCTATTTTTAGATGATTAGATGATTAGCACTACCTACTTAAAATAAATCTAAAATAAATAAAGTGAGGCATTTAGTCATTTTACTGTTTCGCTCCAGTTAGCCTCTGCTAGCTAGCATCGGCTCCTCCCTAGCTTCCTCCCGGAAGCGTTTTATTTTGACAGGCTGAAAGCGGAAGCAGTTCGCGGCGCCTCCGTTGTTTTCTGTTTTGACAGGAGCCTTAAAGCGGCGCAGCAGCAGAGCCGAACATCAGACCGACCTGAGCGCCGAAAGCCCCGGTACCGCGCCGCGTCTGGATGGGTCGACCCGCACCGAAACACACCGCCGTCCCGGAATGACGGCTCGGTTTCCCGCCAGCAGTGGACTCTACTTCCATGTTGTGATCTGAATCCTGGACCGGATCTTCTGGAACGTTCAGTTCTCTCGAATGTCCACCTTCTCCGCACCGCATCAACACGGATCCCGTTCAGCAAGTAAGTGGACGGACGGAGGCTGAAAGTTGAGACTCTTCACTGGCGCAATGTTGCGTCATCTGCGCAGCCGCTCGAAGAAACCGCGCCGTCAGCTTAATGTGATTTAATATGAATCTGGTTCTTCTTCTTCTGATCGATCTGGAGATGCGGATGTTAAAATCAGGTTCGCTGCCGGTCAGTGCGCTGATGATGCGGTCGCTTTGTCAGACATGCCCAGACATGTCGGGTCAGGAGAGGGACGAAAACGTATTAATACCGCCGTTCAAAATAAATATTTACAATTAAACTGCAGGTGGAAGGAGTAAATATACATATACAATAATCAAATAAAATGTCATTTTGAGAAATGTTTTTTTAAAAAAATATAAACTGTTTTAGTAAACAAAACATTAATTTAACATTTTATAGCAGTTTTTTCAGCTTCAGAAATAATAAAAATGTAGATTTATGAGTTTTTCCCATTTAATCAACCTGTGATTTGTTTACAAACACAAGTCTCGTGTTCAGGCAAACGGCGCTTCTGCTGCCACCTGGCGGCGAGCGGGTGAATTGAGGTTAGCAGGTGAAACTGGAGGGAAAATGAACCTAAAAATAGACAGTGAGTTTAACTCTCACTTATGACACATCCAGTTAAGTTTTTAATCATAATGTTAATTTATTTTACAATTTTAACTAACAATTATGTTGTTTAATGATATTTTTGACTTTCTAATTAACGTTCAGCTTATTTTCATTTCAGTTTGTTAGCTTATTGTTTTTCTACTTATATTTTAGCTCTGTATTTTGTTTATTTTTCTCAATTTATGGACATTGTCAGCTAAATTAGCCTTTGGCTAAATGAACTTATGTTTCATCATTTGTGCATTTTGCATGTAATATACCAGATATATCCTATTTATTAACTGCACATGTGCTTAATATTCATAGAAAAAAGATTTGTCAAGTAAGTTATTAGTGTAAAATTAAAAAATCAGTTGCTCTGATAAGCTATTCTAAAAGAACTCTCTGAGTCTAATGATAGGCTTTGAAAGGAAATTTTGTTTTGCTGAAACTTCATAATCCATTTTATTTATTGTTTTGTTTATTTATTAAAAATATCATCCAGTTACCAGTGTAGAAATTACAGTTTTTATTGCTTTTTGAGAGGATATGCTTGCATTATTATGCTTTTATCATTAGTTTAAAATGATCTGAAAACAATAATATTTGCATGTGTCACAGTGATTTCTGTGACAATTTATTGGTCAGCAAAATCTGTTATGATGACAGTCCAATTCTACACAACCAGATAAATATCAACCTGAGTCATCAGTTAGTGTTAGCAGCTGGTGTAAAATGTGCATTTTTGCCTTGTCTGGACCATTTAGGCTCCCGTTGAGATGGCCCGAGCAGAAACCATCGAGACTGTCGGAGAAAATGGAGGCGGACGAAACGGCCCGCTGTCTCTGCACAATACCTGCCGCATGGAGCTGCCCCAACCACTCCACAACCGGCCAGGCCCGCGGTCCGAACCCAGTGTCCACAACACCCACAGGGAACCGCTGCTGGGCCTCTACCTGCCAAACCAGCTGCCTTACCAGCAGCCGCCGGCGTTATCGCCGACTCCTTCCTGTCCTCTGGAAACCAGCCGGAGGACAGCTGGTAGCGATTCATCGCCAGACGAACCGGGTAAGAAACTGGTAATTGCTCCAAATGGCAAAAACCAGGACTTGTCAGGTTTGTTCAGGCTAGAAAAGTGTTTTAAAAAAGAGATGATCAGAACTCAATAATTCAATTACTATGTATATCGCCATAGAAACGTGATCGATATCAATTGACAACACATCAGATAGAACAGGTGTAGGCAGAGGAAAGATATCAACCGCTCAACTTCTCACGGCTAGCTAAGCTAAGCTAGGTTGGTGCAATCAGCTAAGTCACTCACTCATTGGTTGCCTAGCAACAACCTGCTGGGTAAGAAGCAGTTTCAAGTTCCCCAGCCCCCTCCCAACGTCTGTTACCTAGCAACAACCTGCTGGGTAAGAAGCAGTTTCAAGTTCCCCCAGCCCCCTCCAAACCCCGTTACCTAGCAACAACCTGCTGAGTAACTTACAGCAGCAGTTTAAGGTTTTGCCTCATAACTGCTTAAAAATGAAAAAAATAACGACAACAAAACTGGATAAAACAGGAAACATCACACCAACAGTTTGGCTGTATTTCAAATATTTGAAACAAAAAAACTAATGAATAATAAATTTTCAGCCATATTGTCCAGCCCTAAACAGAACCGAATCCAATAATAGTAATTACATCTGTAATGAGCTGTTGTCATATCTGAAGTATGTGGATTAACTTTGACAAACAGGAAAGGCAGGAAAGCAAAATGCTTGGAAGTGGGGATGTGTAGAGTAGTTACGAGCAGTCAGTAGTACTAGTAGGTATGTTGATATGACTTAAAGTTTTATGATGATATTTTCAGATTCTATTATAATTAAACTTGTCGCAATAAATCAATTAATTCCATGATAAATTAAAACAAACTCAATAATTTCCATTTGCACAATTTGTTGTTTTCTTTTTTTCTTTCTACCAAAAAGTGGATGATAAAAGTCTTCAGTCTGGTGTTTTTATCTCAACTAGCTCAGTCTTGTTTACAGAAACTCCATAATTCATTTTATTGGTTGTTTCTGTTGTTTTATTTGTTTGGGATATTTAAAATGTCTTTCATTTAAATGTGCTAAATGTTCATTAGAATCTAAAGTTTATTGATCTTTGAGAATGTGCTCTTGCTTTATTATTATCCCATTATTACCAATATATTACTTGGAAATGGTCTCAAAACAACAATATTTTTGTTTGTCCCAGTAACTACAGGGGCAATTTATTGTCCAGGAAAATTTGTTATTCTGACAGCCATAATTATGGCAACAATAAAAGTGATAAGAACTAATTATTAATTTTTTTTATAATTGTATGGCTGTGACTGCAGGACACATAATTCATAGTCCCATAAACACAAATAATAGTCTTGAAAAACACTCCCAATTGTAATGCACTTCACAGTGATAGTGGCTGCATTTCATTAGAAATGTGCACAAAACTTTGACGATATACTACTAATGTTGCAAAAACTACATTTTCCAACTACGGTGTTTCTATTGAATAAGAAAGGCAATTCTAATCACTTGTGAATAAGATTTCTACGCGATAAGTAACTGAAAAGATGCTGCACCATCATTCTCATACCACTTCCTGTCGCCTTCTTCTTCGTGGTTTCCACCAGTAGTAACATCCTGTTGTTGATCGTGTGACTCGTGTTTCCATTGCAGTTTTGCAGAATAAACCGTTTCAAAACCACATTCTTCTAACTAAAACCTTTTCGTGACCGGTGAGTTTTTTCTATACTAGTTTCCATTAAGCTAATTTATTTTCAAAATGTGAAACTGCACAATCATGTGGTCGATGGAAACACAGCTGTTCTAACACTTCTCAGATTAATAGCTTTACTCCCTTCATAAAGGTTAGTATGTGAAGTAAAATCGCTGCAAATATGAACTACTCCACAGAAACCCAAACAACTCTCCCTTTAAGCGTGACCTTTGACCTCACAGCCAAGACTAAATGGTAATAAAAGGTGAACACTGTTTTAAAACAGTGGGAAATATCGGGCGTGACTGAAGCAGAGGACAGTTTGACTTTTGGACCTCCACCCTAAAGTAAATATGAGCGTTATCAGTTAGCAGGACCGTATCGGTTAGTGGGAGTCGCACTGGAGGCCTCGGTTTTGCAGCTAGGGTTTGTTTGGGTTGGATGATGATGATGAAGATGATGAAGTTTCTTGCAGTTAGTTGTCAGAGGACAAACACTGCAAAGACGCAAAATCTTACCAGGTATTTTTTGTTTGGTTTTCAGGGAAAATTAAACTTAATAGTAACTTTTCACCAAAAAGGAGCTTATTCTGAGTCAATACCATAATGTTGGTTAAAAAGTACAAGTTTCACTGACAGACTATTTCATTTGGAAAATTTGAAAATGTGAAATAATCTACAAGTGTAGCAAGTATGTTTTCATTAATAATAAGGATTTATAGATTTAAAACAAGCTCCTATTGAAGTTAGTTGTGTCTTTTTTAAAGTGTAATATATATCTGCACTAGAAATTAGATTAAAATACTTGGTAAGATTTTGTGTTTTTGCAGTGTACTGAAGTAATTAGTAGCATAAAAGACCCAAGGTTTTGAAGTGAACATTCATTTTAATAACAAAAGCTAAAATCTCAGAATCAAACATTTCATAGAAACCTTTTTCCATTTTTAGGAACAAAATCTACACACAAAATGTCTTTGGGCACAAAAACAACCAAAAACACAAAATCTAACCAAGTGTTTTTGATTTTCGGTCTAGTTTCTATTGGAAATATCTTAGCACACCTGAAACAAGACTAAACTAATTTATCAGTTGCTTTTCAGCAAACAGGAGCTTCTTTTACTGAGGAAGTACTAGTTAAACTGGCAGATTATTTCACTTATTACATTTTTCTTATAAGTGAAATAATCGGCCAGTGCAAATAGAACGGGGTTGCTAGGTGACGGCCTGGGTTTAGCTGTAGCTGCTAGGTAACGGCTCAGTGCCCATTGATTATGAAATAAGTGAAATAATCTTCCAGTGGAACTACAACTTTTTCCACCAATGTTAAGGAATTATTGATCTTAAAAAAACCTCCTCTGTTGTTGAAAAGCTACATCTTAGTTTTGTCTTAATTCAAGTGAGCTGAGATATTTGTATGGCTGTAGTGATACAATAATCTCACGATACGATACGCTACACAATATTCTGCTCACGACACAATATATATTGCGATATTCAGCAAACGATACAATTCAAAACACTTTTACGATTTTCTGACAGATTTCAGAGGGACAGAGTGATTTTGGTGACATTTTGTGACTGTTATAAAGTTGGATTGAATTAATTTAACTGAAAACTGATTAAAAGCTCCAACTACACAATACCTGGCTCTGGTTGGACACAGACTTAAAGTGGACAGCTGGACAAAATGAATCAAAGAAGTGGAGAGAAAACATGTTTCTTTTAGTTGAAACAGTCCAAACTGTAGCTGACATGCATTAGTAAAGTGAACCAAGTTCCTGCTCTGAATAGTTTGATACCTTTTTAACCTGAATATCTGAAGGAATCACTCTAAGCCTGATGACCTGGTGAAGCAAGCAGTGAGTGAACAAGGTGACAGTTGGATGTTACGATACTTAAGGATGAATATCGATTTTTTTTCTAGGAAAGAAAATATCGATATATATTGTGATATTGATATTATTACACAGCCCTAGATATTTGCACTAGAAAGTAGATCAAAATACTTGGTAAGATTTTGTGTTTTTGCAGTGCATGTGCAGAATGGTCAGCCATTACGAAGCTACAGACCAGTTTGGCCTGACGCATGACAGCATGCGTCAGGCGTGAGGACTGATGTGTGCAGTTGGTAATTAAAATGTCAATAATCTGAGGGGAAACTGGCTGGTTGTGGTGGGAAAAGGACGGTTGGTGTCTGATTGGTGTCAGGTTGGCTCAGAGGTTTTTAACCATGTAAACGGAGCAGCGCCTCCCTCAGCCGTGGGTCAGCTGTGCAGAGGGGCATGTTGAGACTTGTCCTCTGCAACCTGACAGGAGCAAAGCAATCTGCTGCACTTCCTTGAGCTTCAGCAAGTCAGCTAGTCACTGCATTTCTCCAACCAATCAGGCTCTGAAATGTTATCAGAGAATACAATAATGGAAGGTATTTTATCATCTGTGTTCAAATGTGTGAATAAATCTAGTTTATTTTTTAATTATTTTTTTAATGTCAAAGATTTTGTTTGAAGAAAGAACAGTTTTCTGTTGTTTTCTGTTTTTTGCTATTAGGAAAAAGGAAAATATTACTACCAATACTTGAATTTGTGTTGCCACACTGCAAAAACACAAATGTTTTAAATTATCTTGGTCTAATTTCTAGTGTAAATATTTTAGTGCACTAAAAATAAGACAAAATGTTCAAGTAACTTTTCTTAATTCCTCAATGTTTATTATTTCCCTTATCACATGGGAAAAATGTATTTAAAAATATAGATTCTCATCACTTCTTAATCAGCTTAGAGTGATAATGAGACAATGTTGAGTCTATCAAAACAGTCAAACTCACTGATTAACAGCTTTAATACAAATCAATCAGCTGCTAAAGTTAGCATGCTAACACTTACGTTCTCGGTTTATGTTTTCAAGTCGAGGCTACAACTGTACAAGATGGTGTAAATCCTCTAAAGTGGCTAATACTGTTAGTTTTCAGATATGTTGATATGAGTAAAGCTGAAGTCTTTAATTATGTAACTGAATAAAGTGCAAGGGATTAATCCACGTTTGTGCATTAAAATCTACCATCAGTTTGATGAAGATTAAATATTATATGAGAAAGTTTTCAACCGAAAATGGGGAAATTTTATTTGTTTATCTGTTTATTGCTTCTGACTGGTTCCACATTCTGTTGGTGTTTCATTTATTAGATTTTTAACTGTCCACATAATAAAACATGCAGTCTCCCATATACGTTCTTCTCTGTTTTGTGTATCATGTAGTTGTTTTGCCCCACCCAGCAGTCGTCCTGCCCCTCATGTGTCTCTTATCTGACTGGTCCGGGGGTCTCTGAGTCCCCTTGTCTCTTCATCAAGCAGTCAGGCTCATCCTAAGCCCCGCCTCTTTTCCTCTAATTTATCCTATCACAGCTCAGCCCCTCTTCGCTCTCCTCCAATCACACTCAGACATCTCCGTGAGTCAGAGTTGCCTTGGCAACAAGCCAGGGTTTTCCTGTTTATTTGGGGTTTTATTTTGCCTCTGCTCTCTTTTTTTGTTCCTTCTTCGTCTCCCTGGATCGTTTTTTATCTTCCCAACTAAGCACATGACGTCTTGAAAACAAAAAAAAACATAAAAAGGAAGCAGAGGTTGGACAAAGTAAAAAAAAATGATGCTGGGGATCCAAATGTGCAGAGAGTATTTGGTTTGGGATGACTGCTGGTCAGAAACAAAAATCCTAAGAAACTGGATGTGAAAGAAATTAAAATTTGGAAAATAAAACCTCTAAAGTAGAAACAATAAGTAAATTAGTATAATTTAAGGCGGCAACCAACGATTATTTCTGATTAATACATTAATACGTTAATTGGATAAAAAAAAATATTCTGCATATTTTTAATTCCACCACTGAAACATTTTTATACAATGTTAGAAATGCATTAGAGGATGCAAATAAACTAGTGAAGTACATTTAAAAAAGAAAATTAACATGTTATTCCCAGTAACCAAACATTCCTTTAGTAAATTTGAAGCAGGTGAAGCTAAAACTGACACTTATGGGATTTTTTAAATTTTTAAATGCAAAATGTAGATATTTTTGTACAGTTTTAGTTTAGTTACTGCTCTGACTGTGTTCTTCTTTAATCAGTGTTTTGTCTGTTTTCTCCAGTTACTGATTAATTAATCATTAAATTAGTTGACAATTATTCCAATAATTGATTAATGATTAATCAGATTAATCATTTCAGCTCTCGATAAATTGTCCAAGAAATTCCTGCAACAAACAATAGCATTGTCATTTTGAGACCATTTGCTACTACTGTAATATAATAATGATAATGACATAAAAGCAGGTACAGCCTCTCGGAGACAAAAACGTTTCACACTGGAACTGGAAAACATTTTAAATATGAATCAAACAAAATAATCAAAACAACAATGATAAAAAACATTTATGATGAAGTTTCAGTAACTAAAATTGCATTAAAAAAATAATCATCCAGCTTCGACAGGGAAAACAGGCAAAAGTGTCAGGCAGTGCAAACTAAATATTTTCCTCCGACTTTTGTCTAAATGGAAATAATTGTGTTCATTTAAATTTATCCTGTGATTAACTGAGTAACAGGCTTAGTTTGGGGTCAATAAAAATATTTAAAATAATAAAACATGGAACATTTAAAAGATAAAACATAAGTAAACATGGTTTCATGTGTTGCTTAGTTTTTTGAAAATGGCCGCTCCTGTAGCACAAAAAAGATATTTCCTCTTACAAAGCTACATTTCCTCCAACAGGTTTGTTTATGTGACCAGACAAAAGGTTCAGAAACCTGTTAAATAAACAAACACAACAAAAACACACAAATAGCAGAAGTTAACAAACCAGACTTATTAAGCAGATTAAAAGATTACGCTCCCAGATTCCATGAAGAGGAAAATAAGTCACTGCCAGCTTCCTTCAGGGCTGTTAGTGGATTTGTGAGAACTAAACAAACCCAAAGGGAATAAACATGAATCAGCTGTGGAGCCCCAACAGTCGCTCTGTTTTATATCTGCCTAATTTTTCAGTCACATTTGAATATACAGTATGATCCAAATCACCACCAATGTGTTCTTGTAACGATTAATCGGATACATCGCGATTAATTGATTATTGAAATAGTCGTGAACTAATCGGTTAGTTGTCACAATAATTGATAGAATGAAGTTATTACTAAAATTGCAGGGCTAGTAATACTTCAACTTTGTTTTGTTTAAATGAACAAAAATGACTGATTGATATTTTGTTGTAAAGTTGACTTGAATTCAAAGTCACAAGAAATAAAAGCTGCAAAATATGTCAAACAAGATGGCCGCCCTGACATCACTATGGAAACCAAAGGAGTCCTTTTTCAGACTTTTCAAAAAACCCGAAATCTTCATAAAACCAAAAATTTGATAAAACTGATTAATTACCCAGCTGCAGTGTTTCAGTTTATCGTCTACAGTTCATGAAGAGTCTTTCTAAATACGTCCGATTCTCCACAGATTCGAACAAAGAAGAGCAGCAGGATGCCTCCAGGCAGCAGGGTCCTCTCCCCGACCTGCTGCCCCAGAACGAGCTCTCATCCTGGGACTCGCCGGCGCAGCAGCTGGACGTGATCAGGGTGGCCGGTCAGCTCAGGATGATTGGGGACCAATTCAACGCCATGATCCTCCACAGAGCGGTAGGTCAACCCAGAACATGAGCGTAAAGTTTGCTTATTGCTCTTGAACGCACCACGATTGACGTTTCCTTCCATGCAAACAGACAAATATCTCAACAGGCTAGTTTGTCTCTGATTGGGTAAACGTGAGTTTGTGAGTCCTGTTTCTATGGAAACGGATTTATGAGAGTGTTTTAACTTTTATTCCTTGTTTTGTTCCACAAAAATCTGTGATAATTTTTGAATTTCAAAACGGCGTTTTCAAAGTTTAGAAAGTGCTCGATATTCAAACTACACAGTTTTCTAATAAAAGGAAGATATTCATTACGCCTCATAAAAAGATACAAAATATTTTTTTTTCTCATCGTCTGACGTTAAACTAATAAACAATGTTATTGTATCTGCCAAGTGATAGAAAACATAATATTTGGAATTCTGTTGTAACTTTTTATATTTTGTGTTTAAGCATTTACTTTGAGCAGGAAGGTAATTTACCTTAACATGATTAATTTGTATTGTTTCAATTATCTTAATATTTATTATAACTAATGGTTCAATTGCTTATTAATTATCTTATATTTTAGGACGATATAACTGAAATCTTATCATGATATAAGTGCTTCATATCAGTCTATCAATAATTGATTAATTTTTTTTAAAAATATCTAAAATGTGGTCAAACGGGTTTCCTGATCTTTCTTTGTTTATCCAGTTTTTACTTCACGTTTTTTTTTAAGCAGTTAGGAGGCGCAAAGTTACTCAGTAGGTTGTTGCTAGGCAACCAAACTTTGCTCCCCAGCTGGTGGTTGCTAGGTAACCAATGAGTGAGTGAGTTAGTAGACAACATCAACCAAGTTTAGTTACCCATGAAAGGTTGAGCAGCTTTTCCTCTGCATTCATGCTGATTATTGAATATTCTACCAGATCCATTGATATTGATCTGTTGCAATATTTATCTATCTATCTATCTATCTATCTATCTATCTATTGTAATGTATATTTTTATTGATTTATTGTTATTTTAAACATCATTATGGAAATTGGTTGATTTTCTTTTGTTATATTAGTGTTTTGTTCACAGACTATTTTGGTTTTTCAAGCATAACATTTTGCTATATCTTAGTTTCCTAGAAGTGTATCCAAAGACTACTAACAACGGTAATAAATGAAGGCACATAATAGTGATTTGAAATCATCTTTTTGTGGTTGTTTTGTTTTGTTTTTATCTCTAAAGTCTTGCTGGGAAAGTTTGACATCTTGCATTGAAAATGCTTGAATTGTAAAAGTGTTAAAAACTTGGAAAATCTTAACATTTCAAATTTGCCTTCTTGTTCTATCTGCTTTGCTTTCCCTCTTTTTGTTTTCTTTATTTGCATCATTCTCAGTAACTTCATTCTCCTCACAAAACAGCAAACAATTAACTTTTGTCACAACAGTAAGCCATTGTAAGCAGGTTTGATGGTAGAGCTGCAGCAGTCGCTGCTTTCCCTCCGGCTGCCTGTCTGTTGTTATTTCCTTATCGCTCTCCTCCCTCCCTCTCGCTGTTTTCGATCGCGTGAGGAGTTGCCGCTCGCCCTCCTCCTCCCGCCTTGTGCACATAAACAAAGCTGACGTCATCCTCGCTCGGCTCTCTCAGTCTGTCTGCTGGGGAAAATAATGAAAACCTGTGTGCAGCTTCTTTTCTTTTCTAAGCGAGTGGCTTGAAAGAAACGAGAGGAATCTGTTAGGAGCGGTCAGACCTGCTCTGCTCCATCGCTAGACCCAGGTTCAACCTGCAAACTCACCAGTTCGCACCCAAACTGGTAAGATTCATACCAGTTTGGGTGTAAGTGCACAGAAACATGTAAACAAGCAAAGCCATCATAAATCCTGCAGTTGTTTTTCTGATCCCCAACATAAAGTTTCTCAAGAAAAGTCTTGTTGGTTTTCTCAGTAAAGAATTGGAAGAAATTTTACTTTTTGTGACAGAAGGAGCCTAAATGTTAGACTTCAATCATTGACCTAAAGATGAAACTGGTTTCTCTTTGATTTTAGAGTCAATTTCATAAACAATTTGACTGAATGGAAAGTTTAAAGAACTATTTAATCGCACTATGTTTAATTGGTTTGTTTTGATCAGTTTAGTAAAGATTTTCAGGTCTACTTTCACTGATTCAAAGTTCAACAACATAAAATGATCAGATATGAGCAGCCCTCCACACCAAGGAAATGCAAAAGCAGCTGGTAATTACACAGTGGAGGTCGATTTAAAAACCTGCCGGTTTCTCATTGGTCTTTCTTTTTAGGTGACAGGCAGGGGAAGGGCAGCAGCTTTAAAATGGAGGGCACACTTCTGCTAATGCGCCAATAGCAGAGTTAATTTTTTGTTTAGCACTAAAAGTCATACGTTTGATGATATATCAGACTTAAATAATAAGTGTATTGGTGAAACTGTATTGTAACTGTAACTGCATTGGTGAAACTCACCCTGTATTTACTGGGTATCAGATATATAGCAAGTAAAAAGCAGCTTGTCTTCATGTACTTGCATAAATTTGGATCGCCGTTCTACTTTTCCAGAGTGTGTTTCCTGATTGTACTTGTCTCTGTCTCGCAGCACATCGCCCCCCAGTGGCAGGACTGGAGAGAGGTCTGCCTGGGATTCCTGGACTTTATCGCCCAGTCGCTCAGCACTCTCTACCGGCTGACGTAGAGCTACGATCCGGACCTTTTCCTGCCATCTGGGCCAAAACGATGGACTTTCTGTTTATTTTGTAAAATATATATGTATATTTTTGTTGTTTTTGTCATGTCCCGGGGGGGCCAGGTCTTTGTGAAATAGCTGGAGACTTGGGTCAAACTTTGTTTTTTGTGGTGCTGAGAACATTCACTGAATGAACACAAAATTCTACTGAGTATTTTCATATCAACATCGTAGCAAACTTCAAATAAGACAAGACTAACTTATAAGTAACTTTTCAACAACATATAGGAACTTATTTTAAGTCAGTAATTCCTCAATATTGATTTTTAAAAGTCTCGCAGATTATTTGACTTGTATCAAGACCAGTGGAACTCGAGCTGGGTTGCTAGGTAACGGAGTAGGCCTGGCTGGGGTTGCTAGGTAACGGAGTAGGCCTGGCTGGGGTTGCTAAGTAAAGGTGCAGTGCTGTTGATTGAGAAATAATCTGCCAGTGGAACAATCACTTTTTCATCAATATTACTGACTTAAAACAATTTTATTTTAAGTTAGTTTTGTCTTATTTCAACTTTAATATTTGCAGTAAAACTAGACTAAGATACTTGGCAAGATTTTGTGTTTTTGCAGAGTAGTGGAGTAATTTGTAGCACGAAGGACCCGAAAACTTGAAGTATTCATTTTAATAAGTTATTCTTAAACAAAGGTTGAAATCTCAGAATAAACCACTTTATAGACATTTTTCCAGTTTTAGTAACAAAATCTACATTCAGAATATCCTTGAATACAAAAAGACATTGTTCAACTACAGGTTTAAAACACAAAATCTTACCAAGTATTTTTGATTTTTGTTCTACTTTCTCGTGGAAATATTTTTGCACACAACACTCACTTACAAGTAACTTTTTATCCAGATGTAGGAACTTGTTTTAAGTTAATAATTCTTTAATATTGATTAAAGAAAAGATACAAGCTCCTTTGGCAGATTTTCATTTATAACATGATAAAAATATTTTGTCAAACGTGAAACTAGAACTTTTTCATCAATATTATAGAATTAATAACGTAAAACAAGCTCCTACATCTTGCTGAAACATTACTTGTAATTTAGTTTTGTCTTATCATATTTGCACTAGAAGCTTGGTAATATTTTGTTTTTTTGCAGCGCAGCTGTGAATTCAGCTTTCACAAGCATTAAGCTTCCCTTTAACTACGCCGTTTTCACTCTGTAACCCGTGTTCCCATTAAAACAAAAACAGAAACTGTGAAAGCGGACACTGCGGTTGCATTTGCAGGGAATTTTTGGGTGCAGATCCACCTTGGGGCGAAGCTCGGACCTGCTTCTCTTCGCCACTTCGACGTGCCTTCCTGCCTCCAGGTTCACCTCCAACACGACGACAATCAGCGTTGTGCTTGTTTTTTTGCAGTCACCGAACCTGAGAGCGATTTGCATTAAACTAAAATGTCCCTCAGTTCTGACTGGCAGGTTGTTTACAGTGTTCATAGTCCCTCAGCTTACTGTAAATAGTTTATTTTGAAGATGAATTTAAGTTATCCAAGAAGTAGATGGAATTTAGGACAACTTGTTTTGTTGTTATTTTTTATTCCCAGGTGGATTTGATAAGGTATTTAATGAGCAGCAGGAAGAAAATTTGAATTCTTGTAAAATGACCCCACTTTTTTTTTTCTTTTTCTACTGTGTGAAGTCGAAGAGAAAATGTGTAATTTATTTTGAAAAAATCTGTAGCATTTTTATTTGTTTTCTATGATGATGTATTTATTTTTCTACCAATTGAGACTCAAAATGTTTGAGTTGCTGTTGCACACACTGGCGATGGAGAAATCACTTTTTGATTTGGAAAATTAGTTGCACAAAAATAAAACAAGACAGAAAAAAGCTTTGAAAGGTACTGAAAAAGACAAAGAAGGTAGAAATCAGGTGTCGCAGCTTTAAAAACGACTGAAAATAAATCAGATTTTGCTGTAAATTGGACTTTCTGGTTCTGAACGGGTTAAAAAGTTTCACGTATGTACTGTAGCATACTCCAGATTCATGTTTACTGGAATATTTAAACTTTTAATTCAGGAATATCCATTGTTTCTCACTCATTTGTTGGGTTTGTTAGATACGGACCAAGCCTGCTATTTTCCTGAAATCAGATTTCATCATAAGAGAAGAAAACAAAGAAAAGAAAACGAGCACTTCTTGATTTGATACCGTTTATCCAACAGTGGAACAAACAAAGTTGTATTTTGCCGTTTTTCAGCTTTTTTCTATTGTAAAATTTCTACATGGATTTTGTACTTTTTCTTTTTTATACAATAAAAGATAAGAATTTTAAAAAACCGTGTTTGGTGCTTTTCTTATCATGGGGGGAGTTTTACATCAAATTTATTTGTAAAGCACATTCAGCAACAATGCAGCTCAAAATGCTTTATATCAAAAAAACAAAAACAGTAACCAATTATGAAACAAGTAGTAAATATTACATTTTGTCAAACGCTGTCATCAGAAATAATCAAATACTTTGATCAATGTCCAGTTATGAATCAAATCAGATATAGATAAGTGGCGTTTTAAAGCAACTCAGTGTTTTGGCTGTTTTGCAGTTTTCTGTAAGTTTGTTCCAGATTTGCGGTGCATAGAAGCTGAATGCTGCTCCTCCATGTTTGACGTGTAAATACACTGTCTGACTAAAGATAAATGCATGGATGAGTTTCTCCAGATTTTTCTTTCTGTAATCCTGGAAGTGTTGTTCAGGTAACAGAAGGCCGACTTTGTAACCATTTTTATGTGGTCCATGGTTTTCTATAATGTTCTTCATGTTATCCTTCGCCATCTCAGAGTCCAGAGTTGTCCCTAGAACAGAAGCAGCCTTCTTTATCAGCCTTTTCAGTTCCTGAATCTGATGCTGCTGCACCAACAGTTACTGGAAGAAGAGATGAAGCTCTGAACAACAGATGTGTAGAAGCTCTGCAGCATCTTGAGCATCAGTGTGGACAGTTACAGTCTGCGTTGTAGTCCACATCCTGCTTTTGGAGCGGTCTCTGGTCCACTTGGCGTTCACACATACATTCAAACTGAACCAGAGCTCACTTCTACTACACCAAGATCAAGGTTTGTAGGCAGACCAGACTTAGCTTTTTTGGTCTGATTACACATGCACACCTCCCAAAACGAGCTGGACTTTCTACTCCAATGGACTGGAGTTTGATTAGGCTGCTTTAGCCCATTTTAATCCAACTCCAGTCCGTTTGTCTAGAAAGTCCAGTAAGCTTGGGGAAGTGTGAATGCACAATCAAACTCTGGTCGAATAAACGTTTCTGTCGGTTCGGCTGAAGTGAACTCTGGTGAGAACACCAAGCGGGTTTGAGACCGCTCCAAAAGCAGGAAGTGGACTACAACGCAGGGCAGTCTGGGTAAATACAACCAAAGCAAATGTGCTAGCCTAGCACGTGGGAGTAATGGCTCATGTTCCTCAGCCAAAGACAAAAGAGAAATCCTATAGCCGCTAAAATCTGATGCTACTTCATTTTGTGAAATGCACAAGGTTTTTGTGTGGTTTTCTTCAGTGGTTCTTGGTGCAGCGCCCCTACAGGTGAGGAGGGGAACATGTTGCTCAATTAGTTTGAATTGTTTGAGAAAGCCAACCGTAGCAGCTGGAAATGTAACAAATGTTGCCACTTTGGTTGCCAACAGGTGGAAAAACACCTTTAAAAAGTGTATGTAGATTTCTTGGTGCTCAGCTAAAAACCACATAATCTGGCTCCATGTTTACTGCTGAGAACCAAAACAAGACCTGAAATAAAACTGGGGGAGCGATTAGTCGGTTCGTAGCACCGCTGCTCATTTCCTGGGATTAGGAAAGGAGATTAATTACAAAATGCCTCCTTAAGCTCATCCTGCATGCTTAATTACATCTTAACTCTTTTCTGCTAGGAGACAAACTTGTTTAGACAACATTAAACTTCAGGTTACTTTAATTCAACCCAAGTCTCTCAGAACAGCTCTCATTCTCTGTTGTTTTCCAGGTTTTATTTCTTCTTCTGAGTTTAATCCAATCAGATGCCCCTGCTGCGTGGTCACTCTCTCGTCCCGCTGCAGCCAATCAGGCCGTTGGCTCTGCCCCGGGGAGCCGTGTGATTGGCTCATTCTGAGGTTTAACTGGGGATACTGGTTCCCAGAGCTGCCTGTTGACTCAGTAACAGGACCAGCCAGTGAATCACACAGAACAAATAAAAAGCGGAGTACCCTGTTTACAACCTGAAACTCACTTTTTTCTAAAAAATATCAGATCAAGAATTTGTTCTTTACTGCGTTTTATAGCCTCAACAGAAGAGTGAATACTGTTTGTTTTTAGAGAAATATTAAGCTAGTTTTATTAGACAGGAATTGGACTGAACAGGAGCAGAGGTCAACTCTGTCCTCATGTTAACACAGATAACATTAAAAATCCCCTTTTGTGTGTTTTATCAACCACAGACAAACCTCTGAGATGGAAAGTAAATAACCAAACTTTCCTAAGAGCAAAGCCCTGAGCCAATCAGATGAGCATGAGTAATGGAAACAACTATCTTAGCTTTTAACCATAAACCTTTACTCTTCTTCCTCAGGTTTAAAGCACACGCTGCTTTGTACTGTTTTATTCTTTGCTTTTTTTTAAATCAAAAAGGAACAAGTCAAACGTGGTAAACATAGTTAAAAAAAACATTTTGTGTAAAAGTGTAATATTTCTTACCAGTCATATCAGAAAGTTTAACAGTCATTTTATAAAGATTTACACTGGAAAAACACATTTTACCCGGTGTTTTGGATCTAGTTCCAAATGCAAATCGCTTAGTTCACTTGAAATAAGTCCAAACTAACAACTGAAGTTGCTGAAAGTAACTTTTCAGTAAGAACCAGTGTTGTATAAAGTACTGAAATCTCAGAGTCTAGTAAAAGTTTAGGTTCCTCTCCAAAATATGACTTTGGTAAAAGTCCAAGTCACTGACTGAAATGTTACTTGAGTTAAAGTCTTAAAGTATCTGAAACATTTTGTACTTAAGTATGGAAATTACTGCAATAATGGATGTACTCAAGTAATGTAATGAAAAGTATAAGCAAAAAGTAAAACAAGGCAAATGCAGTTTAAATGACATTTTTTATATTTTGGTAAAGTTATCAAATACAGTTAAAGTAATAAACACAACCAAGTGCAGGCAAAATTAAACCTGCTATTAGATAAACCTGCAAGAATCATTTAGTTAAGAAAATTAGCTGCTTTACCTACAAGGTTAGTTTAACCTGCTTTACAACTGAACCAGCTTCTGTATATGTGGTTCATTGTGTATGAGGCTCCATTTGTGTCCGACAAAACTCCAGGAGTCAAAACTCCAGGAGTCAAAACTCCAGGAGTCAAAACTCCAGCGTTTCTCTTTCTCGCTTTTTTGTAACTAAACCATTGAAAATGTATCGGAGTAAAAGTATGCGATTAAGTTCGGAAATATAGTGAAGTAAAAGTGAAAGTTATCAAAAATTTTCATACTTGAGGAAAGTATGAAGTACTCCAAAATATACTTAAGTAAAGTAGTGAAGTATTTTTACTTCGTTACTATACAACACTGGTAAGATATACGAGTTTGTTTTATGTAAATAAAAAGTTCTAGTGAGATAATCTCCAAGTGGAACACAGACATTTTAACTTATAATACGGCATAATGTCATTTAACGCTTTAATGAGGCCAGGCTCAGCGCTGTGGTAACCATGGAAACCGGACTGAAAGACGTCAAAGCTTAACGGCTGTTCTCACGCGACGTCATTTTTGGCAGGCAGTTGCTATGACAACAAGCAAGTCACAAGCTTAGAAACTGGCTCTCGCCTCGTTTCTATACAACTTAAACTATGTTTGAGTTCTCTGCCCTCCGCTGTGTAATACTGAAACAAATAATAATTATTAGTACTTAGATTAGCTAAAGTAGTTTTAACCTACTAGCTATTACAAATCTGTTTAAATCCTGGTTGGCCGTGAAGCTCCTCCATGTTGTTCAGACTCTTCGTGTTCACCAAGTAGTGAACTGTATGTCATAGTAGGACATGTTTTCATTATCCGTCTCATTATCGAGCCCAACAGCAGCCATTTTGTCGATATATTCAATAAACTTTATTGTTTGTTGGTTCATTATGCTTTGTGCTGCACTGACCTACTAAGATGGTGAGGATCACTTCCGGTTCAGACCTGTGGGAACTACGTCATATTTTTGTTGATGAACTGAAGGCTGGAGATTGGTCTATAATTATGCAGTAGTGATTTGTCCAGATTGTTGTTCTTTAATCAATGGTTTGATAACTGCTGAGGGGAAAACACCTGATGAGAAGGACAAGTTTACTATTTGAATCAGATCAGATGCAATCACTAGACATCCTACTGGATATTTTCAAAATGGCGGCTTTTCAATATTAAAGCACAGCATCACTTAAAACGTTAAGCAATCAGCCCAATTCTTAGTGTTTTTAGTCACTGCAACTTTTGATTTTTTTAGTAAATAATGACACTTTCATTCAAAGATGGGACTTTTAATTTAACCATTAAAGCAACTTTGCATGAAACGTGTCATTATTTACCGACACTTCATGACAACCGTCGTGTTCAGAACAGGCCTTGTGTGGTGTTTATGACAGTGTAATGTCAGTCTTATGCACAACCCTTCAAAAAGTGTCACAGACAAAACTAACTCGCAAGAAACTTTTCTGCAAGAATCATTGATCTTTTTGAGTCAATGATTTCTTAATATTGGTGAGAAAGTTCTAGTTCTACTGGTAGAATATCCCACTGCGCCGTTACCTAGCAACCCCTGCCAAGCCCAGTCCGTAACCTAGCAACCCACTTCTTGTCCCACTGGCAGATTATTTAATTTATGGGAAAAATGTCTGGTTTTAAGTGAAATACTTTGCCAATAGAACTAGCAGTTTTCCACCAATATTAGGGAATTATTTACTTAAAACAAGAACCTCCTGAAAAGTTTTTTATTTTTGTCTTATTTCAAGTGCACCAAGGCATTTGTGCTACAAACTAGAATAAAACTACCTGGCAAGATTTCATGTTTTAGCAGTGAAGTCTTAAAAGTTGAGAAAGTGTCTGCCTCACCGACTGAAACTGGGAGCTGCCGTTGTGCTTTTAGATTATCTACTGACCAACCCTTTATTAGATTTAGCTATGGTAAATACGTACTAAGCACTTAAATGCTTGGAGAATATCTGCACAGTGTGATATGAATCTAAGTGGTGATCTTCAGGTTTGTTTTGGAGTAATTTAGTCATTTGGTAAACGGCATCAGAGCTACGGCAGCACTCAGCTGTCTGGAGTTAATCTGCAACAACACGAGTGTCATTTTTTCCATCCAGACTCACGTTGTCAGGTTAAACTTTCTACCCAGGGTCCAAGGTGGGACCGTGGAGCTGAGGCGACAGGAAACGCTTCAGCTCAGACGTCACCCCAACCTGCAGAACCATGACCATCCACACACTGCACTGCAAAAACACCAAATCTCAAGTAATTTTTCTCTACTTTCATCTTACCACACTTAAAATGAGACAAAACTGACGAGTAATTTTTCTGTAAGAAATATGAGCTTAAGTAAATAATTCCTTAATATCTATGGAAAACTGTTAGATTATTTCACTTATAACAGGATATTTTTCCCTTAAGTGAAATAATCTGCTAGGTTACGGACTGGGCTGGGCTGGGGTTGCTAGGTAGCAGCGCAGTGGAATATTCTACCAGCTGAACTAGCACTTTTTCATCAGTATTAAGGAATTATTTACCCGACACAAACTCCTATATCTTGGTAAAAAATTACTTCTAAGTTAGTTTTGCTTTTATCAAGTACACCAAGACATTTGCACAAAAAAGTCAAATAAAAATACATGGCAAGATTTAGTTTTTGCAGTGTACCCCCAGTAATTTAGTAAAATTTCTATTACAAATATCTTAATGCATTTGAAATAAGACAAAGCTAATAAATAATTTTTCAGCAAGATGTAAGTGACATACGAGTTAGTTTTGCCTTATTTCAAGTGTACCAAGATACTTTCACTAGAGTCTAGATTAAAATATGTGGTAAGAGTTTGTGTTTCTACAACGTGGGTGTTTACATGTCACTACCAGATTCATTACTGATCAAGAAGTGAAACATCTAACGACATAAAAACAAATGCAATCAGATATCGAGTAGCTTACATATCCACTCTCTGTTCATTTCTGCAGCACTTCAACAAAGCTGTTGAAACAAGGTCCGTTTGGTTTTCTCTAAATGTTGTTGCGATTTATGGTAAAATTGTTCTTTGGTTCCGTCCAGTAGTCTTGTGATCAAATTGCAAAAAGAAAGAAAAGTTTTATAGAGGTTCTCACAACTATCAACAATAAAAGTCCAGATTGTATTAAATAATAATAAAAAAAGGCAAACAGATTTGTTTACATCGTTTTATTAGCAAATGTAAAAAAACACAACACTTGTAACAAGAAAAGAAAACTGCTAGACTTATTTTGTGTTTATGGTGTAGCTGACGGTGTCCCAGGTGGGACACGGTTTGTGTTAAAACCGTTCCGAGGTCAGAGGTCGACCCGCGTCTTCAGTTCGGTCCAAAGTAGTCGACCACGCCGTTGCCTTTACGACCGTCAAAGAAGAAGAAGTTACGATGAGGAGCGTCTCTTTGGGAAAGAGCCTACAGAGAACGGCGACAGCAGAGAATTATTTTTATTATTTCCGTTGAACAGATTGAGAATAAATCTGGTGATAAAAATCACAAAATGTTTCATGTTTTCCTTTCAAACAGACAGAAGGTGAAAATGTGGAATGTGAAAAGCAGCTGAACTAAACAGAATTGATGCAGAACATTTCAATAAAAGCCCGATTTATTGGAAGGAAAATGTTCAGAGCCGTTTTCTCGAGACTTCGGCTCAGAAGTTTTCAACCGGTGAGTGAGAGCAAGAAGCTGAAACCCAAACATGAACCGACAATTATATCAGCACCAAAACAAAATTAAGACGTTTCTGATCCAGAAAAAAAAAAAACATTCCTGGAGTTTATTATATCGTCTACTAGTCCGATGTTTGATTCCTGATGTGAAGATCAGGATCTAAAGATTTCTGAAATTTTAACAGTTTAAATCATTAAATATTTAATGGTTTGGTTAAAACGTTGAATATTTAGACAGTTATTCCCTCTGCTTCTAGATGCTGTGCAGATAGGAGGAATTTTACTTTATTCTCGTAACGCTATGACTTTCTCATAATATTATTCTCAACATATTGCAGCTTTATTCTCATAATATAACAACTTTATTCTCATAATGTCACTGAGGTTTTCCCCAGAAAACTTGCTAAGCCCAGTGGTTGGGTTGCTCTGCTGTCATTCATCTTGTAGCCCGTCATGTTTTTGAGTTAAAGATGTTTAAAGTTGACAACATTCCTTGATAATTATATGTTATTAGATGATTAGTATCCGAACACCAGCTATAAAGTCTTCAAAAATGCAAACATTTAATCCTTTCCAGACTGGAATTATAAAGGTTCACATGAGGTTTTTTACATTTTTGGATGCTGCACAGCCATTATTTGGAGCATTTCAATAACCAACACATCAATACAATCCTTAAATCCAGATCTTTCACAATTTATATGTTATTACTCCATAACAACAAAATAAAATGCTAAGAACTGCAAAGAAAAATCACAAAAACGGAATTCGGTTCATAATTTTTTTTCAATATATTGCAAATATAACAATTTCCTAATTTTATTTACCAAATTTGTCAATACAAAAGCTTCACAGAGCCCTTCTGGACCATAAAACTTGTATTTTGAGTTTTTGCAGAAGTTAGTTTTTCACATACAGCCAAGTTTATAACATCTATCCAAAACCAAAATAGAAATGTTGTTGTTGTCTAATTGATTTTGTGAATTTTTTCGCACATTACACACCGTGTGCTGTTTGCACTGTTATTGTTTCTAAATAAAGATCTAAAAAAAAAAAAAAAAACAACGTGAGAATGGAAGATCCAAACCAGGAAGTGATTGCGCAGATATAAAACCCATATAGATGGATACTGCGTATGGATGTGACCTTCAAGTTTCGGTCCTCTGTTTACTATAAATCTGTGAAGTCGTAATTCAGCCATGCAGCGCTTCTGGGACATGTGGTTTGTCGGAAAAGTAAGTCTCATTCTTACGGTTTTATATGCAAAAAAAAAATTGCTCGATCTTACGGGGTTCGACTTCTATCGGCATTTGTAAATTTTTTACACGCATTTCAGACGGCGCTTAGGCCATCCGTATCCAGTTAATAGAAAAATATAAAACAAATAAATGAGCTGTGCTAAGCCTGGTGGGGGCATGAGTACAGTCTGGTGGCCCGCCAGGCTTAAAATACACTGGGGGAAACCTTGTAACATGAGTCTTATAAAATAATTCTTATAAAATAACAATTTATCATAATATTAACATATTATTCTTGAAATGTTACAAATATTTTCTTATAGCTACTCTCAAAATATTTACTTTCTCAATTTTCGTACAACTTTATTCTTGAAATATTTTCACTATAAACCTACAAATTTATTCTTGCACTCTGACTTTATTCTTGTAATACTTTTACATTCTTTCTTAGTATGGGCCAAACACTCGATCGTAAAAACAAAAACTGCAAAGGAACATTAAATCTGATGAACAAAAACACGAGGAATCAACCAAAACACGGAAGATTGTATAAAACTTTACTAGATGTGGCCTGTGTTGGTTTGTGCAGGGCGTTGGTGAGCGCATTACCTGATGAGGTAAATACTGAGCGCTTCACCTGAAACACGGTTTCTCACCTTGACCACCTCCTGCCCCAGAACTCCTCCCACCACGGCGCAAACCGGAGACATCTCTGAGAAACAGTAGCTGAGGACAAACACAGCAGCAATGAGCTCAGGCAGAAAACTGGATTTCCAAATATCCTGTTTTTTATTATTTATGTACAACTTTATTCCTGTAATATGTTTTTCATTTTCTCTTAATATGGCCCTAATTCCCTGCGGTAAAAACCAAAAACCAAATGAACTTTAATCTGATTCTAACAAAGACATGAGAAATCAAGCAGAACATGGAGGACTGTAGAAAACGTTCCCAGACGTTGCCACCTGATGAAGTCGTCGGCGAGCAGGTCGCCGCTCAGCCCCATGGCCTCCAGCACGTCGTCTCTGATCTGCTCCAGCAGCCGGCTGTCCTCTGCACACGCCTTGGGGTCGGGGTCGCGACCTTTGTCTGTGCGAAACTTCAACAGAACTGTGGATGGACGGAATACATGAAAAGGAAACAAGCAGCGGTTCAGAAACTGGAAACTCAAGTTTCAACCATCTGACTGACTCAAGCAGGGGTGTCCAAAGCGCGGCCCCGGGGCCATTTGTGGCCCTTGCTCTGATTTTGTGCGGCCCCCCACCTGCAATTAAAAAAATTATGCAAACCTGGCCTGTAGATGCAGATGGAGACTTTAAATCAGTAACGAGCGTGAAACTTATTACCAACTTAATTTTCCTTCACAGGAAAATGTGAAGTACAACACCAAATAGCAAAATTGCAGAATTTGAATTAATGAGTTACAACAACAGTTTAATTTTCCTTTGGGATCGATAAAGTAGTTTTGAATTCAACTGAAAGTTTTTGTTTTCTTATAACAGAGTTTTAACAAAAGGTAAAACCAAATCAATCCAGAGTCTTTTACTGGAAGCCAACTTTTGATGCATCAAAATCAGCTTTTAGTAAACAAAGTGACCCAAATCATGTTGTTATTCCTGAAAATAAATGTATTCATCGAGCAAAAGAAACTGAGAACTACACGCCTTTCCTTTAATACAGCGAACCTGTAAGATCTGCTACAGCGTGTTCGGGACATTGCAGAAGGACATTTGTCTTCTTTTGCTTTTAGATTAATATTAGACGTTTTCTACAAACAAGACTTGGAAATTTCTGAATTTCAAATGTAAAAAATGTTCTTTTGAAAAAGTCCCAGTTTTGTGGAAAATTTATTTTTGGCAGAATGTTGTCTCCTTCTTTTCTAACTCCAGTGGCCCTAAAAGTCCCTTTCATGTATTGGATCCAGAATAGACATCGGGCTACTTTATTTACTTTAGTCATTCGTTTGTTTTTTGGTTTGGTTTGCCACTGCTTTTCAGTCTACCAATTTGACCAATGTGACAAAAGGTTTGGACAAAGACAATGTTTTCCAGATAATCCGTTGCCATTTGTAATTTCATCATGCCGTTGAATTATCATTGCGTGGAAATTCGCTGCTGCTCCCTTTGAGAGAGGATAAGAATCTGAATGCGGTTGCACCATCGACCATTTCATCCTATTTGGCCCACGTTTCCCCCACATCAAATTAAAAGCATGTTCCAGCTGAGACAAACACCCCTGCTGCACAAATTCAGGAAGGAAGTGTTAGTTCATCCTCTGACAGATTAAAAAAAAGAGAAAGAAATCTGAATTGTGCTCTTTATGAGCAATATTTCAGACGGCGCTGTGTGCGCAGACATCAGCACCTCGCCCACATGTTTCCGGCTCGTCCATTAAGTTCAACCACATGAGGATGTGGAGTCCTCCCACGGCCATTTCCACCACCACACACACACACACACACACACACACACACACACACACACACACACACACACACACACACACACACACACACACACACACACACACACACACACACACACACACACGAGTGGCAATGAATCATTTTCACACCTCTGTTCTGCCCTTTTATGAGAAACTCTACAAGAAGAAAGTTAAAAGTCTGGCACAAATGGCATCACATTCAGCTTTGACAGGAAATCAAATACGATTTCATAACAATATAATATCAGCATAACTGGAAATATGATTGTATCTCTCAGCCCACACAGCAGCAGTGACACACATAAAACTGGATCTACAACAAAAACAATGGACACCATGTTCTCATCCCACTGGTTTAATTTACAGCTCAGATCAAATGATTTCAAATTCAAATCAAAAATACTTTATCGATCCCAAAGGGAAATTAAATGTTTTTACTCATTAATTCAAATTCTTCAAAGAGTTATTGTAGAATTTGAATTTCTACAGTTTAAAAAAGGAAACTTTTGAAATTTGGTCAACTTGGATTAAAGTGGCTGAAATTTTTTTTATTTCATTTCTTATTTTATAGCTTTGTACGCTTCTGACTAGGCCTGTATAATAACATTGATATCGCGATATATATCGATATTTCCTTTCCTAGAAAAAAAAATCGATATTCATCCTCAAGTATCGTAACGTCCAACTGTCACCTTGTTCACTCACTGCTGGCTTCACCAGGTCATCAGGCTTAGAGTGATTCCTTCAGATGTTCAGGTTAAAAAGGTATCAAACTATTCAGAGCAGGAACTTGGTTCACTTTATTTACTTTACTAATGCATGTCAGCTACAGTTTGGACTGTTTCAACTAAAAGAAACATGTTTTCTCACCACTTCTTTGATTCATTTTGTCCAGCTGTCCACTTTAAGTCTGTGTCCAACCAGATCCAGGTATTGTGTAGTTGGTGCTTTTAATCAGTTTTCAGTTAAATTAATTCAGTCCAACTTTATAACAGTCACAAAATGTCACCAAAATCACTCTGTCCCTCTAAAACCTTTCAGAAAATCGCAAAAGTGTATTGAATTGTATCGTTTGCTGAATATCGCAATATACAGTATATCATATTGTGGGCACAATATCGTGAGATTATTGTATCACTACAGCCCTACTTCTGACGTGGAATTATTTCACAACATCTGGAGTTAAATGGAGCCTCATCACAGGTAAAAGTCAAAACAAGCAGATCAGATATAACCTAGGACTCATCACAATGAAATGGTTTCATATCAGTCAATACTGATAATTATTAATACGCTTTGAGTTTTAAATGTCTAACATTGTGTCAAACCTTCCCCGTTTTATCCAGTTTTCACTTCACTCTGTTGCTTTTTTCTTCTCTTTAAACAGTTATAAAGTGTAACTGTTGATACTCTGCAGGCTGTTGCTAGGTAACCAAAAATGGAGGGGGTCAGGGGTTGTTGCTAAGCAACCAAAGAATAAGGCAGTTATAGTTGATCCCGCCAACCTAGCTCAGCTATGAGAGTTTAAGCTGCTAAAGCCTTTCAAACTCTGCCTACATCTCCCAGAATGCTGTGCGATTTTTGATCAAAGTTCACTGAAATTATTGAATATTCTATCCGCTGTAATATCTACTGATATTGATTCATTTATTGTCCATGTCCTTCTGAACCTCCACAAAACAGGCTAAATGTTTGGAAATTAAAGTTTATTGAGTCATTATATTAGTTAAAATGGTCTCAAAATAATGTTACTGTTTATCGCAATAATTTCTGGGAAAATTTATCGTCCAGCAAAAAATTGTTATTGACAGGCCTAACCACACGTACCTAAATGAAATCATTTAACAAAAAAAATTCTAAACTGTAAAAATACTTATGAAATACAAATACAAATTCTGAACTTTATATCAATAATTTGTTATAAAAAAAACATTGGAAAAATAAGTTGTGGGTCATTTTTTGTTTGTATTAGGATTGAATTGTAATCAACTCCTTTTTTGATTCTAATTTAAAAGAAATTTGAATTTTCTCCTCCTGGTCAGCCGATCAGAGACTCTTTAAGCTGCAGGATAGGAAATAAAAATAAACAAAAAATGTATCTAAAAAAAAAAAAAAAAATCAGACTAATACAAAAAAAAAACACCCAAAACGCACACACACACCTAGCCTGCGGTTCAGATCAGCCGACTGTTCCTAGTGAGACAGGAAACAGTTACAACAGAGGAAGAGCCACTTCCTCATTGGTCGCCCAAAACAACAACTGCTCGCTCCAATTATAGAAACAGAGAAGGAATAATAACAGGGCTTCCTGTCTCCCCGCCACTAAACAACAACAACAACTCATGTTTCCACTGCTCAAAACTCTTCTGAGGTGCAGCGATGTGAAACGGGGCGAGGCGGCAAATGTAGGTGGATTTCATCAAACTTTAGGAGCTAAAACTGTAAATTTACTCCAAAGTGATCCAGACACAATGATTCCCTGAGAGCATAACCCTGGTTTGGATAAGCTAATGTTTTATTTTCAATCAGTTTTTACAGTTAATTCTTTATACAAAACAGAATAAATTCTAAAAAATTATGCAACAGAATTTAGGCCCGTCATGATAAATTTTGCTGGATGATAAATTGTCCTATAAGTTATTGCGATAAATGATAATATTGTCATTTTGAGACCATTTTCAAGCATCTTTCTTTAAATTCTAATCAACATTCAACACTGGGTTTGGAAGACATTTTAAATATCCAAAATAAACAAACAAAACAACAGAAATGACAAATAACATGAAATATGAAGAATTTTTAAGTGCAGAATTGAAAAAGGTCAAAGTGTTGTGATTATGTAATCATCGATTAGGTAATGAATATTCAACAGAAGACAACATTTTAAAAAAAAAAACTTAATTAAATTAACCAAGTGACCCTGGTGTTTTCCTCAAAACGTTTGCTGTGACCTTGTTCGGTCTAGAAAATTATCTGCTTGACGCAAAGAGCTGCTCGGCAGTAATGACCGCTTTTAGCTGTCATGTTGCTAACGTAACGCCTTAGACGCTAAAAAAACGCCACTAATTGTCAACACTACAACAACTAAATAAGGTCAGGAAAAAGTTTTAATAAAGAAAGAAAATAGTGATAAAGAGGGAAGTAGGTCAGTTATGCTAGCTTGACTATGACAACTTAACATGTAGATGTGCTGTGGAATTCAGTTAAAAAAATTTAAAAATGCGACCCACAAAAATGAAATTTCAGTTAAAAATGTTTTCTCAGATTAAATTGTTATTTTGTGAGTTTTCGTTAAGGGGGTTCACTAAATTAATATTTTTGATTAAGAAAAGAAAAAACACGTTTTCTTTTAGTTGCATTATGGGGGCAAAATGGACCCAAAAGCCTGAGATTATTTGTAAAATAATCTCAGGCTTCTGGTGAATTATTCTAAGAAGCAGCTTAAATCCAGTTGAGGTTTGCTGTGTTGCAGCGTGGGAGTTGGGCTGCGCTACGCTCAGTGCACATGACTGGCCATGGACGGCCTGTGATGGAAAGTAGCACGCCGTGCGCGGGGATGCCGCGAGCGCCAGGTGACGAGAGGGACAAGAACGAGAAAAACAGGAAGATGGAAGGTAGAACCCTGTCAAAAACATCCAGAAACATGTGGTTATTTATCAGAGCAAACCGTCTTCCTTCTGAGAATCGCTGATTCAAATGTGAAGTTTTCCATCAAAGCTACAAACTGTCTGGATACGTCGGAGTGGAACAAAGATTTGGGCATCATGGCTGCTGGAGAGTCACCCACATTTTCAGTTTCAGTTTTCGGTACTTTCTTTAGACCCTCCTGTCGTCCTTGGTGACATTAAAACTCTTCCTCCTTCACGTATCGATGAATATCAGCTAAGAAAAACCCGTTCATTTCATATTTTACAATGGAAATTGCATTCCTCTATGCATCATATTTTCCACAATATGAGGTCACAGTTCAGGAAAAGAGGAGCTTCACAGAGATTAACCCTGTGCATAGCTGCAGTCGCTTTAAGCAGCAATAAGGCAAATTACAGGTTTGATTTTAATTTAAAATGTCATAAATATAAGAAATGATATTACAAAAGTACCATGAAGCAGGAAGTAGTCAACAGGCGTTCGCTTCAGGCTGGCCTTGGCCTTCTCACTGGTCCAGTCGACCTCCAGAGCCGCCTTCAGCGTGCAGAACCCGGCCGTCTGGTTGACGAGAAGAAATAATTATTTTAATTGAATTGGAAAAAAGAACGAAACAAACCAAAAGGCCTTAAAAAATCCTGATCAGAGCAGTTTTAGCAAGAACATTGATTTCAAGCAGCAATTTCTGACTAAACTGATGTCTGTAAATGAAAATAAATCAATATTTTACCAAAGAATCCTTTGGCAACTAAAGAGTAAAGTTTAATCTTTTCACCATGTCAGATTACAGATTTAAATCCGAAAACAAGTCTGAGATTTTACTCATTGGGACTTTTTTTTGACAAAACCAGAGAAATTTTATTTTCCCTTTTGAATTACTCAGTAAAATGTTTTTGTTTTTACTTGAGTAAAGGAATACATTTACATTACCTTAAATAAAAACCTCTACATATAGCAAACAAACCAGATCGTTAATGTCATAAACAGAAAAAAAACCATCGCTTTTGACATAAAAATTACCTTTTTCTAAACAATAAAAACATTAAACATCACCAGTGTGAAAAGATCAAATGTGATCTGAGTGCTGTACCTTTTTCACCATGGTCGTCTCATTCGGGTCGACTTTAGCTCTCTTTGCTTCCGGACCGTCGCTGGAGTCGGACGACGGCTTCACTAGTTTGGGTTTCTCCCTGAAAACAGTTTATTTATTTTAACAGGAAATAGAAGACATTTTAAAAATAAAAGCTTAAAGTTTTTCTCTGTTTGAAAAAAAACATAACGAGAGAAATAAAAACCAACTCTGGTTGGTTTTTATTTCTCTCTGCTGGATGATAAAATACACAAATACGTGTAGTTTAGTGAGGCTAAATCATTTTTTATTGTGAAATATATTTTATTCATCATTAATTATTATTATTGATAATAATAAAATATAATATAAATAATGTATTTGAATATAATTGAAATGATATTACAAACGTACCATGTATTTGAATATAATTGTATATCATATACTATATATGATATACAATTATATTCAAATACATTATTTTCATATATTCGTATATCATATATTATATATGATATACAATTATATATAAATTAATTTTTATATACAATTTATTTATTTCACTGTTCAAGTTTATGTTCTTTTTAAAGTATAAAATAAAGTTAATAAACTAATAAATTCAGTGTATCTCACAATATTAAATATATAATTACATTTAATTATAATAAATGTAATTACTGATTCTGTAATCAGTAATTACAGAACATTAATAATATTAGTATTATTGTTAAAATAATGAAAACATTAAATCTAGTTAGTATTATTGTTAACAATAGCGGTGAATAAATAAAATTATTAGAACATAAGCATTATAATTAGCATTGCTGTTAAAAATAAAAAAATGAATAAAAAATAAAAAAAGTGTGGCCCCTGACTGCAGTTGAAAAACGGTGCTGGAGCTGATGCAGATAAGATGGAGTAATATTACTTATATTAATAAAAAGGTAAATTTAGGAAAAATCTGTCCATCCATCCATTTTCTTTACACCCTTAGTGGGTCAGGAGGTGCTGGTTCCTCTCCAGCTTTTCCTGGTTCCTCTCCAGCTGACGTTCTGGGCAGGAGGCCGGGTCACCTGGACAGGTAGTCAGTCTGTCGCAGGGCAACAACCACGCACACACACACTCACAGCTAGGGACAATTTGGAGAGGCCAATTAACCTGGCAGTCATGTTTTTGGACTGTGGGAGGAATGTTCAGTGAGAATGTTATCATAAAATGTTCAAGCAGGACCTGTGATTAATGCCACTGAGCGATCGTCACCCAGGTGAGTGCAGGTGAACTCACTCCACGTAGTGGTGCTCCCGTCCCAGGTTACAGAACATGTAACCATAGTAACCGTAGACGTCGCCACAGAACACCTTGATGTTGTGCTGAGAGCAGAGCTGGTCGACGCGAACCATCAGGTCTCTGGAGCAACCTGTGAGACACACCTGGGGAGGAGAGCAGCTGATTGGACCAGGACTCAAGTCCTGAAAAGATCATTTGATGTATTTTATCCTAATAGTAGAGGTTCAGAATAAAATCTCAATCACTTATTTTGTCCAAGTTCATCCCATAAAAAAATTATATGTAAATAAATAAATCAAGGTCAAATTTAAAATGACAAAAATAAAAAATCTGAAAAGTTTAACATAAAAAATTTGAGTAAAGCATTAAAATTCATAAAATACACTCAAAGAATTGGCAATTAAAATGTAATTAAACTAATTTTAACATGTTAAAGTTGAAAGTGAAAACAAAATGTAAACAAGTAAAGCAAAAGCAGAAAATAAATACAATTTAAAAGTAAAAAAGAATAAATGCATAAAAAATATTTGAATAAACAGTTGATCATTATAAACTTAATTAAAAATTTGAATAAAAAAACTAAATTAAATAAATCAGAAGCTGAAAATAAAAAATTTAAAAGTAAAAAATAAAAATTCTACAATTAACATCATCAACAGTTCATCTGATTATCTTTTTGTTATTTAATTAACAAAAATTAATTAATATTTAAAGTTACTAATTAAAATAAACAAAAACCTATAAAAAACTACAATTAAAAGCTGAAGATTAGAATTGATAAAAAATAAAATGTAAAGGAATACATGAAAACAATGTATGCATAAATAAATAAATAAAACAACAACTGAAATTCCTAAAGTGTAAAAAATGTAACTTTCCTATGGTCTCGATTTATTCTGGAAACTTCAGGGTTTGAAAACTGGATCCGATCCATTTACAGACAAAAAGCAACAACAACTGGTGGTTAAAAGCTGGAGCAACTCCTGCAGCAGATTACGATAAATCCAACACAGTTACGCCGCGCTGAGCTGCTGTGAACAGCTGATAAGAACCAGGCTGGTTCTGCAGAACCCAACGGGTCCAGATAGTCTCTGGTTTAGGAGGTCGGAGGTTTTTCCACTTCAGTCACGGCAAATATGGTCTAAATTTATTTACATTTAACATTAAGTTTATAAAAAATAGGTGGTATGATAATATCGATATCGCGATATACATCGATATTTTCTCTCCTAGAAAAAAATCGATATTCATCCTCAAGTATCGTAACATCCAACTGTCACCTTGTTCCTCACTGCTGGCTTCACCAGGTCATCAGGCTTAGAGTGATTCCTTCAGATGTCAGTTAAAAGGTATCAAACTATCCAGAGCAGGAACTTGGTTCACTTTATTTACTTTACTAATGCATGTCAGCTACAGTTTGGACTGTTTCAACTAAAAGAAACATGTTTTCTCTCCACTTCTTTGATTCATTTTGTCCAGCTGTCCACTTTCAGTCTGTGTCCAACCAGATCCAGGTATTGTGTAGTTGGAGCTTTTAATCAGTTTTCAGTTAAATTAATTCAATCCAACTTTTTAACAGGCACAAAATGTCACCAAAATCACTCTGTCCCTCTAAAATCTTCAGAAAATCACAAAAGTGTATTGAACTGTATCGTTTGCTGAATATTGCAATATATATTGTATCGTGAGCAGAATATTGTTCATCATATCATGAGATTATTGTATCACTACAGCCCTAATAAAAACAGAACAGCCACATAGTTATTGTTTATACAACACAAATGGGCCAGAATTGAAGAACTCTTAGCTCCGACTGCCTGGTGTACATGTGCAAAACTTTGTGGTCAAAATTGAACTTTTTACCGTTTTGTGCTCAGATTTAATCCCAGTCCTCATTTCTTATGATGTTAAGTTACTGTTTTTATAGTGACTTGACATATAAAGTTACATATGCCACACGGTTTTGTAACCCAGGGTAAAAATGCCAAGTCAGGGGGTGTCCAAAGTGTGGTCCGAGGGCCATTTGTGGCCCTTTGAATAAGTTTGTGTGGCCCCTGACTGCAGTTGAAAAACGGTGCTGGAGCTGATGCAGATAAGATTGAATCTTTTTTAAATTATTTTAGGTGAGATTTCTATGTTCATATTTTAAATGGAAAATGTACAACACAAAGAAAGATTTTTTCTTTCATTAGCAGATCATAGCATGACGTCATGACACAACATCCATTCTTCACTCTAAAGCACACTGGGCTACACGCAACAAATGATTTAAAGAAAATTATTGTTTTTACCGCTGGAAATAAACCAAAAACAATTTATAAACCAAGAAAATTGAAAATAATTGACTCGGATTTAAATAAATGTAAACATTAACACAACTTTCAGTTGGTTTCTTTAAGCTTGTTTAATTTGTTGTGGTGCAGGTAAAGGATAAAGAATTCACAATAATATGATTTTTGTGTTTTTTTAATGGAGACAAAAAGCTAATTTTGGCATGTAAGGACTTCCATCCAGGGAATTTTTTGCCCTCAGTGCAAAAAGGTTTGGATATCGCTGTGCTAAGTGAAGGTCAGGAGGAGGAGACGAGCTGTGGGGAAAAACTGAGGGAGGATGGAAAGAACCTTTCTGAAGCTTCATCTGGGTTGTAAAAATAGAACTTAAATAAAAATCAGAGTGGGAGTTCTGTTGATCCCAAAGCGAAGATGGGTCCTGCTGTGGATGATAAAACTGAAACAAACTGTGATGCTGTTCTCTTCAAACCCTAAACTCGAATCAATAAGTTAATATTCCTGTCTGAATTTTTACCCGTTTGTGAATATCTGTCAACATCCTTCATGGATGAAGAGCAGCGAGAGAAAGAGGAAGTTCTAACATCTCTTCTGGTGCTAGGATGTCAAATTCAATCCAAAAACACTTTATTGATCCAAAGGGAAATGAAATGTTGCTGTAACACATTAATTCAGAATCAAAACTGTTTGTTCATAGATAACCTGCCAGGAAAAGAGCAGAGAGAAAGAGGCCACAGAAATCTGAAGAAAAGCCCCACAGCGTCGTTTTGAGGCCACTGATCGGATTGCTCTTTGGCAGCCGCATGGAGACTGAGTGTGTGACCGACTATGCAAACTGCTGTGTGTCATGTTAGCATATCTTATGTCAGAGGCCTCTTCAGATTTGTTGCAACACTGACTGCTACAGGAAATTCTTGCACAACAATGTATGTGTATTTTGTTGGGATGTGCCGATCAGGTTTTTTTCTGCCGATACCGATCACCCCTGATCGGTGACCGCCGATACTGATCCCATAATTATTATTTATCATAAACACTACCGTTACATTATGTGGAAAAAGGAACCGTGGATTCACCTTAATTTAGACAAAAACTTGTTTTTAATAACTTTTTCCAAGAAGAAAACTAAACAAAACAGGCATTGTGCAAATTGAACTGCTATCAATAATAATATCTTTAACAGACTGATAACATTTGAGGCTCTGAAGAGGCAAATAATGCAAAGAGCCAAAATAAAACCTCTCAACATTGACAAAAAGTTCAAGTATTAAACTTAACATTCAAAGGCAAAAACAGGATCCATTACAATAAACAATCCAGAGTTACTGAATGAAAACTTCCTGTTAGCATAGCGGCTAGCTGGTTACTGCTAGTTCTGATTGGCTGTTTCTGACTGAGAGGACTAACAGGGAGGAGATCGATTATTTTTTAGAGATTATCTGTCTCATGTTAGGACAGAGAAAGTTTTAATACGTATGTAAAATGTATTTTTTTAGGTTAGATGCTGCAGCTTTAAACAGGTTCGGTGTGCGAGTCACTACCAGGTGGAGCAGAAGCGGCTCCGTGTCAAATATTACTAATTATTAAATATTACTACCTGTAGCGGAGCAGCGGTTCAACAGCATAACCAGCGTCTTACATCGCAGCTCCAAGACTTAAATCATTTTCCAGGTTATTAGTTTATCTTTCTGACCGCTAATCCGGTGAGTGTTTGTAGCTGCGCTGCTTTACCTGCTATCTGATCCTCCATGTCTTTTTACTGCACTGAGCCTCGATGTAGCCAAACTCCGTCATTGTTTTTATGTCTATTAGCTTCGTCGTGTTGATTCATTTTGACCTGCTTCAATTTTCCGCCGCAACACGCAAACTTCGTCATTCCCTCAGTGCGTTATAGTTACACATCGCTTAGCATTTGTTGCTGCGCGTTTGCGCAGAGAAGGAAAGACGAGACCAGCTGGACAGACAGGCTGGGAAATGAGATGCAGGTGATCAGTATCGGTTCAAGAGCCAATGATCGGCCGATCTCGATCAGGCACTTTTTCACGGAAATCGGCCGATTATGATCGGTGACCGATGGATCGACACACCTCTAGTATTTTGTTGTTGTATCTTTTTCATCTATGCTTTGTCCTGTCACAGTAATCAGTTTTGCTGGAGGATAAATTGTCCCAGAAGTTCTTGCGATAAAAAATAAAACTGTTGTTTTTAGATCATTTTCAACTAATATAATGGTAATAATGGCTTAATAATCCAAGAAAATGTTCCCAAAGTTTAATAAATTCTAAATTCTAATGAACATTTAACACTGGAACTGAAAGACATTTTAAATATTCAAAATGAATGAAAACAGAAAGAACAAATAAAATTATTCATTAAGTCTCTGCAAACAAACTTGTCCTTCAAAAAAAAGGAGAAAATAACCAAAGTAGCAGACTGAGGATTTTTATCAGCCAGGGAGAAAAGAGGAAAACAACAAATCATGCAAATGGAAAATTATTGGGCTCATTTTAGTTTATCATGCAGTTAAATGATTTATGCTCAGCTCATCTAACTAAATGTTACATTAGCATTAGAAATGCAGGATATTGGTGAAAAATTATTGCACATTAAACAATTCTGTATAATATGAAAACTGCACAAAGGCAATGATGACATATATATACTAGATATTGTGCAGCTTCAGTTACAACATAAATTAATTTCCCTTTTGGGACAAATAAAGTATTTGTGACTTGTTTCAAATAAGGCAACATGTTTTATCCATCCATCCATTTTCTAACACCTTGTCCCTTAGTGGGTCAGGAGGGTTGCTGGTTCCTCTCCGGCTAACGTTCCAGGCGAGAGGCGGGGTCACCTGGACAGGTTGCCAATCTGACACACAGGACAAACACACACACTCACACCTAGGGAGAATTTACACAGACCAATTAACCTGACAGTCATGTTTTTGGACTGTGGGAGGAAACCAGAGTACCTGGAAAAAACCCACCATGCACAGGGAGAACATGGAGACTCCATGCAGAAAGACCAGGGCCGGGAATGAACCCAGAACCTTCTTGCTGCAAGGCAACAGCTCTACCAACTGCGCCACTGTGCAGCCAAGTAGAATAAAAACAAACACCAACGATTGATAATAAAATTAAAAAAATACAAGGAATAATTTGATCGTTTTCTGCCTCATGAAGGTTGGTTATGATAACAACTGAATACAAATTGAATAAAATTGTTACTTTACATGTTTTCTTTATTTACCGTTTATTTGTGACTTTCTTGCCTGCATTTCAAGTTTAAAACTGAAGAAGAGCTTCACCAACATCTGGTGACAGGTTCAGGTTTTAATGCCCAACATGGACCAACAGCAACATCTAGTGGTCAACCTGAGTGCTGCAACACAAGATGGATGTCTGTTGTTTTGAAATAACTTCCCAGCGTCTCGCCTCATGTCTGACCGACTCCATCCACCTTCTGTTCTCACTCACCGCGTCAAACTGGAGGAAGAAGTCGTCTGGCTTGTCTTCGACTCTGTCTGGGTCGGCGTGCACCTCCACCATCGGGTTGAGGTTCTGGGCTCGCTCCAGGGATGCCTGAGCCCGATTCTGACCCTGAGCCGACACCGGAACCAGAAACTGGGCTCGACACGACTCCTCCGAGACCTGGGAAGATTCACACACAGGCAGCACTTACAGTGGCTTGTTCTGCCAACTTTACAGCTTTATTCACACTACCGATCCATTGCTTTCCTGAACGACAAAACCAAGAGAGGCACTCTGTTCTTTCAAATATGTTATTTAGTCACCTTTTGCTAAGAATTATTTTTCCAACTTCTGCTATCTAGTGGAGAAAAGTAGTACTGAAAATCTAAAGGTATGAACCTTAAATGCATTGTACAAAACATTAATAATTGTTAAGAAAAACGTCCAGATTTGCATCATTTCTTCATAATGACTCACTGAGAGACTAACATCAGGATTAGCATGTTCGTACCACTTCGTGATCCAGCAAAGTGAGGCCTTTAACTCCAGCAAGGATCAGGTTTTTAGCCAGTTCAGCTCCAAGACCTCCTACTCCTGCCAGCAGCACCCGGGACCCTCGCAGCCTGATTCATTAACGAAAAAATGAATAAAAACACAAAGAATCAGGTCAGGTTACTGGAAAATATGTGAAATCACTGAATAGAGTGGACAGTATTAATGTAACAAAACTGTATCATTCACCATAACAAGACTAAAAGGCTCAAATAATTTAAAAAGTACAGTAATAAGAAAAATTTTTTACTAAATTTTAAATAAACTACAACAAAAAATAAATTAGAAAATTAAACTAAATAAATGTGTTTATTAAAAGAAGTGAAAGTCAATTTTGGATCAAGAATCCACTGTTTGGGGGATTATAACATCATTCATACATAGAAATAAATTTTTTTAATGTAAAAAATTTAATAATTTATTAGGGCTGTATAATTAGGGTAGTATAATAATATCGATATTGCGATATATATCGATATTTTCTCTCCTAGAAAAAAATCGATATTCATCCTCAAGTATCGTAACATCCAACTGTCACCTTGTTCACTCACTGCTGGCTTCACCAGGTCATCAGGCTTAGAGTGATTCCTTCAGATGTTCAGGTTAAAAAGGTATCAAACTATTCAGAGCAGGAACTTGGTTCACTTTATTTACTTTACTAATGCATGTCAGCTACAGTTTGGACTGTTTCAACTAAAAGAAACATGTTTTCTCACCACTTTGATTCATTTTGTCCAGCTGTCCACTTTAAGTCTGTGTCCAACCAGATCCAGGTATTGTGTAGTTGGAGCTTTTAATCAGTTTCCAGTTAAATTAATTCAATCCAACTTTATAACAGTCACAAAATGTCACCAAAATCACTCTGTCCCTCGAAAATCTTTCAGAAAATCGCAAAAGTGTATTGAATTGTATTGTTTGCTGAATATCGCAATATATATCGTATCGTGGGAAGAATATCGTGTATCGTATCGTGAGATTATTGTATCACTACAGCCCTACAATTTATCAGATTTAAATTAATTAAAAACGTGCAAAAAAGAACATTTCTTTAAAAACAAAAAACCCAGAACTAGAACAGACTCGTAACTAATTTATTAAACTCACATTAATAAATAATACACCTGTTCTGATAAATTCCTACACACAGAGGCCAGGATTAGCAGCAACAGAAGAAGAGAACAAGCGACGGCTGCTCTGGTTAGCCTGCAGAGCTAACTGTGCTAGCTCACCTCTTCTGGGCATCCAGCCCCCACAACCGAATCTGGCGGTCATACTGAGCCGCTTCCTCCTCGCTGATTACCGGGTCCTCCTTCTCGATCATACCAACCGTCTGGGTCACTGAAAAAGCTTCAATTAAGTTACAAAATCAACTTTTCTGCAGCAACACAGGCGAACGGTTCAAAAGGCTCCGAGCGTCCCGCTGAATGGACGCTCAATTGTGACGTCAGCAGACAGCAACAATAATATTCTTCTTCTTTTTTTATAACTGGGAAACTGCCTCACGGTTCGTTGCTGCCACCCTCTGGCTTGAAACAGTAACTTCGTTACGTGGCAACGCCATCGTCTTTTTTCTTCCTTTCGTTTACTTCCTTTCTGGAGACGTTTTTAGCGCCTATATTTCACAAACGGCGCATTTAAATGATTTATTTTAAATTGTATTCTGCTCTAAGTTTTATTTTCGTGATTTGAACCTGTATTTGTTCTAGTTTAGCAAGCTGCTTTAATCTGTTCTCAATATTGTTAAAGAAAAGGAATACATCGTCAATTACATAATTTGCCCCGTTATGCACTTTAGGTTAAATTGTTATTTAATACGTATGTCTTTGTTTCTTCTTCGGAATCGAAAGGGATATTTGTCCCTGGGTGTTGTCTTTCAGGAAAAGTCAACAGAACAGACACAGTCAAATGACACGCGTGTCTTTCTTGCTTTCCTAACGACCCATAAATATAGTTGCAAAGAATAGTATAATGTGAAATAATCGTCTTTTTTTCTGCTGTCTTTTTATGATTGGGCATCTTGTTTCATGGACTCTAATGGGCAAGGATTATATCGGTTGTGTTTATACAGAAATAAAAGTAACATAATTTCTGATTTTTATTTGTTATAATTGCTTTATTTTAGTGTTTAAGCTGTTGAATAAACGCATCAACTAGATTTTTTGTGACTATGTCAGTCACAAAAAAAACAGTTAATCAGTCAAAGAAGAAAGGAAGAACAAGTCATGACAAAAAATTTGCTTAAATAGCAATACAAATTTTAGAAAAGTTTAACAATAATCCCCCAAAATACGAAAGTAACCAAACTCTTAAAATAAAATATTTTTTTATTTGTAACAATTTGTTCAATTTTAATGGGGAATAATAATGTTTGATTTAAATAACACAATAAACAGAAACAACTGATGGTTTGTACAAGTGCTCAAATATTTTGATTTTGTATGACAAATATTTTTTTTAATTTGTGCAAATGAAATAAACATATCTAGTATCTCGTCTTTAATTGGAGTATGGAAAAATCCAAACTAAATTAATTTAAAATAAAATTATACATACAAAACAGTACATTTCATATAAAAATTATTTGAAATATTCAATATTTTGATCTGTTTTGAAGAAAACATAATGTGGTTAAGAATATAACCAACTATAAAACAGACCGAAACAATCCGTGGTCTAGTAATTTTATGTTTATGTTTAGTGAAGAATGTTTTTTTTTTTTGTTGTTGTTTATATACACATACATTTCTGTATCTAGAGATGAAAACGGCAACAACAACCATTTCAATTTTGCACAAAGAAAACCTCATGTTCTGGTAACCGTTACGATGTCTGCCTGCGAGTCAAACTCAGGGTTTACTTCACACGCTAAGTTTGTCTTTCGGTAACATCCGTGAATGTACGTACGTCACTCTCGGAAAACTCCGCCCCTTTCTCTTTGGAGAAGACGGTCGTCCATTTTAAGTGTATCAGTCGTCATTTCACACCGCTACAGTAGGACGGAGAACGTCAGGATTCAATTTCAGCATATTTCTCTTACAACTGTAGTGGAGAATTGCCTACTATGAACTGAATCTCTTCCTAAATCAAAAACAAGTAGATCCTAGTGAAGTGACGCATAAGCCAGTAGAGTACAGCGTCGAGTTGTAATTTTTTTGCTCCTCAATGTAGCTAGAGGAAATGGCTGTGGAAAGCATGACTGTCCATCCAAACTCCCCAACTACCAACCACGAACACAACAGTCTTCTGACTGACGAAAGGTCGAGTAATTCTACAGTCATATTTAAATGAATTAATTTATTTGTCCTGTGCTTTTACACAAAAGCCCGGGGGTTCTTTTTGTTGTTTTTTTTTCTGTCAAAAGGGATTAAACTCGCCTTTTCTGGAAAACGAGTACAGAGGTAAAGAGAACGGCCATGTTGACACGGCATCGACCACTGGGAGGCCTAATAGCAACTGGAACAGCGCTATTCCCTCTATTTTATTACAGTATTACAATCAACGACCAGTCGATTCAAGCGAGCTTGTCAAAAAAGGAAAAGACAAGGTCGAAACAGCTGATCATTTATAGTTGTTCACGGTCACGGTATAGTTTTAATTACCTTACAAGTTCGGAAATTGCGCGCGCTCTCCCATTATTTGGAAACTTTCTCAACGGTTTTTAATTTGTATGTGGAGTTAACCTCGCCATCGCAGGTAAAAATGAGTTTAAAATCTAAAAACTAAAAGAACCGACCGTTAGTCTCTCCAGGTGTCGGCCTGGCATTAGCTTAGCAACTGGTGCTAATTGCTAAGCTAACGGCTAATCGGGTTAGACATTTACAAATTTGCTCACGTTGCGTTCGCGTTATTATTCATTTGTTGTATCAATAGAAAACTTTATTTTTACACTTTTTTACTTTTATTTTATTTAAATGGTACTATCAAAAAATTAATTAAAATTCCACACTTTTTGACGGTTTGAAAAGCAACCGCCGCTACAAAAACTACGCAGTTTCATCCGGGCTTTTTGGTATCATCGTTTTGGGACGAGCGAAAGCCTTTTTTTAAATCCTTCCCATTCGTGCTCCTAAAACCTTAAAGGTAATTTAATTTTTAAAGCTACTTAAATTTTTACAAAAATCGATTGAAAATTATGACAGTCACTAAAGACATTTTTCACGACTCTGAAGTTAGCTTCTGACTTGGCACTTGGAAAACAAAGAGTTCTTTTTATTGACTTTAGGTTTTGGTACACTAATCAAAAATTTTAAATACTAAAACTGGTTAAGCCTTTTCTGAGCTATTATATATTTTTATTAAGAACACTTTTTGGTGTCAAAAACTTTCTGGAGCTTGCCTAACTACCAAATAATCACTCTAACCTGATTTTTTTTTTTTGTTAAACTACGTATTAAATAGTTTCTGTAATTGATGTATAATATATATAAGTCCACATAGAATTTGTCTAAGTAATTTAGCTTTTACTTTGGAGCTGATTAGAAGTTGTTTATACCACCTAACAGCAGTTGAACTAGCCCTTTAACCAAGGTTCTAATCAGAAGCTAACTTCAGTATTGTGTGTTAAACTAACATGTCCCTTTTATTCACCCAAACATCCCCATAAGTCTCCCCCAATATGTCTGCAAAGCATCCCAGAGTGTTTGAAGTCAAACACTAATGTTCCCTTTTCCTAAAGTGCCCACTTACAATCCCCCCCCCCCCACCCACTAGACTAGAGTCCTTAGAAAAGTAGGGGAAACTTTCTTTTCTCTTGTTTTGGTGAAGAAAACCCATCACTGTAAGTATCTCCCTATTTTAATCAAGACTTACATAATTATTACAGGAGCTTTTAAAGTAGACGGAAAGTGGAGCAAAGCAAAAAGGTGTATAAGGAGAATTTAGAGGCTGGTCCAGTGTTTGTTGGAACTTGAGCTTCTCTTTCTGTTTGTGCATAGAGTCTAATAAATGACCCATTGAGTAAATATCAGTGTTTTAGTTCTGCATTGGATTGGTTAATGTGAGCTGTTTTTATTATAAGAACGTGTAACTTGTTAGGTTTCTGAGCTTTGGGAGTTTGGTCGGCATCAGGTGGTGTGTGCATAGAACCAGAACTTGCCACTGGTTTGTCCATAGTTGATCCCCTTCCTATTCATAACAACCAGCTCACATAATGCTACTAAGCCCCTCTGCTGGGACAGGAGACATTGCTTTGTGTCTCGTCTTTGTGCCGTTAGTGAAACAGTCGAGATCTGGTGGAGCAGAAGTTAGCTGGCATTGCTGAAGTAGGAAAGGCTCAGATTTGTAATTATTTATTTAAACTTTTCATGTTTTGTGGTTTTAGATGTGCATTTTTTTATTTTGAACTGAAATTTTGAAGGCTGAAAACTTGATTAGTGTAATTTTTAAACCACAACTTTGAATATAATTATTTTAGAGGCATACATTTGCGGTAATGTGTCGGTAGATGAGTGTTTCTGTTTGTTTTGATGGAGAGAATATGCTCTGAATATTAGAGATGTGGTGTGTTTTGCAGAGATGGTTGTAGATCATCTGAACCACCTGCTGTTTCAGATCTCTGAACTTTACTGCCCTGCTTTGGCTGTTTGTGTGTGTGAAATGTTTAATATAATGTATTAATACGGAACTCCAGCTTTGCCTTAATGCGCTTTGTGTGTCTGATCAATAGCTGGTTGAGTTAACAGGTCAACATTAACGCCACATCAGTAAACGTCAACCGTACCTTAGATGCTGTTGGTTTTTTTCTACAGCGTCCATCTTGCGCCATATTTTTATTTTTTGTTAATTGTGTAAAAAATTAATACAGAAAATCTTGCCCCAATTTTGAAATTAGAAACAAGGAAATGTAAAATTCAGCATTTGATGTTTGTGACATTTTGAAGCTTCTGACATGGCTTTAGTGTTTCTGTGGCAAATCATGTTTATAATCTAGTTGCAGATGTGTTTCGTACAGGTCACTAAATCCCTTCGATGCTAATTTGCATCTCCATTTTTATCCTTTCTATGTGTGCTGACCCTAATGCATATGAGCTTATAACTTTTGATAAATGAGAATTTTTTCACATATTGTAGTTAAAGGATATCAATAAAGCTAAAATGTTCCATATAATTTAATTGGACGTAGGTCTGTTATGATAAGAAATTTTGCTGGGCGATAAATTATACCAGAAGTTAATGTGATAAACAGTAATATAGTTTTCAGATCATTTTGAAGAAATATGATCATAATGGAATAATAATAATTTAAGAGCATATTTGCAAAAGTCAATACACTTTAATTTTTAAAGAACATTTAAAACTAGGACTGGAAGACATTTTAAATATCCACAATAAATAAACAAAACAATAAAAAATGTAAATAAAACCCAAACAAAACCTAAATCATAAATATAATGAATTATTAAGTCTCTGTAAACAAAATTGCCCCTCAAAAATTTTTAATTATTCGTCTCTGATCGGAAAAACATTTTAAGACTGTCGTTTAGGATTTAATATTATTAAATTCATTTTAATTCATCATCCGATTTATTTATATTTTGTGGCAGTAAATCAATTAATCGATAAATCAGCTGCACAATAACTTTGTAAGATTGGCAATTGGTTGATACTATGCGTGAGAAACCGACTCTGACTTTGTCTCCAAATTTAGTGACTTTTCAGACAAATTGTGATTGTAAAATCACAATCAGCAGATCGAGCTTCTTAAAGATCAGTGAGAAACAACCAAAACAGTGAAATGACCAGAACCTCAGACAAAAATAGGTTTGTTATTGTCAAAGTCAGAGTTACTGATGTTTGTGTGAAAAGTGTGCAAAAGTTTTGAGCCATTAAACACATTATCGTCATAAAATATAAATAAATGAATTAATAAGAACACTGAGTTAGAACTTGTGGCTTGAAAATAAGATCTCCAGTTTATTTCCTAATATTATATATTTTTTTCCCTTTTTGCTTTTCTAGAAAAAGAAATGACAAATGACAAAACAATTTCTAAACGTGTTTTATTTCAGTCCTGCCTTCTGTGAGTTGTGTGACAAAGTATTAGGAGGCTATGAGAAAGTTTAAGAAAATAAATTCATAAGATGCACTTTTACTGTAAGAATGCCTTAAAATTACGAGGAAAAGTTTTAATGAGGTTGAAAAATGACGACTTCATTCTCCAAATATTACAACTTTATTCTGGTAACATTTTCGTATTACTGTATTACTTTATTCTCGTATTACTGTAACTGCTACTAAAATCGTGACTTTATTTTAATTTAAAAAATAAAATCTTAGCCTGACCTTATATCTCATCAGAGTAGACTTGAATTCAAAAAACATATTAATAGAAGCTGTTTAAAAAAATACACTTGTGAAACAAGATGGCCGCCCTTGGCTGTTGACTATGGAAACCAAAGAGTACATTTGTAAAAGAAAGTCCAGATTTTCCATAAATTAAATCTATAAACAACAAACATCAATTTATCATCCAGCTATCAGTGTTTGTTGTTTTCTCTTTGTATAAAACAGAGTTTAAACCTTCAGCCTAATAAATATCTGGTATTGATTATTAATAATGAAGGATTTTCTACAAACCTCTGTTCTTGTTTTCAATCTAATATTTGGGCTCCAGATTTGATTGTTCAAACTTAAGATGTCAGAATGAACAGCAGGAATAAACGTGATTCGTTTTCCTGCCCAGGCCTGAAGATGGAGAGCTGGAGGAGGGCGAGTTGGAAGACGATGCAACGATGGAGGAGGAGGCGGGTCAGGGCTTGTCTGCATCGGCGGGACCGGGCGGAGACCGGGGCGAGGACGCCGCCAGCGGCAACGGCGGCGGCGAAGGAGGAGGAGGAGGAGGAGTCGTGGCGGCGGACAGGCCTCGCCGGAGCCGAGACCGCCACCCGAGCAGCGCCTCAGACGACGAGCGCTCCCATCGCCACAAGAGGAAACGGAAGAAAGAGAAGGAGCGGGAGCGGGAAAAAGAAAAGAGGAGGTCCAAGAAGAAACGCAAAGCCAAGCATAAAGTGAGGCGACGTTCGGCCGTGGAGCTGAATCACCTTCTGCTCTCTCGGTTCCTCTAATAACGGCTCTCTGCTCCTCACAGCGACACGCTTCTTCTGACGACGATCACTCAGACTTCAGCGATGACTCCGACTACAGTCCAAGCGAGAAGAGGAAGTACAGAGATTACAGTCCGCAGTACACCTCCTCTGTGAGTTTCAATGTCATTCATTATGCAAACATCTCATCGTGCACATTTTGTTCTTCCATTAATGTTTTTTGCTGCTTATAAAAAAACAACTGAAGAGCTTAAAAAAAACACACCCAGCCCGTTTTCTGGTAAAAATGTCATGTTTTTGGTGTCTGGACAATGAGCTGTTTCAAAAACATCTGAAATGTAGCATCACAAATCAGCAAGCACCGCCCGTTACCTAGCAACCCCAGTAGAGCTGCAGCGCGTTACCTAGCAACCCAAGCTCAGGCTCCAGTGTATATGGTGTGAAGCCAAGTATACTAATACATTTGAACTAGAAACTAGGCAAAAATACTTGGTATTATTATATGTTTTTGCAGTGTATGTGCTGTACAATGGCTGCTGGAAAACACAAGTGTCTTGTTGTTGACTTTCCATACAGGAATCACTTGCTGTATTCTTGTTGGTTGTGCAGGAGGTTCCATTTCTGCTTTTCCAGAATGTTGTTAGCAGCCATCTTAACTTGAATTGCAACCGTTGAGTTGGGGGCGTGGTCAGCAGCAGAGACTTGGATTTAAAGTGACAGGATGCCCTAAAACAGCTCAAAATAATTAGAACTGAGCAAACTAAAGTCTCACTATCTAAGAATAATTTTGTGGGAAAAAATGTAATGATCATGATTTGTATAGACCATATCTTAACTTGTCTCATGAAGTATAATAGTCACCTTTAAAGTTTCTCTGATCCGTGAATCCTTTGTTGTTTTCTGTCTGCAGTCCCACGGCGGCTACGGCGGGTCGAAGAAGGGCGGCTACATGAAGATGGACAAACAGGGCTATGGCGGCTATGACGACTATGAAGACGACGTCTACGAGGGAGAGGAGGATGAAGACATGGGTGATGAAGAGTATGACGACTTCGCAAAGGAGCTCAACCAGTACCGCAAGGCCAAGGAGGGCAGCCGCGGCGGAAGAGGTTTTTTTCCTTATTTATGATCAAACTTGATGGATAAAATGAGATAAAAACACTATGAAATTTATGCTTTTACATTAACAAAGATTAGGGCTGGATTAGATTAGGGATTAATCAGTTATTGAAATAATGTATGAATTTTTTCATAAATCAATTTATGAATTATTCAATTCATAAATTCAATTAATAAAAATTCATAAAGTTGTTCGCTGGGGCATCCAAACTTTAAAAAAAAGGTAATTTTCCAAAAATAACAACGCACTCAGCATTAATTATGGCAAATCTATACAAACATATATATAGTTTTTAAATGTTTTTCATCTAAGGTAAAAAAAACAAAACAATAAAAAACACCTTGTCTTCAAATATGTTCAACCAAGAAATCCTTCAGTTTTAAATTCTGCTGGTTCAAATTCTGAAACAAATCCTCCTATTTAGCATCTTTTGCTAACAGTTTTTAGCAGAAAGGCCTGAGCTTTTCATGTAAGCTAAGCTATTTTTTGCTCAAAAAATACTTTTATGTTTTGCTTCCTCTCTACAAATAATCAAGTTTTCCCTTAAACAATGCTAAGTTATCGCATTTAAGGCGATACAATGTTTGTTTTCTCATTTGTTTATCTGTGTGCTTCGTGTAGCTTTAATATTGTTTAAAATAAGCTGGAGTGGTTAAATGAAAAATCAGCTGAATGTGTCAATTAAAGAAAAAAAATATATGATCACTACATTAATCATCAGAATAATCAATAAATATAAGAAAATTCAAAGACATTAAACCCTGACTGCTTTTATTTGTCTCCTGCAGGGGGCAGAGGTCGCATGAAGAGCCTGAGAGGACGAGGGGGGATGAGGGGAGGCAGGCGGGGCAGAGGAGGAAACCGAGGACGGGGCGGACGAGTTGGACGGATGGGCGGGGACGACGACGGGGACGGATACGGAGAGGACATGGAGGTCAGGGGTCACTGGGCGTCTCTCTCCTACAACTCCAGCTTCTCTCTGCTGTTTATCAGGAGTTATGTGACCGAAAAACACAAAGCAGTCGAAGGAAAATGAGAAACGTTTTCAAAATATTTGTCAATCTGAAAAGTGTGGCGTGTATTTGTAATCGGTCTAGTTCAGCTCTGGAACTTCACAGAGACTATTTATTCTACAAGCCGTTCAGGTTTCCCAGGTGTCACCAGGCGGTGTGGCTCTGTAAAGCCTGATAAATCGAGTTCTGACTCTCCCACCCAACCTGAGGATCTCAGCACAGTCCAGTGGGCCTTTTGCTGCTTCTCTGATTAGTCATGAAACGGTTAATCATGATTAAGCGATTATTGAAATAACCGTCACCTAATTTAGCAATCAATTAATCGCTAACCGGAGACTATAGACTCTAAAACTTGTCATTTGTTGAAAGATCAAAACCCTCAGAGCCGTAATTAAGCACAAATTACATTAAAATTATGTTCATTGTGCATTAAATATTAGAAAAGATCTTCTTTATCTGTAAATATTTTCTACCCAGAACTCCTTAAGTTGCAGTTTTAGCTTCACCTGGTTAAAATTCTAGTTTCCAATTAGCACGTTTTGCCATCCAGTTATTAATTGGTTAATTGTAAAAATAAACAGACTTTCCCTACTCTGTCTGGATGCTGGAAGGATTTTTCAGCTGCAGATTCATCCTTTGCTGCAGATGATAAAGCATTCGCTAAAGAAATGCTGTTCTTGCAGTGTGTATTTTCTTTCTAGAAAAAGAAATTAATTTAATTTTTGCCATTGTCACGCATTTCTAATATTGTATAAATAAAAAACTTAAGTAGTTAGATGAAAAATCTGCAGAATGTGCTCATTTTATCGGCCAGAAAACTGCAGTTGGTGCAGCCTGTCCAAAAGATTTCAACGATGCAGAATTAGATCTGCCACTGTAAAAAGAAAAATTCAGGATGATAAAATGTCCCAGAAGTTATGATGATAAACGATAATATTGTGATTTGAGGCCATTTTCAATGTAATGTAATGGAAATGGCACAATGATGCAGGATCAATAAACTTTAAATCTAATGAACATTTATCACTGGACCTGGAAGACATTTAAATATCCATAATGAACAAACAAAACAACAGTTTATTTTAATCCTTCAGGTTGTTGCGACAGGCCTTTGTGTTGATTTATCACATACACACTAGGGCTGTAGTGATGCAATAATCTCACGATACGATACACAATATTCAGCGAACGATACAATTCAATACACTTTAGAGATTTTCTGACAGGTTTCAGAGGGACAGAGTGATTTTGGTGACATTTTGTGACTGTTATAAAGTTGGACTGAATTAATTCAACTGAAAACTGATTAAAAGCTCCAACTACACAATACCTGGTTCTGGTTGGACACAGACTTAAAGTGGACAGCTGGACAATATGAATCAAAGAAGTGGAGAGAAAACATGTTTCTTTTAGTTGAAACAGTCCAAACTGTAGCTGACATGCATTAGTAAAGTAAATAAAGTGAACCAAGTTCCTGCTCTGAATAGTTTGATACCTTTTTAACCTGAACATCTGAAGGAATCACTCTAAGCCTGATGACCTGGTGAAGCAAGCAGTGAGTGAACAAGGTGACAGTTGGACGTTACGATACTTAAGGATGAATATCGATTTTTTTCTAGGAAAGAAAATATCAATATATATTGCGATATTGATATTATTATACAGCCCTAATACACGCCGCATGAAACACTAGTTTGGTGTTGTCATTTGCAAAAGTTTATAGGTGTGAATTGTTTTTTTTTGCGAAGAATGTCGTCGTTGAGATCCAACCTTTCAGTAACTCTTTGTCTTCAGTACGGAGAGGAAGACTACGACAACATGGTGGACGATGATTATGACGACTACTCCAAAGAACTCACCCACTACAAGCGCTCTAAAGACAGAGGCAGAGGTCGGCGGTGTTTTCTGTTCCGCCTCCTTACGTTGCTGCCTTGGATCAAAACAACAAGTTTAGATCTGACGTTTCTCGTCCAGGAATGAAAGGAGGCCGCGGTCGAGGCCGAGGCAAAGGAGGAAGAGGAATGATGCGAGGAGCGAAGGGCCGAAGCAGAGGGCGAGGAAGAGGCGACATGGGCAACAACGACGACAACAACGGCGACATGGACAATGGGGTACGTTCACTGACCGCCGTCAGATCCCAACGTTTCAAAGTCTGACGCCTCTAACGAGTTTCTGCTGCTTCCGTGACTCAGGATGGGGGCGACGGTCCGGGAGCCGGGAGGAGGCATCACCACGAAAAGCACCAGGATAAGAAAGGAAAAGCCATCTGCAAGTACTACATCGAGGGCAGATGCACCTGGGTACGAGTGTCCTCCGCTTTAAACTGTTTATGTAAAACCTCTGGTAAAAACTTCTCAAATCACTAGTTTAAAAATTTTCCAATATTTCAGTTTAGATCTGCAGAATGTAGCTATAATAACTAATATAGTTTTTACATAAAAATGTCACCATATCATGATAGTGTGAGACACATAATCTGTGAAAAGATCGATCTCCTCCATCTCCTCCCTGAGCTCACCAAAAACAACCAATCAGAACCAGGAGGAGGGTCTTAGCGCTGTCAATCATCCTCATATACTGCCGCTAAATGTGCAAATGGTGGAGAAACAACTCACAAAATCTGCTGTCATCAGTGGCCATGCTAACTACTGTTAGCATTCACAACAGGATCTGCTGATGGGAAGAAGCTGTAGTGGGCATGATTGACAGCGCTAAGTCCCGCCTCCTGGCTCTGATTGGTTGTTTCTAGTTACCACTGGGTGAAGGGAGAGGAGCTTGATTATCTGTTTCATACCAAACCGTCACAGCATGCTGTCAGTTTCAACAGATATGTAACAAAAATAGATTTGACAAACCTTTAACAGTCTTTGTGATGTAACCATGCTTACCCTTTTCAACCACCAGGGGGACCACTGCAACTTCAGCCATGATATTGAGCTGCCGAAGAAGAAGGAGCTGTGTAAATTCTACATCACTGGATTCTGTGCCCGCGCCGACCACTGTCCCTACATGCATGATATCCTCCAGTGGGAACGTTTGAATCTCTTTCTGCTGCTGCAGCCCATCATGTCTGCTCGTTTGGTTACAGCTCGACTCGCAGCGCAGCCGTTTATTTAGGGGCGTCGGGGCCGTGGGGTGTTAAACATCCCACTTTTCCCACAGTTTAGTTCAAGTACTGTGAGACGGTACATTTTTTGCCACCAATCTGAGTGCGCAGTGAGACTGATGTCAATCAATCAATCAATCAACCCATCAATCAATCGAATTTTATTTGTACAGCACATTTCAGCAGCAAGGCATTTCAAAGTGCTTTACACAATTTAAAATAAAAATAAAAACAGAAAGAGACAGAGATTTTGAAAAAGACTAAACAAGATAAAAACATTAAAAGAAAAAATAACATTTAGCGACATCATACAAGGATTCTCAAACCTCAGAGTTTTTGTATCTTACACGGATTCTGAAACCTCAGACATCAAAACCTGCAATTTATCCATAAGCAACTCTGAACAGGTGGGTTTTAGTTTGAGATTTAAAGGCTCTCAGTGTTTCAGTGGTTTTACAGTTTTCTGGAAGTTTGTTCCAGATTTGTGGTGTGTAGAAGCTGAATGCTGCTTCTCCTCGTTTGGTTCTGGTTCTGGGGATGCAGAGCAGAACCAGAAGATCTGAGGGGTCTAGACGGTTGGTACAGCTACAACAGATCTTTAAGGTGTTGTGGTGCTAAACGGTTCAGTGATTTATAAACGAACAGTATTTTGAAGTCTATTCTCTGAGCTACAGGAAGCCAGTGTGTCAGCGCATAGATCTATGTGAACAAACAATAATTAGCTTGAATCTCACACACACTCGCTAATTTTGCTCTGACTTGCTTCACAGTGACCCCTCCAAATGGCAGCTGTCTCTATGGAAAGCCAAAAGTGACACCAATCGCCACATTTACCACATCTGTGCTTGCAGGGTCAGGAAAATGACGGTTTATGAAGCTTTGAAAGTCCCTTCAATTCGTTGCTTTACACTCCATTGCAAGTCAAGAACAGTGAAAATCTATTCCAGTCATCACATGCTGGGATATTACACATGACGGCTGATGGTGACGTATGGCAGCGTTCAAAGCCATGAATAAATGCAATAATTTTCACTATTCAGACAGTTTAAAGGGTTTTTTTTTGCAGTATTTTCCTAAGTCATAATCCGGCGTTTTTTACCTGATCTTATTACCAGATGTGTTATAAAAGCAGAAATTTGTGGCACTTTTGGCTTTCCAAAGCAGCAGAGTCAGTGTCCAGAGCAATCAGTGAGGAGCGCATATTTATGCTTCTAACATAAATATAGTGGAAGGTTAATTGTCTTTTTGATTCTGAATAATTTGATGCAAAAGTGCCTAAGAAGAAAGTAGAACAGGAGAGAATTTGGACCAGCTGAAGCTGAAACTGCTGCTTCAGCAGTTCTGGGTAGAAGGTTTCTTTTTTTTTTTATCCTAAATTCAAATGAATTTTTTTGTCTAGTTTGAGCTTAATTACTGCTCCGAATGTGTCCTTTTTGTCAGCAAATGTCCGTTTTTGTGTGTGTTTACTCCAGTTAATCAATGACTAAATTAGTTGACGATAATCTAAGTAATGAATGAATGACGATTAGTCCCACCAGTCCACCATGTGACCTGTAATCCCGTCAGCTCTCGTCCTCCACGCTTTAAAAGCCTGCAGTGGTTACGCTGCTCAGTTGTTTTCATGCCGTCGTTTGTCCTTGACTCCAACTTCACGTGAGTTTCCCTGTAAGCTGTTCCACACCACGGGAAACTGTGTGAACGGAGACGAGTGCATGTTCTCCCATGAAGACCTCAACGACGACACTCAGGAGCTGCTCAACAAGGTAATAACGCCGTAATACACCCACATACCTGCAGGGGTCGCTAAGATGTCTTACTACTGCTGTCAATCCATTAACAAAACTCATCAGATTAATCACTATGCCTACCTTTATAAGTTTGATTTATAAATATTGTTCAAGCCCATCCTTCCAACCTATTACTTTCAAGCAGTTTTCTGTCTTTCATGTTTGTTTGTTTGTTGTTTGTAGCAGGAATCAGGTTAATATCGTCTCCCACTACTCGATAGCAACTAATGGAAATTTACTCCACTGACAGACGAGTCGCAGTAAATGTGGTCAGGATGAGAAATTTTATAGATATTTATTTTGTTTTGTAGTTTTTGGGTACCCCGCTCCTTTCTGATGCCGCCCTGGGCAATCGCCCATATCAAAAACTACCGCTCTATGCATTTGCTCATAAAATATTTGTCTCAAACCAAACATGTGAAGGTTCTCCAGTTTTTCAGGCTTTTATATTCAGGAAGGTCTAAAACATTTGAAATGTTAAAACATTTGTTTTAAATGTTAATTTAGAAACTTTCCTCTTCATTCATTTCCTGTGGAAGTCTGCGATGAGGCGACAGCTGAGCGTAATTCATGTGAACACATGTATTAGGGCTGTAGTGATACAATAATCTCACGATACGATACACAATATTCTGCTCACGATACGATATATATTGCGATATTCTGCGAACTATACAATTCAATACACTTTTGCGATTTTCTTAAAGATTTTAGAGGGACAGAGTGATTTTGGTGACATTTTGTGACTGTTATAAAGTTGGATTGAATTAATTTAACTGGAAACTGATTAAAAGCACCAACTACACAATACCTGGTTCTGGTTGGACACAGACTTAAAGTGGACAGCTGGACAAAATGAATCAAAGAAGTGGAGAGAAAACATGTTTCTTTTAGTTGAAACAGTCCAAACTGTAGCTGACATGCATTAGTAAAGTAAATAAAGTGAACCAAGTTCCTGCTCTGAATAGTTTGACACCTTTTTAACCTGAACATCTGAAGGAATCACTCTAAGCCTGATGACCTGGTGAAGCCAGCAGTGAGTGAACAAGGTGACAGTTGGATGTTACCATACTTAAGGATGAATATCGATTTTTTTTCTAGGAAAGATAATATCGATATATATCGTGATATCGATATTATTATACAGCCCTACCATGTGTGTGAACACATGCAGGCCTCAGAGTAACCGAGCTGTGGTTTTATTTCTGGTGTTTCTGCCCAGATGCTGGCAGAAGATGCTGAGGCTGGAGCCGAGGATGAGAAGGAGGTGGAGGAGCTGAAGAAGCAGGGCATCAACCCTCTTCCCAAACCCCCCCTGGAGTCGGCCTGCTCCCCACCCCTCCCCGCCCTGTTTCCATGGACGCCAACATGGGGGTTGGGGACTTTGGCGGGCCCGTGGCCGACGCCTTCGGGGGTCCTCCTGGACCCAGCCAGGTTCCTCTTGCAGGCAAATGTCCGCCGGTTCCGCCGCCCGTCCCCGGACCCAACATTCCCGCCGGTCCGGTCCACAGTCCTGACGGAAGCCCCTTCCCAGGAGGACCCCCCTCCAACCCCGGCTGCCCCTCCCCACACATGGTGCCCCCTCCTGTCGGTGGGCCAGGGGCCGCGGCCGGGAAGAAGATCCCTTCGCTGTTTGAGATTAAAGTCCAGCCAACTGGACAGCTGGCGCAGAAACTGGCTGTCAGGTACGAGACCAGAGAAAAACCCCAGCCTGTTTGTCTAAAGGGGCGGTAACGTGTAAAATCATCGACTTTTTTAAGCTTCACACCGTGTTTTAAAGTTTTTCCCTCATCAAAAGCACATCTGGAGCGTTGATTTGATTCTTTCATTAATGCTTGAGAAATCCTGTGATCACCATGGCAACCGTTCAGTGTTGCGCTGCTCAGAGCCACGTTGGTAAAAACGTCAAAGGGTTAATAGAGGAGCCATGTTGGAATGACTTCCTGAAGGCGGAGCTTCAGAATGGGGATTACTTTCTTATAATAACAGATATTAGCATGTTTACTTGATTGCACTATAAAATGGCTCTATGTGCCTGGAAAACACGTAACACTGCCTCTTTAAACCGTTATTTACAGAGAATTTAGAGTTTCGATTTAACAAGCAAACTCTTTTGATCTATTTGCATCACAGTTTTGAAAAAAAAAAGCTTTAAAAACTTGTTTTATGCTGCTATTGGTAGCATTTTGTCCCCATGGCTTTAAAAGCGCTCAGAATGTTTTTATTATTAATCCTGATGGAAACAATCATATGGAAGCCCATTTCTGCCATAAAAAACAAAAGCTAAACAGAAAGTCATAATTTCGACATTCAGTCATAATTATGAGATTTAAAGTCATAATTTCGACTTTCAAAGTCATAATTATGGGATTTAGAGTCAATTTCGACTTTCAAAGTCATAATTATGAGATTTGAAGTCATAATTATGAGATTTAAAGTCAATTTCGACTTTAAGTCCTAATTTCGACTTTCAAAGTCATAATTATGAGATTTAAAGTCAATTTCGACTTTCAAAGTCATAATTTCGACTTTCAAAGTCATAATTATGAGATTTAAAGCCATAATTTCGACTTTCAAAGTCATAATTATGAGATTTAAAGTCAATGTTGATTTTGAAAGTCATAATTATGAGATTTAAAGTCATAATTATGAGATTTAAAGTCATAATTATGAGAGTTAAAGTCAATTTCGACTTTCAAAGTCATAATTTCGACTTTCAAAGTCATAATTATGAGATTTAAAGTCAATGTTGATTTTGAAAGTCATAATTATGAGATTTAAAGTCATAATTATGAGATTTAAAGTCATAATTATGAGATTTGAAGTCATAATTATGAGATTTTAAAGTCATAATTATGAGATTTGAAGTCATAATTATGAAATTTAAAGTCATAATTATGAGATTTAAAGTCAATTTGATTGAAGCTAATTTGATTTAAGTCATAATTATGAAATTTTTTATGATAAAGTCAAATTTGACTTTAAGTCAAGTCATAATTATGAGATTTAAAGTCATAATTTGATGCATTTGTAAAGTCATAATTATGAGATTTAAAGTCATAATTATGAAATTTAAAGTCATAATTATGAGATTTAAAGTCAATTTCGACTTTCAAAGTCATAATTATCGAAATTTCAAAGTCATAATATATGAGATTTAAAGCATAATTTGACTTTGAAAGTCATAATTATGAGATTTAAAGCCAATTTGATTTTGAAAGTCATAATTTGAGATTTAAAGTCATAATTATGAGTTTAAAGTCATAATTATGAGATTTAAAGTCAAATTTCGACTTTCAAAGTCATAATTATGAGATTTAAAGTCATAATTATGAGATTTAAAGTCAATTTTGACTTTCAAAGTCATAATTTCGACTTTAAAGTTCATAATTATGAGATTTAAAGTCAAATTTGACTTTGAAAGTCATAATTATGAGATTAAGTCATATTCTAGATTTAAAGTCATTTCGACTTTAAAGTATAATTTCATTTCAAGTATAATTATGAGATTTAAAGTCAATTCACTTCAAGTCAAAATTATGACTCCTGTTAGCTTTTTTTTTTTCATGAGAAATGTTCTACAATCACACTTTTAGACACATTTTATTTTGTAACTTGTGTTCAGTTACTTATTATAGTTTTTGTAAATTATCTGCGTGTCTTTTGCATCATCCTGCTCTGTACTTGTTGAATCACACATTCCCCGTTTGCATCAGAAGCCAGGCTCCCAGCAGCGGTCCGGCTCAGGCCGCCCCGCCGGGACCGCAGGCCGCCCCCGGAGCCGCCCCGCCCCGCTTCCCCGGACCCGCCGGCGTGATGCCCCCCGAGCCGCAGGGCCTGGGGCCCGGCGGAGCCCCCGTGATGGGAGGGTTCGGCGACGGAGGGGCGGGGCCGCCGCAGGGAGGAGGAAGCTTCTTCGACGAGTTCTACAGTCAGCAGGACGGGATGAAGACGGACGGAGCGCAGGAGGGTGAGGACGGATCACGGGCTGAACCCGGAAGTTATGGTTGAAATGCGTCTCTAAGCAACAGCCTCCTCCTTTGTCCCTCTCAGGCGACAGGTTCCAGAGTTTTCCCGCCATGGACGACAGAGGAGCGCCGGGGCCCAGAGACGGTTCCGCTAACGGGGCGCCGGCCGGCCAGGGAGGCATCTCCGTGCCGGACTTCCTGCCTCCTGCCCAGCGGGTTCTGTTCATGAGGATCCAGCAGAAGCAGCAGGAGGAGGAGGAGCGCGTTCGCAGGATGGCCGAGGGCGGAGCAGAAAAGACCAAAGACGTCGAAGGTATTTCAAAGTCCACCAGCTTCTGTCTGCCTGCATTTCTGGCAGGCAGCTTCAAATTTGATGCAGTATTTTTAAGGCAAGATAGCTTGGAAAATTATTATTAACATTATTATTTACTCAAGGAAATTGTGATCATACATCAGTTTGTTCTGGGATCGTTTGGTAACGCCTCCATCCTCCACTAGGGGGCGTTCACACTCTGCTCTCACTGCATTAAACTGAAGCAGGACAGAAGTACAGAAAGTTTTTCTAATTTTTCTGTCTCCTCTGGTTTTCAAAGGCGTAACAATGATTCTGTTTCCAGCACAGAGGGAACATCGAACCTTAATTTCATAGTTTTTAGCGACACAAACGAAATCTCACTTTTATTTCCAGCTGGAAAACGTTTGTCTCTCTCCTTCCTCCATTGTTTGTTTGTGTTCCTGCTGCTACTAGAGGCGCCTCTCCCACAAGAGGACAGAAAGAATTGATCCACTTACTAAGTCAAAGTCGACAAGTCGAATTACAAAAATAGTAACTCAGTGACTTTAATGCAAAAAACACTAAATCTTACCAAGAATGTTTGATGTAGTTTATAGTGCAAATATGTTATTAAACTTGAAGCCAAAACTAACTTGTAAGTAACTTTCAGCAACTTACAGGAGCTTATTTAAGTCAGTATTTACTTAATTATCAGTTTGAGCAGATATGTAAATATGTTTTCTATAAACGTTCCATCCTGCAGCTGTAATCTGATTACTGCAGTGGAAACATGGCAGCTGTGACCCAGGACCTTTTCATTGGATCCTGCAGCAGAAATCCCCTCAGATGTGAGATAAAGTTTTATTTGAATGAGTTTAATGTTTTGTTTCGTCTTCCAGGCGACCCGGGGAACTGGTACTCCAGTGAGGATGAGGATGGCGGCGGCAGCGTGACGTCCATCTTGAAGACGCTGCGCCAGCAGACCCAGCCGACCCAGAAACCCGACGGCCATCCGGGCGACTCCCGCCTCCAGAAGCCGGCGGCGGCCCGCCCGGCGGACCCCCGCCTGGCCCGGGACCCCCGCCTGGCGCGCGCAGCCGAGTCGGCCCACGCGGCGGACGGCGCCCCGCCGGCGGCGCCGGCGTCGCTGGGCCCGCCCACCGACCCGCGGCTGGCCAGGCTGGCGGCCGCCAAGGCGGAGCCGGCGCTGGTCTACAAGCCGCCGCCGCTGACGGCCCCGGCGGCCGAGGAGGAGGAGACGGAGCGGGTCCTGCGGGACAAGCCGGTGCCGATCCCGTTGGACCCGCTGATGGGCATGGCGCTGAGGGACCCGCGGTCGCAGCTGCAGCAGTTCAGCCACATCAAGAAGGACGTCGTCCTGCACACGCCGGCCTTCGCCAAGACCGTCACCTGGTCGCCCGAGGACCTGCTGCCGCTGCCGCCGCCCAAACAGGACCTGCTGCCGCTGCCGCCCGGCATCCCCCCCGCCCCCCCCGCGGACCCGCGCCTCACCAGAACCCAGCCGCCCGCCGCCGCCGCGCCGCCGCAGGACCCGCGCCGCCGCCGCCGCCTCGTCCTCCTCGTCCCTCCCAGACTTTGAGCTGCTGTCTCGCATCCTGAAGACGGTGAACTCCCAGACCTCGTCGCCGCCCCACCCGCCGCCCCCCCCCTCGGCGCTGCTCGCTCAGCCGCCCCCCGCAGACAAACCCGTCGACCCGCGGGTACGCAAGCCTCCGTCCGACCCGCGCCTGCAGCCTCAGAAGTCGGCGCTGAAGCGCCGGACCCGGCTCCGGCCGCTGCGGCGCCGCCTCCGGCCGCTTCCTCCCCGCCGGGCATCGCGCCCTACGACCCCCGGCTGCTGACCGCCGGGGGGTCGGGCCGCAGCGGCGCCACCGGGGCCCCGGGGGCGCCAGCGTGCTCAGCAGCATCAGCCTGTATGACCCTCGGACTAACAAACCGGGCAGCCCCGGTACCAGCAGCGGCTCCCCCAACTCGGCCGGCGCCGAGCCCAAACCCAGCGACCCGACGGCGGGGAAGCCCAAACCCAAAGAGCCGTTGTTTGTTCGGAAGTCCGCTCTGGACCAGCCGGAACCGGAGAAGAGCTCAGAGCAAGGCACCGACCGCTACAACAGCTACAACCGGCCGCGACCCAAACCCGCTCCGTCGCCAAACTCCGCCTCCCAAACGGGTCCGGCCACCGCCGCCGGGTCGCCCGGCGCTCCCGGGGCAGCGGCCGGCGACCCGGCGCCGGCCGGAGTCCACAACCTGCCGGTGCCGTCGCTGTTCGGCGTGGTGAAGCAGGCGTCCAAGGCGGGCGGGCGCCGGCAGCCCGTTTGGAGGAAGCAGCCCGGCGCAGTCGGACCCGGCCGCCGCCGACCAGGACAACGCCTCGCTGAAGGACGTGTTCAAAGGCTTCGACCCCACGGCGTCGCCTTTCTGCCAGTAGCCATGGAAACGGGGAGCCAACCAGGCGCCTCGCAGGTTTTACTGGACAGGTGAAGCAGAGTGAACGTTGCTGTGGAAACCGCCTGACTGACCCGAACATCCGGAACCGGGCCGCTGCACTGAGAGAGAGAGAGTTTCTATTTTAAAGGTTTGGACGTGTGAAATCCTCCCGACCCGGATGTCAACCCAACATTTTAGCTTTTCTGCTGCGCCGCTTCAGCTCCAACCTCTGGGAACAATCAGATCCTGTCGACACGCGTCTCATTCTGAGTTCAGTATTTAAACTGTTTTTTTTATGTTTTCTGGAGAAAGATACGAAACTATCTAAATATAGATCTATAACCTGCCTGATTTATTTTTTAGTATTTATTTTTATACTTCTTGGCTCTGTCGACTCTTGTTGTCTGAGGTTTAGATTGATTTATTTGTACTTGTCTTTATTTTAATTCACACATTTTATTGAAGAGAACTTCAATCTGATTGGTCAGTGCTCCACAGTTACGTTACAATCCTCTTTTTTTTTTCCTTCTTTTACTCCAATTTATTCCTTTTTCGTCTCTTTCTTGTTCCGGAACAGAAACGAATCTTCACCGTCTCGATTGTCGAACTCATTTTCAGGTTTTGATTCACATTATGGATCTTTTGTGTGCAAATTCAGAGTGAAAACAGCTCCCAGAATTGCTAACGATGCGTTTTGCTGTACAAACGTTACTTATTTTAATTTATTTCTGTTTTTTTATACCTGTTCTGGTTCTGATTCAGCTCAGCTCCCTCAGCGGATGCAGGCAGTCATTTTGTTAACCTGTTAGAATCTCGCCAGGAAAGTGGATTTATTGTTTGGTTTATTTTTTTGTACATTTTTATGTTTTTCTTCGCTTTGTAAATTTGACCAGAATCTTTAACATCATTGGAGGGAGTTTTCTAACTGTACACATTTAGGTGAGGATGTAAGTATTTAAATAAAGTCCAGACATGATCAGAAGGTTAAAAAAAACTCTATTTTCTGTATTTTTATTACCTCAGCTGATTCATCTGACGTGTTTATGTAAGAATGCCTAAAATCACAATAAAACTGTTTTCTCTAATGATGTCATTGGAAGAAAAACAAACTCCTTATTATCTTTTCTTTTTTCTCTTCTACGGTTTTATCTTAAGAACTGAAATCATGCAGATTAATAACACAATAAAATGAACATGAACTATTTTAATTGGACAAATAAAGTAACTTAAAATATTTTTTTCACATTTTTCAGTTAGTTATTTATGTAGAAACTGTTCTCAGCAATAAAAATAATGCAGGACAATCTTTATTTTAAAATATTTCCTGGAGTTTTAAACTAAAAACACGTTTGGGTGCAACATGTCGTAATTCATGGGGTCCCCAAACTTTTCCAGACAAGACCTCCAAACAGCGTTAGCATAAATTTATGACGTTTTCTTCACTATATATATCCATTTTCATTCAAATCTCTTGTTTATATCAACATGTAACATTTTCATTTGAAACTGTAAATAAATTAAATAAACTATTTATTCTTGAACTGTGATCTGGGCGGCCACATAAAATCAGTTCAGGTGCCACACATGGCCCCTGGACTTCACCTTGAAAACCAGTTTTTCCAGTGAGTTTTGATTTGAACGTTAGTGAAGCAGCAGAGCTGTGTTTTGCCTTGTGGATCCGGATCAGTAGCTCGTTTCCCCGGTTCGGCCCGATCCCTCTGACGACTGGCTTCCTGCTCCCTCCCATCCTGCAGCTCCGACTCCAGGAAGGCCCAACATTCATCCCAACCTCAAAGGCTTCCTATCACGCACACAAACAGGCCCGGCCACGAATCTGAGCTTTGGCACCTCTTCTCTGCAGAAACACTCAATCTTACCAGCTATTCCTGTCTAGGTTCCATGGCAAATGTCTCGGCACATTTGAAATTAGACAAAACTAACTTAGAAGTAAGTTTTCAACAAGATACAGGAGCTGGGTTTAAGTCAATAATTCTTTAATATTGATGAAAAAGTATTAGTCTCACTGTCAGATTATTTCACTTGTAACATAGGAAAACTATATTGTTTTAGTGAAATAATGTGCCAGTGGAACTTGTATGCTATTTACTTAAAACTTATTTCAAGAGAAATGCAATATTTACACTAAAAACTAGACCAAAAGTACTTGGTAAGATTTTGAGTTTTTGCAGTGTACAGCAATAAAACCAGCTCACCAAAATTCTGGAGTTTTGCTTGGGTTGCTAGGTAACGGTCTGGGCTTTGCTGGGGTTGCTAGGTAACGTCTTGTCTTCACTGGGGTTGCTAGGTAACGGACTGGGTTTCGCTTGGGTCGCTAGGTAATGGTCTGGTCTTCACTGGGGTTGCTAGGTAACGGTCTGGGCTTCACTGGGGTTGCTAGGTAACATCTGTGCTTCACTGGGGTTGCTAGGTAACGGTCTGGGCTTCACTGGGGTTGCTAGGTAACCGTGTGGTCTTCGCTGGGGTTGCTGGGTAACAGTCTAGGCTTTACTGGGGTTGCTAGGTAACAGTCTAGGCTTTGCTGAGGTTGCTAGGTAACGGTCTGGTCTTCGCTGGGGTTGCTAGGTAACGGTCTGGGCTTCACTGGGGTTGCTAGGTAATGGTCTCGGCTTCACTGGGGTTGCTAGAAAACGGTCTGGGCTTCCCTGGGGTTGCTAGGTAACAGTCTAGGCTTTGCTGGGGTTGCTAGGTAACAGTCTAGGCTTTGCTGGGGTTGCTAGGTAACGGTCTCGGCTTCACTGGGGTTGGTAGGAAACGGTCTGGGCTTCACTGGGGTTGCTAGGAAACGGTCTGGACTTTACTGGGGGTTGCTAGGAAACGGTCTGGGCTTTACTGGGGGTTGCTAGGAAACGGTCTGGACTTTACTGGGGGTTGCTAGGAAACGGTCTGGGCTTTACTGGGGGTTGCTAGGAAACGGTCTGGGCTTTACTGGGGGTTGCTAGGAAACGGTCTGGGCTTTACTGGGGGTTGCTAGGAAACGGTCTGGGCTTTACTGGGGGTTGCTAGGTTTAGGTCAATAATTCCATAATATTGGTGAAAAACATCTTGTACTTCTGGTTGATTATTTTACTTGTAACACTGGGAAAATGTCTTGGGAGTAATCTGCCAAATTTTTCATCAATATTAAGGAATTATTGAGCTAAAACAAGCTTGTTGATAAAAACGTTACTGGAAAGTTAGACATTTGCACAATAAATAAAAAAAAGAAATAGATGGTAAGATTTTGGGATTTTGCTGTAAATTTGACAAGATGAAAACTAAGGTCTACGTTTTATTTCTAGTTTCTACTTTAAAATGTTAAATTTCTGTAAATAAAAGATATCTGGTCATTTGTATGGTACAGTTACAGATGGTGGTTTCCCAGCAACATTCTCCTCGGTAATCTGCCTTTAAGGTGTGGATTCACCTGTGCTTGGTGTATATATAGCAGTGATCCTCTTAGAGGATGACTGCAGCAGGGATTGGAGGAGCGACGTGCTGCAGCTCTCTGCCGGGTGTGTGAACAGAGATGTTGATGCCTCGGCTCAACCTTCAGACTCTCAGTGTGTGTTGTGTCTCTCCCTGCTTGTTTGTTTCTGATGGATTTATTATTGTGGGGATTTCAGCTTAATAAATGTGAGAAAATGTTCCCACACTCACAGGACTGAAATGAATGAAGACACTGGTGAGGTTCACTCATAAACATGGAGCTGATTATTTTCTTAATACAGAAATGTTCTGGTAGGATGACCAAGAAAAGGTCATTGCTAACTGAGCTAACAGTTGAAATAGTAAATATACCCAAGTTTAGTGGAAGGAAAAATGTAGCACAACAGGGATAGCCAACCTTTTGAACTAGTTTTCAGAGATGAGTACAGAAATCCAGGCAGCACAGGTGAGTGATAAGACAAGGAACTGCAGACACTGGTAGCACTGGGAGTTACTCAAACAAATGGCAACTAAGACAGAGGTGAGACACGACACAGACTAGGATCCGACTGGGAGCAGGGGACAAGGTGAGGTTAAATACACAACAGGAGACACCTGGAATCAATCAAGGGGAAGACAAGACAACACAGGAACTAATTAACACGGAGAAAACCCAATCCTCACACACAGTGCCATTTTTTATCATAATCAAGAAACTATGTTAGCTTCCGTTATTATGAAAAAAGTTATATTAAGTATGACTTGAAATTGAGCTCTGTCTCTTTAAAAACTTGTGCTCTTTCTGAAGCTCCGCCTTCATCACAACATGGCTCCTCTATTAATCCCTTAACAATGTTTTTACCAGTGTTTCACTGCGAAGTAGCTCCTATAATGAGCTTAGCAGATGTTCCACCAGGCATTTGCTAATTGCTGCTGGCTAGTCTGAAGGAGCTGAGAGAGGGAGGAGCTTTGTCTCAGAGGCGGAGCTTGGTCCACCCAGCCATTTTTAACAGCTAAATGTTTGTTATGAATATTAAAGAATCAAGGAAACACTCCAGGAGGGAATAGCATAACATGATCATGATGTAAAGCTTAAAAGATTTTACATGACACTGCCCCTTTAAATAAGATCTCTAAGCAATTTACTCACATTTTTCACAATTTTACTCACAATCAGACACATAAACTGGACAGAGAGATAAATAGAAAATCTCAAGAATGTTGAGAATTCCTGTTGTATTATATTGATATTCTTGTCAACATTAAATCATTATAATAAGACCAGCAGAGCAGGTTTACACCAGGCTGCGTTTTGTGCTTCATGTGTGGCCGGTTCGCTCATCACCTCCTCCTGACGCCACACGATCCAGGAAACAAATGATTTTGAAGAAGAAAAGGCTCCCCTGTGCTCCGCTGTGGCCTTCAGCTGCAGCGTTTCTGGTGAATAGACGAACAAACTGACATCAGTGTGCTGGTATGTATCTGCTCCACATGTGACAGGAGCCCTTTCTGTGGTGGCCACATGCTTGTGGTGTATGCGATCTGCAACAGAGGGTTCTGTATCTGTGTCTCAGTGAATATACGGCTGACGTCATGAGATTCATGAGTTTATAACAAAGCCTGGAGTTTACAATGATTAAATCAATGCTGTTCCCACTTTCACCAAATGTTTCTGATAGTTTCACCATTTTAAAATCTCAGATTTATCTGATTCTTTCACTTAAATGAACTTACCATTCAGTGATTTATACACCAACAGAAGCATTTTTAAAGGTGACCTGAACAGGTTAGCATCTAAGGGCTATGAAACATGTTCATTACATTTTTCGGGGACCTTCTGTCACTTTGAAACCAAATAAGCTGCTGCAGACCACGCCCTCCTATCTCAACATTTACGCACCTGAAAATGGCCGCAAACAGATGTGCAATAACACAACCGTACATCTTTGAAAAGCAGAAGTGGAGCCTCCAGCACAATAAAGGAGAATGCTGCAAGCAAATAGTTTCTGGATGGTAAGTCAACAACAAAACACGTGTTTTTCTTTTTCCAGCAGCCATTGCATAGCACATACAGCAGTAAGCAGTAAGACCCAATGTGCAGGAGCTCAGCTTGGGTTGCTAGGTAACAAGGCAAGAGTTCCACTGGGTTACCTAGCAACCCCAGTGGAAGTTCTGGAAATGTCTCATTTTCCAGACACCAAAAAACATTAAATCAACACTGGAAATGTTTTTCAGGTGATAGAAGGCCGGCTTTGTAACTGTCTTTATGCGGCTCTGAAGGTTCGGGTCTGAGTCCATCACTACACCCAGATTTCAGCCTGATTTCTAGTTTCTCGCTGTAATAACTGAAGCTTTGCTGATTCCAGATTGTTCCTCCAAAGATGGGCCCAAAAGACTCTAGGTAAATTACTTGAGGAAAATAGGAAATTTTAGAGGTTAGAGTCTGAAATACCCCGAGGATCTGGGACATTCCAGTATTGCGTCTTGGTCTGACTCAACCTCACGTTCACTGGCAGGTGATTCTCAGTCATGACCAGCCAGAGCTCAGCAGCCAATCAGGAACGGAGCAGAAAAAACAAGTCACAACCAACTCAAACCACCTGAAACCCCAACACAAAGACAACATGGAGTAATCCAATATTTCCATTACTGTAACCTGAAATGAGTCACTTATATTTACGGTCACGTAGATGGAAAAAGAAAATCGGAGGAGTACATTTCTGCCAAAAATAATAGAAGTAAAAAATATGGAAATTTCCCAGTTTGGAAAGTCAAAAATTTGCAATATTTTTTTTCTTCTTGTAGACATTTTCTGAGTTTAAATGGTCAAGAACTTCTGTAATTTATGTGAAAATGTGTTATATTTTCTTGTAAAACTTTTCAAAGTGAGAATATTTTTTGTTTTTTAAAAAATTTCTGGGAATTATCTAAAACGTTTTTTCTAGCCAATATTTAAAAGTTCAAAATTAAAAATGTCCATGTTTTTCCTTGAGACTTTTCTTAAACATTTAAAATTTTTTAGTACATTTTCAACTTCTCAAAAGCTAAAATTTTCTAGAAATTTTTTTTCCAGAATTTTTGAGATTAATCAAAAATATTTCTGTGTGTTTAGGCAGAACTGTACTCATGGTTTATTAACACATATAGGGTTGCCATAATACACCACAGCTATCAATTCTTTGCATAACTGTTTAATTCATCCACTTCTTTTCCTCTTCTGATTTGATGTTTTGGCTCTTTCCAGTGAGCTTTACTTGGCAAATGTGAAGTATAACAGATCAATTAGTGCTTTCTAAATACTTGTCTTCAAAACAAAATGAACCTTTAGCGTGTCCTAGTCAAAGTCTGGACTTAAATCTAAGTGAGATGCTGTGGCATGACCTTAACTGAGCTCTAAGGGTCAAGTTATTGTAGTGAATCAGAAAAGCTGCTCGGCTCTCACTCTCAGTGGCTCCGCCCTGCTCACTGCAGGACTTTGCTTTGATTGGTGAAGTGGCAGTCTCACATGTGAGGATACGATCGTATCATTATTATTCTTATGTTCGAATCAGATAAAGAAAACCAGAGTAAATTTGAAATGTAGTGTTTAGTTTTATTTAGAAGTTAAAGAACGTTACCCAAACTCATTTTAAAACCTATTTAAAATCCTTAACCGACAATTAGCATTGGCTAATTGCTTAGATAGAATCTGCCTGACATCAGAAAACAGGCTAAAAGGTTTCAAAAAGCAAAACATCAAACAGAAATGGGTTAAAAAATGCGTCATCAGTTTTTAAGTTTTTAAAGGAATAATTCATTATATTTCCACAGCAGAATACCATTAATGTTATTGATCTAATTATCTTAGTTTGGAAACTGTGAGGTTTTTTTTTCCACATTACTCGATCTCTACCTTACAGTCATAAAAGCACATTCTTTCCATATCTCCTCCAGTTTTCCTCTTCCACCCTTCGCCTCCATATTGGTCCCATTCCGTGTCCTTGACGGATCATTTGTAAACCGATGGAGGCGGCACTTTTCCTGTCAGGGGGAAAACAGTCGCTCTCTTTCTGCTGTGAAGGAATTGTCCTGTTTATCTGGTTCTAGAGATGAGCATTGTAGCATTTTGTAGGAATCTGATGCTTGTGTGTGTCTGTTTTGTTTATTTAAGTTTTGATATTCCACCAAACAACCTCTGAGGATAAGCAGAGGGATGTTTCTTGCAGAATTTGAAATTTACATTTGTTTTATTTTGAACTGTAAACCTTAAAGGTGACCTATTATGTACAAGAGGTTAGAAATGATCTGTGGACTTTACAAAATACGTTCAATACATTTTGATACATTATGTCTGGGGTTGCTAGGTAACAGGCTGGGCTTTCCTGAGGTTGCTAGGTAACAGTGCAGTGCCTGTCAAAAGAGGTTTTTTGAAACTGCTCATTTTCCAGACACAAAAAATTATTGCAACAAAAACAACACGTTGGTTTTGTTAAGTGCTTGGGTTGTGAGAAATGCATGAAAGTGCAACAATGTGTGGAAAGTGAATTTTCTATGATAGATTTCCTTTAAAAAAATATAAATATGAAGCAGATAGTCTATAAATATTTTGCCAACATTAATGCTAAAGGGCTGTACCACTACAATATTTAGCAAAAGATAATGCTAAATGTGAGCTATCAACAAAACAGTTAGCAAAAGCTAACCCTAAGGAGTGTTGGTAACCCCAATAGTGTTGGTATAGCAGTTTAGGAGCTACGTCTGAGCGTTTCACTGAGAGGTAACTCCTATCATGAGCTCCGCAGTTCCACCAGGTGTTTGTTAATTGCTGCTGGCTAGTCTGAAGGAGCTGAGTGGGGCAGTGCTGCTCTGTGAGGCAGAAGCTTGGAAACTGCAGCTCCAAGGAGGAGCTTTGTCTTGAAGGCGGGGCTAAGTCCATGCGGGCATTTTGAACAGCTGAATGGTTGCCATGGAGATCGAAGGATTTCTCAAACATGCATTTAAGAAACAAGGCAAAACTCCAGGTTTGAAATTGATTAGAGAAAAATAACAAGATGAAAAGCTCTAAAATGTTGATTTTACATAATACTGAGCCTTGAGCGCTTTGCAGCAAAAATTTGATTTATTTACTATGAGTCCTAAATATCATCTCCCATTAAACAGGTTTATTAGCAAAACAGCACCAAGAAACATTCAACTGCTTCCCTCCAAAAGGAGTGTTTGTTTTAAATGACGAATGCCGTCCTTCTTCATTCCCAGAGACTCCAACATCAACAAGCTAACTTCCCGCCGCTGAGAGGCCCATCCAGCCCTCGGTTAAATTTAAACCGGGACGGGGTTGGCCTCCTCCCACACTTATGTTCACTTCAACAGAAAGACACAAACACACTCTGCAGCGCTGCAGTAAACAATGCCACCGGATTTTGGACCCAAATCTCCTGGGTTCTTCCTTCAGAATGGAAACAGAAAGTCGTCCTGTCCTGTTTTCTCCTGGTAATCAAACCTGAGAACCTCTGTCCTATTGGGCATAACACACACACACACACACACACACACACACACACACACACACACACACACACACACACACACAACACACACAAACATATATATATATATATATACACCTGAATCCATCTGGAAGCTTTCCAGAACCAACAGGGCATGAGATGGATGTTTGTTTGTCTTGTATTTGATCCACTAACGTTCCCAGGTCTTTTCTGTCTGTCAGTAACTTACATGTAAACATGTTTGCACAATAAACTGAACTACGCTCCTCACATCCCATAATCCCTAAATTACCATGAAGGTAATTGGCTTCAACTCTCAAGCAGTGTGAGAAAGGAAGCGGCTGACATTTTTAAAAATACACCTATTTTCTTTCCTGCAGTGAGTCAGATGAGAACATTGATATGGTCCCCGGTTCCAAAGGGGAGGATTTAGCTCTTTTTCCACACTGTGAGTTATATGCAGGATATAAAGTGATGTTTAAGTCGTGTTAAGTGTTTTACGTAATAAGGAACCACAGAGATGGAGCAACAACAATATAATCTCTCTGAACCAAAACAGTGATTTATGTTCAAAGCATAAACTGATTTTTTGTTTTTTCAAGTGTCTACTAAAAGAACAAAAGTCTGTAATAGATTATTGGATAGTGAATAAATTTTTGTTGCTGCAATATTCTTGAATCTTTGAGTGAAATTTACTACCAATCAGTTTAGATGCTAAATAATCACAGCTGCAATTAATTAACTTTGGACACTACAGAACAGACTGTTGAAATTAAAATAAAAATTCAAAAGAAACAAACACACTTACAAAAAAAGTAAAGAAAAATCAAAGTATATGCTGTCTATTTGAGTAAAGAAAGGCCACTAGTCATACAAAAACCTTTAATTTAAAGAAGTATAGGATCTGAAATAGGCTGTAGTTTTAGTTTGGGCACCTCAAACTAAAAAACTAGTCGTACAAACCCAAAGCAACCTTAAATATTTAGCTGTTCTAAAGTTAAATCACCACACTAGCATGATATTTAGCAAAAACTAACGCTAAAGTGCTATAGCAACTTGATATGTAACAAATGCTAATGCTAAATCACTATACCACCACGGTATTTAGTAAAAGTCAACCTTAAAGCACTATTCCAATACAGCAATGAGCAAAAGCTAATGCTAAAGCTACGTGTCAAAAAGATATGTAGCAAAAGTTAACACTAAATGTTAAAACAATGCTGTATTTAGCGAAAGGTAAAGCTAATATGCTACATCAGAAATGCTGTTTTGTTTGATGCTTATGTGGTTAAATGAATTAAAGCTGGAAAGCAAATATCTGACTGCATAATTTCCGGATTATTCCAATTTCTAGTTATGCATCCAATCAGTAAATAAACATATCAAGACATAAGTGTTGCACAGTACTGTATTTTATTTTGTACAAAGAAACAGATGTGAAAAAGAAAAAAAACAAGTTCATTGCAACAGCAGCCATATTGGATTTTGACTAATTTGTTGTTAGTCAAAAGTATGCAAAAAATAATTTATATTTTATTTTTTCTCCACTGTAATTTCTAAATAAAAATTTTTATGCCTTTTATCTAACTGTTAACTATATATTTCCATCCACTGATAGCAATCCCACCCTCAAAACTCCAGTTTCACTTTAAATATATTGTTTTGAGTTGACTGTACACAATGTCCTCACTCTCAGTGTTCAAGAAAAATAACTTACGACACATATTCTGTGTCCTTGCTTCAATCACAGTCAGTGCTACGTATAAACGCCGCCATCCGGCCGCGTCCCTTCCTCTCTTTCTCTGCTGCTGTCTATTTCTGTTCGCTGGTTCCAGGCGGGCGACGACTTTGACCTCTGCGACGACCTTCCAGCCTTACAGGGGAGGCAGAGGGGAGGAGACGACAGTGGGAAAAGGAAGGAGGCCGGCGAGAAGGATCCGAATGGGCTGATCCTCATTCTGGCAGCAGCCCAGAATGAGGAGAACCGGATGGGCAGAGTTTGTTATGATGAAGCAAATTTCTCATTTTCAAGTTATTTGACCATTGTTTTACTTTTATTCCCTCACCATTCTTCATAGATACATTAAAACATGACAACCCACCAAAAAAACTGATCAATAATAGGAGCAAAAAGAGAAGATGTAGGTTGTCTCAAGAAGTTACTGTTTATCAGTTGTCAAAAGCTTTACTTGAAATAAGACAAAACTAACATACAAGTAACTTTTCAGCAAAATGTAGGAGCTTGTTTTAAGTAAATACTTCTTAAAGATTGATTTTAGGAAAAGTTCCACTTTTGTATTATATCACATATAAGACATTTTTCCAATTTTCACTGAAATAATCTGCCAGTGGAACTAGAATTTGGTTGCTAGGTGACGAACTGGGCTTAGCTGGTGTTGCTAAGTAACGGTTCTGTGCCTGTTGACTATGGAATAATTTGAATATTTACCAGTGGAATTAATACATTTTCATCAATATCATGGAATTGTTTGACATAAAACAGGCTCCTATATGTTGCTGGACATTTGCTAATTAAGTTTTGACTTATTTCATGTGTAATAAGATCTTTGATCTCAAAACAAGACAAAAACACTTTTTGTTTTTGTGGCTTTCTCGCTGCTCTGCATCCATGAAGCCTCGTCTTTAACTCTTCTGACATTTGGAGTCAAAGTTCAGGCGTCATCTGAGCTCTTGAGATGCTAATCAGCTGCTCCCTGTCATAAAAGCAAAAAATCTTGTTGCCATAGTTACAGATTCCAACATTTTTATCTGATTACAAATCCGCTTTTTTTCTTTCTTTTTTATTGCGTGATACAGCCTAACTTTCATCAAAACTCTAAATATTTCAAAAATACTAACTAATGTATTCTTACTAAGAGAACTTAAAGATTCTTGTAGCGTTTTCCTTCCTAGCCTTTCTGAGTGTTTTCTGTTCCTCCTCCATCACCAACAAACTCAGCGGTTTTGCTCCAATCCAGGAAAACTGAGTGGAAACACATGGAACCTCATTTACGAAGAAATTCCCAGAATTCCTGTGTGTGAGGTCACTGTGTCTCCTCTGTGAGTCATTCATGCCTTTCTCTACTCGGAAATGGAAAGAAAACATGTCGGAACCACAGTGTGGATAGAAGTCAGCGTGCAGAGGCCAACACTGTTTCAAGGATTTTATTAAGATGACAATTTAAATAGAAAGAAAAATAGGTAGGGACTGCTAAATGGAATAATACCGTTCAATGTGGTTGACTAGGCAGCGTGTTAGGGCAATTGGAAATTTAGAAAACAAAACAAAAAGAGGAATAAATTTCAGTCAGAAATTTTGTAGGAAAAAAATGACACATTTCTGAGTTTGAAAAGTTGAAAAATTGTTGTAAAAACACAGAAATTTAGAGATATATGGCAGAAATTTTCTAGAATAAAAATTGGACATTTCTGAGCTTCACAATTTGAAACTGTTGGAAATGTCTTGAAACTCTGAAATTTTTGTAGAAATGTTCAATTTCTACAAATATTTCTGAGATTAATCTCAGAACTTCTGAATGTTTTCACAATTTATCAATGAAATGATATTGATTGATATTGAATCGAGGCAGATAATCTGTGAAAAGATCGATCTCCTCGGCCTACTCCCTGAGCTGCTATTGCCGTCTGAAGAAAAAACAACCAATCAGAGTCAGGAGGCGGGGCTTAGCGCTGTCAATCAATGTGTTGATAGCAAAGAAACAACTTACCGTTGCAGGAAAACTGTTTATCTGCTGTCATCAGTGGCCATGCTAACTAGCCTTAGCATTCATGACAGGTTATGCTAAATGGAGGAGTGATTGGCAGCGGTAAGGCCCGCCTCCTGGCTATGATTAGTTGTTTCTTGGTAGCATTGGGAGAAGATAGAGGAGCTCGATTTTTTCATAGATTATCTGCCTCATAGCAAACTGTCACGACATGATGGCAGCTTCAAAAACCTAAAAATATTTTATAAAAGTTACACACTGCAGCTTTCAGTTAATTATTTTGTAATTTCAATTTGTGTAGTTTTATGCTGGGTGGAAAGGCAGAAGATTGGTGTGTAAAGGTATATAAAGGTGGAACTCGATGATTGGCATGAGCCATAACGCAGGAAAGTATTCCCAGAAATAACAATACAGTAAGTGTATCATGTTTCCCTCTTGATTGGAAGACGTGAATCAGAACCAAACTATAATAAATAATGAAGCAAAATGAGTTATTTAGGTGTGACATCACCCTTCTGAAGGTTTCATCAGTTATCCTGCATGTGTCAGTGGCAGACATGAAACAGACTGAATCTGATTCAAGTGTGGGATAATTTTTCTCCCCCAGTCCCATAATCTTTAATTGTGAAATTCTCAGTTTCATGGTGACAGATTTGCTCCACCTGCGCCGAATGGGCCTGTTTCACAACATGAAAACGTCAGCAGAGGGATTGACTCATGTGCTGACATGTTTTGCAAGCAGCAGGAAAAGTTAAATTCTGCTTCTCTTCTTTTATCAGCAGTTTTTAGACGAATAACTGAAACCAAATTAGAAGTTTGTTGTGAAGATAAAACAATATTGCTGTTTTAAATGTTTTCCATTATTGCTATCATTGTCCAAAGCACTTGATGATTCACTTCCAGAGAGTTTTGCAGTAACTGGAACTTGAACTTTTCCCATCAATATTTCCAGTGCACTAAGATATTTACTCTAGAAACTGGACCAAAAATATAGGGGGTTCACTGCAAAAACACAAAATCTTACCAAGTATGTTTGTCTAGTTTGCAGTGTGAATATCTTAATATCCTTGTAAAGTAACTTACAAAAACTTTTCAGCAAGAAACATAAACTTGTTTTAAGTCAATAATTCCTGAATATTGACGATCAAGTTCTAGTTCCGCTTGCTATGCTATAATTTGTCCCTGAACTAGAACTGGGTTGCTAGGTAACGCACAGGGCTTGGCTGGGGTTGCTAGGTAACGGCTGTAAATGGAATAATCTGCCAGTGGAACTTGAACTTTTTCATCAACGTTAAGGAATTATTGACCTAAAACAAGCTCTTCTTTGCTGAAACGCTGCTTGTACGTTAGCTTCAGGTATTTGCATTGGAATCCAGGCAGGAATACTCGGTCAGAGTTTGTTTTCGCAGCGCTGGACTCTGTTTCCCCTCCAGGGGTCTTGGCAGGGGGAGCTGGAGGCCCTCAGCAGGACTTTGTTTGTGCTCTTCATATGGACCCACCTCATCTTGATTTGATTAGCTGAGGTCATTTCTGTGTGTAATTCCTGTTGTGTGATATAACCACATCTGTCAGACGAGTTGTGTAACTTTGCTCTTATCTGGTTTACACATTCCACCCTGAGCAGAGAAGGGAGAGCAAGAGAGATAATTCAGCTTTGTTTGAAGTGATTTCTAAGCTGAAGACACATCAGAAACACCCAAATACTGCAGGAATGGGAACTCTAAAGTCCCACACTGCAAAATATTAAGTAGTATTTCTGTCTAGTTCTAGTGGAAATAACATATTAAACTTGAAATAAAACAAAACTAACTCACAAAGAACTTTTCAGCCAGATGTGTGAGTTTGTTTAAGTCAATAATTCATTAATATTGATGAAATTCCACTTATAATGAGACATTTTCCTATGTTACAAATTAAATAATCTGATAAAGGAACTGGAAATTTTTTCACCAATTATAAGAAATTATTGACTTAAAATAAGGTTCTATTTATTAATGAAAAGTTACTTGTAAGTTAGTTTTGTCTTATTTCAAGTGTACTAAGACATTTTCACTAGGAACCAGAGTAAAAGTAAGACTTTGTTTTTTTGCAGTGCACTGGAGTAATTTCTAGCATGAAAGACCAAAAATCTTGAAGTATTAATTTTAATAAAAAATTAGTCTCAAACCAAATATTAAATCTGAGAATCAAACACTTCATAGAAACTTTTTTCCAATTTAAGGAACAAAATGTATAGGGCTGCACAGTGGCGCAGTCGGTAAAGCTGTTGCCTTGCAGCAGAAAGGCTCTGGGTTCAATTCCCAGCCTGGTCTCTCTGCATGGAGCCTGCATGTTCTCCCTGTGCATGGTGGGCTCCTTCTGGGTACTCCAGCTTCCTCCCACAGTCCAAACACATGACTGTCAGGTTAATTGGCTTCTCTAAATGATCCCAGTGTGTACATGGTTGTTTGTCTCAGTGTTGCCCTGTGACAGACTGGTGACCTGTCCAGGGTGACTCCACCTCTCAACTGGAATGTTTTCCTATATATATATATAGCAAAAGTGTTTATTCTCAGATTTTCTCTTTTGTTTGAGACTTTTTTTAATTAAAATGAATACTTCAGGATTTTTGGTCTGTCATTCTACAACTTACTCCAGTGCACTGCAAAAACACAAATCTTACTTTTGGTCTAGTTTCAGGTGCAAATATTTAAGTAAACTTGAAATAAGACAAAACTAACTGAGAAGTAACTTTCCAAAATCTGCAACTGAAAAAACTTTTTTTTACATTTTCTAAAAAAAATCTGTTATCTTTAAATTTCATTCACTTTCAAGAAACTAAAAAAATTCAATTTCTTTAAGTTTTTTTTTCAATTTCAGAACTTTTTTTTTAGTTTAAATTTTTGTCAATTTCAAAATAATTTTTGCGTTTCAAACGTTTTTAGTTTCAATAGTTTTTTTATCCCTTTCCAACAAAACTTTATGGCTCCAATTTAGCTCCGTAAAGTTTCACTTAGATTATTTCACATAAAACATTTTACATTTTTACCATGTAAGAAGTGAAATAATCAGCCACTGGAACTTTTTCATCAATATTAACAAGTTATTGACTTATAACAAGCTTGTTGTGTTTGAAATGTTACTCAAGTAATACAATATTTGCAGTCTGAACTAGACCAAAATTACTTGGTCTTGTGTTTTTGCAGTGCCAGACCATATTTTGCTTTCGGTGCAACCTTGTAAGAAGTTAATCGGTTATTCCAGCAACCAACGCATCTTTCTCTGCCGGAGGGAACCGGGTTTAATTTGGCTCTAAGGCTCCTTCAGGGGCTGTAAACATGATGTGTCTGCAGTGTGACCTGCAAACAGCCTGCATCTGCATTCTCCATTTGTTAAATCCTCATTACCTCACTGTAATTACGCGCAGCAGCAGCAGCAGCAGCAACAATCCTGTAGGGTAAAAGCTTCGCCTGCGCCAGCAAATAAAGATTTTAGGGCACATTTAAGAGCAGAAAAACTCCCAGTAATGGGCAGACAGCCTGGCTCTGTGGGGGAAATGTTGTGTTTGACTGACCCACATTTAGGGAAATCTGTAAGAAAACAACGCAATGAGTTCAGCTTTCAAAGCCTTTCTGGCTCTGAGAGGTTATTTCTGGAGGGTTTTTTCTCGAGTCCGTTCTGGCTCGGTTCCGGTTCTGGTTTGGATCCTGAACAGTGGCTCTGTGTATTTGCTCCTGCTGCTAATCAAATTAAAGCTAACGGCTCTCCTCACCTCCATGCAGGCAGTAAAAGGCCTCCATAATTACCCCGGGTTCACGTTTACTTCTGTCTGAAATAATAAAAACAAAGCAGCAGAATTATTAAAACAGATTAAACTCGTTTCACTTGGTAGTTTAACTAACTTTAATTTCCCAAGCTTTGACCTTTATTTAAGTAACACGTATTTGATAGAGAGACAGTTATTGCTTCTAATCAGTTTTGATTAGCTCCTATCGATAACTTTGGGATTTGATTGGTTATCTGAGGATTTTGAGGTCTGAATAGTCAAGTAGGTGAATGTTGATAAGGCCTGAACCGGAAACAGCGATGGTGGTCCTTCAAAATAAAACATAATCCCTCCCCCATGTTAGTTGCTGTGTATTAGGTACGAGGTGCATGATGGGAAAGTTGTTGCCTAGCAACAAGACGGTTCAGGGTTTAAATCCCTACATGGGGAGATGGATGGATGGATGGATGGATGGATGGATGGATGGGTGGATGGATGGATGGATGGATAAAATTCAGTGTCAGATAGATAGATAGATAGATAGATAGATAGATAGATAGATAGATAGATAGATAGATAGATAGATAGATTTAAAAGTGATTTAAAAACTTTTTAAAAATGATTACCTATAAAAATCTGACAAGAAGCGTCTTTTTGATTCTCATCTTATTTTGAAATCCTAACCCGGAAGTCCCCGTCCGGCTGACCGGATTTAACGCTTCTCCTTCAGCTGGGAAGCTGATCCACTTTAACTTTCTCAGACAGTAATAACGACCCGTCAGTAAGAGGTTTATTCCCCGCAGAAACTCACCTTCGTGTCCGTGGATTGTTGGACTTTAAAAAGAAAACACCGTGACTTCCCAGGAAAAAAGACAGATTTTATTCTTGAGGTAAATATCGACTTTAAATGACTATTTTCTGTATTTTTGGAGGTCTTTTAATGCGTTAAAATGTGAGGTTGGTCACCGCTGCTCAGCGTCTGAATGGGGTTTTTGTGTCTATTATATGGAAAACAAAAAGAGTCAAAAGTGACCTGTGTAACGTTTCATTTGTTGACATAAAAGCTTCTGGCAGGCTGCGTGTCACACTCCCTTTGTGCGCGTCCACATGGACATCAGGCAGGAAAAGTCTCAGCTTTACGCTTTTCAGTACGTTTTTGCAAGAAAATGGTCATTTTATTCATAATTTTGAAATATTTCTCCTGTTAGCTGTTCAGTGGACTATAGCTGGTTACCATAATCTAATTTATAAAACGGGTTTAACTATTTTACATGCGTCAAAGTTGGTGAAATGAACCAAACGTGATTTATTAAAGGAGGAAATCAAGTGAAGAATGAAACTGTGTGGATTTTTCCCGGTGGGGGAAAGAAACTTCAGGAGAACCTACAGATGATCTCAGCGGCTGCAGTTGCATAACACACACGGAATGAGAGCCGAGGAAGTTAATTAAACCTTCACTTTGTTCCTCTGATCACAGCCTTTTTTAACTGGATGCCCTCCAGCAGCTGCTGGAACCAGTTAAACGGTTCCCGGTTTGGGTGACGGCAACAAAACGAGGCGATGGAAAACTGCAAAGCTGCTCCTCCGACGGCTTTTGCAACATGTGAAGCAGACATGAATCACAATCTGAGCTGATTCAACGTGTAGGCAGCGCATGGAGTCATCATCACTTCTAGGGAGACGGAAGATGTCACCTTTTGGAGGATGGAGTTGGACAACAGCTGCGTTTCCGTTATAAATGTGCGAAAAATATCTTACAATATTCCGCTAATGTAAAAAAACCCCCCATAATTTCACAATTGCTGTATTTTCATTAAATAAGAAATGCAATTAAAATCTCACGTGAATAAGTTTGTTTGCAATAAGTCATTATTGCAAACAAAAACATGCTGACCATCATTTTTCAATTGCTTCCTGTCGTTTTCTTCATGGTTTCCGTCAGTGGTAACATCTGCCTGGTTATGTTACTCCTCTGAAGCAAAATAAGTGTTGCTACTACACTTTTCAGAAATAAACCAATTTTGATGTCGTCGGAAAAAAACCCACATAATCCTAGTGCCAAAACTTTTTATTGAAAAGAGTTTTTTTGAAATTGCAGTTTTTCCATTAAACAAATTCAATTTGCCCGATTCTATAGTTAATGGAAACGCTGCTGGTATCCTGCTAATGTTGAAAAAACAATTTTGCAATTGCTGTGTTTCTATTAAATAAAAAACACAGTTAAAATCACAATGTTTGTGATAAGTCATGAAAGAAACATGCCGCACCATCATCCTCCAGCTACTTCCTGTCATCTTCTTCTTTGGGGTTTCTGCCAGTAGTAACATCCTACTGTAGGTTGCATGACTCATGTGAGGTGAAAAAAGACTGAAAATAATGATTTCTGTTTGTTGGTCATGTAATTGCTTGGACTTTTGTGCTGAGCCATTCAGTGATTTATAAACTAACAGCAGTATTTTAAAGCCAGTGGAAGGACTTTAGGACGGGTGTAATGCTCCATCTTCCTGGCTTTAGTCAGAACCCCAGCAGCAGCAGCAGCAGCAGCAGCGTTCTGGATCTGATCTTTTTAGGCTGACGCCGTCTGTGAAGACACTGTTACAGTAATCAATGCGACTAAAGATAAATGTACAAAGATTTTCTCTAGATTGTGTTGAGATATTATTCCTTTAATCCCTGAAATGTTCTTTATGTGATGGAAGGCCGAGTTTGTAACCATCTTTATGTAGATCTGAAGCCTAAATGTGATATTTTGTTATTAATTAGACCACATAGATGGAAAAGCCTTGGTATAAACAGATGTAACGGTATAAATCTATTTGTAGATTAAAACATGGACTTCTTCATAAAACCATATAGAAAAGCATACACTGCAAAACACAAAATCTTACCAAGTATTTTTGGTTGATTTTCTATGTAAACATCTTGGCACAATTAAATTAAACAAAAACTAACAAGTAACGTTTCAGCAACATAAGAGCTTGTTTTAAATACATAATTCCTTAATATTGATGAAAAAGTTCTATAAGATGGGAAAAATATCTTGTTAAAAGTGAAATAATCTGCCAGTGAAATTAGTACTTTTTAAAAATCGATCCAGAGAAATTATTGACTTAAAAAGCTCCTGTATCTTGCTGGTAAATCAGGTTCAACTAACCTAAACAAATGTTTAGATTCTTGTTGAATCTTGTTCAAAGTGAAATAATCTGCCAGCAGAAATAGAATTTTTTCTTCAATTTTATGTATTGACTGACTGAAAATAAACCAGTTTTGCCTCATTTCAAGTGTGAGAAGATGTTAGAAACGAGACAAGAACGTGTTTTTGCAGAGAGCGTGGGCTGAACAGCCTCTAAAGATGCAATTTCTCGCTGACATGTTTACAGCCAGACTGTTTATTTAGTGTGCATAAGCAGTTTCCCAGTCTCAGAAATTAGAACATAACTTTCACATTATGAAGGCTTTCCTCTGTGTTTAAAAAAAAAAAAAAAATCTGTCAATACAAGTTCTCAGTCGAGAGTTTGGAAGTTTTTTTGAAAATTAAGCTCATCAAACAGCTCACTTTTGGCAAAAACAACCATATTAACCCAACAACAGATCAAACAGCCTTACTTTACTGTAAAAAAACAAACGGATTACCAGACAGGCAGAGCACGTTTGGCCCAACTGTCGCCTGCTGTGCAGCTTTGCACCGACCTGCAGAGGAACAACAACAATGCTGTTTGTTCCTGATGATGATGATGATGATGATGATGATGATGATGATGGGTGGCTCAACGGTGCCGTTTAAGCAGTCAGGAAACAAATGGAGCCTGAGAGCAGAAACAGATGTTGGATCAGCCTCTTCCTCCTCCTCCTCCTCCTCCGTGGTTTATTGCATCATCAGTGCATGGCCCAGATTGCTGCTTCCAGGAAAGGTGATGCATGAAGCGATGAGACGCCAGCTAACCTTCCTTCATGAGGAGCTAAGCTGGTGTCATAATTTAACTCTAAACTAAACAGAAAAGTACTGTAAACTTCTGGATTCTCAAAGTTATTTCTTTATTTGTAATCAGTCATGATACGATCATGGAGAGCTGGACAATAAATCAATAACAATATCTATTGCGATAAGATATTATTGATCCATGAGGAGGGAAAATTTGTTTGTATCAGCATAGGACACTATAAAAATTATAGATACATAAATAATAAACATACAAGAATGAATAAGATGCACACATACATGCTCAGTATATTGGTAAAAATACAGTATATTCAACATTTAAAATACGCGACTATAGAGTCTGTGTGTATTATAGTCTGACAATTTCAGGGAGAAAGGATGGACACATGAATCAACATCAATAAATATTAGATGGCATATTCGATATACAATGTATCAAATTTCATTCATTTCAAATTCAATGAACTCTGATCTGGAACCGCACAGCATTCTGGGAGATGCAGAGGAAAGACTTTAGCCTGGTGGAATCAACTAACTCACCCGCTCTTCGGTCGCCTAGCAACAACCTGCTGAGTGACTTGTGCAGCAGAAGTTTATTTCTGCACCAAGTCTCATAACTGCTTAAAAATAAAAAACAGGGTTGACTGAAAACTGAATAAAACGGGAAATATTGTATTTTTTGATCCAACAGAGCTACTATCACAAATACCAGCTTTACTGATGACGTTGTGATTTTTTTAAAAAAAAAAATGTGTCAAATCATTTGTTTGACCTTTTTGTTAAAGCTCAATGTTAAGATGCAGCAAAAAAATACATCCAACAAAAGAAATTTATGTCAAAGGATCTTTGGAATTAAAGCCTTTTAAAACACAATTTTCTAATCTCAGTTAAGTTTTTTTATTTTATTTTTAGTACAAGTGTGTTTTTAGGACGTACTCACATCTGTTTTAATGAAATGACACGAGTAATGGTGGCGTAGGCAGAGAGGACAGACTGAAAAACCAATAAATGGTTTTATAGGGTTTTATAGAAGACAGAAAATTGGCAAATAAGATTTGAGTTTGGTCATAAAGTGCAAAGGATGTCAGTTTTTAGGAATCAAACAGACGTTGGATGGGATAAATGATTGTATCTGAAAGCGTCTCATTCATTATAAGGCGACATTGGCAACACAAAATGTTACCAATGTTAAATAAGACAAACCTAACATACATGTTTACAGTAAGATATGTTGGCTTGTTTTAAGTTTTAATTCCTTAATATTGATAATAAGCTGATAGCTACACTGGCAGATTATTTTACTTACAACATAGGAAAAATGTAGTGTTATAAATAAAATAATGTGGGATAATTGTTTTTTAATCATTATTAAAGAATTATTGACTTAATACAAGTTTTTACATCTTACTGTATGTTGGTTTTGTCTTATTAATATGTTTTCATTAGGAACAAAAATAATACTTGGTAAGATTTTGTGTTTTTGCAGTGTAGCATCCAGTTGATTAAATTAAATCACATTTAAGATTCTCCTCTGGAGTTATGATTTATTTTTTATCCTTTTTATTTACAAAAACATGATGAAACTGCCTTTTCTGTGTCGCTGTTTGGCTGGAAAGCAGAAATCTTTGCAGCAAAACGTCCAGATTTGTGAAGAAAGTGTTGCTTCACCGGTTCGTCTGGACCGGTTCTGACTGGCTGGTTTCTCTCTTGTTGTGGTCAAACTTGTTCCAGATTTAGGTCTGGGTGTGTTTATGAGCTCAGCATCAACGTCGATGGGAATCCACATGATTCATTTGTTCCATGATTTGGTTCGGACTTGAGGAGTTTATTGCTGTGTGTGTTGAGAGGAGGCCCGACCTCTGATTGTTTTTGTCCTTCACTTCAATCGGACTCGGCTGCCGTTTCAGACGCTGCGGTGCGGCTCGCTGCTGCTGAGGCGTCTGTGGAAATCGGTTTTTGTGTTTTTAGTTGCAGTAATTAAGTTAATCCAGTTTTACAGGCATGAACCGGTCCGGGTTGCGGTTTTCTTCTATGGATGCTTGCGACATCCATCAGTCGCTCAGACTAATCCTGTCTTGTTCCATTCAAAGCTGAAAAGTTGCTCAATTCTTGATGCAACTTTTTCATACCTTCTGGTTGCTGCTGGTCAGAGATGGATAGTAACTGGTCACATCAACTCAGTTACATGTACTTCAGTAACGTTTTGGACAAATGTTCTTGTACAAGTATCTTTACTTCGCTGATCTTTGAGTAATTTTATTATGAAGTATATCTACTCTTGCTTGAGTAAAATTTCTGGATTCTCCACTTTCTGAATGAAAAACAAACATGTTTTAACCAAAATAGACACAGACACACATCTGCAGTTTCTGTTAAAGTTTCATCAATTTTTTGTTGATTGAAATGTACGGAGTACTTTTTACCAAATACTTGGTATGCGCCTCTGGTCCTGGGACCAGAGGTGGGCAGAGCACACCTGACTTTATTATTAAGTAAATAATTAACTATTTTTTCTAGTTATTATTGCTGTTATGGTCCAAACAAAAACTAATTTCTTATCTAATGTTAATGTAAAACCAAGACTTGGTCTCACTTGAGACCAAACCTTTCACAATAAGCAACACATCAATTAACTGCCTGATGAATTAATAATTTCTATATGCATTATTTATTGTTTTTTCTCTTTTTTACTAAAAACTGAATGGTAAATGTCTTCAGTCTGGTGTTTTGTTCTCCACTAGACCCTCTGTGGGCAGAGGGGCCAAGCAAAATCATCCAGAGGGCCGTAAATGGCCCCTTTGCCACACTTTGGACATCCCTGGTATTTTTCCCATGTTGTAAGTGAAATAATCTGTTGGTAGTACTTTAAATCAATATTGGTATCAATCAATCAATACTGGGGAGCAAGCTCTTATATTTGCATGAAAACAATAAAAGTTACTTGTAAATTAGTTTAGTCTTATTTCAAGTGTAACAAGATATTTGCACTAGAAACTAGACTAGGTAATAGTTTGTGTTTTTGCAGGGAAATTAAATTAAAATGAACTTTTTAAAGTTTTTTCCTTGTCTCTGAAGCTCTGAACATTCACAGCAGTTTTTCAGATGCTGCTGTCATGTGATGGATACCAGAATATCATCACATGCGGCTGTTGGTGCTTCATTCCTGCACAGAAATGTACTAAATGTGAAAAATGCAAACTCTTTTTGGGGTTTTTTATGCAACAATTCTGCAAAATTAACTGAGAAGTTTTTAGTTTTTACATAATTAAATTGAAATTGTTATGAATAATTAAGATATCGGGGGCCAGAAAATGGTCAGTTTAGTTTTTTGAACGTTGCTTGGAGACGACCCGGCTGTGAACCCGTCACATGCTCTGTGTGTCTCTGGAGGCGATAAGAGAAGGAAAGCAGAAACTTTGAACCTGCTGTTTGACTCTGCACTGCAAAAACACAAAATCTTACCAAGTATTTATGATTTTTATTCTAGATTCTAGTGCAAATATCTAAGCAGCCTTGAATTAAGAGAAAACTAACTTGCAATATTAACTTGCAAGTAACTTTCCAGCAAGATATGAATTTGTTTTGAGTCAATAATTCCTAAATTTTGATGAAATAGTTCTAGTTACAACACGGGAAAAATGTCTTGTTTTAAATTAAAGTATCTGCCAGTGGAACTCAAACACCGTCATCAATATTAAGGGATTATTTACTAAAAAGAGGATTTGCTGAAAAGTTACTTATTAGCTGGTTTTGTCTTAATTTAAGCATATAAAGCTAATTCCACATGAAAATAGACTAAAACACTTGGCAGGTTTTTGTGTTTTTGAAGTGAAACACAAACATTTTTTATCTAGTTTCCAGTGGAAATATCTTGGTAAACTTGAAATACGTTGAAGCTTACAACAACTTTTCAGCAAGAAACAGTAGCTTGTTTTAAATCAATAATTCTTTAATATTGATGAAAAAATGTATTCTAGTTCCACTGGCAGATTATTTAACTTTTATCAAGAATCAACAGAAATGTAAACCTGAGTAAAGTTGCCCTCATCTTCTTCACATCTAACAAAATTGGTCCCAAATGTTTCTTCTGGACATTTTTTAATGCTGCTATTTATCAGTTTAAAGATGTTAGTTAATGTTTCCAGAGGCCATGAAAGGTCAACCAGACTAACCACCTTCTTCAAATCAGACAAAATTAGTGCCAATCAACTCGACCTCGTTTGTGCAACATATTTTTTTTGTTTGTGCTGCTTTTGCTTTGCGGATATTGATGATGACCTCTGAGGAAACTTTTTTTTAGTAATATCTTTAAATAGCAGCACAAGCAAGAATGTTAACTGCACAAACATTTGACACCAATTTTGTTTGATTTGAAGAATGTGTGAGTGATGAGGTAACTCTGATCAGGTTAATTTAACCGTGGCATAAATATGTTTTCATCAATATTAAGGAATTATTTACTAAAATCAACCTCCTGTTTTAAGCAAATAATCTTTCTGAAAAGTTACTTGTAAGTTAGTTATGTATGAAGGTATTTCCACTAAAAACACCAAATATTTGGTAATACTTTGTGTTTTTGCAATAGTTTTGGTCTAACATACAATAATAGTCAGTAATAATCTGCGAGTAAAAATAGTTTAAATTCGTAAAACAACTTTCTGTTTTAAGTAAATAATCTTCCTGAAAAGTTACTTGTAAGTTAGTTTTGTTTTCTTTCAAGTAGCCCAACATATTTTTTAGGGCACTTTACAAATAATAGACTAAAATACTTGGTAATATTTAGTTTTTGCCGTTTTCAAACCTTGGGGTGAATCACGTTTTGCTCTTTCTCAGGAGTGAAGCCTATAAATCCTATAAATCTCCCTCCATCTCGTTTATCTCTGTATGATTTTTTTTTTCCTCTCCTCTTCATCTCTTTTTGATTCATTGTTGTTGTTTTTTTGTTTCCTCTGCAGATCTCCGGTCTTGTGTTACCACATTCCTGAAGTTTCTGCAAACCAGACCACATTTTTCACCCTGGATATGGCTTTTCTGTGCAGGAGAGGAAGCTGATTTGATAAAAATATATATACTTCAGTCTTCTGCTCATAGTCAAACACTTTTTAAAAAGCAAAAATGCCAGCAAAGACACCAATCTACCTGAAAACTACAACCCCAAAGAAAGGGAAGAAGCTGCGGCTGCGTGACGTCCTGTCGGGGGACATGATCAGCCCCCCGCTGGGAGACGTGCGTCACAGCGCGCACGTGGGACCGGAAGGCCAGGGGGACATGTTTGGAGACGTGGGTTTCCTCCAGGGGAAGATGGACATGCTTCCGGGCCACGGCCGCTCGCACAGCGTGGACCGGGCCGCCGCGCAGGAGCCCCGCAGCTTCGCCTACAACGGCTGCCACTACCAGCAGGCCTCCAACGGGCTGCTGAAGGGCACCGTGTCCATGCCGGTGTGCGTCGCCCATGAGCAGGCGCCGCCCAAGCCGCCGCGGCTCCACCTGGACCAGCAGCCAGGGGAGCCGGGCGACGCTCAGCTGGACGTCTGCGAAGCCTCCGCCGTGCGCCGGCTCGTCCCGTCGTCCGGGTCCTTCTCGGAGGCGTCGTCGGAGGACTCGGTGTCGGAGACGTGTGGACCCCCGGATGTCCGCCGCGGCCTCAGCCTGGACTCGGACGCCGGGTTGAGCAACGAGGATCTGAGCAGCGAGCGCAGCGACTCGCCGTGCCCGGTGCCGGGCCTCCAGCCGGCCGAGTCCCTGGCCAGGCTGGACCTGGACCTGGACCTGGGCCCGTCCATCCTGGAGGACGTGCTGAGCATCATGGACCGCTATAAGGGGGAGGACGACCGCTGCGAGCTGTGAGGACACGACGCTTTGAGACGTGCTGAGAAAAACGGGAGACTTTACCTGAGTGCAGTGGTGTCCCCAGGAGGGGGGCCACAGGGGGCCAGGGCCCGGTCTGGAATAATGTTAGCCCCCCAGTAAATCATGTTCAGGTCAAATAAAGGCATTCAATCATCTACTTTAATCAAGACATACACATAAAACCCAATACATGCTTACATACATACATACTTAAAAAACAATACTAAAAAATAGATATTATAATATGATATTATAAAAAAAGTGTGATATAAATCACACTGGTTTACATCTAGAAGGAGCCAATTTCAATTGGAAATGTTTTTCTGAAAGCAGTATTTGTGTTTGTGGTGCCATGAATGCTGATCCATGCATTCATAGCCATATAGTTACCTAAAAAACAAGTAATAATAAATTGTTTTTGTCATTATTTTTATCATTTTCCACAATAGTATCATAAAATATTGTGATAAAACTCTAAGTCCATATGGCCCATCCCTAATATTTTTCCTTGCCTGGTCTGGCCTCTGGGTGGCGCCACTGATGAAATGCAGATCTGTTGCTGCTTTAGATGCTTCTCCAGAACCTGAATCCTGACAAACCAGCCGCCATCGAAGCGCAGAGCACTTCCTGTTCCCCTTTCTGCTCCTCCAGTGGTTGACCATGTGATGACTATTCCCAGACGGACCTGGGAAACCAAACGGCTGCACATTTATTATTAGAAACGTCGCTGGATCTTCTGTCCAATTATGTCTCCTTGGATTTATTGTTTTTAGATTTCAGTCACCAGCTACTGTTGATAAGCTGTTTTTTTTTTTTTGTTTTTTTTATCAGAAAGAGACTCGGGATGTTTCTGGTTTTATTTTTGGATGGTTTGGAAGCTTTACGTGTCAGAAAAATGCTCCTTTTTTGCAGAGTTCCTGTTTAAAATCTCCATCAGCACGAACTTCCTCCAGCATCACAGTAGCCTACCATTGAAATGTTATTTTATTCTGTAAATATCTCTGTAAATCTAAAATAAAGATATTTCTTATAAATAAAGTCTGCTTTCCTGGACAGTTGTTCTCACACATATATAGATAACATGTTTTTATGTAATTATTGGTCTATAAAAAAGTTGATTTCAGCAGAAATTTCTTCTAATTTTGATGATTATGACTCGCAGAGAATGAAAAACTTAGAATATAATCTCAGAAAATTTAAATATTATTTCAGGGTAATAATAAAATAGATGCTTTTTTGATCTGTAAGCCATAGTCATCTAAATTATAATAAACACTTGGAACATTTCACTCTACATGTGAAGAATAAATATAATAAATCAGCTTCACTTTCTGAGATTTAAAATGTTTTACTACTGTTAAACATTTCTTTTTTATGTACATTATCACATATATTAAATATGAACAATTTATTTGTTGGACTTTATTGACATATGTTACTTTGTTATTAAAATATCAAATATTGATTTTAATTTTATTTTAATACATTGTTTTTAGATGTATATTATAATTGTTCATATTTCATTAAAATTATTAGTTTATAATTACTGTTATCAAATATTAGTGTATTTAATTTAATTTTATTATTTTTAATACATAATTTTAATATTTTTTATGTTTTATTAAATTATTTTAACATATTAAAAAAATATATGGATACATTTTGTAATATATATTGTATTAATAATTAAATAATACTTTATTATAATTTAATATTAATAATATTAAATTGATAATATTAAATATTATTAATTATTTTGTTTTGTTATATTTAATGCAGTTTTAATATATCTATAAATATGTAAAAATCTGAAGAACTCCACGTAACCAGCTGCAGTTTATAACATTTAGTATTTACTGCTCCCTAGTGGTAAAATAGAGTTACTACACCTATTATTCAGTAAACAGTCCTGATTTTTAGTAATTTCACGATTATTTTCTGTTTTAGTCGGTAACTGTAGTGATCATAGATCATATTTTATTTTCAAGTTTCAAGGTTTGAAAACTGTAAAGCTGTGTAGATTGTAAAGCATCAACAGCTGATATATTAGCCAATATGTCGGTTTTGTTTGGAGTTTTTCAAAATAAAATGCTATTTGCAACTTTTTAAAATTGCACATACTTTCTCATTGTGAATTTTGGTATAAAGGCTGATGTCTGAAGAGGACATTAAACTCTACCCACTGTGACTGACTGTTACTAAATGAAGAATTTACTTGTTTTAATCCAATAAAGCATCAGACACAAACACAAGCCTACAGTTTATGTTGAAGTGAGACCTCTTGTTCAGACACGAGCTTTGTTATTCTCTGCCATTACCTACTCTAAATATCAGTTTCATACATTTTCTACTGAAAAACTTTTGAGTTACAAGAGTTTTTTTGTGTTTATTAATGTGTTATTTTGTAATTATGTTATTTATTTGAGTTAATTTTGTTATGATAGTCTGTAAAGTAAAGTTTACATAAAATTGCAATTTTTCCAGTATCTGATGACGTCATCAGTTGCTCATTAACAAAATACTTTTATACTCTTACTTGAGTAATTTTTTTGAATGACTATTTAAATCAATGAGCATAAATATCCCGACAAAATGAATTTTTTTGGCTCTATCATGCAGTTTCCAGTTCGCCCTGTGGTGGCAGTAGAGCGCGAGCAACGTAAATAATCATAGAAGAAGAAGCAGCAGCAGTTTGTGTCGTTGCTAATCTCTGCTTCATCATCTCTTTTTCTTTAGTTTTAATTTAAAATGAACATTTAAACACAGGATTCTAAGAAGAATCTCTGTTAAACAGTCCAACAACATGAAGTAAGTGTTTTATTTTAGTGGAATAATCATTAAAACAGGAGGAAACGAGTTGGCGGGGTGCTAGTTTTAGCTTGGATGTATGAAGTTTTAGCTAAATTGAATTAACTTAAACTCTGGCTTTGACTTTTCAGGCTGAACATCGAGGGTCTGCTGGTCTATTTTCCTTATGATTACATCTATCCGGAGCAGTATTCTTACATGCTGGAGCTTAAGAGGACTTTGGATGCAAAAGTAGGTTTTTTTCCCCCCCAAGTCACAATCTCTTGGATTAAAAAAATAAATAAAACTTGGGTCTTTTTACGTAAATGTGTCCAACAAACTCAACGCAGACAAAGAAATACTCCGTATTGTAAAACCCCATAAGGAATAATTTGTTAATAATTAACTATTGACATCAAGTATTAATTAAAAAGAGAAAGAAACATCCATCTTGATCGGTGTTTTTCTTATTGTTTACTGGAGTCTCCTCTAAAACTGACTCAGTAGTTTTGTATTTGTGGAAAATCTAATTAAATAGGAAATAACTTTATAGCTTATTATATAAAAGTGGTATTGTAAACCTCATTAATGATTCATTTCTGTATTTGCTTTGTCCGATCCTTTGCAAAAAAATAGAAAATGGTGCTTTGTGGCGTCAACAAAATTGATTTGCAGATTATTTCACTAAAATCATGTGAAAATTTGAATTATTTATTTAAAACAAGTTCCTATGTATCCATAAAAAGTTACTCGTGATTTAATTTGGTATTATTTCAATATATTTGCAGTAGAACTAGACAAAAACACTTGGCAAGATTTTGCATTTTTGCACCAAGCATTTATTTAAATCTTGTTCCAGTGGAAATATGGTAGTGCACTTGTTTAAAGTCAATAATTCCTTACTACTAAAGAAAGAAATCTAGTTCCACTGGTAAATTATTTCATTTAGAACATGGAGAAAAATATATTGGCAAAAGTGTAATAATCAGCCAGAGGAGCTAGAACCTTTTCATTCATACTGAGGAATTGTTGACTGAAAACAAGCTGGTATTTCTAGCAGAAAAGATACGTGCTAGTTGGTTTTGCCTTATTTCAAGTGTACTAAGATATTTGAACTGAAAATTAGAATGACTTGGTAAGATTTAGTGTTTTTGCAGTGTGTGAACTGGTCCTGTGTGTTCAGGGTCATGGAGTCCTGGAGATGCCGTCAGGAACAGGGAAGACCATCTCTCTGCTGTCTCTCATCGTCCCCTACCAGAGGGTGAGTTTCATCTGCAACGATTGGAGCTTCTGATGACTCGGTTCTGATCGCTTCCTCACTGCCTGCTGTGTTTCTCAGGCGTTTCCGCTGGACGTGACCAAGTTGATTTACTGCTCCAGAACAGTTCCTGAAATTGAGAAAGTAAGACAGGGTCAGATTAAATTACAATAAACATGTTTTCCTCTGTAGTAAATGCTTCTACAGAGACACAACAAGTGCCAGATTTATAGTAAGATGGTTTAAAACTTTCTGCTTCTGTGTGTTGAGGTTGTGGAGGAACTCAGGAAGCTGATGGAGTTTTACGCCAAAGAAACGGGAGAAGTGAACAACTTCCTGGCTCTGTCTCTGTCCTCCAGGAAGAACCTCTGCATCCACCCAGAGGTACAAACTGCTGGACTGTCGTTCTTAGAAATATTTACAAAAATAATGATTAGGGATGCAATTAATGATTATTCCAGCGGATTCAATTAATTGGCACATTCTGTAGATTCTGCACACAGCACAACGGCTGTGTGCTTTGTAATAAGCTCATCATACATCGATATCAGAATATTCCATTCCTATTCTATTGTTATAGCCACTAATCATATTTAAATATGCTGAACTATGTATTAAAAACATACTTAAATAATACAATTGTTTACAAATGTAGCTTTGATGTCTGAATATAGTTCCCAGTAATAAAAAAAGTGTGTTATGATCGATTAAATGCGCTGATATGTCATTTTGCTGCTAAACACATAAGGCTGAATGGAGCGGTCTACCGCTCCAAGATGGCCGCCATAAATCTCGTCAGTGACAATAGGCGAGAGCGGAGCATGAGGCGTCTATCCTTATATTATGTCTATGCTTGTTCCAAATGAAAATTAGCGCGTTCTTCTTTGATTTTAAATTTTGACTTCCAATGATTCACTTCCTGCTAAAGAGCCCCCTGGTGGCTGAAGAAAAATCCACAGAAAAGCCGGATATTCAAAGTGTAGGAAAAAAGTAGCAGCTTATAGTCCAGAAAATAAATTGGATAATTTCACCTGACGATCACTCATGGTGCACTAGTGTACCGCTGAACAGTAGTTGAAAAACACTGATCTAGTTAATGACTGATCACTTTCTCCAAATCCGGTAATCGTTTGAGCTTTGATAATGATAATAAAATTGTTTCTTTTCTTTGTGCAGGTCAGTTCTCTGCGGTTTGGGAAGGAGGTAGATGGGAAGTGCCACAGTCTGACGGCGTCCTACATCCGCGCTCAGCGCCACAGCAATCCCAGCCTGCCTGTCTGTCGCTTCTATGAGGTAAGAAAACACCTGAACTCACAGCAACAGATGATTTCAACTCAAATTTTTACATTAAGCTATAAAAAAGTAATAAAGCAACTTACATTTTTACTTTAACATCAGTTTTTATTGGTGGTTGTTCAATTCCTATTAGTGTAAAGACTTAAACACAGAAAATAAAAATGAGCTGGAGGTTCTTTAGTACGTTTAATGATTTTGAACCAAATGAAAGATTATCACCAAACATAATGTCCCTGATATTCATCAGATGCTAAATGAATTTCACTAAGTCCACCTCTGATGCGTTTAGAGGTGGAAAATGGTGGGAGTTCTCAGTTTGGATGCAATTAATTAACAGAAAGAAAACATTAGAGTCATTGTAGATTAAATAAAAATATATAATGGGGAAGAGTAAAGATTATAAGCTCCTACACTGCAAAAATACCAAATTTTACCAAGTATTTTTGTCTGGTTTCTAAGACAAATATGTTTATATACCGGAAATAAGACAAAACTAACTTACAATTAACATTTTAGCAAGATATTGCTGTTTGTTTTAGGTCAATAATTCCGTAATATTGATTAAAAAAATATTCTAGTTCAACTTGCAGATTATTTTATTTATAACAAGACAGTTTTCCATGTTGTACTTGTTATAAATACCAGTAGAACTAGAACTTTTTCATCTATATTAAGGAATTATTGACTCAAAACAAGCTCCTGTTTCTTGCTGAAAAGTTTCTTACAAGTTACTTTTCAAGTGTGCTGAGATATTTGCACAAGAAACTAGACCAAATATACTTAGTAGGGTTTTGTGTTTTACAGTGTGGATAATTTTCCCCCATGATTCCTCTGAGCTGTAACTTCCTCACTCTCCATTTCTTTGGTCGATGCTGCAGGAATTTGATGCGGTTGGGCGACAGGTTCCTCTTCCTCCTGGTATCTACAACCTGGATGACCTGAAGGACTTTGGCAGGAGGAAAGGCTGGTGTCCGTACTATCTGGCTCGCTACGCGGTATGCTAACAAACGCTCCAAATGGCTCAAACATGACAACAAAATCTATTAACTGTCTTCAGTTTTTACATTTGTTTTTATGTTTTTTAAGTTTTGCTACAAATTTTTCACAGAAGTCAAATTTAAATTGAGTTCTTTTGTGACTTTTATCTCCAAACTTCCCCTCTTAATATCAGGAGACACTGACTCGTAAAAATTGCATGATGCAAATTTGGAATTTTAACGATTTTAACAATTTAAAACTTACATCTGCAATGACTTTTTTAACCCCCCAAAGGCTGATTTAGTATAAAACCCTAACCCAAAAAAGGATACGTTTGGTATTTACTATCAATTTGAGCATTAAACCCATAAATTTAGCTTTGATGCAAATTAGCCACTCCAGGCACTTAGTTTAGTTTAGTTTAGTTTAGTTTAAAACTTTATTGTCATGTTGCATGCACAAGGTGAATACAAAACGAAATTTTGTTGCATACAGCTCAGGACAGTATTTTGAGCTTTCAAAAAAAATACAGTATAAAAAATATGTATAAAAATATGGAAAAATATAGAGTGAAGGAATGACAGTAAAAGAGTTCTTTGTTCTGTACATGAGGCAGATATAATGTGGAGACCAGATTTTTAAGTGCAATACGGTTGGGAGTTCAGCAGTCTGATGGCAAGTGGAAAAAATCTGTTTCGGAACCTGGATGTCCTGCACCGGATGCTTCGGAACCTCTTTCCAGAGGGCAGCAGGGAGAACCATCCATGGTGTGGATGTGTAGAGTCTCTGACGATGTTTCGGCCTCGGGACACGCAGCGCCGGGATGAAAGGTCTTGAACGGAGGGAAGGGTGGCCTCGATGATCCTCTCTGCTGTCCGCACCACTCTCCTCACGTTCTTCCAGTCGGAGACGCTACAACCTCCACACCACACAGAGAGGCAGCTGGTCAAAATGCTCTCTATGGTGCTTCTGTAGAACGTCTTGAGGATGGGTGGGGGCAAGTGTGCTCTTCTCATCCTCCGCAGGAAATACAGACGTTTCTGTGCCTTCTTGACCAGAGACGCGGTGTTCACAGTCCAGGAGAGGTCGTTAGTGATGTGCACCCCCAGAAATTTGGTGCTGCTGACCACCTCCACAGCCGAACTGTTTATGAGCAGTGGAGTGTGGCTGGGCCGATTTTTCCTGAAGTCGACGATCATCTCCTTAGTCTTGTCGACATTCAGGATCAGGCTGTTCTCTCTGCACCAGACTACTAGCTGCTCCACCTCCTCTCTGTATTCCAGGTCGTTATCATCTGTAATGAGGCCCACCACTTAAGTAATAAAACAATTTATAACTCTTGAAATGTAGATTATTTTTTTTCTGCTATTATTTCTGTAATAAAACTTTAAACATTCAATGCTCCAGTACCTTTTGCAGTACCTTTTGTTTTAAACAAGTGCTTGATTCATGAATAAACCAGTCAATGTCTTCCTTCAATCAGAATTGATATTTAAACAATACTCCTCATCATGCTATTCACATTCTGACTTCATGAGACCAAGACGTTGGTAACAACTGATCAAAAACTCCTCGTTAATGCCTGAATTCGCTGTTTCACTAACAAAAACAGCATTTCTTTATACATTTAAATATTTATTTGTTTTTTAATTCAGAATCTAAAATATTAATTTTATTCTATGTTGTGTAAAAAATACATCCCTCTAATAATAGTTTCTACTGTTGTACCCAAATGATGCATGTCACCAATCAATGTGAATACTGTTCTATTCCTTAGTTGCTGGGTGTCGCAAAAAAGCTTCAAACCCAAAATTACATGTAACGTTTTGAATTGTGGTCAGATGTTGTCTCCAGAACAGTTCCTGAAATTGGCATCAAGGCATCAAGTGCGCTGGTAGATATTTTTATTTAATCGCCATCTTACCTCAGATTGTAGATATTTTGAAGTTTTTGATTCTGTCATCTCAGTTTTCATCTCAGCTTCCAGGAACCAGATGCAGTCCATCTTCTGACCACTAGTTGGTGCCAGAATCGCTTCTGATTAGTATGAGAGGCATCAACTGTTCTGGTTTTGTGTGTTTTCAGATCCTTCATGCCAACATCGTCGTGTACAGCTACCACTACCTGCTGGACCCAAAGATAGCCGACCTGGTGTCCAAGGAACTGGCCAAGAAGTCGGTGGTGGTGTTTGATGAGGCCCATAACATCGGTGGGGAGACAATGACGTTAAACCATTAAAATGTTTACGATGAAGTCGTCTGAATTTCTTCTTGTTCCTCAGACAACGTGTGCATCGACTCCATGAGTGTGAATATAACTCGGCGAACGCTGGACCGCTGCCAGAACAACGTAGACACGCTGCAAAACACGATACACAAGTAGGTAGTTTCATATCTTCAATGTTTAGGAAAACCCTGACCTGCTGATGGAGAGAAATATGGCAGATTGTCGTCTCTGGGAGATGGATCGGCGCAATTTAAACTAAATAAGAGGAACAAATGGAAAGTTTAAAAGTAAATTCCACTTTCTGACCAGACTGATCCCTCAAATTTCCCATAATCCCACTTTTTTCAAGTTAGTTTATTTTTTATTATATTTTAATCAATCTGTTTATTATAGATTGATAAACAGCAATGAATATTTTTTTTACTTTGTTTTCGTGTGTGTATTTAATCTTTTTGTATTTAGACATATTTAAATTACTTATCTTTATTTGTTTTTGTATATGTTTGTTTATTTCTTAAATTTAATTTGACTTTATTGATTTATTTATTGGATATAATTTGTATTTACTCTCCGCTCCTGAAAATATTTGTCTTTGAAGTTATTATTCAGTCAATCAGGTTTTGTGTAGCACATTTCAGCAAAAAGGCAGTTAAAAGTTATTCATTTCATAAAAACACAAGAATAAAAAGTTATAACTTTTTACAGATCTGAGAAACCAGTGACAAACATTATAGTTTGTCAAGTGTCATCATCAAAGCCATCAATAATCATCAAATATGTTGACCAATATTCCATTTATTATGGTTCAAAAGCAACCATCATAGTCCAGATTTAAAGGAAGTTTTCTGGAAGTTTGTTCCAGATTTGTGGTACATAGAAGCTGAATGCTGCTTGTTGGAAACAATATGGCCGACAGCATTGCACCCTAGTAAATGTAAAAATCTGAAAATTCTCCTGTGGGATTGTGGGTCGTAGTTCAGGTATTATTTTATCTTAGAGATGCTAAGTAGCTTCTTCTGGCCGTCCAATAGTCACCAAAGTGAAAAGGTTTTTTTCCTTTGCAGGATAAAGGAGACGGATGCCGCCAAGCTGAGGGAGGAGTACCGACGACTGGTGGAGGGGCTGAAGGAAGCCAACGTTGCCAGGGAAACGGACGTCTACCTGGCAAACCCAGTGCTGCCTGACGAGGTCCTGAAAGGTCCGATATCCACCACTACTCATCTTTTCTCTCGCTGCTCTTTTAACATTCGCAGCCGTGCTTGTTTTAATGCAAACACATTTTAAGAAACTTTTCATACTAAAACTCTGAACATGGAAACTCCTTCTAGTTCCTCCTCACATGGGGAAAGATGGCCGCCTCACAAGCTGGACGTTTCTGGTACCGATACTGAAGTTCAAATATTATGAGAGTAAAGTTACTAGAAAAAAGTTGGAAAAATGCTGGATTAAAGTCATAAGAATGTGAAAATAAAATCAATGAGAATAGTCACTATAATACAAAAATAAAGCCTTAACAATACGAGAATAGTTGCAATAAGTTTTAATAATAAAAGAATAAAGTCATTCTGTGCAACTTTACTCTCATACAAGTTTTTTACTATATTTTTCCAGACTTTACAAATTTTTTATGTTTGTGTTTTGAGTCTTCATCAGTTTTTTCTGTGTTTTATAAATTAAAATGTCATTATAAACTTACAGTGGACATTTCTACCATGAACATCTAACTTTACCATGAAAACTCACTGATAAACAAATACATGGTTAAATAATAAAAACATGTCAAATGGTTTTCATGTAGAAACAATAACATTGCAATGCATTGAAATATTAATTAAAACTTGATGTCCTATTCATTAGACCAGCTTATTTTCAAATTCTGGTTTTTATCTTCCTGAAAATCTTCATTACTATTATTTCTCTGCTTTTTTTCTGCTGTGCGGTGACCAGGTTGTGTTTTTAAAGCTACCTGCCTGTTTCCCTCTCCTCCTCTCCGTAGAGGCCGTTCCCGGCTCGATCCGTACGGCCGAACACTTCGTCGGCTTCCTGCGGCGTTTCCTGGAGTACCTGAAGGCCCGGCTGCGGGTGCAGCACGTCGTCCAGGAAAGCGCCCCGCAGTTCCTCAAAGACATCTTCGACAAAGTCTGCATCGACAGGAAGCCTCTCAGGTCAGCCTCGTTTCTCTGCACAGGACCGTTTAGGGTTAATAATAAACCCAGAGCGATCTGCAGAAATATCAAACAGCTGAGAATAAATGTAACCATTGATTCTTGTCACTCATCTACAGTCTAATAGAAATGCTTCAATTGCACTGATATAAAAATTAGGGCTGATATTGATGGCTGATTTTTCTGTGGCCGATATTTTGACACCAACTCACGACGTTTACATTCAAACTCCACACAATCCTGCGTGTCAACATTAACACCAGGACATAAACAGACAAATATCTCAACAGTTTTACTTATAGGAATGATATTGATGTTTTAAAGGATCACCATCGTAGGTTAACAGTGACTTTTTTAATCTTGTTTATCTTGATAAATTTAAAGTAATATGTTTTTTGTTTTTTCTTGGAAGAAAAAATCTGAAATTTTATTTTTTTCTGTTTGTGCTATTTTTTCCACAAGTGGATCAATAAGTACACGTATTAGGGCCATTAAAGATGTTTAAGTTGGAAGTACATTTCTGGAAAACTTCTCAGAAATGTTGAGATTAATGTCCGAAATTTTCTGAATTTGAAAAGTTGAAAGCTTGCTAGAAAAAACTCAGAAATTTTAAAAAAAAAGGAGGAAATGTATGAGTTTATAATGTCAATAATTGTCTATAAATTTTGAAATTAATCTCAGAAATGTTGTTGAAAACCTCAAAAATGTCAGTTTTTCTAAAATATTGAAATTTGGAAAGATGGAATTTCATATTTATTTTTAATCACTTTAAAATATTTTATTCCTCTGAGTAGCCAGACCTGCAAATAATTGTACGTTTTGTCGATTACATCGGTTTTACAAATTAAATTGTATTAAACAGTAAAACCTTTTTACTTGAATATGGTTCTGGAAGTAACTTGTAAATATATCAAAGTCAAACTTCTCTTACTGCAGTGCAAAATCTTGCACTGAGATCTTCTGGTTCTGGTTCTGCTTGCATCCAGAACCAGAACCAGATGAGGAGAAACAGCATTCAGTTTCTACGCACCCCAAATTTGGAACAAACTTCCAGAAAACTGTGAAACAGCTGAAACACTGAGAGCCTTTAAGTCTCAACTTAAAACCCACCTGGTTAGAGTTGCTTATGGATAAATTGCGGGTTTTGATGTCTTTGTTTTTTTATGTTTTAATGTTTTTACCTTTACTTCTATTTATTAACTTCTTTTTATTTCTCTTTCACACTGTCTATGTAAATCCCCCCTCCCCCCCACAGAAAACGTCCCAGTTAGACGAATCAATACGTTTTAACTTAAACTCTGAGGTGTGAGAATCACTGTTAAATGGCGTTTTAAGTAAAACTGAGGTGCGAGACATTTGTTTATTCACAGTCACATGCTGTTTTTATTTTAATTATGTAAAGCACTTTGAAATGCCTTGTTGCTGAAATGTGCTATACAAATAAAATTTGATTGATTGATTGATTAGTTGAGGAAGCGTTATCCTCAGACTGCGTCAGGATAACTGACATGTATTTAGTGTTTTCTCCACTGTGTGGCTCCAGGTTCTGCGCGGAGAGGCTGCAGTCGTTGCTGCGAACTCTGGAGATCGCAGACATCGCAGACTTTTCGGCCGTTACGCTCATCTCCAACTTTGCGACTCTTGTCAGCACCTACAGCCAAGGTCCCAAAAGGCTCCTGACCAAAGATCTTATTCCTTCAGTAAACTTCTTTTAATAAGATGAGCTGCACAGACCTTTAGTTTTAACAGATTTCTCCTTGTAAAGGTTTCACCATCATCATCGAACCTTTTGAGGACAGAACTCCAACCATCGCCAACCCTGTGCTGCACTTCAGGTGGGTAAGAATTAGCAGGAAGCATCACTGGGTGATGCTAATTTTAATTTAATAAACCATTGATTGATTATTGTAAGTTAATTGTTTGCATCGCTGCTGTTTGACCCAGTTTTCTCCCTGTTTTCCAGCTGTATGGACCCGTCTATAGCCATCAAACCTGTTTTTCAGAGGTTCCAGTCGGTCATCATCACCTCAGGGGTGCGTCTCTCTTTTCCCTTCCCAAACTTGTTTATTCCATTCCGGGTTCCTACGGGTGCTTGAATTTTTAGGTTTGGAAAGTGCTTGATTTCTGTACAAATCAGTGAAACTGGTAAATATTCAAACTGCAAAGTTTTGTAATAAAGTTCAATCTAATTCTTGATCAAAAGCCTAAATTTGGAAAATGTTTATTACAGCAGAAATCGGATATTTTCATTCACCTAATAAAAAGTCAGACACATTTAGTTAAATCAGACTAAAGTTTTCATATTTTTAGTCAAATAGTTACCAAAGCTGCTTAGCTGGCCAGCGGTTGCTAGGTAACGGGGTTAGCGTTGCTCAGTAACAGTGCTGAGCTTAGCTGGGGTTGCTAGGTAACAGGGTTACCGTTGCTTGGTAACAGTGCTGAGCTTAGCTGGGGTTGCTAGGTAACAGGGTTAGCGTTGCTTGGTAACAGTGCTGAGCTTAGCTGGGGTTGCTAGGTAACAGGGTTAGCGTTGCTTGGTAACAGTGCTGAGCTTAGCTGGGTTTGAATGTTTTCCAGACACCAAAAAACAAAATTTATTCATAAACTTATTGGCAAAAAAACAACTGGGTGTTTTTAGTTTTTTAGCTTTTGTTTTTCAAAGCAGTAGAAAACCACATAGAAATACAAAAATGTGCAATGAATGAGTTTTGCGTAATAAACCCCCTTAAATCAGATTAAACTTGCCCTGTTTTTTTTTTTTTTTTACGTTTCTATTTTACATGTAAGCATTTAGTTTGAGCAGGAAGCTCATTTACTTGAACATGAATTATTTGGATTGTTTCAATGTAATGAGTATTATTTTTAATGGCTCAGTGACTCATTGATCATCTTATGTTTTATATGTCATACAATTGAAATTAGATGATTTTTGTTAATTTAATGCTTTGTTCTTGGAAGGTGTGGCATTTCAAAACATAAGTTTGTTATATATAACTTGTTATAGAATACAGTCACAGGACATTATTATTAATATCTGTATTAAATTATATTACATATAAGTGATCATTTGTATTGTTTTTATCTTAAAGGTTATCTTGAAAATATTTAAAAAGTGAATTTTACTGTATGAATCCCTTTCAACTTAACATTTTAAAATATAAACCTGCAGAATTGTTTTTTTCTTAATTAAAGCTGTATTTAAAGGCTTCTGAGTAATTAAACTGTATCTCTTCCTTCAGACTCTCTCTCCGTTGGACATCTACCCCCGCATCCTCGACTTTCGACCCGTTACCATGGCGTCCTTCACTATGACGCTTGCACGAACTTGCCTCTGTCCTCTGGTCTGCAACACTTCATTCACACTCGGGGGCCATTTTGTCTTCCATCTCCTGATGATGTTTTGCTTTTCCACAGATTGTCGGCCGTGGAAACGACCAGGTGGCTCTGAGCTCAAAGTTCGAGACGAGAGAGGATTTCGGTGAGATTCTATTTATTTATTTTATTTTATTTTTAACATGTAGCTGACCAAATTTTTGGAATTGATGCCAAAACTGTGAAATGACTTGGAGTGAAGTAGAAGCAGTCGTGGGCAACAAAAATTATTTCTCTTCTGCTTTTAGAAATGCAAAAACAAACTACATGGACAATATCTTAATGAAATGTATTTGCCTGATTTCTATGCAGAAAGTTCCTGTCAATCATTTTAAATGTACTCTAGTCTTTGAGAACATGATGTGTTCCTTTTTTTCTGGTTGTATTTTTAAAAACACTTTCTTATTTAGCCTAATTTAATAAACGGCTGATATCAAACCCATTTGATATGGGTGTGTGTTGCTTGAGTTTATTCTAAATTGTCTGCATATATGGAGCTAGATTGGGTTTTTATGAAGTTTTCTGAAAAGACAAAAAGATTTGAAACTGAAAAAAAATCTTTAAAACTGAAATGAAAGATTTGAAACTCAAGATTAAGATTTAAAACTGAAAATAAAACTAGACTAAAAAATGATTTGAAATTGGGGGAAATGTGAAATAAGAAGTTTGAAATAGAAAGAAATATTTTAAGCTGAATTAAGGGATATGAATTGTTAAAAAAATATTTGAAACTGAAAAGAATTCATAAGAAGATCAGAGTCGAGGTTTGTTTTTATAAGTTTCAGATTTTTCTTCCTGCTTCAATTCAGGGACCAAAGAAACTGGAAATGTTCTATTTGTGTGATTTCTTTTGAAAACTATCTGCTTCTTTTTTTTAACCTGAAAAACCATTTATTCAGTTTCATATTGTTTTTGTTTTGAACAAACTTTTTGTTCCACGTTTTGCATAATTTTCTATTTTCTTTGATCAGTGAAAATTTCACTCCAATTCATTTTAAGCGTTTCATTCTTGAATTGTGAACAAAGTCCACACAGAACCACTCCGAGGGCCGCCAACGGCCCCCGCGCCACACTTTGAACACCCCTGATCTCGCTGATCTGATCCGTGGTCGTTTTTGCAGCTGTGATCCGTAACTATGGCAACCTGCTCCTGGAGATGTCGGCGGTCGTTCCCGACGGGATCGTTGCGTTTTTCACCAGCTACGTCTACATGGAGAACATCGTGGCGTCTTGGTACGAACAGGTCGGTGTCGGCGACGCGTCGCTGCTTCCAGGCGGCCGGACAGGTCCGCTGGAGGAAACGGCTCCGGGTTTCTGTTTGCAGGGGATCCTGGAGAACATCCAGAAAAACAAGCTGATCTTCATCGAAACGCAGGACGCAGCGGAAACCAGCATGGCTCTGGAAAAGTACCAGGAGGTCAGAGGAATTCTGGGAGTTTATTTCATCACTTTTAGTGTTTAAAACGGCTAAGATGAGATTTATTTTTCTGATCTTGTTTCCCGTTAGGCGTGTGAGAACGGCAGAGGAGCCATTCTGCTCTCTGTGGCCCGAGGGAAGGTTTCTGAAGGAATAGACTTCGGTAAATAATTCAGATCCGTCCGATGAAACGGAGTCAATGGACAAATAATTGTGCTTTTATTTTTGTTTTCCTGGTTTATTCAGTTCACCATTTTGGCCGAGCGGTTATCATGTTTGGAGTCCCGTATGTTTACACTCAGAGCCGCATCCTGAAGGTGAGAATCGTTCAATTTTAACGATTGAAACTAAACTTCAAATAAACAAAATTTTATTTTTGACAGAAAACTGAATAGATACAGAATAGAAAATAAACATAATTTATTGTCTTGCTGTTTAAAACAAACACAAACCACATTCAGAATAACATAATGTACATTAAGGTCAAGATTATAACCAGGAAAACGCATCAAGTACAAAACTATCAATCTTATTTCGTGCATTAATTTTCCAAAATGATTTATTTCATCATGTCTTTATTAATATAAAAGTAAATCTTCCTTCCCAGACTGACAGGCAGTGACAGTTTCCTCCTGCCGACCCTGTCGGGTGTTTTTGTCCGTCAGGCTCGGCTGGAGTATCTGAGGGATCAGTTTCAGATCCGAGAGAACGACTTCCTGACGTTCGACGCCATGCGTCACGCCGCTCAGTGCGTCGGCAGAGCCATCAGAGGCAAGACGGACTACGGCCTCATGATCTTTGCTGACAAGGTGAGCAGCGAAACTGGAAACATACATAGAAAAGATTTATGGTATGAATGCAAAGAATTAATCAACTTACGATTAATGGTTTATTAGATTAAAATTAGTCCCCATAGATGAACTTACGGAGTTTGTTCAATCTTTTAGTGTTGTAGTTTTATCATTGTCCAGCAGAGGGCGCCAAAGTTATCATAATTAATGCCGTTATTTCAGCCAAGCAGCCAGATGGATCAGCCAATTTCTGATTTATTGATTACCGATCGGATTCAGAGGGAGGACAGAGAAGCAGAGCAGATAACTCCAACAAACAGCTGATTCTGAGATTTTTTTATAGCACATTTCAGCAGCAAGGCATTTCAAAGTGCTTTGCATAATAAAAAAAACAGCATGCGACATTGAATAAACGGTGAGAAAGAGATTTTGAAAGAAAAAAGAAGATTAAAAAAGATTTTAAAAAAATACCCTGCACCCTTTTTCAACCAGTGGGGACGACACCAGGACCCCTGTCCTTATCTGGGACTCTAACCCTCTGGGACTTTAGTCAAAACGCTGTTTGACAAGGACTCCAACCTCTAGGTTTTTAGTTGAAACGCCGTCAACTGGGACTCTAAACCCCGTAGGACTTTAGTTAAACGTCGTCTAACCCTAATTTAGCCATAAGCAACTCTAAACAAGTGGGTTTTAAGTTGAAATTTAAAGGCACTCAGTGTTTCAGCTGTTTCACAGTTTTCTGGAAGTTTGTTCCAAATTTGTGGCTCATAGAAACTGAATGCTGCTTCTCCTCATTTGGCTTTTTGTGAGTTAATAACACTTAAATTTTTCCATGAAGAGCAAAAACAGAAAGTACCTTGTATGAACATCTTTCCGTTCAGATGGATTAAATATTTCACATATTTTATGTTTTTCATCTTTTATTTTTCTATTCAGCAACTCAATAGGTTCTCCTTTTGTTATGTTTTATAAATGTCTAAGTTTAATCATTTCTGTTTATTCAGTCAGTATTTAATATATCAGACACAAAATATTGTTAAAATTTTGTGTCAGCACATTATGAATTAGTGAGCCACATGTTATGGAACAATTGTCGGCCATCTTGATTCAAGAGAAAACTCAAGATTTAAGGAAAATGGCCCCTTTAGATAAACTCATTAATAATAACTTGCATCAGTAGATGTTGGGAGCAATTTGAGCTTTTTGTTCGCAGAGATACGCTCGATCAGACAAACGTGGGAAACTCCCTCGTTGGATTCAGGAGCACATCAACGACGGCAGCCTGAACCTCACCGTGGACGAAGCCGTCCAGCTGTCCAAGCACTTCCTGCGTCAGATGGCTCAGCCGTTCAGACAGGTGACCAGGAATATGTCATAAAATTACAATACTGTGAAAAGGTTTTCACACAATCATGGTGTCACATCTTGACATTGATTGTATTGTTTGTTGTTTATCATTTATTGTGATCTGAAATGTTCTCCATGTTTCTCCACTGTTTTTTCCACAAAAATATCAGTACGAGACCTGCATCCAAATACACAGTCCAGTCACATTAATGTGACCACCACGTACTTTCCACTTCAGAGTTAAATAACCAATCACAGAAGGCAGGTGGCAGCACAGTGCAGTTGAGCGTATATAAAGGGTGTGTGTGGGCTTCGGAAAACATTTCAATCGTTGGCGTAATGCAGAAACGAAGCGATTTATCCGACGTCCAAAAGGGCATGATCATTGGCTTTCGGGCCAAGGGTGGAAGCATTTCCGAAACGGCTGAGTTTGTGAACTGTTCGCGTGCCGCCGTGGTAAAAGTGTACCGTGCATGGCAAAATGGGACTGTCCAAAATCAACGACGTGGCAAATGTGGTGCACCACGGGCCATAGATGACAGAGGCGAACGACGGTTGCGGAGATGCGTTCGGGCAGATAGACGGGCTACCGTTGAGCAACTGACCACTAAAATGAACCAAGGGGCTACCACAAGTGTCTCCCAAACCACTATTCAGCGAACATTGCTGCGTCTGGGCCTCCGAAGCAGACGCCTGGTTCGTGCACCTATGCTGACCGGTGTTCATCGACGACGAAGGCTAGAATTTGCACGCCAGTACAGCAGCTGGACGTCCACTGAGTGGCGACAGGTAGCGTTTTCAGATGAATCGCGTTTTATGCTCCATCGGACAGATGGACATTGGCGTATAAGGCGTGAAACCTCTGAAAGGAACCACCCTGCAACCATTGCAGGAACGGTCCAAGCTGGAGGCGGGAGCATTATGGTCTGGGGAATGTTTTCCTGGCATTCTCTGGGTTCACTGATTATTGTGGAAGGCACGATGGATCAATACAAGTACGCATCTGTCCTTGCGGACCATGTCCACCCCTACATGCGCATTGTTTTTCCTCAGGATGATGGCATCTTCCAGCAGGACAATGCGAGGTGCCATACAGCTGCCAGTGTACGTGCGTGGTTCGAAGAGCACCAGGATGAGTTTACCGTCCTCCCCTGGCCAGCAAACTCACCTGACTTAAACCCAATCGAGCATCTGTGGGACCATCTCGATCGAGTTGTTCGCGCCATGGATCCTCAACCGCGTAATCTAGCGCAGCTGGCCACGGCATTAGAGTCGGCATGGCTCAACATCCCAGAGAAGACCTTCAGGGACCTAAGTGACTCTCTTCCTGCACGTCTCGTAGCAGTTCGCTCTGCGAAAGGTGGTTATTCTGGTTTTTGACAGATGGTCACATTAATGTGACTGGACTGTGTATGTTATCAGAAAGTTAAATGTATGGAAAAACTGTGGAAGGAAAAGGGATAAATTGTCAAGCTTCATAAGTGGAAATGAAACTCATTTATGTTCACATTTATTTATTAAATGATGTTTCCCTTTGGAAATTTGACTCAGGAATTTTATAGAAAAATTATAACATTTTAGAGTTTGTGAAGTTGAAAATTTGCTAGAAAATATTTGGAAATTTTGAGATAAATCTCAGTAATTAAAAAAAAATTAGAAAAAAGCAAGGAACTTTGTGTTTGGAAAGTTTAAAATTTTGTTGTAAAACAGAAAATTCCTTGTTTTGTTTTTTTTAGAAAATTTCTAAGATTAATCTAAAAATTGAAAATTTGCTAAAACAAAAATCTGAAACTTTTAGATTAATCTTATGAATATTCTAAAAGGAATTAAGGACAAAATGAGTTTGAGAAGTATATTTTTTTAATTTTAAAATATATTTATATATATTTATTGAGTTATTTAATTAAAATTCCCCAAGACTTTGAATTTTGGGTTTTTATTTTCTGTGAGCCAAAAATCATAAAACATTATGACAAATAAATGCTTAAATGTTTAACTCTCTAAAATAAATGAGAAAAATAATATTTTTTTCATCACCATGTTCTGTATATTTTAGATGTAGCAGCCGCACAATAACTTGCTCACCAGTTGCATTGGTGTTTCTGTCTAATCATCCTTTAACCCTTGGGAGTCAGTTGACGCGTCGACGCGTATCCGCGCGTCAGTTGACGCGGATTGTTGACGCGGATACGCGTCAACTGACTCCCAAGGGTTAAACTCTGTAGTTGACTACAACAGTGGTTAAAACAAAGCTTCAAATGCATTAAATTAAAGCATATCATAAATAATTTGGTTAGTTTTAAATAAGCTTTATTAATCTGACCAGATGAACCTGAATGGTTTTGAAACGTCTTTGCAGGAGGACCAGCTGGGTTTGTCTCTGCTGACTCTGGAGCAGCTGCAATCGGAGGAAATGCTGCAGAAAATCTCTCAGATGGCTCATCAGACTTAAAACCCGTAATCCAGCCCATTATGTCATCACCATGGCAACGCCAGATTTCAAACAAATGGAGGAAACCTTATTCCTGCACCAGCCTTCCCACAAACACTTAAAAACACTTTATCAACATGTAGATCATGTAAATTGATTCATTTTTTTCAACATGGATTTTTTCAATATGAATTCGTTACAAAGAAAAATGTAAAAAACATGGAAGTTATGTAAAAAAAAAGAGTTTCTGGTGAAAAGTGTTTGTGTGTAAAGTGTCTGTCATACAGACTTAAACTACTGCAGATTTAATGTTCTGATTACACTTTTTAATATCTGTCTATTAAAAATGTTTGTACTCGAACTGTTTCTGTTTTTATCTTCACTTTACTATTCAAGTAACTAAATAAAACTAAACAAAAACATAACATTTTTGCAGTGAATCTGGACCCAGTTGGTCAGAATAGACTTGGTAATTTTAATTTTAGCCAACATTATGAACATAATGCAAATTATCCCAGAGCAATAAAAGCAAAAAATAAGACATTTAAACAGAAAATAAAGACAGGCATGTTTAAAATCAAATAATTCACATATTGAACATAAACGAACTTGATTTGAATGAAATATTTTCCACATAAACATGTTTAAATCATACAATCTCAATGTTTATTGTTAATATATCGTTTGGGATATATGAAGCTTTAAATCATTTTCTTTAGGATAGAAATCCACCACCAACCTATGTGGAAATGTAGAAGCCAAACAGGCCAAACGTGCTTTTTATATCTTTATCTTTTATAAAATATAAACAAACTTTACGTAAGAAGGTAAGAAAGAAAAAATACTTCAATGTAAAAAAAAGATACAATAAAGTTTTTATTGTATCTTTTTTAATATTGGTGGTCTGAATAATCGTACACAAAGAGACATAAAAATGCAGTAAATAAATACATTTTCATTCAGTTTTTTGCACCCAAGAGTTAAAAACACTTTTTCACCGACGCTGTAAATGTGTATATATTTTAAATATTAAATTGACATTTGTGACTGTATACAAAATAGACCAGAGAGTATTTGCTTATTGCGAGGTAACGCAAAATAATTTTCTCCATGTCCCCTTGGGGGCTCCGTACTTCAGAAAGACGGATTTTCCTAAAGACTTCTCTTGATTGTGGCATCAGTTCCTTTTCGCTATTAAAATGAGGTACATGGCAAAGTGGTAAACTATGGACCTTACCGAGCTCCGCCCAGAAACGCCCCTCGAAAGTCCCACTGACTACTTGTCTCACATTAACAGCTTAGCTCCTATGTCTAAACATGGCATTTTTCATTTCGACATACTCTCTGCAGAGTATTTCTGAGTCGATTAGTGTAGCATTTCTGCCGGATTTTCACAACATATCAGCCACGACATGGACATGGGAACCAACAAGTTCATGTCATCTTTTTTGGACCTCCAACATTGTGCACGTCACAGCTAAATGGTACCGCCGGATGAGAAAAACAGCAGATCCTCACACCTTCAGCATAAATATAGACAAGATCACTGACGCCTATTGTTCTTGCAAGGCTGGGTAAGTCGGGCATTCATGGTTTTGAGGGGTCGAATGTGACTAAGACTTATACACGGTACTCGGTGCTAGCATGGCTAACACGATTACAGTTTAGTAAAAAGCCTTTTCAGGTGAAATAAAATCTTTAATGTATGTCAGATACGGTACACATTACATATTGATCTGTTCAGCTAACATAAGGCTGTAACAGACAGGATTCAAGGTGTAGAAGTTGTATTGGTGCTGCCATTATGCTGTACTTGGCTAAAAGGTTTTCATAATGGATGTGTTTATTATTGACTATTTTTTCATTCACTAAACACAAAGAAAGCCAGTGGTGGAGAAAGTACTCAAAAAATTTACTTAAGTAAAAGTACAAATACACAGTCAAAAATGTACTCAAGTAAAAGTCAAAGTATCACATTAACATTTTACTTAGTAAAAGTAAAAAAGTACTGGCTTTTAAAAATACTTAAGTATTAAAAGTAAAAGTACTTGATGAATACATAACCTAATCACTAATATCATTAAGTGTGCCGATCGTATTTAATTTTAATACATCAGAAATGTGCCATTTTAATGAGCAATGCCACAGATTAAACATGTTCTTATTGTGTTTATTCTCTGTAACATAGTTTAGACTTAGATATGTGATTCTATGAATCATAATTTCAGGGATGGAAACATCTTGTCTCCTGTCCTAATAGCATAAACTTCATTAGTGACATTTATTTAGAAAGAAATCCAACTGAAAGAGGATGGAAAGAAGGTGTGGGAGGGAGGACATGGAACCAAGGAGCCATGTAGCAGAGTTGTAGTCAAGACCACCAAACCGGAGACCAAAACCAGCCCTTCGCTATATGACACAATAAAATTAGGTTTACCTATAAAAATTGGTTCTCAGATTGATCTGAAAGATCCATATTCCCATAAAAACACCTAATATTAAATATATTTAACCAGTATCAATTAAAACTCATTTCATTTTGTTTTGCTTTCATCACTGTTCTACAATCCACAGAGACTCTCCTGCTATCCCTAGAAAAATAACGCCCTGGACAGTTGCCCATATTGCCCATGTCAGGAACCACAACTGAAACATTTCAATTAACCTTAAATAATGTTCGTGACTGTTCTCACCCTCCATCCCACTGCGATGTTTGCCACCATGACAAAACATAAAATCAATTAATGAGCTGCTCTGTGTTCATATGTTTAACTTTTACTTATTCGGCAATTAAATAAATGTGTGTGTGTGAATATAGATGTATATATACAGCTACTGCAGTGAACACAGGAACAAAGAGGCTCTCAGTGAGGCTTCAGTCCTTAGGACTTACTAAAGATCCGTCCAGAAGAATCGGATCGTTCCTGAATGTTAAATCACTGCAGACTTTGGTCACAGCGGTCACAGTGAAGTAGAAAGTACGGACACTTACTGTAAAATGTAGTGGAGTAAAAGTAGAAAGTATCCATTATTAAATCTACTTAAGTAAAGTACAGATAGACGAAAATTGTACTTAAGTACAGTAACGAAGTGCTTGTACTTCGTTACTTCCCACCACTGAAGAAAGCAAAGCAATAATACTTACACCAGCAGACAATCCTTTGTTCTTATTGATCCTACGACGGCTGAGCTGCAAATGTGGTCGTGAACAAGCTTTGATCCAAGCAAGGCTTTCTGTTTCAGATTTTGGAAATCTGTGAATTTTAGTTCCACAAATACGATCAGGATACCTGACATCACTTGTACAGATTCCCCACCCACGGTGGAGAACCGTTGTTTTAGAGTCCTGACGCAAAAACTTTCTATCGGTCTGCTAGTCCACAGAGCATGAGTTTGTGAGACGGTAACGCATGTGGTAGCTGCGTTACCACATGTATTGATGGCCGCTGTGGTAAGGTCCATCAATACTGCTAAAATGACAGAAAAGTTTATTTTGGACATGAATTTTGTGTGTTAACAATGATTTACTGGCCACCGGTTTGATAGTAGCATCTAAAAGTCTGCTTTTAGACTTTTAGTGTGCTAGCTGTTAGCTGCTTGGACTTGAGGCTAAAACTCGTATTGCTGCTATCAAACTACACAAATGGCTGAACAGGTTGGAATGGAACCCTCTGCTTTTGTTACTTAGCAAGTTTTCTGGGGGAACCTTGATTGATGCAAATTTCCTCACTTTTGATACTAGAACATTTTTACCGAAAATAATAATAAAAAATAGGATCATTAAAATGGTGTAAAGATGTACAATGATAAATCAAATAAATGGAAAATAATATTATATTTGAAGTAATAGAAATAAAGGGAAATCATAAAATGTCAAATAATTAACCCACTTATTTAATGTGATGAGACTTAAAACAATATCCAGATGTAGTTACCACACAATAGTTAATGGCAGCCTATATAATTCATCAGTAAAAACGCTCCTTACGGTTTAAATCATCACATCATTTCAGAGGACTTACTCGTAGAAACTAACTTCCTCTTCCATGAGAAAAATCATCAGTTTCATAATGTGGGTTGAATGAAACCAGCAGGTTTATTATATTATCATAGTCACTGATTGATCGAGACAAAACAAGAGGAAAAAACACCACAACCAAAACCAAACCCAAAAATCCCAAGTGGAACTAGAATTATCCTTTTGTTGTCATTTGAACAATTTATCTAATTTGCACAGTGGTACAGTTGGTAGAGCTGTTGCCTTGCAGCAAGAAGGTTCTGGGTTTGATTCCGGTCTGGAGTTTGCATGTTCTCCCTGTGTATGATGGGTTTTCTCCAGGTACTCTGGTTTCCTCCCACAGTCCAAAAAACATGACTGTTAGGTTAATTGGCCTCTCCAAATTGTGTGTGTGTGTGTGTGTGCATGGTTGTGTGTCCTGCGACAGACTGGCGACCTGTCCAGGGTGACCCCGCCTCTCGCCCGCAGCAACCCTCCCGACCCACTAAGGGACAAGAGCGTACAGATATCGGATGGATGGATCTAATTCGTTGCTCATATTGTTAGATGCATCGGGAATATAAGTACATTATTGTTCAGATATTGTCACATAAATGTCATTACTTATGTGTATTGTTTGTTGCACTAATAGGAAATGTTACATGTGGGAGGCCAAGCCAAGTAGATATTCATGTTCATTTCACATTACGCAAGTCACCCCTGCATTTTTGTAGAGAAACAACTGTTAAAAAACAGGAAACGTAACAGACTCCTGACCAGTTTGTAGAGAGATACAAATAAATTTTGTATCTCTATAGCCGAATGGAAAGCTATATTACTTCTCAGCTTTTTTTCCTTAGCGGTACAGAAGCGCTAAAACTACTCACTACGGTAGTTACCTTTTAGAGTAACTACTGTAGAGTTTTATTCTACTCCCCTGCTGGAGTATATTTTAACATTTAACATTACTCCCCTACTATAGTTTTTACATTAATCCTGGTTCAACCACAGCCTGAGCCTGTCCTTGTAAAACAATAAATCAAATTTATCTCATCCAGGTAAAAGTCTGAAACAATTGTCACCCAATGATGCAAGTTATTGAGGTTCTTAAGGATCTGGTCGGTCGGCAGTCCTGAGAACGAGACTTCAGACTCTCCTCATCCAACTAGGAGGTGGACTGAAGTTTAACTCTTTAATCTGGTGGATGCATCTGACCTCCTGTCGCCCTCGACCTCCAACTCACTGGATCCTGTTTGTGGGTGAAATTATCTTTAACAGACTGAGGAAAAACTGTATAAAAACCAGAGAGAATATAAATTCTTTGTCAATATTTATTTGAAGCTTTACAACATTTGGAGTCTCTGCTCACTGAACACAGTCAGGAGAAAGAGCCTCCAGCAAAACACAGCAAACTGTTTATAGGAAAGGTTTCATTTAATTCAATCTACTTGGCTACAAAACACACTGCAAGCATACGCATTTTTTTCATGAAGCAAATTAAACATTATAGATGTCATAAGAATGAAAAAAGAAAATATTCTACTTTATAATAATCCAGAGTTCAGAGAAACAGCTTCAGAAAACTTTCCCATGATCACAAGCTTTACACTGGAATCATAACACTGTTATGCATTGATCCACTCATAATCATAGTCACCATAAAATGTTCCATCCCATCTGCAGGCTAAGACAGACATGTAGCTGACGTGTTTGTTGCTACCTGTACTTGGTCTGCCAGTCACCAGAACCTCATTATTCACACAGAGTTCGTTTGTCCTTTACAAAGCTGTTGAAATACTAATTATATGCGTCCATGAATTTCAGCCAGTGAAGCTCGTTTACAGCGTATTAACTCTTCGTGTTGATTGGTAGTTAACATTATCGTAGTAGGAGATCAGAGGCAGCTTGTCCACATCGTCTGACATATTTTTCTCCTCCGTCTCATACAGGTTGATCCCGATGGCGGCCATTTTGTTCATGTATCTCTCTCTCGTATTTTGGTCAAGCGTGTCCACATGTTTTCTTGTTGTTGGTCTTGAAGCCGTGGGTCCACTAAGTATTGTACATGCACTTCCCTACTAAGATGGCATCACTTCTGGTTCAGACTTGATGGAACTGAATGTATTGGATGGTTTATCATGGCAGTGAAGACATACACCACCTACAGGCAGGTCACAGTATTACAAGCCATGATTAACTGTGTTACATTTGTCACAATTCAAAACCCCAAATAATATGAGGACACAAACTGGGTTCAGGGCCTGAATGGAATTGGCCACCTAACCTTTGACCCCAAATATCCTATTATATGCTATCCTTGCATATAATCCTTTTGTTGTCATTTGAACAATTTATCTAATTTGCACAGTGGTACAGTTGGTAGAGCTGTTGCCTCGCAGCAAGAAGGTTCTGGGTTCGATTCCGCACTTCTGTTACATTTTGTTGAATGTTTTGCTTTGTGTTTCCTTCTTTTATAAGTTTTACTTAAGAAGGTTTAGTCCAGATACAAATTTCTGAATTTTGAACTTCCTTCCTGCTGCAGGAGCACAGAGACGTTTCATCATAGATACACAGACGGATAGATTTCCAGGAGTCTGAAACGTGTCTCTGCTCCTTCCTGTGGATGTGAAATGAAGATCCTTTTCTCCTGGTTCCTACAGACTGCAGTCTCCTACTCTAAGCTGCCTTCAGCTCTGGATCCTCCATCATGATGGTTGTTTTCTGGTCCAGACTTCTGGTTTCTCCTGGCCTGGAAACAGAGGATGGTTCAGCTTCAATGCAAGAACTTTCCCAGCTGAACACATCATGCATGATACATGCAGTACCTTAAAGTAGAGGACCAGGACTGATCCCGGCAAACCCAGCAGGACCACAACCAGTCTGATGACCAAAGCAGTGAGATAGTCTGAAACCGAACCAAACAGATTCAGGATCAGCTTTCATCAGACGAGTCAAACTAGAAATTTACAATAATCATATAGACCCTTGTTTCCATGCTGCCTGTAGATCTGATCATGAACATTAATATCATCAATCGTCCTCTCTGACCTCATGAATGAGGCAGACAGCTGCTGGTTCACCTGAAGCAGAACTTCTCCTGATGGACTCCATGAGTTTACCTGAGACAGTGAGGTTGAGAGTCTGGCTCACAGAGGAGAAGTTATGGGAGAAAACGTAGACGTGGTAAAGGCAGCGGTAGGTTCCTTGGTGGGTGTGGCCAGCAGCAGCGAACAGAAAGAGGGCGGAGTGATTAACAGCTGGCAGGGTGAGGTTCAGAGTGTAGCTAGAGGAGCTGAAGATGAGCTGGAAGGAGCCGCCTTCATACTGAGGCCTGATGGAGCACATGATGCTGAAACCTGAGCCAATGAGGAGCTCAGACCCCTGCTTTCTGGCTGTGGAGACCCCGTCAGTGGAGGAAGAGAGGAAGATGAGCGGCTCAACCAGCAGATCTGGCAACGCAGAGGAAACACAGAGACAACTGGATCTAATCTGAGGTGGACAACAAGATGGCATGAGAACGAGACAGGAGCTCATCAGACTGGTTACCATGGTTACTAGCATGTTTATACATGGTAACTAGCAACTTTATGACAGTTCTTTAGTCTGTCAGTAATATTTAAACCATTTTTAGTTTCCCTTCCCTCCAGGTTTCAGGTTCTTAGTTAAAGGTGACGGTTTCTCTGCAGACATCTGGAACCTGATGAAGAAACATTTTAAAACACATAAATATGAGAGTTCAGATTTACTTGAGCAGGTGATCTCATGGCTCCAAACATTGTTTACATCATAAGGTAAACAGTTCGTTAATGCAGATCCTGACTGCAAACAGTCAGACCAGATCCTCCAAACTGGTCTCTCTGAATCTTCCTTTGATTTTCTTGCTGAAACAGCAGAACCACAGTCCAGCTCAGAACAAACTACAGCAGCAGCTGAGTTCATGTTCCAGTAACATTCCCAAACTTCCACTGGTCTCCAGTCTTCTAGATGTTTCATCTCCAGTCTCCCGGCACATCGACTGGTCTCTCCCACCAACCTGATGTTACCTGGACCTGATCAGAGACAGAGAGTTAATTAATGCAGGAAGTGAAGCAGTGAACAGCAGCAGGTCTGCAGATCCTCCTCTACCTGAACAGGTGAGTCCAACAGCTTGACCAGGTGAGCAGCTGTTTCTAACTGAACTCTTCCTGCTGCTGCAGGTCAGCAGATCAGACTCACTGCCTTCACACAGGAACTCTCTGCTCCCCACTGGAGCCTCTGCTTCTCCATAGAGCGCCCCCTGGAGGACTGAAGGAGACCCACAGCCAATCTCCCTGCAGACCACCTCTGCATCCTGCAGGTCAAAGTCTTTTTCACACACTGAGGACCACGACTGGTTGGTCTTCACCTCCAGTTTGCCTGAGCACCGGTTGGTCCCTTGAACCAGCCTGACTGAGTCTGTGGATGCAGAAAGAAAAAAGGTTTAAAATCCTTCAGAACTTTATTTTTCTAAACACACATGGAAACATCTCAGGATTTGATAAAAATACAAAGGAAATGTAAATAAAACCAAACTAGAAAAGTTCAGAGCATCAACGGTGGAGTGAAACCGACTGTAAATGGGATTCATTTTTCTTTTTCTTTTTTTTCCTGATTTTATCATATTTTTGGATCATAAACATGTTCAGAAACTCATAAAATGTCAAACAATTTTTGTTCCTTGTGAAATTATTAATATTTCAGTTCTTCCTTCAACTGACAGCTGACGAAGGAACAGCTTATCCTGCTCTCTCTTCCTTTTTGCCTGTGAATTATTTTTAAAGTTACTATATATATATATATATATATATATATATATATATATATATATATATATATATATATATATATATATATCAGGTTTGGATCAGGTAGTCAGGTTTGCTATCCCAAGAAAACGAGAGTGGTTTCTTTTCTTGGTGACACTGTATCTGATTTGACTTGCAAAGTGCTCTCTCTAACCACTGATCAGCCAAACATTGAGACTGGCAAAGCAAAATTTGGAGATTCTGAAAATGACTTCAATATTCTTCTGGACACTATGGGGAAAACTAAAAATGAAATTATTTCTTTGTGGTCCAATTCCATCACCTCAATGGGGAGATAAAAAACATTCCAGGCTGGGCATGATAAACAAATGGCTGATTAAAACCTGCTCTGCCAGCTCAGTGACCTTCATCGATAACCTCAGGATCTACTGGCAGCGCTTTCACCTCTTTGGAAGAGGCAGACGCAATCCTAACAAAGATTGCGGTGAGTCACCGCAAACATTTTTCATTTTATCAACAAGAACAAAAATGTGACCATCGCTTCAGAAGAACAGGCTCAAGGATGTCTGACTAGAATGGAGCCCTCGGCTTAACAGAAGCAAAGTATGACAAAACAAAGTGATAAAACATCGACTGGGGACAGAATGACTGGTTCCCCTCCTCATTCCCCCTCCCATCTCCTTCCCCTCCCTCTCTGCTCCTCACAAGATACCTTTGAAGAAATGTCTTCCGGACCAGAGTTTCTCAAATTTACAGATGGAATCGATCAACAGGTTCGCCTCGGCACGACTCTCCTTAGCACTAACATAGCAGATGTCCGGATGTCCTACCCACACGTTTCTTTAAGAAAGTTCTGCCTGTCGTTGCTAATGATCTGATCCAAATAGTAACTCATTGCTCTCTTCAGGTGTTTTCCCCCAGATTTTGAAAACAGCAGTTATCAAACCACTGATAAAAAAGAACAATCTGGACAAATCACTACTGCAGAATTACAGGCCGACCTCTGACCTCCCATTCATCAGGAAAATTATTGAAAAAGCAGTTTTTAAACAATTGAATAACTTCCTAACAATAATGAATCGCTTTGACTTCTTCCAGTCTGGTTTCGTGCTCACCACAGCACAGAGACGGCCTAGTCAAAGTGTTCAATGACATCCATATAAATACAGACTGTGGGAGAACCACAGTGCTGGTTCTGTTGGACCTCAGTGCAGCTTTCGACACTGTTGACCACGACATTTTACTGAATCGACTGGAGACTTGGGTCGGACTCTCTGGTCCGGTGCTCAACTGGTTTGAATCTTACATAAAGAACAGGGATTTCTTTGTTTCAATCAGAAATTGCTCATCAAAGAGGTCAAAGGTCACATGTGGGGTACCCCAAGGTTCAATCCTAGAACCCCTTCTTTTTAATATTTATATGCTCCCGCTGGCTCAGGTTATAACAGGAAATAAGATCAGCTACCACAATTATGCGGATGATACACAGATCTACATCACGATGTCACCAGGTGACTCTTAACCCATCCAATCACTGAACAGATGCTTAGAACAGATCAATGTATGAATGTGCCAAAACGTTCTCCAGCTGAACAGAAACAAAACTGAAGTTATCTTTGGACCTAAAGAGAGGCGAACCAGAGTTAATGCACAGCTTCAGTTATTACAACTAAAAACCAGCAATCAGGGCTGAAACCTGGGAGTAGTGATGGACTCTGACCTGAACCTTCAGAGCCACATTAAGACAGTCACAAAGTCGGCTTTCTATCACCTGAAGAACATCTCTAGGATTAGAGGACTGATGTCTCAGAACGATCTAGAGAAGCTCATCCATGCGTATCTTTAGCCACATTGATTCCTGCAACAGTGTCTTCACAGGTCTGACTAACAAATCAACCAAACAGCTGCAGCTGATCCAGAAGCTGCTGCTGCTGTTCTGACTAAAACCAGGAAGATAGAGACATAACACCAGTTATAAAGTCTCTACACTGGCTCCCTGTAACTAAGAGTATAGACTTTAAAATACTGTTAGTTTATAAATCACTGAACGGTTTAGCACCACAATACATTAAAGATCTGTTGTAGCTGTACCAACCGTCTAGACCCCTCAGATCTTCTGGTTCTGGTTCTGCTCTGCATCTCCAGAACCAGAACCAAACGAGGAGAAGCAGCATTCAGCTTCTATGCACCACAAATTTGGAACAAACTTCCAGAAAACTGTAAAACAGCTGAAACACTGAGAGCCTTTAAATCTCAACTTAAAACCCAACTGTTAGAGTTGCTTATGGCTAAATTACGATTAGAGTGCGGGTTTTGATGTGTTCGATGTTTTTAATGTTTTTATCTATTTATGAATTTCTTTTATTCTTAATTTAAATCCTGTAAGGCGACGGGGCCTGGATAATACCTGTGTTAACAGACAGTGGAGTCCGGCGATGACAGGCGCTTAAATTCTGTAACAAAAGTCTTTTTTAATCTTTTTCTTTTTTTCAAAATCTTTCTTACTGTTTAGTCTATGTCACATACTGTTATTATTTTTTTCTTTAATTATGTAAAGCACCTTGAAATGCCCTGCTGCTGAAATATGCAAAACAAATAAAATTTGGTTGATTGATTGATTGATTGATTGATTGATTGAATGATTGATTGAAGTTAAAAATAAATGTGGTCAAATTTGCTCAACTGCGCCCCCTAATTCAACCAGGCCAACAACCATAACTAACAAAAGGTTTTCCTGCTATTTGCAGTAAAAACAGTAAGTCATGTCTGATTTACTTGAACTCCTCCTGGGATTTTGATGCATCGACTTCAAAGCAGTGTAACAGAAAATGTTATTTTCAGTCTTATTTCATTCTTTATGAAACTGATGATACCTTTTACCATTTATTTACTGATTATATCTGCTGTATTTTGTATTTCTGCAAGATGTGTTTGTCCATTAAATAAGTCTGCTAATAGTCTTTAGATGTTTCTACAGCTGTGATAGCAGAAGAGACCTGAAGACATCTTGGGTAAAATGCTTGATCTGATAATTGTCTTAAAGGACTAATGTGTGGAATGTAGTTTGTACCCTGTTTGACCTGAACTCATGAACTGACAAAAAAGTGTTATAAGTTCCTCCTGAAATCCTTATCAGCTCTCCATCCTGCCATAAAATCATCCCCTCCAAGGAGATAATTCATGAGGAGGGGGTCAGGGTGTGTCTGTGGCCATCTGGCAGTAGAGATAACATCAGACTTTGGGAGGGTCGTTGTCTTGCTGTTACTATATAATGATGTGATGTGTGTTGCTCTGTGCTCCTCTACTGACTGGGCTCAGTGAGACGGGTCTTCGAACGCTTCTGCCTTCGAATAAAGAAATTTAAAGACAAAGAATAATCTTTCTCTTATTATTGAAACAGATTCTCATTCCTTGATAATGAAATTTCCATAACAGCAGCAGAGATTAAAAGTTATTAAAATGATGAGTTTTTGTTCATCTATTTGGGCTGAACTGAGAACTTTATCTGGATATTTAAATTATTTTAGTTTCCCTCTCCTCCAGGTTTCAGGTTCTTAGTTACAGTTGACGGTTTCTCTGCAGACATCTGGAACCTGATGAAGAAACATTTTAAAACACATAAATATGAGAGTTCAGATTTACCTGAGCAGATTAAGTCAATGCTCCGATGATGTGTTTACATCAAGAGGTAAACAGTTATTTAATTCAGATCCTGACTGTATACAGTCAATCCTGATCACCCAAACTGGTCTATCTGAAGCTTCCATTGAATCTCTTACTGAAACAGCAGAACCACAGTCCAGTTCAGCACAAACTACAGCAATTGAGTTCATGTTCCAGTCAAATATTCCAACAGCCACTGGTCTCCAGTATTCTTGATGTTTCATCTCCAGTCTCCCGGCACATCGGCTGGTCTCTCCCACCAACCTGATGATGTCTTGACCTGAGCAGAGACAGAGAGTTAATTAATGCAGGAAGTGAAGCAGTGAACAGCAGCAGGTCTGCAGATCCTCCTCTACCTGAACAGGTGAGTCCAACAGCTTGACCAGGTGAGCAGCTGTTTCTAACTGAACTCTTCCTGCTGCTGCAGGTCAGCAGATCAGACTCACTGCCTTCACACAGGAACTCTCTGCTCCCCACTGGAGCCTCTGCTTCTCCATAGAGCGCCCCCTGGAGGACTGAAGGAGACCCACAGCCAAACTCCCTGCAGACCACCTCTGCATCCTGCAGGTCAAAGTCTTTTTCACACACTGAGGACCACAACTGGTTGGTCTTCACCTCCAGTCTGCCTGAGCACCGGTTGGTCCCTTGAACCAGCCTCACTGAGTCTGAGGATGCAGAAAGAAAAAAGGTTTAAAATCCTTCAGAAATTTATTTTTCTAAACACACATGGAAACATCTCTGGGTTTGATAAAAATACAACGGAAATGTAAATAAAACCAAACTAGAAAAGTTCAGAGCAACAAAGGTGAAATGATACTGACTGGACCTGGAATTTTATCATTCATTGTTATTTCTGTTGAATTTGTCATATATTTGTGATATAAACATGTTCAGAAACTCATTAAATGTCAGACAAACTTTGTTCCTTGTGAAATTGTTAATATTTTAGAGGACTTAAAAATAAATGTGTCTAAATGTCTCAACAGTGCCCCCTAGTTCAGTCAGGCCAAAAACCATAAGAAACAAAATGTTTTCCTGCTATTTGTTCTAAAAACAGGAAGTCCACCATTTTGGATCAAAGTTAATTTTCTGTAGATTTTCAGGTTTTGAAAATGTCTGATTTCCTTAAACTCCTCCTGGGATTTTGATGCATCGACTTCAAAGCAGCAGAGATTAAAAGTTATTAAAATGATGTGTTTTTGTTCATCAATTTGGCTAAACTGAGAACTTTATCTGGATATTTAAATTATTTTAGTTTCCCTCTCCCCCAGGTTTCAGTTTCTTAGTTAAAGGTGACGGTTTCTCTGCAGACATCTGGAACCTGATGAAGAAACATTTTAAAACACATAAATATTAGAGTTCAGATTTACCCGAGCAGGTGAACTTATAGCTCCAAACATTGTTTATATCAGCAGGAAAACAGTTCTTTAATGCAGATCCTGACTGCAAACAGTCAGACCAGATGAACCAAACTGGTCTATCTGGAGCTTCCTCTGAATATCTCACTGAAACAGCAGAACCACAGTCCAGTTCAGAACAAACTACAGCAACTGAGTTCATGTCCCAGTCATAACCCCAAACAGCCACTGGTCTCCAGTGTTCTTGATGTTTCATCTCCAGTCTCCCGGCACATCGGCTGGTCTTTCCCACCAACCTGATGTCTTGACCTGATCAGAGCAGAGAGTTAATTAATGCAGGAAGTGAAGCAGTGAACAGCAGCAGGTCTGCAGATCCTCCTCTACCTGAACAGGTGAGTCCAACAGCTTGACCAGGTGAGCAGCTGTTTCTAACTGAACTATTCCTGCTGCTGCAGGTCAGCAGATCAGACTCACTGCCTTCACACAGGAACTCTCTGCTCCCCACTGGAGCCTCTGCTTCTCCATAGAGCGCCCCCTGGAGGACTGAAGGAGACCCACAGCCAATCTCCCTGCAGACCACCTCTGCATCCTGCAGGTCAAAGTCTTTTTCACACACTGAGGACCACGACTGGTTGGTCTTCACCTCCAGTCTGCCTGAGCACCGGTTGGTCCCTTGAACCAGCCTGACTGAGTCTGTGGATGCAGAAAGGAAAAGGTTTCTTCAACATTTTCACTGAATTTGGTTCCAGTTTGTTCAGCAAAGCTAAATCACTGCAGACTCTGAGTGGAGGAACAAACCACAGAGGAGCTGGGCAGAGTTTTATTATTAAATCTAGTGTTTAATGTTCTTATTGTCTCCTTGTACTGCAGGTCCTGGAGATCAGTAGAAAAAGATGAACAGAGACAATTACACTACAACAGCACAAAGAACCTATGAATGATCAATTATTCATTAATATGTCACCCTTTTCTTGTTTTCTACTGATTGGCTACTGAACCAGTTGATAAAAACAAATGTGAGGACAGATTTAATCACAGAATAATAGAAAACTATCATCATCTTTTTACTCTCTAAACTTAATTTGTGGAGGAAGTTCAATCTTTGATCAGCCTCTTGACTGTAGCTTCTACTCAGTGACATTCAGGTTTTTATGACCCTGAATCTGCTCCACTGGTTCCTTTAATCTAAACAAAGTTCATTAAATCACTAACCTGGTAAAAACCAGCCCCTCTGTTCTACAATTTGCTTCATCCAGAGAGTCTGGACTGTGTTGAGGTTTAAATTTTACCCAGTTTCTAATGTTTGTCCATGACATGCAATGCACCAGATCCACACTAAGAAGTTTACTGGAAGTTTCCTGGGCTGCATGATATGTAAATAATCTATTATCAAGCACTGTTAGTTGAAGTCACTCCATCAGGTTTATTTGCATATTGTCCACAACACAGAGAGAATATAAGACGATCAATAGTGAAACATTTCTGATTGAAAACTCTCCCAGGCAGAGACAACATGAGTTTTATACCAAGGCTGAGGGAGAGACGGTCTGGTTCCCATGCAGCTGCAGGAAAACATCTCCCAACCTTGTGCAACCCAAATAGCTTCACTTGCTGAGAGTTTAGCAGCATTTAGAATGAAGACAATATAACCAGCAGATTTTACCTTACAGTCATTTGTCCACCACAAAACAGAGAAGAGCCGAATGAGGCGGCTGTTCATGTTAATTCAGTATTTGGACGTGTGGCCAACATGGACTGAACTTCCTCTGCTGCCATTGATAAAACTACAGACAGACTGTGAATCTAAAATAACACAGAAAATCAAGGTCATCGTTCAAACTTCTCCTTCTGTTTGCCCGATTGGTCCAGTAGAAAATCTACCAGAGGGAATCCAGGTGAAGGGGAAGAAGCCCAGACTGAGCTGGAAGTGAGAATCTTTTTAAAGTGGAGTTGGAAGCAGAACAGGAAGGAAATGGCCAGGATATGAAATCACCTGAACATATGATGTGTAGATTGTCTTCATCATCTCTTTGTATCGACGCCACAGATCCACAGTGGATCTGTCTGCAAGCTACATCTGCTGATGTAAGGTTCCAGTTCCTTTCCCAATATTTCACTGGTTTCCAGTCTCCCAGAAACGTCTTCTCCAGTCGGCCACCACAGCGACTCCTTCCTGCTGCCAGTCTGACTTCATCAGACAGAGCTGGAAGAAACAACATTTACATGTTGGGTTACAACAAGCAGAGACAGATTGATTTAGGATGTGTTGACAGGATCCTGTTGATGGTGTTTATTTGATCTTCTCTTAGAGGCAGAACTATCAGGGATGGTTCTGATCAAAGCATCTTTATGCTGGAGTGGCCTACACTGTAAAAAAGTCAGTAAATTTATGGTAAAAAACGGTAAACGACCAACGGTTTTTGACTGTCATATTCAAAAACATTTAATTACCGTAGAAATTACATGGAACTACCGTAAGTCGAAACTGCAAAGAAAGTCAGTAAATTTACGGTAACAAAGCCCAACAGTTTTTGACCGTCATATCCAAAAACATTTAATTACCGTAGAAATTACATGGAACTACCGTAAGTTGAAACTGCAAAAAAAGTCAGTAAATTTACGGTAAGAAAATTGTGAAATACCAACAGTTACTGACCGTAATATCCAAAACATTTTGTTGTAACTGTTGATCGGAGACCAGAAACAGTTTCCAGTTCTTCAGTTTGTAACATTAACGTGTCGAGAAAAGGCGAGATCATCCCACTTCACCATGCTGGAGATTTTAGTTTAATAGTAACAATATATAAAATTACCTTTAAAATTGATTACACAGGTGACATTAAGATCCAACAGTAGATTAAGACGGTAATAAAATTAATCTGGTTGTTATTGTGTCCTGCAAACTTTGCTTTAATTCTACGATTTTCTGTTTAATCATAAAAACTCGTAGTTGGCTAGCAACAAAGCTAGCTAATGCAAACATGCCAACAGGGTGGATAAACCCTTTATAAGGTGGGTGCAAAAGAGGAACCTTTGGTTGGATCCTCTAGGCAGCTTTCAGCCAAGATGGAGATGGACAAAGAACTCTGCAGATGAAGAAGAGCCGGGGCCACAGAGCCGAAGACTGTTCTACACATGGGGACCAACCCGTTAGCAACATGTGGCTTCAAATCGCACTTCTCTCATCAGTTGTTCAAAGACCAAGGCAAAGAACAAAGGCAAAGAGGAAGAACTGGTGCGTTCCTCCAGTGAGACTAGCTCGTCTACATCTCAATGGACCAGAAAGATCATGAGAAAAGGAGAAGGGAGCTACAGAGTCACAAGACAAGAAGCTGAGGACTGTTACTCACAAGAGGAAATCACCCTAAGACCTGAGATCTGCTGCTCGAAGTCAGTATTCTTCCTGCCAGCACCCAAGGCCTGTGTGACCTCACCATCGAAGCAGAGATGGAAGCTCATCAGACCTGCAGGGACGGCTGCCCTCATCGATCAGCGCTGTGAGCCTCCTGCTGCTGCAACACCTCCTTCATCATCAGGCCAGTTCTGGGGTTCAAAATGCCAAACTCTGTCCGTCTCTCTCAAAGTTTTCCTTTTTTAGTTCACAGTGTCAGCATTAGGGAAAGATAGGCTAGATTATTGATTTTACTTATTTGATTATTTCTGCTACTGAATTAAGCTGTACTGACCTTTGCAAAATTGCCTCACTAATAAAATATTTAATATTAAGAAAATCTTAAAGATGTTGTGAACATTCAAATTAATGAGTCACCTTAAAGTTATTTGATGGTTGTAAAATAGCTATGAAGTTTGATTCTGGGAGGAGAAAGTGAAAAATGTTTTATAGGTTGCTTTTAGCCCAAAACTAAACCATCATCCTTGGGACTCGCCAGAGTCACAAAAACTAACCTGGTCCAGTAACAAGTACAAATTGTAATAAAGAGAAAGAGCGACAGTTAACAGGTGTGCTCTGTGGAACTGGTTGATTGCAGGCTGCTCAATCTGGCAAATTCGCAGGGTGAAGAAGGTGGGACATCTGGATGCTGGTAGTTAGAAACCCGGCAAGTCTTTCTCGATCCCAGCTTAATCAGATTTTACTTCAGTTCTGGACAGGGTGAAATCCCAGCAGATTGAGGAAACTCAGTTCACCCATTAGTTGGAGATCTGGTAGCAAATGTCCCTCCTCTCAGAAGGTGAAGTAGAGAAAGAGAAGGGGGGTGTTGAGCAACAACACTGGTTTATCAGCAGATCATTTTTAATTTGAACTCTCGTGAATATTAGTGTTTGATGAAAGTGGATCCTACCTGAGCTGCAGAGACACAGAAGCAGCATCAGAGCTGTTTGCTCCATGTTTCCTCTGATGTGGAGTGAAGCTTCGTCTCTTGATGTGATCAGGATGTGGCTCCAGACTCTGAACACTTCCTACTTTAAGCTGTTTTATCTGCTACTTCCTGAACGTCACAGTTCAGGTCTTTGGCTGCGTTCAGAGACAACGCCTCCTTCCTAGGAGCTCATCATGAAGATGGGTTCATACTGGGCCTACTGGGATTCAGAGGTTTCACCAGTCAGTCTCTGTTGTTCCTGTGTTTAGTTCAGTCCTGGTTCTGCTGGTGGCCGGAGTGGATCCAGGTGTTTCATCCACTGAAAGGGAACCTGATGTTGTTGGCTGCAGCAGCTCAGCTTCCCTCCAGGAAGGAGTCACAGCTGGACAGAAATGAGCCCAGGTGTAGCTGCTATGAAGAGGAGAAACAGAGAGAGAACATGAACTTAATGTCAGCAATGACTGCAGACAAAGCAAGCAGGGTTTCCCCCAGTGTATTATAAGCCTGACAGCCCACCAGGCTTTACTTACAATAAATTTCATATCACCCCAATGTCAACAAATGGGAGGCGGAAATCATCCTGGCGGTACATGGCTGGTCGATGAGTTTCTGAGTGACAAACGAAGGTGTCAAATCCCGTTGCTAACAAAAGCTATAAATGGCTGAGCAAGACCCACCTGTAAAGTCTCCCGTTTTGAGAGGGAAACTACCGTTTTTTACTACAATCTTTTATCCCCTTTTTCCACAATTTATTTAACCATTTTTCTGTAAATATCCCGTATTGCCCCCCCAACCCCACCCACATTATGTTCGTTCATTGGTTCATCTGTCTCCACCGAACTACCGTCTGTTTCCTGGTCTATTTCCTCCCTCAAATCCTCCATCTTACGTCCGTTCGTCGAAGATGAACACATGAACTTAATGCTAAGTATAGACATTTCTTATTAACGTATTTGTGAACTTGCCTCTTTATTGTTAACTTGAATATAATTTCAGACTTTTGTATAAATTTTCTTCAGGTCTATGTAGAAAGTGAGTTATTATTGTTACAGGTTAATATTCTAAGCAACAAAAAAGTAACTGTTAGGGACACTCAAATATGAAAAATTGGACTGATGTTGATATCCAATAGTAACACTGGTGTTATGCTAGATTTACCAATATTTTATTCCATCAATTGTTTATCCGATTACTTGATTAATCGTAAGAATAATCAATATATTACTAGATTACTAAAATATTACATATTTACATCTCAACACGTTGCCTCAGTGAAAAAGATGAGCATCATTGTGTTCAATGACAAGCTAGTTGGCATCATTCCAGGGAATCTGTGTGGATTCTTCCCATCTCTCCACTGTTTTTACAGTTACACAACTATAACAATTTATTTCTTACTCACAGAAATTCAAACACTCTTTCTAAAATCTTCCATTAGCACACTTAGCAGTGAGTGAATGAGAAAGATTGACAGCATTAAGACTGTTCTGCTTCTGATTGGTTGTTTGTGGTCAGACGGTGCATTTCTCTAGACAGCAATAGCAGCTCAGGGAGGAAGTGGAGGAGATTGATCTCTTCATAGATTATCTGTTTCATAGCAAACTGTCACAACATGGTAACAGCTTCAACAAATGTGGAAAAAACATTTTTTTTATTAATTAAAGTTATATTTTGCAGATTGAACTAAATGCACATTGCTTTTTTGGGAAGTCTGGATTGCTTCATGTATATTTTTTACGTTGCCTGTGACTGTTGCTGGTGGAGAGAGACCTTTCATTGAGCTAACTGATAACGAAAAATATTTAAACAACCTATTTGCATGCGGTATGTGGTCTGTTGCATGTAAAATTCACTAGCAGTGAACATTGAGCTAGTATCAGTATTTGACCAAAAAAAAACAAGGCGGCTGCAAGTCTTTAAAATTGTGATACTTTTTATGAGTCAGATAGACTAATGGTAACTAATGGTAATAAATGGTAACAGCAGCTGTGAAGGGGGCCCAATTTTATTTTTCATCATGGGGCCCAAGATTCCTGTTGGCGCCTCTGCTACCCAGTGAGCGTCTCTGTCTCTGTGCTGTAAAGTTTATGTATGTGGTCCTGGTTGGCCAATGTGTTATTGGTTAAGCTGTTCAGCCCAGTGATGAGCTTTCGCGTTTGATGTCACGCATCATGCTGGTTTTATCTCATTTTTATTATTATTTTTATGATTATTCTTCCTGTTACACGGTGCATCATTCCAAACCAAATGCTGTGTCCAGCCAGTCAGAGTTAAAACGCGCAGAGATCAGAAAATCTCGTCCCTTAAAACTCGAACAAGCAAAACATTTTCTGTGATTCTCATTAAAAACTCAACAGACACAAATTGGACAAGTTACTAAAACCACATTAACAGCTTTGAATTAAATCTCCTGTTTGTTGCTCATCTCTGCACCAGTGCAGCAGATTTAACTCATCATGCAGGGCCGGTCCAAGGCTACATGAGGCCTGGAGCAGAACTTGACTTTGGGGCCTCTAGCTGCTAACAACATCAGCACCTCTAACAGCTTCTGTGTTAGATTTAATCTAGGAGAGAAGGCAGAGGCTAGTTTAATATGCCAACCTAAAAATCAAACAGTTAAAATTGCAGTTTACTAATTTGTATTTGTGAACAAACAGCTCAAACGCAAAGCATCAGATTGTTGCTGTGGTAACAAAACAACTATGTTTTGTTAGAACTATGAATATTGTTCTTTGAACCTTTATAAAGTAAACTTGCCAGCTCTTCAAAATCTTTCATTTAAATGTTAAACAATTTAAATTTTTGTTATGTTAAACAATTGCTGCTGATGCTGAAACCATTGAATAAAATTCAGCAGAATTGATCATCTCAATAAACCAATGTTACATTCATATATCTGTGGTATGTGTAAAAATATTAGCATTTATGGCCCCTGAAGCCCTGGGGGGCCGGATGGAACCGCTGACTGAATTTGGATTAAACTGAAGTGCAAATAATTGATTTTCATTTTAATTGTAGATTTTGATTTGATGTTTTTCAGACTAGTTGTGGGTTTAAATAGCTTATCACTGGCGATGTTTTCCTGTAACACATAATTATCCTGTAACACCGTGCTTAGCATGTTTTCTGGGGGAAACCTTTAGCAGCGATGGAGAGTAGTAGGAGAAAGTAGCAGAGGGAGGAGAAGTGGTCAGTTTGTCCTCCAGGAGGATTCCTGGAACATCTTCAGATTATAAATCTGGAACATTTGATTTTTTTTTTTCATGAAACATTATTTTTGTCATTTAATTTCAGATTTAGTCTTTGACCATAGGAGCAGAAAGGCTTCATAGAGGTAGAGGGAAATATAAACATGAATCTGGATGTTCAGCCTCTGTGAGCTGCGTGAGCTGAGTGATGCTAATCTGGACTGAAGCGTCAGCAACGTTATCAGCTTTATTGCAACATAACCAGGTTTTTACGGTTAATCTAAACTTTAGATCTTAACCACAAAAAAGTTGTTTATTTCAAAAAGCTGAGATAATTTAGGCCCATAAAACTAAAAACATATTTTATTTAGAATATTAAATTCTACGAGCTCCTTTATGTTGCTGCAGCAACATGCATTCATATAATAAAACATTGAGTGAAAAGATAAGAATATATAAAATATTAGCTGAACCTCTGCAGCTCTGATCTAAAATTAGAGTCCAGTTGGGCCAAAGTTTGATAGTCGGGTCAGGATTCTGTGGCACATTTTTAATAAGTCAAACGTTGTTTTTGGCATAGAAACCATAACTAATTGCTCCCTTGGACTAAATTCATTTTCTACCTTCATAATTTGTCTTACCACATATTTTTTGCATGTTTACCATATTCTGATAGTATCACAGTTTCCATCTGCGTTGGCTGACTCAATGTACAGAATGATTAAATAATCGTCACTAGGAAAAACGTCACTGACTCTTCAAAATCCCCAAATTTAACTGAGTTAAATTTTTATTCTTTTCTGTCATAATTATCAGTCGTAGCCACAATTCTACTAATCTGCTATTATTCCAGTTAATTTTTAACTTAGCACTAAAGCTAACTTTGAAACATTTAGCACACTTGATTCCCCTAAATAAAATGTTCTACATTAACTCTAAAGCACTAATTTAGTTGGTTATTTTGTAAACTTTCAGTTGAAGAAAAGTCAACGTCTGTGTTGAATGTTTGCTTATCGACTGTTAAGAATACATAAAGTAGTTACACTTTTATGTTCATGCTCTTATTTTTAAATGGGTGAAGACTGTTTATGCAGCAGTTCCATTTCCTCTTGTCATGTTCTCTTTTTCTCCAGTCAAAATAATTTCATTTAAAACCAGAAACATGCAGGACCAAAATGAAGCATGGAAATGATAAATACTGTCGATAATAAAGTCAATATATAAAAGTTTGTATCACTAACGTCACATTTTTCATTACAATGAAAACAGCCTTATTAGTGTTTTACAGGTGAGAGGGTGAGCGAGTCATTCCTTCACCCTGACGTTCGCTGAAAACCACGTGACTGGCAACAAACCGGACTCCCAGTGCATGGGTCACGTGACTGCTTCATTTTGCGTGTCGGTTTTCAAAATAAAAGCCCGATGAGCAGTGCTGCATCATGGGTTGTTGTCCTTTTGGTTTCGCATCAGAGGAGAATATTTGTCTTCAGTGGCCAAAATAAAATTAACATTGACCGACATATTTGATGTGTATTGATGATGGCACTCATCAAAATGTCATGTTTGTTACTGGTTTTCTCAATTGTAGATTAAGTTGGTTTTTTATGACTTCATATTTTTGTGATTTTATTATGTAAATCTCTTTGAATTGCGTTCTTGCTGTGCTACACAAGTAAACTTGATTAATTATCTGAAATGGAGCCAGCAAGAGGAAAATCTCTGACATACTTTGAGGTTATCTTCACAATAAAATTCTCCTTAGATAATGATTAACCCTCCACCTCCCAATTTCTCACCTTCTGCAAAGTTCCACTATTATTTGTAGTCAAATTAACAAAGATATATCAGTCTTTCACAGCAGAAACAGATTTAATGGTGTTGCAGAACTAAAATTCAACATGTAGCCAAATATAAGAGATCAGAGCCAATTATAAATCTAATAAAAAGTGAATGCCCCAACAAGCACTGCACTCCCAAGACACTAAAACATCAAATGTCTTTATTGTCAAATCCATCTATGATAAAAGAAAACCCAACACAACCACTGACGTTCAGCATATACCAGGATTAGATTGGCTACAAATAATTTTAATAATTCAAACATATGAATATGAGTTTGATGAAAACTTTGTGACAAAATTGCATTTAGTAATTTTTGGAAGCATGATCCAACTGTGACAAGGCAGTTACAGTTTCACCAGCAGATGTCACTAGTGAGTAATGAATGAAGCATTAAGTATGAACTTTTTTGCTAAGCAAAGGGCTGGAAAGGTTCATTGCTTCATGAGGCTTCATTTGCCCATCACTAGACAGCAGGTTCACCTGGCGTGCAAAACAAGGGATTAGCACGGAGTAATTCACAGAGGGCCTTTCTCTGGAACAATGTCTACCAAGGTAAGCAAACACTCAGGCGATAAGTCGTTCAGCTGCTGCTTATATCCTCAGTCTTTGCCCTCCAAACGAGCTGCAGGTGCATTTACAAGGTCGGCACTGCAGCTCTCCGGGGCTCTGAAACCTGGCGGCATCTGGTGGATGCCATGGGAAATGACAAGTGTTCCAGGAAAAACAAACCAACGAAAAAAAGGAAAAAAGAAACACAAATAACATAACAGAAAAACCCAGACTGTGACATTCACTAAATATCATGTCAGTGGGTTTTCTCCGGGTTCTCTGGTTTCCTCCCACAGTCCAAAAACATGACTGTCAGGTTAATTGGCCTCTCCAAATTGTCCCTGAGTGTGTGTGTGCATGCTAGGCAACTTTTTCTTTTTCAACCGTAATAAATGTGATATTCAATTAACCTGTTGTGACTCAAATTTTGGGTGTCCGTCCCCCTCTGCTGCTGCTACTAAATCAGTGTGGAAAACCTGGAGCGCAGAGATATCTGAGGCTTATGTGTGTTTGTTTACTGTTTAAAAAAACAAACAAAAAACTTTGGGGTTGTGGCTTATTGTCCGGTGTGGCTCATAGTTTGGAAAATATGGACTATAATCCTTCATGGATTATGTTCTGTGAAAAACCCAGATTGGGTTATTTGATTGTGCTTTCTGGAAAACAATATAATTTTACATTTAGGCACTCCTGCAATCGTCACATTTTTCTGTTACAAACTGACTCCGGCCCCACAACAGAGAAGTAAAAACATTATGTGCAGAAAAAAGTTTGGGGACCACTGGAATGAGAAATTGAGAAATTGATTATCTGAAAAACAAATAAATAAAAAATTGGGTTAATGAAAAAGATACATTATTTATTTAACTTTTTTATTTCACTCATTTTGTTCATTTTTTGATTTATTTTTACTCATTTTTTATTTATTTCACCGATTTATTTATTTATTTAATGTTGGCTGAAATGGCTCTCCATAGGAGCCAAATTCCTACCGCAGTTGATTAGCATGGCAAGATTTCAGCTGTTCTTCGTTAACATGACATAAATAGGTTATAGTAATTTTCATTCAGTCAGGACTTTACGCTGACTCTAACCACATGCATCACAGTTAGATTATTGTAAGGTATTGATTAATGCCTGGTTTTAAAATTAGTTAACTGGACTTGTAGCCATTATTTTGTGCCCATGTGGCTGGACACTACATGGCACGAGAAACCCGATTGAACCGTTATATCTAGAATTTCTGTCGACTAAAGTGTCTCAGGTTTTGAAAATGGGCCGAAAATGGGCCGACAACTCGTGTAGTGTGCGTGTAAGGGCCCAGCTTAACGTCAGCTGGTACACAGCAAATTCAAAAGTGTTAAATCTTTTGGTGTTAGTAGACTTCATCCAAAAGCAGAGTTAATTTTACTCTAATAGAGTCACATTCTGTTTATGTAAGTCTGGGGTGTAAATTATTAGTAGTTAAAATCCAGAGTTAAAACAAAGTGTTTCCGTATCAAATCTATAGGTGTTAAAATAGAATCAATAACTCTTTACTTCTGAACTCCATCAGCGGCTCTAACACTGAAGGAGTTAATTCACTGACTCCACCCAGAATCACAGATTCCCACCGAATAGCGAAGCGACAGAAGCCAAGTCAATTCAGGACTATTTACTTTCCACATGTCTTGAGTTATTTACTGCGCTTGGTAAGTGTTTTTTTTTCTGAGATGGTTTATTACTATTATTTTGAGTTGAGCTCAACCTGTATTACAGACGTCATGTTCGCCACATGGCTCGGTGTTAGCATATTTAGCTTAGCATGTTTAGCTTAGCATGTTTAGCTTAGCATGCCGAATGTTAGCAGAGTATAAGTGTTGGAAAAAATTGAGCCGGTGAACATTTAATCAAATTATTGGCTAACTTGAACAGATCCGTAAAAATCTGCAGTATGTTTTTTCATGATGTTGAATGTTTACATGCATATTGGTCAGATTTATCAATTTTTCAAATCAATCTTTTTCTTTTGAAAAAATGTAAAAGGCTTTTTCACGTTGAGAGCATTATTCCCGCTGTTGTATCTTCTTATATACATTTTGCTGCATGTTTTAATCCTTTTTTTGCCTTTTGGTATATATTAGAACCAGTTTGGTTGAAACTGAATCTCCAGTCGTCAGCCTAACCTCCTCCTGATCCTCCATGGATTCTTTGAAGTTTCAAGCTCCAAAAATGGTTATGTAAGTGTTAATAACTCTGAAACTCTAAATTTCTGTAATTAGGGCTTGTTGGTAGAGTTGTAGTAAAATTTATTCCTTCGTTCTATTCCTCATTGTTATGTTTTTTGTTTGTTATGATCCAGAGACCAACACTGGCTGTCCTACTCAGACTGAAGACTGTCTAATGCAGTAGAGGAGCATGTTGGTGTCTCCGGCCAAACATCAGGAACAGCCCAACAACCTGAAGACCATGTGTTAGTGAGTGGACATCTCTCTAGTGAGTGGACATCTCTCTAATGAGTGGACATCTCTCTAATGAGTGGACATCTCTCTAGTGAGTGGACATCTCTCTAATGAGTGGACATCTCTCTAGTGAGTGGACATCTCTCTAGTGAGTGGACATCTCTCTAATGAGTGGACATCTCTCTAGTGAGTGGACATCTCTCTAATGAGTGGACATCTCTCTAATGAGTGGACATCTCTCTAGTGAGTGGACATCTCTCTAATGAGTGGACATCTCTCTAGTGAGTGGACATCTCTCTAGTGAGTGGACATCTCTCTAATGAGTGGACATCTCTCTAATGAGTGGACATCTCTCTAGTGAGTGGACATCTCTCTAATGAGTGGACATCTCTCTAGTGAGTGGACATCTCTCTAGTGAGTGGACATCTCTCTAATGAGTGGACATCTCTCTAGTGAGTGGACATCTCTCTAATGAGTGGACATCTCTCTAGTGAGTGGACATCTCTCTAGTGAGTGGACATCTCTCTGGTGGAGTGGACATATCTCTGGTGGAGTGGACATATCTCTGGTGGAGTGGACATCTCTCTAGTGAGTGGACATCTCTCTGGTGAGTGGACATCTCTCTGGTGAGTGGACATCTCTCTAATGAGTGGACATCTCTCTAATGAGTGGACATCTCTCTAGTGAGTGGACATCTCTCTGGTGGAGTGGACATATCTCTGGTGGAGTGGACATCTCTCTAGTGAGTGGACATCTCTCTGGTGAGTGGACATCTCACTAGTGAGTGGACATCTCTCTAATGAGTGGACATCTCTCTAATGAGTGGACATCTCTCTAGTGAGTGGACATCTCTCTGGTGGAGTGGACATCTCTCTGGTGAGTGGACATCTCTCTAATGAGTGGACATCTCTCTAATGAGTGGACATCTCTCTAGTGAGTGGACATCTCTCTGGTGGAGTGGACATCTCTCTGGTGAGTGGACATCTCTCTAATGAGTGGACATCTCTCTAATGAGTGGACATCTCTCTAATGAGTGGACATCTCTCTAGTGAGTGGACATCTCTCTGGTGGAGTGGACATCTCTCTGGTGGAGTGGACATCTCTCTGGTGAGTGGACATCTCTCTAATGAGTGGACATCTCTCTAATGAGTGGACATCTCTCTAGTGAGTGGACATCTCTCTGGTGGAGTGGACATCTCTCTGGTGGAGTGGACATCTCTCTAGTGAGTGGACATCTCTCTGGTGGAGTGCAGAGAGGAACTGACTCTTATCAACAGAAACAGAAACTGGATAAGAAATGATGGATCTGAATATCAGGTTGGTCTGTTATGTAATGTAATATCCAGTAATCTACCTGTTAAAAGACAATGTTCTCTATCATATTACATGAACTGCTTGCTTTACTTTCTCCACCTTGTACTTTGAACAATTTCATGGATATGGTATTGAAGAAAAATTTATTAAGCATACTGCATTTTGTATTGTACAGCTAATATGTTAGACCCTTTGATAACAATATGTGAATATTAAATGAAAGTGACATGTGAAACATGCACATTATTCCACGTTGTAATATGTTTTGTAATTATGGTGCATATTTTGAAATAAATGCATTTGAGAAAATCATTGCCTCTTTATTAAATGTTTATTTTCCAAAGAATTTTTAAAAATTCAAACAATAAAATACCTATTTAATATTAATTACAAATAACTCTTATGAAGTTAAAAAATTACTCTGTGAGAGTTAATTTTGAGATCTAACACTGAATTAGTGTTAGCAAGTGTTAAATTATTACCTCCAGCAGATTTGACATCTGACACTTTATAAGAGTTAAGGTACCAACTCTCCAAAAACAGTTAATTTAACACTTTCTGGTGTGGACCCATATAGACACTTTTAAAGTGTTGAAATCAAATCTGACAGTGTTAATCTGGGCCTGCTGGATTTGCTGTGTAGCCACGGGTTCTCAGACAACAAGGAGGGAGACAGTAACACAGCACCAAGGGAGGACAATTCGATTAGTTTTCTTTTATTCCCTAACGGAATAAAATACTCTGTTTTCTATTAGTAAAAAAATTACAATAAAAGTATTAAAATGTTCTAAACAGAGTAAACTAAAATTGTCCAAGAGAGCCAACATCCACAAAGTCCTGTTTAGGATGGCAAAACCTGCGCTCCATCCAGTCTGTAGTCGCAGCCCTAGCGCCACCGTCTCCTGCGGTCATTCCAGCTCACTCTAGATGCTAGTTCGGGGTCGCAGTGACGAACCTTCCTGGGTTCCTCTTTTTCTTCTCTTTTCAACGCAAAGTCCTCTACCTTTTAAAATCCACTGCAAGCGTCTTGAAGGTTCCAGGTACGCTGCCTATGGGCACGCCCACCCCGCACAGGTGACTGGCATCAGCTGTTAGTTCTCGGAGTCCACAGTGAATAAAAAAACAAAACATGCAGCGAAAACACTCAACAATAAAAACCACACATAAAAAAATAAAAAAAAATTTCCACTGTGTGACATGCGCTGGACATTAGACTAAGGAAATGAGGAAGGGAGGGTCAGTGAACAAAGGCTCACAGGAGCTGAGCCTTTGTTCATTTAGTGTCATCAACAGAAAGAATAAAAGGCAGGAACAGACGATAAAGCCGATAATTAAAATGGGGTAGATAGGTTTAATTTATCGTGCGATTATTTGATTCATCGTTTATTGCGACAGGCCTACGTGTGTGTCTGTCTTCCAGCTTGAGAAACCCACAGAATACGTCAGACATTCCTTCAGAAAATAGCTTGTGGTGCGCTATTCGGTGTTAAACAACACACTTATAGCTAGGCGAGAGGAGCTTAGCTCTGCCCCGCACACTAAAGCATTTGTGTGTGTGTGTGTGTGTGTCCCTGCATAAGAGCGGGTAGATACCTCTGAAGGTTGAAAGATCTAAGATTCTGCAGACCGTTTTTGGTGTTCGAGTCAAGGTTCGGTGGGAACATGAATGGAATGAGATAAAGAAGTCTCATCCGGGGGTGATCAGATTCCTGAGAATATTTGCTCCCCCAGAATATTTATCCCCTCAAAAGCTCTGTAAGGTGGCCGAACTTGTGCTCTCAAGCTGAGGTACCCAGCAGGGCCATTGTGTGGATTTCACATCTCTCTACCCGTACGTACACGTTGCATTTGCATATCCACTAGGCCACCCGACGATCATTACAAAGATTTTGCAAAGATTTTGATGATCCCAACAACTACTTTACGTTCATCAGAGCCACTGTTTGTCCCCCACAGGGTCTGTTTTTTCTTGTTCTGCCCTACAAGACATGTCTGAGGAATCTAGATTTCACTCTTTGTCGCAATTGTGCAAAAATTAACCAACTGATTCCTGCACCCATGAGGACGAGGAGCGGGCTCTGATAGGTGTTTGGGTGAGTTTGGAGTTTCAAAAAGCATTGCAGTGTGGGTATCGTATTGGAAAAATCACTGAGGTCTGGCATTTTGAGAGAAGCAGTAACACGATCTTCAAAGGATACATTCAGACCTTTCTGAAGGAGAACCAGAAAGCCAGCGGCTATCCGTGTGAAGTGATGGATCAGGAGAGCAAGGTGAAATATGTGAGAGATTATGAATACAATCAAGGCATCCGGTTGGATGTGAACAAAATTGAGGTGAATCCAGTCAACAGACAGGTAGCTAAACTATGTCTTAATAGCTTCTGGGGCAATTTTGCACAAAGAAATGATTCATCTCAGACCACACTTGTGAGTGATCCTGATGGGATGTGGAAAATCATATTTTGCATTAAAAATGTTGCAAAAATATTTATCGTGTCATGAATGCTGTATCTGACAATATTATATGGATTTTTACTTCTTTGCAACCATTTTATGGTGAATTGCAAAAACTGAATAAAAATATTAAATTTGTGGAAGGACTGCCTGATTCTTTTGAGGATGAAGATTTGTTTCCACCTAATCAAAGTCACCTGGTCATTTTGCACGATGGAAAGCGAAGCTGGAAACGCCAGGCTGATTAAGTTGTTAACATTTTGGCTCTGCACAAGTTTGGAAGGTAACCTAGAGCGATTTGTAAACAACTGCAAATGTTTAGAAATAACAAGACATGCTTGGTTCTGCTAAAGCACGGTGATTTTGTCATGATACGGGATTGTTTCAGTAACAGCATGACGGCCATTTTGCATGAAGTGGATGAAATACAATATTTAACTTAATAAGACTGATTGCAATTTTCTGGCCGATCACTGATCTTTAAAAAGCCTGACCTGCTAATTCTGATTTTGGCCAATGAGGTTAAAATGTGGCCAATTTAAGCATAAAAACATAGATTATTTGGTAGATGTTTATTACACTCGATTATTGTTCAGTGTTTATTATGTAGGTCTTGTGTCTGTAGACAAAATGTGTTTAGTAGAAGCGTGGGAAAGCAGTTTAATTTTATAATAAATAGTGATAATTAAGAAGTCTCCTCGTCTTACTTTCTCTCGGATCTCCAGAGCTCGTTTACAAAGTGACTCCATTCTTTGTATTCTCCTATACCATAAAGCACAGCCAGGTTGTTCAGTGTAGCTGCTACCTGCAGAAACCAACAAGAAAATTTATAATTAAAGTCATAATAATACTAGAATAAAATCACAACATTACAAGAGAAAAAACTCAGCATTACCAGGGAATTATGTAATAAAACTAGAATTAAAAAGTTGCAATTCTGGAAAAGTCACAATAGCACGAGGCAATAGTCATAATAATACGAGAATAATGTTATAAATATAGAATAAAGTCACAATAAAACAAGAGTATAAAGTCGTAATTATACTACAAGTTTACAGTTGTAATTTAAAAACAAAGTTGCAGTATTAGGGACACAGTATGAGTGAATAATCATGAGAATAAAGTTGTAATTATTTACTGATTAATTAAAGATGATTTCTTACAGCTGGATCATCCATGCCAAGGGTTTTCTCTCTGATCGCCAACGCATCGTTCAGCAGGTTTGTTGCCTCTTTATATTTATTCTGATCTCTCTGATTTAAACAAGAATCAGTCAACAAAACAGTGAAATTTTAACATGAAATAAATAATTCACCAAAACTTTATTTTTCGTTACCTCGTTTAATCCAAACTGAACCATAATATCTATATTTTTCTGTTTTTACTCATTATTCTTTGTTTTTTATTGGATTTTGTGATATTTCTAAGTAAATTAGATTAATATCTCTTACTTTTAAGAATGTCAAGAGGTGGATAGAGTATATAATAACTATACTGAAATCAGACAAGCAATTTTCAACCACTCCACCAGATGGTGGATGATTAACACAAACCAAACAGTTTGCTGATGTCATGTAATACCTTAACAAAATGTAAGCTACTGTTGCCTTTTACTCTCTGCATTCAGCTTCTTTTATCCACTTGTCATATTTGCTTTGTAATAATGTCTTTTTAGTTTATCAGACTTTTTGTTTCTTTGCATTTCTCACAGGCTATGTTTGCACCTGTTTTCATTGATTTACATTTCTTCAGACTTCAGACTCCCTCATCCAACTAGGAGGTGGAGTGAAGTTTAACTCCTTAATATGGTGGATGCATCTGATCTCCTGTCGCCCTTGACCTCCAACTCACTGGATCCTGTTTGTGGGTGAAATTATCTTTAACAGACTGAGGAAAAACTGTACAAAAACCAGAGAGAACATAAATTCTTTGTCAATATTTATTTGAAGCTTTACAGCATTTGGAGTCTCTGCTCACTGAACACAGTCAGGAGAAAGAGCCTCCAGCAAAACACAGCAAACTGTTTATAGGAAAGGTTTCATTTAATTTACACAGTTTAACAATCTACTTGGCTACAAAACACACTGCAAGCCTATGCATTTTATTTCATGAAGCAAATTAAACATTATGGATGTCATAAGAATGAATAAAGAAAATATTCTACGACTTTATAATAATCCAGAGTTCAGAGAAACAGCTTCAAAAGACTTTCCCATGATCACAAGCTTTAAACATAACACTGTTATGCATTGATCCACTCATAATCATAGTAACCATAAAATGTTCCATCCCATCTGCAGGCTAAGACAGACATGTAGCCGACATGTTTGTTGCTACCTGTACTTGGTCTGCCAGTCACCAGAACCTCATTATTCACACAGAGTTTGTTTGTCCTTTACAAAGCTGTTGAAATACTAATTATATGCGTCCATGAATTTCAGCCAGTGAAGCTTGTTTACTGCATATGCACTGTCTGTGTTGATTGGTAGTTAACGTTTTCGTAGTAGGAGATCAAAGGCAGCTTGTCTACATCGGCCGACGGCGGCCATTTTGTTCATGTCTCTCTCTCTTGTATTTTGGTCAAGAGTGTCCACATGTTTTCTTGTTGTTGGTCTTGAAGCCGTGGGTCCACTAAGTATTGTACATGCACTTCCCTACTAAGATGGCGGATCACTTCAGGTTCAGACTTGATGGAACTGGATGTATTGGATGGTTTATCATGGCAGTGAAGACATACACCACCTACAGGCAGGTCACAGTATTACAAGCCAGGATCAACGGTGTCACATTAGTCACAATTCAAAACTCCAAATAAGACGAGGACACAAACTGGGTTCAGGGCCTGAATGGAATTGGCCACCTAACCTTTGACCCCAAATATCCTATCATATTCTATCCTTGCAAGGTTGATGAAGAGCAGATTTTGATGAAGTGGGTTTTCTGTTGTATTTTGTTGAATGTTTTACTTTGTGTTTCCTTCTTTTATAAGTTTTACTTAAGTAGGTTTAGTCCAGATACAAATTTCTGAATGTTGAACTTCCTTCCTGCTGCAGGAGCACAGAGACGTTTCATCATAGATACAGACGGATAGATTTCCAGGAGTCTGAAACGTGTCTCTGCTCCTTCCTGTGGATGTGAAATGAAGATCCTTTTCTCCTGGTTCCTTCAGGCTGCAGTCTCCTACTCTAAGCTGCCTTCAGCTCTGGATCCTTCATCATGATGGTTGTTTTCTGGTCCAGACTTCTGGTTTCTCCTGGCCTGGAAACAGAGGATGGTTCAGCTTCAATGCAAGAACTTTCCCAACTGAACACATCATGCATGATACAATCAGTACCTTAAAGTAGAGGACCAGGACTGATCCCGGCAAACCCAGCAGGACGACAACCAGTCTGATGATCAAAGCAGTGAGATAGTCTGAAACCGAACCAAACAGATTCAGGATCAGCTTTCATCAGACGAGTCAAACTAGAAATTTACAATAATCATATAAACCCTTGTTTTCATGCTGCCAGTAGATCTGATCATGAACATTAATATCATCAATCCTCCTCTCTGACCTCATGAATGAGGCAGACAGCTGCTGGTTCACCTGAAGCAGAACTTCTCCTGATGGACTCCATGAGTTTACCTGAGACAGTGAGGTTGAGAGTCTGGCTCACAGAGGAGAAGTTATGGGCGAAAACGTAGACGTGGTAAAGGCAGCGGTAGGTTCCTTGGTGGGCGTGGCCAGCAGCAGCGAACAGGAAGAGGGCGGAGTGATTAACAGCTGGCAGGGTGAGGTTCAGAGTGTAGTTAGAGGAGCTGAAGATGAGCTGGAAGGAGCCGCCTTCATACTGAGGCCTGATGGAGCACATGATGCTGAAACCTGAGCCAATGAGGAGCTCAGACCCCTGCTTTCTGGCTGTGGAGACCCCGTCAGTGGAGGAAGAGAGGAAGATGAGCGGCTCAACCAGCAGATCTGGGAATGCAGAGGAAACACAGAGACAACTGGATCTAATCTGAGGTCGAAAACAAGACGGCATGAGAACGAGACAGGAGCTCATCAGACTGGTTACCATGGTTACTAACATGTTTATACTTGGTAACTAGCAACTTTATGACAGATCTTTAGTCTGTCAGTAATATTTAAACCATTTTAGTTTCCCTCTCCTCCAGGTTTCAGGTTCTTAGTTAAAGGTGACGGTTTCTCTGCAGACATCTGGAACCTGATGAAGAAACATTTAAAACACATAAATATGAGAGTTTAGAGTTACCTGAGCAGATTAACTCATGGCTCCAAACACTGTTTACTTCACCAGGTAAACAGTTCTTTACTGCAGATCCTGACTGCAAACAGTGAAAAATGATATTCCAAACTGGTCTCTCTGAAGGTTCCTCTGAATTTCTTGCTGAAACAGCAGAACCACAGTTCAGTTCAGCACAAACTACAGCAGCATCAGCTGAGTTTATGTTCCAGTAAACATCTCCAATAACCATTCGTCTCCAGTCATCTTGATGTTTCATCTCCAGTCTCCCGGCACATCGACTGGTCTCTCCCACCAACCTGATGTCTGGACCTGAGCAGAGACAGAGAGTTAATTAATGCAGGAAGTGAAGCAGTGAACAGCAGCAGGTCTGCAGATCCTCCTCTACCTGAACAGGTGAGTCCAACAGCTTGACCAGGTGAGCAGCTGTTTCTAACTGAACTATTCCTGCTGCTGCAGGTCAGCAGATCAGACTCACTGCCTTCACACAGGAACTCTCTGCTCCCCACTGGAGCCTCTGCTTCTCCATAGAGCGCCCCCTGGAGGACTGAAGGAGACCCACAGCCAAACTCCCTGCAGACCACCTCTGCATCCTGCAGGTCAAAGTCTTTTTCACACACTGAGGACCACGACCGGTCGGTCTTCACCTCCAGTCTGCCTGAGCACCGGTTGGTCCCTTGAACCAGCCTGACTGAGTCTGAGGATGCAGAAAGAAAAAAGGTTTAAAATCCTTCAGAACTTTATTTTTCTAAACACACATGGAAACATCTCTGGATTTGATGAAAATACAATGGAAATGTAAATAAACACAAACTAGAAAAGATCCGAGCATCACAGGTGAAGTGAAATCCACTGTACCTGGAATGTTATCATTCATTTTTATTTCTGCTGAATTTATCATATATTTGCAACATAAACATGTTCAGAAACTCACAAAAGCTCAAACAAACTTTGTTCCTCGGGAAATTGTTAATATTTCAGTGAAATTGAAAATAAAATTGCAAATATGCTCAACAGCGCCCCCTAATTCAGTCATGCCAACAACCATAACAAACAAAATGTTTTCCTGCTATTTGCACTAAAACAGGAAGTCCACCATTTTGGATCAAAGTTAATTTTCTGTAGATTTTCAGGTTTTGAAAATGTCTGATTTCCTTAACTCCTCCTAGGATTTTGATGCTTTGACTTCCAAGCCGAAGAGATTAAAAGTTATTAAAATAATGAGTTTTTGTTCATCTATTTGGGCTAAACTGAGAACTTTATCGGGATATTTAAGTTATTTTAGTTTCCCTCTCCTCCAGGTTTCAGGTTCTTAGTTAAAGGTGACAGTTTCTCTGCAGACATCTGGAACCTGATGAAGAAACATTTTAAAACACATAAATATGAGAGTTCAGAGTTACCTGAACAGATTAACTCATGGCTCTGATCACTGTTTATATTATTAGGTAAACAGTTCTTTAATGAAGATCCTGACTCCAAACAGTGAGACCAGATAAACCAAACTGGTCTCCCTGAAGCTTCCTTTGATTTTCTTGCTGAAACAACAGAACCACAGTCCAGTTCAGCACAAACTACAGCAGCTGAGTTCATGTCCCAGTTATGACCCCAAACATCCAGGTCTCCAGGTCTCCAGTCTTCTAGATGTTTCATCTCCAGTCTCCCGGCACATCGGCTGGTCTCTCCCACCAACCTGATGGGTGCTTGATGTGAGCAGAGAGAGAGTTCATTAATGCAGGAAGTGAAGCATTGAACAGCAGCAGGTCTGCAGATCCTCCTCTACCTGAACAGGTGAGTCCAACAGCTTGACCAGGTGAGCAGCTGTTTCTAACTGAACTCTTCCTGCTGCTGCAGGTCAGCAGATCAGACTCACTGCCTTCACACAGGAACTCTCTGCTCCCCACTGGAGCCTCTGCTTCTCCATAGAGCGCCCCCTGGAGGACTGAAGGAGACCCACAGCCAATCTCCCTGCAGACCACCTCTGCATCCTGCAGGTCAAAGTCTTTTTCACACACTGAGGACCACGACTGGTTGGTCTTCACCTCCAGTCTGCCTGAGCACCGGTTGGTCCCTTGAACCAGCCTGACTGAGTCTGTGGATGCAGAAAGAAAAAAGTTTCTTCAACATTTTCACTGAATTTGGTCCCAGTTTGTTCAGCAAAGCTAAATCACTGCAGACTCTTGAGTGGAGGAACAAACCACAGAGGAGCTGGGCAGAGTTTTATTATTAAATCTAGTGTTTAATGTTCTTATCGTCTCCTTGTACTGCAGGTCCTGGAGATCAGTAGAAAAAGATGAAAAGAGAAAATTACACTACAGCAGCACATAGATCCTACGAATTGTCAGTTATTCATTAATATTTCCCCCTTTTCTTGTCTTCTGCTGATTGGCTGCTGAACCAGTTGATAAAAACAAACATGAGGACAGATTTAATCACAGAATAATAGAAAACTATCTTCATTTTTTACACTCTAAACTTATTTTGTGGAGGAAGTTCAATCTTTGATCAGCCTCTTGACTGTCAGCTTCTTCTCAGTGACATCCTGGTTTTTATAACCCTGAATCTGCTCCACTGGTTCCTTTAATCTAAACAAAGTTCATTAAATCACTAACCTGGTAAAAACCAGCCCCTCTGTTCTACACTTTGCTTCATCCAGAGAGTCTGGACTGTGTTGAGGTTTAAATTTTACCCAGTTGCTAACGTTTGTTCATGACATGCAATGCACCAGATCCACACTATGAAGTTTACTGCAAGTTTCCTGGGCTGCAAACATGATATGGAAATAATCTATTATCAAGCACTGTTAGATAAAGTCACTCCATCAGGTTTATTCGCATATTGTGCACAACACAGAGAGAATATAAGACGATCAATAGTGAAACATTTCTGATTGAAAACTCTCCCAGGCAGAGACAACATGAGTTTTATACCAAGGCTGAGGGAGAGACGGTCTGGTTCTCATGCAGCTGCAGGAAAACATCTCCCAACCTTTTGCATGAAACCCAAATAGCTTCACTTGGTGAGAGTTTAGCAGCATTTAGAATGAAGACAATATAACCAGCAGATTTTACCTTACAGTCATTTGTCCACCACAAAACAGAGAAGAGCCGAATGAGGCGGCTGTTAATGTTAATTCAGTATTTGGACGTGTGGCCAACATGGACTGAACTTCCTCTGCTGCCATTGATAAAACTACAGACTTTGATTCTAAAATAACACAGAAAATCAAGGTCATTGTTCAAACTTCTCCTTCTGTTTGCTGATCGGTCCAGTAGAAAATCTACCAGAGGGAATCCAGGTGAAGGGGAAGAAGCCCAGACTGAGCTGGAAGTGAGAATCTTTTATAGTGGAGTTGGAAGCAGAACAGGAAGGAAATGGCCAGGATATGAAATCACCTGAACAGATGATCTGTACATTGTAGCTCCTATCTCTTTGTATCGACACCACAGATCCACAGTGGATCTGTCTGCAAGCTACAGCTGCTGATGTAAGGTTCCCGTTCCGGTTCCAACTCCAATAATTCACTGGTTCCCAGTATCCCAGATTCTTCTTCTCCAGTCGGCCACCACAGCGACTCCTTCCTGCTGCCAGTCTGACTTCATCAGACAGAGCTGGAAGAAACAACATTTACATGTTGGGTTACAACAAGCAGAGACAGATTGATTTAGGATGTGTTGACAGGATCCTGTTGATGGTGTTTATTTGATCTTCTCTGAGAGGCAGAACTATCAGGGATGGTTCTGATCAAAGCATCTTAATTCAGGAATGGCCTAGTTAAAGCCCAGACCTAAATGTTATTTATGCTCTGTAGTAAAACCTGAAATGTTTTTATTATTCACCTTTTCTATCCTTTTATATTTATGTCTTTACTGAGACCAACCAAAGTCAAATTCATTGTTTTTGTGTAAAAGTTGTCAAATCCAGCTGGTTCTGGTTCTACATCTGGTTCTAATTCCGGTTCTGGTTGTGGTCGTGCTTCTATTTCTGATTCTGATTCTAATTCCAGTTCTGATTAAGGTTCTGGTTCTGATTGTGGTTCTGGTTCTGGTTCTGATTCTGGTTCCAGTTCTTGCTCTGGTACTGATTCTGGTTCTGATTCTGGTTCTGGTTCTGATTCTCATTCTGGTTCTGATTCTCATTCTGGTTCTGATTCTCATTCTGGTTCTGATTCTGATTCTGATTCTGATTCTAGTTCTAATTCTTATTCTGATTCTGGTTCTGGTTCTGAGTGCAGAGAGATCATCATTATGGGCCTCATCAGCCTCAGATCTGGTTCCAGACATTAGCTTAGCATCTGTCTTCCTCCAGAATGAGTCTGACCCCCAGCAGTAGGAACTGGACCCATCTGGGCCGATCACTAAGAGAATCTACCAGAACCAGAAACACTGAATGCAGCTGTCTAAAATCAAAGCTTAAATTCATGAACTCTCTGCTACCAAGTCACTAAACTGGTTCTGCTGAACTTCAGATCTCTGTCAGCAAGAGGACTTTTAGTTACTGACTCCATCACTGAGCAGAATGTTGATGTTCCTGACAGAAACATGGCTGAATATCAATAATGACTCATCTGAACTAATTGAATCAGTGATTCAATTCAATAGATTCAATAAATTACAATTTTTAAGTGACACTCTGGAGTTGCCCACGGCGAGAGGCGCCGGGCAGGAGTGGACATACTTGTTGCCCCCCATCTTGGCGCCTGCACGTTGGGGTTTACCCCGGTGAACGAGAGGGTCGCCTCCCTCCGCCTACGGGTGGGGGGACGGGTTCTGACTGTTGTCTGTGCTTACGGGCCGAACAACAGTTCAGATTACCCACCCTTCTTGGAGTCCTTAGAGGGGGTACTGGAGATGCCCCTCCTGGGGACTCCCTTGTTCTGCTGGGGGACTTCAACGCTCACGTGGGCAATGACAGTGAGACCTGGAGGGGCCTGGTTGGGAGGAACGGCCCCCCTGATCTGAACTCGAGTGGTGTTCTGTTGTTGGACTTCTGTGCTCGTCACGGTTTGTCCATCACAAACACCATGTTCAGGCATAAGGGTGTCCATACGTGCACTTGGCACCAGGACACCCTAGGCCGCAGTTCGATGATCGATTTTGTCGTCGTTTCATCGGATCTGCGGCCGTATGTCTTGGACACTCGGGTGAAGAGAGGGGCGGAGCTGTCCACTGACCACTACCTGGTGGTGAGTTGGCTCCGGTGGTGGGGGAGGAAGCCGGTCAGACCTGGCAGGCCAAACGTGTAGTGAGGGCCTGCTGGGAACGTCTGGCGGAGTCCCCTGTGAGACGGAGCTTCAACTCCCACCTCCGGCAGAACTTCGAACACGTTCCAGGGGAGGTGGGGGACATTGAGTCTGAGTGGACCATGTTCCATGCCTCCATTGCCAAAGCGGCTTATCGGACCTGTGGCCGCAAGGTCGTTGGTGCCTGTCGCGGCGGCAACCCTCGAACCCGTTGGTGGACACCTTTGGTGAAGGATGCAGTGCAGCACCAACACTGTTTATAGTGGGGATGGTGTGCTGCTGACCTCAACTCGAGAGGTTGTGGGTCGGTGGGCGGAATACTTCGAAGACCTCCTCAATCCCACCAACATGCCTTCTGTTGAGGAAGCTGAGCCTGTGGACTCCGGGTTGGGCTCTCCAATCTCTGGGGACGAGGTCGCCGAGGTGGTCAAAAAACTCCTCGGTGGCCTCAGGGCCCCGGGGGTGGATGAGATCCGCCCGGAGTTCCTTAAGGCTCTGGATGTTGTAGGGTTGTGTTGGCTCACGCAACTCTGCAGTATCGCATGGACATTGGGGGCAGTTCCTCTGGATTGGCAGACCGGGGTGGTGGTCCCCCTATTTAAAAAGGGGGACCGGAGGGTGTGCTCCAATTACAAGGGGTCACACTCTTAAGCCTCCCTGGAAAGGTCTATTCATGGGTCCTGGAGAGGAGGGTCCGTCGGATAGTCGAACCTCGGATTGAGGAAAAGCAGTGTGGTTTTCGTCCTGGTTGTGGAACACTGGACCAGCTCTACACCCTCAGCAGGGTCCTGGAGGGTGCAGGGGAGTTCGCCCAACCAGTCTACATGTGTTTTGTGGAGTTGGAGAAGGCGTTTGACCATGTCCCTTGAGGGGCCTTGTGGGAGGTTGTCCGGGAGTATGGGGTACCGGGCCCTTTGATATGGGCTGTCAGGTCTCTGTATGACCGGTGTCAGAGTCTGGTCCGCATTGCCGGCAATAAATCGGGCTCGTTTCTGGTGACAGTTGGACTCCGCCAAGGCTGCCCTTTGTCACCGATTCTGTTCATTACTTTCATGGACAGAATTTTTAGGCACATCCTTGTTGACGAGCCTGAAGACGGAGGAGATTAAAAGCTGATATTCTTGATCATTTTGGTTTAATTCAGCTTTTGACCCAGCAACACACAATCAAGGTCACATTATGGTTCTGGTCATCAGTAAGGTGTGAATATGTCCAACGTCTCTGTAACTGACGTCTCCCTGTCTGATTATTTTACTGTTATCTTTGAAACCACAATAACCATCGACTCATTAAGCCAAACAGCTTCTGTCATAAAATCTTCTTCTCCTGAAACACAGCAGAAACTTTAATCAGTTATATTTCCCCACTTTGCCTTCATGCTGCAACCTGTAGATGAGCTGCTAGAAAACTTCCACCCTAACATCTCAGGTATCAATGATTTAATTGCTCCCACTAAAGTGAAGGTTGTGTTTGGTAGGAACTAAATATGTGCCAACAGTTGGATCTGCAAGACAACTCTGTGGTAGAACCGAACGTAAATGGAGTAAAACTTAACTTCACGTTTATCATGAAATCTATAAAGACGGAACTAAAACATTCAAGGGAAAAGCTCTTTGCATGAACCATAAATATGATTGAGTTTTATTTGCCACAGTTGACAGACTCACAAACCAGCTGAACTGCAATCAAACACGACCTGCACATTTCTTTAGAGGAAATTAAAAACTTAGAGGATTAATCTGCACATCCTCACTAAATCCAGTATCAATGCTGTACCTGGACATAACAAAAGAAGAATAAAAGACCAATTTCAAATATTCAACTATAAAAACTTTGAATGAATTATAACCAGATTCAGCTCCTCTTCCTGCTGTCTTGATATCAAACCCACAGCTTTTCTTCAGAAAGTCCTGCCTGTCATTTCATCTGATCTGATTCTAATAGTAACTCATGGCTCATCAGCCGTTTTCCCCCAGCAGTTTTAAACCACTGATATAAAACACAACCATCTGAACAAATCATTCCTGCAGAATTACAGGCTGATCTCCAACCTTTCATCAGCAAAATGATTGAAAAGCTGTTTCAACAATTTGCTGCAAAACAACCGAAACACTGAGTTTCTTTAAATCTGGACTAAAAACCCAGATAGTAAGATTTGCTTTGACTAAATGTACTGTTTACTGGTTTACTGTGTCTTTTAGGACTTTTTATTTTTGTGTTTTTCTGAAGTAAAGCACTTTGAACCACCTTGGTGCTTAAATGTGCTTCACAAATAAACCTGATCGATTGGCTGATTGATTCTAATCTGCAGCAGGCAGTTCCACATCCTGCCTGAGACTCTCCCACGTCAGACGGAGCTCAAACGTTTTCACCAACACAACCGGCGGTACCAGAAGCTGGTCCAGTGACCGTGGTGCTACTGGGCTTGGTTGGCCAGCAAACGGGCCTGACCAGAACCTCAGAGAGAACCAGTGGAGTCAAGAGGAAGATGAGAGAATCGATGCAGAAGGAGCCATTTTATGAGGCTCCACCTGTTTACTGCACAGACTCAGCGCTGGTGCAGAGTTTCTGCTGCTTCTCCTTATCAATCAACCAATCAGATTTATTTTATAGATCATTTCAGCAACAAGGCAGTTCAAACTGCTTCACAGTTTTTTAGTTTGTAACATTTAACATGTTTTTCAGCAGATCATTTTTAATTTGAACTCTAGTGAATATTAGTGTTTGATGAAAGTGGATCCTACCTGAGCTGCAGAGACACAGAAGCAGCATCAGAGCTGTTTGCTCCATGTTTCCTCTGATGTGGAGTGAAGCTTCGTCTCTTGATGTGATCAGGATGTGGCTCCAGACTCTGAACACTTCCTACTTTAAGCTGTTTTATCTGCTACTTCCTGAACGTCACAGTTCAGGTCTTTGGCTGCTTTCAGAGACAACGCCTCCTTCCTAGGAGCTCATCATGAAGATGGGTTCATACTGGGCCTACTGGGATTCAGAGGTTTCACCAGTCAGTCTCTGTTGTTCCTGTGTTTAGTTCAGTCCTGGTTCTGCTGGTGGCCGGAGTGGATCCAGGTGTGTCATCCACTGAAAGGGAACCTAATGTTGTTGGCAGCAGCAGCTCAGCTTCCCTCCAGGAAGAGTCACAGCTGGACAGAAATGAGCCCAGGTGTAGCTGCTATGAAGAGGAGAAACAGAGAGAGAACATGAACTTAATGTCAGCAATGACTGCAGACAAAGCAAGCAGGGTTTCCCCCAGTGTATTATAAGCCTGGCAGCCCACCAGGCTTTACTTGACCCTCCGCCAGGATGAACGATGCTTGTTTATGTTACTTGGATGATGATAATAATAATAAAGCAGTATTGCCAGCATCTCTGTTGCTCTGAGTGTTTCACTGGCAGAGCAGATGTATTCCTAAAAGATAAGTTTATACTTTATGCATTTAAAGCAGGAGAGCGGACCAATCACACAGCTCCTCTGCATGTTGCCTCGTGCTCTATTGTTTGATCTCTGAAGTTTCCTCAGCCTTATTTCAATCAAACTGGACACAGACTGACCTGTATTGTTATTTACATCAACCTCCTGAGAGGAATTATGATTCTTTGGAGAACTTTATGTTATCAAGGTAAGAGTTTAAAACCCACCACGTTAGTTCAGCTCTTGTAGTCGCGTTTTCAGAGATGCGCTGACTGGTGAAAATGATTCATATTTATGGACAAAAAGTTATATGCAGCGTTTACATTTAGGGTAGAAACGATTCCTCGAATGATTCGAGTCCCTCGATTATTAAAATTCCTGTTTTATTACTTTTTTCCAGCCGGGACTTTACTTGAGTTGCGCAACGTTTTCACTTCCGCCTCTGAGTTGTTGATGAAAGTTAAGTTGCATAACGTCCAATTTTCAAGTTGTTCTGTGGGGATTTTATTGATTAGTGATAATTCCCGGGTTTTCTTTGTTTTCAGGGACCAATAATCTTCCTTAAAGCGACTGGCGTGATGCCTGGAGTTCGGCAGCTTTTCTCCTCCTGCTGGTTCAGAGCGAACGGCGGGAAAAGCGCTGCGGGATTATTAATACAGGTAAGCGGACAGGCTGAGCAGTTGGTGCTTATAGTGTAAGTGTAGCTTTACAGACGAACCGCTCAATAAATTTCATATCACCTCGGTCTCAACAAACGGGAGGCGGAAATCATCCTGGCGGTTCATGGCTGGTCGATGAGTTTCTGAGTGAAGAGCGAAGGTTTCAAATCCTGTTGCTAACAAAAACAATGGCTGAGCAAGACCCACCTGTCAAGTCTCCCGTTTTGGCAGAGAAACTACCGTTTATTCTACCGTTTTCTTTAATCCCCTTTACCCCGCAATTTTTTAACCATTTTTCTGTAAATATCCCGTATTGCCTCACCCACATTATGTTCGTTCGTTGGTTCATCTGTTTCCCCCGAACTACCGTCTGTCTCCTGGTCTATTTCCTCCCTCAAATCCTCCATCTTACGTCAATTCGTTAAAGATGAATACATAAACTAAAAGATAAGTATAGACATTTCATATAAATGTATTTGTGAACTCGCCTCTTTATTGTTAACTTGAATATAATTTCTGATTTTTGTATAAATTTTCTTCAGGTCTATGTAGAAAGTGAGCTATTATTGTTTCAGGTTAATCTTCTAAACAACAAGAAAGTAACTGTTAGGGACGCTCAAACATAAGAAATTGGACTGATGTTGACATCCAATAGTAACACTGGTGTTATGCTAGATTTACCAATATTTTATTCTATCAATTGTTTATCCGATTTTTTGATTAATCGTAAGAATAATCAATAGATTACTAGATTACTAAAATATTAGTTTACAACAGCCCTATTTACATCTCAACATGTTGCCTCAGTGAAAAAAATGAGCAACATTGTGTTCGATGACAAACTAGTTGGCATCATTCCAGGGAATCTGTCTGGATTCTTCCCATCTCTCCACTGTTTTTACAGTTACACAACAATAACAATGCATAATTACCCTTTAATATTTTTACATTTCCTCTCTTTTAATACAAAAACACGGTGAACAGCCTCGGTGCCCTGAACACCGGGCTTAGCACATTTTCTGGGGAAAACCTTGAGCAAGGATGGAGAGTAGTAGGAGAAAGAAGCAGAGGGAGGAGAAGTGGTCAGTTTGTCCTCCAGGAGGATTCCTGGAACATCTTCAGATTATATATCAGGAACATTTTAATTGATTTTTTTCTTTCCATAAATCATTTTTTTTGTCTTCTTTTCAGATTTAGTCTTTGACCATCAGAGCAGAAAGGCTTCATAGAGGCAGAGAGAAATCTAAACATTAATCTGGATGTTCAGCCTCTGTGAGCTGTGTGAGCTGAGTGATGCTAATCTGGACTGAAGCGTCAGCAACATTATCAGCTTTATTGCAACATAACCAAGTTTCTCAGGGTAAATCTAAAGTTCAGACCTTCACCACAAAAAAGTTGTTTATTTTAAAGAGCTGTGATAATTTAGGCCCCTGAAACTAAAAACATATTTTATTTAGAATATTAAATTCTACCAGCTCCTTTATGTTGCTACAGAAACATGCATTCATATCAATAAACACAGAATGAAGAGACATGAAAATCTAAAATATTACCTAAAATTAGAGCCCAGTTGGGCCAAAGTTTGATAGTCGGGTCGGGATTCTGTGTTGTGTTCTTAATAAGTCAAATGTTTTTTGGCATAACTAATTGCTGCCTTGGACTAATTTCAATCTATATATTCATAGTTTTACTGAAAAAACAAAAACGTTTTTGCATGTTTAGCTTTAGCCATATTCATATAGGACAGGGGTTGGCAACTCCAGGCCTGGAGGGTCTCCTGCAACTTTTAGATGTGTCTCTACTTCAACACACCTGAGTCAAGTAATGAGGTCGTTAGCAGGACTCTGGAGAACTTTACTTCATTTAGGAGGTGATTCAGCTGTTGGATTGAAGCGTGTTGGACCAGGGAGACATGTAAGAGGTGCAGGACACTGGCCCTCGAGAACCAGGATTGCCCACCGCTGGTATAGGATCACAGTTTTCCTTTGCTTTGCCTGCCTAGATGTACTATTTCTATACTTTCATGGAGGCAGTGGGAAATCTAAACATTAATCTGGAGGTTCAGCCTCTGTGAGCTGCGTGAGCTGAGTGATGCTAATCTGGACTGAAGCACCAGCAACATTATTAGCTTTATTGCAACATAACCAAGTTTCTCAGGGTAAATCTAAAGTTCAGATCTTCACCACAAAAAAGTTGTTTATTTTAAAGAGCTGAGATAATTTAGGCCCCTGACACTAAAAACATATTTTATTTAGAATATTAAACTCTACCAGCTCCTTTATGTTGCTACAGCAACTTGCATTCATATTAGCTGAACCTCTGCAGCTCTGATCTAAAATTAGAGCCCAGTTGGGCCAAAGTTTGATAGTGGGGCGGGATTCTGTGGTGTGTTCTTAATAAGTCAAATGTTTTTTGGCATAACTAATTGCTCCCTTGGGCTAATTTCAATCTATATATCGATAGTTTTACTGAAAAAACAAAAACGTTTTTGCATGTTTAGCTTTGGCCATATTCATATAGGACAGGGGTTGGCATCTCCAGGCTTGGAGGGTCTCCTGCAACTTTTAGATGCGTCTCTACTTCAACACACCTGAGTCAAGTAATGAGGTCGTTAGCAGGACTCTGGAGAACTTAACTTCTTTTAGGAGGTGATTCAGCTGTTGGATTGAAGTGTGTTGGACCAGGGAGACATGTAAGAGGTGCAGGACACCGGGCCTCGAGAACCAGGATTGCCCACCTCTGGTATAGGATCACAGTTTTCCTTTGCTTTGTCTGCCTTGATGTACTATTTCTATACTTTTCTGTCATAATTGGCACAATCCTACTAATATGTATATGTATTAGTGGAGCTAATTTTTAGCTTAGTGCTAAAGCTAACTTAAAGGTAGAGAAACTATTCTTCATGAAGCTTGGCAATTCAGAGTTTAAAGTTTTAAAAAATACCATGTTAAATTTTATATTTTTGAAAGTTTTGTAATTGTGTTTTTGATCATTATTAATTTAAAATCAGTGTACAGTTTGATGTCCAGACCAGTTAATATGCAGATAATTTCAGTAAAGCTTTGAAAACTGTTGATTTATCCTGTTTAACACATTTTCCTTAGTTGTCTTCATGTAACTGAAGGATAGTATTGTAAAAAGGGTTATGCATGAAGTTAATTATTTCTTGTGAGAAAAGTAAACAGGGTTTATAACAAACAAAGGTAATATAAAGCATTTGTTTAACAAATAAATGAGATGCAATCTGGATCCTAACAGGAGCCTTCGGTCATGATTACTAAATCCTGTTTTCCTATTCTTCAGATCGCTCACATCACTGTTACAGCATTCCTGACACTTGGGACCGGTAACATATCATGGGGGCTCGTCCGGGATCAACACGCCACATGGAGTTGCATGTTACTGGAGCCTGAATTGACCCAGTGAGCAGCAGAGAGGCCAGGAACTGGTGAAAATGGTGAACCAGCACGGAAATCCAAGAGTCAAAGCAACACTTCAGGTATGTTTTTGATGAATTAATAACATTATAATATGATTTAAAGCTAAAAAAAAAACCAAACAGATTTTACATGATACTGACCCTTTAATGGAAAAGTTTTTACAAAGTTACATAATTTTTTAATTCACACTCACCAATTCAGTTTCCATAATGGAAACTTTTGAAACTTGCTTTAAGTCTCTAATGTGCACTAATGGATGGAGTCACAGAAACTCAACTGTTTCTTGAGCAGTAATTCACATGAATCTGAATTTGATCAGAAGCTTGTTTTGAATATGATTCTGGGTTTTTAACACATTTATATCCATTATTACCATTTACATTTAATTCAGGTGGGTGATGCATTTGGCATTGAAAGTTTCTTAATTATGCATCAAAGGTTGGAGGTTTATAGACAAACGGCTATTTGGCAGATTTGAGGGAAATTGCCAAGTTGTCTGGACAATATTATGATGGAGTTATGTGTATCATACCATAATCTAGACATTTGTCTGTCATTTTATTTCAGATTTAGTCTTTGACCATCAGAGCAGAAAGGCTTCATAGAGGCAGAGGGAAATCTAAACATTAATCTGGAGGTTCAGCCTCTGTGAGCTGCGTGAGCTGAGTGATGCTAAACTGGACTGAAACGTCAACAACATTATCAGCTTTATTGCAACATAACCAAGTTTCTCAGGGTAAATCTCAAGATCGGATCTCCACCACGAAAAAAGTTGTTTATTTTAAAGAGCTGTGATAATTTAGGCCCCTGAAACTGAAAACATATTTTATTTAGATTATTAAATTCTACCAGCTCCTTTATGTTGCTACAGAAACATGCATTCATATCAATAAACACAGAATGAAGAGACATGAAAATCTAAAATATTACCTAAAATTAGAGCCCAGTTGGGCCAAAGTTTGATAGTCGGGTCGGGATTCTGTGGTGTGTTCTTAATAAGTCAAATGTTTTTTTGCATAACTAATTGCTGCCTTGGACTAATTTCAATCTATATATTCATAGTTTTACTGAAAAAACAAAAACATTTTTGCATGTTTAGCTTTAGCCATATTCATATAGGACAGGGGTTGGCAACTCCAGGCCTGGAGGGTCTCCTGCAACTTTTAGATGTGTCTCTACTTCAACACACCTGAGTCAAGTAATGAGGTCGTTAGCAGGACTCTGGAGAACTTTACTTCATTTAGGAGGTGATTCAGCTGTTGGATTGAAGTGTGTTGGACCAGGGAGACATGTAAGAGGTGCAGGACACCGGCCCTCGAGAACCAGGATTGCCCACCGCTGGTATAGGATCACAGTTTTCCTTTGCTTTGCCTGCCTTGATGTACTATTTCTATACTTTCATGGAGGCAGTGGGAAATCTAAACATTAATCTGGAGGTTCAGCCTCTGTGAGCTGCGTGAGCTGAGTGATGCTAATCTGGACTGAAGCACCAGCAACATTATCAGCTTTATTGCAACATAACCAAGTTTCTCAGGGTAAATCTAAAGTTCAGATCTTCACCACAAAAAAGTTGTTTATTTTAAAGAGCTGAGATAATTTAGGCCCCTGACACTAAAAACATATTTTATTTAGAATATTAAATTCTACCAGCTCATTTATGTTGCTACAGCAACTTGCATTCATATTAGCTGAACCTCTGCAGCTCTGATCTAAAATTAGAGCCCAGTTGGGCCAAAGTGTGATAGTGGGTCGGGATTCTGTGGTGTGTTCTTAATAAGTCAAATGTTTTTTGGCATAACTAATTCCTCCCTTGGGCTAATTTCAATCTATATATCGATAGTTTTACTGAAAAAACAAAAACGTTTTTGCATGTTTAGCTTTAGCCATATTCGTATTTCAGATTTAGTCTTTGACCATTTAGTCTTCCCTACAGTCACATTTGACCTTTGACCCCCCATGTTGCAGTGACCATCTTTTGGAGACTCTTGGTGGGGAATCCTCTTGGTGTTGATTCACAGCAGCATTTGTGAGTCCAGTTTTTAAACATGCCATCAGTTTTTGTTGTGTTTGAATGATTTGTGTTATTCTTGTGTTGGCTGGTCCCACTGAGCGATTCGTCTGTTCAGGCTCTGTGTGCTGCAGCTCAGGCCTCGACTGTCTGTCAGGTGGCTGGACTGAGGAGCAGAAAACACAGAATCATCATCACAACATTCAGAACAATGCAAACACTCACTGCTGATGTAACCTGAGTTTCTGTTAAGTACCAATGAGCAGTCAGTATCTTACCATGGACAGCGGCCATGTTGACCTCAGTTTGGATAATCAGGGAGAAATTGTTGCATAAGAGTCTAAGGAAGCGCTTAACAGCCAGAGTTTGGAAATAACTTCAAGATCTCGTTACAATACACAAAAGTTGTTAAAACAAGAAAACTCATTATATCAAGAGGAGAAACTTGTTAAATGGGAAAACTTGTTATGTGTTAAAAACATCATTAAAACAAGAAATTTCATAAAACCAAGATTAAATTATCTTTAAAATAAGGAAGAACTCACTAAAATTTGTAATAACAAGATGAAAAAGTATTAAAATGAGAAAAGTCAGGCGATATAAAACGCAATAAAATGAGGAAACGTTTATATGAGACAAATAAAACCTTTAACTTCAGGATCTTGTTACAATACCCAAAAGTCGTTGAAACAAAAACACTCATTATGATGAGAGGAGAAACTTGTTTAATTGGAAAATGTTATGATTCATGTCCTGTCCATGCTGTGTTAAGCACTCATTCAGTTCACCTGCCACGCCTGATTGCTTACCTGTTCCACCTGGGCTCCGCCCTACTTAAACACCCCTCAGCCTCTGCTTCCTTGCCAGATTATCGACAGCCACGAGCCAGTAGAGATCCAGCGTTTCCTGCCAAGCCTTCTGTGTTTCTTCGACCCCCCCCCTTCTGACCACGGATTTACCCCTCCTGCCAAGCCCTTCACGGATCCCTCGTATTCTGGACTTCTGGACCCTGACCCAAGCTCTGCCTCACGACCACCGATTTCCGCCTGCTCCTCACAGCTAAGTTTGCTCTCTCTGTCCTCCAGTGTATGACCTCTGCCCGTTTATCGACAAAGTCCCTGGGTGTTGCATTTTGGATCTCCCCGTGGAGATCTACATTGCCTCCACAGAAGCCTTTTCCTCTGGTTGCCTGCATCCCCCAGTCATCAGATCCTCTGTTCCTTTGCTCCACACGTCCACTGCTCTACAGGTCAGTTAGCTGAACATTTCTAAGAAACCCCTTCTTTACCCGTGCATCACCAGTCTTCTCCCCTCTCTCCTCAGTGCTGTTTGATGACCTTCCCCTGAGCAGGAACCGGCATCTAAAAATAAACCTTTTCCTTTCGTATACTCCTGTGTGTGGTTGAATTTCCGGGTCCCCTCTGAGTGCCTTACAGTATAATCTGGCCACTATGGACCCGTCACCCACACAGGAGTGGCGTTCAAGTGTTGAAGGCGCTATTAACCGCCTGGAATCTAACATGCAAGAAATGATGTCTATGCTTGATAAATTGTCCTCCTCTCCTTCCCAAAGAGTGCCTCTCCTCCAAGTCCCAAGGTTTCTAAGTCTGGCTACCTGGTCTCACCCATTTATGAGCCCCGTCTGTCTCCTCCGGAGGTGTTCAAGGGTGAGCAGAGTCAATGTCGTCCTTTCATTACTCAATGTGAGATTGTCTTTGAACTTCAACCATCATCTTTCCCCACTGAACGTGCTAAAGTAGCCTATGCTATCTCCCTTCTCTCGGGGAAGGCCAAGCTATGGGGTACTGCTGAGTGGCAGAATGACTCCCTCCTTTGTTATCAGTTCAAGGACTTTTCCAAGGAGCTAATCAGGGTCTTCGATCCAGTTCTGCCTCAGAGGGAGGCTGCACGTGGTTTGCTCAAACTCAAACAAGGCAGGAGGCGAGTCACAGAATACATAATTGACTTTCATGCTCTTTCTTCAGGAAGTGACTGGAACGATGAGGCATTATGTGACGCCTTCTACCAGGGTCTCAGTGAGGAGGTAAAGGATGAACTGTCCACAAGGGATGCTCCAAAGGATTTGGAGGAACTGGAGTCACTGGCTGCAAGGATCGACATGAGGCTTCATGAGAGAAGGTTGGAGAAAAGTTCTTTCAGTCGTACTTACCAAGTTGAACGTGTTCCCAGGCCACAGCCATCAGTCTCATCCCCACCTTTGAGCCCATCTCTCACCTCTCCAGCGGAGGAACCCATGCAGATTGGCCGATCACGCTTATCCCCACAAGAGAGAGAGCGGAGACTTAAGAGAGGCCTTTGTTTCTATTGTGGTGGAGAGGGTCACCTACTTCGTCTGTGTCCAGCAAAAGGCCAGGCTCAGCAGGAGGTAAGAGGCTCCTGCTGAGTCAAAAGAGATTAAGATCCTCTTCCTTCTCTGTTCAGGCCATTCTCCAAACTGACCGTCTTAACAAACACCTATCTGTCTTTATTGACTCAGGAGCAGACACTGAGTTCATGGACCTTAGCCTTGCCGAATCGCTTGGTATCCAACTCCTACCCACCTCCAAACCTCTTGAGGTTTTGGCTATTGACGGCCATGTACTTCACCAGGTCACCCAAGAAACGGGTCCCATTAAGTTTAGTATTTCTGGGAATCACCATGAACTCATTTCCTTCCTGATAATATTCCCCTGGTCTCCCTGTCATTTTGGGGGCCACGTGGTTAAGAAAACACAACCCACACATTGACTGGGTAAGAGGCGAGGTGTTGGGCTGGTCACCATCTTGCCATTCCACCTGCCTCTTAGCGGCTTCAGTCCCCGGTACTGCCCCTATCTCGGGACAGGAAACATACCCCGACTTATCCAAAGTACCTGCTGTTTACCATGACCTTAGGGAGGTCTTTAACAAACATCGAGCCACTGCCCTTCCACCCCATCGGCCCTATGATTGTGCCATTGATTTGCTTCCTGGTACCTTTCCTCCAAGAGGCCGTCTTTTCCCTCTCTCTGGCCCAGAGGATAAGGCCATGAGAGATTATGTCAGTGACTCACTCAAGGCAGGCATCATCCGTCCTTCTTCCTCCCCAGCTGGTGCAGGTTTCTTCTTTGTGGGCAAAAAAGATGGTTCCTTAAGACCCTGTATCGACTACAGAGGATTGAATAAAATCACAGTCAAAAACCGTTACCCACTTCCCCTAATGAACACTGCCTTTGATCTGATCCAGGGATCCACTGTTTTTACTAAGCTTGATCTTAGAAATGCCTACCATCTGGTCCGGATCAAAGAGGGGGATGAGTGGAAGACAGCCTTTAACACCCCAACAGGTCATTATGAATACCTTGTAATGCCCTTTGGCCTGTCCAATGCTCCTGCTGTGTTCCAGGCACTTGTCAATGATGTCCTCAGGGACATGGTTGGTCGTTTTGTTTATGTTTATCTGGATGACATTTTGATTTTTTCTAAGGATCTCACAGCCCATCAAGTTCATGTCCGTTCTGTCATTCTCCGCTTGCTACAGAATAACCTGTTTGTCAAGGCAGAGAAGTGTGAGTTTCACAAACAGTCAACTTCTTTCTTGGGTTTCGTCATCTCTCCTAACAGGATTTCCATGGACCCCAGCAAGACGGATGCCATAAAGAATTGGCCCCACCCACAAGACCGCAAGCAACTTCAAAGATTTCTGGGGTTTGCTAACTTTTATCGCCGGTTCATCCGCAATTTCAGTTCTGTAGCCTCTCCACTTCATGCACTTACCTCATCCAAGTGCAAGTTCGTTTGGGGTAAGGCTGCTGCTGAGTCCTTCGAGCACCTTAAGAGGGCTTTCACCTCCGCTCCTGTTCTCCGCACACCAGACCCTTCCCGCCAATTCATTGTTGAAGTGGATGCTTCTGACTCAGGGGTTGGAGCCATACTCAGTCAGAGGTGCACTGATGGAAAGACTCACCCGTGTGCCTTCTTTTCCAGAAAACTGTCTTCTGCTGAGACCAACTATGATGTTGGTGACCGTGAACTACTGGCAGTTAAACTGGCACTTGAGTGGAGGCACTGGCTTGAGGGAGCTAAGGAACCTTTCATGGTTTGGACTGATCATAAAAATCTTCAGTACCTCAAGTCGGCAAGGAGACTCAACCCCAGGCAAGCCAGGTGGGACTTATACTTCATTTCGCTTTAATTTTTCACTGTCTTACAGACCTGGAAGTAAGAACGTCAAACCGGACGCACTCTCCAGGCTTCATGAGACTATGGAGGATGGTCAAGAGGTTAAGCAGGTGGACTATGTGCTCCCCACATCAGTGCGGCTAGCAGTTTCCAAGCTAGAGCTGGAGCAGAAAATAAGAGAAGCGCATCATCACAGCCCCATCCCTGAGAACTGTCCTAAAGATCGACTGTTTGTTCCGGAGCAGCTAATACCTGAGGTACTCTCATTCTGTCATGAGTCTAGGCTTTTCTGTCATCCAGGAGTCACAAAAACCCTATGTGTGATCAGGAGTTGTTTCTGGTGGAAAAACATGCTACAAGATGTTACGGAGTTCATCAAGGCTTGCAGAGTTTGCTGTCAGGCTAAACCATCCCGTCGGCCACCCTCTGGGCTTCTGCGACCCCTCCCTGTTCCACACCGCCCATGGTCCCACATATCCATGGATTTTGTGACTGGTTTACCCTCTTCCAATAACCACTCTGTCCTTCTCACAGTTGTTGATCGCTTCTCCAAGATGTCCCACCTGATACCCCTTCGCAAATTACCTTCCTCCAAGGAGCTGGGAGGGATTCTGGCCCATGAGGTGTTTCGCCTGCATGGGCTGCCAACTGACATTGTTTCTGACAGAGGTCCCCAGTTTGTCTCTAGGTTCTGGAAGGAATTCTGTAGTCTCCTGGGTATCACAGTGAGCCTCTCATCAGGGTTCCACCCTCAAACTGACGGGCAAACGGAGAGGATCAACCAGGAAGTGGAAACCAAGCTTCGGATGCTCTGTGAACATGATCCCTCTTCTTGGTCACAAAATCTACCATGGGTGGAGTATGCACTCAATTCTCTCCCTTCTACCTCTACAGGGCTGTCTCCCTTTTACGTCGTTTATGGTTACCAGCCTCCTGTGTTGTCTCTCCAAGAAAGGCCCACTAGAGTCCCATCTGCCCATGCCTCGGCCTTGAAGTGCCAGCAGGTATGGCGTCGGGCCCGCAGGGCTCTTCTGAAGACCTCCGCTCTATGTTGCAGATTTGCCAATCGTCGCAGAGTTCCAGCACCCACATACCTCGCAGGACAAAGAGTCTGGCTATCCACCAAGGACCTCCCCTTGCGGATTGAGAACCGCAAGCTGGCCCCTCGTTTCATAGGACCCTTCCCAATTTCCAAAGTGATCAACCCAGTGGCTGTTCGGCTCCACCTCCCCAGGACTCTCAGGGTTTGTCCAACCTTTCATGTGTCCCGTGTCAAACCTGTCTTCACTTCACGGTTGGTGCCCTCCTCCAGACCCCCTCTTCCCGCCCGGATGATTTATGGGGGCCCCGCTCACACTGTACGTCGTCTCCTTCGGTCCAGACGTTGGGGCCGGTCAATCCATTACTTGGTGGATTGGGAGGGATACGGGCCTGAAGAGCGTTCCTGGGTCCCAGCCCGGCATGTTTTGGACAAGTCCCTTATCAGGAAGTTTCATCGGTCCAATCCTGACCAGCCTGGTGGTCCTTCTGGAGCCGGACCTTGAGGAGGGGGTACTGTTATGATTCATGTCCTGTCCATGCTGTGTTAAGCACTCATTCAGTTCACCTGCCACGCCTGATTGCTTACCTGTTCCACCTGGGCTCCGCCCTACTTAAACACCCCTCAGCCTCTGCTTCCTTGCCAGATTATCGACAGCCACGAGCCAGTAGAGATCCAGCGTTTCCTGCCAAGCCTTCTGTGTTTCTTCGACCCCCCCTTCTGACCACGGATTTACCCCTCCTGCCAAGCCCTTCACGGATCCCTCGTATTCTGGACTTCTGGACCCTGACCCAAGCTCTGCCTCACGACCACCGATTTCCGCCTGCTCCTCACAGCTAAGTTTGCTCTCTCTGTCCTCCAGTGTATGACCTCTGCCCGTTTATCGACAAAGTCCCTGGGTGTTGCATTTTGGATCTCCCCGTGGAGATCCAAAACATTGCCGCCACAGAAGCCTTTTCCTCTGGTTGCCTGTATCCCCCCGTCATCAGATCCTCTGTTCCTTTGCTCCACACGTCCACTGCTCTACAGGTCAGTTAGCTGAACATTTCTAAGAAACCCCTTCTTTACCCGTGCATCACCAGTCTTCTCCCCTCTCTCCTCAGTGCTGTTTGATGACCTTCCCCTGAGCAGGAACCGGCATCTTAAAATAAACCTTTTCCTTTCGTATACTCCTGTGTGTGGTTGAATTTCCGGGTCCCCTCTGAGTGCCTTACAGGAAAACTTATGTTAAAACATCATTAATACTAGAAATTTCATAAAACCGAGATGAAATTCTCTTTATAATAAAGGAAAACTCACTAAAATTTGTAATAAGATGAAAAAGTATTAACCTGAGAAAAGTCAGGAGATATAAAACTTGTTAAAATGAGAAAATGTTTTATATGAGACAAATAAAACATTTAAAGGTGAAAACACTAACAAATTGGAGCTTTAGCATTAGCTTCCATTAAAAACCATGTCAATGTAGCACTTTAGCGTTAGCAGAGTTATTGTTTATGATTACTGGGTTTGGATTAGCACAGCTAACATCCTGGTTAGTGGTGTCCAGTGTTGTTTAGTAGATACTAAATTATGACATGTTAAGTTTATTTTCTACGAATCATAGCTCACAAAAATAACTGAACGTTTTATGTTGAAATGAGTAAAAATCCCCTGGATGTGTTGAGGAAATCATCTTGTCTCAGGAACCAGAGAATGAATTTCTATTCTTTATATTTATTCAAAGGCTTTTCGGAGCTCAAAGACTCTGTTCACTGAACAGACAGGAGAAAAAGAGCTTAGAGCAGAACACAGAGTACAGTTTTATAGAAGGTTTTTCTTTCCATTCACACAGTTTGACAATCTACTTAGTTACAGAACAGATTACAAACACACATATCTTCTTTAAGGAAACTTAACCTTAAACTTTCCACCACATTTCCCTTCTTCTGGTCCTAGAAAATCACCTTAAATACAATTTTAACCTTATTAAACCAGCATCATAAAAAGTCCTGGTGCACCAATATCCTCTGTTTCCATGAAACATGGAGGTTTCAGTTTTAGTGAAGCAAAGGGACTCATTGAAAGATGCAGAAAACAAAAACAATGTCACATCAAGTGGATGGAACATGAGATTGTGGTGGGATGGTGTTCCACCCTCCCCCACTCTGTGCACCGTTGATTGGTGGTCATGAAGCAATTAAGCTTTCCAGCCCAAAAGGTTCATTACTCGATGCTTCATTCATGACTCACTAGTGACATCTGCTGGTGAAACTGTAACAGCCTGTCACTCAGTTGGATCAAACTTCCACAAATTACTAAATGCAATATTGTCACAAAGTTTTCTTCAAACTCATATTTAGTAACAGAGGAATCAATGAAACCATATATAATTGTCATATTATTAAATTATTATAATTATTAAAATGATTTGTAGCCAATCTAATCCTGGTTTATGTTGAAAGTCAGTGGTTGTGTTGGGTTTTCTTTTATGTCAGACTGATTTGACAATAAAGACCTTTGATGTTTTAGTGTCTTGGGAGTGCAGAGGTTTTTTCTTGGATTTATAATTGGCTCAGATCCCTTATATTTGGGTAGATGTTGAATTTTAGTTCTACACCATTAAATCTGTTTCTGCTGTGAAATACTGATATATCTTTGCTAATTAGACTACAAATAATAGTGAAACTTTGCAGAAGGTGAGAAATTGGGAGTTGGAGGGTTAATTATTATCTAAGAATAATTTTATTGTGAGGATAATCTCAAAGTTTTCCCAGATGTCAGAGATTTTCCTCTTGCTGGCTCCATTTCAGACAATTAATCAAGTTTACTTGTGTAGCACATTTCAGCAACAATGAGGTTCAAAGAGATTTACATAATAAAATCCCAAAAATATAAAGTCATAAAAAAACAACATAATCTACAATTGAGAAAACCAGTAACAAACATGACATTTTGATGAGTGTCATCATCAATACACATCAAATATGTCGGTCAAAGTTCATTTTATTTTGGCCACTGAAGACAAATATTCTCCTCTGATGCGAGACCAAAAGGACAACAACCCATGATGCAGCGCGGCTCATCACGCTTTTATTTTGAAAACTGACACGCAAAATGAAGCAGTCACGTGACCCATGCAATGCAAGGCCTTGTTTGTGGCTAGTCACGTGGTTTTCAGCAAGACAACACAAGCCTGGAAGCGGGGCTTCATCGGACACGCCCCCTTTTTACTCGGTACCAGCCTGGAAGCCTGGATTCAGGAGTATATCAGGTTCTTATGAGATCTACTCTGGATTATGGGTGTATAGCATATATGGCAGCTGCTGACAGTCATTTGAGAAAACTTGATAATGTGCAGACACAAGGATTGAGAATTTGTTGTGGAGCTTTCAGAACATCATCTTTAGCTTCTCTACAAGTAGAAACTGGTGAGCTTCCGTTAAGATTAAGAAGGTTGAAACTAATGTATATGTACTGGGTGAACCTACAAGGACATAAGTGTGACCATCCAGCTAAAATGGTGCTGAAGGACTGTTGGGAACATCATAAATTAAATTGCAATAGTTTTGGATGGATTGAGGACATAAAAGCTAAAAATCTTGGTTTAACAATGCTCCTGTATAGTGTTACAGTTCCTCAATCTGAAATTCCACCATGGTTTTTATCTCCAGAAGTTGATCTTCAATTGAGGGAAATGCAGTAAATATCCCACACCATAAAGTCTTGATTAAGAGGAGACCAGCTGATTATTTAGCTGTTTTTACAGTTGAGTTATCAGCCATTATATTGGCCTTAGAATGGTTGATTGATAATGATATTAGGGAAGAAAGTAAATTTATTATAGCATCAGATAGTCAAGCAGCATTATTAGGTATTAAATCTGGCAAACCTTGCAGATTAGATTTAATATTAAGAATATACCAGTTATTAGTTCATCAACATAATAAGAAATGCTTGGTTCGATTTGTATGGATTCCTGCACATGCAGGTATTGAAGGAAATGAGGAAGTAGATATTCTAGCTTAGCAGGCCTTGAAATCAGAAATTGTTCATTTGAATATTCCTTTAAGTAAAAGTGAGGGTAAATCTATTATTCAAAAAGAAATGATAAAGATTTGGCAGGAGCAATGGGATAACCATGATAATGGGAGACAACTATATGCAATTCAAAAGACTGTGGGAGGTAGTAATTGTTTGAGTGGAAGGCGGAAAGAGGAAGTAGTTATGACTCGACTTAGAATTGGGCATTCTGGACTTAACGGTTCGCTCTTTAAAATAGGAAAGCATGAGACTCGGGATTGTAGTTGTAGCAATAAGATGGAAACAGTGGAGCATGTCTTGTTAGAATGTGATAAATACTCAGAGGAACGTCACCTTTAAAGTCGTTACTAAGCAGAAAGAATTTAGGACTGTCTATGATCAATCTATTAGATAATAAATCAAGTTATGTTAGAAATCTCTTATTTAGGTTCGTAAATAACACTGGATTAATGAATCGTATTTAGAATATGTATAAGTATGTGTGGGTATGCCAGTGCATGCTCATGCATTCATACATATATTTAATGAGTGTGTTGAGATGTGAATTTGCACATCCTACACATCATTGAGGTGTGTTAATTCCCTCTGATGTCACTGATGACCACACTCCAGTCTGATAGGTGGCGGTAAATGCACCTTAAGTTGGATGCCAGCCGCCAATAAAAATCAGAAGAAGAAGAAGAAGCCTGGATTCAGATGGACCGTCACTAGTAAGTGGCAGTTTTGCTATCCGTGGCTGAGATCATGGTTGTTTTTTGTGCTACACCTGTTGTGCGTTTCTGCAGTGTTGCTCTGATGGCGTTGCCGGCTGCAGCTGGGGTTTGTTGTGGCTGGTCCTCACCTGCTGACCCGCTTCCTCCCGGGTTGGGCTGTGTTTCCACCCCTGCTATTTAACTTCTGATTTCTTTTATCTGGATCCACAGTTGATGGATTTTCTGTTTCAGGCTCCTGATTGTGTTTGGAGCTGCAGAGCTTTGGACGCTCTGCTGTCTTGTCTTGTCTTGCCGTCGTTTGTTTGGGCTGCTCTCAACCAAACTTGTTGTGGATTGGTCAAGCTGTGTGGGCGGGGCGTTACTCCTCTGGCCCCATCAAAGGGCATTTGGAAGCGGATGATGACAACGATTTGTTCCCGTGTTTTCTTTTAGTTTTGTTTTGTGATTGAAGTTACTAATTTGTTTTCTTTTTGTTTTGATTTACTAATTTCTTTTACATGTTTTGTTTGGTTTCTTTTGGAATAATTGAGCTTGTCTGTCCTTTTTCCTTATGTGTTCTTTTTGTTCCAGTGACCGAGAAGTAGGCCTGAAGCTTCATTTTTAAAAAGAACTGTTTTAAAGAAATTGTTTAATAAGATATTGTGCACTAATGTCTGTGTTTTGGTGCATCTGGTCACTTTTAAAAAGATCTCCACCTGCTGGTCACACGGTCATATATTTGAAGCAAAACAAATGAAGGAAAATCATGAAATATCAAAGAATTAACCCACTGATTTAATGTGGAACCAGAATTCAACTTTTGTTGTCGTTTTAACAATTTAATGAATGTGTCATGAATGTTAGTCATATTGTAGAAGCATCAGAATGAATTATGAACCATTTGGAAAAGCTGTGAAATATAATGGTACAACATTTGGAGCAGGAAGTTTCATAGATTGATCCACATAAAGTTGTAGAGACATGATTAAGTGAACCTCCCACAACAAGCTGCCCCTGAACAGGAAACATCCAGGGTCATATTACAGCCACTGGCTTCAGCCTGAAGACAGAAGTGAGATGTGGCTGTGAAATGTATGGACTGGACCAGAACCAAGGATGGTTGAACCTTCTCATTTATATACGGCACCAGCAGTAACCAGTTTGACTGGTTTCAGCAGAGAAATGCCTGGGATCTCGCACTGGTCTGAATGTGACACTGGACACCCGTGGGAAAACAATCTGAACATTTCCAACATTTGAAAGTAATACTGCAAGCGATTCTGCCAAAGAGACGGACACAGGCATCAGCAGAGGATCTGTGGGAGTAGAAATGGAGTCAGAGAACAAGCAAAGCAACTTTCATTGTCATTTCTTCAAGCTAACTGTCACCACACATTGTCTGCTGGTTCCTGATGGTCCACTTCATATGCAGCTCGGATGCAGCAGAACTATTGGGCCGATAGTTTATGCGCTGATGTTGCAAAAAGAATGATGAGGATGAGTGTGTCAGCCTTCATCTTGTCTTCACTGGTGATGGTGATGAACCAGGAGTCCTGCTGCCCTGTTACTAAGCCAGGTGGGCGAACGGTGAAGCTCCTCTTAGGGAGGAGGTTCTGCAGCCTTGACCTTCCTCAGGGTTTCCAACAGCAGGTGGTTCAGTGCTGAACGGCCTGCAGGGGCTGCTGGGAATCCAGGAAGTGCCCTTTGACCTTTAGACCTGTGTGAGTGGTCAGGAGAACCTGGAACTGTCCCAACCAATGCCTGGATTTCCAGTGGAAGTGGGGACAGGAGGGAGAGCAGCTTTCACAGCCTGATGGGGAGAGAGAGAGAGACAGAGACTTACAATATTCTAACATCTTCCATTGGGTTAGTTGTTAGTATTGCTGGATCTTTGCAGATTTCTCCTGCAGAGATCAGAAAAAGGGTCTCAAATGGGCTTAATTTAGCTTTGGACCTGGTTCCATTCTCACACACATAAACAGCAGGTCTAAAGCTTCAGGCCAAGTCAAACCTGTTTCTACACAACATGCTGCCAGTTTGTTTTTGATCGTCCCGTTCTCCCTCTCCACCGCTCCTCCAGATGATTAACACAAACCAAACAGTTTGCTGATGTCCTGTAATACCTTAACAACATGTGAGCTACTGTTGCCTTCCACTCTCTGCATTCAGCTTCTTTCATCAACTTGCCATATTTTTCTTTCTAATGTCTTTTTAGTTTTTCTGCCTTTTTGTTTCTTTGCATTTCTCACCAAGCTGTTTGCACCTGTTTTCATTGATTTCCATTTCTTCAGACTTCAGACTCCCTCATCCAACTAGGAGGTGGACTGAACCTCTGGGTCCTCGCCGCTCCCAAAAAGATCAATTGTAAACACATGCGATACCTTTATCAATATAGACATATTGCATATCCATGTAAAGGGATTGAACACTAAGCAGATTGATAAAAAGAAACGCAATTAGACGCTAACGAGGCTAACGAGGCATAGCCGGTAAAAAACGGAACAACAAAAGAGCAACGAGGCCCAATACACAAAAACTATATATCAGACTAAAGCCGAAGCTCTGCGGTTTCCAACAATACCAGAGTCACCAGGCTACGTGCAAAACTCACTGAACCAGCAGCTAAAGAAGAAAAAAGGAAAAACCTCATTTCACGAAGCTGAAATCAAAAAATCAGTTCTACCTTTGCTGTTTCGTGTCATAATCCATATTAGAGTAAATATTTCCACTTGGTTCGATAATCCATTTTCCCTGCGTCCATTTTACATGGTTTTCGGTTTGGCGCAGAGCCTTTTTCATCAAATCGCTAAGATGAATAATTTTTTTAAGAAAGCCCGGAATATGTACGTCACATACGATTCTCCCCCTGTGATTGGTGAACGACTTTAGATTCCGTCTTGATGTCAACGCCCTCGGATTCTATTGGCTCTGACGGTTGAAACGATATGTCAATCATCAAAATTGGCCAATGGGATCCCGAGAAACTGCCCCGCGTAGTTGTGAATGTCTGAATGCAGAATTCAATGGCTTTACGCACAGAACGCAGAGCGCATTGTTATTGTAATGTAATTATGAGATATATTAGTTTTTTCCTGTGATCTTGTCATTTTAACATTAGTTTTCATTGCTATTTGCATTTTTATTGTTATATAATTCTATTTGAAATGTTATTGTGAGTTAATCTGTTCCATTTTCAGTTTATTACAATTTGTCTATTTTTTTCTCTTTTTATGAATGAATGCAATGTGGATTTTTCAAAGGAACCCCCAAAAACAATTATTTGATGTAATTACTTACTTATAATAAATAATAATTTATTATATGAAAAGAATAAATGATTGAAACAGAACCTACAGAAATAAAAACTTGTGCCAAAATGGCTAATTTGGAAGGTCCGCCTAGATTTTTTATTTTATATAGATTTTTATATCATATGATTAACTTTTTTTTTCATAAAACTTGGCACAGTAAAAGGTCAGATTGTGTACTGTTGTTTTCTACATGTTTTGGATTTCAACTGCATGCTTTGAAAAGAACCTTTATAGATTGAAGTGTTTTTTTTTGGTGGAAATTTATTTTTCTTAATTTCTGCTGTTTATCATGTTAATTCACTATCCTTAGTAACAGGTAGGGTGGTTTTTAGAGCTGTAACATATTCCATAGGGTCTTGCCTTTGTTTTGATACCAAAACAATTAAAATAAACTCTGTAGTTCATGAGATACATTCAATTCATTGTGGGCATGTTATTTTCAGTCATGTTGCTCAAAAACAGGCCGTGAGCGATTAACTCCTTAATCTGGTGGATGCATCCGATCTCCTGTCGCCCTCAACCTCCAACTCACTGGATCCTGTTTGTGGGTGAAATTATCTTTAACAGACTGAGGAAAAACTGTATAAAAACCAGAAAGAACATAAATTCTTTGTCAATATTTATTTGAAGCTTTACAGCATTTGGAGTCTCTGCTCACTGAACACAGTCAGGAGAAAGAGCCTCCAGCAAAACACAGCAAACTGTTTACAGGAAAGGTTTCATTTAATTCACACTGTTTAACAATGTACTTGGCTACAAAACAAACTGCAAGCAAACACATTTTATTTCATGAAGCAAATTAAATATTATGGATGTCATAAGAATGAAAAAAGAAAATAATATACAAGTATATAATAATCCAGAGTTCAGAGAAACAGCTTCAGAAAACTTTCCCATGATCACAAGCTTTACACTGGAATCATAACACTGTTATGCATTGATCCACTCATAATCATAGTCACCATAAAATGTTCCATCCCATCTGCAGGCTAAGACAGACATGTAGCCGACGTGTTTGTTGCTACCTGTACTTGGTCTGCCAGTCACCAGAACCTCATTATTCACACAGAGTTCGTTTGTCCTTTACAAAGCCGTTGAAATACTAATTATATGCGTCCATGAATTTCAGCCAGTGAAGCTCGTTTACAGCGTATTAACTCTTCGTGTTGATTGGTAGTTAACATTATCGTAGTAGGAGATCAGAGGCAGCTTGTCCACATCGTCTGACATATTTTCCTCCTCCGTCTCATACAGGTTGATCCCGATGGTGGCCATTTTGTTCATGTATCTCTCTCTCGTATTTTGGTCAAGAGTGTCCACATGTTTTCTTGTTGTTGGTCTTGAAGCCGTGGGTCCACTAAGTATTGTACATGCACTTCCCTACTAAGATGGCGGATCACTTCTGGTTCAGACTTGATGGAACTGGATGTATTGGATGGTTTATCATGGCAGTGAAGACATACACCACCTACAGGCAGGTCACAGTATTACAAGCCAGGATCAACTGTGTTACATTTGTTACAATTCAAAACCCCAAATAATATGAGGACACAAACTGGGTTCAGGGCCTGAATGGAATTGGCCACCTAACCTTTGACCCCAAATATCCTATCATATTCTATCCTTGCAAGGTTGATGAAGAGCAGATTTTGATGAAGTGGGTTTTCTGTTGTATTTTATTGAATGTTTTTGCTTTGTGTTCCCTTTTTTATAAGTTTTACTTAAGAAGGTTTAGTCCAGATACAAATTTCTGAATGTTGAACTTCCTTCCTGCTGCAGGAGCACAGAGACGTTTCATCATAGATACACAGACGGACAGATTTCCAGGAGTCTGAAACGTGTCTCTGCTCCTTCCTGTGGATGTGAAATGAAGATCCTTTTCTCCTGGTTCCTTCAGACTGCAGTCTCCTCCTCTAAGCTGCCTTCAGCTCTGGATCCTTCATCATGATGGTTGTTTTCTGGTCCAGACTTCTGGTTTCTCCTGGCCTGGAAACAGAGGATGGTTCAGCTTCAATGCAAGAACTTTCCCAGCTGAACACATCATGCATGATACATGCAGTACCTTAAAGTAGAGGACCAGGACTGATCCCGGCAAACCCAGCAGGACGACAACCAGTATGATGATCAAAGCAGTGACATAGTCTGAAACTGAAGGAAACAGATTCAGGATCAGCTTTCATCAGACGAGTCAAACTAGAAATTTACAATAATCATATAGACCCTTGTTTTCATGCTGCCTGTAGATCATGCCTGTAGATCATGAACATTAATATCATCAATCCTCCTCTCTGACCTCATGAATGAGGCAGACAGCTGCTGGTTCACCTGAAGCAGAACTTCTCCTGATGGACTCCATGAGTTTACCTGAGACAGTGAGGTTGAGAGTCTGGCTCACAGAGGAGAAGTTATGGGAGAAAACGTAGACGTGGTAAAGGCAGCGGTAGGTTCCTTGGTGGGCGTGGCCAGCAGCAGCGAACAGGAAGAGGGCGGAGTGATTAACAGCTGGCAGGGTGAGGTTCAGAGTGTAGCTAGAGGAGCTGAAGATGAGCTGGAAGGAGCCGCCTTCATACTGAGGCCTGATGGAGCACATGATGCTGAAACCTGAGCCAATCAGGAGCTCAGACCCCTGCTTTCTGGCTGTGGAGACCCCGTCAGTGGAGGAAGAGAGGAAGATGAGCGGCTCAACCAGCAGATCTGGGAACGCAGAGGAAACACAGAGACAACTGGATTTAATCTGAGGTGGAAAACAAGATGGCATGACAACGAGACAGGAGCTCATCAGACTGGTTACCATGGTTACTAACATGTTTATACTTGGTAACTAGCAACTTTATGACAGTTCTTTAGTCTGTCAGTAATATTTAAACCATTTTTAGTTTCCCTCTCCTCAAGGTTTCAGGTTCTTAGTTAAAGGTGACGGTTTCTCTGCAGACATCTGGAACCTGATGAAGAAACATTTTAAAACACATAAATATGAGAGTTCAGATTTACCTGAGCAGATTAATTCAAGGCTCTGATCACTGTTTTTATCATCAGGGAAACAGTTCTTCAATGCAGATCCCGACTGCAAACAGTCAGACATGATCCCCCAAACTGGTCTCATTGAAGCTTCAGTTGAATATCTCACTGAAACAACAGAACCACAGTCCAGTTCAGCACAAACTACAGCAGCTGAGTTCATGTCCCAGTGAGGATCCCAAACATTCACTGGTCTCCAGTCTTCTTGATGTTTCATCTCCAGTCTCCCGGCACATCGGCTGGTCTCTCCCACCAACCTGATGTCTGGACCTGAGCAGAGACAGAGAGTTAATTAATGCAGGAAGTGAAGCAGTGAACAGCAGCAGGTCTGCAGATCCTCCTCTACCTGAACAGGTGAGTCCAACAACTTGACCAGGTGAGCAGCTGTTTCTAACTGAACTCTTCCTGCTGCTGCAGGTCAGCAGATCAGACTCACTGCCTTCACACAGGAACTCTCTGCTCCCCACTGGAGCCTCTGCTTCTCCATAGAGCGCCCCCTGGAGGACTGAAGGAGACCCACAGCCAATCTCCCTGCAGACCACCTCTGCATCCTGCAGGTCAAAGTCTTTTTCACACACTGAGGACCACGACTGGTTGGTCTTCACCTCCAGTCTGCCTGAGCACCGGTTGGTCCCTTGAACCAGCCTGACTGAGTCTGTGGATGCAGAAAGAAAAAAGTTTCTACAACATTTTCACTGAATTTGGTCCCAGTTTGTTCAGCAAAGCTAAATCACTGCAGACTCTTGAGTGGAGGAACAAACCACAGAGAAGCTGGGCAGAGTTTTATTATTAAATCTAGTGTTTAATGTTCTTATTGTCTCCCAGTATTGCAGGCCCTGGAGATCAGTGAAAAAAGATGAACAGAGACAATTACACTACAGCAGCACAAATATCCTAGGAATTATCAGTTTTTCATCAATATTTCACCCTTTCTAGTTTTCTACTGATTGGCTACTGAACCAGTTGATAAAAACAAATGTGAGGACAGATTTAATCACAGAATAATAGAAAACTATCTTCATCTTTTTACACTCTAAACTTAATTTGTGGAGGAAGTTCAATCTTTGATCAGCCTCTTGACTGTCAGCTTCTTCTCAGTGACATCCAGGTTTTTATAAACCTGAATCTGCTCCACTGGTTCCTTTAATCTAAACAAAGTTCATTAAATCACTAACCTGGTAAAAACCAGCCCCTCTGTTCTACACTTTGCTTCATCCAGAGAGTCTGGACTGTGTTGAGGTTTAAATTTTACCCAGTTGCTAACGTTTGTCCATGACATGCAATGCACCAGATCCACACTAAGAAATTTACTGGAAGTTTCCTGTGCTACAAACATGATATGGAAATAATCTATTACTAAGCACTGTTAGATGAAGTCACTCCATCAGGTTTATTTGCATATTGTGCAGAAAACAGAGAGAATATAAGATGATCAATAACATTTCTGATTGAAAACTCTCCCAGGCAGAGACAACATGAGTTTTATACCAAGACTGAGGGAGAAACGGTCTGGTTCTCATGCAGCTGCAGGAAAACATCTCCCAACCTTGTGCATGAAACCCAAATAGCTTCACTTGGAGAGAGTTCAGCAGCATTTAGAATGAAGACAATATAACCACCAGATTTTACCTTACAATCATTTGTCCACCACAAAACAGAGAAGAGCCGAATGAGGCGGCTGTTAATGTTAATTCAGTATTTGGACATGTGGCCGACATGGACTGAACTTCCTCTGCTGCCATTGCAGAAACTACAGACAGACTGTGATTCTAAAATAACACAGAAAATCAAGGTCATCGTTCAAACTTCTCCTTCTGTTCCCTGATTGGTCCAGTAGAAAATCTACCAGAGGGAATCCAGGTGAAGGGGAAGAAGCCCAGACTGAGCTGGAAGTGAGAATCTTTTTAAAGTGCAGTTGGAAGCAGAACAGGAAGGAAATGGCCAGGATATGAAATCACCTGAACAGATTATCTGTACATTGAAGCTCTCATCTCTTTGTATCGACACCACAGATCCACAGTGGATCTGTCTGCAAGCTACAGCTGCTGATGTAAGGTTCCAGTTCCGGTTCCAACTCCAATAATCCACTGGTTTCCAGTCTCCCAGATCCTTCTCCTCCAGTCGGCCACCACAGCGACTCCTTCCTGCTGCCAGTCTGACTTCATCAGACAGAGCTGGAAGAAACAACATTTACATGTTGGGTTACAACAAACAGAGACAGATTGATTTAGGATGTGTTGACAGGATCCTGTTGATGGTGTTTATTTGATCTTCTCTTAGAGGCAGAACTATCAGGGATGGTTCTGATCAAAGCATGTTTATGCTGGAATGGCCTAGTTAAAGTCCAGACCTAAATGTTATTTATGCTCTGTAGTAAAACCTGAAATGTTTGTGTTATTCACCTTTTCTGTCCATTTACTGTATATTTATGTCTTTACTGAGACCAACCAAAGTCACTGTTTTTGTGTAAAAGTTGTCAAATATAGTTGGTTCTGGTTCTGGTTCTGGTTCCAAATCTGATTCTGGTTCTAATTCTGGTTCTGATTCTGATTCTGGTTCTGGTTCTCTTTCTGGCTCAAATCTATAAAGACTGAACTAAAACATTCAAGGGAAAAGCTCTTTGCATGAACCATGAACAAAAACATGAACAATGATTGAGTTTCATTTGCCACAGTTGACAGATTAACAAACCAGCTGAGCTGCAGTAAAACACGGCCTGCACATTTCTTTAGAGGAAATTAAAAACTTAGAGGATTAATCTGCTCATGCTCACTAAATCCAATATCAATGCTGTACCTGAACATAACAAAGGCAGAATAAAAAACACAATTTCAAATATTCAACTATAAAAACTTTGAATATATTATAAACAGATTCAGCTCCTCTTCCTGCTGTCTTGATATAATAATAATAATAATAATAATAATAATAATAATAATAATAATAATAATAATAATAATAATTTAATTTATAATGCACTTTTCATTAATAAGAATCTCAAAGTGCTACATGGTGCATCTAAAAACATAAAATCAGCTATCAAAAACAATTAAAAAAAACAAACAAAAACATACAACTGTCATTTAAAAGTGGGGTAGGCTTGTCTAAAAAGGAAAGTTTTCAAGCCAGTTTTAAAATCAGACAATAATTGCGGAGCTCTCAAATAGTCTGGGAGAGAAACGAGGAGCCGCCACCGCAAAGGCTCGATCACCCATAGTCCTTAGTTTTGATCGAGGAAGGTGGAGAAGATTGCAGGCTTGGGATCGTAGGGGTCTAGAAGGTAAATGTATAGTAAGGAGGTCCTTCAGGTAATCCGGTGAAGTTCCATACAGACAGTGATGGGTGATAAGTGCAATTTTATATTGAATCCTATAGGTAACAGGAAGCCAGTGAAGCTCGGGAAGAGTAGGTGTGATGTGGTCGAATTTACGAGTCTCACTAGGATCCTGGCAGCTCTGTTTTGAATGCACTGAAGTCTTTGAAGGTGTTTTCAGTGGACTCCGATGAGCAGCGAGTTACAGTAGTCGAGTCTGGAGGAGACAAAGGCTGGATGAGGGTCTCAGCATCCAAGCGGGAGAGAGATGAACAAAGTTTGGAAATATTGCGAAGATGAAAAAAACAGGTTTTAAACAGGTGCTTAATGTGATTTTCAAATGTGAGGTGAGAGTCCATTCGAACTCCAAGGTTTGTAACAACGGAGGAAATGGGAATGTCTTGTCCAGAGAATGAAATACTGGTCAGAGTCGAGGATTGAACCTGGTGAGGCGTTCCGATCAGTATGGCCTCGGTTTTGGAAAAGTTCAACTGAAGAAAGTTCTGGTTCATCCAAGTCTTGATCTCCTCCAGGCAGAATGTTAGTGCAGTAAGCGGAGGTGAAGTAGAAGGTGATCCCGTTGTAATGTACAGTTGCAAATCGTCCGCATAACAGTGAAATGAAATGTTATACTGATTGATGATTTTACCTAAAGGCAACAAGTAAAGAGAGAAACACATTCTAGCCTATTAGAAAGAAAAGATTGAAACCAATCCAGGACAGATTCACCGAGACCGACTTTCACATGCAGACGATGTAGGAGAATGTTATGGTCCACGGTGTCAAATGCAGCAGTGAGATCAAGGAGGACCAGAATGGAAGTGCAGCCAGTATCAGCAGCCATGAGAACATCATTAGTAACTCTAAGCAGGACATTAGTAACTCTAAGCAGGACAGTCTCAGTACTATGAGCAGGACGGAACCCAGATTGAAATTTGTCGTACAGAGAGTTTCTTTGAAGGTGGTGTTGGAGTTGTGAAGCAACTGCCTTTTCCAGCACTTTAGAGAGAAAAGGAAGATGTGAAATAGGACGATAATTGGAAAAGGATTCAGGATCCAGAGTGGGTTTTTTTAGGAGGGGTTTGATGATGGCAGTTTTAAGAGACAGAGGGACACGACCGGATTTCAGTGATTTATTTATAATTTGAGTAATTAATGGGCTTATCGCAGTCCGATTTGATTTTATAAGTGAGGAGGGAAAAGGATCAAGTGCACAAAAAGAGGGTTTCATTCCCTTAAGGAAGGTCTCAACCTCGCTTTGAGCAACATCATCAAAGCTGTTCAGCCCAAAAGGCACAGAAGTTGAGGCCAGTCGGGGATCAGAGACACCAGAAAACTGAGATCTGATCGTTTTTACTTTGTTTTTGAAGAATGACAGAAACAGATTGCATTGTTGAGTCATATCTTCAGCGTAGATTTGTTTGTGGGGATTAAGGAGGTGATGTATTGTAGAAAAAAGCTGTTTAGAGTTTCCCGGACAACTATTGATAATGCTGGAATAGTACTGAGATCGCGCTTTTCTGAGGGGAAAAGCAAACGCTTTCTGATGTTCCCTGTATGCCTGTTTATGAACAGAGACCTGATTTTTTTACACGTCTCTCGATGGCGCGACCAGCGGTTTTCATATTCCGCAACTCATTAGTAAACCAAGGGGCTGAGCGGGAGAAAGACACCAACCTCGACTTCAGAGGAGCATGGAGCTCCAAAAGGTCCTGGAGAGATTGATTGTAATGGTCCACAGAATCACTGACTGATAGGTGAGTAATAGCAGACAGAGAGGAAGGTCAGAGGACAGAGCCTCAGAGGAGATGTTTTTCAAATCACGGAACTGAATAAAATGTTTTGCGTCCGGAACAGACAAACTTGAGGGAATGTCTAATGAGATGACACTATGGTCAGAAACACCCAAATCATAAACGGATAAGTTGCTAATGCGTATAGTGTCCGTGATCACCAAGTCCAGAATGTGTCCCCTGTTGTGAGTGGGGGCATCAACATGCTGAATGAGATTGAGCGAGTCCAGAAGAAACTTAAAATCTGCCACCAAAGGAGAAAATGAGTCATCAATGTGAATATTTAAATCTCCAAGAATAACATTTTTCACTGAGCAGCACAAAAAGAAGTGGGAAGGTCATGCATCTCTGAAAGAAATAAAACATGTGGTTTCGGAGGCCTGTAAAGCAAAGTAAAGCCCCTGGAACGGGGCTTTAAGATTAAAAGCCAAACATTCAAAGGAGGAGAAGTCCTGAAGAGCCAGCTGAGACAGTTTTAGGTTACTGCGGTAGATAACAGCCAGACCACCGCGGCCTGAGCGACGGGCCTCTGCAAGTAGCTGTAACCTGAGGGACAGGCTTCATTCAGGGAGCTAAAAGCGTCCGGTTTGTGCCAGGTCTCCGTTAGGCACATGAGGTCCAGGTTTTTCTTCAGGATGTGATCATGGATCAGAAAACATTTGTTTGATAAGGACTGAACATTGAAAAGTTCCATCTTAACGCTGGCTGGGATAGAAGCCTTTTGCAAAGGTCTCAACAAACTGGAATCCACTCCACGTTTCTGTTGCCTCTTCGGGCGACATGGACCTCCTGCCATATCAGGGACTGCAGGTGCGGCGCTCTGATGACGTAATGGATGTGCAGTGCATCCGGCAGACCAAAAGGAAGCCATGGAGCCGGACCCAGCCTGCCGAAAATAGACAAAGTTCCTCCGAGAGCCTCTGTGAACATAGCGAGGTCTTCGCAGGAGGCCGAGTCCTTTCAGGATGGAAACACAAGGAGGGGCAGACCGGTGGTTGAGTTCGAGCAGCTGGGAGGCGGAGTAGGACAGCATCGTCAAGCCAGTCCGGCCAGAAGGGGCTAGCAGCGAGCTAACCGCTAACAGCAGCGAGCTAACCGCTAACAGCAGGGAGCTAACCGCTAACATCAGCGAGCTAACCGCTAACAGCAGCGAGCTAACAACTAACAGCAGCGAGCTAACCGCTAACAGCAGCGAGCTAACCGCTAACAGCAGCGAGCTAACAACTAACAGCAGCGAGCTAACCGCTAACAGCAGCGAGCTAACCGCTAACAGCAGCGAGCTAACAACTAACAGCAGCGAGCTAACAACTAACAGCAGCGAGCTAACCGCTAACAGCAGCGAGCTAACCGCTAACAGCAGCGAGCTAACAACTAACAGCAGCGAGCTAACCGCTAACAGCAGCGAGCTAACAACTAACAGCAGCGAGCTAACAACTAACAGCAGCGAGCTAACGCTAACAGCAGCGAGCTAACGCTAACAGCAGCGAGCTAACAACTAACAGCAGCGAGCTAACCGCTAACAGCAGCGAGCTAACAAATAACAGCAGCGAGCTAACAAATAACAGCAGCGAGCTAACCGCTAACAGCAGTGAGCTAACATCTAACAGCAGCGAGCTAACCGCTAACAGCAGCGAGCTAACCGCTAACAGCAGACTCACGGTTCCACAGCAAGTCTTCAAGCAGTGTAATGCAATCCACAGCATAACTTGACGGAGCAGGAAAGAATCCAAAGCCAAAGAAAATGACAGCAGAGCGACTAAGTCACGCGATGTGACCAGATTTACGCGGAGAATCGGTAGGAGAAGCGGCGAACAGCCAGCGCCAGCGTCCTCTCCTGTAGCAAAGGTTCCGCCATCTTGATATCAAACCCACAGCTTTTCTTCAGAAAGTCCTGCCTGTCATTTCATCTGATCTGATTCTAATAGTAACTCATGGCTCATCAGCCGTTTTCCCCCAGCAGTTTTCAAACCACTGATATAAAAAACAACCATCTGAACAAATCATTCCTGCAGAATTACAGGCTGATCTCCAACCTTTCATTCATCAGCAAAATGATTGAAAAGCTGTTTCAACAATTAACTGCAAAAAAACCGAAACACTGAGTTTCTTTAAATCTGGACTAAAAACCCAGCTGGTCAGATTTGCTTTGAAACAAAATAAATGAAACACTGAACAACATTTTGATGTGTAACGACGGCACTTTGACTAAATGTACTGTTTACTGGTTCACTGTGTCTTTTAGGACTTTTTATTTTGTGTTTTTCTGAAGTAAAGCACTTTGATCCGCCTTGGTGCTGAAATGAGCTTCACAAATAAACCTGATCGATTGGTTGATTGATTCTAATCTGCAGCAGGCAGTTCCACATCCTGCCTGAGACTCTCCCACGTCAGACGGAGCTCAAACGTTTTCACCAACACAACCGGCGGTACCAGAAGCTGGTCCAGTGACCGTGGTGCTACTGGCCAGCAAAAGGGCCTGACCAGAACCTCAGAGAGAACCACTGGAGTCAAGAGGAAGATGAGAGAATCGATGCAGAAGGAGCCATTTTATGAGGCTCCACCTGTTTACTGCACAGACTCAGCGCTGGTGCAGAGTTTCTGCTGCTTCTCCTTATCAATCAACCAATCAGATTTATTTTATAGATCATTTCAGCAACAAGGCAGTTCAAATTGTTTCACATCGTAAAAACACAAAAACCAACAATTCTTGGTTTTATTGGCTCCTCAGCAGCAAGTAGACAATATAAACATCACTAACTGTGTAGCAGCAGCTCTACGATCTGAGACCAGAAACAGTTTCCAGTTTTTTAGTTTGTAACATTTAACATGTTTATCAGCAGATCATTTTTAATTTGAACTCTAGTGAATATTAGTGTTTGATGAAAGTGGATCCTACCTGAGCTGCAGAGACACAGAAGCAGCATCAGAGCTGTTTGCTCCATGTTTCCTCTGATGTGGAGCGAAGCTTCGTCTCTCGATGTGATCAGGATGTGGCTCCAGACTCTGAACACTTCCTACTTTAAGCTGTTTTATCTGCTACTTCCTGAACGTCACAGTTCAGGTCTTTGGCTGCTTTCAGAGACAACGCCTCCTTCCTAGGAGCTCATCATGAAGATGGGTTCATACTGGGCCTACTGGGATTCAGAGGTTTCACCAGTCAGTCTCTGTTGTTCCTGTGTTTAGTTCAGTCCTGGTTCTGCTGGTGGCCGGAGTGGATCCAGGTGTTTCATCCACTGAAAGGGAACCTGATGTTGTTGGCAGCAGCAGCTCAGCTTCCCTCCAGGAAGAGTCACAGCTGGACAGACATGAGCCCAGGTGAAGCTGCTATGAAGAGGAGAAACAGAGAGAGAACATGAACTTAATGTCAGCAATGACTGCAGACAAAGCAAGCAGGGTTTCCCCCAGTGTATTATAAGCCTGGCAGCCCACCAGGCTTTACTTGACCCTCTGCCAGGATAAGCGTTGCTTGTTTATGTTACTTGGATGATGATAATAATAATAAAGCAGTATTGCCAGCATCTCTGTTGCTCTGAGTGTTTCACTGGCAGAGCAGATTTATTCCTAAAAGATAAGTTTATACACAGTCCAGTCACATTAATGTGACCATCTGTCAAAAGCCAGAATAACCACCTTTCGCAGAGCGAACTGCTACGAGACGTGCAGGAAGAGAGTCACTTAGGTCCCTGAAGGTCTTCTCTGGGATGTTGAGCCATGCCGACTCTAATGCCGTGGCCAGCTGCGCTAGATTACGCGGTTGAGGATCCATGGCGCGAACAACTCGATCGAGATGGTCCCACAGATGCTCGATTGGGTTTAAGTCAGGTGAGTTTGCTGGCCAGGGGAGGACGGTAAACTCATCCTGGTGCTCTTCGAACCACGCACGTACACTGGCAGCTGTATGGCACCTCGCATTGTCCTGCTGGAAGATGCCATCATCCTGAGGAAAAACAATGCGCATGTAGGGGTGGACATGGTCCGCAAGGACAGATGCGTACTTGTATTGATCCATCGTGCCTTCCACAATAATCAGTGAACCCAGAGAATGCCAGGAAAACATTCCCCAGACCATAATGCTCCCGCCTCCAGCTTGGACCGTTCCTGCAATGGTTGCAGGGTGGTTCCTTTCAGAGGTTTCACGCCTTATACGCCAACGTCCATCTGTCCGATGGAGCATAAAACGCGATTCATCTGAAAACGCTACCTGTCGCCACTCAGTGGACGTCCAGCTGCTGTACTGGCGTGCAAATTCAAGCCTTCGTCGTCGATGAACACCAGTCAGCATAGGTGCACGAACCAGGCGTCTGCTTCGGAGGCCCAGACGCAGCAATGTTCGCTGAATAGTGGTTTGGGAGACACTTGTGGTAGCCCCTTGGTTCATTTTAGTGGTCAGTTGCTCAACGGTAGCCCGTCTATCTGCCCGAACGCATCTCCGCAACCGTCGTTCGCCTCTGTCATCTATGGCCCGTGGTGCACCACATTTGCCACGTCGTGGATTTTGGACAGTCCCATTTTGCCATGCACGGTACACTTTTACCACGGCGGCACGCGAACAGTTCACAAACTCAGCCGTTTCGGAAATGCTTCCACCCTTGGCCCGAAAGCCAATGATCATGCCCTTTTGGACGTCGGATAAATCGCTTCGTTTCTGCATTACGCCAACGATTGAAATGTTTTCCGAAGCCCACACACACCCTTTATATACGCTCAACTGCACTGTGCTGCCACCTGCCTTCTGTGATTGGTTATTTAACTCTGAAGTGGAAAGTACGTGGTGGTCACATTAATGTGACTGGACTGTGTACTTTATGCATTTAAAGCAGGAGAGCGGACCAATCACACAGCTCCTCTGCATGTTGCCTCGTGCTCTATTGTTTGATCTCTGAAGTTTCCTCAGCCTTATTTCAATCAAACTGGACACAGACTGACCTGTATTGTTATTTACATCAACCTCCTGAGAGGAATTATGATTCTTTGGAGAACTTTATGTTATCAAGGTAAGAGTTTAAAACCCACCGCGTTAGTTCAGCTCTTGTAGTCGCGTTTTCAGAGATGCGCTGACTGGTGAAAATGATTCATATTTATGGACAAAAAGTTATATGCAGCGTTTACATTTAGGGTAGAAACGATTCCTCGAATGATTCGAGTCCCTCGATTATTAAAATTCCTGTTTTATTACTTTTTTTACTTTTACTTTTTTTACTTTTACTTTTACTTTTTTTACTTTTACTTTTACTTTTAAGCGTTGCTTGTTTATGTTACTTGGATGATAATAATAATAATAATATTAATAATAATAATAAGCTGTATTGCCAGCATCTCTGTTGCTCTGAGTGTTTCACTGGCTGAGCAGATTTATTCCTAAAAGATAAGTTTATACTTTATGCATTTCTCCTCCCCTCTCCATCATCAATCCTCAGAACGCTCCCGGATCCTAGCCTTTCCCTCTGTGCAACCACCATCCGAAAAGACAGTAAGCTTATCACTCTAAACCCATCAAGATCTCTTTTCTCCGGTCCCTACTAATTTTCCCTTCTCCGAACAGAACCTGAGCTGACCCACCTACCCTTCCTCTGGAGCATAATCAGATTGTACCCTTTTTGAAATGCATTAAACCTTCACTGAACAGTGATCCCTGGTTTTTTGTGTGAACTTCCATGTGGGTCAAGAAACTAAAATCCAACATGACAGGGACAGGAAACATCTAAAGGGGGCTCGTCCGGGATCAGCACTTCATATGGAGTTACATGTTACTGGAACCTGGATTGACCCAGTGAGTAGCAGAGAGGCCAGGACCAGGTGAAAATGGTGAACCAGTATGGAAATCCAAGAGTCAAAGCAACACTTCAGGTATGTTTTTGATTAATTAATAACATTATAATATGATTTAAAGCTAAAAAAAAAAAAATAAGATTTTACATGATACTGCCCCTTTAATGGAAAAGTTTTTAAAGAGTTACATAATTTTTAATTCACACTCACCAATTCAGTTTCCATAATGGAAACTTTTGAAACTTGCTTTAAGTCTCTAATGTGCACTAATGGATGGAGTCACAGAAAACTCAACTGTTTCTTGAACAGTAATTCACATAAATCTGAATTTGATCAGAAGCTGGATTTGAGTATGATTCTGTGTTTTTTAACACATTATTGTCCATTATTAACATTTACTTTCAATTCAGGTGTGTGATGCATTTAGTATTGAAAGTGTCTCATTTATGCATCAAATGTTGGAGGTTCAGAGACAAACAGTTATTTAGCAGATTTGAGGGAAATTGCCATGTTGTCTGGACAATATTATGATGGAGGTAATGTGTACCAAACCATAATCTAGACATTTTTGGGTCATTTTATTTCAGATTTAGTCTTTGACCATCAGAGCAGACAGGCTTCATAGAGGCAGAGGGAAATCTAAACATTAATCTGGATGTTCAGCCTCTGTGAGCTGCGTGAGCTGAGTGATGCTAATCTGGACTTAAGCGTCAGCAACATTATCAGCTTTATTGCAACATAACCAGGTTTTTCAAGGTAAATCTAAACTTTAGATCTTCAACTGGAAAAAGTTGTTTATTTCAACAAACTGAGATATTCTAGGCCCATATAACTAAAAAACATATTTTATTTAGAATATTAAATTCTACCAGCTCCATTATGTTGGTACAGCAACATGCATTCATATTAGCTGAACTTCTGCAGCTCTAATCTAAAATTATAACCCAGTTGGACAAAGTTTGATAGTCGGGTCGTGATTTTGTGTTGTGCATTTTTAATAAGTCAAATGTTTTTTTGGCATAGAAACCATAACTAATGGCTCCCTTGGACTAATTTCAATCTATATATTCATAGTTTTACTGAAAAAACAAAGGTTTTTGCACATTTAACTTTAGCCATATTCCTATAGTACAGGGGTGGGCAACTCCAGGCTTGGAGGGTCTCCTGCAACTTTTAGATGCGTCTCAACTTCAACACACCTGAGTCAAATAATGAGGTCGTTAGCAGGACTCTGGAGAACTTGACTACATTTAGGAGGTGATTCAGCTGTTGGATTGAAGTGTGTTGGACCAGGGAGACATGTAAGAGGTGCAGGACACCGGCCCTCGAGGACCAGGATTGCCCACCGCTTGTATAAGATCACAGTTTTCCTTTGCTTTGCCTCCCTTGATGTACTATTTCTATTATTTCTGTCATAATTGGCAAAATCATACTAATATGGTATTAGTGGAGCTAATTTTTAGCTTAGTGCTAATGCTAACTTAAAGGTAGAAAAACTATTCTTTCTTAATGATGTGTAGGAATTCAGAGTTTAAAGTTGTTAAAATGCCATGTTATATCTTATATTTGTGAAAGTTTTGTAGGAGGTGATTTGGAGATCATTATTAATTTAAAATCAGTGTACAGTTTGATGTCCAGACCAGTTAATATGCAGATAATTGCAGTAAAGTTTTGAAAACAGTTGATTTACCCTGTTTAACACACTATTCCTTAGTTGACTTCATCTAAGTGAAGGATAGTATGATAAAGAGTGGTATGTGTGAAGTTAATTATTTCTTGTGAGAAAAGTCAACAGGGTTTATAACAAAGAAAGGTAATGTAAAGCATTTATTTAACAAATAAATAAGATGCAAACTGTATCCTAACGGGCGCCTTCGGTCATCATTACTAAATCCTGTTTTCCTATTCTTCAGATCGCTCACATCACTGTTTCAGCAGTCCTGGCACTTGGGACCGGTAACATATCATGGGGGCTCGTCCGGGATCAGGACGACACATGAAGATACATGTTACTGGAGCCTGAATTGGCCCAGTGAGCAGCAAGAGAGGCCAGGAACTGGTGAAAATAGCGAACCAGCACGGAAATCCAAGAGTCAAAGCAACACTTCAGGTATATTTTTGATTAATTAATAACATTATAATATGATATAAAGCTAATAAAAAAATAAGATTTTACATGATACTGCCCCTTTAATGGAAAAGTATTTAAAGAGTTACATAATTTTTAATTCACACTCACCAATTCAGTTTCCATAATGGAAACTTTTGAAACTTGCTTTAAGTCTCTAATGTGCACTAATGGATGGAGTCACAGAAAACTCAACTGTGTCTTCAACAGTAATTCACATGAATCTGAATTTGATCAGAAGTTTGTTGTGATTATGTTTCTGTGTTTTTTAACACATTAATGTCCATTATTACCATTTACTTTTAATTCAGGTGTGTGATGCATTTAGTATTGAAAGTGTCTCATTTATGCATCAAATGTTGGAGGTTTAGAGACAAACAGCTATTTGGCAGATTTGAGGGAAATTGCCAAGTTATCTGGACAATATTATGATGGAGGTAATGTGTACAAAACCATAATCTAGACATTGTTCTGTCATTTTATTTCAGATTTAGTCTTTGACCATCAGAGCAGAAAGGCTTCATAGAGGCAGAGGGAAATCTAAACATTAATCTGGATGTTCAGCCTCTGTGAGCTGCGTGAGCTGAGTGATGCTAATCTGGACTGAAGCGTCAGTAACATTATCAGCTTTATTGCAACATAACCAGCTTTTTAGGGTAAATCTAAACTTTAGATCTTCAACTGGAAAACGTTGTTTATTTCAAAGAGCTAAGATAATTTAGGTCCATAAAACTAAAAAGATATACTTTTTAGAATATTAAACTCTACCAGCTCCTTTATGTTGCTGGTCATAAAATTAGAATATAATGAAAAAGTAGATTTATTTCAGTAATTCCATTTAAAAAGTGATACTTGTATATTATATTCATACATGACATACAAACTCATATATTTCAAATGTTTATTTTGTTTTAATTTTGATGATTACAAATGACAACAAATGAAAATCTCAAATTCAGCATATCAGAAAATTAGAATCTTGTGAAAAAGTTCAAAATTGATGGCACCTGGTACCACACTCTAATCAGCTAATTTACTCAAACCACCTGCAAAGGCCTTTAAATGGTCTTTCAGTCTAGTTCTATAGGCTACACAATCATGGGGAAGACTGCTGACTTGACAGTTGTCCAAAAGACGACCATCGACACCTTGCACAAGGAGGGCAAGACACAAAAGGTCATCCCTTAAGAGGCTGGCTGTTCACAGAGCTCTGTGTCCAAGCACATTAATAGAGAGGCGAAGGGAAGGAAAAGATGTGGTCGAAAAAAGTGTACAAGCAAGAGAGATAACCACACCCTGGAGAGGATTGTGAAACAAAACCCATTCAAAAATGTGGGGGAGATTCACAAAGAGTGGACTGCAGCTGGAGTGAGTGCTTCAAGAACCACCACACACAGACGTATGAAAGACAAGGGTTTCTGCTGTCGCATTCCTTGTGTCAAGCCACTCTTGAACCACAGACAGCGTCAGAAGCGTCTTGCCTGGGCTAAAGAGAAACAGGACTGGACTGCTGGTGAGTGGTCCAAAGTCATGTTCTCTGATGAAAGTCAATTTTGCATTTCCTTTGGAAATCAAGGTCCCAGAGTCTGGAGGAAAAGAAGAGAGGCACTTCATCCACATTGCTTGAAGTCCAGTGTAAAGTTTCCACAGTCAGTGAGGGTTTGGGGTGCCATGTCATCTGCTGGTGTTGGTCCATTGTGTTTTCTGGTATGTGGCTGTCAACGCAGCCACATACCAGGAAGTTTTAGAGCACTTCATGCTTCCTGCTGCTGACCAACTTTTTGGAGATGCAGATTTCATTTTCCAACAGGACTTGGCACCTGCACACAGTGCCAAAGCTACCAGTACCTGGTTGAAGGACCATGGTATCCCTGTTCTTAATTGGCCAGCAAACTCTCCTGACCTTAACCCCATAGAAAATCTATGGGGTATTGTGAAGAAGAAGATGCAATACACCAGACCCAAAAATTCAGAAGAGCTAAAAGCCACTATTAGAGCAACCTGGGCTATCATAACACCTGAGCAGTGCCACAGACTGATCGACTCCATGCCACGCCGCATTGCTGCAGTAATACAGGCCAAAGGAGCCCCAACTAAATACTGAGTGCTGTACATGCTCATACTTTTCATGTTCATACTTTTCAGTTGGCCAACATTTCTATAAATCCTTTGTTTTTATTGGTCTTCAGTAATATTCTAATTTACTGATATGCTGAATTTGAGATTTTCATTTGTTGTCATTTGTAATCATCAAAATTAAACGAAATAAACATTTGAAATATATGAGTTTGTATGTAATGTATGAATATAATATACAAGTTTCACTTTTTAAATGGAATTACTGAAATAAATCTACTTTTTCATTATATTCTAATTTTATGACCAGCACCTATACATTCAAATTAGCTGAAACTCTGCAGCTCTTATCCAAAATTAGAGCTGCAGTTTGATAGTTGTGTTGTGATTCTGTGGCATATTCTTAATAAATCACTTGGGACCGGCAACAGATCATGGGGGCTCGTCCGGGATCAGCACGACACACGGAGTTACATGTTACTGGAGCCTGGATTGACCCAGTGAGAAGCAGAAAGGCCAAGAACTGGTGAAAATGGTGAACCAGCATGGAAATCCAAAAGTCAAAGCAACACTTCAGGTATGTTTTTGATGAATTAATAACATTATAATATGATTTTAAGTGTCTCATTTATGCATCAAAGGTTGGAGGTTTAGAGACAAACAGCTATTTGGCAGATTTGAGGGAAATTGCCATGGTGTCTGGACAATATTATGATGGAGGTAATGTGTACCAAACCATAATCTAGACATTGTTCTGTCATTTTATTTCAGATTTAGTCTTTGACCATCAGAGCAGAAAGGCTTCAAAGAGGCAGAGGGAAATCTAAACATTAATCTGGATGTTCAGCCTCTGTGAGCTGTGTGAGCTGAGTGATGCTAATCTGGACTGAAGCGTCAGCAACATTATCAGCTTTATTGCAACATAACCAGCTTTTTAAGGTTAATCTAAACTTTAGATCTTCAACTGGAAAAAGTTGTTTATTTCAAAGAGCTGAGATATTTTAGGCCCATATAACTAAAAACATATTTTATTTAGAATATGAAACTCTACCAGCTCCTTTATGTTGCTACAGCAAAATGCATTCATATTAGCTGAACCTCTGCAGCTCTTATCTAAAATTAGAGCCCGGTTGGGCCAAAGTTTGATAGTCATGTCGGGATTCTGTGGTGCATTTTTAATAAGTCATCAGGTTTTTTTTGGCATAGAAACCATAACTAACTGCTCCCTTGGACTAAATTCATTTTCTACCTTCATAATGTATCTTAACACATATTTTTTGCATGTTTATCATATTGTGATAGAATCACAGTTTCCATCTGCTTTGGCTGACTCAATGTACCGAATGATTAAATATTCGTCACTAAGCAAAAGGTCACTGACTCTTCAAAATCCCAAAACAGATTAAACTGAGTTAGATTTTTATTCTTTTCTCTCATAATTATCAGTCGTAGGCACAATTCTACTAATCTTCTATGAGTCGAGCTACTTTTTAGCATTGCACTAAAGCTAAGTTATATAAAAAAGAAAAGACATCATCTTTCTCGTTTGAGTGGAAATATTTCCAATCAGCCAACCTGAAAAATTTCATTGCAGTCGACTGACTTGCAGCATTAGGTGGGGGAGGGGCATCAACGCTCTTCAGAAGATAAGCAACAGCACAAAGCAAAATATGCTTATGAAGATGATTTTTAAAAATAACATAAGTAAACAGAAAATACACAAAAACTTCAAGTTGTAGTTTAAATTCTCTTTAATCCTATTTAACTTTTTACAAAGCTGCAGATATAAAACACAGACATTCCTCTAAACTAAACTTCTTCTAAATGTGTTTTTAATACGGTTTCTATGGTAACTAATTGTATAACTCCCCAAACAGCGATGATTTACCACAGCAAATATACAATCATTATACGTAAAAAAGAAGTCTGAAAATCAGAACATGTAGATACTTACATCTTTAACAAAAACATGTTTGACCTCTGAACTTTAAATACTTCACTAAAACAGAAAATAAAGCTACAATTTTATAAACATTTTCTAATGTTTATTCATGCCAGAAATGATTAAGCAGCTGTGTCCCAACTTTTTCGTGTTTTTCAAATAAAACATGCAAAATGTTGATAAAAATGCAGTAAAGTTGTTTTATTTGTATAGAGAAAGAATCTGTAAATAACTTTTTCTATGTAGTAAGGGCAGGAACTGACTTTAGGAACTTGGGAACTTTCCAAATTTAGTCAAATGTAATATATAAAAGCTACGGAAGAGGATTATGGCCACTGGGAAAAAAAATAAAACAGTTCTGACTTTAATCTCAGATCAGAATTCTGAGATTAAAATTTTGAGATTAAAGTCAGAACTGTTTTATTTTTTCCCCGGTGGCCGTAATAATCTTTCGTAAAAACCAGAAATTGAGTCAACAAAAGAAAAATCATCATAGTGTTTAACCATATTTTAAAAATGATCCTTCGGTTAAAAATCCTCCTAATACTTCAGATTTTGGTTGTCAGTTGAGTCCATTATGTAGTTTTAAACTGAGGTGTACAGCACACGGCATTCTGGGTAAATACAACCAGAACAAACACCCTAGCCTAGCGCTAGGGTGTTAAAATCTGACTATACTCCATCTCTGTTTCCATTTCAAGAAGGAAGTTGCGCTCAGTTTCTTCAGAGGTTTTTATGTTGTTTTGTTCAGTGGCTCTCGGTGCAGCACCCCCACAGGTCTGGAGGGGAACAGGCTGCTCAAGGGGTTCAATTGGTTTGATTCAGTTTAGTTTTAAACAGTAACAGCAGTTGGAAGTGGAACAAATGTTGCAATTTTGGTCCCAAATTGAAGATAAAAAAATAACTTTTTAATTAAATACTAAAAACTTCAACTCACTTTACTTTAACCAGCGCTTAAAAAAAGTTTGATCATAATTTTCTTGAGAGAATTTAACGATATCATTTTTTAGTATGTGAAATTTAATAAAAGCCTACTTTATAAACACAAATATAAAAAAAAATCTGTTTCATGAACATTTATATTGAAACTATTTGAGATTTCTATATTTTTTTCTTGGTTGTAAAAAGAATAAATAGATTATTTTGTTATAAAGGTTTAGTGTTTAAAATTGTTAAACATGATTCTTATCATTCAGAAAACAGGAGCAGGCAAAGGAAATGTTGCAGACAGACTGGATCCTTGTTGCTGGTCAGGTTAACTTTTCTACAGTCACATTTAACCTTTGACCCCCCACGTTGCAGCGACCATCTTTTGGAGACTCATGGTGGGGAATCCTCTTGGTGCTGATACACAGCAGCATTTGTGAGTCCAGTATTTAAACATGCCATGAGTTTTTGCTGTGTTTAAATGATTTGTGTTATTCTTGTGTTAGCTGGTCCCACTGAGCGATCCACGTCTGTTCAGGCTCTGTGTGCTGCAGCTCAGGCCTCGACTGTCTGTCAGGTGGCTGGACTGAGGAGCAGAAAACACAGAATCATCATCACAACATTCAGAACAATGCAAACAATCACTGCTGATGTAACCTGAGTTTCTGTTAAGTACCAATGAGCAGTCAGTATCTCACTTATAGAGGCCAGCGGCCATATTGATCTCAGTTTGAACAATCAAGAAGAAATGGTTGCATAAGAGTCGAAGGTAGAGGTGTGCCAGTTGTTATAGCCCTGGGCCTTATAGACTGGACTGCAGGTGTCATTTTGTCTGTCTTTGTGCTCCTCCCCTTTGCAGGTGTCTCTGATCCATTGATTGGGAGCGTAGAGTACTTGATCTTGGCTGTCTCCGACTTCTGTGTCGCCCTCAGCGTCCACTCTGCCGCTGTCATGTTTTGTTGCCAGGCCCCAGCTCCCCTCCTTTTGCACTTTTGAGCTTGTTTTTGTTTTGGCGCTTCAACACTTCCATATGCACTCATACAACACATCCAAACCTTTGCATTACACCACTGATACTGATATCCACAATCCATTGACGTTTTTGTTCATAAATATTCATTTGTATATGCACTTTAACCGCAGCATGGTCTACTGTTCAGGTTACGACCCTGAGCCAGTCGTAACAGTCGATCGGCCACCAATCATAATCGACTGATTTCTGTGAAAAAGTCTAAAAAATATTGATGGCCGATCATCGTCTCTTGTGGCCAATCAGCAAAACCGATCACATAAATGTCACTTCGCCTGTCTGCGTGTGCAGCTTATCTCCTCTTTCCTTCACACGGCTTGAGCGCGCAACAGCAGATCCTAAGAGATGTGGGGAGGAACCTTAACGCTCTGAGACTGAATGGGGGATGTTTGCATGTTGCGATAGAAAATTACCTCGGGGTGAATCTCGTCAAAATGCACCAACACAACAAATTTAATGTGACATTTAAAAAACAAACACTTGATACATTGAGGCTCAATGCAGGAAAAAAGGACATCCAGAGCGGCTCAACCTCCACCCAGCAGTGAGCTCTCATACCAAACGTCAGACATTTCTTCAGACAATAGTTTATGGTATGGTTATTCACTGTTGAACAACAGACTTATAGCTAGGCAAGAGGGGCTTACCTTTGCCCCACACACCAAAGCATTTGTGTGTGTGTGTGTGTGTGTGTGTGTGTGTGTGTCTGCATAAGAGCGGGTAGATACCTCTGAAGGTTGAAAGATCTAAAATTCTGCAAACCGTTTTTGGTGTTCAAGTCGAGGTTCTATGGGAACATGAATGGAATGAGATAAAGAAGTCTCATCCAGGGGTGATCAGATTTCTGAAAAAATTTGCTGCCCCAGAATCTTTGTCCCCTCAAAAAGCTCTGTACGGTGGCCAAACTTGTGCTCTCAAGCTGAGGTACACAGCAGGGCCAGGTGAGATTTCACGTCTCTCTACCCGTACGTAAACTTTGCATTTGCATATCCACTGGGCCACCCAACCATCATTTACAAAGATTTTGATGATCCAAACAACTACTTTGGGTTCATCAGAGCCACCGTTTATCCCCCATGAGGTTTGTTTTTTCTTGTTCTGCCCTACAAGAAATGTGAGTAATCTAGTTTTCACTCTTTGTCGCCATTGTGCCAAAAATTAACCAACCGATTCCTGCACCCATGAGGACGAGGAGTGGGCTCTGTCAGGTGTTTGGGTGAGTGTGGAGTTTCAAGAGGCATTGCAGTGTGGGTTTCATGTTGGAAAAATCACTGAGGTCTGGCATTTTGAGAGAAGCAGTAACACTATCTTCAAAGGATACATTCACACCTTTCTGAAGGGGAAACAGGAAGCCAATGGGTATTCGTGTGAAGCAGTGGATCAGGAGAGCAAGTTGAAAAATGTGAGAGATTATGAACTCAATCAAGGCATCCGGTTGGATGAGAACAAAATTGAGGTGAATCCAGCTAAAAGACATGTAGCTAAACTATGTCTTAATAGCTCCTGGGGAAAGTTTGCAGAAACAAAATTGAGGTGAATCCAGCTAAAAGACATGTAGCTAAACTATGTCTTAATAGCTCCTGGGGAAAGTTTGCAGAAACAAAATTGAGGTGAATCCAGCTAAAAGACATGTAGCTAAACTATGTCTTAATAGCTCCTGGGGAAAGTTTGCAGAAAGAAATGATTTATCTCTGACCACACTTGTGAGTGATCCTGTTGAGTTCTTAAGTTCTCGTTCTCAGGTAAATACGAGATGAAGTACTTTCACTTTGTCAGTCATAAAACCTGCATGGTGCACTGGATTTACAGCAAACGCTGCATCACTCTGTAATGATTTCATAGCATCATTCACTACACCTTACGCTCGTTTAAAACTTTTCAGCTGTCTGGAGCGAGTGCAGGAAAAAATTATCTACATAGACACAGACAGTTTGATCTATGTGGTTAAAAATGACGAGAATCCTCTAGAGTTTGGGAATTCCCTTGGAGATTTATTATCTGGATTTGTACTTTTCAACCATTGTATGGTGAATTGCAAAAACTGAACAAAAATATAAAATTTGTGGAAAGACTGCCTTATTCTTTTGAGGATGAAGATTTGTTTCCACCGATTCAAAGTAACCTGGTCATTTTGGACAATGGGGACAGCCCCATCGTCAAAAACCCCATCGTCCAAAATGAACCACGTGACATTGAATCACCTGGTCACAAACTTCCACAAAGTTCAAAAAGTTTGTGACCTCCTGAACTTTGTGGTCAGGAGGTCATAAAGTTTCCATGGGGGAAGGTCAGGAGGTCACAAACTTCCCATTGGGGGGAAGTAGAGGAGAAGGGGGCGGGGTTTGATATTGTTTAATCCATCAAACGCCAATTAAAATTTGACAAAAGGTGGTATATATAGTCTCTCTGTCAATGTTCATAGTTAAGCATTATTTACCATCAGGGCATTGTCTAAATTGCTATGTTTAATGGTGCAGAGAGAGAATGGTGCTATGTTTAACGGTTTTTTACATTAGCAACATGGGCAAACACCCAGGTTGTTACCTTTTTAGGGGTGGCACAAGACCACTGTGGATTGTAGCACAGAGATGGAACCAAAGCAGAACAAAGAGTTTGTGCTTTTAATATTGGCAAAATTTAATAAGTATTTAATAACTATAATAACTGATGGTTTTTTTACATGAGCAATATGGGTGAACACCCAGGTCGTTATCTTTTTAGGGGTGGCACAAGACACCCCTAAAAAGATGGAACCAACAGAGATGGAACCAAGGCAGAACAAAGAGTTTGTTCTGTTTTTAATATTGGTAAAATTTATTAAGCATTTAATATCTAGGTATTTTTGGGAATATGGATCTTTTAGATTAATTTGAAAAGTAATTTTGATGATATTTCACATTTTATCGTATCATGTCTTGGTCTTGACTAGGTCTCAAATTCTCTCGGTCTTGGTCTTGACTTGGTCTCGGACCCTAAAAGTCTTGGTCTTGTTGATGCACTCTGGTCTTGATCTTGTCTTGGTCTCGGGTTAGGTGGTCTTGACCAGAACACTGCTCCCTAACGAATTACTCCCCTCGGTCAGAACCAGCCAATCAGAACCAGCATTTTTCACTGGTAATGGTGATGAATCCAGGAGTCCTGCTGTCTCTTCTTGGGTTCCTTTGCACTTCCTGCTGCCCTGTTACTAAGCCAGATTGTGAACGGTGGAAGCTCATAGGTAGGAGGTTCTTCAGCCTTGACCTTCCTCAGGGTTTCCAACAGCAGGTGGTTCAGTGCTGAATGGCCTGCAGGGGCTGCTGTGAATCCAGGAAGTGCCTTTTCACAATTAGACTTGTGTGAGTGGTCAGGACAACCTGGAAGTGTCCCAACTGGTGCCTGGATTTCCAGTGGCAGTGAGGACAGGAGGGAGAGCAGCTTTCACAGCCGGACGGGGAGAGAGAGAGACTTACAATATTCTAACATGTTATCTTCCATTAGGTTAGTTGTTGGCATTGCTGGATCTTTGCAGATTTCTCCTGCAGAGATCAGAAAAAGGGTCTAAATGGGCTTAATTTAGCTTTGGACCTGGTTCTCATTCTCACACAAATAAAGAGCAGGACTAAAGCTTCAGGCCAAGACAAACCTGTTTCTACTAGGGGTTGAACGACTACATATTTTTTAAGGTCGACTACATCATGATAATAGTCGAGTTGATATCGACTAGTCGCGGTGACGTCATAGTGACGTAAGCGCAAAACTACTTGGAGGCTTTATCAGCTATTTTCATGGCAAATATTAACCCCTAAACCCTTCTCCCGCTTTTACTAAGTCTATTATGCTGAATTAAAAGAGCAATAAACAGATTATTCTTCGAGCGCAGCGGAGAAAAGTTTGTTGCCCAAAGTTTGAAGCTTCAGTACGCAGGGTGACGCTGATCAGTTGGGGGTAGTTTAGGGATAAAAAAGCCCCGAGATCATGCCACATTGTAGCACATTACTCCGGTAGTCTTTTTTTAAAGGACTAGTTTATTTGACAGCAATTTGACTGTAAGGGGTCAGAAATAGCGGAGAGAGGCCTGGTGGGCCCAGCGAATGGAGGACGGGAGTCGGATTCCTGACTACCGCGGGCTAAAGCCTCTATATGAGGGGCACTGCACTAACCACTGCGCCGCGCAACGCCCCTATTGCAGTAGCCTATGTTGTAATTTACAGTATCTCTTTGTTAAATTTACATTTTATATAATTTGAGCTTTCTGCCGAACTCACCTAGTCTACCTTCTTTCATTTCCTTGGAAATATTTGTTTTGTCATGTGATTGCGACTAGTCGACTGGCACAGAATAAAGTCATTGCAGAGAAAAGAATCGACTAGTCGACTAATTGGTGCAACCCCTAGTTTCTACACAACATGCTGCCAGTGTGTTTTTGGTCATCCCATTCTCCCTCTCCACCAGATGATTAACACAAACCAAACAGTTAGCTGATGTCGTGTAATACCTTAACAAACTTTCTAATAATGTCTTTATAGTTTTTCTGCCTTTTTTGTTCTTTGCATGTCTCACCAAGCTATGTTTGCACCTGTTTTCATTGATTTCCATTTCTTCAGACCTCAGACTCCCCTCATCTAACTAGGAGGTGGACTGAAGTTTAAATCCTTAATCTGGTGGATGCATCCGATCTCCTGTCGCCCTCGACCTCTCCAACTCACTGGATCCTGGTTGTGAGTGAAATTATCTTTAACAAAGCTGTATAAAAACCAGACACAAAATAAATTCTTTGTCAATATTTATTTGAAGGCTTTACAGCATTTGGAGTCTCTGCTCACTGAACAGTCAGGAGTAAGAGCCTCCAAAAAACACAGCAAACTGTTTATAGGAAAAGTTTCATTTAATTCACACAGTTTGTTCCGTCCACAAAGGGCACAGCATATTTTAGGACACGAGACAAAAAAATGAGGCTTCAACAAAATACTTTATTCTTAAATTCTCTTCACTTCAGCTTCTTCTGATTTTCTGTGAAGAAAATGGAGTTAAAGGCCCCCAGATCATGTGTCCCAAATATAAAGAAAAACAAAACACCAAAAGTATTAACAGAAAGATGGACCTGGTGAGCCGATCAAACAGAACAAAACGGTACAGCAGGGGGCCAACCCTATACACGGCCATCGAAGCCCCTACTTGTACCGGACTAAGCAAAAAAGAACCTAATGCAAAAGAAAGATTGAAAACAAGACAACCGGTCCGCCAGGCCAAAATCACAAAAAAGAGCAAACAAACAAAAGTTAACAGAAATACCGCAAGGCAGAATTGAAACGTCAGCTACAAGCCACAACGACTGGACGTGCGCGCACCGCTCCCAGTGGTGTTGGAGCAAGTGGAAAGGCGGAGCTCAGGTGAGAATCTCAACCTGCCGAATGCCAGCCTATCCATAGGAAGACCATTAACGCCACAAATTAACGTGTTTAAATGACCAAAAAGAAATTATCCAAACTACAAAATATATTAACAAAAGGTCATTCAACTAAAGTCTATAAGAAAACAAAGAAAAGAAATAGACAAAAATTATAATGTGCCGGAAGCACATAACACAGTTTAACAATCTACTGGGCTACAAAACAGACTGCAAGCATATGCCTTTTATTTCATGAAGCAAATTAAACATTATGGATGTCAGAAGAATGAAAAGAGAAAATATTCTATGACTTTATAATAATCCAGAGTTCAGAGAAACAGCTTCAGAAGACTTTCCCATGATCACAAGCTTTACACAAGAATCATAACACTGTTATGCATTGATCCACTCATAATCATAGTAACCATAAAATGTTCCATCCCATCTGCAGGCTAAGACAGACATGTAGCCAACGTGTTTGTTGCTACCTGTTCTTGGTCTGCCAGTAACCAGAACCTCATTATTCACACAGAGTTCATTTGTCCTTTACAAAGCTGTTGAAATACAAATTACAGTATATGCGTCCATGAATTTCAGCCAGTGAAGCTCGTTTACAGCATATGCACTCTTTGTGTTGATTGGTAGTTAATGTTATAGTAGTAGGAGATCAAAGGCAGCTTGTCCACATCGTCTAACATATTTTCCTCCTCCGTCTCATACAGGTTGATCCCGTTGGCAGCCATTTTGTTCATGTATCTCTCTCTCGTATTTTGGTCAAGAGTGTCCACATGTTTTCTTGTTGTTGGTCTTGAAGCCATGGGTCCACTAAGTATTGTACATGCACTTCCCTACCAAGATGGTGCGGATCACTTCTGGTTCAGACTTGATGGAACTGGATGTATTGGATGGGTTATCATGGCAGTGAAGACATACACCACCTACAGGCAGGTCACAGTATTACAAGCCAGGATCAACTGTGTCACATTTGTCACAATTCAAAAACCCAAATAAGACGAGGACACAAACTGGGTTCAGGGCCTGAATGGAATTGGCCACCTAACCTTTGACCCCAAATATCCTATCATATTCTATCCTTGCAAAATTGATGAAGAGCAGATTTTGATGAAGTGGTTATTCTGTTACATTTCGTTGAATGTTTTGCTTTGTGTTCCCTTCTTTTATAAGTTTTACTTAAGTAGGTTTAGTCCAGATACAAATTTCTGAATGTTGAACTTCTTTCCTGCTGCAGGAGCACAGAGACGTTTCATCATAGATACACAGACGGATAGATTTCCAGGAGTCTGAAACGTGTCTCTGCTCCTTCCTGTGGATGTGAAATGAAGATCCTTTTCTCCTGGTTCCTTCACACTGCAGTCTCCTCCTCTAAGCTGCCTTCAGCTCTGAATCCTTCATCACGATGGTTGTTTTCTGGTCCAGACTTCTGGTTTCTCCTGGCCTGGAAACAGAGGATGGTTCAGCTTCAATGCAAGAACTTTCCCAGCTGAACACATCATGCATGATACATGCAGTACCTTAAAGTAGAGGACCAGGACTGATCCCGGCAAACCAAGCAGGACGACAACCAGTCTGATGATCAAAGCAGTGAGATAGTCTGAAACCGAACGAAACAGATTCAGGATCAGCTTTTGTCAGACGAGTCAAACTAGAAATTTACAGTAATCATATAGACCCTTGTTTTCATGCTGCCTGTAGATCTGATCATGAACATTAATATCATCAATCCTACTCTCTGACCTCATGAATGAGGCAGACAGCTGCTGGTTCACCTGAAGCAGAACTTCTCCTGATGGACTCCATGAGTTTACCTGAGACAGTGAGGTTGAGAGTCTGGCTCACAGAGGAGAAGTTATGGGCGAAAACGTAGACGTGGTAAAGGCAGCGGTAGGTTCCTTGGTGGGCGTGGCCAGCAGCAGCGAACAGGAAGAGGGCGGAGTGATTAACAGCTGGCAGGGTGAGGTTCAGAGTGTAGCTAGAGGAGCTGATGATGAGCTGGAAGGAGCCGCCTTCATACTGAGGCCTGATGGAGCACATGATGCTGAAACCTGAGCCAATGAGGAGCTCAGACCCCTGCTTTCTGGCTGTGGAGACCCCGTCAGTGGAGGAAGAGAGGAAGATGAGCGGCTCAACCAGCAGATCTGGCAACGCAGAGGAAACACAGACAACTGGATCTAATCTGAGGTGGAAAACAAGACGGCATGAGAACGAGGCAGGAGCTCATCAGACTGGTTACCATGGTTACTAACATGTTTATACTTGGTTATTTAGCAACTTCATGACAGATCTTTAGTCTGTCAGTAATATTTAAATCATTTTTAGTTTCCCTTCCCTCCAGGTTCCAGGCTCTTAGTTAAATTTGACGGTTTCTCTGCAGACATCTGGAACCTGATGAAGAAACATTTTAAAACACATAAATTTGAGAGTTCAGATTTACCTGAGCAGATGAACTCATGGCTCTGAACACTGTTTCTATTATCAGGTAAACAGTTCATTAATGCAGATCCTGACTGCAAACAGTCAGACCTGATGAACCAAACTGGTCTATTTGAAGCTTCCTCTGAATCTCTTGCTGAAACAGCAGAACCACAGTCCAGTTCAGCACAAACTATAGCAGCAACTGACTTCATGTCCCAGTCACCACCCCAAACAGCCACTGGTCTCCAGTCTTCTTGATGTTTCATCTCCAGTCTCCCGGCACATCGGCTGGTCTCTCCCACCAGCCTGATGTTGTCTGGACCTGAGCAGAGACAGAGAGTTAATTAATGCAGGAAGTGAAGCAGTGAACAGCAGCAGGTCTGCAGATCCTCCTCTACCTGAACAGGTGAGTCCAACAGCTTGACCAGGTGAGCAGCTGTTTCTAACTGAACTCTTCCTGCTGCTGCAGGTCAGCAGATCAGACTCACTGCCTTCACACAGGAACTCTCTGCTCCCCACTGGAGCCTCTGCTTCTCCATAGAGCGCCCCCTGGAGGACTGAAGGAGACCCACAGCCAATCTCCCTGCAGATCACCTCTGCATCCTGCAGGTCAAAGTCTTTTTCACACACTGAGGACCACGACTGGTTGGTCTTCACCTCCAGTCTGCCTGAGCACCGGTTGGTCCCTTGAACCAGCCTGACTGAGTCTGAGGATGCAGAAAGGAAAAAGGTTTAAAATCCTTTAGAACTTTATTTTTCTAAATTCACATGGAAACATCTCTGGGTTTGATAAGAATACAAAGGAAATGTAAATAAAACCAAACTAGAAAAGTTCAGGGCATCAAAGGTGGAGTGAAACCGACTGTACCTATAATTTTATCATTCATTTTATTTCTGTTGAATTTATTATATTTTTGGGACATAAACATGTTCAGAAACTCATTAAAAGTCAAACAATCTTTGTTTCTTGTGAAATTGTTAATATTTCACCGGAATTAAAAATAAATGTAGCAACAAAATAGCTCAACAGCGCCCCCTAGTTCAGACAGGCAAAAAATCATAACAAACAAAAGGTTTTCCTGCTATTTGCTCTAAAAACAGGAAGTCCACCATTTTGGATCAAAGTTCATTTTCTGTAGATTTTCAGGTTTTGAAAATGTCTGATTTCCTTGAAATTCTCCTGGGATTTTGATGCATCAATTTCAAAGCAGCAGAGATTAAAATTATTAAAATGATGAGTTTTTGTTCATCTATTTGTTTATCTGGATATTTAATTTATTTTAGTTTCCCTCTCCTCCAGGTTACAGGTTCTTAGTTAAAGGTGACAGTTTCTCTGCAGACATCTGGAACCTGATGAAGAAACATTTTAAAACACATAAATATTAGAGTTCAGATTTACCTGAGCAGATGAACTCATGGCTCTGATAACTGTTTCCATCATAAGGTAAACAGTTCTTTAATGCAGATCCTGACTTCAAACAGTCAGACCTGATGAACCAAACTGGTCTCTCTGAAGCTTCCTTTGATTTTCTTGCTGAAACAGCAGAACCACAGTTCAGTTCAGCACAAACTACAGCAGCTGAGTTCATGTCCCAGTTATGACTGCTAACATCCACTGGTCTCCAGTCTTCTAGATATTTCATCTCCAGTCTCCCGGCACATCGGCTGGTCTCTCCCACCAACCTGATGTTGTCTGGACCTGAGCAGAGACAGAGAGTTAATTAATGCAGGAAGTGAAGCAGTGAACAGCAGCAGGTCTGCAGATCCTCCTCTACCTGAACAGGTGAGTCCAACAGCTTGACCAGGTGAGCAGCTGTTTCTAACTGAACTCTTCCTGCTGCTGCAGGTCAGCAGATCAGACTCACTGCCTTCACACAGGAACTCTCTGCTCCCCACTGGAGCCTCTGCTTCTCCATAGAGCGCCCCCTGGAGGACTGAAGGAGACCCACAGCCAAACTCCCTGCAGACCACCTCTGCATCCTGCAGGTCAAAGTCTTTTTCACACACTGAGGACCACGACTGGTTGGTCTTCACCTCCAGTCTGCCTGAGCACCGGTTGGTCCCTTGAACCAGCCTGACTGAGTCTGAGGATGCAGAAAGAAAAAAGGTTTAAAATCCTTCAGAACTTTATTTTTCTAAACACACATGGAAACATCTCTGGGTTTGATGAAAATACAAAGAAAATATAAATAACACCAAACCAGAAAAGTTCAGGGCATCAAAGGTGGAGTGAAACCGACTGTACCTGGAATTTTATCATTCTTTTTTTTATTTCTGTTGAATTTATTATATTTTTAGGACATGAACATGTTCAGAAACTCATTAAAAGTCAAATAATCTTTGTTCCTTGTGAAATTATTTTTGTAGAAGCCTAAATTGAGTTTTAGTGCATTCAGATCTTTAGTCTAAATTATGTTTATATTTCTTATGGTAACTTGTTTATTTTGAGGAGACAATTGCAAGTAGTGTTTTTGTTTCATACTAATTTGTTATATTTGATTACTAATGTCTTGTAAATTTGCATAAATAATTGGAGTTAAGGATTTTAGGGTGTGGCCAGAAAAGCAGTTGGGGCTTTTGGAGTGGAGCCACACAGTTTTTTGACCTCTCTCTCTCTTTCTATCTTTTTCTTTCTCTCTGAACGTTTTATTATTTTATTTTTGTGGAAAAGTAATATTTGTACCGTTTTTATTTTTGAAGTAAACCGTTAACTTTTATCAAGAGGACCCAGTCTGGTTTTTGTCATTTTTGTGATCGAGTGGAACGAAGGGGAAAGACGGAGAGCATCAAGCTTATGGCTTCATTATTTAGGAACCTACAATTTTTATTTCAGTGGAATTAAAAATAACATTGCAAAATTTCTCAACAGCGCCCCCTAGTTCAGTCAGGCCAACAACCATAACAATCAAAAGGCTTTTCTGCTATTTGCACTAAAATCAGGAAGTCCACCATTATGGATCAAGTTTCATTATCTATAGATTTTCAAGTTTTGAAATTGTCTGATTTCCTTGAAATCCTACTGGGATTTTGATGCATCGACTTCAAAGCAGCAGAGATTAAAAGTTATTAAAATGATGAGTTTTTGTTCATCTATTTGGGCTAAACTGAGAACTTTATCTGGATATTTAAATTATTTTAGTTTCCCTCTCCAGGTTTCAGGTTCTTAGTTAAAGGTGATGGTTTATCTGCAGACATCTGGAACCTGATGAAGAAACATTTTAAAACACATAAATATGAGAGTTCAGATTTACCTGAGCAGATTAACTCAATGCTCCAAACACTGTTTTCATCAGAAGGTAAACAGTTCATTAATACAGATCCTGATTGAAAACAGTCAGACTTGATCATCCAAACTGGTCTCTTTGAAGCTTCCTTTGAATATCTTCCTGAAACAGCAGAACCACAGTCCAGTTCAGCACAAACTACAGCAGCTGAGTTCCTGTCCCAGTAATAATTCCCAACAGCCACTGGTCTCCAGTCTTCTTGATGTTTCATCTCCAGTCTCCCGGCACATCGGCTGGTCTCTCCCACCAGCCTGATGTTGTCTGGACCTGAGCAGAGACAGAGAGTTAATTAATGCAGGAAGTGAAGCAGTGAACAGCAGCAGGTCTGCAGATCCTCCTCTACCTGAACAGGTGAGTCCAACAGCTTGACCAGGTGAGCAGCTGTTTCTAACTGAACTCTTCCTGCTGCTGCAGGTCAGCAGATCAGACTCACTGCCTTCACACAGGAACTCTCTGCTCCCCACTGGAGCCTCTGCTTCTCCATAGAGCGCCCCCTGGAGGACTGAAGGAGACCCACAGCCAAACTCCCTGCAGACCACCTCTGCATCCTGCAGGTCAAAGTCTTTTTCACACACTGAGGACCACGACTGGTTGGTCTTCACCTCCAGTCTGCCTGAGCACCGGTTGGTCCCTTGAACCAGCCTGACTGAGTCTGTGGATGCAGAAAGAAAAAAGGTTTAAAATCCTTCAGAACTTTAATTTTCTAAACACACATGGAAACATCTCTGGGTTTGATAAAATACAAAGGAAATGTAAATAACAGAAAGAAAGGTCCTGGAGGTTGGTGGAAAAAGAAAAAACAGAAGAAATTACACTAGAGCAGCATAAAGAACCTATGAATGATCAATTATTCATTAATATTTCATCCTTTTCCCGTCTTTTGCTGATTGGCTGCCGAATCAGTTGATAAAAAAAATGTGAGGACAGATTTAATCACAGAATAATAGAAAACTATCATCATCATTTTACACTCTAAACTTATTTTGTGGAGGAAGTTCAATCTTTGATCAGCCTCTTAGTTGTCAGCTTCTTCTCATTGATATCCTGGTTTTTATAACCTTAAATCTGCTCCACTGGTTTCTGAAGTCACTAACCTGGTAAAAACCAGCCCCTCTGTTCTACACTTCGCTTCATCCAGAGAGTCTGGTCTGCGTTGAGGTTTTAAATTTTACCAGGTGAAGGGGAAGAAGCCCAGACTGAGCTGGAAGTGAGAATCTTTTTAAAGTGCTGTTGGAAGCAGAACAGGAAGGAAATGGCCAGGATATGAAATCACCTGAACAGATGATCTGTAGATTGTTGCTCTCATCTCTTTGTATCGACACCACAGATCCACAGTGGATCTGTCTGCAAGCTACAGCTGCTGATGTAAGGTTCCAGGTCCTGTCCCAATAGCCCACTGGTTTCCAGTCTCCTTTATCCTTCTCCTCCAGTCGGCCATCACAGCGACTCCTTCCTGCTGCCAGTCTGACTTCATCAGACAGAGCTGGAAGAAACAACATTTACATGTTGGGTTACAACAAGCAGAGACAGATTGATTTAGGATGTGTTGACAGGATCCTGTTGATGGTGTTTATTTGATCTTCTCTTAGAGGCAGAGCCATCAGGGATGGTTCTGATCAAAGCTTCTTTATGCTGGAGTGGCCTAGTTAAAGCACAGACCTAAATGTTATTTATGCTCTGTAGTAAAACCTGAAATGTTTTTGTTATTCAGCTTTTCTACCCATTTATATTTATGTCTTTACTGAGACCAACCAAAGTCAAATTTATTGTTTTTGTGTAAAAGTTGTCAAATCCAGTTGGTTCTGGTTCTGGTCTGATTCAGGTTCTGGTTCTGGTTTTGGTTCTGATTCTGGTTCTGGATCTGAGTGCAGAGAGAACATCAATATGTGCCTCATTATCTTGAGATCTGGTTCCAGACATTAGCTTAGCATCTGTCTTCCTCCAGAATGAGTCTGACCCCCAGCAGTAGGAACTGGACCCATCTGGGCCGATCACTAAGAGAATCTACCAGAACCAGAAACACTGAATGCAGCCGTCTAAAATCAAAACGTAAATTAATGAATCTCTGCCACCAAGTCACTAAACTGGTTCTGCTGAACTTCAGATCTCTGTCATCAAGAGACTATTAGTTACTGACTCCATCACTGAGCAGAATGTTGATGTTCCTGACAGAAACATGGTTGGATTTCAATAATGACTCATCTGAACTAATTGAATCAGTGATTTTTAATTACAATTTTTAAGTGAGAATAGAAAACATGAAATCTGAGGAGGGGTTGCTACAAAATATCCGGATTCATTAAAACTGTAAGAAGGTTTATTTAGGTCATTTTAACTCTTAATATCTGGGAATTTAGGTTGTTAGAGCTAAAATATTGTTTATAGAGTTGTTATTGCAGAGGGTCTTGGCATATCTCTTTTCCTTCCATTTTGCTTTGAATGCACATGGAAGGAAAACAGGACTTGGGAAGAATGCTGTTTATACAAGTTAAGATCAACAGACTGAGACATATTGGTCTATTCAGCAGGTCTGAAACAGAGCAGGTGTTGAGTTCTTCCTGCAAAACAATCGTAACAAGCCATTGGTTGAAACTTTCCAACACACACAAATGAAGACATGAGAGTATAAAAGAAAGAAAGTTGATGTAAGACTTTGGGGAGATTTTTTGTGTTGCGACTATGGAAGATTTTGAGTATTGAACTGAAGATACTGTAAGAGAATCCGTGGAGTGTAATAAATCTTGGGCTCATCTATGGCAGCAGAACTAAGTCTCCATGTGTTATTTCCTATTAATTATATATTTAAGAATAAAGCCTCCTTCAATTCTTCAATAAGGTAAAAGGCCATAAATGAGCTCTGATGCAAACTCTATACAAAATCCCATTATATGTGGAAAACATCTTTATTGACTTTAATGGGTTTTATCTGTTATATGCATTGATCATGACTGTTAGATAATTGTGGGAGATTTCAACATCCTTGTTGACGAGCCTGAAGACGGAGGAGATTAAAAGCTGATAGTCTTGATCATTTTGGTTTAATTCAGCTTGTTGACCCAGCAACACACAATCAAGGTCACATTATGGTTCTGGTCATCAGTAAGGTGTGAATATGTTCAACGTCTCTGTAACTGATGTCTCCCTTTCTGATTATTTTACTGTTATCTTTCAAACCACAATAACCAAAGATTTATTAAGCTTTATAACAGCTTCTGTTATAAAATCTTCTTCTACTGAAACACAGCAGAAACTTTAATCAGTTATATTTCCCCACTTTGCCTTCATGCTGCAACCTGTAGATGAGCTGCTAGAAAACTTCCACCCTAACATCTCAGGTATCAGACGGAGCTCAAACGTTTTCACCAACACAACCGGCGGTACCAGAAGCTGGTCCAGTGACCGTGGTGCTACTGGGCTTGGTTGGCCAGCAAACGGGCCTGACCAGAACCTCAGAGAGAACCTGTGGAGTCAAGAGGAAGATGAGAGAATTGATGCAGAAGGAGCCATTTTATGAGGCTCCACCTGTTTACTGCACAGACTCAGCGCTGGTGCAGAGTTTCTGCTGCTTCTCCTTATCAATCAACCAATCAGATTTATTTTATAGATCATTTCAGCAACAAGGCAGTTCAAAGTGCTTCACATCGTAAAAATACAAAAATCAACAATTCTTGGTTTTATTGGCTCCTCAGCAGCAAGTAGACAATATAAACATCACTAACTGTGTAGCAGCAGCTCTACGATCTGAGACCAGAAACAGTTTCCAGTTTTTAGTTTGTAACATTTAACATGTTTATCAGCAGATCATTTTTAATTTGAACTCTAGTGAATATTAGTGTTTGATGAAAGTGGATCCTACCTGAGCTGCAGAGACACAGAAGCAGCATCAGAGCTGTTTGCTCCATGTTTCCTCTGATGTGGAGTGAAGCTTCGTCTCTCGATGTGATCAGGATGTGGCTCCAGACTCTGAACACTTCCTACTTTAAGCTGTTTTATCTGCTACTTCCTGAACGTCACAGTTCAGGTCTTTGGCTGCTTTCAGAGACAACGCCTCCTTCCTAGGAGCTCATCATGAAGATGGGTTCATACTGGGCCTACTGGGATTCAGAGGTTTCACCAGTCAGTCTCTGTTGTTCCTGTGTTTAGTTCAGTCCTGGTTCTGCTGGTGGCCGGAGTGGATCCAGGTGTTTCATCCACTGAAAGGGAACCTGATGTTGTTGGCAGCAGCAGCTCAGCTTCCCTCCAGGAAGAGTCACAGCTGGACAGACATGAGCCCAGGTGTAGCTGCTATGAAGAGGAGAAACAGAGAGAGAACATGAACTTAATGTCAGCAATTACTGCAGACAAAGCAAGCAGGGTTTCCCCCAGTGTATTATAAGCCTGGCAGCCCACAAGGCTTTACTTGACCCTCTGCCAGGATAAGCGTTGCTTGTTTATGTTACTTGGATGATAATAATAATAATAATATTAATAATAATAATAATAAGCCGTATTGCCAGCATCTCTGTTGCTCTGAGTGTTTCACTGGCTGAGCAGATTTATTCCTAAAAGATAAGTTTATACTTTATGCATTTAAAGCCGGGAGAGCGGACCAATCACACAGCTCCTCTGCATGTTGCCTCGTGCTCTATTGTTTGATTTCTGCAGTTACCTCAGCGCGAGCCTTATTTCAATCAAACTGGACACAGGCTGACCTGTCATTACTAAATCCTGTTTTCCTTTTCTTCAGATTGCTCACATCACTGTGACGTAGGAGATTTGTCTCTTTTCCCCCTTTGCTGCTTGTGGCTCAATGTTGGCGCACAAGTAACCGAGAGAATCCGATTACAGGATTTTCAAAATAAAAGATGCTCCAGACTCAAATAATACATAAAACGGAAATATTTAATTATTTCTTGCGCCCCAGACCGGTACCAATTGACCCACGGACCGGTACCAGTCCGTGGACCAGGGGTTGGGGACCACTGCTATAGAGGATCTTCGGGAGAGAGGTCTGACAGGCTTGCGCACCAGCAGCTGATTCCCAGTGATTGACTGGAAGGCCTTTTAAGAAGCAGTGGAGCAGCCACTCATCGCTCGATGGTCCCACTTGTTGAAAACGAAGAGCTGTTGAGCCAAGCCAGGAACCAAGTCTGGACTTTTTTGAGATCGCCTCCTGCAAAGACGGATCATCTCCGCCTGCCCTCTCCTCCCCTCTCCATCATCGATCCTCAGAACGCTCCCGGATCCTAGCCTTTCCCTCCGTGCAACCACCATCCGAAAAGACAGTAAGCTTATCACTCTAAACCCATCAAGATCTCTTTTCTCCGGTCCCTACTAATTTTCCCTTCTCCGAACAGAACCTGAGCTGACCCTCCTACCCATTCTCTGGAGCATAATCAGATTGTACCCTTTTTGAAATGCATTAAACTTTCACTGAACAGTGATCCCTGGTTTTTTGTGTGAACTTCCATGTGGGTCAAGAAACTAAAATCCAACATGACAGGGACAGGAAACATCTAAAGGGGGCTCGTCCGGGATCAGCACTTCACATGGAGTTACATGTTACTGGAACCTGGATTGACCCAGTGAGTAGCAGAGAGGCCAGGACCAGGTGAAAATGGTGAACCAGTATGGAAATCCAAGAGTCAAAGCAACACTTCAGGTATGTTTTTGATTAATTAATAACATTATAATATGATTTAAAGCTAAAAAAAAATAAGATTTTACATGATACTGCCCCTTTAATGGGAACGTTTTTAAAAAGTTACATAATTTTTAATTCACACTCACCAATTCAGTTTCCATAATGGAAACTTTTGAAACTTGCTTTAAGTCTCTAATGTGCACTAATGGATGGAGTCACAGAAAACTCAACTGTTTCTTGAACAGTAATTCACATAAATCTGAATTTGATCAGAAGCTGGATTTGAGTATGATTCTGTGTTTTTTAACACATTATTGTCCATTATTAACATTTACTTTCAATTCAGGTGTGTGATGCATTTAGTATTGAAAGTGTCTCATTTATGCATCAAATGTTGGAGGTTCAGAGACAAACAGTTATTTGGCAGATTTGAGGGAAATTGCCATGTTGTCTGGACAATATTATGATGGAGGTAATGTGTACCAAACCATAATCTAGACATTTTTGGGTCATTTTATTTCAGATTTAGTCTTTGACCATCAGAGCAGACAGGCTTCATAGAGGCAGAGGGAAATCTAAACATTAATCTGGATGTTCAGCCTCTGTGAGCTGCGTGAGCTGAGTGATGCTAATCTGGACTTAAGCGTCAGCAACATTATCAGCTTTATTGCAACATAACCAGGTTTTTCAAGGTAAATCTAAACTTTAGATCTTCAACTGGAAAAAGTTGTTTATTTCAACAAACTGAGATATTCTAGGCCCATATAACTAAAAAACATATTTTATTTAGAATATTAAATTCTACCAGCTCCATTATGTTGGTACAGCAACATGCATTCATATTAGCTGAAGTTCTGCAGCTCTAATCTAAAATTATAACCCAGTTGGACAAAGTTTGATAGTCGGGTCGTGATTTTGTGTTGTGCATTTTTAATAAGTCAAATGTTTTTTTGGCATAGAAACCATAACTAATGGCTCCCTTGGACTAATTTCAATCTATATATTCATAGTTTTACTGAAAAAAACAAAGGTTTTTGCATATTTAACTTTAGCCATATTCCTATAGTACAGGGGTGGGCAACTCCAGCCTTGGAGGGTCTCCTGCAACTTTTAGATGCGTCTCAACTTCAACACACCTGAGTCAAATAATGAGGTCGTTAGCAGGACTCTGGAGAACTTGACTACATTTAGGAGGTGATTCAGCTGTTGGATTGAAGTGTGTTGGACCAGGGAGACATGTAAGAGGTGCAGGACACCGGCCCTCGAGGACCAGGATTGCCCACCGCTTGTATAAGATCACAGTTTTCCTTTGCTTTGCCTCCCTTGATGTACTATTTCTATTATTTCTGTCATAATTGGCAAAATCATACTAATATGGTATTAGTGGAGCTATTTTTTAGCTTAGTGCTAATGCTAACTTAAAGGTAGAAAAACTATTCTTTCTTAATGATGTGTAGGAATTCAGAGTTTAAAGTTGTTAAAATGCCATGTTATATCTTATATTTGTGAAAGTTTTGTAGGAGGTGATTTGGAGATCATTATTAATTTAAAATCAGTGTACAGTTTGATGTCCAGACCAGTTAATATGCAGATAATTGCAGTAAAGTTTTGAAAACAGTTGATTTACCCTGTTTAACACACTATTCCTTAGTTGACTTCATCTAAGTGAAGGATAGTATGATAAAGAGTGGTATGTGTGAAGTTAATTATTTCTTGTGAGAAAAGTCAACAGGGTTTATAACAAAGAAAGGTAATGTAAAGCATTTATTTAACAAATAAATAAGATGCAAACTGTATCCTAACGGGCGCCTTCGGTCATCATTACTAAATCCTGTTTTCCTATTCTTCAGATCGCTCACATCACTGTTTCAGCAGTCCTGGCACTTGGGACCGGTAACATATCATGGGGGCTCGTCCGGGATCAGGACGGCACATGAAGATACATGTTACTGGAGCCTGAATTGGCCCAGTGAGCAGCAGAGAGGCCAGGAACTGGTGAAAATAGCGAACCAGCACGGAAATCCAAGAGTCAAAGCAACACTTCAGGTATATTTTTGATTAATTAATAACATTATAATATGATATAAAGCTAATAAAAAAATAAGATTTTACATGATACTGCCCCTTTAATGGAAAAGTATTTAAAGAGTTACATAATTTTTAATTCACACTCACCAATTCAGTTTCCATAATGGAAACTTTTGAAACTTGCTTTAAGTCTCTAATGTGCACTAATGGATGGAGTCACAGAAAACTCAACTGTGTCTTCAACAGTAATTCACATGAATCTGAATTTGATCAGAAGTTTGTTGTGATTATGTTTCTGTGTTTTTTAACACATTAATGTCCATTATTACCATTTACTTTTAATTCAGGTGTGTGATGCATTTAGTATTGAAAGTGTCTCATTTATGCATCAAATGTTGGAGGTTTAGAGACAAACAGCTATTTGGCAGATTTGAGGGAAATTGCCAAGTTATCTGGACAATATTATGATGGAGGTAATGTGTACAAAACCATAATCTAGACATTGTTCTGTCATTTTATTTCAGATTTAGTCTTTGACCACCAGAGCAGAAAGGCTTCATAGAGGCAGAGGGAAATCTAAACATTAATCTGGATGTTCAGCCTCTGTGAGCTGCGTGAGCTGAGTGATGCTAATCTGGACTGAAGCGTCAGTAACATTATCAGCTTTATTGCAACATAACCAGCTTTTTAGGGTAAATCTAAACTTTAGATCTTCAACTGGAAAACGTTGTTTATTTCAAAGAGCTAAGATAATTTAGGTCCATAAAACTAAAAAGATATACTTTTTAGAATATTAAACTCTACCAGCTCCTTTATGTTGCTGGTCATAAAATTAGAATATAATGAAAAAGTAGATTTATTTCAGTAATTCCATTTAAAAAGTGATACTTGTATATTATATTCATACATGACATACAAACTCATATATTTCAAATGTTTATTTTGTTTTAATTTTGATGATTACAAATGACAACAAATGAAAATCTCAAATTCAGCATATCAGAAAATTAGAATCTTGTGAAAAAGTTCAAAATTGATGGCACCTGGTACCACACTCTAATCAGCTAATTTACTCAAACCACCTGCAAAGGCCTTTAAATGGTCTTTCAGTCTAGTTCTATAGGCTACACAATCATGGGGAAGACTGCTGACTTGACAGTTGTCCAAAAGACGACCATCGACACCTTGCACAAGGAGGGCAAGACACAAAAGGTCATCCCTTAAGAGGCTGGCTGTTCACAGAGCTCTGTGTCCAAGCACATTAATAGAGAGGCGAAGGGAAGGAAAAGATGTGGTCGAAAAAAGTGTACAAGCAAGAGAGATAACCACACCCTGGAGAGGATTATGAAACAAAACCCATTCAAAAATGTGGGGGAGATTCACAAAGAGTGGACTGCAGCTGGAGTGAGTGCTTCAAGAACCACCACACACAGACGTATGAAAGACAAGGGTTTCTGCTGTCGCATTCCTTGTGTCAAGCCACTCTTGAACCACAGACAGCGTCAGAAGCGTCTTGCCTGGGCTAAAGAGAAACAGGACTGGACTGCTGGTGAGTGGTCCAAAGTCATGTTCTCTGATGAAAGTCAATTTTGCATTTCCTTTGGAAATCAAGGTCCCAGAGTCTGGAGGAAAAGAAGAGAGGCACTTCATCCACATTGCTTGAAGTCCAGTGTAAAGTTTCCACAGTCAGTGAGGGTTTGGGGTGCCATGTCATCTGCTGGTGTTGGTCCATTGTGTTTTCTGGTATGTGGCTGTCAACGCAGCCACATACCAGGAAGTTTTAGAGCACTTCATGCTTCCTGCTGCTGACCAACTTTTTGGAGATGCAGATTTCATTTTCCAACAGGACTTGGCACCTGCACACAGTGCCAAAGCTACCAGTACCTGGTTGAAGGACCATGGTATCCCTGTTCTTAATTGGCCAGCAAACTCTCCTGACCTTAACCCCATAGAAAATCTATGGGGTATTGTGAAGAAGAAGATGCAATACACCAGACCCAAAAATTCAGAAGAGCTAAAAGCCACTATTAGAGCAACCTGGGCTATCATAACACCTGAGCAGTGCCACAGACTGATCGACTCCATGCCACGCCGCATTGCTGCAGTAATACAGGCCAAAGGAGCCCCAACTAAATACTGAGTGCTGTACATGCTCATACTTTTCATGTTCATACTTTTCAGTTGGCCAACATTTCTATAAATCCTTTGTTTTTATTGGTCTTCAGTAATATTCTAATTTACTGATATGCTGAATTTGAGATTTTCATTTGTTGTCATTTGTAATCATCAAAATTAAATGAAATAAACATTTGAAATATATGAGTTTGTATGTAATGTATGAATATAATATACAAGTTTCACTTTTTAAATGGAATTACTGAAATAAATCTACTTTTTCATTATATTCTAATTTTATGACCAGCACCTATACATTCAAATTAGCTGAAACTCTGCAGCTCTTATCCAAAATTAGAGCTGCAGTTTGATAGTTGTGTTGTGATTCTGTGGCATATTCTTAATAAATCACTTGGGACCGGCAACAGATCATGGGGGCTCGTCCGGGATCAGCACGACACACGGAGTTACATGTTACTGGAGCCTGGATTGACCCAGTGAGAAGCAGAAAGGCCAAGAACTGGTGAAAATGGTGAACCAGCATGGAAATCCAAAAGTCAAAGCAACACTTCAGGTATGTTTTTGATGAATTAATAACATTATAATATGATTTTAAGTGTCTCATTTATGCATCAAAGGTTGGAGGTTTAGAGACAAACAGCTATTTGGCAGATTTGAGGGAAATTGCCATGGTGTCTGGACAATATTATGATGGAGGTAATGTGTACCAAACCATAATCTAGACATTGTTCTGTCATTTTATTTCAGATTTAGTCTTTGACCATCAGAGCAGAAAGGCTTCAAAGAGGCAGAGGGAAATCTAAACATTAATCTGGATGTTCAGCCTCTGTGAGCTGCGTGAGCTGAGTGATGCTAATCTGGACTGAAGCGTCAGCAACATTATCAGCTTTATTGCAACATAACCAGCTTTTTAAGGTTAATCTAAACTTTAGATCTTCAACTGGAAAAAGTTGTTTATTTCAAAGAGCTGAGATATTTTAGGCCCATATAACTAAAAACATATTTTATTTAGAATATGAAACTCTACCAGCTCCTTTATGTTGCTACAGCAAAATGCATTCATATTAGCTGAACCTCTGCAGCTCTTATCTAAAATTAGAGCCCGGTTGGGCCAAAGTTTGATAGTCATGTCGGGATTCTGTGGTGCATTTTTAATAAGTCATCAGGTTTTTTTTGGCATAGAAACCATAACTAACTGCTCCCTTGGACTAAATTCATTTTCTACCTTCATAATGTATCTTAACACATATTTTTTGCATGTTTATCATATTGTGATAGAATCACAGTTTCCATCTGCTTTGGCTGACTCAATGTACCGAATGATTAAATATTCGTCACTAAGCAAAAGGTCACTGACTCTTCAAAATCCCAAAACAGATTAAACTGAGTTAGATTTTTATTCTTTTCTCTCATAATTATCAGTCGTAGGCACAATTCTACTAATCTTCTTTGAGTCGAGCTACTTTTTAGCATTGCACTAAAGCTAAGTTATATAAAAAAGAAAAGACATCATCTTTCTCGTTTGAGTGGAAATATTTCCAATCAGCCAACCTGAAAAATTTCATTGCAGTCGACTGACTTGCAGCATTAGGTGGGGGAGGGGCATCAACGCTCTTCAGAAGATAAGCAACAGCACAAAGCAAAATATGCTTATGAAGATGATTTTTAAAAATAACATAAGTAAACAGAAAATACACAAAAACTTCAAGTTGTAGTTTAAATTCTCTTTAATCCTATTTAACTTTTTACAAAGCTGCAGATATAAAACACAGACATTCCTCTAAACTAAACTTCTTCTAAATGTGTTTTTAATACGGTTTCTATGGTAACTAATTGTATAACTCCCCAAACAGCGATGATTTACCACAGCAAATATACAATCATTATACGTAAAAAAGAAGTCTGAAAATCAGAACATGTAGATACTTACATCTTTAACAAAAGCATGTTTGACCTCTGAACTTTAAATACTTCACTAAAACAGAAAATAAAGCTACAATTTTATAAACATTTTCTAATGTTTATTCATGCCAGAAATGATTAAGCAGCTGTGTCCCAACTTTTTCGTGTTTTTCAAATAAAACATGCAAAATGTTGATAAAAATGCAGTAAAGTTGTTTTATTTGTATAGAGAAAGAATCTGTAAATAACTTTTTCTATGTAGTAAGGGCAGGAACTGACTTTAGGAACTTGGGAACTTTCCAAATTTAGTCAAATGTAATATATAAAAGCTACGGAAGAGGATTAGGGCCACTGGGAAAAAAAATAAAACAGTTCTGACTTTAATCTCAGATCAGAATTCTGAGATTAAAATTTTGAGATTAAAGTCAGAACTGTTTTATTTTTTCCCCGGTGGCCGTAATAATCTTTCGTAAAAACCAGAAATTGAGTCAACAAAAGAAAAATCATCATAGTGTTTAACCATATTTTAAAAATGATCCTTCGGTTAAAAATCCTCCTAATACTTCAGATTTTGGTTGTCAGTTGAGTCCATTATGTAGTTTTAAACTGAGGTGTACAGCACACGGCATTCTGGGTAAATACAACCAGAACAAACACCCTAGCCTAGCGCTAGGGTGTTAAAATCTGACTATACTCCATCTCTGTTTCCATTTCAAGAAGGAAGTTGCGCTCAGTTTCTTCAGAGGTTTTTATGTTGTTTTGTTCAGTGGCTCTCGGTGCAGCACCCCCACAGGTCTGGAGGGGAACAGGCTGCTCAAGGGGTTCAATTGGTTTGATTCAGTTTAGTTTTAAACAGTAACAGCAGCTGGAAGTGGAACAAATGTTGCAATTTTGGTCCCAAATTGAAGATAAAAAAATAACTTTTTAATTAAATACTAAAAACTTCAACTCACTTTACTTTAACCAGCGCTTAAAAAAAGTTTGATCATAATTTTCTTGAGAGAATTTAACGATATCATTTTTTAGTATGTGAAATTTAATAAAAGCCTACTTTATAAACACAAATATAAAAAAAAATCTGTTTCATGAACATTTATATTGAAACTATTTGAGATTTCTATATTTTTTTCTTGGTTGTAAAAAGAATAAATAGATTATTTTGTTATAAAGGTTTAGTGTTTAAAATTGTTAAACATGATTCTTATCATTCAGAAAACAGGAGCAGGCAAAGGAAATGTTGCAGACAGACTGGATCCTTGTTGCTGGTCAGGTTAACTTTTCTACAGTCACATTTAACCTTTGACCCCCCACGTTGCAGCGACCATCTTTTGGAGACTCATGGTGGGGAATCCTCTTGGTGCTGATACACAGCAGCATTTGTGAGTCCAGTATTTAAACATGCCATGAGTTTTTGCTGTGTTTAAATGATTTGTGTTATTCTTGTGTTAGCTGGTCCCACTGAGCGATCCACGTCTGTTCAGGCTCTGTGTGCTGCAGCTCAGGCCTCGACTGTCTGTCAGGTGGCTGGACTGAGGAGCAGAAAACACAGAATCATCATCACAACATTCAGAACAATGCAAACAATCACTGCTGATGTAACCTGAGTTTCTGTTAAGTACCAATGAGCAGTCAGTATCTCACTTATAGAGGCCAGCGGCCATATTGATCTCAGTTTGAACAATCAAGAAGAAATGGTTGCATAAGAGTCGAAGGTAGAGGTGTGCCAGTTGTTATGGCCCTGGGCCTTATAGACTGGACTGCAGGTGTCATTTTGTCTGTCTTTGTGCTCCTCCCCTTTGCAGGTGTCTCTGATCCATTGATTGGGAGCGTAGAGTACTTGATCTTGGCTGTCTCCGACTTCTGTGTCGCCCTCAGCGTCCACTCTGCCGCTGTCATGTTTTGTTGCCAGGCCCCAGCTCCCCTCCTTTTGCACTTTTGAGCTTGTTTTTGTTTTGGCGCTTCAACACTTCCATATGCACTCATACAACACATCCAAACCTTTGCATTACACCACTGATACTGTTATCCACAATCCATTGATGTTTTTGTTCATAAATATTCATTTGTATATGCACTTTAACCGCAGCATGGTCTACTGTTCAGGTTACGACCCTGAGCCAGTCGTAACAGTCGATCGGCCACCAATCATAATCGACCGATTTCTGTGAAAAAGTCTAAAAAATATTGATGGCCGATCATCGTCTCTTGTGGCCAATCAGCAAAACCGATCACATAAATGTCACTTCGCCTGTCTGCGTGTGCAGCTTATCTCCTCTTTCCTTCACAGGCTTGAGCGCGCAACAGCAGATCCTAAGAGATGTGGGGAGGAACCTTAACGCTCTGAGACTGAATGGGGGATGTTTGCATGTTGCGGCAGAAAATTACCTCGGGGTGAATCTCGTCAAAATGCACCAACACAACAAATTTAACGTGACATTTAAAAAACAAACACTTGATACATTGAGGCTCAATGCAGGAAAAAAGGACATCCAGAGCGGCTCAACCTCCACCCAGCAGTGAGCTCTCATACCAAACGTCAGACATTCCTTCAGACAATAGTTTATGGTATGGTTATTCACTGTTGAACAACAGACTTATAGCTAGGCAAGAGGGGCTTACCTTTGCCCCACACACCAAAGCATTTGTGTGTGTGTCCCTGCATAAGAGCGGGTAGATACCTCTGAAGGTTGAAAGATCTAAAATTCTGCAAACCGTTTTTGGTGTTCAAGTCGAGGTTCTATGGGAACATGAATGGAATGAGAAAGAAGTCTCATCCAGGGGTGATCAGATTTCTGAAAAAATTTGCTGCCCCAGAATCTTTGTCCCCTCAAAAAGCTCTGTACGGTGGCCAAACTTGTGCTCTCAAGCTGAGGTACACAGCAGGGCCAGGTGAGATTTCACGTCTCTCTACCCGTACGTAAACTTTGCATTTGCATATCCACTGGGCCACCCAACCATCATTTACAAAGATTTTGATGATCCAAACAACTACTTTGGGTTCATCAGAGCCACCGTTTATCCCCCATGGGGTTTGTTTTTTCTTGTTCTGCCCTACAAGAAATGTGAGTAATCTAGTTTTCACTCTTTGTCGCCAATGTGCCAAACATTAACCAACCGATTCCTGCACCCATGAGGACGAGGAGTGGGCTCTGTCAGGTGTTTGGGTGAGTGTGGAGTTTCAAGAGGCATTGCAGTGTGGGTTTCATGTTGGAAAAATCACTGAGGTCTGGCATTTTGAGAGAAGCAGTAACACTATCTTCAAAGGATACATTCACACCTTTCTGAAGGGGAAACAGGAAGCCAATGGGTATTCGTGTGAAGCAGTGGATCAGGAGAGCAAGTTGAAAAATGTGAGAGATTATGAACTCAATCAAGGCATCCGGTTGGATGAGAACAAAATTGAGGTGAATCCAGCTAAAAGACATGTAGCTAAACTATGTCTTAATAGCTCCTGGGGAAAGTTTGCAGAAAGAAATGATTTATCTCTGACCACACTTGTGAGTGATCCTGTTGAGTTCTTAAGTTCTCGTTCTCAGGTAAATACGAGATGAAGTACTTTCACTTTGTCAGTCATAAAACCTGCATGGTGCACTGGATTTACAGCAAACGCTGCATCACTCTGTAATGATTTCATAGCATCATTCACTACACCTTACGCTCGTTTAAAACTTTTCAGCTGTCTGGAGCGAGTGCAGGAAAAAATTATCTACATAGACACAGACAGTTTGATCTATGTGGTTAAAAATGGCGAGAATCCTCTAGAGTTTGGGAATTCCCTTGGAGATTTATTATCTGGATTTGTACTTTTCAACCATTGTATGGTGAATTGCAAAAACTGAACAAAAATATAAAATTTGTGGAAAGACTGCCTTATTCTTTTGAGGATGAAGATTTGTTTCCACCGATTCAAAGTAACCTGGTCATTTTGGACAATGGGGACAGCCCCATCGTCAAAAACCCCATCGTCCAAAATGAACCACGTGACATTGAATCACCTGGTCACAAACTTCCACAAAGTTCAAAAAGTTTGTGACCTCCTGAACTTTGTGGTCAGGAGGTCATAAAGTTTCCATGGGGGAAGGTCAGGAGGTCACAAACTTCCCATTGGGGGGAAGTAGAGGAGAAGGGGGCGGGGTTTGATATTGTTTAATCCATCAAACGCCAATTAAAATTTGACAAAAGGTGGTATATATAGTCTCTCTGTCAATGTTCATAGTTAAGCATTATTTACCATCAGGGCATTGTCTAAATTGCTATGTTTAATGGTGCAGAGAGAGAATGGCGCTATGTTTAACGGTTTTTTACATTAGCAACATGGGCAAACACCCAGGTTGTTACCTTTTTAGGGGTGGCACAAGACCACTGTGGATTGTAGCACAGAGATGGAACCAAAGCAGAACAAAGAGTTTGTGCTTTTAATATTGGCAAAATTTAATAAGTATTTAATAACTATAATAACTGATGGTTTTTTTACATGAGCAATATGGGTGAACACCCAGGTCGTTATCTTTTTAGTGGTGGCACAAGACGCCCCTAAAAAGATGGAACCAACAGAGATGGAACCAAGGCAGAACAAAGAGTTTGTTCTGTTTTTAATATTGGTCAAATTTATTAAGCATTTAATATCTAGGTATTTTTGGGAATATGGATCTTTTAGATTAATTTGAAAAGTAATTTTGATGATATTTCACATTTTATCGTATCATGTCTTGGTCTTGACTAGGTCTCGAATTCTCTCGGTCTTGGTCTTGACTTGGTCTCGGACCCTAAAAGTCTTGGTCTTGTTGATGCACTCTGGTCTTGATCTTGTCTTGGTCTCGGGTGGTCTTGACCAGAACACTGCTCCCTAACGAATTACTCCCCTCGGTCAGAACCAGCCAATCAGAACCAGCATTTTTCACTGGTAATGGTGATGAATCCAGGAGTCCTGCTGTCTCTTCTTGGGTTCCTTTGCACTTCCTGCTGCCCTGTTACTAAGCCAGATTGTGAACGGTGGAAGCTCATAGGTAGGAGGTTCTTCAGCCTTGACCTTCCTCAGGGTTTCCAACAGCAGGTGGTTCAGTGCTGAATGGCCTGCAGGGGCTGCTGTGAATCCAGGAGGTGCCTTTTCACAATTAGACCTGTGTGAGTGGTCAGGACAACCTGGAAGTGTCCCAACTGGTGCCTGGATTTCCAGTGGCAGTGAGGACAGGAGGGAGAGCAGCTTTCACAGCCGGACGGGGAGAGAGAGAGACAGAGACTTACAATATTCTAACATGTTCCATTAGGTTAGTTGTTGGTATTGCTGGATCTTTGCAGATTTCTCCTGCAGAGATCAGAAAAAGGGTCTCAAATGGGCTTAATTTAGCTTTGGACCTGGTTCTCATTCTCACACAAATAAAGAGCAGGACTAAAGCTTCAGGCCAAGACAAACCTGTTTCTACTAGGGGTTGAACGACTACATATTTTTTAAGGTCGACTACATCGTGATAATAGTCGAGTCGATGTCGACTAGTCGCGGTGACGTCATAGTGAATTAAGTGCAAAACTACTTGGAGGCTTTATCAGCTATTTTCATGGCAAATATTAACCCCTACACCCTTCTACCGCTTTTACTAAGTCTATTATGCTGAATTAAAAGAGCAATAAACAGATTATTCTTCGAGCGCAGCGGAGAAAAGTTCGTTGCCCAAAGTTCGAAGCTTCAGTAGGCAGGGTGACGCTGATCAGTTGGGGGTAGTTTAGGGATAAAAAAGCCCCGAGATCATGCCACATTGTAGCACATTACTCCGGTAGTCTTTTTTTAAAGGACTAGTTTATTTGACAGCAATTTGACTATAAGGGGGCAGAAAGATCGGAGAGAGGCCTGGTGGGCCCAGCGAATGGAGGACGGGAGTCGGACTCCTGACTACCACGGGCTAAAGCCTCTATATGAGGGGCGCTGCACTAACCACTGCGCCGCGCAACGCCCCTATTGCTGTAGCCTATGCTGTAATTTACAGTATCTCTTTGTTAAATTTACATTTTTATATAATTTGAGCTTTCTGCCAAACTCACCTAGTCCACCTTCTTTCATTTCCTTGGCAAAATTTGTTTTGTCATGTGATTGCGACTAGTCGACTGGCACAGAAAAAAGTCATTGCAGAGAAAAGAATCGACTAGTCGACTAATTGGTGCAACCCCTAGTTTCTACACAACATGCTGCCAGTGTGTTTTTGGTCATCCCATTCTCCCTCTCCACCAGATGATTAACACAAACCAAACAGTTGGCTGATGTCGTGTAATACCTTAACAAACTTTCTAATAATGTCTTTATAGTTTTTCTGCCTTTTTTGTTCTTTGCATGTCTCACCAAGCTACGTTTGCACCTGTTTTCATTTCCATTAATCTAATAATCCATTTCTTCAGACCTCAGACTCCCCTCATCTAACTAGGAGGTGGACAGAAGTTTAACTCTTTAATCTGGTGGATGCATCCGATCTCCTGTCGCCCTCGACCTCTCCAACTCACTGGATCCTGGTTGTGAGTGAAATTATCTTTAACAGACTGAGGAAAAGCTGTATAAAAACCAGACACAAAATAAATTCTTTGTCAATATTTATTTGAAGGCTTTACAGCATTTGGAGTCTCTGCTCATTGAACAGTCAGGAGTAAGAGCCTCCAACAAAACACAGCAAACTGTTTATAGGAAACATTTCATTTAATTCACACAGTTTGTTACGTCCACAAAGGGCACAGCATATTTTAGGACACAAGACAAAAAAATGAGGGTTCAACAAAATACTTTATTCTTAAATTCTCTTCACTTCAGCTTCTTCTGATTTTCTGTGAAGAAAATGGAGTTAAAGGCCCCCAGATCATGTGTCCCAAATATAAAGAAAAACAAAACACCAAAAGTATTAACAGAAAGCTGGACCTGATGAGCCGATCAAACAGAACAAAACGGTACAGCAGGGGGCCAACCCTATACACAGCCATCGAAGCCCCTACTTGTAAGCAAAAAAGAACCTAATGCAAAAGAAAGATCGAAAACAGGACAACCGGTCCCCCAGGCAAAAATCACAAAAAAGAGCAAACAAACAAAAGTTAACAGAAATACCGCAAGGCGCAATTGAAATGTCAGCTGTAGCCCACAACGACTGGACGTGCGCGCACCGCTCCCGGTGGTGTTGGAGCAAGTGAAAAGGCGGAGCTCAGGTGGGAATCTCAACATGCCGAAAGCCAGCCTATCTATAGGAAGACCATTAACGCCACAAATTAACGTGTTTAAATGACCAAAAAGAAATTATCCAAACTCCAAAATATATTAACAAAAGGTCATTCAACTAAAGTCTATAAGAAAACAAAGAAAAGAAATAGATAAAAATTATAATGTGCCGTAAGCACATAACACAGTTTAACAATCTACTGGGCTACTGTTGTGGAAATATAATCATTGTGTAGTATTTTGTTGAATTTAATCATATAACCATTTTTAGTGCTGTAGTTTAGTGAATCTTTTACTTATATAATCATTTTTGTAGTGTTTGAGTTGGTTTTATCTTTTAATTAGAACTAGGAATTTTGAGTCACCAGCCTCTGGGGGTTGGAAGCTCACAGAATCAGCATTTGGAAGTGCTTGAGGACAGAACCACAGGAGGTTAAAAAGCATATCTGTGTGAGAACCAGGAACACATTCCTATCTCAGGAAAGAAGGGCCAATTAGGCAACATTTGGCACAATAAACGGTTGACCCATGCACTTCTGAACTCTGAGACTGTGAGTTTTAAACTTTCAGACTGATATCATAAAGAATACTTTAATTTTGCATGCTTTGAATTGAACGTTTTACTTTATTAGAATGAAAATTAGTCAATGATAAAAGTAAATTGAAAATGTTTTGTTTTGTATTGAAAATAGTTTATGGACCTGATTATTTTTGTAGTTTAGATAAGTTTAAATATCAAAGACATGTTGGGAGAAATAACAGACCAAACAGCAAATTAAAATATAAGATTTAAAGTAGAAAACTCAGGACTTCACAGAGATTTGTGAAGTCTTGGGATGTTTGTGCTTAAGGAAGGCGACAGGAAATCTTCTGACCCTGCCTGAGTCAGGACATTGCATAAATTGGTGTAATAAAACCTGAATTTATGGTCGTCTTTGAAGTGTTGACCGGCAGTTCAACCTGTAAGACAATGTGGTCTAAAATAACATATGCGGTTTGTTATCTATTTGTTTGGATACAGCTAAGTCTCCTGAGGCATTTGTAAGTTGTAAAAGTCAGCAGGAGTTTTAGAGTTCTGGTTAACTTCAAATAACATCAAGGAAGTAAAAGTCTCTTTGATGTCTCACCAGATTGTAGGGAAGTGCCGTTTTCAGGGGTGCTCGGAGGCGGCTTCTAATTGGTCGAGAGGTGTTGCCCCCTATTTGAATAGAACACACCTACTAGCACAAAACCTCTTGCGCAGGGAAAAATAATTCAGAAATATATCCGATTTTCACTGCTTGTGGGTCTGGTTATATTCCTCCAAGACGTCTTGCATGTCTGTCTGTCTGTAATTCTACGTATCTCAGGTAATTGTATGTAACTCTGCATGTTTATCTGTTCTGCTCTGTGTGTCTGATTCTTTGTGTCTGATTGGATTAAATTCTGAACTTCTGTGACGCCATCACGCTGCATACGTCTCTTTGTGTCTCGCGAGAGTTCCCAGACCGCGGCGAAGGACCTGGGACAGGACAGGAAATAGGAACGGAACTCAAATTGTAGTTTTTACAGTTTTACTTATATTCCTGATCACAAGACTACAAAACAGACTGCAAGCATATGCCTTTTATTTCATGAAGCAAATTAAACATTATGGATGTCAGAAGAATGAAAAAAGAAAATATTCTATGACTTTATAATAACCCAGAGTTCAGAGAAACAGCTTCAGAAAACTTTCCCATGATCACAAGCTTTACACAAGAATCATAACACTGTTATGCATTGATCCACTCATAATCATAGTAACCATAAAATGTTCCATCCCATCTGCAGGCTAAGACAGACATGTAGTCAACGTGTTTGTTGCTACCTGTTCTTGGTCTGCCAGTCACCAGAACCTCATTATTCACACAGAGTTCATTTGTCCTTTACAAAGCTGTTGAAATACTAATTATATGCGTCCATGAATTTCAGCCAGTGAAGCTCGTTTACAGCGTATGCACTCTTCGTGTTAATTGGTAGTTAATGTTATCGTAACAGGAGATCAAAGGCAGCTTGTCCACATCGTCTGGCATATTTTCCTCCTCCATCTCATCAGGTTGATCCTGTTGGCAGCCATTTTGTTCATGTATCTCTCTCGTATTTTGGTCAAGAGTGTCCACATGTTTTCTTGTTGTTGGTCTTGAAGCCTTGGGTCCACTAAGCATTGTACATGCACTTCCCTACTAAGATGGCATCACTTCTGGTTCAGACTTGATGGAACTGGATGTATTGGATGGGTTATCATGGCAGTGAAGACATACACCACCTACAGGCAGGTCACAGTATTACAAGCCAGGATATACTGTGTTACATTTGTCACAATTCAAAACCCCAAATAAGACGATGACACAAACTGGGTTCAGGGCCTGAATGGAATTGGCCACCTAACCTTTGACCCCAAATATCCTATCATATTCTATCCTTGCAAGGTTGATGAAGAGCAGATTTTGATGAAGTGGATTTTCTGTTGTATTTTGTTGAATGTTTTGCTTTGTGTTTCCTTCTTTTATAAGTTTTACTTAAGAAGGTTTAGTCCAGATACAAATTTCTGAATGTTGAACTTCCTTCCTGCTGCAGGAGCACAGAGACGTTTCATCATAGATACACAGACGGATAGATTTCCAGGAGTCTGAAACGTGTCTCTGCTCCTTCCTGTGGATGTGAAATGAAGATCCTTTTCTCCTGGTTCCTTCAGACTGCAGTCTCCTCCTCTAAGCTGCCTTCAGCTCTGGATCCTTCATCATGATGGTTGTTTTCTGGTCCAGACTTCTGGTTTCTCCTGGCCTGGAAATTAAGGATGGTTCAGTTTTTTTTCAATGCAAGAACTTTCCCAGCTGAACACATCATGCATGATACATGCAGTACCTTAAAGTAGAGGACCAGGACTGATCCCGGCAAACCCAGCAGGATGACAACCAGTCTGATGATCAAAGCAGTGAGATAGTCTGAAACCGAACAAAACAGATTCAGGATCAGTTTTATTCAGACGAGTCAAACTAGAAATTTACAATAATCATATAGACCCTTGTTTTCATGCTGCCTGTAGATCTGATCATGAACATTAATATAATCAATTCTCCTCTCAGACCTCATGAATGAGGCAGACAGCTGCTGGTTCACCTGAAGCAGAACTTCTCCTGATGGACTCCATGAGTTTACCTGAGACAGTGAGGTTGAGAGTCTGGCTCACAGAGGAGAAGTTATGGGAGAAAACGTAGACGTGGTAAAGGCAGCGGTAGGTTCCTTGGTGGGCGTGGCCAGCAGCAGCGAACAGGAAGAGGGCGGAGTGATTAACAGCTGGCAGGGTGAGGTTCAGAGTGTAGTTAGAGGAGCTGAAGATGAGCTGGAAGGAGCCGCCTTCATACTGAGGCCTGATGGAGCACATGATGCTGAAACCTGAGCCAATGAGGAGCTCAGACCCCTGCTTTCTGGCTGTGGAGACCCCGTCAGTGGAGGAAGAGAGGAAGATGAGCGGCTCAACCAGCAGATCTGGGAACGCAGAGGAAACACAGAGACAACTGGATCTAATCTGAGGTGGAAAACAAGATGGCATGAGAACGAGACAGGAGCTCATTAGACTGGTTACCATGGTTACTAGCATGTTTATACATGGTAACTAGCAACTTTATGACAGATCTTTAGTCTGTCAGTAATATTTAAACTATTTTTAGTTTCCCTCTCCTTCAGGTTTCAGGTTCTTAGTTAAAGGCGACGGTTTCTCTGGACATCTGGAACCTGATGAAGAAACATTTTAAAACATAAATATGAGAGTTCAGATTTACCTGAGCAGATTAACTCATGGCTCTGATCACTGTTTCTATTATCAGGTAAACATTTCTTTAATGCAGATCCTGACTGCAAACAGTCAAACATGATCCCAAAAACTGGTCTCTCTGAAGCTTCCGTTGATTTTCTTGCTGAAAAAGCAGAACCACAGTCCAGTTCAGCACAAACTGCAGCAGCTGAGTTTTTGTTCCAGTGACCACCCCCAACATCCACTGGTCTCCAGTGTTCTTGATGTTTCATCTCCAGTCTCCCGGCACATCGGCTGGTCTCTCCCACCAACCTGATGGGTGCTTGATGTGAAGAGAGACAGAGAGTTAATTAATGCAGGAAGTGAAGCAGTGAACAGCAGCAGGTCTGCAGATCCTCCTCTACCTGAACAGGTGAGTCCAACAGCTTGACCAGGTGAGCAGCTGTTTCTAACTGAACTCTTCCTGCTGCTGCAGGTCAGCAGATCAGACTCACTGCCTTCACACAGGAACTCTCTGCTCCCCACTGGAGCCTCTGCTTCTCCATAGAGCGCCCCCTGGAGGACTGAAGGAGACCCACAGCCAATCTCCCTGCAGACCACCTCTGCATCCTGCAGGTCAAAGTCTTTTTCACACACTGAGGACCACGGCTGGTTGGTCTTCACCTCCAGTCTGCCTGAGCACCGGTTGGTCCCTTGAACCAGCCTGACTGAGTCTGAGGATGCAGAAAGAAAAAAGGTTTAAAATCTGTCAGAACTTTATTTTTATAAACACACATGGAAACATCTCTGGATTTGATAAAAAATAAAGGTAAAGAAAACCAAATGAGAAAAGTTCAGAGCATCAATGGTGAAACCGACTTTACCTGAAATTTTATAATTCATTTTAATTTCTGTTGAATTTATCATATTTTTGGGACATAAACATGTTCAGAAACTCATCAGAAGTCAAACAATCTTTGTTCCTTGTGAAATAGTTAATATTTCAATGGAATTATAAATAACATTGCAAAATTTCTAAACAGCATCCCCTAGTTCATTCAGGCCAACCAGCATAAACAAAATGTTTTCCTGCTATTTGTTCTAAAAACAGGAAGTCCACCATTTTGGATCAAAGTTAATCTTCTGTAGATTTTCAGGTTTTGAAAATGTCTGATTTCCTTGAACTCCTCCTGCGATTTTGATGCTTCAACTTCAAAGCAGCAGAGATTAAAAGTTATTAAAATCATTAGTTTTTATTTATCTATTTGGGCTAAACTGAGAACTTTATCTGGATATTTAAATTATTTTAGTTTCCCTCTCCTCCAGGTTTCAGGTTCTTAGTTAAAGGTGACAGTTTCTCTGCAGACATCTGGAACCTGATGAAGAAACATTTTAAAACACATAAATATGAGAGTTCGGAGTTACCTGAGCAGATTAACTCATGGCTCCAAACACTGTTTTCATCAGAAGGTAAACAGTTCTTTAATGCAGAACCTGACTGCAAACAGTCAGACATGATCCCCCAAACTGGTCTCTTTGAAGCTTCCTTAGAATATCTTACTGAAACAGCAGAACCACAGTCCAGTTCAGCACAAACTACAGCAGCTGAGTTCATGTCCCAATACAGATCCACAACATTCACTGGTCTCCAGTCATCTTGATGTTTCATCTCCAGTCTCCCGGCACATCGGCTGGTTTCTCCCACCAACCTGATGTCTGGACCTGAGCAGAGACAGAGAGTTAATTAATGCAGGAAGTGAAGCAGTGAACAGCAGCAGGTCTGCAGATCCTCCTCTACCTGAACAGGTGAGTCCAACAGCTTGACCAGGTGAGCAGCTGTTTCTAACTGAACTCTTCCTGCTGCTGCAGTTCAGCAGATCAGACTCACTGCCTTCACACAGGAACTCTCTGCTCCCCACTGGAGCCTCTGCTTCTCCATAGAGCGCCCCCTGGAGGACTGAAGGAGACCCACAGCCAAACTCCCTGCAGACCACCTCTGCATCCTGCAGGTCAAAGTCTTTTTCACACACTGAGGACCACGACTGGTTGGTCTTCACCTCCAGTCTGCCTGAGCACCGGTTGGTCCCTTGAACCAGCCTGACTGAGTCTGAGGATGCAGAAAGAAAAAAGGTTTAAAATCCTTCAGAACTTTAATTTTCTAAACACACATGGAAACATCTCTGGGTTTGATAAAATACAAAGGAAATGTAAATAACAGAAAGAAAGGTCCTGGAGGTTGGTGGAAAAAGAAAAACAGAAGAAATTACACTACAGCAGCATAAAGAACCTATGAATGATCAATTATTCATTAATATTTCATCCTTTTCCCGTCTTCTGCTGATTGGCTGCCGAATCAGTTGATAAAAAAAAATGTGAGCACAGATTTAATCTCAGAATAATAGAAAACTGTCATCATCATTTTACACTCTAAACTTATTTTGTGGAGGAAGTTCAATCTTTGATCAGCCTCTTAGTTGTCAGCTTCTTCTCATTGATATCCTGGTTTTTATAACCTTAAATCTGCTCCACTGGTTTCTGAAGTCACTAACCTGGTAAAAACCAGCCCCTCTGTTCTACACTTCGCTTCATCCAGAGAGTCTGGTCTGCGTTGAGGTTTTAAATTTTACCAGGTGAAGGGGAAGAAGCCCAGACTGAGCTGGAAGTGAGAATCTTTTTAAAGTGCTGTTGGAAGCAGAACAGGAAGGAAATGGCCAGGATATGAAATCACCTGAACAGATGATCTGTAGATTGTAGCTCCTATCTCTTTGTATCGACACCACAGATCCACAGTGGATCTGTCTGCAAGCTACAGCTGCTGATGTAAGGTTCCCGTTCCTCTCCCAATATATCACTGGTTTCCAGTCTCCCTGATTCTTCTTCTCCAGTCGGCCACCACAGCGACTCCTTCCTGCTGCCAGTCTGACTTCATCAGACAGAGCTGGAAGAAACAACATTTACATGTTGGGTTACAACAAGCAGAGACAGATTGATTTAGGATGTGTTGACAGGATCCTGTTGATGGTGTTTATTTGATCTTCTCTTAGAGGCAGAGCCATCAGGGATGGTTCTGATCAAAGCTTCTTTATGCTGGAGTGGCCTAGTTAAAGCCCAGACCTACATGTTATTTATGCTCTGTAGTAAAACCTGAAATGTTTTTGTTATTCAGCTTTTCTACCCATTTATATTTATGTCTTTACTGAGACCAACCAAAGTCAAATTTATTGTTTTTGTGTAAAAGTTGTCAAATCCAGTTGGTTCTGGTTCTGGTCTGATTCAGGTTCTGGTTCTGGTTTTGGTTCTGATTCTGGTTCTGGATCTGAGTGCAGAGAGAACATCAATATGTGCCTCATTATCTTGAGATCGGGTTCCAGACATTAGCTTAGCATCTGTCTTCGTCCAGAATGAGTCTGACCCCCAGCAGTAGGAACTGGACCCATCTGGGCCGATCACTGAGAGAATCTACCAGAACCAGAAACACTGAATGCAGCCGTCTAGAATCAAAGCTTAAATTCATGAATCTCTGCCACCAAGTCACTAAACTGGTTCTGCTGAACTTCAGATCTCTGTCAGCAAGAGACTATTAGTTACTGACTCCATCACTGAGCAGAATGTGATGTTCCTGACAGAAACATGGTTGGATTTCAATAATGACTCATCTGAACTAATTGAATCAGTGATTTTTAATTACAATTTTTAAGTGAGAATAGAAAACATGAAATCTGAGGAGGGGTTGCTACAAAATATCCGGATTCATTAAAACTGTAAGAAGGTTTATTTAGGTCATTTTAACTCTTAATATCTGGGAATTGAGGTTGTTAGAGCTAAAATATTGTTTATAGAGTTGTTATTGCAGAGGGTCTTGGCATATCTCTTTTCCTTCCATTTTGCTTTGAATGCACATGGAAGGAAAACAGGACTTGGGAAGAATGCTGTTTATACAAGTTAAGATCAACAGACTGAGACATATTGGTCTATTCAGCAGGTCTGAAACAGAGCAGGTGTTGAGTTCTTCCTGCAAAACAATCGTAACAAGCCATTGGTTGAAACTTTCCAACACACACAAATGAAGACATGAGAGTATAAAAGAAAGAAAGTTGATGTAAGACTTTGGGGAGATTTTTTGTGTTGCGACTATGGAAGATTTTGAGTATTGAACTGAAGATACTGTAAGAGAATCCGTGGAGTGTAATAAATCTTGGGCTCATCTATGGCCTAGCAGCAGAACTAAGTCTCCATGTGTTATTTCCTATTAATTATATATTTAAGAATAAAGCCTCCTTCAATTCTTCAATAAGGTAAAAGGCCATAAATGAGCTCTGATGCAAACTCTATACAAAATCCCATTATATGTGGAAAACATCTTTATTGACTTTAATGGGTTTTATCTGTTATATGCATTGATCATGACTGTTAGATAATTGTGGGAGATTTCAACATCCTTGTTGACGAGCCTGAAGACGGAGGAGATTAAAAGCTGATATTCTTGATCATTTTGGTTTAATTCAGCTTGTTGACCCAGCAACACACAATCAAGGTCACATTATGGTTCTGGTCATCAGTAAGGTGTGAATATGTTCAACGTCTCTGTAACTGATGTCTCCCTTTCTGATTATTTTACTGTTATCTTTCAAACCACAATAACCAAAGATTTATTAAGCTTTATAACAGCTTCTGTTATAAAATCTTCTTCTACTGAAACACAGCAGAAACTTTAAACAGTTATATTTCCCCACTTTGCCTTCATGCTGCAACCTGTAGATGAGCTGCTAGAAAACTTCCACCCTAACATCTCAGGTATCAGACGGAGCTCAAACGTTTTCACCAACACAACCGGCGGTACCAGAAGCTGGTCCAGTGACCGTGGTGCTACTGGGCTTGGTTGGCCAGCAAACGGGCCTGACCAGAACCTCAGAGAGAACCAGTGGAGTCAAGAGGAAGATGAGAGAATCGATGCAGAAGGAGCCATTTTATGAGGCTCCACCTGTTTACTGCACAGACTCAGCGCTGGTGCAGAGTTTCTGCTGCTTCTCCTTATCACTCAACCAATCAGATTTATTTTATAGATCATTTCAGCAACAAGGCAGTTCAAAGTGTTTCACATCGTAAAAATACAAAAATCAACAATTCTTGGTTTTATTGGCTCCTCAGCAGCAAGTAGACAATATAAACATCACTAACTGTGTAGCAGCAGCTCTACGATCTGAGACCAGAAACAGTTTCCAGTTTTTTAGTTTGTAACATTTGACATGTTTATCAGCAGATCATTTTTAATTTGAACTCTAGTGAATATTAGTGTTTGATGAAAGTGGATCCTACCTGAGCTGCAGAGACACAGAAGCAGCATCAGAGCTGTTTGCTCCATGTTTCCTCTGATGTGGAGCGAAGCTTCGTCTCTTGATGTGATCAGGATGTGGCTCCAGACTCTGAACACTTCCTACTTTAAGCTGTTTTATCTGCTACTTCCTGAACGTCACAGTTCAGGTCTTTGGCTGCGTTCAGAGACAACGCCTCCTTCCTAGGAGCTCATCATGAAGATGGGTTCATACTGGGCCTACTGGGATTCAGAGGTTTCACCAGTCAGTCTCTGTTGTTCCTGTGTTTAGTTCAGTCCTGGTTCTGCTGGTGGCCGGAGTGGATCCAGGTGTTTCATCCACTGAAAGGGAACCTGATGTTGTTGGCAGCAGCAGCTCAGCTTCCCTCCAGGAAGAGTCACAGCTGGACAGACATGAGCCCAGGTGTAGCTGCTATGAAGAGGAGAAACAGAGAGAGAACATGAACTTAATGTCAGCAATGACTGCAGACAAAGCAAGCAGGGTTTCCCCCAGTGTATTATAAGCCTGGCAGCCCACCAGGCTTTACTTGACCCTCTGCCAGGATAAGCGTTGCTTGTTTATGTTACTTGGATGATAATAATAATAATAATATTAATAATAATAATAATAAGCCGTATTGCCAGCATCTCTGTTGCTCTGAGTGTTTCACTGGCAGAGCAGATTTATTCCTAAAAGATAAGTTTATACTTTATGCATTTAAAGCCGGGAGAGCGGACCAATCACACAGCTCCTCTGCATGTTGCCTCGTGCTCTATTGTTTGATTTCTGCAGTTACCTGAGCGCGAGCCTTATTTCAATCAAACTGGACACAGGCTGACCTGTCATTACTAAATCCTGTTTTCCTTTTCTTCAGATTGCTCACATCACTGTGACGTAGGAGATTTGTCTCTTTTCCCCCTTTGCTGCTTGTGGCTCAATGTTGGCGCACAAGTAACCGAGAGAATCCGATTACAGGATTTTCAAAATAAAAGATGCTCCAGACTCAAATAATACATAAAACGGAAATATTTAATTATTTCTTGCGCCCCAGACCGGTACCAATTGACCCACGGACCGGTACCAGTCCGTGGACCAGGGGTTGGGGACCACTGCTATAGAGGATCTCCGGGAGAGAGGTCTGACAGGCTTGCGCACCAGCAGCTGATTCCCAGTGATTGACTGGAAGGCCTTTTAAGAAGCAGTGGAGCAGCCACTCATCGCTCGATGGTCCCACTTGTTGAAAACGAAGAGCTGTTGAGCCAAGCCAGGAACCAAGTCTGGACTTTTTTTGAGATCGCCTCCTGCAAAGACGGATCATCTCCGCCTGCCCTCTCCTCCCCTCTCCATCATCGATCCTCAGAACGCTCCCGGATCCTAGCCTTTCCCTCCGTGCAACCACCATCCGAAAAGACAGTAAGCTTATCACTCTAAACCCATCAAGATCTCTTTTCTCCAGTCCCTACTAATTTTCCCTTCTCCGAACAGAACCTGAGCTGACCCTCCTACCCATTCTCTGGAGCATAATCAGATTGTACCCTTTTTGAAATGCATTAAACTTTCACTGAACAGTGATCCCTGGTTTTTTGTGTGAACTTCCATGTGGGTCAAGAAACTAAAATCCAACATGACAGGGACAGGAAACATCTAAAGGGGGCTCGTCCGGGATCAGCACTTCACATGGAGTTACATGTTACTGGAACCTGGATTGACCCAGTGAGTAGCAGAGAGGCCAGGACCAGGTGAAAATGGTGAACCAGTGTGGAAATCCAAGAGTCAAAGCAACACTTCAGGTATGTTTTTGATTAATTAATAACATTATAATATGATTTAAAGCTAAAAAAAAATAAGATTTTACATGATACTGCCCCTTTAATGGGAACGTTTTTAAAAAGTTACATAATTTTTAATTCACACTCACCAATTCAGTTTCCATAATGGAAACTTTTGAAACTTGCTTTAAGTCTCTAATGTGCACTAATGGATGGAGTCACAGAAAACTCAACTGTTTCTTGAACAGTAATTCACATAAATCTGAATTTGATCAGAAGCTGGATTTGAGTATGATTCTGTGTTTTTTAACACATTATTGTCCATTATTAACATTTACTTTCAATTCAGGTGTGTGATGCATTTAGTATTGAAAGTGTCTCATTTATGCATCAAATGTTGGAGGTTCAGAGACAAACAGTTATTTGGCAGATTTGAGGGAAATTGCCATGTTGTCTGGACAATATTATGATGGAGGTAATGTGTACCAAACCATAATCTAGACATTTTTGGGTCATTTTATTTCAGATTTAGTCTTTGACCATCAGAGCAGACAGGCTTCATAGAGGCAGAGGGAAATCTAAACATTAATCTGGATGTTCAGCCTCTGTGAGCTGCGTGAGCTGAGTGATGCTAATCTGGACTTAAGCGTCAGCAACATTATCAGCTTTATTGCAACATAACCAGGTTTTTCAAGGTAAATCTAAACTTTAGATCTTCAACTGGAAAAAGTTGTTTATTTCAACAAACTGAGATATTCTAGGCCCATATAACTAAAAAACATATTTTATTTAGAATATTAAATTCTACCAGCTCCATTATGTTGGTACAGCAACATGCATTCATATTAGCTGAAGTTCTGCAGCTCTAATCTAAAATTATAACCCAGTTGGACAAAGTTTGATAGTCGGGTCGTGATTTTGTGTTGTGCATTTTTAATAAGTCAAATGTTTTTTTGGCATAGAAACCATAACTAATGGCTCCCTTGGACTAATTTCAATCTATATATTCATAGTTTTACTGAAAAAACAAAGGTTTTTGCATATTTAACTTTAGCCATATTCCTATAGTACAGGGGTGGGCAACTCCAGCCTTGGAGGGTCTCCTGCAACTTTTAGATGCGTCTCAACTTCAACACACCTGAGTCAAATAATGAGGTCGTTAGCAGGACTCTGGAGAACTTGACTACATTTAGGAGGTGATTCAGCTGTTGGATTCAAGTGTGTTGGACCAGGGAGACATGTAAGAGGTGCAGGACACTGGCCCTCGAGAACCAGGATTGCCCACCGCTTGTATAAGATCACAGTTTTCCTTTGCTTTGCCTCCCTTGATGTACTATTTCTATTATTTCTGTCATAATTGGCAAAATCCTACTAATTATTAGTATTAGTGGAGCTAATTTTTAGCTTAGTGCTAATGCTAACTTAAAGGTAGAAAAACTATTCTTTCTTAATGATGTGTAGGAATTCAGAGTTTAAAGTTGTTAAAATGCCATGTTATATCTTATATTTGTGAAAGTTTTGTAGGAGGTGATTTGGAGATCATTATTAATTTAAAATCAGTGTACAGTTTGATGTCCAGACCAGTTAATATGCAGATAATTGCAGTAAAGTTTTGAAAACAGTTGATTTACCCTGTTTAACACACTATTCCTTAGTTGACTTCATCTAAGTGAAGGATGGTATGATAAAGAGTGGTATGTGTGAAGTTAATTATTTCTTGTGAGAAAAGTCAACAGGGTTTATAACAAAGAAAGGTAATGTAAAGCATTTATTTAACAAATAAATAAGATGCAATCTGTATCCTAACGGGAGCCTTCGGTCATCATTACTAAATCCTGTTTTCCTATTCTTCAGATCGCTCACATCACTGTTTCAGCAGTCCTGACACTTGGGACCGGTAACATATCATGGGGGCTCGTCCGGACGACACATGAAGATACATGTTACTGGAGCCTGAATTGACCCAGTGAGCAGCAGAGAGGCCAGGAACTGGTGAAAATAGTGAACCAGCACGGAAATCCAAGAGTCAAAGCAACACTTCAGGTATATTATTGATTAATTAATAACATTATAATATGATATAAAGCTAAAAAAAAAACAAGATTTTACATGATACTGCCCCTTTAATGGAAAAGTATTTAAAGAGTTACATAATTTTTAATTCACACTCACCAATTCAGTTTCCATAATGGAAACTTTTGAAACTTGCTTTAAGTCTCTAATGTGCACTAATGGATGGAGTCACAGAAAACTCAACTGTTTCTTCAACAGTAATTCACATGAATCTGAATTTGATCAGAAGTTTGTTGTGATTATGATTCTGTGTTTTTTAACACATTATTATCCATTATTACCATTTACTTTTAATTCAGGTGTGTGATGCATTTAGTATTGAAAGTGTCTCATTTATGCATCAAATGTTGGAGGTTTAGAGACAAACAGCTATTTGGCAGATTTGAGGGAAATTGCCAAGTTATCTGGACAATATTATGATGGAGGTAATGTGTACAAAACCATAATCTAGACATTGTTCTGTCATTTTATTTCAGATTTAGTCTTTGACCATCAGAGCAGAAAGGCTTCAAAGAGGCAGAGGGAAATCTAAACATTAATCTGGATGTTCAGCCTCTGTGAGCTGCGTGAGCTGAGTGATGCTAATCTGGACTGAAGCGTCAGCAACATTATCAGCTTTATTGCAACATAACCAGCTTTTTAGGGTAAATCTAAACTTTAGATCTTCAACTGGAAAACGTTGTTTATTTCAAAGAGCTAAGATAATTTAGGTCCATAAAACTAAAAAGATATACTTTTTAGAATATTAAACTCTACCAGCTCCTTTATGTTGCTGGTCATAAAATTAGAATATAATGAAAAAGTAGATTTATTTCAGTAATTCCATTTAAAAAGTGATACTTGTATATTATATTCATACATTACATACAAACTCATATATTTCAAATGTTTATTTTGTTTTAATTTTGATGATTACAAATGACAACAAATGAAAATCTCAAATTCAGCATATCAGAAAATTAGAATCTTGTGAAAAGGTTCAAAATTGATGGCACCTGGTACCACACTCTAATCAGCTAATTTACTCAAACCACCTGCAAAGGCCTTTAAATGGTCTTTCAGTCTAGTTCTATAGGCTACACAATCATGGGGAAGACTGCTGACTTGACAGTTGTCCAAAAGACGACCATCGACACCTTGCACAAGGAGGGCAAGACACAAAAGGTCATCCCTTAAGAGGCTGGCTGTTCACAGAGCTCTGTGTCCAAGCACATTAATAGAGAGGCGAAGGGAAGGAAAAGATATGGTCGAAAAAAGTGTACAAGCAAGAGAGATAACCACACCCTGGAGAGGATTGTGAAACAAAACCCATTCAAAAATGTGGGGGAGATTCACAAAGAGTGGACTGCAGCTGGAGTGAGTGCTTCAAGAACCACCACACACAGACGTATGAAAGACAAGGGTTTCTGCTGTCGCATTCCTTGTGTCAAGCCACTCTTGAACCACAGACAGCGTCAGAAGCGTCTTGCCTGGGCTAAAGAGAAACAGGACTGGACTGCTGGTGAGTGGTCCAAAGTCATGTTCTCTGATGAAAGTCAATTTTGCATTTCCTTTGGAAATCAAGGTCCCAGAGTCTGGAGGAAAAGAAGAGAGGCACTTCATCCACATTGCTTGAAGTCCAGTGTAAAGTTTCCACAGTCAGTGAGGGTTTGGGGTGCCATGTCATCTGCTGGTGTTGGTCCATTGTGTTTTCTGGTATGTGGCTGTCAACGCAGCCACATACCAGGAAGTTTTAGAGCACTTCATGCTTCCTGCTGCTGACCAACTTTTTGGAGATGCAGATTTCATTTTCCAACAGGACTTGGCACCTGCACACAGTGCCAAAGCTACCAGTACCTGGTTGAAGGACCATGGTATCCCTGTTCTTAATTGGCCAGCAAACTCTCCTGACCTTAACCCCATAGAAAATCTATGGGGTATTGTGAAGAAGAAGATGCAATACACCAGACCCAACAATTCAGAAGAGCTAAAAGCCACTATTAGAGCAACCTGGGCTATCGTAACACCTGAGCAGTGCCACAGACTGATCGACTCCATGCCACGCCGCATTGCTGCAGTAATACAGGCCAAAGGAGCCCCAACTAAATACTGAGTGCTGTACATGCTCATACTTTTCATGTTCATACTTTTCAGTTGGCCAACATTTCTATAAATCCTTTGTTTTTATTGGTCTTCAGTAATATTCTAATTTACTGATATGCTGAATTTGAGATTTTCATTTGTTGTCATTTGTAATCATCAAAATTAAACGAAATAAACATTTGAAATATATGAGTTTGTATGTAATGTATGAATATAATATACAAGTTTCACTTTTTAAATGGAATTACTGAAATAAATCTACTTTTTCATTATATTCTAATTTTATGACCAGCACCTATACATTCAAATTAGCTGAAACTCTGCAGCTCTTATCCAAAATTAGAGCTGCAGTTTGATAGTTGTGTTGTGATTCTGTGGCATATTCTTAATAAATCACTTGGGACCGGCAACAGATCATGGGGGCTCGTCCGGGATCAGCACGACACATGGAGTTACATGTTACTGGAGCCTGGATTGACCCAGTGAGAAGCAGAAAGGCCAAGAACTGGTGAAAATGGTGAACCAGCATGGAAATCCAAAAGTCAAAGCAACACTTCAGGTATGTTTTTGATGAATTAATAACATTATAATATGATTTTAAGTGTCTCATTTATGCATCAAAGGTTGGAGGTTTAGAGACAAACAGCTATTTGGCAGATTTGAGGGAAATTGCCATGGTGTCTGGACAATATTATGATGGAGGTAATGTGTACCAAACCATAATCTAGACATTGTTCTGTCATTTTATTTCAGATTTAGTCTTTGACCATCAGAGCAGAAAGGCTTCAAAGAGGCAGAGGGAAATCTAAACATTAATCTGGATGTTCAGCCTCTGTGAGCTGCGTGAGCTGAGTGATGCTAATCTGGACTGAAGCGTCAGCAACATTATCAGCTTTATTGCAAAATAACCAGCTTTTTAAGGTTAATCTAAACTTTAGATCTTCAACTGGAAAAAGTTGTTTATTTCAAAGAGCTGAGATATTTTAGGCCCATATAACTAAAAACATATTTTATTTAGAATATGAAACTCTACCAGCTCCTTTATGTTGCTACAGCAAAATGCATTCATATTAGCTGAACCTCTGCAGCTCTTATCTAAAATTAGAGCCCGGTTGGGCCAAAGTTTGATAGTCATGTCGGGATTCTGTGGTGCATTTTTAATAAGTCATCAGGTTTTTTTTGGCATAGAAACCATAACTAACTGCTCCCTTGGACTAAATTCATTTTCTACCTTCATAATGTATCTTAACACATATTTTTTGCATGTTTATCATATTGTGATAGAATCACAGTTTCCATCTGCTTTGGCTGACTCAATGTACCGAATGATTAAATATTCGTCCCTAAGCAAAAGGTCACTGACTCTTCAAAATCCCAAAACAGATTAAACTGAGTTAGATTTTTATTCTTTTCTCTCATAATTATCAGTCGTAGGCACAATTCTACTAATCTTCTATGAGTCGAGCTACTTTTTAGCATTGCACTAAAGCTAAGTTATATAAAAAAGAAAAGACATCATCTTTCTCGTTTGAGTGGAAATATTTCCAATCAGCCAACCTGAAAAATTTCATTGCAGTCGACTGACTTGCAGCATTAGGTGGGGGAGGGGCATCAACGCTCTTCAGAAGATAAGCAACAGCACAAAGCAAAATATGCTTATGAAGATGATTTTTAAAAATAACATAAGTAAACAGAAAATACACAAAAACTTCAAGTTGTGGTTTAAATTCTCTTTAATCCTATTTAACTTTTTACAAAGCTGCAGATATAAAACACAGACATTCCTCTAAACTAAACTTCTTCTAAATGTGTTTTTTAAATACGGTTTCTATGGTAACTAATTGTATAACTCCCCAAACAGCGATGATTTACTACAGCAAATATACAATCATTATACGTAAAAAAGAAGTCTGAAAATCAGAACATGTAGATACTTACATCTTTAACAAAAACATGTTTTACCTCTGAACTTTAAATACTTCACTAAAACAGAAAATAAAGCTACAATTTTATAAACATTTTCTAATGTTTATTCCTGCCAGAAATGATTAACCAGCTGTGTCCCAACTTTTAAGTGTTTTTCAAATAAAACATGCAAAATGTTGATAAAAATGCAGTAAAGTTGTTTTATTTGTGTAGAGAAAGAATCTGTAAATAACTTTTTCTATGTAGTCAAAAGGGCAGGGACTGCCCATTAGGAACTTAGGAACTTTCCAAATTTAGTCAAATTTAATATATAAAAGCTACGGAAGAGGATTAGGGCCACTGGGAAAAAAAATAAAACAGTTCTGACTTTAATCTCAGATCAGAATTCTGAGATTAAAATTTTGAGATTAAAGTCAGAACTGTTTTATTTTTTTCCCCGGTGGCCGTAATAATCTTCCGTAAAAACCAGAAATTGAGTCAACAAAAGAAAAATCATCTTAGTGTTTAACCATATTTTAAAAATGATCCTTCGGTTAAAAATCCTCCTAATACTTCAGATTTCGGTTGTCAGTTGAGTCCACTATGTAGTTTTAAACTGAGGTGTACAGCACACGGCATTCTGGGTAAATACAACCAGAACAAACACCCTAGCCTAGCACTAGGGTGTTAAAATCTGACTATACTCCATCTCTGTTTCCATTTCAAGAAGGAAGTTGCGCTCAGTTTCTTCAAAGGTTTTTATGTTGTTTTGTTCAGTGGCTCTCGGTGCAGCGCCCCCACAGGTCTGGAGGGGAACAGGCTGCTCAAGGGGTTCAATTGGTTTGATTCAGTTTAGTTTTAAACAGTAACAGCAGCTGGAAGTGGAACAAATGTTGCAATTTTGGTCCCAAATTGAAGATAAAAAAATAACTTTTTAATTAAATACTAAAAACTTCAACTCACTTTACTTTAACCAGCGCTTAAAAAAAGTTTGATCATAATTTTCTTGAGAGAATTTAACGATATCATTTTTTAGTATGTGAAATTTAATAAAAGCCTACTTTATAAACACAAATATAAAAAAAAATCTGTTTCATGAACATTTATATTGAAACTATTTGAGATTTCTATATTTTTTTCTTGGTTGTAAAAAGAATAAATAGATTATTTTGTTATAAAGGTTTAGTGTTTAAAATTGTTATACATGATTCTTATCATTCAGAAAACAGGAGCAGGCAAAGGAAATGTTGCAGACAGACTTGAACCTTGTTGCTGGTCAGGTTAACTTTCCTACAGTCACATTTAACCTTTGACCCCCCACGTTGCAGCGACCATCTTTTGGAGACTCATGGTGGGGAATCCTCTTGGTGCTGATTCACAGCAGCATTTGTGAGTCCAGTATTTAAACATGCCATGAGTTTTTGCTGTGTTTAAATGATTTGTGTTATTCTTGTGTTAGCTGGTCCCACTGAGCGATCCACGTCTGTTCAGGCTCTGTGTGCTGCAGCTCAGGCCTCGACTGTCTGTCAGGTGGCTGGACTGAGGAGCAGAAAACACAGAATCATCATCACAACATTCAGAACAATGCAAACAATCACTGCTGATGTAACCTGAGTTTCTGTTAAGTACCAATGAGCAGTCAGTATCTCACTTATAGAGGCCAGCGGCCATATTGATCTCAGTTTGAACAATCAAGAAGAAATGGTTGCATAAGAGTCGAAGGTAGAGGTGTGCCAGTTGTTATGGCCCTGGGCCTTATAGACTGGACTGCAGGTGTCATTTTGTCTGTCTTTGTGCTCCTCCCCTTTGCAGGTGTCTCTGATCCATTGATTGGGAGCGTAGAGTACTTGATCTTGGCTGTCTCCCGACTTCTGTGTCGCCCTCAGCGTCCACTCTGCCGCTGTCATGTTTTGTTGCCAGGCCCCAGCTCCCCTCCTTTTGCACTTTTGAGCTTGTTTTTGTTTTGGCGCTTCAACACTTCCATATGCACTCATACAACACATCCAAACCTTTGCATTACACCACTGATACTGATATCCACAATCCATTGATGTTTTTGTTCATAAATATTCATTTGTATATGCACTTTAACCGCAGCATGGTCTACTGTTCAGGTTACGACCCTGAGCCAGTCGTAACAGTCGATCGGCCACCAATCATAATCGACCGATTTCTGTGAAAAAGTCTAAAAAATATTGATGGCCGATCATCGTCTCTTGTGGCCAATCAGCAAAACCGATCACATAAATGTCACTTCGCCTGTCTGCGTGTGCAGCTTATCTCCTCTTTCCTTCACACGGCTTGAGCGCGCAACAGCAGATCCTAAGAGATGTGGGGAGGAACCTTAACGCTCTGAGACTGAATGGGGGATGTTTGCATGTTGCGGCAGAAAATTACCTCGGGGTGAATCTCGTCAAAATGCACCAACACAACAAATTTAATTTGACATTTAAAAAACAAACACTTGATACATTGAGGCTCAATGCAGGAAAAAAGGACATCCAGAGCGGCTCAACCTCCACCCAGCAGTGAGCTCTCATACCAAACGTCAGACATTCCTTCAGACAATAGTTTATGGTATGGTTATTCACTGTTGAACAACAGACTTATAGCTAGGCAAGAGGGGCTTACCTTTGCCCCACACACCAAAGCATTTGTGTGTGTGGTGTGTGTGTGTGTGTGTGTGTGTGTGTGTGTGTGTGTGTGTGTGTGTTGTGTGTGTGTCCCTGCATAAGAGCGGGTAGATACCTCTGAAGGTTGAAAGATCTAAAATTCTGCAAACCGTTTTTGGTGTTCAAGTCGAGGTTCTATGGGAACATGAATGGAATGAGATAAAGAAGTCTCATCCAGGGGTGATCAGATTTCTGAAAAAATTTGCTGCCCCAGAATCTTTGTCCCCTCAAAAAGCTCTGTACGGTGGCCAAACTTGTGCTCTCAAGCTGAGGTACACAGCAGGGCCAGGTGAGATTTCACGTCTCTCTACCCGTACGTAAACTTTGCATTTGCATATCCACTGGGCCACCCAACCATCATTTACAAAGATTTTGATGATCCAAACAACTACTTTGGGTTCATCAGAGCCACCGTTTATCCCCCATGGGGTTTGTTTTTTCTTGTTCTGCCCTACAAGAAATGTGAGTAATCTAGTTTTCACTCTTTGTCGCCATTGTGCAAAAATTAACCAACTGATTACTGCACCCATGAGGACGAGGAGTGGGCTCTGTCAGGTGTTTGGGTGAGTGTGGAGTTTCAAGAGGCATTGCAGTGTGGGTTTCATGTTGGAAAAATCACTGAGGTCTGGCATTTTGAGAGAAGCAGTAACACGATCTTCAAAGGATACATTCACACCTTTCTGGAGGGGAAACAGGAAGCCAGTGGCTATTCGGGTGAAGCAGTGGATCAGGAGAGCAAGTTGAAAAATGTGAGAGATTATGAATACAATCAAGGCATCCAGTTGGATGCGAACAAACTTGGGGTGAATTCGGCTAAATGACAAGTAGCTAAACTATGTCTTAATAGCTTTTGGGGCAAGTTCGAACAAAGAAATGATTTATCTCCGACCATACTTGTGAGTGATCCTGACGAGTTCTTTAGGTTCTTGTTCTCAGGTAAATGCAAGGTGAAGTACTTTCACTTCGTCAGTCCTATAACTTGCATAGTGCAGTGGATTTACAGCAAACGCTGCATCACTCCTCCCAACAAAGTAAATAATGTTTTCATAGCATCGTTTACTACAGCTTACGCTCGTTTAAAACTTTTCAGCTGTCTCGAGTGAGTGCAGGAAAAAATTCTCTAAATAGACAGACAGTTTGATCTATGTGGTGAAAGATGGCGAGAACTTGGGGATTACCTAGGAGATTTAACCGGTGAGCTGGGAGGTGACACAATTCAGGAATTTGTGGCAGCGGGACCCAAAAGCTATGCGTATCACACAAAACTACAAAAGAAAGTAGTGATCCGAGTGAAAGGGATTACTCCCAATGCCCGAGTGCAGTGAGAGTCAATTTTGACAGCATCAGAGAACTGGTGGGAAGGTACTTAAATGGTTCCCGAGACTGCATTATTGAGGTATCTCAGTGCACCATCAAACGTGATAAAAAGGGGTTCTTCTTAAAAAAAACACGACATTTCTGAAAAGGTTTCAGGTTGTGTATGACAAAAGGAGGCTTTTTTCAGATGGTTCAACTCTACCTTTTGGTTATTAGAGTTTAAGAGAGAGAAAAAAACGTCTTATTCAGGTGATATTCGGGAGATTTATTTTGATCCTAGATTCAAATCACCTTTCTCATGTATGATTGTAGGAGTGAGTGGATGTGGAAAATCATATTTTGCAGGAAAAATGTTGTAAAATATTGATCATGTCATGAATGCTGTTCCTGACAATATTATCTGGATTTTTACTTCTTTACAACCATTGTAAGGTGAATTGCAAAAACTGAATAAAAATATTAAATTTGTGGAAGGACTGCATGATTCTTTCGAGGATGAAGATTTGTTTCCACCGAATCAGTCATCTGGTCATTCTGGACGATGGAGTTTCCCCCATCGTCCAAATTGACCAAGTGACTTTGATTCATCTGGTCACAAACTTCCACAAAGTTCAAGAAAGTTCAGGTCACAAAGTTTCCATGGGGGGAGGTCAGGAGGTCACAAACTTCCCATGGGGGTACGGGGAGGAGAAGGGGTTTGATATCGTTTAATCCATCAAACTCCAATTAAAATTTGACAGAAGGTGGCATATATAGTCTCTCTGTCAGTGTTCAAAGTTGAGCGTTTTTTACCATCAGGGCATTGCCTAAATTTCTGTTTAATGGTGCAGAGACAGAATGGTGCTATGTTTAATAGTTTTTTACATGAGCAATATGGGCAAACACCCAGGTTGTTACCTTTTTAGTGGTGGCACAAGACCACTGCGGATTGTAGCACAGAGATGGAACCAAAGCAGAACAAAGAGTTTGTGGTTTTAATATTGGCAAAATTTAATAAGTATTTAATAACTATGTGTTTTTGGGAATATGGATCTTTTAGTTTAATTTGATAAGTATTGATCATATTTCACATTTTATCGTATCATGTAGCGTGGGGCGCTGGTCTTGACTCGGTCTCTAATTCTCTCTGTCTTGGTCTTGACTTGGTCTTGGATCCTAAAAGTCTTGGTCTCGATGCACTCTGGTCTTGATCTCGTCTTGGTCTCAGGTTAGGTGGTCTTGACCACAACACTGCTCCCTGCAGAATTACTCTGCTCAGTCAGTAAACCAGCCAATCAGAACCAGCATTAATCAGCTAGCTGGTCTCAGGAAGTTATGATTTAATGACTCAGGTTTGTTTATTTTGATGCAACCTGCATTTGACAGTGAATGAATGTTTCCTTTTTTCTTGACGTTATTCGATATAGGCAGATTTATTTGACTCGTATAATTTTATGGAACAGAGAGACTTACTGTTAAATATTGTTTTACTGATTGCAGGTTTTTCAGTCATCCTTTTAACTGAATAGCTGCTGTTTTGTGCCTGCAAGTATTTTGCATTTAGGGTGAATTTATTGCCAGATTATTTTTTCATTTTGCCAGATCAGCATTTATACCTAATAAAAACATTAACAGCCATTCCAGGTGATTGGCAATGATCAGCCCTCCTGGGTGATCAGAATTGAAATCGGCAGCTACAAACATGTTCAGAGCGTCTGATCAGGTCTCAGAAAGCACTAAACAGCCAGAGTTTGGAAATAGATTCAGGATCTCGTTACAACAATATGTAAAAGTAGAAAACTCATATAAGATCAAAAACTCACTCAGAGAAAAATGTCAGAATAAAGAGATGAAAAACTCATTAAAATGAAAAACATAATAAAAAACTTGTTCGAATTAGAAAACTTTCATAAAGAGATGCAAAACTTAAAACAAAGAACTTTAACCTTGTGTTTAATGATAAAAATATCATTAAATTAGAGCTTTAGCACTAGCTTCCACTATATACAATGTCAGTGTAGCGTTAGCATGTCCGGTTTAGCATACCTATCATTTTAGTTAGCGGTGCATAGCGCTGTTTAGGGATGTGAAGCTTTTCTCTAAAAAACCGCAGCTTAAAAGCCCCTGAATGTTTTGTCTTTGAAAATCACCTGGGTGCCGTCGAGATTTTCTCTGGTTCCAACGTTCAACACGTTCAGAGAGTTTGCCCTCTTCATCCTGCAAAGGAAACAAAAATGAGCCGCCAAGCAAAACTGTAGAAGCCGTCTTAGATTTTTTTACTCATTGTGGCTTCGGATCAAGTTAAAGTGGTATTTCTGCTGCCATGTTCTGGAAAATTACCCAGCATTCCTCGGGGTCATCTCCTCCATCCCGACTCCTTTGAGCTTGCGGACCAGCTTCTCCGCTGCTTCGGCGTATCGACTCCCGGAGTTTGGTGAAAGAGCTGCTGCGCTTCAGTCCGTCCTGCGCGGCGCCGGCGTCCTCCATGTTGGACCAGCGGGGACGGCCGTCTCCTAGACGACAGACACGACTGAAAATGAAAGACTCGCTTTCCAGATGTTCGGCCGGCATTTTCAAACGCTTTGATCTTTGAGACAAAATCGCCAGGGGCGGATCTAGAAAAATATTTGTGGGGTGGCAAGAGGGGGGCATGAATTTTTTCAGGGGTGGCAGCATATAAAAAAACTTATACATATCTATTCGCTGTACCCGTTGCCATGGCAACCGACAGACAACAGCTCAACGAGCAGATAGAGCAGAGATTGCCGATCAACGGAGGCAACACCAAAAAACAAACATTTCCCACATAAAAAAGTAGCAAAAACACCAAACATTCAGTCTGTTACATAACGCTGTCAGGCTTAACGTCTCTATTGCCATTATTAATAAGTTTTCGCCTGAGCACAGCAGTGGTTGATTAGCCGATTTAAACAGCTGCTCTACTGATGATATGGTGGGCGGATTGACCTATTTTAGTGCTAACGGAACCAAAACACACCGAACTGCGCAGCACATGCTAAGATTATCAAACTCAAAAGAAGGCCAGCGACAATTAGGATAGAATACCTGACACACTGCTCACTTGTCTAATATTTTATTTAAGTTAAAATGTTTTCCTCACCTTTTGAATCTGAAGCCCTTTTTATCTAATTCATAGAGTTGAATTAACCACTAAATATTGCGTCCATTTTTCAGATTCTTTGCGTGACTGTGGTATTTTCTGACCACCCATAATGTTGACTCAATGGACGGCAATGGCGCAGGTGTGGCGTACGATAAGTCACGTAATGCCCAGTCCAGTAATTTATATCCATCCATATCAACGCTGCTGCCTCGCACTCTGTCGTTCCCTCGCACTTCCCGCTACTCAGCAGTAGGTGTCAGGTTACACTGAGTTGCATTCAATGTTGTCGGAAAAAAAAGAGATTCATGCGCTTAATGTCATAGTCGTCATCAGGGGTGGCAAAAAGGATGGCAAGGCTCTCATTAAATCGCCAAGACAAAAATAATTTTCTGATTGAATTAATTGCTCTTTTTGTTTTAACTGCACAGTAATAAATTAAATATGCTTTATTTTAATAAACCAAGAAAAGACTGACTTATTGTAGGACAGAAAACTTTCTCAAACTTAAAAGAAAAGTTTTAATTTCTAAACTGTCAATATATTATGTTTTATTATCTAGAAAATATTTTGTCTAAATCAGCAGCAACAATAAAAACTTTCTACTAGAAGCTTCACTTTTAAGTTGATAAATGGGATCATAGAGGCACAACTTGATGACAGAAATAAAAAACAGAAAAAATGAGTTGAGAAATAAAGAAACAAAAAGAAAGGAGAAAAAAGAAAAAAAGCTATTTTTTAAAGGTTTTTATGAATTTATTTACCTTCCACAGATCCAAACTCCTTTTCATGAGCTCTGGTCAGAATCTCTTTGTAAAGCGCTTCAGCTTGTCTGTATTTTTCCTGTTTCAGATAACATGATGCCTGAAAAGAAAAAACAAAAGCAGCAATGCAAGTTAAAAAGAAAAAAAAACAAACATGTCTTCTTTTGAGTTTTCTTTCCACCAGATTAGCAGGGATTAAAAACGGGATTAGAAACGGGTTTCTGTCTGGTCTCACCAGGTTGTTCTTGGTTTTGGCCACGTTGGCGTCGTCTGGTCCCAGTTTGCTCTGGTAGATGTGCAGAGCGCGTTCGTAGTACTGCTCCACTTCGTGGTACTTCCCCTGGTTCTGGCACAGCAGCGCCAGGTTGTTGAGCTGCTTGGCCACGTCGGGATGGTCCGTACCCAGAACCTGAACCACACAGGCACAGAGAGCAGACCCGTGACTTCCATCTGACCCGAAAGGTCGGGAGCAGCTTTACTTTGTTCCACTGAATTATTCAAATATTTGTATTTTCCAGGCACTTAGTGTCATTTTATAGCATAATCAAGTAATTATGTTCACTATGACACTGATGGTCATAGTCCATCTGATGACACACTGATGGTGTCATCAGTTGTTATAAAAATGCTACAAATGTTAAAAGAAATTTTACATCCTGATATAACGCCTTGAAATTGGGCTTCTGTCTCTTTAAAAACTCCTCTTTTAAACTCCACCTTCAGGAAGTTATACCATCATGGCTCCTCTATTAACCCTTTAAAGTTTTTACCAGTGTTTCACTGAGCAGCAGCTCCTATGATGAGCTCAGCAGATCTACCAGGTGTTTGCCAATTGCTGCTGCTAGTCTGAAGGAGCTGAGTGGGGGAGGAGCTGCGTCTTGAAGGCGGGGCTTCAAGACGCAGGTATTTTGGCAGAAAGGTTGCCATGGTGATTAAATGATTTCTTAAACATGCATGAAAGAATCAAAGCAACAGTCAGGTATGTTTTAAGGAGGGAATAACATCATAACAGGATGTAAAGCTCAAAATAAGCCAATTTTATGTGACACCGCCCCTTTAATAAGCAGAGCTAGAAACGCCAGGCTGATTAAGTTGGTAACATTTTGGCTATGCACAAGTTTGGAAAGTAACCTGGAGCCATTTGTAAACAACTGCAAAGGTTTATAAATGACGAACCGACATGTTTGGTTCTGCTAAAGCACGGTGGTGGTGTCATGATGCAGGATTGTTTCAGTAACAGCAGGACGGCCGTTTTGCTTAAAGTGGATGAAATAATGCAGATATTTAACTTAATACAGCTGATTGCAGTTTTCTGGCCAATCACTGATCTTTACAAACCCTGACCTGCTGATTCTGATTTTAGTCAATGAGGTTAAAATGTGGCTAATTTAAGCATAAAACCATATTTTATTAAGTAGATGTTTATTACACTGGATTTTTGTTCAGTGTTTATTATGTAGGTCTTGTGTCTGTAGACAAAATGAGTTTAGTAAAAGTATGGGACAGCAGTTTAATTTTATAATAAATAGTGATAATTAGGAAGTCTCCTCGTCTTACTTTCTCTCGGATCTCCAGAGCTCGTTTACAAAGGGCTCCGCTTCTTTGTATTTTCCTCTTTTACCATAAAGCACAGCCAGGTTGTTCAGTGTAGCTGCTACCTGCAGAAACACACAAGAAAACTTTATAACTAAAGTCATAATACTACTAGTATAAAATCACAACATTACAAGAGAAAAAACTCAGCAATACCAGAGAATTATGTAATAAAACTAGAATAAAAAGTTGCAATTCTTGAAAAGTCGCACTAACACGAGTCCATAGTTATAATAATACGAGAATAAAGTAAAAATAAAGTCACAATAAAAAAAAGTATAAAGTCGTTATAATACTATAAGTTTACAGTTGTAATTTAAAAACAAAGTTGCAGTAATAGGGGCACGGTACGAGTGAATAATCATGAGAATAAAGTCGTAATTATTTACTGATTAATTAAAGATGATTTCTTACAGCTGGATGATCCATGCCAAGGGTTTTCTCTCTGATTGCCAGCGCATCATTCAGCAGGTTTGCTGCCTCTTTATATTTATTCTGATCTCTGCAATTTAAACAAGAATCAGTCAACAAAACAGTGAAATTCTAACATGAAATAAATAAATCACCAAAACTTTATTTTTCTTTACCTCGTTTAATCCAAACTGAACCATAATATCTTTATTTTTCTGTTTTTACTCATTTTTATTTGTTTTTTATTGTATTTTGTGACATTTCTAAGTAAATTAGATAATATCTCTTACTTTAAAAAGGTCAAGAGGTGGATAGAGTATATAAAAACTAAAATAAGAGCAGCACTACTTCAACACCCTGGTCTGTGCCCCTCACCTGTACACCAGAGCCAGGATGTTGAGCATGGTTGCTACGTCTGGGTGTGTGTGACCAGAGGACTTCTCCAGGTCTTCCAAAGCCTGTTGGGGCGACATCATCAGCTCTGCGGCCGTTTTGGTCAGAAACAGGAGGAGACATTGATCCGCCAGTCTCACCTGCTTGCAGAGCGGCACGGCGACCTCATAGCGACCCTGTGACGCGTACTGAATGACCAGGTTGTGGAGCGTTCGGAGGCGGGCGGGGATCTCGTAGCCGCCCTGCTGGGCCGCCGCCGCTGCGCTGCTGTGATGAGGCTGGGACACTGGAACAAAAAAAAACATATAAGTGTATAAATGCTTTCCTAAACAGTTTAGGATAAATCCAGAATTTATACAAAACATGTTTATTACATGTTTTGCACAAAATCATTCTTAGACTTTAGTTTGATCAATTCAGAATGATCTCTGTCACTTTAAATGGCTTCAAACAGATACTGAGTTATACAACTGTACATATTTGAAAAGCACAAGTGGAGCCCCTGCAAAACCAAGAAGAATGGAGCAAGCAAATTGTTTCTGGATGGTAAATCAACAGCAAAACACATGTCTTTTCCAGAAGCCATTGTACTATGCATACACTACAAAAACACAAAATCTTACCAAGTACTTTTGCAGAATTTCTAGACCAAATATCTAAGAAAACTTGAAATAATACAAAATTAACTCACAAGTAAGTTTTCAGCAAGATATCTGAGCTTATTTTAAATTAATAATCCCACTGGCAGATCATTTCACTTACAACGTAGGAAAAATGTCTTGGCATAAGTTAAATTATTAAGAAATCATCTTAAAATCTAAAATGTAGAAACAAATCTGATATTTACTGCTAAATTTGATGTATCACTAATGTGACACACCAACTTTATACTTTTTTCTTTTAAACAATATCCTCATATTCAGCTCTTTTTCTTTTAAAGTTTTGTTGGCTCTAGTGGCCTGTATTTGAAAGCACTTCGACAGGAAACAGGGTAATGAGAGAGCAGGGAGACATGTGGCGAATGTCGCCAGGCTGGGAATTCGAACCTGCGACCACTGCCAAGAGGACTAGGCCTCAATACGAGGGTTATGCTTTGCCCCTGCGCCACCACAGCACCCCTTCTTTAGGTTTTTAACATTTTATGGCAGCAAGACTAAAATAACAAGTTTTCTTATTTACTGATCAACACCAATTTATTTTGGTTGCCTTCTAGGTTTTAGAAAACAGGCTTTCTGCAGCTCAACCATTTCTCCAGCATCAGAACGCGACATTCAGCATAATCTGAAATCCTAACATCTTACTCTGGGACGGTTCCTCGTCTTCAGCAGGAAACAAATCATCCAGAGACTCCTTGTTGGAGGAAGTTTCTTTCTCATCCTGAAATAAAAAGCAGCACAAACATTTAAAATAGCTCCAACAGACATTGAAAAAAGAAAGTACACCCTCTCTCTTGTTGAGTTTCATGTATCAATTGGGGAGCTCCAATCAGGTTTTCTCCTGCCGATTCCAATACCGATCACCAATGAGGCCGATCTCTGCCGATCACCTGGATTGTTGCTTCAGGTACAAATGCTACTATGTGATCTGACAAAATTAAAAAACAATCTGGCAATAAATTCACCTAATTTAGGCATAAAACATGCAAAAATACTTGTAGGCGCAATACAGCAGCTATTAAGTCAAAAGGACGACTGAAAAACCTGCAATCAGTAAAATAATATTTAATGGTAAGACTTTCAGTATCATAAATGATACATAAATCAAATCTCCCTAAATCTATTAATTCAAGTAAAAAAGGAAAAATTCACTCAAAGTCAAATGCAGGTTGGATCTGACTGGCTGTTTCTTATTGGCTTGCTGATTAATGCTGGTTCTGATTGGTTGTTTCTGACTGAGCGGAGTAATTCTGCAGATTCCAGGAGGAGGCAGAGGAGATCGATTATTTGTTCAGAGATTATCTGTCTAGGGTTAGGACAGCAAAAGTTTTAATACGTATGTAAAATCTTTTCTTTTTTTAAGTTTCGTGCTGCCGCTTTAAACAGAGGTTCGATGTGAGAGTCACTACCAGGTGGAGCAGAAGCGGCTCTCTGACTGTGGAATATTACTACCTGTAGTGCGTAGTGGTGGTTGAACAGCAGAACCAGCGTCTTACAATGCAGATCAAAGACTTAAATAATTTTTCAGGTTATTTTGTTTAGCTTTCTGACTGTGATGCTAATCCAGGTGACTGTTGGTAGTTGTGTGCTGCTTCACTTACTGCTCCGGATGTCCTTTTGTCCTGCATTGAGTCTCGATGTATCAAGTGTTTGTTTTTTAAATGTCACATTAGATTTGTTGTGTTGGTGCATTTTGACTTGCTTTCATCTCGAGGTAATTTTCCGTCGAAACATGCAAACATCCCCCATTCAGTCTCAGAGCGTTAAAGTTCCTCCCCACATCGTTCAGGACTTGCTGCTGCGACTCGAGCCGTGAGAAGGAAAGAGGAGATAAGCTGCACACGCAGGCAGGCGAAGTGACATCAATGTGATCGGTTTTGCTGATTGGCCACAAGAGACGGTGATCGGCCATCACTATTTTTTAGACTTTTTCACGGAAATTGGCTGAATATGATCGGTGGCCGATTGACTGGCACACCTCTACCTTAGACTCTTATGCAACCATTTCTCCATGATTAACCAAACTGAGATCAATATGGCCACTGTCCATAGTAAGATACTGACTGCTCATTGGTGCTCAACAGAAACTCAGGTTACATCAGCAGTGAGTGTTTGCATTGTTCTGAATGTTGTGATGATGGTTCTGTGTTTTCTGCTCCTCAGTCCAGCCACCTGACAGACAGTCGAGGCCTGAGCTGCAGCACACAGAGCCTGAACAGACAAATCGCTCAGTGGGACCAGCTAACACAAAAATAACACAAATCATTTAAACACAACAAGAACTGATGGCATGTTTAAAAACTGGACTTGCAAATGCTGCTGTGAAAAAGCATCAAGAGGATTCCCCACCACATCTCTTAGGATTTGTTGCTGTGCGTTTGCACAGTGTGAAGGAAAGAGGAGACCAGCTGCACAGAAAGGCTCCGGATGAGTTGCAGGTGATCAGCAACAAGAGACGGTGATCAGCCATCACATTTTTACACTTTTTCATGGAAATCGGCCGATTATGATCGGTGGCTGATCGATTGGCACACCTCTAGTATCAATATGTGATTGCAGCTGTTTAGTCAGGGAAACTGTTTCTCTTCTTTCAGTGGTTTAAATGTAAATGTTTGGTTCCCTGGACAGTCGGATCAGTGAGGAGTCTGCAGGTTGCTGATACTCACCAGAGGCGGCTCGTCCTGGTCGTATTTGCGTATGGAAGACATGAACTGCAGGTGTTTGTTCTGCTCCTCCAGGGTCACGACCTCCTGCTCCTTGTCCTGCAGCCGCTGCTGAGCGCCGGCGAGTTCGTCCCTCAGCCACTGATTCTCCTGAACGAGGCGGCGGACCTGACAGCGGACCAGAGGTGGGTACAGTACCAAAACTTTTACTCAAGTAAGAGTAAAAAGTATTTGGTAAAAAGTCGACTCAAGTACTGTATCAAATTATAAATCATTTAATATTTAAAAATTACATCATCAGATGGACCAAACTATAAAGTTAAGTGGAAATTTTGGTACTTTAACTACAAAAATGACAATAATTCATATAAGTAATGAAAAATAATAAAAAAGAAAATTTGGCTGTAACTTCTGGATGTGGAGTCTCGATGACTGGATGTGGAGTCAGAGCTCAGCTGTGATGCCTTCACTGACTCAGACCGCTTTCGTCAGTTTCTAATTATACATTTCTTCCAATGTTAACGACCAGATTTACCGAATGCGGCATCTTCTGGTGCAGAATTATGAGTCATGTCTCGTCCGTGACGTAAAAGTTGGAGAAAATGCGACGTGAGCGTTCTGACTGAAGAGCAGAGGTGCAGAAAAAAAAATTGATTCTTTAAAGAATCGCAATTCCTAATCCTGGGAATTCCTAGTTGATTCAAAATGCTCAAAAATAAATGTTAAAATGCATTTCAGTCGTACGTCGCTGCTGCTCCTATTTTCATATCGCACCACGGACTCACTCAGCCGGATGTGTGATGATTAATTGATATTTTTTTATTTAACAAAAAGTAAGACAGCTAAGCTAACCTAATACTGGTAGTTTAAATATGTTTTAGACATCAACTGATTGATACATTATGGAATCTTATAGATTGTTTTTAATAAATGTTTTGTTTACACTGTTTTTTCCTCTTCAGTCACATGATTTAATCAAAACCTCCAGACCATTTGAATGGAAAAATTGGTTTCTGAATTAAAAAAAACTTCTGAGTCAAATTTAACTCAAAGCTGGAATCAAATCGCTAGACACTGAAAAATTTACATCTGTACTGCAAAGGCTTTGACAATTATCGCATTTATATCTGTACAGAAGTGGAACAAATCCTTTTTTGGGGGGTGAAAAGTTTGGAATCAGGCCATTCAGACTGCAGTGAAAAAGACGGATATGGATCACATTCGCCTGCAGTCTGAACAAAGCCTAAGATCTGATTTTAGTCAAAATCCAAGCAAAAGATTTGGTAACTTCAGTTACTGAACTTAAAAACTGTATGATTTCACTCACAGACAGCTACACGTCTTACCTGAGCTCGTAACTTTTGCTTCTCTGCCTCCAGTGAGCCAAGATGTGACGACAGAGCCATCATCACCTGCAAAAGTATTAAAATAAACTATTATCTGAAAAGTCTAATAACTAAGTAAGTGTTGTTTTTGTAGCACATGTCACAGGTATGGAACCGAGAAAGGACTTCACATGGTTCATCAAAACAATTTGAAACAGAGTCAATGCTAACAGCAATCAAACAGGAAAACACTGCAAAAGTTTATTTGTCACTAGTCGCATTTTGGGAAAAAAGTCATAGGAGTTAAAAAGTTGCTAAATAGAACAGAAAATTTGTTAACCCACCAACAGTGATTTTACCCACTTAGCCACGCCCCTCAGTGATTTGTGGCCCCGCCCACTTTAGGGAACTTTTACAAATTTGGGGCAAAGCTATTCTATTTACAGTTTAGAATAACTTCTAGAGCAGCAGCATGCAGTCTCTAGATCAAAGGTCTAAAAAAGGTCACTATATGTAGCAACAAATCCGCGAAGACATTTATAATAAATATCAAAAGTCTAAGAATAATTAAATAAAAGCTCTTGAAGTCTTAGAAATATCAGATTCATTTGCACTTTTAAGTCTTTTAAAGGGTAACTAAGGCCAAATAAACATTTTTTTGCTGATAAACTTCATAAAAGGATGCTTAAGGACCTAATCTTACAAAATCTTACAATTTCTGTGTACTTTTATATAATTCTGCAACATTTTTCCAAAAAAATAAAAATAAACTGTGTCAGTGCTGCTCTCTTTGGGTTGGACAGCAGCTACTGCAGTTGATCAGTACCGCTTGCTTAGCGTTGCACACTATGTCAGGTATAAAGGCACTAGCTGCTCCCTCTGGACATAGCGGCGCTGCAGAGTGATAGGAAACTTTTACATGTTCACATTTATTTTCTAGATAGTTATATTTTGGTTAAAATAAATAACCAACCCTCACTAGAGGGGTCAGAAAGGTCACTAAAAAGAGCAATAAATTCAGTAAGTTACCAACATTGCTTTCCTCCCACTTAATCCACTTGAGGTCCCGCCAACTTTAGAGGAAATATTTCTAAATTTGAGGCGGGGTTTTCCTAGTTACTGTTTAAAATAACTGAAAAATCTTGCACCTGAAAAAAGTTGCAAGATTTGTCACTAGTCACCGTTTAGAAAACAAATTCATTAGGAGTCTAAAAAGTGCAGTGTATCTTGGCCCCGCCCACTTTAGGGGAGTTTTAAAAAAAATTGGGGGTGGGGCTAAGTTAGTAATTTCAAGGTAACTTCTGAAGCAGCATCGTGCGTCGCAGGTTTGACATACTTGCGCCTCGCTCAGCCCCAGCTCGATTCTCTCCAGCGACTGTCGGATGATGCTACTCTTCTCCTGCTCCACGCCGCCGCTCATCGCCTCCTGCAGGTCGTCCAGTAAACTGTGGTTTTCCCCTTTCAGGGCTTCTAGCCCTGCGATCACCTGCTGCGTGCTGCACAGGATCTCCTCCCCCGACAGCATGCTTCCTGCTTCAATGATGCTGCTCAACCTGTGACTCACCTGAGAACAGCAGAAAGAGGGTTGAAACAGCAAAAAGGGAAACGAAGAGGAATTGCTGCTACTGAAAAATAGGAGGAAATATTGAATTACATTGAGCTGCAGACAATAATAACAACATGGTTCACAGCTGACAGAAACTAAACACAACTTCTACTTTATGCTGAATAAAAATAAACAGTTTCCTCTTCAGCCTTGATTAATAAAAAAATATAAATGTTTCTGTGAGTTTGGATAAATTATTTAAAACCTTTTAATAAAGAGAAAATATTTTGAAAATTAAAATTTGTTTTAACTGATTTCAAATGTATTATCCTAAATAATAAATAAAACCCTTAAATCTCAATGAATTTTTATTTTCTTATAAAAACAGACCTAAATAAAAGCATAGTTTTAGGTATAGGATGTATTATTAATTATCGATTATTAACAACCTGTTAATTTCTCTATAAGGTCTATTTATGTAAGCAAATCTACCTGACAAACCTAGGAAAAAACTGAATCAGACTAAAAATCAACAAACTGCAGGTGAAAATATCACCAATTTGGACAAACAAAAATCTGAAAAATTCCGCATGAAGTGGAAAAAATAATTAAAAAGTAGCAAAAAAACCCCCAAAAACAAACACTTGATATAAAAGGCAATTAATGCAAATTCTCAGAAAAAGCTGGTGTTAGTAGAAACCGACTTAAAATGACCATAAACCATATAACTTTTCTCTTTTACATGCAAAAGTCCAGAGCCAGAACCTTTATGTTTGCATGTTTCTGGTACACCGGTAAATCTGACACACAAACATCAACAGATGACAAATCTGCTTCTCTCGAACACTAGGGCCTTGTTATTTCCTTATTGGATAAAAATATATAAATAATAATACAATTTATTCTCAGCAACAAAAGGATACTTGTTTCATTTAGCAATAAAAATATCTTTGAAAACAGATTTGGTGCTTCTGAGTAAAAGTCTGAGGAAATATGAGTTCCTGTTTATTACTAAACTAAAACGAACAGAAGACAAATACTTTGTGTATATTTTCATTGTTAAAAGATTTTAATTTCTCAGTAAAATTTGACTCTAATTAATAATATATTCATCATCACCTTTACTCTTGGTTAAATTTGCACCATTTTTAAACTGCAGTTGCTAATTGGAGCAAAAACATGCGAATTATTAGATTATTAGATTATCTGAGGTTTTATGGCAGGAGACTTTGACTCATCCACAGTTGGAGAATAAAGGAAGTTGTAGGTTTGACGTAAACAAACCGGAGGGAACAAAGAGGGAACAACTCGATAACAGTCAAATAAAAATATTAAAAACCGACGACAAACAAGACATGAAATCTTCATTTGACTTTTACCGGGCGACACGAGTCAGCACTCGACTTCCATAACGGTAGAATGAAAAAGGAACCAGTTACTATTTTTAAATACAGTTTTAACAAGAAAGGCAGTTTTTTTAAAAAACAAGTTTTCAATCTTTTTGTAGTAACATTTGCACTGAATTTCAATAAAGAATTAAACTACCAGCAATCTGTTTCCCTTGTCATTAGTTAAAATATTTTTTTTTTCTTTGGTTTTTCACTGATTGTGGTTCTGCTGTCCAGAACTAGAGAATGTTTTGTTTCATTAACCCGGTTCTTCCTGTTTCCACTCCCCAGCCAAACGTAAGGCTGCAGTCGATCATTGTGTTTTATTCCTCATTTGTTCACACTAATGTCTTTGAAGTTAGAAAGTCAACAGAATGTGACTCTCACAAGTGTTGGATTTCAGATGTTTGAGCCATTATATGCTGCAACTCCTGCAAATAAATGAGAAATTTAGCATTTTGCGTGATCTGTGAGAAGGTTTCATCCAGCAGGTACATTTAAAGCAGCTGAGTCAAAGTCAAAGCTGGGAAGATTTTCAAAAGGAAATGATTATCTTTTGAATAACAAATGTATAAACATTACTTTTTATAGAAAAAGTCATTATGAAAGTATTAAAGTCAAGCCAAACCAAAGAAAACCAGAAACTGCAAACCATCAGTATGTATTACAGTAAACATCGGCCACAGCGTTCTGCTAAGTCGGTAATCAAGAATCTTTGGAACAAGATTTAATTTTCAGGTTCAATTCAGAATTCCTAAAATTAAAATCTTAATTCTTGCATAAAACAAAATTCGAAGAACACACTTTAGTCAAGTGACCTTTCTTTGCAGATTATCAGATTAAAGTCAGAATTCTCACTTTTTACCAGAATTAATAAATTCAAGTCATAATTCTGTCTTTTTATTCCATAATTCTCAAATTAAACGCATAATTTTTAGATTAAAGTGAGAATTATCTTTTCCAACATTCTGATTCAAGTCAAGCTTTTTTTTGTTGTGTTTTTATTTCAGAATTCTCAGATTGAAGCCAAAATGTATAGATTAAAGTCACAATTCTGTCTTTTTTCATAACTTTTATATGATTTTTTTTTTATTTTAACTCGATATTTAAGCAGATTATCAGATTAAAAGCATTGTTCTCAGATTAAACTCGGTGAGGTTCCCCAGTTCTCTTCAATAGCAGTCAGTATAATGCATGTTAAAGATATTTTCTGTTCTCCTGAATTACACTGTTCACTCAACAATAGTATGTAGAAATATTTTAAGTATTTTAACCAGCTGTAGTGAAACATTTAAAGCACGCAGGACCATTTATCTGTAGCGCTTTAGTCCCACACCTACAGATAAAGATAGTGGGTATAAACATCCCTGAACCAATCGTCTACCCGGCAGGAGCCGACCGTGACTGCAGATTACTCACCTTAAACATAAGTGGTGGTTGCTATAACAGTGGAACCTGGAGGGATGTGAGGACCCAAAAACTCCTGTCTGTTTACAGTGGGCGGTGCAACAGGCCTCAGCGCACATACGTCTGTAAATGTATGTGCCTTTTGCTAATAAGCCAACATAATTAAACCTGCGTCACGCCAGCAGACGTGTTTGCTGTTTTATTAATTAAATGTGTCGGATGTCAGCGAAAACAGAACCTCTGTTTGGAGCTACAAAGCGGCTGCTGCCGGATAAAACTGCTCTATAATTAACACAAATATAAAAATAAGCACATTTACACATATAAACAAACACTCGCCGATGAAAGTTATTTATAGCACACCTGCTAAACAAGGCTCCTTCGTAGCGGGTTACTTCCTTTTGGCAACTCTTTAGCTAACAAAATGTTAATTTTAGTCGGAAGCTCAAAGCCGGAAACAGTCGAACAGGATCGGTTTTGGTTTCATTAATGTAACAAAGTGCTGGACAGGTGAAATTTGGATGTTGTAAATCATTCACCTGTCGCTTCTTCGGCTGTCAGCTCCTCCTGTTGTTTAACAGCATCAAGCTGGCGCTGGAAGCAAAGACACTTCCGCTTCGGAACTTCAAAATAAAAGTCCAAGGACAAGGCACAAAGGAATTAATTTACACGAGCTTCGAAAGTAATCTGGACTCTTACGAAACAAAGCAGCTTCACGAAAATGAAATAAAAGAAATCAAGATCAAATGTATAAAACCTAAGAGAGCAAGAACCAAAAATTCTTCCTCAAATGAAACGTAAAGTAAAACGTTAAAACGACGAAATGTACTTTTACTTTGAAATTCCTGTCCGTTTACTTCCTGTATTCGCTCCGTAATGTTCAAGCTGATGAATCGGAGGAGCTTACCTGATCCGTATCCCATTTATACACCGCGAAGCCGGGCTCTTGACCAGGCTGGGTAAGCGCCCTCTTTTGGTGGAGAGTTGAACTGCAGGTCATGACGCATCAGTAACAAACTACGTTTTATATGCTTTTTGGCCTTTATGGAAACTTTCATAGTTTTATCTGTGAAAAATAAGTTACATTTACTTAAAAATGTTTTATCTTTTTATTTTTCAGCCTTGTGACTCATTTATAAACCTGATTTTAACCATGTTTGTTACCATGTTACATATACAGTATGTTGTATGTTCATGGTTATTAGCTAATATATGTTGCAATGTTTTATTCATTTCCGATATATTGACTTTTGAAGCAATCAGGAAAAAATGCAGAGAACTATGCAAATATTTTTTTCTTATTGAAATCAAAGATGGAGGCAGAGGTTATCTTAAATATAACGTAGAATTGGATGTTGTTAGTATAACAATGACAGTCAATGCTGAATGCACAGAAAATATAAGGTATAATGATTTTCTAAAGTCGATTAAGTTGTGCAATTATCAGTTCTGACTAGAGAGTAGAGAGGACAAACGGTGCTTTAATTTAAAACCTCATCTGTGTAAAGTTAAGTCCCTCTAAACCAGTTTAGACCTGTAAATCCTCCTTTAGCTCCCCCATGACCTTCACTATAACTGTTAGTCACCTTTGTTTAGTGTAACATTATCTTTTTAATTTAATTTAATTAAAACCAGCTTTGTTTTTTTCTTTTAAAGGCTTTCTTTGCTTTTTTAGTCAATATTTGACTACAAAACTTGCTCAAATTCCATATAGCAGCTGTTTAAATATTTCACACATTGTCATTTTTCTCTCACCTTCCAGTTGGAGGGTCGCGCTTTGAGGATGCATTTGACAACACTGCACAACATTCTCCAGCTTAAAAAAAAGCAAAAACTAGACATTCATCAACTGAAGTTATCTTGCCTTGCATTTAAAAAGTAAATTACACAAATAAATGATCAGTCAACCAAAGCTAAGTTACCGTGATTTAGCAGAATATGAAAAATAGAATGTCAATCAACTAAGGTTTATTGGCGTGTTTAAAGTACAATGTGGAAACATATCTATAACTGAAGGTTCGATCTGGCAGAACTATGGTAAAAAAAGTAACAAAGGGAAAAATAACAGGAAATATACTGAACAGTTTAAGTCACGGCTGAATTTCTATGAAGTCTATGTAACTAGAAGAACTAAAATTTTTAACGTAGGAACAAAACCTAGTCACATAAAAATCTGAAATTTACGTTTGGATCTTCTGTGTTTATTGTAAAATATCATTATCAATAAAACAAATTTATTATAATTAATTAAACAAAACTAATTACTGTTGATTTCTGTTATTTTCTTAAATGGGCGTGTAATTTATCATAGAGCCAAATGTTCTTAAATTTTGGCTTGGTGGTTATTTTTTCAGAATAACTTCTTATTTTAAAAAGGTCTTCAAGAAAATATGAGATGTTTGTTCTACCTCTTATTTTTTCCTTTGAGCAGATTTTAATTTGCATGTATTTGAACATCCATCCATCCATTGATGGATGGATGGATGATGGATGGATGGATGGATTTGAAAAACCTACATCACTGAAAACTTTACCCAAAATGTTTGTATGTTTGTCAAGCTGTATCAGCATCAGTCTCCTGAACCAAACTTTCTTTAAATTTAGCTTAGGGTCACACAAAATTAATCTTTGACATCTTACCCCTGCCAGGGAATTAATATTGATCATCTGTATTAATTAACTTGAATTCTAGGCAAGCAAATCACAGTTTCCCCTTTGCAATGCTTTATTTAAGCATAATTCCTCCTAGAGATAAATACTAATGTCTTCTGTGCCAAAACAACATTTGCTTGTGATTTTAAACTATTAAGCTGTATTTGAAATGCAGTAACAATATAACAGAATGGATAGTACATGTTACATTATGTACACATAATGTACATAATGTACATTAATGTACTTATGTACTATCACATACTATCACAATGTATGTGATAGTACATAAATGTACATAATGTACATTAATGTACATTAATGCACTTATGTACTATCACATACTATCACAATGTATGTGATAGTACATAAGTGATATGTACTATCACTTATGTACTAAGTGATAGTACATAATGTCACATTATGTACTATCACTTACATTGTAAGTGCATTTCTAAATGCTGCTTCAGCTATATCTGAAAAATAAATTTCTAGATATCTGAGACATAAAGATTTGTTTAACTGGTGGTCTGGAAAACTTTGCCTAGTGTTGCTGATTTGCATCCATCCATTTTCTTTACACAAATGCCCCTTAGTGGGGTCAGGAGGGTTGCTGGTTCCTCTCCAGCTAACATTCTGGGTGAGAAGCGGGTCGCCCTGGACAGGTCGCCAGTCTGTCGCAAGGCAATACAGAGACACAACCATGCACACACACACCTTGGGGCGAAAATTGGAGAGGCCAATTAACCTAACAGTCATGTTTTTGGACTGTGGGAAGAAGCCGGAGAACCTGGAGAAAACCCACCATGCACAGGGAGAACAACCAGAAAGACCGGGGCCGGGAATCAAACCCGACTGCGCCACTGTGCTGATTTGCATCATAATGTAATTTGAATTATTTTGTGATACATTATTGAAATGAAAAGTCTGAAGTTGTGCAATGGTCTTTAGCTCTACATGTAAACTGGAGTAAGTAGTATAGAGCCTGTCAAACATCACACTCAGCCCATAAATATACCAGGTAATTTATTAGGCCATACAAGCCACATTATGAGGATTTACTTGTGCAAAGCATTGCTTAAAAATAAAGACTAATGCCATCTGCAAACACAGTTACAAGCCGATTCCCTGATATCTTTTACCAGAGTATTGTTTATTAAATTCAGAGGCTGTGATTAGCAGCATTTAGTTCAGTTTTACAGGAATATAAAAATAGAAAACAAAAGCAAGAGCAGCTGTCTACATTCCCCCAAAGTTACACTCCATCAGGGTTTTCTTTGTGCTATTTAGTTTCACAGGGGCTGACAGGCTTTTCCAGTTGTTAATGGGCAACAGGCAGGGTAAACCCTAATTCATCACCCTCCTTCAAGAACAGATTCATTAAACAGCTGTGGGGAGATACTTCAGCCACTTCTTCAACTATACTGTCAATATGGCTGAGAAACTCTCCAGGTAGTAATGTTCTTCATGACAGCCTTAAGGTTATGTAACATGAGCTCCTAACGAAGACTTGATGAATATAAATCATCAAATATAATACAAGATGAAATCTTTGCACCTTTTAATGACCATCACCTCAGTGATCTGAGTTCAACCTCCTGCCTTTTCTTAGCTGTACCGCTTGTTTCCACAACAAAACTCAAAAGATATGCATCTGATTAGAAATTAGGAATAAATGGGGAGTTAGAGGAAGGAAGGGGGGTCATGATGAAATGACCGCTGAGTCAATGCAATTCAATCGGACCCCTTTGGAGGACCTGGACAGGCAACACTAAAGATAGAAGTCCACAGTTCGCCACCGAGATCCCCTTGGTGACCCCTCAGTTCCAGCTCAGGTTTCATCATGAGCACCCCACTGTCACCGTCACACTAACTCTAAATTATCACGCAACAACTACGAACCAGAGCTTAAGTGCTTAGAAAGAAATCATCAGTTGCATATTCGCTGAAGGCATGACGCATATTTATTATTTACCATATGGGACGACGATTGGTCATGCACTCCTCAAATCTGGCCTTTATGGAAGAGCCGCAAAAAAGCCATTCAAACTGGCTATAGTTTGAGAAAGAATGGTGAAACATGGCTGTGAAAGCAACATTATATGGGCATACTTTCCTTCAGGAGGGAAAGGGATGCAGCAGACAGTACATGGGACAAGTGATAGAATTAAAAAGAGGACAGTCACATGTAGAAACCTTCTAAAAGTTCGACCAGAGGTTCACCTTCCAGCAAGACAATGTACCTTAAGTCAGACAGAGGTAAAATGGGCTGTTAGATCAAAGCATAGAAACCTAGCATGACCCAATCAAATTTCAGATTTGACTCCAACCTTGAGTTTATTTGATTTTTTCTCTTCCCAGTTATGAGTTAGTTTGCATGCCTGTCACATAAAATCCAAATAAAACTTGATGAAACTTATATTTAAATTTGACCAAATGAGAAAAAGTTTGAATATTGAACGTTTGTTGTTTCTGTTCATTGTAATGCATAAAGTGCTAAAGGTTGTAGATCATCCTCTACCTTACAAGGCCAAAGTCTATTTGTTTCTGACTATTGTTCATAGCAGACTACAACTGGTAGTTTCTCTTTGAATAAATGATTGCTTGACTGCACTTACTGGACTGACTAACAGGCAATTAAAGAGAATTCAGTGAAGATCTAAAAAAAATTGCACCCTTCCTCATGTTGGGAAGGTCTGGTACAATGTCTCAAGAAGAGCAGACTCTAATGCCTTGTTTCCACTGAGCGGTATGGGTCAATGTGGTTTGGTATGTTATTTTCCCAAATAACGTACCAATAATAACGTTATTTGGCATAAATTGGAGTGCTTTTATTTTTATCATAAAAGCACTCCATACAACCAACCTGCACCACTCCAGGTCCCCTTCAGCTATAGGGTCTTAGGATAATGGTAACAATTGGTAAATGCCCTGTATTTGTGCAGGACTTTACCAAGTCCAGAGGACCCCAAAGAGCTTCACACTACCTTCAGTTATTTATCCATTCACGTACACATTCACACGCTGACAGTGACTGGATAGTAGCCACAGCTGCCCTGTGCACACTGACAGAGGTGAGGTTGCCATGCACCAGTGCCACCAGGCCCTCTGACCGTCACCAGCAGGCAGGGAGGGGTCTTACCCCAGGAGACAGAGAGGGATGGAGCGGGATCGAATCAGCAACCCACCAGTTGTGGGACAAACTCCTACCATCGTTGCCACCCGACAGTATGGTACCATGAGGGTTGGTATATGGAGACATTGGCGTCACACAACAAGGTCCATTGTTTGGAGGACAGAAAAATGTCACTACTTGAAATACAAGTCATATTAATGTATCCCATTTATCGTTACACTAGTATGATGTCACATTAAGCATTTGGATTTAATATGACCTGCCCAGCAGGAGTCCAACTGGAGGTGGAAATGTAATTCTGAATACACCAGACCATGAATAAGCTGCTTCTCCATTGTCAAATCTCACTCTATCCAAGTTGTGTGCATCCATTGGCCATGTGTTCCTCACTATGTGGGCATGAACAAGAGCAGAAATGTGGGACCATTGGTGGGCTGGGAATCTGCAGGAACTGTGGTCGACATTTCATTGATGTAATTTTGTGCCCTGGGGCGGCCAGTATTTCTAAAATCTCTCCGTGTTTAGCAGGTTGCTCTTCCAGTTAATGCTTTATACTCCTTTTGCTCATCCAGAGACATAAAACATGGGACAATCAATGAATCAAATCTGCTGCCAATCAAATTGCTTGCATTACCCGGTTTGGCTCAGCTCACACAAGCCAGGCCAATAAATACGGAAAGATCGTGCAGGATTTGGTAACAGAGACGAATCTGGCTGGGGCCAAGTAGGGAAGAACTGGTTAAAGAAACACCTGTGAAGAAGGGACTACAGTGTACCGAAGGTACCGACCCATGACGTACTGCTAAGTGTAAACGAGGACTGAGATTATCATCAGTTGAAGCAAGCCAACATGAGTACATGTCATTCTTATTTGCTTTAATTTTGGCAACAAATGAAAGAAGACTCAAACCATGACCCCCGGATGAAAGGACTGGTTAGGATGCATCATGCAGCAAGAATCAAACTTGCTGCAAACAAGAGACTGCTGCAACTCAATTGTTGAGTTTGGGGCTAAGATACCATAAAGATGCTGCTGTTGAATGAATGATCTTCCAAAAGCCGTTACTTTTAGCACAAAGGTTGCGTCACAGGTTGCTGTTTTTTAATTTTGGATAATATTTTGAGAACTACAAAACATCGAGTCTTGTTCGTTCCACTTGTGAAGGTTTGTGTCTAGTCATGTGCACACAGTTGTCTAACAAATGCCTCAGTCTCTTTGTAGGCTCCTCCAACTGCTAGTATAATTTCTTGTTACTCTGGAACGGGACTTATATGTCTGAAAGTGTCAACCGGGGTCAAAGATTTGGAATCCAATGAGACTTTCTTGCTAATCACTTGGAGTGTAAGGTGTAGGAAGAAAGAACTTTAGATTCTCTGTTTTCCATCCATCCTCTTGCTGTTCTGTATGAAAATTGACCTTCTGTGTTGGTAAATTATCTTGGCAGCCAAAACTGTCGGTTGTTCCTGGCAGTACTAGAGTGTGAACTTGTTAATTCATGTTTCCTCCAACTGCTCCCTGAGGCCCGCGCTGTGAACGAGAACCTGCCATCGGACTCGACACCAACCATCCAAAAATGGTTTTATGTAATACATGGTGACCCCTGCAAAGGTACTAAAACTGCAATTTCTTCTTAAAACACAAAATTACAGCCAAAACATGAAATGCTTCAAAACTAATTTGATTTAAAATCTACAGATGCTACAGATTCTCCATGCATTCAAATTACTCACCTAACAAGGAAGTGTTTAATTTATACCAATAAACTAATTTCAGCCTTCCTATATCCATCTATGTTTATGTTTTGCATTTTATTCTGAAAAGATTTGGGTAACTATTAACATAATGTCCCTGATTTATGTAACTGTTCCTGAGAGTCTCTCTGTGGGGCAGCTGCAGGACTTCGGGCCTTTTTGGATCTGCGTATGTGTGTGTTTGGGGAGACGGGAAGCTGGTGCTGGGGTATTGAGTGACAGTCTAAACTGGGATACTGGACCAGTGCCACAAAGGTAAACGAGCTGCAGAGCTAACTGGCCTGAATGGGCAGTGCATATCACATGTCTGTCAGTATGACCTTTAAGCTTTTATTAAGAGGGCGTGGCTGTTAAAGCATGCAACACAGAGTTTAAATCAGACTTTTAAATATGTAGCTTGTTTTTGTTATTTCAATATTTTAGGGAAACATTTTGCATTTGCTCTTAAAAAGTTTCTCTCTTTTTTTGAATGCCGTGATGCTTTTCTGGGCAAATTTCTCAACACGCTCACCAAACAATGCTGACAATGATGGACGACAAGGTGTCCCCAACTCCATGCAGGTCTTTTTTTGTGCCAATTTCTTAACACGCTCACCAAACAATGTTGACAAAGATGGACAACAAGGTGTCCCCAACTCCATGCAGGTCTTTTTTTGTGCCACGGTGGTTTTGGACACTTGACTGGTTTAAGTTTCTAACCAACAGCTGGCTCTAAGCACATGAGGTGCAGCTGACCCCTAACTGGCATACCCTCTAATGCTGCCCTGTTGTTAGTTGTTATGGTAATTTGCATTCATTCATAGGAGACTGGGGCTCACACCGCCAGCCTCATGCAGTGACATAGAAGGAGACTAATTTGGAAAGTCATGTCTGTGGATGGTCAGGATACAGCTGTGAAACTGGAGACTGACGTTGAGTTAGAGCAAAGAAGCTAAACGAAGGAGTGACTGTGTGAATCCCTGCACTCCTGAACACAACACATGTATGTTCATTTCATGCAACAAACTTATGAATGAGCCAAAAAATTATTTGTGTTATAGCTGTATGTCCTTTCCTGCGCATTAACTGTATCTAAACATGTACTAGATATCTTCTATCATTAAGTTTTTACCATGCTTAGAATGAGGCAAGAAATTAGTTTTGCTCTATAAAGTAGGATATCATCAGCATAGCACGTCATTTTAACATGTTTAAAAGGTTTTGTTTACATGGGAAGTAAATCATCAATTGCATAATAATTTGGTTGCAAAATGTTTACTTAATCAAGCCAACATGTTGTGATAAATTCAACAAAAGCATTTAAGTTTTTGATGTCTTAAAATCCAAATATTGAATCTGTAGGGATTTCAGTCACATTGATAGTCTATAATATGATTAGACAGTTGGAGTATGATGGAGTATCACAACCATTAGTTGGTTTCAGATGATATTGTTCTAGAGAAAAGTTTGTTAGCCAGATGTGACAAAGATTTAGCTATTTGCCCTCAGTAATATGTTGGAAGGAATCAAGGTAAGATGTTTTAACCACTAACTAAAACGTTAGTCACACTAAACATAAACATTAGTTATGCTAACACCAAACACAGCGTTTAGCATAGGCTAATGCTAATGCCTCCCTGTATGGTTTCAGTTTCTTGGTTGAGTATCAACAGGAAGACTCCTGAAATAATTTACATTAATTAACACCACTGTTTGTTTAAGTCAGTTTTATATTTTTACCTCATTCGTTCATTTCTGGCCAGAACTAAGAATAAAATTCTGTTTTTAATGGAGCCAAAGTCTGACTTTCAAACATTAAAACACCAATGGTGATGCATGACAGTGGGAATTCCTAAAAATTCAAACTTTTTTCTTCAAACATTAAGAAAAAAATTGTTAAGACTCATAAAAAGGCTTTAAATCTTTGACATTTCTGCCAATGTTGAGTAGATGTAAATTGAATCTACCAAATATTTTTAACTTAAACATACTATTGCTATGCCTCACAACACGACATTTCATTCAAAGAACAGAGCCAAGTAGCAGAGAGGTACATGAACTGAAATCTAATCTGTTCTTGCTATCAGGATGATTTAATTAAAGTTATTTTAACTTCTTAAAATGAAGACGGAGCTCCAGTAACAAAGACTCCAAGCACAGTAAACTCTCCACATGTCCAAACTGCCAGATCTTCAGTTAATATCAAAGTAAAATTTTGATTCTTGGTTTAAAACACTGTGAAGAAGAACATTAGTTTATGTTCATAAAATAAAAATAACAGCATAAGATCATGCAAAACTGAAGGCATTTTGCATGAATCTGATGTGATTGTGTTCCTTTTGCTGATTTCTAAGCAGCAACCAGGAGGCAGAGGGTGAAAGGTTGGACCAGGCGCTCGCAGCTGTTGCCTCGCCCCTGTTCTCCAGCTCTGTGTGACGTTTGTTCTTGCCTTTTAGGAACCCATCCATGCCCAGAAAAGCTGCTTCAACCAATGGAAGGAGGGGACCCCAGACCCAGCCATCCAATAGTCACAGAGATCTGGGTATAAAGGCTTTAGTCCGTCACCTGTCAGAGCTGGGCAACCCCTACATTGGGCAAACAGGATCCCGGGATTTGTTACTTCTTTCTTTTCTTCTAAACAGGTAATAAAGTAGCAAACTGATATTTTTAGATGAAAATTAAGAAGGAGTCGAGGATTTCAGCAATCATTTGACATTTGATCAAAACAAATTCCTTGCTTCTTCCAAATGTAGACAATATAAATGGAAATAAACTATATTTACTTAACTTCTAAAAGCTTTTCTTTTGAGAGACTTGAGTCTTTTTTGCATAATAAGTCGACCGTGCCACAGGCGAGTGTCATGCAAACAGTTGTGGCTATCCATCAGCTGCTGCTGACGCCTGCAGAACAGCACTAGGGTTCATATCTGAATAGTTTAGGGAGCTCGATTTAGCCATTGGAAGGTATGGAAGCATCTGTGTGGCATGCATGCTTTGACCTTTTGGCATACTGGGTCTCATGAGTCTGATTCACTTCCACAAGCTGACCTTACAGAGACTGGTAGCTCAGACTATTAACTGATTGATTCTGCAGCTGCAACATCGCAAGGTGCAGCTTTGCATTTAAAAATCAAGGTGGAATGCTTGAAAGAAAAGAGAGCCCGACAAAAACACAAAACATTACCAAGTAATTTTGGTCTAGTCTTTAAAACAAATATCTGCATACACTTGAAATGAAACAAAACTAACTTACAAGAACCTTTTCAACAAAAGATAGAAGTTTGTTTTAAGTAATTAATTCTTAATATTGATGAACAAATTCCACTTCCATTGGCAGATTGTTTTACTTATAATATGGGGAAAATGTGTTGTTGTAGGTGTATCAGGATATCTGCACTAGAAACTAGACCAAAATTACATGGTAATGTTTTGTGTTTTTGCAGAGAAAATAGGTTAAGTTTGGAAAATAGGTGTTAAAAGATGATTGGTTTGGTTGTTGGTTTTATTTAAAGTGCAATGGTTTGGTGCATTTTGAAGCCAAAAGATAGCCAATGCCCACAGAGTAAGTCTGAACTGTTGGGGCTGAAACGAATCATCCTGGTTCTATTTATAACCTAGACAGGTGGTGAGACATGTAGGCATAAATGTCTCCGTCTCACTCCAGGACTCAAGGAAAAGCATCCACATTGTTTCCTTGACAGACTATATTTAAAATCTGACCATTTTATGTTGAAATTGAAGGCTTTTCTTCAACCGTTCCTTCTAATCACCAGAGTAACCAAAGCCTGCACTTCCCTGCATATGGGATTCTTAAAAATTAACACCTCTCTCCACTTCCTCAGACAAAGTAAGAATGGCAGCCATGAAGAACTGCCACAACGACTACAAGATGAAGTTCTCCGTGGATGAGGAGTTCCCCGATCTCTCTCTGCATAACAACCACATGGCCAAGGTACGCTGTCATATTTAGCCTCTTGGATTAGCCTTTAAACAAAAGTACTTCCAACAGAGAAACGGAGTAAGTGAGGTATTTTGTGTCATCTATGCAGATACTTAACAAGGACATCTATTCCAAGCTGAGGGCAAATCCACCCCCAGTGGCTTCACCGTGGATGATGTCATCCAGACTGGTGTTGACAACCCAGGTAAGCACTCAGTCGTCTGCAAAAAAACAAACCCAACAGCAGATTTCCTGTCCAAGACTTGGATTAACTGAAGCAAACATCTGAATATTCTCTTTAGCTTCAAGATGGTTTCCAGGAGGTTTATCTAATTCTTCAGTATCGTTTCTGTAAGGTCACCCCTTCATCATGACCGTGGGTTGCGTCGCCGGAGACGAGGAGTCCTATGAGGTCTTCAAGGAGCTTCTTGACCCCGTCATCTCCGACCGTCATGGCGGATACAAGCCCACCGACAAGCACAAGACTGACCTGAACTTTGAGAACCTGAAGGTAAGGACTTGGCTTTAGCCATTCTGGGGACCAGGGCCAAACACTGTCACACTCATGGGGCCCTCCATTCAAATATGATGTCATTTTTTCAACACTTAATTCATCTTAGCGTAGTATGTTGTGATTTTATTTGGTTTACAATGCATCTTTTTTTAGTTATTTGTCTAATCTATGATAACATCATGGTTCCATCATCTGTAAGTACAAAAGTTACCAATTTGGCTACAAAAAGGTGCTGCCACCTAGTGGATGTTTCATTCCTGAATTCAAAGTATCATTATTTTACCCCACACTGGTCCAGTTCAGCACATTGTTCAGAATAAAAACACAATTTTACATTAAAATATTAAAAAAATGCTCAATTATGCTTTAGCAAAGCTTCTATATTTATCTACAATCTGTACATAAATAAATGTGCACATTTTAGTTACTTTTAATTGTTTGGGGTTTTTTGTTTTACAGAAATGTGTTTCTTTAGCTCACCAAACTCTTAAACTCTGCACATGATTACTACATTAACATGAGTATAATAAATGATGATATATCAGGATTAAAAGGCAGGGATGAGGAAAAATGTTGTAGTTACAAAATAGTGTAAGAAAAGTATGAAATGTCAAACTTTTTAGTTACGCTTTTAAAGTTTTGCAAAACGCTCAATGCAGTTTTCACTTTTGAAATGTTAGCATATTTTTATTAAGTATTTATTAAGTTATCTTGGCCTAAACTCTTTTAAATCACATATTTACCACAAATTTAAGAGCAAAAAGAGTAATACATGATCTTATGAGGTCTCTGGTCTTCCCTCTATTACTTTATTACAGCAATGGCAAACAATACAACTTATAAGGTATGTTTAGGAGACCCTCTCAGTAGTTGTTTTGCTGAAGTCACTTAAGCAAAATTATGTATTTTTGTCCATCTTTTAGTAAAATTTAATCTTTTCAGAATGCTATAAAGTGATGACAATTGAAGCAAAAATTGCCTCCCCTCTTTGCACCATCAGGGTGGTGACGACCTGGACCCCAACTACGTGCTGTCCAGCCGTGTGCGAACCGGCCGCAGCATCAAGGGCTTCACGCTGCCCCCCCACAACAGCCGTGGAGAGCGCAGAGGCATCGAGAAGCTGAGCATCGAGGGTGAGCTGCAAACTGACTCACATCCCCTCCGTTTCCTTCGCTCCTTGAATATTCTGTCACCGTTTCCCCTCCAGCCCTGTCCTCCCTGGACGGCGAGTTCAAGGGAAAGTACTACCCTCTGAACGGCATGACCGACGCCGAGCAGGAGCAGCTGATCGCTGATCACTTCCTGTTTGACAAGCCGGTGTCCCCCCTGCTGACCTGCGCCGGCATGGCCCGCGACTGGCCTGACGCCAGGGGCATCTGGTGAGCAGCTGCAAATAACGATTATTTTACTTATCAATTATTCTAACAATTAACTGATTAATCAGATAGAAATATTGGTACATGTTTTTATTCTTTCAGTAAATCATCTTTTTGTCGAGTCTGTATGCTCCAGATAATGATTAAACGATTACTAAATATGCTGACGATTATTACAATAATCAATTAATTATGATTAATCCAATTAATCATCACAGAATTTGAATTAGGAGAAGCCAGAACTGCCACTTGAGAAGTTCTGGGTTGAATGTATTTACAGACAAATGGTTGTTTTTGTGTCTTAAATGCAAAACGGATGTATTTTGCACAGTTTTGGCTCAACTATCGCATTAAATGTGTTGTTCTTTCAGCAAATGAACTTTTGTTTAGTCTGTATACTCCAGTCAGTATTAATCAATTACTAACATTATTATTTCAATAACTGATTAATCACGATTAATCATTTCAGCACCACTGGTATGATACATCTGTATAGTAGCCAAACATCCTCTTTGTTCACCAAATAAGAAATTTCTGTTGCATCTTCTTGATTCACTTTGGCTGAATCACTTTATCACAGTTGAAGCTCCAACTATTTTCTCCTGCACCTTTATTTGAATAATGTTTTTATTCTTCAGGCACAACGACAACAAGACCTTCCTGGTCTGGGTGAACGAGGAGGACCACCTGCGCGTCATCTCCATGCAGAAGGGAGGCAACATGAAGGAGGTCTTCAGACGCTTCTGCGTTGGCCTGCAGAAGGTGAAACTCGCCTCATAAACCTCAGAGCTGCTGAAAAACAGACACATAACAGATACAACTGACTTCTAAAAGTACATCAGATTTGCTGCAGCAGTCAGACTTCTATTGTACTGATGAAGGGAAAGTCCTTGAAGTGGTTTGGATCGAGGCTTTCTGGAGTTTTAATTGGACTTTGGAAATTTTTTAATACCTATATTTGATACTTATGTAGATATATTTACTGACAACAGAAAAACATTTCCCCTGGTAAGCAATGTATCCAATATAAAAAAATTTAAAAAAGTTACACCTAGACCAGAAACTGCCAGCCGAATAACCTCTGATTCCCCAACCAGATTGCTAGTCCCAAATTAGCTGCCTTACAGTTTTAGACTGTTTTAAAAAAAAATATCTCTGCAGAGGGAGAAGTTACACATCAAGGTACATGAAAAATACAAACAAGTCTTGTTATATTTACAGGAATTACAGCATATATATGTGGAGAGGCACAAACATTTGTCCCTCTTTTTCTCAAGTGGAGGATTTATTATTTAGTATCGAAATATAAACATCTGAATATCAGAACATTTCACACAGCATCACTTTAACAATAAAGTAATTCAGCTTGAATGTAAACAATCTGCTTTTTCTGTTGTTTATAAAATAATTAACATTATGTGGAAGAATATTTAGTTAGGGAGCTAAATAAATATTTATTTAATTTCAATATCAAGCTTTAATACATACAGTATATTAAATGCATTAAATATGCATCAAATATTATTTAAATTCAAAATAAATATTTAGCTTTCAAACTAAATATTAGTTCCGAATTAAACATTTATTTTCCAAATTAAACATTTAATTTCCAAACAAAGCCAATGTCATTTTCAGACTAAATACTTAACTTGATAACTAAACATTTAATTCACCAAATTACATATTTAGTTTTGAACTCTGACATTTATAAACGTATGAATAAAATGGTGAAAATGTGACTGAGAAATGAACAGCCACATTTTTTCAGGCTAAATAAACCAAATTATTGCTGTCAAGTTTATTTTTGTATAACTTTACAAACGGCACCACATGTGTTGTCAGGAACAGGACTGGACCGATGGACAGCAGCCAGAAAATACTGAAAACTCCTAAACTATTAACCAGCACCACTTAAAACCGACACTGTGCTTAGAAGCAAAGTGAACATATTTTATGGATTAATAGAAAATAAAAAAGCTGTACAAGGGGTGCATTCACACTGCAGCCTGAAGTGACCCAATTCTGATTTTTTTTTCCGGTCCGTTCACACTGCCAGTAAATGGACCTGCATGTGTTCTGCAGTGTGAACGGGCAAATGACCTGAAAGTGTCCCGTAGAGGGCGCTATAGCGTCAGCGTTGTCAGTGTTCTGCCATAAAAAGAAGAAGAGCTCAGTGTTAGTAAACATGGAGGCTAACGGTGGAGCTTAGCTACATATTTTAAGTTGTTGTCCAACCAGAGCAACATATTAACAACTTAATCCTCATATAGTCCATCATGGTTGTTGTTTTTCTTCCTGTATCAGGACTCAGAATAGTGAGATTTGTTGAGAATCAGTGACGTTCAGTTGGGATGAATGAGACCTGGACGTTATGGTCGCATTTGAATTCGGATCCGTATCGGATATGGGTCACATTCTAAAAGAATCCGACCTGAGCTGTTCACACTGCCATGAAAAGATCGGATACAGGTCGCATTACGTCAGAAACATCAGAACTGGGTCACTTCCGGCTGCAGTGTGAACGCAGCCATATATGTTTCGGTAGTAATCGAGCCTTACTTCGGTTTCTCTTCATGTTGGTCAGATTGAGGAGATCTTCAAGAAGCACAACCACGGCTTCATGTGGAACGAGCATCTGGGCTACATCCTGACCTGCCCCTCCAACCTGGGCACCGGCCTGCGCGGCGGCGTCCACGTCAAGCTGCCCAAGCTCAGCACGCAACCCAAGTTCGAGGAGATCCTGACCAGGCTGCGTCTGCAGAAACGCGGCACAGGTACAGAAACCGCTTCCTTTATTCTGCGGGGCTGAAGAACATGTTACACCCAGAGGCGGATATGTACTTTTAGAAGCATCTCTACTTTGCTGTGCTTTTTACTTTTACTTGAGTAATTTTATTATGACGTATTTCTGCTCTTACTTCGGTATTCTGTCCACCTCTGGTGGCATCATGTTCTATAACCGCTGTATATCCTGGCCGTAGGAGGCGCTGTTGTGTTTTTACTATATACTTTGCCACACCTTAAGAGTCGAAGAACAGTATTCTACAAGCATAGGGAGGGAAACAAATGCAGAACAAAAATAAAGAAAAATACACAGACCTCAGTTCTCAGTAATGCCCATAACTATTTTAACTTTGATAGTCTCTTAATTTTTGTGTCTTTTTATGTACTTAATGTATCCTTAATTGTCCATTGGGGTTTTAAACCTGAAGTTGAACAAATAATAAAAAGTGACTTCTGACCACTAATATGTCTATTGTGGAAATACAGATGGTCCCAGAATATATTCATATATTGTAGCCATATATAGTAAAGTACTAAATATTTAAGCTAAGCTGCTTCTGTTCATTGTCTCCTTCTTCAAAACAAAAAGTTACTTATGACAACTACGATTCCCTGTCAACATGTTTTATTAACTTTATATTCTAACACGGTATTTAAAGGTAGTTCAACTTTACCATCTATCCACACAAAAACTTCCTGGTGTCATGTTTAATTTAGGAATTAAACATGAAGAATTGTAATCGGCTGACATAGACTTTCGCTTTGCGCTACACTCCCTCTATGGCAGGGGTCCCCAACCTTTTTATTACAGCGGACCGGTCAAGACTCGGACCGGGGGGGCGGGGTGCGCGCGTGATCCGTAGGAGAGTTTCCAAAGGCATCTGATCTGTTTCTTACTCATTTTGCTGCTAGTGGCTCAATGTTAGCGTGCAAGTAACCGAGAGCATCCAGTTAAAGTATTTTCAAAATAAAAGGTCCTTTAGACTTAAATAACACATAAAGCGGAAATATTTCATTATTTATTGCGTGGCCCGGTACCAATTGGTCCACGGACCAGTACCGGTCCACGGACCGGGGGTTGGGGACCACTGCTCTATGGGTTTGGCATGTTTAAGCAACGCTCAGTGCTGTAATTCAGCAGGTTGAACACTTACCAATCAAGTGTTGAAAATATTGTTTTATATGTACACACCTTAATGTTTCCATCCAGAAATTTCACAATTTCCACACACATCCAGAAATTGTGTGTGGAATTTCACAACTCCAGTGCTGTACATGTGCACAACACTGGAGGACAGAAAGACAATTGTTTTTACTTACTAACAGAACCATTCTGATAATCAAACCTGGAGATTTAGGTATCATTAATTCAGAGCAGTGTGCCACAGCAAAGGGGAAAATAACAGAAAAACCATTGAACAACTCAAAACCTTTGAATATTCTTATTGTGTCACTGTGTTAGCTACGCTACACACAGAAAGGTTGTCACAGCAACTGACAGCAACACCACTAATGTATCAGGATTCAACACCAAAACACAAGAACTGAACATTCAGTCCATTACAGTTTCATGTTTTTGGGCTTGATGTGAATTTTGCGATTATTAATAATTGAGGGCTGTGGTAAATTAGCCGTCACTACAATTAGCTAAGCTAACACAGCGGTGGTTGATTAGCTAATGTAAACACCTGATCTACCGATGATCTATCACAAATGGTGGGTGGCTTTATTTTTTTTCTAAAAAACAAAGTGAACCAATTCACTGGATTCTGCAGCACATCTACATGTTAAGGTTGTCAAAGTCAAGCTAGCATAGCTACTTCCCTCTGGAGTTTTTTGATTAAAACTTTTTATGACCTTGTTATCTAGTTGTCCTAGTGTTGACAATTAGTAGCACATATGTGTATATTTAAGATTCAGAGCTTTAACAACTTGAGAGCTAAAACCAATGCTAGTCATTGTTGATGAGTTTTTTTCTCTCCAGCATTTGTTTAAAAGGACTCGACGATGTTTGGACTAGGCCTCATACTTCTGTTTCCTCCGCCAGGCGGTGTGGACACAGCCTCAGTGGGCGGCGTGTTCGACATCTCCAACGCCGACCGTCTGGGCTCCTCCGAGGTGGAGCAGGTGCAGCTGGTGGTCGACGGCGTGAAGCTCATGGTGGAGATGGAGAAGAAGCTGGAGAAGGGCGAGTCCATCGACGGCATGATCCCCGCTCAGAAGTAAAGCGGACAGACAAGGAATTTGATGAAATGACTGTCTGTGTTGTTTTTTTTTTTCTATTTTCTAAAAAAAAAAAAAAAACATGTAGCCTCGTTGTAAAGTTATTTTACTGGTTTCGGCCAAACGGCTACTTCCTGCTGATGACTTCCTTCCATCCAAAGACACTCCACTTTTCCTTCTGCTCCTTCCTTTCTTACTTCCGTTTACTTTTTCTGCCTTTTCTCCCTATTCATCTAATTTCTTTTATCTGAAATCATCTTCCCATCTCCTTCGTAACATCCTGGGATCAACCTATGCATAGTCTGGTCGTGGCTATGTGTGTAAAAAGTTTTTTTTTTGGTTGTAAAATATAACTGGAGAATTAAACAAAGCCCCATGTAACAATCAATTCATCCTGTTTTTGTTTTTCTTCATAGAAACCAAAGATACAGTTGAAATCTGTGTATACCTGCTGTAAAAACAGACATCACCTTTTTTCAACCTATTGTCTGACATAAACTAAAATTCTGTTTTAGGTCAAGGCGTTTTAGCATTACCTTCTGCTAAATACCATGTTGGTGTAGCACTTTAGTTTAACTTCCATTAAATACCATGTTGGTAAAATGCTTTAGCGTTAGCTTCTGCTAAATACTGTGCAGGTACAGTGCCTTAGCATTAGCTTCCACAAAATAGTGCATTGGTGTAGCGCTTTAGCTTCCACTGAATATCGTGTTGGTATAGCGCTTTAGCATATCTCGTTGGCAAAAGGCTTTCGAGTTAGCTTCTGCTACATATGCATAGTAGCATATGGTGCATTACCATTAGCTTCCACCAATACCATATCGGGATAGCGCATTAGCTCCTGCTAAATACCGTGTTAGCATAGTATTGTAGCATTTACTTCCACTAAATGCCATTTTGGTATAGCATTTTATAAAACCTTGTTAGTACAGTATATTGGTTAGCATTAGCTTCTGCTAAATGCCATGTTAAAGAGCTTTAATGTAAGCAAAACTGCTAACATTATGTGTAAGCTACAAGAGTGAACCGGACTTGTGGAGTTCTTCCTTGTATGTTGGATAATTTTACTTAGATTTTACAATGAGGTTTTACGTTAAAATATACTCTCTAGTCTGTCTTTGTATGATTTCCCAAATTATTTATTCTGATTTAATGTTACACATGGAGGAAAACAAAATTTATGCATCTTCTCCAAATGTGCATAAAAAGGAAAGAATAAAAAATATCAGAGGTTGAAGGTTTTTATTTTGTGTCACACATTATATCCTAGGAGACATGCAGGACTGCAAGTCAGTCGTTTCTGGTGTCTCAGCCGGCGGTACGTTGGATTTAAGTAATCGGTGGTCTTGAAGCATGGATTAGTCTGAGAACATTTTGGGGCGATGAGGCAGAGCAGTAAACAAACAGAAAGTCGAACAAATAGCCTCTAAATCACAGCTTGACATTTTCAGACGCTGACGGAAACCAGAAATCAGAGAAACTCCACAAACATTGGTAGATCTTCTGAGAGATGAGCAATAAAGTACCTAAAATAAAACAAAATGGAGAATCTTTTATATCTCAATTGTTACATCAAAGTGATTTGGATGTTTGATCCAAACCTCTGATCAGACAGTTTGGACACCGAACAAAGTGAGGGAAGCACCAACTACTCTATTTGGCTCTGAACGAGTTTAATGTCAATGTGGGAGAGAATTTAGTTTTTAGTTTTGCACTTGAAAGTAAAAGCTATTGGATTTTTTAAAAGATTACTGAAGGAATTTCTTTTCTTCCGTTTTTATAACACAAAGTAAACCAAATCCTGTTTATTATTTCCATGTTGAATTATATTGGTGCTGTAAAAGTAATTCATAATAATGATGATGTAAAAAAACAAAACCAAAAAAACAGTTTCATCATTAACTGAAGCTTAGTGTTGGGAAGGAGCTCAATTAATTTAATTATATATTTTTTTAAATTTGGCAGTTTTGCTCACTTGCTAACTACGATAAACAGAAAGTACACCCTTCCTTGAATTTAGAGTTTTAAGTAACAAGACAAAATAAAGTGATTTTATCTTTATTAAATTCAAAAGTATTTGCATCAAACCTGAAGTTGGATGCAAATCTTTAGAAACACTAAAGATTGAATGACAGTAAACATACATCAAACTAAATGAAACCCCAATGGAAAGATGCGTATGGAAAACCTAAATGCACAAAATGCACCCTTACAATTGATTTTAATCTTGGCTTCATATTTGTTTAATAAATAATGACAATTTGAAAGTCCAAAACATTGTCATTATGTCCCTATATGGTAAACTTTATAGCTGTAGGAGGGTGTATTTACTTTTTTTACCATGACAAAATGGTGGAGCAAACTTTTCAGCAGGTATCCAGACAGAGGAAACGTAACTACGCTCCAGTTAGTCCCTGCATTTCTGCATGTCTCCCCCTAGTGGCCGGAGGTTTCCTCTGTGACATCTGCTTCCAATATTGACAACAGTCGTCAATTTCCTCCCATTTTAAAAGCACTAAGCAAAAAAAAGAACTTATTACACAGAAAAATAATTAAAAAAATTTAAATAGCAGCTCTTTAAAAAGGAATGATGACAAGCGACAGAAACAACGACACGTCTTCCGTCATTCTCAGCAACCTGAAGTTAAATCTGAACAAAAAAGAAAGTCCAACTCTATGGCCTCAAGCTGTGTATGTGTGAGCTCAGCGGGGGTCGGAGGTCAAAGGGCCATCTTTAGTCCGTCTGGCTGTGAGTGGGAGGAGTCTGGGAGCTGCGGGTGTTTTCCTGGAGGTGTCAGTCTGTCACCTACCCGCCTCACCTCGGAGCTCCAGCTCCTTCGACACCTTGGCGGCGATGTCTCTGAAGGCCAACGGCGCCCCCCACAGGCGCCTGAACTTCACGCCGCTCTGGCCTCGGCCCGCTGGGCAGCTGGCAGACCTCGGCCTCAAAGGCAACTCGGGCTCCGGCCGCGCCATGGGTGCAGGACAGGAGGAACGGGCCGGCCAGGTGGACCTGGCAGCCGCAGCCCTGCGCTGCCTCACGCAGGGCCAGAACCACCTCGGCCGGGTCCCGGGGGCTCCGGACCCTCACATCCCATCCGCATCGGGGGGTCCGGGGCTCGGCCGCTTTTTGATGCCCAGATAGATGGCGACTAGAAGAGGGGAAAGAAATTTAAAGAGATGGGAAAGAATGTGTGGTTGAAAAAATGGGAAGAAGAAAAAAAAACAGATTGTCCAGTTTCCTATGGACGGTGTCTTAAATTTAAAGGTGGCCTTTTATTCTTCCTTTAACATGTTAAGATCTAAACCAAACATGTTTTTCCCCAAAATCACTCTTAGATAATGAGATTTTTCTCTACTCAGATCTGCCTATTTTGAGCTGTTTTAGGGTCTCTCTCACTTTAAATCCAAATAAGCTGCAGCTGACCACGCCCCCCCCCCCCCCCCCCCCCCCAACTCAAAGTTTACACTTGGACTTAAAAATGGCTTCAACAGATGTGCAATTATACAACCGTACAAGTTTGAAAAGAAGAAGTGGAGCCTCCAGCACAGCCAACGAGAATGCAGCAAGTGGTTTCTGCATGGCAAATCTACAACAAAACACTTATTTTCCAGCAGCCATTGTACAGCGCATACAGTGGCTAGCTAGCTAGCAAAAGCATATAAACAACTAGTTAGCGATAGCCCCAACTGGGTTGAGTCACTTAAGTAATGAAAGTCTGGAAAAGTAAAATTTTAAGGCCAACTTACATTTAAAAAAATCAATTTAAGATAATTTAAGGCCTTAATTTCAGGTCGTGGGAAACATCAGGTTGTGGGCGACTGTGGCTCTGTGGGTAGAGTAGTCGTCTTGTGATCGGAAAGTTGCAGGTTTGATTCCAGCTTCCTCCTGCCATATGTCGATGCGCCCCTGGGCAAGGCACCTAACCCCAAATTGCCCGCCGAGCTGCATATCGGTGTATAAATGTGTGAGCGTTTGAGAGTGTGAATAGGTGAATGTGGCTCTAGTCTAAATGCGCTTTAAAGCGCATTTACTTAATTTTAGATACACGAATTTAAGACTTTTTAAGGTGCGCAGAAACAATAATAATTGTTCACTTTAACATAAAATAATAAATATAAAGTGTATAGAGAAACACTTGCTCTATATTAAGTATAGAGAGAAACTTTCCTATTTTTTACGAGATCTGTACAATTTAAGTGAAAAGCAAACTTGTTTGACAGGAAAAAATGTCAAAAGTTGATTTGTTTCTGTATGTTTTTCATATAAAAATGCCAGACTATCAATTAAAGTCGTCAAAGACATTATCTGAAAAGGAAAGAAGAATGGCTAAAGGAAAAGGAAGGGAAAGTATTGTGTGTAAACTTATTAAACAACAACATTGCTGCAAATAACTTCTCAGTTAAGTTGTATTGCATATTTCTACACTTTAAAACTGAAAAAGAAAATGTTTATAGTAGACAAATGTGACCTGTAACTGTGATGTAATCACAGTTTATACCCATCAGAACATCAAAATAAAATAAATGCAAATTCACAACAATTCATCTACAAAGCACTAAAAACAAAAAACCCACACATTTTAAAACCCTTCTAAGGTGCAAATAGGATGTAAACATTTATCTTAGTTCTACCTGCAGGAATTATCACAACACACTCTACTTCACAGTCTGCATAGATTACATTGACCTGCCACTGTTTTACCTGCTGCTTTTACCCTGAGACTGGGCTGGAGTGGCTGAGGCTGAGAGGAGCAAATGAGAGCTTCAGTAAGATAAACTACAAACTACCAGCCACAGATGTTCAAGAAACATGTAACAGATATAATCCTGCTGGATTCCTGGGAGCAGGATATCACAGGAATGAATATCCTACTCCCAGGATATTACAAAGATAGAGAAACAAGAAAAAAACTGGAAAATGTCAGAGAAAGGAAAGAGGAAAAATAAAACGGGAAAATAGAAAAAAATGGAAACGGAAAAAGAAAAGGAGGATAGTAGGAAAAAAGGGATTGTGGTTGTGGGCAACATCAGGTTGTGGGCGACTGTGAGGAAAAAAAGTGAAAACTTACAAAAACAATTGAGGGGGAAAATGGGAAACAGACTAAAACAGAAAAGGAGAAAAATGCTAAAAAGAAAAGAAAAAATGGGGGAAAAACCTAAATCTGGCAAAAAGAATAAAAGGAAAAAAGAAGGAAAAGGGAAAAAAGGAAAGAGGCTAAGTTGGGACATTTCTTGGCCATATAGAAATTGGTTTATTTTGCAAAACTCAAGGCAACACCTTTTTGTACATCATGGGTCACATGATTAACAACCAGATGTTACAACTGGTGCAAAACACAAAGAAGATGAAGACGAAAACAGGAAGCAGTTGGAGGATGATGCTTTTCAGTGACTTATTACATAAATTAACTTATTCAAATGTGATTTAAATTACTTTACTCATGTAATAGAAATACTGCAATTGTGAAATTCTGTTTCTTAAAACTTAGCAGAATGCTCACAAAAAGGTTTGAGCACATTTGCATTGGAAACACAGCTTGTCAGATTTTCAACTGGAAACCATCTTTACCCAAATCTATGTCAAACATGAAGATTTTAACAATTATCTGTAAGACAGACGAGATTCACTGTACTCACCTTGTGACCGGAGATCTGCTGATTCTCTCAGGTTGGTCTGTGACCCTCAAGAAGAAGAACAAAACGATCCATTAGGAATCAACCAAATATTATCAATTCAACACATACCAATGTCCTCTAAACTTCCTCTATAACACAGAACAACCCGGACCCTTAAAGCACAGATGGATCATCAGAACCCTCCGCTGCTCTGAAACACCAGATGAAACAACAACATGAAGCAGGTGAGAAGTTTGGGTGGAGTGGGATGGAGTTTATACTGTAACAAAGGGATATCATCGAACAGTCTGTGTGTGTGTATGTGTGTAGTTGTTTTTGCTACATATTGGGCCATCTGCCCAGTACATTCACCGACTCCCTGAAGACCTTCATGTCTATGGGGACCAAAGGTTGGTGCTACGATGGTAGCCCCCTATTTCGCTTGTAAAGGGTTCAGTCCAGAGGAAGAATGTAAATTAAGTTTTGGTTGAGGTTGGGTTAGACAAGGGGCCTGCAACCTAAAGAGCCATTTTGTTCAGAGAACAGCCACATAAATCTCTTTTAGAGCTACAAATGTCAAATGATGCCAATTGGACCGGAGACCACTCCAAAAGCAGGAAGCAGACTAAAGCACAGGGCATTCTGGGTAAATACAATGAAAACAAACAAGCTAATCCAGCGCTAGCAGGAGAAATGACTTGTGGTCTTTAGCCAAAGACAAAAGAACTCCTACAATCGCTCTGACGCTACTCCATTTTTATTTACAAGAAGGAAGTTGCACTCAGTGTCTTCTTCAAAGGTTTTTATGTTACTTCCTTCAGTGGATCTTGGTGCAACGCCCTTGCAGCCGAGGAGGGAAACTGGTTTTTCAAATGGTTTAGTCCGTTTGACAAACTGCAGCAGCTGAAAATGTAATAAATGTTCCAATTTTGGTCCCAAAGCAAACCAAGCTTACTGAACTATCAGGTGGGACAACAAAGACGTGTCATTCTTTGTGAAAATCCAGTGCAAATAATTAAAAACTGTGAAAACTTCCAGTTATTCTCTGTATATTTAAAAACATAGATTGATTTTGTGTAATTTTTTTTAGCAAAAGCTATTGAGAGTCATTGTGGGAAAGTTCAAAGAGCTGCAGGTTGCAGACCCCTGTGTTACAGATAAACAGGTAACAGGTGGGGTTAGGGTTAGGCATAAATGCAGATACGAATAGAAGTCATCTTAAGTCATTTTCATAAATTGCCACATAATTAAGTAGCATGCACAGAAGCAATGAAGTTGTTGCTTCTGTCTTTACATTGTTTATGGTTAGGTGTGTTTTGATTTTGATTATTTTTTCTTTTGTTTGTTATATTATAAGTCACTCCCTGAACAAAATGTCCCAATTTAGACAATTAAGTATCTATTGAAGTCAATACAAAGTCCTAATATGGATCGAAATACAAGCTAGAGAATGTGCATGAAAAGATGTTGACTGGAAATTAATCAACCATAAATCTAAATAGAAAAAATCTCAAAAGAGATTTTATTTGACAAATGGACTGAATAAATTTGGTGTTTAACAATGTGATAAAAGAAAAAAAAATGCACCATTTTATTATGATAAAAATATAAATATATAACTATAAATATTTCTTCAAGTTTAAGTTCTGTAGAAAATCTTCTTTTTGTAACCAGTGTTAACTTCACAGATTAAAAAAGAAAATAAGCAAGTTACAAACAAGCCTGCACTTTCCATATGTGATCACTAGGTGGTGCAAATGTTTGGTTAATTTTCTTAAATTAAATTTGTATTTTTTAAAGTTAGTTGGCACAAAGGGTTTTCTTTTTTATCAGCTGTTTTCTTATAACAGCAACAACTCCCTCGTCTCTGCATTGTGTCACTAAATCAAAATAAAACCCAGATGATGTGTTCATGAAGACTCTCTGCCTAAATAATCAATGATCAATAACTGTGTAATCTAAATAACTGCAGAAAATAAACAGGGAAGACTTTCTACAACCTTTAACGTCAAGGTAATGGAAATCAGAAAATTATTGCTTTTTCCTCAAACTGATACTTAAAAGATTCATTTATGTTCACTATTATCATAAAAAATGAAAACAAAATGCTAGAACTGTCTTCTAAGTGGTTAAAAATAAAGTACAAACAAGTTGTAACAAAAGTGGCCTCTAAGAAGTGAAATAAAAAAGTAGAAAATGAAAAACAAAGAGAGACGGAGAAGCTAATGGTGTCGCCAGACAGCCGCATGCGTCTTAAGGAAGAGGTGTGTGTGATCTGTGTTTAACAGAAGGATAAATCCTGGTTATGCAACTAATCCTGATTTAAAGCGGCAGTGATGCCGGGCCAGTAAGTCAGGATGACTGCAACAGGCTCAGACGACTCTTACAAGCATCTGCTGCTGCAGAGAGCGCAGACATATGCTGCACGCTTTAAATGTCACAGGTTCAAGGTTGAAGACCTGCAGACGCAAATGCTTCCTCTCACTTCCCCACTGAGGCACACATGGTTAAGGCTCCAGAAAACAGTCATTTTCTTGAGTTATTGAAGCTTTTTGAAAAAGAAAATCTAAAGTGAGAAAAATCTGAAGCCTAACAAAGAAACAAACAAACAAAAAAATTATGTATTAGGTACATTTTAGTATATATAAAAGAGATAAAAAGTTAAATGAAGTTGAAATTAGCTTCTCGATATGCTAAATACATTTGGAAATAAGAGACAGTCGATAATATCGCACCAATAAATAAATGAGATATTGCACCTTGAATGGATAAAGACTTTTAAGTCACCATCTCTACATTAAATTACAACTAACCAAGCTACACTGGAACATTCACCATACGCTGAAACCTGAAATATGAACCAAACAGACCTGGTTCACTCCAAAACTCTGCAAAGATTACTCAGCTTTGACGCTACATTTGGAAAAAAGAGGGGGAAAAAAAAGAAAACAAGGGAAAAAAGCAGGGAACACAAGAAAAAAATGGTGAAAGAATATGAAAAAAAGAGAAAAAAAGATAAAAAAAAGGAAAAAAGAAGAAAGAAAAAGAGAAATAAGGGGAAAATAAAAGAAATACAGAGAAAAATGGAAACAAAAGAAAGTTTTTGAAAAAAGGGGAAAAAAAGGAAAATAGGGTAAAAAAATGAAGGAAATAAAGAACAATAAGAAAAATAAAGGAAAAACTGACAGAATAAATAAATAAAAAGAATAAAAATATCGCAGCACAATTTATCTGTGATCAAGCTCCACTTTGAAATTCTCTTGGTAAGTTGGTAATCGTCCCTCTGGTTTCCCTGGCAATATTTAAACACATAATGCCGTTTCTATGACTAAGACAAGAACAGTTCAGTTGTTTCTGTCTCCTGATCAACTTCATACATCCAAGTCTGTTCTGACTCAACATTTAAATCCATCACTTAGTCAGAAGGAAACCTAACCCATGTAAAAAAAAAGAAAGAAAACATTGCTGTACTAGGTTTTTTTCTTGCAAGCTGATGGCTGCAGCATTTTCTTGTAATGCTGCAGCTCAAGCAGCATTTCAGCGTAGCGTGAAACCAAGCCAGTGGAGACGCAGACAGAGACACACAGAGACGGACAGACAGCTCTGAGGTGAAGCTGTTCCACAAGAAGAAACAACTAAAAATCAAGTTTCCTCACAGAAAAAAAAGAGAATGAAAAGTCCGAGCGTGCCTTGAACGCAGCATGGAGAACTCAAGCACTGAGTCACATTAAAGTTGAATAAGCTGAACATTTCCAAAGATTAACAACATAAAGAAACATGACTGAACAAATGACAATGAGAAGCAACAACACAGCTTGGAAATACCACAGCACAACAGAATAACTGTTGATTATATATTTTAAAAAGTATTCAATTAATGATGATAAAAAATTTAAGGAACGGACAATGTAAATGTTATTTTTACAATTTCCTCCACTGTTTGTTAAACTAGTGCAGGGGTGGGCAACTCCAATCCTGGAGGGTCTCCTGCAACTTTTGGATGTGTCTCAACTTCAACACACCTGAGTCAAATAATGAGGTCGATAGCAGGCCTCTGGAGAACCTGACTGCACTTAGGAGGTAATTCAGCTGTTGGATTAAAGCGTGTTGAACAAGGGAGACATCCAAGAGTTGCAGGACACCGGCCCTCCAGGACCAGGATTGCCCACTCCTGAACTAGAGCATCAGTAAAGATCAGTAAATTTAAAAATATGCAGCTAATCTTTGCAGTTTAGTGAAATAAATCACACTTCTTTAAGAAAGTGGCGCCCAGAGGAAGCAGATCTCAAATGGGAATGTTTTTCCCAAAATGATATTTGTGTTTGTGCTACCGTGAATGCTGCTCCATGCAGTCACAGTCATACAATTGCCTAAAAAGAGAAGTAATAAATTGTTTGTCATCATCATTTTTGTCCTTATCACAATATTAACACAAAATATTGTGGTAAAATTATAAGTCCATATTGCCCACCCCCATGCTTGTCAAAGAAGATGGCCGCCCTGGGAAACTATGGTAACCCAATGAGTGCATTGGTGAAAAAAACACCCTAATTTTTCAAATATTAAATCTTCAATTATTGGAAAGCTTTCATTCGCTCAGAACTAGCTTTAGCTGAACTAAACCAGGCGTCACACTTCCTGCATGTAAAGCAGCTTTACCTCAGGTCAAGGTTTGCACCACTGAACCCCAAGCTGCGACGGACAGCGGATGGAGGGAGGAGGGAGGACGACGGAGGCACTGGAGGGTGGGGCAGGCAGGCAGACAGACAGATGCAGCCAGAAAACATGGGAAAGGAAAACTTACTAACTGTTTTTGTCCCCTGCGGGAGGGTGCAGCCCGACACGGACTTGTTTGAGCTCGGACGTTTAGAAGGGTCAAGAGTGACCCTGCGAGGCAAGAGGAAGAGAAGATGAGAGGAACGGGAGGTTAGAGGCAGAAAGGAAGAGAGAAAAGCAAAGTGAAAGGGATAAAAGAATGACAGAGTAGGAAGCAAAGGTAGAAAAATACAATTTAAACAAAATGCAAAGAAAGGGCAGAAGATTGGCAGGTGTGATTGGTAAGAAAAGGCCAAAGTTGTTAAAGAAATCAAACAGATAAAGCAACAATAAGCAGCCAAGAACATCAGACCATAAGAAACGTACAGTAAGTCAATCTGAGCTGCAGACCTGGGTCAAACTGTTTCTAGGTGATAGAAATAAAAATGTTGTCAAATTTTACCCATGTCACAGTTTACAGGAATTATGGGATATCAGTACAATTGTGCACATTGAAATTACAAAAATAAATTTGCTTGTTTCAAAATAAAAAATTTTTCTATCAAAGAAAAATCTATTTTTAGGATTTTTTCAAACCATCTCAGGTGTAAAGATTATTTAAATTCAAGGCTTTTGCACATTTTTACTACACTGCTAAATCCTAATAATTCATTCATTCAATTAAATGCATTTTTCTGCATTTAGATCCAAATGGAATCGAGAATTTGAGCAGGTTACATATTTAAGATTTGCTATAGTACTATTAGACCCAGGTCTTGCATTAATGTGGGCAGAATTTGACTTGTTCTGGTTTAAAGGAAGACTGGGAGGTTAGTACTGGTTAAGGAAAGGGCTGAAAGAGGCAGCAAGTTAGTTGTATGACCTGTGTGTTGAAGTTTATAAATAAACTCAACTAACAAAAAGTGGTGCTACTGCAGAAATAATCAACAAAATTCAACTGTTAAAATATAAACAATTCTGAAAAGAGTTCACTTTAACCCGTTCAGGCTTCATTTCCATCAACAGAGCAAAAAAACAAAAAAATAAATAAAACAACAAATTTTTACTCTGCTTCAGCATGAAAAAAATGTTAAAAATTACAAGCAGTTCAAGAAAGTCCGTATTTATACTCATAAAAACATAAAAATAAAATGTGAGATAAAAAAAATAAATTGTGAAACCACAAACAAACTATAAAATGCTTGCAGATACTTTTATCTTTACACAATAACAATAAATAGTTAAATGTTGGCTAATATATCCACAGTCCTGATGTCCACTGAGCTGGACACTCAACTCTGACAAAAATACTGAAATTTAATGATGAAAAAATATTTTCAAAATAACTTCATTGTAAGTATTTAAAATTACAAGAGCAATTTCATGGTGCTGCCATGAACTTAATCTTACATTTTTGATGGTAAATGGAAACTTCTTCCTCCTCTTTGCTAGTTTCAGATCGATGCTCGTACACTGCAAAAACTCAAAATCTTTCCACCTAGTTCTGGTCTAATTTGTAGTGCTAATATCGTAGAATACTTGAAATAAGACAAAACTAACAAAAATAACTTTTCAGTAAGAAATAGCAGCTTATTTTAAGTCAATAATTATTGATGAAAAGGTTCTTGTTCCATTGTCAATTAATTCACTTAAAACCAGATATTTTCCCCATGTTTTTGGTGAAATAATCTTCCAATGGAACTAGTAATTTTTCATCATTATTAATGAATGACTTAGCACAATGGTGTCCAAACGTTTTGCACTGAGGGCCAAAATCCCTAAGATGAAAGTCCTGAGGGACCATTAAAAGACACAAAAAAATCATATTGTAAATTCATTCTCCTTTACCTGCATACGGATAAATTGAACAAGTACATTTTTATTTAACCAATACCAACATTAGTATGAAATCTGCCCTAATGTTTATATTTATTCTACTTTTTGAGCCAATTAATTTGCACTAGAAACTACACCAAAAATAATTGGTAAAGTTTTGTGTTTTTGTAGTGTATTGTCTGATGCCAGTGACCAATATTGGTCAATAAGAAACTAGAATCATTGAAATGATGAAATTCCTATTTTTTCATTGATTTAAACCCAGAAACATGTCCTGTCCATTCCAGTAGACATCAGGTCTGAAGAGGTTACTCTAAAATCAGACGCTCTCTACCTAATGTTTTCTACTTTGAACCTCAGCATCTTCTCTTACTTGCGGGTCAGCTTGGAGGTGATCTTGCTGAGCAGGTTGGATGGGGCCCGGCTCCTGACGTGGGGCATCGGGCTGGCGTCGTGAGACAGCGTCGGGGACGCCGGCGGGGCGTGAGACGGAGGCCGGCGGTCTCTGATCTGACCCCCGTGGAAGGTGCTCCTCACCGTGGATCCTCTGGAGAGACGGGATGACGGCGTGGCGGACGAAACGCCGGAGGCGCCGGCGATGCTGTGGGAGGAGGGCGAGGCTGGCGGCAGGCGATGGGATAAGGTGCTGCAAGAAACACAAGAGCAGGCGGATCAAAATGGTTTCAGCATACAAACATCATACAGTTACTAATTAACATTACAATTAACTGGTGACTTTAGGACATCACACATACAACAAGAAATAAACATTACATTTTGTCAAAATCATCAAGCAAATACACATCAAATACTGTATGTTAGTCAATGTTCCAGTAATTATGTTTCAAAAGCAACTCTAAAGACGTGAGCTATTAGTCTAGATCGGTGGTTCTTAACCTTTTTTGAGGTACCGAACCCATCAGATTCATATGCGCATTCACTGAACCCTTCTGAAGTGATAAATACAATGATTTTTTTTTTCCCAATTCAAGACATGGGGTGACCCAAGTAGAGTCTAGTTGGGTCACCCTAAGATCACTAAGTCTTCTTAAAAGGTAGAGTCTCTGAGAACAGTTCTTCAAAAATCTAGTCAGTGTTTTCAGCAAAGTTGAGCTGAATGTCTGTCCAGGAACGACCCAAGGTATTTAAAATGTGCCACAGTTTCAACAGGTTGGCCATTGAGAGAAACTGGAACCACTTTAAGGTTTAGATCATTTAATTAGCTCTACGTTCTTAAGAGAATGAAAAACTAATAATAAATAATAAAGACTTTGCGGTATTCTGATTTAGTAATGTAATCATATTAGTTGTGTTACCACCTCACACCACTAGAGGCAGCACCAACCCCGAAAAGGTGCGACTAAGGAGCAGATTTAGAAGAACACCGAAAGATACAGAGTTTGATAAAAAAAACTGTGAGCTTTGATGAAATAATTAAAGGCACAAGTTCAAATCCCTGCTGAGAGTCAAGTTCCTCCAATCAGGGCTCCTCCTCAGCTCTGATTGGCTAAGCAATATAACGTGATCCTCTGATTGGCTAAGCAATGTAACTGATCCTCTGCAGCAAGTGATGGCAAAGCTGGGCGTCATCACGACTTTACACAAGTGAGTCTTTACCTCCGCGGCAGCAGAGGCTCCGCCGAACCCCTGAGACCGACTCACCGAACCGCTGGGGTTCAATGAACCCAGGTTAAGAACCACTGAACTAGATTTAATAGAAATCATTTTTTGACTGTTTTGCAGTTTCGTGGAAGTTTGTTCCAGATTTGTGGTGCATAGAAGCTGAATGCTGCTTCTCTATGTTTGGTTCTGGCCAGATGGTTTTATACAATGAAGCCAGTCATCAACTATGAAACGAGCAATAGACATTACATTTGGTCAAAATCGTCAACAAACTACACATCAAGTATGTTGGTCAATGTTCCAGTTGTTATGGCTCAAAAGCAACTCAAGAATTTGCTGAGTCTGGAACAAATTTCCAGAAAACTGCAAAACTGCTGAAACAGAGTTCCTTTAAATCAATCAGTCAAGGTTTTTGTGCAGCACATTTCTGCTCCACCCCCTCTAGCTAATGATCAGCCCAATATAAATTGAGTGTTTTATATTAAAAAAAATACAAACTACTTAATTAAATGTAATGAAATATGCAGCAGTCGTTGACAAAGGCAGCCGTCATCACTTTGAGAGGCTAATTAAAACCCAAAACATTCAGAAAGCATGAACATAAACAGAACGCCTCAACATAAAGGCAGAGATAATTAAGTCTGACTGTGTGGTATCTGAGTTAAAAGAGAAGAAAAGTAAATATAAATTAATATTATTAATAATAGGTAGAGCTGTTGCCTTGCAGCAAGAAGGTTCTGGGTTCAATTCCCGGCCCCGGCCTTTCTGCATGGAGCTTGCATGTTCTCCCTGTGCATGTGCGGGTTTTCTCCAGGTACTCCGGTTTCCTCCCACAGTTCAAACACATGACTGTTAGGTTAATTGGTCTCTCCAAATTGTCCCTAGGTGTGCATGGTTGTTTGTCCTGTGTGTCTCTGTGTTGCCCTGCGACAGACTGGTGGCCTGTCCAGAGTGAACCCCGCCTCTCGCCCGGAACGTTAGCTGGAGATACCAGCAACCCTCCCGACCCCACCAAGGGACAAGGGTGTCAAGAAAATGGATGGATGGATGAATAATAATGAAAAACAAGATTTGTAGAAAATAAGGTTCAGTTCCATAATATTCATAATTTCTTGCTTTAGATGTTTATTCACATCTATTTTCCTTCCTGCCAGTCAGCACTTTACACTTTATCAACACACACCACACACACACACACACACACACACACAAACACACACACACACACACACACACACACACACACACACACACACACACACACACACACACACACACACACACACACACACACACACACACACACACACACACACACACACACACACACAGAGCTTGGCTCATTGGTGGCCTCAGGCTGTTTTTCATAACGCTCTAGATAACACCCTCACACAGAGTCCAGACCCATTAGACGAGTTAAGAATAAGAGCAGCCGCTGCAGAGCAAAATCGTTTAACGTCGATGAAACTCCGGCTGGTGACGACCAACGAGCACAAAGGGAAAATAAAGCTGCAGAAAACCAACAGGGCGGCTGATTTAAAGGAGACGTGTCAACTTCTAAACTGAAAGCTGATATAATTTAACTTATAACTGCTAGTTTTCCAGCTTGTTTTTCTGTTTTGATGGAACTTGAAGCTGAATGGTGATTAGGTTTATCCTTTCTAAAAAATAAAAGTTTCACTTCATCTGGTGACGTCACATGAGGCATAAACCTGACTTTTCCTCTCTTTTGAGTCCAAATTTGCCCTTCAGTTGTGCTCAGTTGTATTCTGAACAGCTGCAACAAAAAGTCTGAGGCATATCTGAGGCAATGAGAAACACATAGAGCTGGCTTGTGAAGAGAACCAAGGCAGACAGGAATCACTGAGTCGTCATGAAAACCACACAGGTTGATGGATAAATTCCTTTTTGTTGCTTCCACTGCACAGAAATGTTGTGGTAAGCCCTGCTGACGTCATCAACAACCATCAGAGTTAGGGCTGAAACGTTTAATTGTGATTAATCATTCATTGAAATAATCGTCAACTAATTTAGAGTAATTAATTAATTGTTAACTGAAGTATACAGACTCCAAATAAAAATAGATATATTTTGTATTTAACCAGTAACTCTTCTACCCAGAACTCCTCAGTGACCAGGCTTCACTTGGTTCAAATTCTGGTTAAAATCTCCTTAAGTATCTCTTTTGCCGTCCAGTTATTACAGATCAGCCCTACAGCAAATTCATGGTTAGTCCTGCAGAAAGAGTCAAACTTTCTGCTTCAGCTAGGGATGAAATAATTAATCATGATTAATCGTTTATTGAAATAATTGTCAACTAATTTAGAAACTGGCATCCACAGACTCAAAAAAAGGCAATTTACTGAAAGAACATCTTCAGATCAGAAAGAAATTCTTTGTAAATATGTTCAGAACTTCCTTAGTGGCAGTTTCAGCTTTACCTGGTTTAAATTCTGTTAAAATAATTTCCTAATAAGCACATTTTTTTACCCAATCTGTTAATCCCAAAAATAATCAACAATTCAACCCAACACTGTATTAATGTAAAGTCAAGCAGAAAGGTCGGAGCTTTTCACATGCCGATGTTGGAAAAAAATTTTTTCTGCAGATGTCAAATTAAATCAATTAATCACAAAATAAATTAAAACAAATTCAGGAATTTCACTCCATTTTTCCTACCAAAAACTGGATAATAGAAGTTGTTAGTCTGGTATTTTGGTCTCAACTATCCATTTTTTTAAGTACAATTTTGTTTACAAAGACTTCATGTAGTTGTTTTATTTATTTTAAAATGTCTTAAAGTCCCAGTGTTAAATGCACATTAGAATTTAAAGGTGTTTATTAGCATAAAATCTTTTGCATTTACTTGAAAATGCTCTCAAAACAATATCATTTATCGGAAAATCTTCTGGGACAATTTATGGTCCAGCAAAATTTGTTATTGTGACAAGAGCAGCTGATGCATCTTTTGCTGCAAATGACCAACGGTTCACTAAAGGAATGCTGTGGTTGAATTTGAGGCAATTAAATATTTTCCTTATTTTAAGAAGGTTTGAAATATTTTTATTTTTTCATGCTGTATAAAATATGTTTTATTGGATAACTGAAAGCAGGATGTTGCAATGTTTTCATCTGATTAATCTATCAATCATCAGTATTTCTTGCTGTTATTTGCACATTTTTATTGTAAATAATATGTTTTTTACCACTGCACAAATGAAGACGAACATTTTTAGCTCTGAAAGTATCAGTCTCAGGTCTGAATGTGGCACTGAGGATTTGAGGATTGGCGCGGCGCGTGACAGGCCCGTCGAGCCATGTGGCGCGGCGTCACATTGACGAGGTCTCTGGGACAGCAGGAGGGTCACGTCAGGACACGTCGACACCTTTCCCTTCGCATTTCCTCTTTCTGTCACGCTTCCTCCAAAATCACCCGATGAATCGTAAAACCAAAACAAAAAGCCTGTGGTTTCTGTGTAATATCCAAATCCAACAGCAAGTGGTGGAGGAAGAAAAACAGAAAAACTCAAAGATGTTCTCTATAAGTGATCTTCTATTCCTCCCACCGCTATCAGAAAGACACATGGGAGGAAGATCCTCTAAATATGACTTATAAACACTAATCTTACAGAAAAACCCAAAACTCACTCAGCATTGCAGCAATGGGGAACATGACTCGGCTAAAAATATGAGCTATAGATATAATTAGGTGAACTCTGTCATATTATTATAATGAAAGGACTGAATTAAAATTTTTACCTGAGCTAATTGCAGAGTCTGTAATCAATTAAGATAAGTTAATCCTTTAGTAGTTCAACAGGTCAGAAATTTAAGCTCTCAAGACAGAAAGTGGACAGAATAAAAGAAAAAAAGAAGTACAGTACTTCTAATTACATTTTTTTGTAGGAATTTAGATTGAACAAATTTATTTTCAGAATAAGAACTGGATCTGGGGTCACTTTCTTCCAAAACTCCTGCCAGTACTTAGACAAGTTTAATTAATTGGATAAAATCTGATTTGGGTGCAGCAAAGTCGGGTTTTCAGTCAAAGTCTCTGGATCAACATGGCTCTACTTATTATAAAACCATGTTTATAAAAATACAAATATTTTGTGCTGTACTTTACATTTTTTCATTATTAGAAAATTATGCTGTTAATTTTTACCCTCATGACAAATAAAAACTCTCCATCGGCATTAAGCAAGTGTGCTGGACAGGTCAAACTTGTAACATTTTCTAACTGCAATTTGGTGCCGCACAGAGTCAGTCCTTGTCCACAAACGGCCCCTGCACCGTACTTTGGACACCCATGAGCTAAAATGGTTGGAACTTGGATATCTCAGTAAAATATTTTATCCCAAGCTCAGTTTAGAACGGATACAGACGACCAAATGTCCAGAAAACTCAAACAGAGTTTAACAGACAAAATGAAATCCAGGATAGAAATGAAGTCTCTCAGAACTCATGAATGTTTGAACAGCAGGAGGAAGCAGGAGAACCCAGAGAGAGTCAGTGAACGCACCGGGAGGCCGAAGGTTTTACCTGTTTTCTTTGCCGTTTTGCAGCAGCGACGGTCTGTCGGCGCCGGACCGGTCCGTACACACGTACGTGTTCCTGCGAGTCATGGCACTGGCAGGGATGTTATTCTGGAACGAAGAATAAACAAAAACTAAATTTCACAAATACGAACCTGTTAGGTCTGGCAATAACTAACGATTATTTCAGTAATCAATTATTCTGACAATTAATCAATTAATCAGATTTAGAAATTCTGTAGATTTTTCATTTATTCACTGAAGCAGGAATGTTTTGCTCTTTCTGCAGGACAAACATCAATACAGTTCAGGGCTGACCTGTGATAATTGGGTGGCAAAAAGGAGCTTAGTGGGAGATTTTATTTCAACAGTAAAGCCAAGATTAAAAAAGCAAAACATAAATATATATATATATATATTTTATTTTTCTTTTTTTTTTCTTTTACAGTTTTGGTTTAATTACTGCTCTGATTATGTTTTTTCTCAGCAGCCTATATGCTCCAGTTAGCAATTAATCAGTTACTTATTTGGTTGACAATTATCAAATATTAATCACGATTAATCGTTTCAGCTCTGGTACTAATGGTTATTGATGAGATCAGCAGAGCTTACTAGGATGTACCTTTTCAGTATCAGATACCGAATACACCCATCCGCTCATGTGGTTTTTATAACAAATTGATTAATCTGATTAATGCAAGCCAGGAAATATCTCCTAAGAGTTCATCTGAGAATCTGGAGGCTGCTGCTTTCTAGTCTGATGGTTTTAAACCTCTGCTGTGCAAAATACCCAGGAGTTAATCTCATGATAAACTGATATATATTAAATTGATAAACCTCCAAATTAGTAAATCTGCTCTAAAATTAGGGAGGTATAATAATATCGATATCACGATATATATTGATATTTTCTTTCCTAGAAAAAAATCGATATTCATCTGCAAGTATCGTAACGTTCAGCTGTCACCTTGTTCACTCACTGCTTGCTTCACCAGGTCATCAGGCTTAGAGTGATTCCTTCAGATGTTCAGGTTAAAAAGGTATCAAACTATTCAGAGCAGGAACTTGGTTCACTTTATTTACTTTACTAATGCATGTCAGCTACAGTTTGGACTGTTTCAACTAAAAGAAACATGTTTTCTCTCCACTTCTTTGATTCATTTTGTCCAGCTGTCCACTTTAAGTCTGTGTCCAACCAGAGCCAGGTATTGTGTAGTTGGTGCTTTTAATCAGTTTTCAGTTAAATTAATTCAGTCCAACTTTATAACAGTCACAAAATGTCACCAAAATCACTCTGTCCCTCTAAAATCTTTCAGAAAACCGCAAAGGTGTATTGAATTGTATCGTTTGCTGAATATCGCAATATATATCGTATTGTGGGCAGAATATCGTATATCATATCGTGAGATTATTGTATCACTACAGCCCTAGTCTAAAATTGTTTTTTCTTCTTCTGTTGGTCTGCTGTAATCTGTGGAAACTGGATTATGAGGCCTTACCACAGTCGAATTGACCTCCTTGCGTCTGTCGGGGATCTCTGCTTTATTGGGGTTGTGGGCGGAGCTAACCATGGGACTGGACGGGGTTGGGATGCTACGGGAGCCCACAGTGGAGCCGCTCGGCTTGCGTACGGAGAGCCGCTCTTCTTTGAGGGCCGCGGCCTCCCCCACGCCGCTGGGGCTTCGTTTGGGGTGAGCCGACCCTGGAGCAGCTGGACCGCCTAACGAAGGAAAACCGAAACAGTTTACCTACAAACATCACCTTAAAACACATTCAAACTCGAGGCCCAGGGGCCAAATCCGGTACGCCATAACTTATTATGTAGCCCTCTGGCCTCCAGAGAGACTTCAAGACAACAGCTGAGTCCTTAAATATTATTTTATCAATCAAATAGAAACAGTTTTTATTTAAATGGTGCCAAATTGTAACAATCAGTCCTTACAGGGGTTTTTTTTTTCTGCAATTGTGGAGATTCAAGCAAAAATCAACAGATCGCTGCACTTTTTCAAGCTAAAGTACAATTGTGAGTTTATTGCATATTTTACGCCAACATTTTCAGACATTGTGTTTAAATGACCAACTCCAACCTGCAGGTGGCAGTATTTCCTACTTCTGCCACTGCGATCAATATGATGAGTAAAACAAGCCGCAATTATCATCATAGATAAGCTCAATTATCAAAACAATTATTGCAAATATTTTTCATATTTGACCCAGAGGCCTCTGCTTTTCCTGACACCAAGTAAGACCGAGGCAGTCACACTGACTGCGACCAACATGACAATTACAGTTCAAATATCGCTACATTTCTTGAGAATGTTTTCAAAATTATTATCACAATCATTCATTTTTTTAGATTGTGAAAAAAATCACAAAAACAATAAAAAATTTGGGGACTGATCAACGTGACAAGATATTCAGTATTACATTTTAAGAAGTGCTCAGATATTTCATCAACTGGTTTTTGAAAAAATTCATGATCTTTAAGTCACCAAAATGAAAATGAGTTTGACTTAAAGAAACTAAGATGTGGAGCGTTAGGCTTACAGAAGTCGGAGTGTCGTCTCTGGCGGTGGTACGTCGAGGCGCTTCGCTGAGGCTTGTGACCGGAGGAGGAAGACTGAGCGCCGGACGAGGAAGAGGAGGTGGAGTGTTTGCTCATCCCGTTGGTGATGGCGCTGGGCCGGACGCGAGCGAGACTCAGGCTGCTGGCCGACCGAGACTCTGCGCCGTCCGTCTGGAAGGCGAAACGGCAACATGAGCGCCGATGATCTTCATTAGAGCAGGTCCAGGCCATGTAACCATAGAAACGCTGCCTTTGAATTTATGTATCTATTTCATTATTTCTTTTGTTAAACTTTTCTTGTGTCAGAGAAAACTCCTCCCCCTCATTTGAATACAAGCGTCACAAAATAAAACACCATTGTGAAATAAATAATAAAGTTTTTTTTTCTTTTGTCATAGGGAAATTTATTTATTTAATGGAGTATTTATTAACCAATTGTTAATAACAATTATTTAATGAATGAATGAATCAGCTCACTATAGCTTTCTATCTTAAGCTTATTTATTTTTCTTGCTTCATTCCAACTACTCCAACTATTAAAAAATAAACATAAATCTTTGATTATCTTTACAGTAGAGAATTTAGGAGCTAGTAAAACATATTTACAGTACCGTATTTTCCGCACTATAAGGCGCACCGGATTATAAGGCGCACCTTCAATGAATGGCCTATTTTAAAACTTTTTTCATATATAAGGCGCACCGCATTTTAAGGCACATAGAATAGATGCCACAGTTATGTTGCCACCCGTCTGGTATTGAACGGGACATGATTTGTTCCGTTCACTACAAATATGGATGTCTAATAATAAAAATTGGTCCTGAGTTCTATATATAGCATCTGCACTAGTCATGGTTTCACTCACGGTTTTGGTGTTGCGATATTGTGCCCAACTGCTTTCTGGTTAGCACAGACCAACCGACACGCTGCCGCCGCAGCCTCTGTCTCTCTTCCACCCCCACGGCTTTAAATGTATAGCTGCTGGTCCCTTGGTAACTCTAGCCGAAGCTCCCGGATAAATGTCTAAAGCTACTTTGTTGACATAAAGAATGTCAACAAAACAGTCCGATTCCGGTCGCCAGGAGAGCCTGGAGAGCGACTGGAATGGGGCGTCTGGACGATGGTCACCCGTCTCCGTTGGTGGAGAACATGATGCTACATGACCTGCAGATGACCTGATTATTAGGTGGGTAGGTAGATACATAGACATGTCTATGGGTAGATAGGTCAGTCAAACTTTATTAACAAACCAGTTTTTTGACAACATCCCAGCATGCACTGCGCGCTTCTTCTACGGGGAAAATGAAGTCGGCAGCTGCTTACCGTAGTTGCTAGACCTGTTGTGGCTCAATATTGGTCCATATATTAGGCGCACCGGGTTATAAGGCGCACTGTTGGCTTTTGAGGAAATTTAGGGTTTTTAGGTGAGCCTTATAGTGCGGAAAATACGGTACATAAAATGCACAGAATAAAACTTAAATCTATTTGTTAAAAAATTAAATACAAACTAAGTCACGTTTTAAGTATATTTAAATACATTTTCCCTCCAAAACAAACTCAATTTTTAAGAAATTTCATCATGTCTATCATTAAAGTAACACAACGCTCCAGGAGATGTGATCATGACGCCATACTTAATATATTTTACTGGTTAGCCAAAGAACAGAGAAACACTCCACCTCTGTCTTGCGTCCCAGCAGCAGGTACATGGCAGTGATCTCGTTGTATTTGTGTTTAACCAGCGACTCTCGAACCTCCTCTCTGTCGAATCCCATCCCTACAATCACATCTGCAAGAAATCAGAGACAGAAATGAATCTCTGAAGATGCATTTCTTCATTTAACACTGCAACCAAAGCCTCTCGATCAGCAAAAAAAAAAACTAAATGAAAGATGAAAAATGCTTTTAAATGTCTTCAATTTCCTTGTTTCTCAGCTGCTTTGTAATCAAAAACATCTACTGAGATACATTTTCAGAAGGTTTAAGCATTAAGAACAACCTGGCTGTGCAAAAGCCCATTTTGTCACCTGAAAATTGCGACAACAAGGCTAATAAAAAGAAAACTCCTCTCACCGATCCGGCCGCTGTCGCTGAAGTCCTCCTCAGGCTCAACGTGGGGCTTCAGCTCGGCACTTTCGTAACCGACGTTAATCCACTTGTCTTTCATTATTTGCTGATGGCCAGACAGAGAAAAAGGGTTTTACTAAAAAAACAAAATAAGCCCCTCCTGCTACGCCACTCCAGCAGAAAGCAGGGAATAAAGTCTCCCAGTTCCAAACAGCAACTAAGGGAAATTTACTCCACTGAACATGTGCACAAATAGTAGCAAACTTGTTCAGGGTATAACTGACGGATAAATTTTACTTTTCTGATGACGCCCCTTTCTGATGATGCCCTGGGCATCCACCCACATCAACAACCGCCACTAAATGCACATTTTCTTAAAATCTCTTATTGTCCCAAAACAAACATGTCTGAAGATTCTCAGTTTTCCAGGTTTTTATATTCAGATTTAAAGGAAGCCATTTTGTTTTAAACTTTAATTTAGAAACTCTTTCATTCAACCTCCAACCTGCAGGTGGCAGTATTTCTAACCGCTGCTGCCTCCACCTTACTTGATGTCAAGTAAGGCAGAGGCAGTTATATTGACTGATCAGCATAGTGAGTAACACAAAAGTCACATCTACTGTTATACAGAAGCTCGAATGCAGTAAAAATGTTCAACTTTTGTTGCGTAAAACTTTCATCTTCAACTGCTGTTCATTGCCCATAATGCACTGCTGCAAACTAGCTAACTCTGCTCTGGAGAGAGGCTCTTTGGGCAAAATGAGCAGTTCAATTAACCTGCATTATGTAATATTAACACGTTAAAATTTTCATATTAACTGCAAGCTGTAAATATTAAATAAAGCTGCCCTTTGAGAACATCCATGATGCTGAAATGGCCCATACTAAAATGAGTTTGACCCCCCTGAGTTAGAGAAAGCTAAAGTATGTGCACGCCTCTTTCTCTCTCTATGCTGACTGGATCAATTTGCTTCAATTTGATTGTGATGTTTCTGTTCTATGACTTTGCATTTTTATGATGTCAAGCACTTTGAACTGCCTTGTTGCTGAAATACAAATAAACTTTATCACAGTTTCCTGTTTACCTCCAGGGAGCAGCGCTTGGCGGGGTTCAGGACCAGGAAGCGGCGCAGGATTCCCTCACAGTCTGTGGACATGTAGAAGGGGACGCGGTACTTCCCTCGTAAAACCCGCTCCCGAAGCTCCTGAGCATAGAAGCGCAAACACATGAGACTCCATGAATTTAGACGTTTATCCTCTAGATGTAGATAAAGTATGGATGTACCTTCAGGTTCTGGCCGTCGAACGGCAGCGACCCGCTGACCAGCGTGTACAGGATGACGCCCAGGCTCCAGATGTCCACCTCTGGGCCGTCGTACTTCTTCCCCTGGAAAAGCTCCGGCGCGGCGTACGGCGGCGACCCGCAGAAGGTGTCCAGCTTGTTGCCTTCAGTGAACTCGTTGCTGAAGCCGAAGTCGGCGATTTTAATGTTGGAGTCGGCGTCGAGCAGCAGGTTCTCCGCCTGCAGGACACAACAGAGAATGGAAGGTCCCAATCCTCACTTTGTTAGCTTCAGCTAACGTAGAGAACATGTGTCAAATGAAAGGCCAGGGGGCCAAATCCGGCCCACCATAATGCTTTATGTGGGCCTCTAGACTGTACAGTGTTTCTCAACCATGGTCCTCAGGCCCCCCTGCTCCGCATGTTTTAGATGTACCTCTGTTCCAGAACAGCTGAATAAAATAATTGCATGTCCGTCAAGTGCCGCAGAAGCCTGTTAATCACCCAGAGATACAATTCAGGTGTGTGGCAGAAGGGAAACACCGAAAACATGCAGGACGGTGAGGACCAGGGTTGAGAAACCCTGGATTAGAGAGACACATAAATAAAGCCTTCAAGAAAACAGCTGCGTGCCTAAATATTATTCCATCAGTCAAATTAAAGCAGTTTTTATCTGTATACTGTCAGATTATATCAATCAGTCTCTCCAGTTTTGTTGCAATTCCACAATTGCAGAAACTGCGTGAACTGTGAGTTTATTGCAAATGTTCCACATGCAGGTGGCAGTGTTTCTCACTTCTGCTGCCTGAGCCTTACTTCATGCCAAGAAAGGCCGAGTCAGTTATACTGACTCGGTCATACTCTCTCAATGTAGCAAGTACAAAAAAAGTCACAATTACCATCACATATAAACTCAAATATTGCAAAATTTCTTTCAAATATTTCTAATACTTGGCCTGGGAGCCAAATGTGGCTGACCATGACTACCTATGTGGCCCTCTAGATTCTAGAGCAGTGGTTCTTAACGTTTTTTGAGGTACCAATCCCACCAGTTTTGTATGCGCATTCACTGAACCCTTCTGTAGTAAAAAATAAAATGTAATTCCCCCCCCCCCCCCCAAATTCAAGACATAGGGGTGACCCAACTAGAGTCTAGTTGGGGTGACCCCAACTAGTTTGGGTGACCCAACCCAACTAGTTTGGGTTGGGTCACTACGTCTTCTTAAAAGGTAGAGTCTCTGAGAACAGTTCTTCAAAATATAGTCAGTGTTTTCAACAAAGTTGATCTGATTATCCAGAAACGACCCAAAGTATTTAAACTGAGCCACAGATTCAACAGGTTGGCCATCGAGAGAAACTGGAACCACTTTAAGGTTTAGATCATTTAATTAGCTCTACATTCTTAAGAGAATGAAAAATTAATAATAAAAAATAAAGACTTTGCAGTATTCTGATTTAGTAATGTAATTATATTAGTTGTGTTACCACCTCCACACCACTAGAGGCAGCACCAACCCCGAAAAGATGCGACTAAGGAGCAGATTTAGAAGAACACAGAAAGACACAGAATTTTGTAAAAACTGTGAGCTTTGCTGAAGTAAATAAAGACACAAGTTCAAATCCCTGCTGAGAGTGAAGCTCCTCCAATCAGGGCTCCTCCTCAGCTCTGATTGGCTAAGCAATGTAACATGATCCTCTGATTGGCTAAGCAATGTAACTGATCCTCTGCAGCAAGTGATGGCAAAGCGTGGCGTCATCACGACTTTACACAAGTGAGTCTTTACCTCCGCGGCAGCAGAGGCTCCGCCGAACCCCTGAGACCGACTGAACCACTGGACTAGAGAGACACATGAGGCCTGCAGGAAAGCAGCTGTAAGCTTAAATATTACTTTGTCAGTCAAGTCAAAGTGGTTTTAATCTGTATAATGCCAATTACAACAAGCAGCCACTCCAGTTTGTTGTAATTCCAGAATCGCAGAAATGAATGTATAATTGAGTTTATTGCAAATTTTAAATTTTCTTACTTCTGTTGCCTTACTTGAGGCAGCAGCTGATCATACTGACTGTGATCAATGTAGCGAGCAAAAAATGAATAAAAATCCCAATATCCATCACACTTAAGCTAAAATATCACAAAGGACATTAAACTGACCTTCAAGTCTCTGTGAACAATATTCTTCTGGTGACAGTAGTGGACAGCAGAAACAATCTGAGGAGAAACAGAGAAACAAGAAGCTCATTTGGTACAAATAAATAATAAGAAGTGACAGGATGGCTGCAGATTTTGCAGTTCAAAATATAATTTTCATTGATCTTTTCAATTGATTTAAAAAAAAAAGTTTCCAGGACAAAAAAAAGTCAAATATTTAAAAAATATATTTATCTCTTAAATGTCTTCATTGAGAGCAAAGTGGAGCCAAAGTAAAAGTTCTTACTTGTTTGTAGACACTTGGCTAATATAGCAAATTCTGATTTATATGCTCACAATTTTAATATAAAACATCAATAAATTTGTAGTTTAAAAACATCCAAATAAAAAAAAACAATAGTAGCGGTTTATTAGTTTGATAGGAAGTAGTAATGTTAATGTTACAAAGTCAAGACTTAAATCTGATCAGAGATAAAGATTAGGGTGATGGTAAGGAGGCTTTCCACCCTCAAAGACCTGGACCTGAATTAGGAACAAAGTCTTTAAAAATCAAAACGTTTTCCACAATCAATCTTCTGTTATCCAGACATGTAAGTGCAGAAGTTAAAACTCATGTATTTTTTCCCCGTCTTTCTTCATCAGGATCATTGAAATGCAGAGTTCAGCTCCACTGTAACCAGAAACGGATGCAGACCATCCACGGTTTGCTGCTGAACTGACCTGTCTGAATTTGGCTCTGGCCTCTTTCTCTTTCATTCTGCCATGAGCCACGAGGTAGTCGAACACTTCGCCTGCAGAAACATTAAAAACAAAACACTCAAACTGTCACCTTGGAGAGAAAAGAAAGCGCACCCTCATTAAAAGAAAGCGCACCCTCATTCAATTCTAGGGTTTGGCATATTAAGATAAAAGTGGATCTGCCAGGTGGATCTCTTGTTAAATATCAGTGACTTTTTTAAAAAATAAATCATGTATTTTTTTGACAGACTATACAGTCAATCTCAGATATAAACAGACACTCGGCTCATTCTGGCAGGAAATTCGACCCCATTTCTTGGCAGAAAATGTTACATTTTATTTAAATCTGCTGGTTTCTGAACCACAAATCCAAATTTTATGAATAAACCACAAATTTTCTTCAAAACGGTTGAAACATTTTAAAGAAAATGTCTTTAAAATGTCACTTCAAAACCAGTTTTAATGTGAATATTTAATCATCCCTGCCTTGAACATTCTGTTCCCTTTTAGCAAAATACCTCACAGAGTAAAACAGTCCCCCAGCATGATGCTGCCACTGCCAACATCCTTAGGTCTAAATACGACTTTCACTGGTGAACTGTTTGAACTGGTGAATTGTTTGAACTGATGAACTGTTTGAACTAATTGAACTGATCAACTGTTTGAACTGGTGAACTGTTTGAATTAGTGAACTGATGAACTGCTTGAACCGGTGAACTGTTCAAACTGGTGAACTGTTTGAACTGGTGAACTGCTTGAACTGATGAACTGTTTGAACTGATGAACTGCTTGAACCGGTGAACTGCTTGAACCGGTGAACTGCTTGAACCGGTGAACTGTTCGAACTGATGAACTGTTTGAACTGATGAACTGTTTGAACTGATGAACTGCTTGAACCGGTGAACTGTTTGAACCGGTGAACTGCTTGAACCGGTGAACTGCTTGAACCGGTGAACTGTTCGAACTGATGAACTGTTTGAACTGATGAACTGCTTGAACCGGTGAACTGTTTGAACCGGTGAACTGTTTGAACCGGTGAACTGTTTGAACCGGTGAACTGTTTAAACCGATGAACTGATGAACTGTTTGAACTGATGAACTGTTTCAACCGGTGAACTGTTTGATCCGGTGAACTGTTTGAACTGATGAAATGTTTGAACTGATGAACTGCTTGAACCGGTGAACTGTTCAAACTGGTGAACTATTTGAACTGGTGAACTGTATGAATAATTATGACCTGGTGTGGATTTGAGTGAATTTACAAAGAAATTTGAAGGAAAGTTTTCAAACTTTTCCAGCACCATCCTTGAAATAAGAAATTATTGTTAATAATATCTGGTGGTAGTGTTCTTCATTCCACAGCAAAGACAAAATAATCTAAAATATAACTAAATTTTATACTATTAAATGTCACATATTCCCTATAGACCTGACTGGTCGGAGACAGTTACAAAAAAAAAACTTTTGCTGACTTTTCTTGCATTTAGCAAACAGAAATAATTGCAGTTTTTCTGATTAACCTAAAACAAGAAACGTTTGATCTGATTTAACACCAGAAACACTGAGAAAAAAAGTATATCATCATCTTTAAATATTTAGTTTCAACAGTAAATATCATCTCCTAATAAAGATTGCACTTTATTAGAAAACTATGGAGTTTGAATATCAAAGACTTTGTACACAAATCAAAAAATTTCCAAAGCTTGAAAACACCTAAATGAAATTAAAGTATTTTCAAAGATCAACCGTAAACCAGGCCAGTGCAGCTTCAACAGTTCACCAATCAGCAAAACAGAAGATAACAAAGAAAATAAAACAGCAAGGCTGTTATTTTATTCTCACAGGCGAGTTTTCTCTAATGAAAATTGAGTTTCCGGCTCCAATTAATTAGCAAATTGGACTTTAGAGCCGAGAAGGGATCGATCCAACGGGCAGAATCCAGTAGCTGTACGACTGTTGTGTTGGTGGAGCGACCGCTCACCTCCGCTGGCGTACTCCATGACGAGGTAAAGAGTCTTCTCCGTCTCAATCACCTCGAACAGCTGGACTGCAACACCAAGAGGGCGAGAGGTTAAGACCACCGTCGCCATGGAAACGGAATCGGTTTTGGAAGAGGAACCCACCTATGTTGGGATGGTTCAGGGTTTTCATGATGCGTACCTCTCGAAACAGCTGAAAAGAACAAGAAACTATCAATAAAATTACCTTAAACAACAGAAAGGTTTCTGTGAAAGGCTGATTTTATTATTCGAATTTTAAAAGAAAACATCAGACAGTCTAAATTAACTAATTTCTTTGCAGGTTTTGTTTCACTTTAATCAAATTGGATGCTTTCATCTGCTGCTTCCTGATCGATAAAGCAACGTGACGCGATGCATCCCCTCTCGCTCTGCATACGCAGCCGTTTTCCTCTGTTGTACGCACTCAGAGGCTGATGACATCATCAGGGGCCGTGTCTTTCCCAAGGCCTGTTTGACCAGGAATCGAACTGCCAGTCAAACTCCACAGCTGTAGTTTCCCCCTCTACCATCAGTTTTCACAATTTAGGAGTTCATTTTTTATTCATTTGTAGAAATAATTTAAAAAAAAGACAATATTGTGATTTATAGTAAACATAATAAACAAGAGTACAAAGCAGCGAAGTGAGTCGAGCATTGAAACCGTTTCAGATCTACATTTATTCCAGCTGATAAAAACCACAAAAACATGGATTAATAAATTATTTTCTCTTCCATACAAATGAGACCCGGGATTATTTAAAGAAGCAATAATCTGAACCTGAGCAAAACAAAACTATAACAAGATGGATGGATGGATGGATGGATGGACAGATGGACAGAAGGACGGATGGACAAATGGATGGATCGATGGACGGACGGACGGACGGACGGACGGACGGACAGGTGGATGGACAGATGGACGAACGGATGGATCAACGGACGGATGGACAGATGGATGAATGGATGGATTGATGGACAGATGGATGGACAGACGGATGAATGGATGAACAGCTGGATGGATGGATGGACAGACAGATGGATGGATGGATAGATGTGATGGACAGACGGACGGACAGACAGAAGGACGGACGGATGGATAGATGGACGGACAGACAGATGGACAGACGGATGGACGAATGACTTAAAGGAGGTCAGCTGTTAGTTTTGTTACAACCAAGGCCCAGAATGAGGGATGAAACTCTCCTCCTCCACACGTTTATTGCGTCGTCTCTCCATTCTTGCGCCCGTCTTTCCTCTCAGAGCCTTTAGATTGATGCGGGACGCCGCTGTAAACAGACCCACGTCCACAGGGAGCGGATGTAATTGAATTAAGTGCACGGTGCATCAGCTGCTCGTGTGAGCTTTAAGGAGAATTATCGACAGGGATCGCTCCGCTATCACCCTCTTCCTCTCCACTCGTTTACCTCTGCTGCGTTTTCACTTCTTTATTCCCCACATTCTGAGTCCATTAGGTGTGAAATCTAATCTGTGGGTCGCTGCTTAAAGACTCGGAGGAGATCTAGAGGTGAAATTAGGAACTGGGAATGGTTTCCGAGGCAGAACTCGGAAGCTTAGCTAGCAGCCAGGAAACTGTTGACTCACTGGTATTGATCCAATCGATGCTCAGCTCATGCTGCTGTTGAGAGAAAGTAATGTGGGGGGAAAAAGGAAAAAAGCTGCAGTCGAATGTCTCATTCAGGACTACGACTCTTTTTCCTTTAAATCAGTCCTCCTATAACCAACTTCCTGTGCTTTAAATGCTACTTTTTAAACCTCCGACCATATGGTTAGAAAGTTGGGCTGAGAGACGTTAGAGTAGTGGATATGATCAGAAATAATTAATGAAAGCGATGGTTCTGACTTCTCTCTGTGTCCATGAATTCTCCTTTTCAACTTCACTGATTGCAATTCAGGTTTTATTTAGCTTTTGAGATGCTAATCAGCTGCTCCCTGTTGTAAAAATAATTCCTTGTTGCCATGGTTACTCATCACAACAGTCCAAAAGTACAAAAGAAAGAGCAAAAATCGGCCAAGCATCCAGAACCAGAGGGAATAACTGTCCAAATGTGCAACGCCTCAACGTAAATTATGGCCAAAAGTCCGGAAAAAGTTTTAAAAACCTCCAAAATGTCATCATGAGCGGCACAGATCTAGAAATACTAATACCGTTTATCTCTAGAAATAAACTCCATCATTTATAATCATAAAGTTCCCTCTACATGTTCTGATGGTGGAGCACCGCCATAACGGAGTAAAAGCTTTCAGCTTCAGAATTATATCAAATGCTTAAATAATGCAAGTCATATGAAATACACATTTAGCCCACATTTTTGCACTTATACTAACCATAATCACAGTTTTAAGTTAATAAAAATATCATGAAACATTCAAATGTACTTCACTTTGAAAAACCAACATTTCTGGCTCCTGTCTGCCTGGCTGTGAAGCTCGTTACTGTGCGCTGCGCTGCTCTCAAGAGTGAAGAAAAACTACGACAGTTTGAAGTAGAGGAAGAGAAACGGTGAAAGAAAGGAACCTAAGAAAGGTTTGGCTGAATGCATTTTTAGTTGTTTACAACACGACTTAGCTAAATGTTGGGTAACTTTCCTGTTGAGACTGATTTCTGGATGAATTTTAAGATGAGATGATATTTTCAGAAGAGGAAGAGACCCGAGAAAGATGATGGGGTAACCAATTTAAAAATTGGTGAATATTTTTTCTCTGTGTCCAAATTCCTGTTTGCTTTTTTCAGTGGGCCTTGATAATAAATCAGTGACTATACATCGCTACAGACATGATCAATATCGATAGATAATGCATCTGTATGTTCAGTATATAGAATATTCACTGAATATCAATGTGAGCGGCATCAACTAACTCACTCTTTGGTTACCTAGCAACCAAAGATTGAGTGAGTAACGAGCAGTTTCAAGTTCCCTAAATTCGGTTATCTAGCAACAATCTCCTGAGTAACTTGCACAGCAGCAGTTTAAGGTTTTGTGTCTCATAAATGCTTAAAAATAAAAAGTCATCGATAAAACAGGGAAGCTCACACTGCCTGTTGGACAGTATTTAAAACAAACTAATCAATAATAATTGATATCGACTGATAAATTGGTTATATTGTGATAGGTTTGTCAAAATTAGTATCCATGTAATCAGAGATGTCACATAAATGTAGAACATGAACACGTCCTTCTCGTTTCTCAGCGCTGCAGGAACTGGAGTCCTGAAGGTTAATCTGCGTCTTTTGCTGCCCGCATAATTAAAATCCTGATGCATCTTTTATACCTGAACAAGAGAGAAACACAAAGCAGAGGAGAAAAAGCCAAGCCTCCTCCTGCTTTCCTGCTGGCTGTGCTACTTTGAAGATGAGCTTGTGGGAAAACCTCTCTCTTGTGCTTTGTCAGCAGTCGTGTGTCTTTATTGTCCAATTATTCCCTTTCAAACTGGAACAGGAACAACAAAGAGTCAAGCAAGAACAATATTGTTATGCCTAGACACTCACAAAGGAAAGATACGCTGCACAACGGCATTACAAGTAAATAAAAGACACAGGAGAGGGTGTGTTGCTCTGCGTTTATCAGGCCCAACACTGACAAATTGTCTCTGGTTCTGCTCTGTATCTCGTCTTTCTTGGGTCCCTGCCGCTGTGCCCCAAACCTCCCCCAATCCCCTACACGACCGCCTCCTTTGTTCGCTCGTCTGGAATTTAGCTCCTGGCTGAAGGGGCCTGGGTACGGGACAAAACACACTTCCACAGCATTAAATAGCGGCCCAAACTCTGCACACGCACACACACACACACACACACACACACACACACACACACACACACACACACACACACACACACACACACACACACACACACACACACACACACACACACACACACACACACACACACACACACACACACACACACACACACACACACACACACACACACACACTCGTGTGCACAAATAAAAAGATAAACGGCCGCCTGTAAAACTCTTCTGATCTCAGAGGAACATCAGGATTCTCACCAAGGTCTCCAGATTATCCAGCAACATCCTGAGTGGAAACAGCTCCACACGATCCCTTTTATAGCAACAAAGATTTAAGATAGAAGAGAAAAACATGCAGGAACCCAGAAACCAACAGTTGTTCCTATTATTGCTTCTAATTATTGACTAGAGCTGAAACGATTAACCAGATTAATCGTGATTAATCAATAATTAAACAACTATTTTAGTAATTGATTAATCATTAACTGGAGTATAAAGATTCTAAAACATGCAAAGATGCAGTCAGCACTAAGTGACAAAGGGAGTTAAAACTAATATTTTTGTTTTACCACACTCATTAATTTATGATTATGTTCTTTTACATAAAGTCCCAAGTTGGAACCTTTATATTATTGTTTCTGGTACGCCCGTGAAGCTGATGCACAAGCTGTCTCCATTAACAACACAGATATAAGATAAAGCCGCTACTTTATGCCTACTGGGTTCCTTTCTGCTTCAAAAACTGATTTGAATATTGACTATTGTTGTGTCCAAGATATGCTAATAGGAGTTAGCCTAAATTAGCATCTGAATGCTAACCCTGCTGCAGCACCACAGACGGAAATCAAATTCCAGATTTTTTTATTGTTACGACTGTTAAAATAATGTTAACATTTATATAAGAGAATGTGAAAACTCAACAGTAGTTTTGTATCATTAAGCTTTTATTCTCTAGAAATAAGAAGCAGGAAGAAATTCATGAAAATTTCCCTCATACTCAATTTTTTTTAAGAAAAGAAAATTGATAACTGACTTCAATTCTAAAGGACCTTTAGGCCAAGAATGACGTAAATTTGGAAGCAAAAATCTGGATTATTGTTTACTCACTGTAGCAAACAACAACAAATGTGTCGCTCTGGGACATTTCCCAACACAGCATTTCAGCATCACTGACAATGTGCAGCGTCAGTAGCACAGACACAGTCCGGGACCGCAGCTTGACGGTCCCTCGGCTCCCAAAGCCGCTTCACATTTTTGTGGAGTGAACTTTGGCGCTCTGAACAACAAAGCTTACAGCTGTGATTACAGTGGAGCTCCTGTGGCAACAAAATGTCTGGGAGGAAAGCAGGACATAAACCTTCTGTAAAAAGTTCACAAACAAAATGTAAAAAAAAAAAAAAAAAAAGGGGAAGAGTGGAGCGGTGAAGGACGAGTGGCTGAGTGACTGACAAAATAAAATAAATAAAATAAATAAGAAAGTAAAACCTGATACATCTGGAAAAGAAAGAAAACAGACGCAAAATTAACATCGGTATTGGCCAAATTTAGTCATTTTTTAAAGTATCTGTATTGGCCCAATAAGTAAAACTAAGCTAAAATGAGCAACCAAAGTTAATTCCTATCTTGCAGCATTCAGCTTCTACACCCCACAAACCTGGAACAAACTTCCAGAAAACTGCAAAACAGCTGAAACACTGAGTGAGTGTAAATCAAGGCTAAACATCCACCTATTTGGAATTAATGAATGGATTAACCAACAGATTTGGTGACGGCATGTGACATTAGCGATAAATATCAGTTATCTTCCACAACCGCAATAGTATTTTTTAAAATCAGTGGTGGACCACATTTTAATATAGATACAAAAATGATTTTGGCAAATAGGCCTGTCATAGTAAACTTTGCTGGACAGCAAGTTGTCCCAGAATTTATTGTGATAAATGATAATAATATTGTTATTTTGAGACCGTTTTCAAGTAATATAATAGTAATAATGCAAAAACACTTTCTCAGGTGTCAATAAACATGAAATTCTAACAAACATTTAAAACTGGAACTAGAAGACATTTTAAATAAACAAAATAAATAAACAAAACAACAGAAACAACCAAATAAAGAATAAAGTCTCTGCAAACAAAATTATTCTTCAAACAAAGGCCAGAACAACAGACTGAAGACATTTATCATAACATCTTTGGTAGAAAGAGATAAAAGATAAACCAATAAAAGGGGAATTGTTTGATTGATTTAATTTATCATACAATTAAATGATTTATTGGTTATTGCAACAGGCCTATTTGTAAATATGGGAATAACTGTGTGTCAAACAGCAACCTTGTCTAACTGCAACCAGCACATAAAGCTCTTGTCAACCTGAAGAAAACAACATTAGCAGTAATATTAAAATCTGTGCAACCTAGGCAGCACTGAAATCCAAGATTATTGATGGAAATTTAAACTTCTTTAAACGTTTTCCCATTTACTAAGATCCTGTAATCTTACTTAGTGGAAATAGGATTTATTCTGCAACTCAACATGTGGCTGAGGAAACTCAGTGTTGGGAAATACACACCTCACTCATTAAATCTCCACATTAAGCCAATTAGAAGCCCATTTGAGTAAATATTTTGTAGTTTTTCTAAGTTTTTATGGAAAATAGAAAAATGTTCTCATGCATTCACAAATGGCAGAAATAAAAACATTTCTTAAAATAAACGGAACTGAAACTGATGCGTCTCATAAATAAACACAAATTAGTATCATTTTCCTTCCCTTAATGTATGATATTATCATCACCATATGCTAGAGGTAGTATATGTCAATAAATGGCTGTTTGTGTAAAACGATGACGATTAGGTAGAAACACAGAACCTAATTAAAAACAAAGATAATTTTGTTCCATCAGTTGAGTCACAGTCTCTTCTGAATGTTTTATTTACCAGATAAGAGATTATCTACGGGCTGAGTGTGGTTCTTCCAGACGAGATGAATGTGTTTTTCACTAAAGGTGAAGGTAAAGCCAACTTTGAGGCTAACATTTAGCCAGCAGGGAACAAAGAGGTGCTTATTTAGACTGTGAGAACTGTTCCTAAAACTCAAACAGCAACAAATGGCAAACATTACGAGTCAGAAAATAGACTAGAAACATCCCAATTTGGACAATTTTGTTGATTCAAGTCACTTTAGATCTGGCACTCGCTGGCACTGACTCCCAAAAGATGCAATAGAAAGCCATGTATGAGCTTGAAAAATAAACACATAAAGAGCAACAGGAGTTTCTGCAGTTTAATATTTTACTGGGTTAGTGACTCCAAATTAAAAAACGATCATATTTCTCCTACTCCAGCTTCCCTGTAAACTCTAGCTCACCTTCTTCTTCTACTACTCTCCTATTTGCCGTTATTTCAACTCTTAACTTTATGTTTTCTCTTAGTTTTTGTTTTCTCTACATCTTGTCTGGCAATGATCTAAAGGCTGTGATTATTTTAGTTATCAAGCAATTATTCTGATGATTAATTGGTTAATATTCTACAGATTTTTCATCTAACAGCTTACATTTACTTTAAAAATATTAATAATCCATTTAAACTAGCTAATAAACATACAATTCAATTACGTTTTGAAATAAAAACACAATACAACACACATCTAAAATGCAATAGCAGCATTCCTTTAGAGAACGATTGATCATTTACAGCTGCAAGTGCAGCTAGAATGATCCTTCCAACATCAACATGTCGAAGGTTCAGACCTTAACATCAGTACAGTGTAGGCCTGACCTGATCATTCTTTGATTAACTGAATAATTGGATAGCAAAGGTGATTAACAAGAGCTTTTTAGTTTTACACGATTTAAACCAGACGGAGCTAAAACATTTTTTCATCTTAAATGCTAAATGTATATTTACATTTACAGTTTTGGCTGAATTACTGCTCTGAATATTATGTTCCTATGTTCAAACTGCCTTTTTTGAGTCTGTATACATAGTTAACAATTAATTGGTTATTTAAATAATTGTCAACTAATTTATTAATCGATTAATCACAATGAATCCGATTAATCGTTTCAGCCCTTGCAGTAGAATTGGCAGCAGCGAAGGGCTCATTTTTCCGAAATGCCCAGCTACGGTGGTTAGTAAAGTCCAAAAACACATATACAGTATTTCCTATAGGAAACAGAAAACGATAAACAACGCAAATGGAAATTACTGAGTTTGTCTTAATTTATCATGAAATTAACTGATTTGTTGTTTATTGCGACCGGCCTAGATGGAAGTTACTAAAATTTGAAAGCATGAAGTTTACAATGTGGACATTAAACAAGACGACAAACAGCAACCTTGTCTTCTACGTGAAGCTTTGACTTTTTTTTTTTTTTTAAATAAACCTGTGCAGGAAACCGCAAAAACTATAATATACAAACATGGGAGGGTGCATCTTGATTTTGTTTCATTAAGACCATTTTCAGCCAACGGACTCAGATTCAAACAAGTGCAAACCAAACGGACCAAGTTCAGACAGCAAAGGGCTTAATCTCATTGATCATGAATGCGGCACATGTAGTTAAAAGATTAGCCTAAATGTCAGTAGACAAGCATGAACAGACTCATTACGCTGAGCCTTTAGCCCCGTTCGTTCCAGCAGCCTCAGAACAACTGATGGTGGCGTTACGCAGACACACTGAGCCGCTTCGTGGCCTTAATGTATGAATACACAACACTGAGAACCAAAACATACAAATCCTTTATAGCACTTCAAAGAAAAGTCCTTAATCAAACACTTGGGCGGCTGAAAAGAGGAGCTTTCATTGCAACAAACACAGCTGCTCCAACACCAAACAGATTCACTTTGAAATCCTGCAAAAATGTTTTCTGGTCCTTAACTCGAGTCTGCAGCTGAACTATTTGGACTAAAATCAGTTAAAATATCTTGTAAGTGTCGGTTCAAGTCGATTTTCTCAGATATAAAGTCATTCTCCCTCTGTAATCCTGATTTCATCTGTCTCTGTTCACCGGCAAGGTTTCTTTTTGTTTGTTATTTGGTGTGAAATTACACTAAATGACGAATTAGCTTGCAGTTATTAGCTTGCAGTTTAGCTAATAAGTGGAAATAAATGCTTAATTTCTGCTGCAAATCAAGAATTAAATAGGAAAAGTTGCCTCGGCTCAGCCTCGTGTTAAGATCAACAAACTTATTGGATTCAGACATTTTCAAACTTGTAGTGTTTGTTTCTGATCTGCAGTTTTGTATATAAACTTTAGAAGAAAGATTAAATGTTTTTAAAAAAGTTAATAGCTTTATTTGTATTATTTCAAACAGAATAAACACAAATATTATTTAAAAAGTAATTGATAGAATTACACGGAAGAATAGAAATCAAGTTTATTGTCCCTCAATGGGGAATGTAGGGCTGAAATGATTAATTGTGGTTAATTAATTATTGAAATCTAATCTAATTTAGTAAATTGACTTAAGACTGGCTGTCTTAGTAGTAGTAGACTCAGAAGAAGGCAATTTTCTAGAAGAACAACACTTCTAGAGCAACAATTAACCCAAATATGTACAAATATACATTTTGCATTTGAGATTAAGAAAAGAAAATAACGTATTGGTCTGTAAACCTAACACTCATCAATTGGCACTTTTCGATCCACGCGATTAAAATTCTGTAAAAATCCTGTTGAGCATCTTTTGCTCTCCAACTATTAACCAAATAATACAAAAATTAATCAATAAACAAACAAATGTTCAAGCGTGCACTAAAAGAATGCTGTTATTGCATTTTAGGTAATAAATTGTTCATTTTCTTATTTTGAAAAAGGAATGATTTGCATCTTTCAATGAATTTCTAATATTGTATTAAAAAGATGTAAGTAGTTAAATGTAAAATCTGCAGAATGTGCCTTTTTTTTATCTGATTAATAGTCTGAATAATCGATTAACCGTTCAAACAATCAAATAGTAAAATAGTTGATTGGTGCAGCTCAATCGAAAGTACAAAAACAGAAAGTAAGAATAGAAAACAGTAGAGTAAGGGTAAATTTACAGCAAAATAAAAACATACAGGTATTTAAGAGACCATACTAGAGACCATTTCTCTAGGTAGCCACTGATCCAGATGAATGTAAATCTGTCTTAAATGTGACACCAAACTCCCATTTAACTTTTCCACACTTTTTTTGTCTGACTTCTGACTGTTAAGTAAAATTATTTCTGATGCCAGTTAAACATTTAAACTGCATCACTGTCTGACTTTGCTGCACATTGAATGGACTCGTTCTCCGACAGCGTGGATCTGACTGGCAGAGCGGGGAGCTGAACACATTATTCTGGATTAAATGAGGAATCAAAGCCTGGGACACATCCAGCTTCATCTGCCAGGACTAAACAGTGACTTTAAGCTTTTTAATCTACTTAAGTTGTATCATTTACAATTTGATGCTTTGGAAAAATCGAAGTATTAGACTTAGGCTAATTGTACAACTAGTTTCCTTTTTGCAAATACTTTAAAAAAAACACACATTTTGCAACGTTTTGCTTATAAATGTATAATGAACTGAGAAAAATGATCAGAAATGACTGAAAAAGATCAAGATTCATCATATAATTAAAAGCAAATATAATGAAACATCTGAACATGTTTGAAAATGTCAAGAAATTATATTTCCTCGCATTTGAATTAGCCCAACAGTTTCCTTAACGCGTCCTGTGCCTTGACCAATCAAAATGCCTGAAAGAATGCATTGCCGTAGCAACGATGTGCGCTTATGTATCGTTGAAAAATATGCCAGTGCGACCCAGGTCAAAAAAAGGCAGGTCAGTCGACAAGTCCAACAATTTCAAGGTTAATGTCGGGTAATATTAAAAACGTCGGTAATCTCCGACGTTTTTCACGAACAGTTTCACAGTAAAACAGGGTTTCATGTCGCTCACCTTCTGAAGGCTGGTTGGGTTAAGTTGGGTTTTATCGATGATCTTTATGGCAACCTGCAAAACAGTGACAGAAAATGAACAACATTCTTAAAATTAATTGTCATGTTTGTTTAATCTATTTAAATGTTGCTTTTCTTAAAGTGTGTCAATAATGTGACTTTTTTTTATCGCTTCAATCTTTTAATCCCAAATGTCAACAAACACTAAAAGGTTATCGACACAATGAAAAGCCAAAGTGGGAAAATTATTTTTAGTTAGCTTAATTTTTAGCTCCAAACTAAATATTTAGCTTTAAATTAAATACATAGCTTCAATCTATTTAATTTGAAACCAAATAATTAGCTAGCTCAATAAATATTTATCTAAAAACCAAACATTTTGCCTGAAAACTAAATATTTTTAGGCTAAATATTTATTTAGTGACTAAATATTTAGCTTCAAACTAAGTATCTAGTTTGAAGCTAAATATTTATCTTGCTAAATAAATATTTATTTTGATGCTATATATTTATCTTCAAACTAAACATTTAGCCTTCAAACTAAATGTTTAGTTTGGAGCTAAATATGCGTTTTCTGAGAGACTCCATTTTCATCAGCTGTACGCCATATTAATCAAGATATGTCGCTGCGTAATTTATATATTCACAGTGAGTTTCACTTCTGAATTCAATTCTTGAAACAAAATAAACTTTTCTGTGATATTCTGGCTTACTGACATGCATCTGCAGTTTGATGGATTCATGTTTACATTTTTAAACTCTGCTGTAAAATTAAGTTCCTGAATTATACATGAAGACATTACCTTATTCAGTACTCAAGCGAAACAATAAAAAGGACAAAGTTCAAGATGTACCATTTTACAGCACGTTTATGACGCTAAAAGCTGCAATCAACAAAAATAACCCTGCAGCCCTGAATAAGAGGCGTCGGCCCAGTCCAAGACCACATCAGGCCCTCAGCTGTAAACTCTGACTGTACGACTGACTTCTGCTTTATTTGGGTGGGAAACTGCCGCTTTTCACATGACCAGGCCGTGAGGAGCTTCCTGAGCCTGTAGGTATCGGTTCAACCGATGTAGGTCAGCTGGTTTTATGAGAAGAAAGACGTCTGTTTAAAGGCGACTCGCCTGTTCAAAGAGCGCAAAGCCTCAACTCTGCTGCAGGCTTTTTATCAAACTCGTGGCTGAATTGCTTCCAACCAATTCACAGCTTCCTCCAGAGCGATAAACAGAGCTTTCTTTCGACTTCTCGTTTGGCTCACCTCTCTGCCTGTCAGAATGTGGCGGGCCAGCTTGACTTTGGCGAAGTTGCCCTTGCCGATGGTTTTCAGCAGTCGGTAGTTCCCGATGTGTGGCAGCTCGTCCGAACACAGGGCGATGGAGTTTCGACAGCGGGCACCGAGCGAGCGGCTCGACCAGCCAGTACCTTTATCCGAGCGGCTGGCCGACAGGGAGGCATGCTGCGGCAAGAGGGGGGATCGGTCAATCAATCAATCAGTGTACAGCACAACGCAGTTAAAAGTGCTTTACGGCATCAAAACACAAAAATACAAAGTCGTCACAGACACTATATTAATTCATTTCAATTTTGTTGAGACACCAATTGACCATGTTCTGTGTTTTGTATGCATCCTTTTTTTAATGTATAGCAACACATTTGTTTGTGTTTGCTTTTGTTTGGTTATTTGATTTCTATTGCTGCTATTCATTCTATTATCTGGTTAATTATTCCAATAAAAAAAAGAAGAAATAAATATCTGTGTATGTAAATAAGAATACATTAAAATTCACCAATTGGCATCATTACTCATCAAAATTTGTAATGTTTCAAGATAAACTCCAAACAGATGGAGTTTTTAGTCTTGAGCTCAGTGTTTCGGCTGTTTTGCAGTTTTCTGAAAGTTTGTTCCAGATTTGCGGTGCATAGAAGCTGAATGCTGCTTCTCCTTGTTTGGTTCTGGTTCTGGATGCAGAGCAGAACCAAAACCAGAACACCTGAGGGGTCTGGAAGGTTGCTATGACAACAGCACCAGATCCGTTCATCCATCCAGCCATCCATCCATTTTCTTGACACCCTTGTCCCTTGGTGGGGTCGGGAGGGTTGCTGGTGCCTATCTCCAGCTAGCGTTCCGGGCGAGAGGCAGGGTTCACTCTGGACAGGTCGCCAGTCTGTCGCAGCAGATCCGTTCAGTGGTTTATAAACTACTCTTTATTTAAATAAAATCTGAAATGATTGATCTACAGCAACGAACATGATGGATGTAACTTTGCTGAGTTTCACGTTAAAACCGAGCAAGCAGACATTTTTAGAGTCTAATTTTCTGATTTGTTTCGGTTGCAGCTAACGTTCTCTGGTTATACGTGACCGCATCACTTCACCAGAACCATCAAAGACCTCGGGACTCTGGTTCTGCAGTCATGTGGTTCCAGAACCGACTGTAACCGGGTCACCTTGGTGCATCTCATGTGATCGCTCATAGTTCACATTCTTCACATTCATGACTTGCTGCAAAGTCACCAACATTCAGCAGGATGATGCCGATCCACTCAACCAGACGCACCAAGCAAAGCTCTGATTCTTGTTGAGATCTGGGACGTCCCCTTCCTACGAGGTTTAAATCGCAAACAGCAACATTAATAATTATTTTTAAAAGGGTTTGAAAACCTTCTCTTATCTGCGACAAAACAAGAATGAAGAAAATGAGCAGAAATGTAGGATGTGGGATGACACGACTAACAAGGAAGTGAAAATGTAAAGGAAGCTCCAACGTCTCAGATAATTACTGAAACAATTAAGCACAAAAGTTATGTGTTGAGAAAACCAGGACATTTCACACCTCTGTCATTGTTAGCGTTTGAACGGTTCACTTTCACAAAGTGGTGGTATTTCATTTCAGCCAGTTCCTGACAGATAAAACACTTCAGGCCACTGACAGATTGTGATTAACAGTTTCCTTCCAAGCAGCGTCACTATTTTTAGATCCTTCACATCTCAGTGGTGAAGGTTTTTTTAGACTAAAATCTATGGAGGACAGATTCTGCCAATATTGGATATAACTACATCAATTTAATTTCCTCATTTCCTCCCAATTCATCCTTTCAACTTAATTTTTCCCCAAAATTAAGAAGAAGAAAATATGAAGACAATTTAAAAAATGAAGGTTTTTCTAGATCAAAACATATGGAAGACAGATTCTTCCAAAATTGGCAATAAATGTAGAAGTAAATTTTATCCATCCCCCCACCCCCATTTGTCTTTTCTATTTTATTTCTTCCAAAGATTTAGAAGACAACATATGGAACATTGAGCAAAAATTGCAAGGAGAAAATGTTACAGAAAATCAATGCATAATAAAATAATTAAGATGAATATTTTTTAAAATAAATATAGAATAGAAAAAATGTTAAGCAAAACAAATAATGAAACAAAATGTGACAGCAGGTAAAAAATGAGCAAAACATAAATACAGTATATTAAATGAATAAATAAAAAGGAGATTAAATACTGAGTTTTATATTAACACTTAATATTATAATATATCACATTATGTCATCAAATAAGTTGGGAAATATCGTATTTTCTATTATTTGGATGCTATACCTAGCCATTTATTTATTTATACATTTATCCCCCATTTTGGCAGTATCTCTCCTCCACAGTTCTAAATCATTGTTTTATATTAATACTTGCAGTTCTGAGCCAAACATTTTTGCTCCTTACCCAGTTATTGTGATCCACTCTGTGTTAAATGTGACAATCGGTTTCTATATTACGATTCTTCTTACTCTAAAAGATATTCCAGTCATGTTAAACTATATAAACTGAAGTGAATATGTTGAAAATAACTGACCTGGGAAACTTTAAGCTAGTGAAAGTGTTTGTTAGGACCACTATTAGAAATGTAGAGACTGATTGCCTTTGTTCTTTGTCTACATTATCCAGGCACCTTCATTTTCACCCCATCCTTACCCTGTGCCCCCCTCTCCTTCTCCGCCCCGGCTCTTCCCATCCCCCAGACAAATCAATTTTCATCCTTTCCCTCCATTCTCCTTTTCTCTGCCCAGACACGCCCTTTCTTTTGTCTCCAGCTGCTATCTTCATTTTCAGCAAATTCCCATAAATTCGGGGCTCCATCGATTCACTTCTTCTGATTAACATACGATTTCTTCACTTGGAGGTGTGGTCCGACAGCCTCAGAGGACGGAGAACTGAGTCAGAAAACGAATTAGGGCGTGAGCCTGTGGGATAACCCCTCCCAGTAATCATTATAAATGTGATAGGACGCTCGTTCAGAAGATGGATGGCGCCAAATGTTTGGGTGGAGGTGGAGGTGGAGGTTGCTGTTCGGATGCAATTTGCACATTGAGCAAAGCTGCCGCTGCTGCACACCTTGACCTTGGAAACTGAGCGATCACGTCACCCTGCCGGCGCTGGCAGGCGCTGATGGGACGAGTTCAGACAGCAAATAATGTTGCAATTATTACTATTTTAAAGATAAAATCTTAAATTATTATTGCCGTTTTATTTATTATTTTATTTTCTTATTTATTATATTTTTTAATTTAAAAATACATTTCTAATTAATATAATTTTCCATTATGCAAATACCACATTTTGCATGTTTTTCTACTTCCATTCGGGTCTAAACTGCTTCTAAAAGCAGCCCAATAGTTTTTTATTATTATTATTTTTAAAAAAAACCACCGAGCTGTTTATTTTTTTCTTTTTAGCAATAAGTTAAACTTTAGGTCTCAATCAACTGGGCACACACCGTTACCTAGCAACCCCAGTGGAACTCTGTCCGTTACCTAGCAACCCCAGTGGAACACTGTCCGTTACCTAGCAATCCCAGCGGAACTCCGTCCGTTACCTAGCAACCCAGCACGTTTGGTCAACTGATTTAAATACAATGCATTTCTTTTAATATTTCACTTCTTTTCACACTGATCTGATTTTGCGATTGTTTTCTTTGGGTTTTTTGTAATAAAAATCACAGATTTTGTGGTGCTAATTCAGAAATATTTGTGTAATTTTTATGATCTTTGTGCTAATGTATGATGTCATATGTGACTTTTTATTAATCGCTGTATTGGTTATGGATTATAACATGTAATCAAGTAAACCTGAGGCAGCAGTCTTAGTTAAACTCAATGTTTCTGGCCAATTTTTAGAAATATTTGCAGTAGAAAAAAAATGTGGGGATCTGTTTTTGTGGCTTTGTAAAAAAAACTGGAGGGGACTTATTGATGTAATTTGGAGTCTTGAGGGCCACATTAAACGCGGTGGTGGGCCAGATTTGGCCCTCATGCCTCAAGTTTGACACATGTGCCATAGACCTATCCCAACCTGTTCAAGGAAGCAAAACAGTTTGCCTTTAATAGTCAAGTTTCCTGTAGAAACAATCAATTAAACCATTAGAGGTTTAGTTAAACTTGTTAGAGGGTAGCAGTGACCACGGCTCCACATTGGGATTTAGTGAAATTCCTATGTGACGGTGGAAAAACATCCAGACGTCATTTCAACAATGATAAAGCGAGTTGTTGACAGAAGGCTGGCCCTGCCTCTTTTTCTTCTCTGAACTTTTGAACTCTGAGCTTTATCTTAAATCAACAGAAAAGAAAAGAAATGAAAGATGTTTTGTAATTTGAATCCAACATTTCTCTTACAGCATCGGAAAAATGTTTAATTTAAGTAAAATAGTCTTTCATCTGCCTACAACCCCCAGAATGCTGTGCGGCTGTGGATCGGCGTTCAGGGAATTTTCTATCGCGATTTCTACTGTTATTGATTTGTTGTCCAGCCTTAATAGAGGAGATTAAATATTTCAGTTCATTAAAACACAGAATCAGGTTTCAGTCGTCTTTGTTAGCCACAAATTACATGACATTCCTAACCTGCCCAACAAAAGCCATTAACTCAAACATGCGGCTGCATTGTTGTGGAATGCAGATTTGCATGTGTTGCAAAGCTTTTCACCGTCTGTGTGGTGTGAAACTGAATAAAACACATCCAAATGGATGAATGGAAACTCAGGAATCGACTCAGGTTTTCCATTGTTGACATGAGTTATCAGGATCAGCTAACTTTAAGAATGTATGACGATTATTACGTCATTTCCTCCTCTGCAGTCCGACTCATAAATAACTCTACACAGGTCTCTGCAGCCAAAAAAATACAAATCTGATTTCCTAGGCTTATCTGCAGGAACTGCGATGCTATTTAATGACGCTACCTGTGACGAGCACAAACAAGTTTTCAAGCTCTTGCCCACACCCTGATGGAGGCGATCTGAATGCACAGCAGCTACGCAAGTAGTGCGTGAATTGATGTGAAAGTCTTGAGCAAAGACAGGATGTGTGATGTCGGTGCCCCTGTGGCGTAATCCTCCGTCCTCAAACTCTTAAAAATACACATGGTGTCAGCTTCCGCTTCCTGTCCAGCAGCTCAGACTCAAAAGATGTCACTCAGTTGAGCTGTTTCAGGTCTCAACAAAGAACACCAAAGATTTACAAAGATTTTAAGAGAGAAATCCTACATTTAGCAATAAAAACAAAATAAAATTCATAGTTTTCAGATCTCAGGTATTTCTACAGCAATAAGCATTTCCACATTGGTTTCCATGTATCATCCTCTTTCTAGTAAAGTTAATGTTTGCAAAATGTTTTTTTTTTTAAGTTCTCAGCAACTAACCCTAACCCTCAGCAGCATCTCTGCAAAAATCTGGAATTTTTTCCTACAGGGTTCAGGATCTTTCTCTGTGTAGCAAGAGCAGAGGGAAGTTTCAGAAACATCACTCTGCGTCAGATCTTGTCCTGGAAACGGATGTCACAGCGATGACAGCAGCCGTGTCACATGCTGCATTGCGACGCTCCTTCCTGGTAGGACAACACGAGGAAGAGACGGCTGCAGAAAAACCAGCCGGTATCTCTGACATACGGGTCTGATGGCGGTGAGCCGAGCTCTGATCAGCGGTCAAGATTTAATGGAAGGAAAAACACTGCAGATTCACTGAACTCAGCTGTAGGAAAATGTGTAAAACAAACAGAAAAAGGGCAAAAATCAACACAAAGATCTCTGAATGACACTGGAACATAAATCAGGAGAGAGCAGCTGCATCCAGTACAAATAACCAGAGATCAGGACTTTTTAAAAAGCCAAAGATTACAATCAAGAGGTTTTTCTTTAGAAAACCTGCCATCTTGTGCAACCATTATGGAGTAACGTTAGCCCAAAATAAGTCACATTGAAATAAAGCTAGATCAGCTAGCTACCAGATCACTCACGATTAAAATCCGATTTTTGGGGCCATGATTAGGCCTGTCATTACAACATTTGCTGGATGATAAACTGGTCTGATAGTGGAAGCAGACCAGTTTAACACAAGTGAAACGTCAACACTGCTGCCTGACAGCATTTCTGTATAAAACACGGACGTAAACTTCTGGGTTTGGCGTATCTGTGGCGTTCCTGAAGTGCTCAATCTTCATCTGACACGTTCGGTCTCCAAAGACTTCAGTAAAAACCAAAGAGTCCAAATGTTTCCCTGCAATGAAGACGGAGCAGGTGGAATGTCTCTCAGAATGTAAATTTTTAAAAATGGAGGTCGACAGAGTGAATTTGTTTTATTCTTAAATATTAATTTTGGGACATGTTATATTGCGATTCTTAGAGTTGATTTTTTGGCACAGCCCTGCTAAGGAACATATATTAATATTAGTGTTTTAGCGTATTCTCTGGAGTCTTACATTTATTTTGAACCAACGTCTTTCATATAAATCTTTTATCATTTTAGGCATCGGCATTTTCAAGCAGATTTCTCCAAGAGTTGCCTTCCCATTAAGGGGTTAAAAAGGAAAGTGACTGTAAATTAAAGCTTCCCTTGCAACCCTCAAACTTGCCTATGGTTATTGTTGAATAATAAAAAAGTAAAAGGCTTCAACTGGTTTCTCTTTCAGTGGAAATTAAATCCTCCCAAGCACACATCTGTAGAAACAATGACGAGTGACTCTGTTTCACCGAGAGCCGCTGAAGCATCGGAGCAGCTGACAGACATGTCTGGCTTCTGCCAGCGATTCAAATTCCTGGGAATCAAAGCTTTAATCCGGGTCAGACCCGTTTGGCTGCAAAGCGGTTTTTCTCTGACACAGATTATGTCCCCAGGGGAACCAGGCAGACGCTTGTTTCTGCTGGAGCTACTCACCTTCTGAGCAGCAAACAAAGCCACTAAGAGCTACTGAACGGCTCAAACGTTTCATTTCCTTAAACACAAAGGTTTCTCATAAACACTAGATCTATAAAACTGTTAATATCTTAACACTAACATGCCCCAATGGCACCAGTTTCCCCGTCGCTTCCAGCCACAGGTCCAGTTAATGTAAATATATCTGATAATGTGAAGCTGCAAACATGCAGCAGCCTGGAGCCGCGCCGCATTACTCAGCAGATCGTTCTCCCCGGCACAGTGATGACCCGCCTGAGCTGAGTAAGTGGCTACATTTATTCTGTTTGGACCAGCAGCAGCAGCAGCAGCGGATTAAATGCTGAGTCATTTCTTGGCTGGGCTGGATTCGCTCCTTTCAACACAGATGGATTTCTTTCTCTTCTCGCTGTAATGATTTGTTTCCCTAAATACGGGGTTATTTTCTTTCCTCAGAGGGTTTTTAAAAGACAAAAATGTGTTTAATCTTGACTTTTCAGTCAGATGCATCCACAGGAGCATCTAAACCTCTCCTACCTGTGCAGGTGTGTGCTAATGAGCCCAGGAATGAAACGATTAATCGAATTAATGGTGATAAATTGATTATGGAAATAATTGTCAATTCATTTACTAATTTAACAAATTTGAAATTTGCAATTTATTAATCGTTAACTGGAGTACAGAGACTCCAAAAGGCCATTTGCTAAAAGAATTGGACTAGTGCTGAAACGATTAATCAGATTTAATCGTGATAAATTAATTATCAAAATAATCGTCAACTAATGCAGCAATCGATTAACCTTCAACTGGAGTTTGTGATTCAGAAAAGGCAGTTTTCTGAAAACAACATATTCAAAACAGTAATTAATCCAAAACTATACTGGGGCTGAAACGATTAATCAAGTATTGAAATAATCATCATCTAATTTAGTACCATATTTTCCGCACTATAAGGGGCACCAGATTATAAGGCGCATAGAATAGACGCTTCAGTTTGGGTTGCCGATTTGTTCCATACTCTATAATTACACATCCACATTTGTAAAAAAATGGTCCCCGAGTACTTTATATAGTCGTCTGCCCCAGTCGTTGTTTCACTCACGGTGTTGGTGTTGCTCTATTACGCCCAACTGCTTTCTGGGTAACAGACCAACCGACACGCTGCCGCCGCAGTCCCTCTCTCTTACCCCGAACCCTCTGGCTTTAAATGTATAGAGCTGGTCCCTTGGCAACCCTAGTTGAAGCACCCCGGATGAATATTTAAAGCCACTTTGTTGACATAAAGAATGTCAACAAAACAGTCCGACTCGGGTCGATGAGGAGAGCGTTCTGGGCCGGGGCGTCTGGGCCGGATGATGGTCACCCTTCTCCGTTCGCGCACAGCAATGTTGGTGGAGAACGTGGTGCTAAATGTCCTGCAGACGACCTGATTATAGACGGTCGGTAGGTAGATAGGTCAGTCAAACTTTACTAACAAACCAGAGTTCTGACAACTATCCCAGCATACACTGCGCGCTTCTTCTTCTACGGGGGAAAATGAAGTCGGCGGCTACTTACCGTAGTTGCTAGACCTGTTGTGGCTCAATATTGGTCCATATATAAGGTGCACCGGATTATAAGGCAGCTTTCCTTGGCTTTTGAGGAAATTGAAGGTTTTTAGGTGCGCCTTATAGTGCAGAAAATACGGTAATTGATTAAATGTTACTGGAGCATACAGACTTGGAAAAGGACATTTGCTGAACAAAAACATATCCAAACTGAAATTAGGCCAAAACTGTAGAAATAATATATATATTTTTACATTTACAATAAAAACATATTTATTTTATCTGTAAATACGTTTTATCCAGAACTCCTTATAATGGGTACAGTTTTATCTTAACCTGGTTCAAATTTATTTTCTTCTTTAAAAAAGGAATTGAATTGTTGGTTTATTTGTATTTATTAATGTATTTTGAATATTATATAAAAAAGCTTAATTGAAAGCTTCTTCATTAAAAAAAGAAAAATCTGCCGAACGTGCCAGTTGTTTTATCAGATTAATCGTCAGAATAATCGATAGAATTGTTAGTTGCAGCCCTGATCTGTACAAAAACATGTAGAGATGTTGCAAAACAGAAAATGCAAAACATTTGATAAAGATCTGACTTGAGTGAATATAAATGCAAGCCACAATTTCCAGATTTCTCTCCATACAGAACTTTGAAACATATCCTTTATATTTATTTTCATTTCACAACTGTGAACCAATCTAGGTTGTTCTGTCACATACAATCCCAAATACAATAATAGAGGAAGATAGTAATAAAGTGTGAAAAAACTGGAGGGTGTGAAAACATTTACGCTGAATCAGCTCGTTTAACTTTAGTAAACACTGAAACCTCCAAAACAAAAACACTTCCATGTTTGCACAGCAGCTATAAATGCTGAGGAAGCATGAAAAGAAACACATTCAAGTAATTTTGTTAAATAATCTTAAAGTTTGGTCTCTGAGAGGAAGCATTTCTTTACCGTTTGCTCAAGGAAGCTGCAGAAACCTCAAAGATAAGGAAGTAATGCGAAGAGCAAACAGATAAACCACCATTGCTTCCTAATGAAGCTTCAGTAATTCATCACACAGGATTTACAAAAACAAAAAACTTATTTTGGTTTCCAGTGTAAACATCTTAATACACATGAATTAAGACAAAACTAAGTTACAGGTAACTTTTCAGAAATATGTGAGCTTAACCTTTTCACCAATTAATTAATTTGTTTATTTAAGGATCCCAATTAGTCTCTACCACACTGGAGACGCCTCTTCCTGGGGTCCAAACACAAACACTACAACAAAATCATCATTACAAAAAAGAGTGAAATAAATTAAGACACAAACAAAATACTTAATTTGAAAAATGTTTTCAAACTAATATGGAGTATTATTGACTCAAAACAAGTTCCGATATTTTGCTGAATAGTTACTTGTCACTTTTTTAAAGTGTGTGATAATACTACATCAAAAATACTTGGTAAAATGTGTTTTTGCAGCATATCCCATAAAAGCCTCTAATCACAGTTGATTAAACACTCAAAAATCACCCAAAACTGCCTTTATGTGGACATAAAGATTTCTACAAAAATCAAGATTATTCACATTAACTATAATGAAACTGAAATTTCTCGGACGTTGGAGCAGAAAAATCTCATTAGTCTCCAACTGCATGAGAAAAGTCAGGAGACTCTCCAGATTTAAGGCTGTTTAGGACACTGGATATGCGAGTAGGTTAAACAGCAGCAGCTTGTGCCTGAGGGGAAACCGAACACCTGAGGAGCCGAGGCCCTTCGCACAACAGGCCGACTGTGTGCAACGACTGTAACCATCAGAGTGTCTTTCTGCTGGCTGGGAGCTTCTGACAATGGGTCTGTCTGCAGGGAGCGTCTATGTGAATGGTGTTCATTCTTCATCCAGCAGGTTGGTCGCCACCTGCTCAACAGCCGTCAAGTATTTCTCAGATAAAATGACCAAACGGCGGGAAGGAAAAAAAGAAAAAAACTCTCAACTTGGCCTGAATTTGTGCAAACAATTTGCTGTCGACTTGTACAGGGTTCCAACCTGTAAGGTCTTTAAGGCTGTAGTGATACAATAATCTCACAATACGATCCATGATATTCTGCCCACGATACGATATACTGTATATTGCGATATTCAGCAAGCGATACAATTCAGTTCACTTTTGCGATTTTCTGAAAGATTTTAGAGGGACAGAGTGATTGTGGTGACATTTTGTGACTGTTATAAAGTTGGATTGAATTAATTTAACTGAAAACTGATTAAAAGCACCAACTACACAATACCTGGCTCTGGTTGGACACAGACTTAAAGTGGACAGCTGGACAAAATGAATCAAGGAAGTGGTGAGAAAACATGTTTCTTTTAGTTGAAACGGTCCAAACTGTAGCTGACATGCATTAGTAAAGTAAATAAAGTGAACCAAGTTCCTGCTCTGAATAGTTTGATACCTTTTTAACCTGAATATCTGAAGGAATCACTCTAAGCCTGATGACCTGGTGAAGCAAGCAGTGAGTGAACAAGGTGACAGTTGGACGTTACGATACTTGCAGATGAATATCGATTTTTTTTCTAAGAAAGAAAATATCGATATATATCGCGATATCGATATTATTATACAGCCCTAAAAGTCTTAGCTAAGCATGTCATCAGTGGAAAATGTTAATGCAGGATTCAAATTTCTAAGTATTCATATTGTAAAATCATAAAGTGGAACATGAAAATATCGCCTGGAAGGCTTAGCTCAACTTTGTCTTCAAAAAAAGGATTTAATTCTAAAATTTGTAACAATTTCATACCTGTTTTTGTTTATATGGTGCCATAAAAGATGCGGCCATTTTTACCCTCCATTTATATCAACAGTGTTGAAACGTTTTGCTGTCTGGGCCAAAATCATCGAGCTAAAAGTGCTTGCTGCCAACTCATTTTTAATTTCTCGTCTATTCTGAGCAACAAACATGGACTTTGGTTTGTTCATTCTTTGAAAAAGTTTCCTATAAATCAGTGAAATGCAGATTTGGGTAAAACTTTGTCTGCTTTTGAGTGAAAGTTGCTGCAGACTGGAGCTTCTATTTACGATGAAATAAAAATACCAAAAGGACAATTACCAAAACATTGCCTGTGCTGCTTGTGACATTTTCTGTTCAAATTTTCAATGCGTCAGAAAACACTTGTCTCCAAATAAGAAACCAAAATATAAAGCTCCTACATAATGATAATTTTTTTCTAAATTTGACACTTCAGAAACATAAATAACATATTATGAAGAAAATGCTTCATCACAAAAGCTATTTGACGCAATAATTTAGCCAATATTGATAACCAATATTGATATTGCTCATTATGATAAACTGGGAGAATGTTCAGAGTGAGCTGCACCAACCGTCCAATGGCCGCTGGAGATGACGGACAGATGGACGGATTGACAGATGGATGTTGCTGTTTTGGCCAATAACCAGGTAATAAAAACTGCAACGCCGCTATTACAGCTCCATGATCCAGTTAAATTCCCCACAATCCTTTGCTGCATCACTGTCACATGACCAAACATTTCCTCTCCTTTTCCACTCATGAATAGAAGCTGTAACAAGGTGGAAATTAACATCAGTTGTTTTACTTATTGGACCGACACCGATATGTTAAAACTGACCGATATTAATGTAAATGCTGATATTTCGTGCAGGTCTAATCTTCCACCTGGTTTCAAAGGAAACAAACCCAGAGCAGCTCTGACCTCCATCTGATCTTTCCCAAACTCAACTGATGCATTCACAGACTGTGAAAAATGCCATTGTTTGGTTCTGATGCATTCAATTAACAGGAAACAAGTCACATTTTTAGGATCAGACCTGCAAGTGAGGGGAAAATTGGTCTTTTTTGTTTTCTGACTGATTCATTTATGCATCACAACCCAGAAAAGCTTTTAAGCTGCATGTTGACATAAGCAGAAAACGTCCGTAAGCAGTTTCTGTTCGTCTTCTCCTCCCGGAAGACGACGCCAAAGTGACACAACAAGTGAAACCATCTCTAAAACTGTGATGCAGAACAGCAGACAGAAGGTGACACGCAGCTTTTAGCAGTAATATAAATCGGAGGGAGGAAATTAAACGTGGACATTCCTGTAAAACGTGTCTCTGAACATTCTTCATAAACCCGGCTACAGAAAGGTCCGGTAAGCTCTTAAGCCCTTTCTCTAAAGCTGCTCAGCTCTCTGCTCACCGTTTCATTCTTTCCCAGCTGAATCAGCTACCACAGTTTACAACTGCAACCCACTAATGAGAGTAAACATATCAGCTGGAGGCTCGGTGACGGGCTCACAGGCAGCCCATGTGGCTGGCCTGCTCAACACAGACACCGCTGTCCCACTTCCCTGACCTTTGAGCTCCAGTTGCACACAAACCATTTCAGATATGGTGCAGCGCATCAGCGAGGCATTGTGACAAATATCAGTTATCCAATAGCAGCCTGCCTCATTTTATACCCATCATGCATGGTTGAGCTGGCCTCAGCAGAGCCCGGAGCCGCTCACCACATTTCTGGTGGAACGGACGGCTGGACGGCGCGTCGGGACAACGAGTCCACCGATCCTTCTGTCGTCCAGGGAACAAAAGGCCTCCAGCCGACATGTTGGTCTTTTTCAGAGAGCGCACAGCTGTACATGTGCTCACAAGCAATCACCCACACCCACTACATGACTTCCTTTTTATTCCGTCTCTCACACACACACACACACAGCCTCATGACGAGCCCCAGGCAAAACAGTACGTCTGCTGCCAAAGCTCTGAAACAGCAAACATGTTTGTTGCAACTTTCATGTTGACTTTCTAGAGCTAACTCTAAAAACATCCTATGCTGAGACCATTAAATAAATATAATCAAAGCATTTTATCTTCTACTTTCCAGCCTCTCATAAACATCTGCCAACTTTCATCCAACTTCCAGGGACATAAATATGGTCTGACACGTTCTTCAAAGTTAGAAAGACAAGAAAACATTTCATTCGAGTATGGCAGATGCCTAGAGACGGAGACTTTTGTTGAATAATAATAAAAACATGGAATACCTATCTAGTTAAACATGTACAGAATCACGTTGTGTTTATTATTTGAAAGCAAGAACTTATAAATCCGAACGTGCAATAAAGCGATCTGCTGGAGAATCCCGTTAGACCTTCAGGCGCCTCCATAAACATTTGCACCGTGACAGTCCAGCTAGTCTTCAGCCTGGAGCCAACATCAGCTGGCTGGACCGCAGTCACGCAACAGGACCCCCAGCGTGATCACCGTTTCTACAGGAGTAACAGCAACACTTCATCATATCTACCAACACACAGAGAAATCGATTCCAGCCCGGCTGCGCGGCCCTGAGAGGGGAGAAACGCCGCAGCGTGAGCAGAACTTGACTAAAGGTGGCGGTCTGGGTCCAGGATGGAGATGAAACACAGAAATCAGTCTGTTGGTGGTGAAAGGAGCAGCTAAGGCTCGGGCGAAGGCAAAAAATTGCATTTTAATTAGGGCTGTAGTGATACAATAATCTCCCGATACGATACACGATATTCTGTTCACGATATGATATGTATTGTGTTATTCGGCAAACGATACAATTCAATACACTGTTGCCATTTTCTGAAAGACTTAAAGTGGACAGCTGGACAAAATGTGGTGAGAAAACATGTTCCTTGTAATTGAAACGATACAAACTGTAGCTGACATGCATTAGTAAAGTAAATAAAGTGAACCAAGTAGCTGCTCTGAAAAGTTTGATACCTTTTTAACCTGAACATCTGAAGGAATCACTCCAAGCCTGATGACCGAATCTCTCTCCCGGCGAAGCAAGGAGTGAGTGAGCAAGGTGACAGTTGGACGTTACGATACTTGCAGATGAATATCGATTTTTTTCAAGGAAAGAAAATATCAATATATATCGCGATATCGATATTATGCAGCCCTAATTTTTATACAAAATTATTAAAACGTCGGTAAAGAACGACTTCGAAATGTCGGTGCATCATCAGGGCAAAAACTGGATTCCTGAAAGCAGTAAAACCACAAAGCAAGAGCAAAACGCATGTTTTTAAAGCTAAATAAACAGAAAAATATGTTGGTGTTTTAACACAAATGCAGGTTTTTAACTGAGGTTGCAAACAACAAAACTAGAAATAAAATGATGAAAACTCACAGAAAACCTCCCTGGGGAAAATATGACATTTATTTAGTGAGACAAATAAAAGCAGACAAGATTTAGAAAGTCAGCAAATAAAACTATAAGTGTCAAATATTTATCTTGTTTCCTCTCTCAAGAAATAATTTAAAAAATCTAACTGAAATGGCAAAGATTAACGGTTATTAAAGTGTTTAACCTGTTAAGAGTTTTCCCAAATGTCAGATTGTCAACATGTTGGCTAATGATTAATGATGATTTTTAGCCATTAAAATTGTAAAAATGTCCTGATAGTCAAACTTTCATTGCTGCTAAAACCAGAGCCAACAATGCAGCCCATCTTTAAAACTCCAGTATAATCCATATGCAGCCGTTAGTCCTGCATCCGGTTTCTGGTTTTAGAGGAAAGAAATCATCTTTTCTTTGCTACAAGTGAGAAAACAGACCAATTTCTCAACCATAACAGAACATTTGGGTTTAAAATTCTGTGTTTGAATTATAGATCTGATATCCAGAATAAAACTCATCTTTTGCCTTAAGAGCAATATTAATATCAGATATCGATATCGGCCCAATCTTAATTCCAACCAATCTAATATTGAGTAATTAGAAATACATTTTCAGTCATTTAATGATGATAAAGACTAAATTAAAACAACCAGCAAGGATAAACATCTGATATAAACTTATGGATAGATTTTGAACCAATCACACCAAACATTACCATTTTTAATACATCGGTATCAATTCTAAAAGTAAAACTGGGCCGATATGAACAATAATTGTTTCTTTCTTTTCTTTGTTTTGTGGTTTGGGAGGTGTGAGGGATTTACCCCCTCCCTAATAGGGGCTGTTTTCTGTGTATTTTATATTCTGGTTTGTTTGGGTGGATGTATTGTTTGGGAGGTTGTTTTATTTGTTTACTTAATCATCTTCATCTCTTTGAGGTCACCGGGTCATGCATTGCCATGGAAGCGCGCCCATGAGCAGTGCTGACAAGGACCTGGTGTTGCCAATCAGCCTCATTGGGAGAATCCATTTCCTGAGAGGGAGGAGAGATGTATTTTGGATTTTGTTTGGGCCCAGATTGTTTTTGTTTCTAGTTTTGCTTGAGTTAATTGTATTTGAAGACATTTTTTTTGTTAGGAATATTATTTGGTGCAAATGTTTGTTCATTGTTTTTGGAAATGTAAATGTCTCCACCCCTCTACCCTTTGTGGAGGCCAATCTTTAAAAACCAGGTGATCCAGATGAGAGGAAGACTTTTTCCCTCTTCCTTTTGTGACCTGTTTGCCATTCTGTATGCTGAACTGAACTGAACTAAAGATAAAGAAAAAAATATTGAATACTCTACACCTGCTGGCTCCAGTCTGTTTTCCTCTTGGGTCGCAAACTAACAGGAGGAGATTGGCCATTTGTTTACCAGCCATAATATCAATATTAATATTGGAAATCGATGTAATAGTGATACATTAGTGCTTTCTTAATCTCCAACAGTCAGACTGAGACAGATCCAATGAAAATCCAACAATGTGTAAATATTGAGCACCATAACGTACAACAATTAGTCTCACAATCCAGAGACGACACCTTTAACTTAAGGGTTCGCCAGATTACGCAATGGAGGGTTTTAAGGTTAAGCTGCAGAGAGAACAAGCATCCAGACTGTGAGGGTTGTTGTGAAAGAGCTAGCTGCTATGTCATGAGAAATACGACCGAGTCATAACCGAACGCAGGCAACAACGTCTGCAGAAATACCTCTGCAGCTCCAACTCATTCAGCCTCGTTGGGACAGAAATCCTTCACTTCCAGGTACAAAAACGCAAATATTATTTACATAAACACACATGAAGCCAAATGGAGAAAACTGTGTGGAAGGAAAAAATATTTAGAAGCAATAGCTTGAAGTGTCGCCTCAAAGCCGTACGGAAGTCTTTCTCCATGGCCTCTCCAAACTCCTCCCACGCCCGAGTTTTGGCGTCAGCGACCACCCGAGCCGCATGCCGCTTCGCCCGCCGGTACCCATCAGCTGCTTCTGGAGTCCCACAGGCCAAAAAGACCCCATAGGACTCCTTCTTCAGCTTGACAGCAGCTTGGAGTGTCTTCCACATGACCCCCCCACCGATGCTCTGGTCCTTTCCCCAAGCATCATCCTTCCACCGCCGTGTTTAACAGGATGTATGATGAGCCCAACACCTGATGACTGGTCACCTTTATTGGTCTTCAGAAAAGAAACAGGCCCACAGCATCACAGATTCTCCACCGTACCCAAGAAGGACTGAAACGATTAATCATGATGACTCAAGTACCGAAATATACTAAAGTTACTTGGTTACTGAATTAGTTTCAATAATAGATTAATCATGATTAATCATTTCAGCTCTAATCACGATGTGGAAGCAGGAAGGGTGTGCTTCGTTTTAACTTGGTTTTATTTCCATCTTGTCTTCACCCTCATTTTGTTTCTGTTGTGTGTTTTCAAACGACTTCAATTTAAATAATTTCAGTACTTGCTAAAGTCTAAAACTGACATTTTACTTCCCGCTTTGCAAACTCTACAGCTCATAAGCACCAAATCTAATCAAGAACCTTCGTTTAGTTAGCTTAACGAGGCAGAAATGTATTTTTATCAGTGCCTGGTGTTAAACGCTTATTGGGCAGGACTGTTTTCCACCATCAGCCTCCATGTCTCCCTACAGGCCCGATTCTGATGAATCAGCTGAAAAACGGCCAACTCCGAGGCCTTCTGCTGAAAAAAGGCAGACATCAGTAAACGCACCGATCAAATGGATTAACGAGGACGAGCCCCTTGTTACCATGGCGACGTCACACAGAGAAAACTGCCCGTCCTACCGATTAAAATGCTCATTTTCTTTAGCACAAACTGAGTGAAAACGTTCAACAAAAGGAAGTAAAAACGATTAGTTTCCAACTTTGCAGATAGAAAAATTAATGTAAAGTTACTTCTGGTTGCTATCAGCTTGGGTGTGGTTTAACAGCAAAGGTTCAATCCAGCTGCAACAGGTCTGTGTAAATATTAAACACCTCCCTTCATCTGCTTCGTATTTGAGTGTTAATGGAGCCTGGTGTGGACAGAAGGCAATAAACAGCCGGGCGTAAAAAACCCAGGAGTTTGACTGACTGGGAAGTGCAGCTCCTTCTTCTGCAGTTTCCCAACTTCTACTGAATGGGAAACAAACAGGAATAAATCAAAATTTAAAGTAATTAAAATGGCTAGAGAGGGTGATGACACCCACCCAGAATATCCTTTAGAAATAGGAGAGGAAGCGTTCTGTGGTCTGCCAGCTGCAGGCCTGGGATTCAGCAGGAAGAAGGCCTTTTGTTAAAAATTCAAATTCAAAACTATTTTAGGCCGGAGTGTCCCTGAGCTGGAGGCGGGTGATGCCTTCAACAGACTCCAGCTCCTCAAAATAAGCAACAGTTTCACTTAAATAAACATTTTTTGCTGCTAAATTATTCAACAACAGACAGATTTGTAGCTTCTAATCCGTTATTCAGCTTCTCCACTGCTTGTTGTGACTTCTTGTTTGTCTCCTCGGTGCCTCTCTGGTGTTTCAGGATGCTAATGCTAACTTGTACTTTCTGATCACAGTGTGTGTCGCCTTGCTTGAAGACCCAGGAAAGATGCATTGAAATCGAAACGCTCAGAGAAGGAGGAGGAGGAGGAGGAGGAGGAGGAGGAGGAGGAGGAGGAGGAGGAGAGGAGGAGGAGGAGGAGGAGGAGGAGGACGCAGCAGGCCAGCCTGACGAAGCACATTTAGCAGAGCTGCAGGTTCAACATGGCGGTGGGGAGGAGCTGGGTGGGCTCGCATCAAATGGATTCATTATTGATCAGCTGAGAGAGGAGGTTAAAAGTCTGCAATGTGTCCGTTTTGGGTTTTTTTTAAAACAAATTGACGATTAAATCCTGCGTTTTACTTTGGCGGGCTTCCTGTTCACGCCTCCCCTCTGCTCAAACCAAGCCGTCCTTAATGAGCCGGAGATCAGCAGCTGCTCTTTACAAACGGCAGACGGTTTCATCAGGAGCGTCACAAAGACCCGATTCTGAGCTCAAAGGACGACAGGGCCGCATCCAGAGGGCCCACAAAGGGGCCCACTGGCCATCCAAACACAATCTTTCCTATTGTGATCATCAAATAGACATGCTAGCTCCCTACTAGCGCCATAAAGGTCACTCAAATTTGATTCTTCCTATTGTAAAATTCATTTATTTTTACAAAAATACACATGCAACTACCCAATTGCAATGATAGGAATTTTGAAAAATAAAGTAAAACGTTGTGTTTAATTTTACCTGAAAATAAGTTAATTTATTCTTTTTAACCAACCAAAGAGTTTCCTAGTTTATGCTTCCAACCAGGAATCAACAGATTTTAAGACGGATTTAATCAAAAATAAAAAAAGGTAATTTCAGAAGTTAACATGCAATATAAAAAATATTTTTTGGTCAATAATTAATATTGGTTGTAATGATTTTCAATGGAGAAAAATGTTCTACAATAAACATTTTTTTGGCTTAATAAAAGGACAACTACAAGCTGATGCATTAACAGTTACACAAAGCATTAAAAGAGGAAGATTATTTTGAAAAATAACTCAAAAGTTGAAGATGAGCAACTATTTAAATGGCTACACACACATATTTTAATAATATATCAGCTGTAGGTGCTTTACATTTAAAAAAAACATTTAAAAAGAGACTTATTGCAGTAATTCAGGAAAAAAATGACTTTTCATGCATTTATTACACAGACTGATACATTTAGTGTTTATTTCTGCTTATTTTGATGATTGTAGCCAATAAAACTTAAAATCCATCAACAGGAAATAAAATTCTACACAAAATACCAGGATTTTGTAAAGTATTTTCATTTCTGTGCGCTCAATACTTGGTTGGGGCTCCTTTTGCATGAATTACTGCTTTTGGATATGATGAGAATCAGGAAGCTGAGATTGCTTTGGCAGCTGCCTTCAGTCCAGACACCTGAATTTACTTTGCTTCATAATCCTCTCCACTATCTTTTTCTTAATCACACTTTATACTTCCACTAAACTTTCCAATATCTTTGGATTGTTTGCAAAAGTGTTACATTTTTAAAAGTAGAAATGAAATGACAACAAATCTCCTGCAGTAGATGCAACATTTGCTACACTGAAAGAGTTTTATTTAGCTAGTGACCCTGGCATGATTTTGTGTGGCCACTGGACTGCAATTCAAGAATAAATTAAATAAATTAAGACAAGAGTAAAATTTTAAAATAAAATCTACTAAACAAAATGTTAAATGCAACACAAAGTAATCCTATAGGAACAAATCTACCAATTGACTAATTCTCTAAAGACCCTTTGTTACGTCCAAGTCGGCTTTTGATTTCAGTATTAGAACTTGGCTAAATATATAAACTGTAGAAAATAATATTTTTTGGCCTGCGTGTATTTTTGAGCTGACGATTTCGGCCCACAGAGTGTAAAAGAAACTATTCTATTTGTTTCATGAAGTATAATTTCAGAGAACCTGAAGTTTTGGTTTTCATTGCAAGAAAATTTTAAATGAATAAAACTAAGAAATAAACAATTAGGTCTTCAGACATTATCAAAATGGCCATTGAGGACTGTGGTCATAAAAATAGAAGCTAATATCTTTGCAGATCCCGCACATGCTGGACATGAACAGTTTAGACTTTTAGCCTCTGTGCAGATCCCACACATGCTGGACATGAACAGTTTAGACTTTTAGCCTCTGTGCAGATCCCACACATGCTGGACATGAACAGTTTAGACTTTTAGCCTCTGTGCAGATCCCACACATGCTGGACATGAACAGTTTAGACTTTTAGCCTCTCTGCAGATCCCACACATGCTGGACATGAACAGTTTAGACTTTTAGCCTCTGTGCAGATCCCACACATGCTGGACATGAACAGTTTAGACTTTTAGCCTCTGTGCAGATCCCACACATGCTGGACATGAACAGTTTAGACTTTTAGCCTCTGTGCAGATCCCACACATGCTGGACATGAACAGTTTAGACTTTTAGCCTCTCTGCAGATCCCACACATGCTGGACATGAACAGTTTAGACTTTTAGCCTCTGTGCAGATCCCACACATGCTGGACATGAACAGTTTAGACTTTTAGCCTCTCTGCAGATCCCACACATGCTGGACATGAACAGTTTAGACTTTTAGCCTCTGTGCAGATCCCACACATGCTGGACATGAACAGTTTAGACTTTTAGCCTCTCTGCAGATCCCACACATGCTGGACATGAACAGTTTAGACTTTTAGCCTCTCTGCAGATCCCACACATGCTGGACATGAACAGTTTAGACTTTTAGCCTCTCTGCAGATCCCACACATGCTGGACATGAACAGTTTAGACTTTTAGCCTCTCTGCAGATCCCACACATGCTGGACATGAACAGTTTAGACTTTTAGCCTCTCTGCAGATCCCACACATGCTGGACATGAACAGTTTAGACTTTTAGCCTCTCTGCAGATCCCACACATGCTGGACATGAACAGTTTAGACTTTTAGCCTCTGTGCAGATCCCACACATGCTGGACATGAACAGTTTAGACTTTTAGCCTCTGTGCAGATCCCACACATGCTGGACATGAACAGTTTAGACTTTTAGCCTCTCTGCAGATCCCACCCATGCTGGACATGAACAGTTTAGACTTTTAGCCTCTCTGCAGATCCCACCCATGCTGGACATGAACTGTTTAGACTTTACGCACATTGTGGTGTACACCTAGTGGAATCAAGCCACTGCGTGTTTAATGTACTTACTGTCTGTTCCGCTCGTTCCAGGCAGTGCGTCCGTAAGACATTGTGTTCCCTGAGCGAGCCCTCCAGCAATTTAATTACAATTAACTGGTGGATCCTTTGCCAGTTTCCATCATGTGTCCGTCACAAGACATGTTCCCTAGCGAGTCTCCAGAATTAATTACAATAACTATAGTTTCCTTTGTTCACATTGTCCAAAAACAAAATAAATCCAGAGTTTGGAGAAGTAGGAGAAAGTCTTTACAATCCTCATTGCTTACAGTCCGTGAAGGCAGCACAGGTCACCCAGACGGTGATCCAGATTAATAGGTGATCCGTTAAAAACAAACCGGTAACCTCATGATGTCTCCAGCAGAAATACCCCTCCTCCCACCCCCCACCCCGAGCCCCCCCACCTCACAACCTCCACCGGATCATCTCCCTAGAACCGGGCCGGACCTTTAAAACAAACCCCGATCATCGGTTTCCATTCAGCTGCGCATCATCCCGAGGTGACGAAAACCAGCACAACATCCAGGAGGAACCGGGAGTTAATGGCTCCTGTTAGCCGGCTAGCGTGGCGAAAATCACGGCTCCGATTAGTTAAAGAGAACCAGAACCAGCTGAGGATGCGATAGTGGACGCCGGTGGAAAAGCCTCGGCCTCGGGATGTAAATCAATGGCCAACTGCGGGGTGTGAAAGGAAGGCGGCCGCCTCCGAGTCAGTCCGTCCCCCCGGCGCTGCTCCTCGGTCCAGTCCGCCCTTTAGCTCCGCTCATTGCCGCGGAGGGAAGGAAACTCACCGGAGTCGGTTCTCTACGTGTCAAAAACTAAATCATTTGTGTTTCTCAGAGGCTAGAAGGATTTTTTATTATTATTTTTTTTTTTTTAAAAAAAAAGGAGGAGAGAAAACGGAACCTCGCTGCGTTTCAGCCTCGGTGACAATAAGGGAGGGAGGGACGTCAGCAAGAACAGGCTGGGCTGCTGCCTTCAGGTGCAGCGCAAGAAAATCAGAAACGCTGGTGCTGCGTTCCCTTATGCTCGGACGTCCGAGTTTCCGAGTTCAAAGACGGAAATAGCAACGACGACGCTGCGTTAGATTTGTTCTGAAAGTCACAACTCGACTGTGGGAAGATAATTTGTCTTATTGACCCAAACACTAACGGAACATGTTAAAAAATACATTTAAAAAACTAGCATGTAGAGCCAAGGACATAGCTATGTACTTCCTGAGGTGTATGCTAACACATTAGACATTGAGAATCCTTGTTAAACAGCGTTTTAACTAAAACTCTGAGGTGTGAGAATCCTTGTTAAACAGAGTTTTAACTAAAACTCTGAGGTTTGAGAATCCTTGTTAAACAGCGTTTTAACTAAAACTCTGAGGTTTGAGAATCCTTGTTAAACAGTGTTTTAACTAAAACTCTGAGGTGTGAGAATCCTTGTTAAACAGTGTTTTAACTAAAACTCTGAGGTGTGAGAATCCTTGTTAAACAGTGTTTTAACTAAAACTCTGAGGTTTGAGAATCCTTGTTAAACAGCGTTTTAACTAAAACTCTGAGGTGTGAGAATCCTTGTTAAACAGTGTTTTAACTAAAACTCTGAGGTTTGAGAATCCTTGTTAAACAGCGTTTTAACTAAAACTCTGAGGTGTGAGAATCCTTGTTAAACAGTGTTTTAACTAAAACTCTGAGGTTTGAGAATCCTTGTTAAACAGCGTTTCGACTAAAACTCTGAGGTTTGAGAATCCTTGTTAAACAGTGTTTTAAATAAAACGCTTTTAAAAATCTCTTTAATGTTTTTTAATTTCTTTTTAATTCTCTTTCTCACTGTATCTTTTTTGTCTCTTTCTCTTCCACACTGTTTATTTAATGTCACATGCTGCTTTTATTTTAATTATGTAAAGCACTTTGAAATCCCTTGCTGCTGAAATGTGCTATACAAATAAAATTTGATTGATTGATTGATTGATTGATTGATTGATTAGCAGCTGTAACTACAGCACACAGTTGCAAGACAACAATGATCTGCCATTTTTAAAAAACATTTTTTTAATTTATTTACCAATAACTGTTTTATTCAAACATACACACATTTCCTTCCTGTTCTTATTAGCATCTTATTTGTGCTGTCCTCCATTTTAAACATACATGTTGTTTAATTCCAACTCTGACACAAGTCATCTGGAAACTACCGCTGAAAGAAGAAACAAAGCGACCAGCCATTTTACTAGTAACTATAACTAACCTGAACATTTACTATTCTAGTATTTTAAAGACCAAAATTAATTTAAAAAGTAAAAATAAATAAATAGTGAATAAATATGGAGCTAACCTGGAGCCATAACGTACAGTGAATAGATCAAATTCATGAATACTCAAGACTCCATCTGAAAATGCTTACAACTGCTAATTTTAGTTGTTCAAATATCAAATATACCATAGTATGCATTAATATTCAGTAGAAGCTGCCTTAGATCTCTTAGCTAATTTTACATTAGAACATTTGGGATGTGCTATAAAAAAACAAAAATAAATTATGAATAATTTGGAGCTACGTCTCTCCAAAATAAAATTATGTGAATAAAAATGGAGGAAAAAGTTGCTGAGTAGTAGGAGGCCATTTTGTATTACTATCATCACGTGATCCTGATGATTGGTAAATATTGGTTATTAGCTATAACAGCAATGTTGATATCAGATATCGGAATTGGCCCAGGTTTTTACACTGGTGCCTCCTTAATCAATTATGCATATCGTAAATCCAAGTTGGATTTACTAGGGCTGTATAATAATATCGATATTGCGATATATATCGATATTTTCTTTCCTAGAAAAAAATCGATACTCATCTGCAAGTATCGTAACGTCCAACTGTCACCTTGTTCACTCACTGTTTGCTTCACCAGGTCATCAGGCTTAGAGTGATTCCTTCAGATGTTCAGGTTAAAAAGGTATCAAACTATTCAGAGCAGGAACTTGGTTCACTTTATTTACTTTACTAATGCATGTCAGCTACAGTTTGGACTGTTTCAACTAAAAAAAACATGTTTTCTCACCACTTCTTTGATTCATTTCCAACCAGAACCAGGTATTGTGTAGTTGGAGCTCTTAATCAGTTTTCAGTTAAATTAATTCAATCCAACTTTATAACAGTCACAAAATGTCACCAAAATCACTCTGTCCCTCTAAAATCTTTCAGAAAATTGCAAAGTGTATTGAATTGTATTGTTTGCTGAATATCACAATATATATCATATCGTGGGCAGAATATTGTGTATCGTATCGTGAGATTATTGCATCACTACAGCCCTAGTGCTTACAATCCAACTTGCTTGGTGATATCACCATATTTTTCAGTATTGCAATAATAACAGTAAAAGTGAACCTGAGAGCAACTTGCTGTTTCTTCTTTCGGTAACTATGGCTGCAGAGGGCAGAACAATAATAGAACCACAAACACAAGAACTGCTCTTTATTTGCAATACGCTCCTTTAGTCAAATGTGTGATTTGAATCATTTAACTACACACAGCAGCAGCATCTAATCATATTTCTGTTAAACAATAAAAACAATGGAGAAAATAGTTAAACTAACATGTTTTGGGGTTTTGAACATTGTTAATTGGAATTTATTGTGATAACAATAATCAAAATTCTTATCATGATGAAAAATGTATCCCAATAAATGATAAACAATACAATAAATGCTCACCTGACACACTTTGAAGTAATTTATGTCAACTGCTACTGAGAAATGGAAAAGATACGCTCAACATTTTAAACAATTTCCACAGCCTAATTCAGAACACATTATTTACTCAGAAGATAACACACGACATGATAAAATATGCAAAACAAATATTTTCTTGGCATTCCTGTTGATTTAGTTAGTGATCTCATAATGTCTGCCAAGTTTAAACAGCAGAATTGTTTAATCAGTTTTATTTCATCTTTCAGACAATATTCAAGCTATAAAGGTTTGAATGTTTTGTGAGTTTTGACAGGACAGTGATCCCGAACACACGGAGTGAATAAAACAGGCAAACATAAAGCATCAATAGTAACGACTCAGCTACATCAGGATTATACCAGTAAACCATTTAAACTCGACCAATTCCAGTGATAATCGAAGATAAATATCAAGAAAATTAAGCCAAAAGTTTCAAAATCAGAGGTGACCAAATATTATACTCAGGTAAGAGTAAAAAAAGTATTTGGTTAAAAAATCTACTCAAGTACTGAGTAACTTATCAAACAAACCAAAATATAAAGTGAAATGAAAATTCTAGTATTTTAAGGATCAAAATTACAACTATTCATATAAGTGAAATAAAATCAGGCAAAATAATTTTTTTCAAATCAGTTTCTCTCAAAAAAAACTGATGAAACTTTAACAAAAACAGCAGATGTGTGTATTTCTGGTTAAAACTTGTTTGTTTTTCATTCACTGGGTAGAAAATCCAGACATTTTACTCAAATAATAGAAGAAATACTTCATAATAACGTTACTGAAGTAAAAGAAAAAAGAACAGTGTAATAAAAACAGGCCATTTTTCAAAAGAGTTATTAAAGTAAATGTAACTGAGTAAATGTAACTGGTTACTACACAAATTTTACAATATTTGCAATTAATTCAAACTTTATGCACCTACTTTCTATTTTTAAAAATAGTTAAAATCATGTTATATAATCAGAAAGAGAGTAGTTTATTAAAACAATAAAGATTAACAATAAACCTCCAACCAGGACTTGGCCATTTATTCAGTGATAAAATAAATAATTAGGAGGAAAGGTTTGAGCTTGTGAGATTGGATTGAGTTTATTTACCTGGACTGATCTGAACCTGCCGGAGCGAATCCAGGGCCTCATCCTGGTTCTTCCCCGGAGTCCTGCAGTCTGAGGCGGGGAGAGACACAGCGGCCTGACATCGATCAGCGGATCAGTCTGAACATGGAGAACGTCACAGCGCAGCCGGTCAATACGTGTTAATGGAGGAGAGGCTGTGGTCTGATTCTGTTGCTCTACATCCAGGGTTAATGTGTGAGTGAACTCAACAACAACAACAAGATATGACATATTTAGTAACAAAAACAACGATGTTAAACTCATAATAAACTATTAAAATGGAACAAGTGAATGGAATGGGGGTGATACTTGGCTACAAACTGTATGGAAGGCCATCAGGGCCACAAAAAAATAAAGAGAATTTTGATTTTAATTCCAGAATAAATTTTTTCTGCTCAGAATTTTGACTTTTTATATCAAAACTTTTTATTTTTACTTTAATGTCAGACTTTTCACTTTAATGTCAGAATTTGGATTTTTTTCCCCCCTCAGAACTCAGATCTCCCCCCCTTCCCCCCCCCCCCCCCCCCCACACACACACACACACACACACAGTTCTACCTTTAATCTCGAAATTTTGACTCAAAATTTGGGCTGTTTTTCTAAGAATTTGTATTTAATCCCAGAATTTGTAACTTTTTTTCATAATTTCCGACATTTTTAAATCACTTCTTTGGTTGCTTTATTCCATTCTACAATAGAGCAACCAGTGTTTTTAATTATTTGATGTTTTTTCCAAGACAAGACAGCCAACTCTGCTCATCTCATACATTAGTGGTGATAATGGCTGCTGCTCCTGCCAATCCCTCTGATGACGCCCTGACCTGTAATCTGGGATTACAGCCCGCAGTCAGGACAGCTGCTGATGTCATTCATAGGGATTTTTAAATAGGTGCAACAGGCTGAAAACAGGTAGATAAAAAGTAAAAATTTGTCTTGTGACATGTTCAGTTTGTGTCTTATGAGCAAAAACAGGAAATCGATAAAAACAAAAGCAGTGATGGAAGCTGCTGAAAAGAGAGCAGCGATCCTTCATTATCCTCAGGGAAAACAATTCAAACCTCTTTTATTTCATAAAAAAGTTCATTTCCATACAAAAACGGAGGGCAACTTATTACTGAAAGGTCAATGACGTCAAAGAAACGGACTGAATCGAATCTAAGAGCTTAGCGCCCTTTGCTGGTAAATAAGAGAATCGCATCGTTCATCATCATACTGCCGCTTGTAAAATCAATTGTAAAGCAAATCACACAAAATTGCAAGTAGTAGTTATTAGGTTAGAGAATATTTTAATTATCACTAGACAAATGATTTTGATGGAAAAGACGATGACTTCTAAATGCAATCAAGCAACCAGAAGGAAAAGTCCAGTCGACTGGAACTGATCCTCAGATGGTTAAATGATTTTATTTAGTCTGTAAAGAGCCTTAAAGCTAACCTCTTATGCTTCCGTAACAGGTTAGGATAGGTCTGCGGTCTATACAAAACATGTTCATTACATTTTTTTTGCACAAAATTTTAAAAAGTAAGATTTTTGGTCAGTTCTGCTTATTTTGAGCTCCTTACAGATTGAGCTGTTTTAGGGCTTTTGTCACTTTAAATCCAAATAAGCTGCTGTTGGCCACGGCCTTCAACTCAACATTTACAATCACACGTTAAAATGACTGCAAACAGATGTGCAGTTATACAACCGTACATGTTTGAAATGCAGAACTGGAGCCTCCTGCAAGCAAGTAGTTTGTGGATGATAAGTCAACAACAAAGCACTTGTCTTTTCCAGCAGCCATTGTAAAACCAGCTGACCAAACAAGAAGAAATCCTTCCTGCCTGTAGCCATCAGATCATACGACGTCCAACTCTGAATTACCTGTAGATTTAGAGTCATATATTTCTAAACTCTTAATTCAATTTATTTATCTAAACTTTAAATTCCTTGTAATTTCACACTTGTGTTATAAATTTCATACTACCTTTGTTACATTATTGTTAACAAATAAGCAATTTCATCTTGGACATTAATAAGCATAAATATTCCGTTGCTAGGTAACGCGTTGCTTGGCTGGGGTTGCTAGGTAACAGGCCAGGTTCTGCTGGGGTTGCTAGGTAACGGACAGTGCCTGCTTGTTTTTAAACCGTCTCATTTTTCAGATACAAAATAACAAACTGTGCAAACTGTGAATTTTTGCTTAAAATATTCACTTTAAAATTAATCAACTAAAGTGTTTCCAATGAACTCGGATGTTATTTTTAACCTATCAGAGGCTTAAAAAGTCATGACATCATCCCAGATCGTTTAAAGACTTGGTTAGATAAATTAATGCAAATTTCTGAATTCCATGATGTTAAGGTTGTATTGTTTACTCACAGGGTTGGGTAGTAACTGGTTACATTTACTTACGTAACGTTTTGGGAAAATGCGTGTTTTTACTAAGCTGTACTTTGAGTAATTTCATTATGAAGTATTTCTTCTCTCTCTCAAACATGTTTTGACCAAAAACTCACCAGACTCAGACACACACCTGAAGTTTCTGTTAAAGTTTAATTAATTTTCTATTGACAGAAACTGATTTGGAAACATTTTTATTTTGAGTGTTATTTCGTAATTATATAAATTATCTCTAAAATACTAAAATTTCAACATAACTATATTTTGGTCTCTCTGATGGTGTAATTTTAAAATCTTAAATGATTTTTGATCAGTTACTTTGTACATCAGTAGTTATTTTAAATTGTTTTTTATTTTTGATAAAACTTACTTGAGTGCACTTTCTGGGTACTCTGCCCACCTCATCTTATTCAAACAGGCTCAAACTAATTTTCTTGTTCTTTTTTAATTGAGTCATACAGCAATAAACATTTAAAAAGTGGAAAAAGTGAAAGAAAAGCCCTCAAATCTTTTGAAAACAACTCAGGCGGTGACCACTAGGCGTCCCTTTTTCTCTCTTCAATAAACACCTTCTAAGTTTTCTCTGGTATTTCACTCGATGCATCTTAAAGTCACTCAAACCTAAAAAAAAAGAGAGAGAGAGAGAAAAGTCCCCACAGTTGTTTTTGAGCCGTTAGATCGATCAACCCTCCCGTCACGTCTGAAGATCACACACTTCTAATGAGGTAAGATTTGATTTTAACCTAAATTTACATTTAAGTGCATTAATGTCTAAAATATAAAACAGTAAAGTCATAAACATTGAAACCTGCTTGCTTGTTTCTTTTCTACTTTCTGCCCAACATGAGTCACAAATAGTGTGTTAACATAAGAGGTTATAAAAGAAGGACCATGTTTGAATTTTACTGTTCTTCTGCGTTTTGCTGCAGCTGATGATGCTACTAGCAGCGCTAACGCTGGCCTCTCTGGGCCTCTTGGCGCAGGCGTCGGACCTCTGCCCGCCCGCCTGCCGCTGCTTCGACAACCTGACCACGGTTGACTGCCGGGACAAAGGCCTGGCCCAGATACCGCCGCTGCCGGCCGGAACGCTGAAGCTCTTCATCTTGAACAACAAGATCAAGGAAATACCAGAGAACGGGCTGAATGAGCTGCAGGTACGCAGCTGCATCCTGCAGGTTGCTGACACATGCAACACGCTGTGGGTTGTTGGTTAAACGCTGCTGCTGCCTCTGAACAGGCATAGAAAGCATAAGCTTGTGAAAACCAGCTGACACATAAAACACTAGTTGTGGGAAGTTCACTGGTGTTTTCTCAATGTATTCAATTCAGTTTATTTACACACCAACAACTCTAAACAAATGTCATATCGAGGCAATTAACAAAAAAAAGGAATTTCAATTCAATCAAAGATACATTTTCTTGGACAGGGGTGTCCAAAGTGAGGCCAGGGGGCCATTTGTGGCCGGGCGAGTGGTTCTGTGTGGCCCCTAGACACAATCTAGGAATGGATGAATGAGACTTTAAAACTTATACAGATCATTTTTAGGTGTTTTTATTTTATCAGCCCAGTTTTTTTAGTTACCAGAACCACAAATCTGCTCAAAAACAGACTTAAGTCACAAATGGTCTAATTAAGGTTAAATGGTTTTCAAAGATAGTTTGATTTTTGTTGCAGGTAATAAACTGAAAATTATATTTTCACCAACAAATTAGGAAATTGTTCAGTGTTAAAATTGTTTTTCTGGCATTTTAATTAAAAATACTTCTGAATTTGTTGCTAATCAGGTAAAATTGTGTAGCATTTTTAAAAAGTTTGGACACCACAACCTGCATGAGGCAGATTTACAAAAAAAAAGCACACCCACTATTCCGATTTTTATCATCTTATTTCTTTCTGATAATAAAATCTACTGAAACCAGGATTAGCTGATTGTTACTTGTAAAAATGTAGAGAAAATGTGCTTTTTGGTTTAAAATAGACTTTTAAAGAAAGTTAAGCTTTCTCAGTGGCCGTTAAAATAAAAAAAAATTTCTTTAATTACAAGAATAAAGTCATAGTTTTGTAATTAACACACAATTATTTTAAAGATAAAAAGTACTTGATGGTTATTCAGGTCTGATGTGATCAGATCAGCCTGAGTGGTTTTATTTAACATGAACTCAGTTTTGATTATTTGTTTCTGTTACTGATAATAATTTGATACTGGTGTTAAATGTTTATCTTCACAAGGTGCTCAACATTCCTCTTATGTTTTGTAGTAGTTCCCATAGTTACAATTTTATTTTCAAATTATGACGACTATATGATCGTACAATTATGACTAATCTTGTATTATTTGACAGTTACTGTATATCATACTTGTATTTGTCGATTTATTATCGTGTTACTATATTCTTGAAATATAACTTTTACTGTGTTGTTACAACTATTGTATTATTACCATGTTATCACAACCTTATTCTCCTGTTATTACAAATTTATTCTCGAATTATCAACTTTATCCTTGTATTATTACAACTTTTCCCATATTATTAAGACGTTCTTAGAGTATTAGTACTTTACTCTTTGTACTATCATGACTATTCCAGTAATAATACGACTTTAATCATAGTATTACGACTTTATTCACGTACTTTAACTATTCCCACAATACAGCATTGTCCTTTTAATTACGATTATTCTTGTGTAATTACAGATTTATTCTCGTATTACTAGATTTTTGCATAACAATTTTACTCTTGTATTATTACTTTTTGTTGTAAAATTGCATTTTTATTCTTGTCTTACTATAGCTCCTCTGGTAAAGTAATGACTTTACTCACATAACTATGATTATTTGAGTAATACAACTTTATTCTCATAAAATTTTGACTTTATATTTGTAACCCTGCGACTTTATTCTCCTGTTACGACTTTACTACTTCCAATATCCCAAATGATAATTGTAGAACTTAGACTTTTATTGCTGAATGCATCTCTGACCTCCTCTGTGTGACCTCCAGGTCCTGGATCTGACCCAGAACCAGCTAAATGCCTCCCTGAACCCGGTTTGGCCCAGTATGACCAACCTGACCAAGCTGCTGCTGCGCGACAACGACCTGGCGTCTCTGCAACCGGCCCAGTTCCTGAACTGCCCCGGCCTCGTCTTCTTGGACCTGAGTAAGAACCACATCCATCGTCTGACGCCGGAGTTCCTTTACGGGTTGGCCAATCTGAAGACGCTGATCCTGAGCCACAACCGGATCGAAACGCTGCAGGCGGAGGTTCTGAACGACGTCGTCGGCCTCACAGAGCTTCACCTGAACTTCAACAGGTTGAGGGAAATAGAGAGCGGCGCCTTCAAGAGCTCCGCTACGTTGAGAAAGTTGGATTTGTCCAACAACCGGATAGTAAAAGTGGAGAATGGGAGTTTCAGAGGAGCGGCTGGTTTGAAACATCTGGATCTGAGTGGAAACCAGCTGGTCACCATTCCAGCCGATTCCTTCTCTTCCCTGACCGAACTGGATCACCTCGATCTGACGAGCAACAACCTGACGGTTCTGTCGGACAGATCGCTGTCAGGCCTGAACAACCTGACTTATCTGGACCTGAGTCGAAACCGGCTCTCCTCTCTCCCCAGCGAAGTCTTCAAAGACCTGGCCAAGCTCAGGATTCTGGACCTCTACAGGAACCGACTGGCTGAACTCCCACCGGATGTTTTCAGGAGTTTGATCAATCTGTCGGATCTGCAGCTGGACGGAAACCAGATCTCAAAGCTGCCGCCGGAGATTTTTGCCACATCGCACAAACTTCAAGACCTGCAACTGTCTCACAACCACATCTTGGAGCTCCACCCAGCTCTGTTCGCCAACATGTCGTCTCTGCAGATCCTTCAGCTGGCCCACAACGCCCTGACGCTGCTTCCAGAGGAGCTTTTCCACAAGCTGCAGGCGCTCAAAGAGCTTCACCTGGAATCCAACCGCATCACTTTCCTCCACCAGTCAGTGTTTGACGGTCTACCAAAAGTAACCAGAGTGGATCTGTCCAACAACAGTATTTCATCTCTACATCCAGACCAGTTCAGGGATCTTTCCAGGTTAAAAGACTTGAAACTGGACAAAAACCAGTTGGCTAAGCTTCCCTCAAATCTTTTCACTGCTCTTGGGAAACTTGTGACGCTGGATCTGGGCCACAATAAGCTCTGGGAGTTGTCTTCAGACACTTTCAAAGGGTTGATCCACCTGAAGAACCTGATTCTGAGCTTCAACCTGCTGCACAGCGCCCACTACAACGTCTTCCAGGATCTGGGCAGCCTCCACACGTTGCTGCTGCAGAACAACAGCCTGGAGAATTTACCGCCCAAGCTCTTCCACCCGCTGCCGAAGCTCAGGGAGCTGAACCTGGATGGAAACAAGCTGAGTCGCCTCAATCCTCGCCTGTTTCAGAAGCTGAAAGACCTTCAGAAGCTGAGCCTGAAGTCCAACCAGCTCCGGTCTTTAGAGACGAAGACTCTGAAGCCTCTGAAGAAGCTTACGCTCATCTATCTCTCTGACAATATGTGGAACTGTACAAGTGTGAATATTTTCTACTTGTGCAACTGGGTTAAAGTAAATAGAGAAAAACTGAACGATGAGCTGGTCTGCTACTTCCCGTCCGAATCAAAGTCGGCCCTCTTCTTACTGGATCACTGCGCTGCCGCTGCGCGCTGCCCGCCTTCGCTTCCTCTACAACTGCTGAGTGTGCTGACGCCTTCGCTCATCGCTGTAGCCCACAGCTTCCTCTGAAGTGGTTCACGCTTCCTGTACGTTCTCTTCCTTTATTCGTCTGCACTCCAAGATCAAACTAAAGCTCAAAGAGCGCAACTAGAGCCTCACGGTGCTCACAGTTCGTCACATTCAGAGGGTTTTATATGACGGACCAACTCAAAGAGGCGCACAGTACCGGTTTCTCTAGGCACAAGCAAAGGAGGAAATCTCAGACATTTTCTAGAAAAGAAAAAATTCTTAAGTTTGAAAAATTGCAAATTTGCCAGATAAAATTCAGAAATTTTTAGATTGAACTTAAGTTTAATCTTTCCGCAAGTTTGCTAAGAAAAACAACTAAAATTTTCTAAAAAAATTCAAGGGAAATTGTTTTAGTTGGATTTGAGCAAATCCAGCTAAAACTCAAATGTTTCTCCATTAGCTGTTTCTTTAAAATATTTTCTTCAATCTTATGTTCTTCAGTTTGTTTTGATTGTACTGACTTCTTAGTAATATAAAAAGATTTGTTTGTAACTAATCATTTTGGTACCAAATAAACTTGAATAAATGAAACTTCTCTTTTTTACTCCAATCATGAGCCATTTTGTGTCTGCAGATTAAAATCACAAGACATTAAAATTTGTGAGAAAAATGTTATGCTCTTTTCATCATAAAAGCCATTAAATGTTTGTTGAAGGTGCTGAGCTCAGAATAAGTTTCCTCTACAAGCAGCTACAGAAGGAAAAATATACCAAAACTCATAAAATTATTATTGTGCAAAGCTGTAAATGTCAGAAACAACTAACCATTCCAGGAAAACTGTTTACTTGCCGTCATCTGCGGCTATGCTAACTAGCCTTAGCATTCACGATGGCCTCTGTTGTGGGGAAAACACACATCGCTCTTGCTAGCATATAGCAAGAGCGATGGTGTGAGCAGCATGTACACACGGTGATTGACATTACTAAGACCCTCCTCCTGTCCCTTGTTCTATATATTCCTGCTAATTATTTAATTCATCTATAAGTTGCAGGACTAGAATTTGACACCAAAAACCGCCTTGAATTACATTTAGAAATAGATTTTTTTCTGTAAATCTGCATCAACACTGGACAAAATGTCACATTCTTTATTGTTTAAGACAAAACATTTTTTTTACAGCTCTTCAACATACTCAGAAATAAGCCAAACGGACATCCAACCTGCGGTCCTGAATTCTGGAGAAAGGTTCAGACGTGAATCCATTTGAACAGCAACTGAGTCAATCCACTTCCACAAACTGAACCAGATCATCTGTTGTTTCAAACGTAGAAACACTTGTGGTCCTTGAGGTTCCTCAGATAGGAGAAGCTCTTCCCACACCTGTCGCACATGAACTGTTTCTCCCCGGTGTGGATCTGCTGGTGAGCCTTCAGGCTGTTGCCCTGGTTGAAGCAGCGGCCGCAGATGTCGCAGCTGAAGGGCTTTTCGCCCGTGTGGATGCGCTGATGCCTCTTCAGGTTGCCTGTGTTGCCAAAAGATTTACCGCACGTGTCACAGCTAAACGGTTTCTCGCCAGTGTGGACCACCTTAAGAGGGGGAGAGAAGGGAAGAGAAAGGCGGGTAAATTCAAAGTTATGACACAAAATCAGTCACGAAGTCCTGCAAACTGGTGGAAATTAACAAATATGTAATCCTTTTGTTCTGATTTATTTGATGGGAACAGGAATACACTTTAACATAGCATGTTATATATAGTTATGGCTAATTTACAATGTTCATCCCTAAAACAGCTTTTACATAAACAATATCATATAATTATAGCTTACATGCTATCATCATCATCATCATCATCATCATGTTGGCTTACACAAGTATGATAGCTAACTTTAATTTTAGCTAAAATGCTAATGTTAGCTTAACAGCTAATTTAACTTCTGCTAATCTTCTAATAGTGAAGCTATTTTTTTTATTTAGAGCTTGTGCTAATTTTAATAGGCTATCATTAGCTGTGTTTCCATTGACCTTAAAATTGGATGAAATTAAATTACAAAAATAAATTAACTTAATGGAATGGCGTAAACAAACTTATTCATGTGTGATTTTAACTGCATTTGTTATTTAATGGAAAACACCACAGTTGTGAAATTGCAGTTTTCTTTTGCATTAGTTAAACATCAACAAAGTTTTGCACAAATTTGTAATGGAAATGCAGAAACTATTAATATCCTGAGTTCACTGAGAACAGGAGGCATTCGACTGTGCAAACATTTATACATTCATTTTAAATAAAACTTTATAAAACGTTCAATGCTTAGTAGATTTAATTTCTGCAGAAGCTGCCAGTGGTGTGCTCATATCGGTACTCAAATGTTAAGGAAAAAAAGCTGCTTTTGTATCAAATAGATCATCAGTAATCAGTATCCTGCTAAAACGACTCAGTGATCCATTGTATCCTTACATCTGTGATGCCTCTGAGCAACATTATATTTAAACCCCTAAAATCAAGAAAAAAGGAAATCGTAAGTTAATAATTAAAAGCTCCTAGATACTTTTAGCAAAGCTAATCATTATTAACCTATATTTATATCAACTCTATTAAACATTGGACATTTTGCTGCTTTTGTACCTTTTTAGGATCAGAAATTAGTTCAGCAGAGTGAAATGTTGGTTATTTAATAGGAAAACTTCCCACCTGATGTGATTTCAGGCTGCTTTGCTGCGTGAACAGACGTCCGCAGATCTCGCAGGCGAACGGCCGCTCGCCGCTGTGCGCCTTCAGGTGGATCTTCAGGTAGCTGGACGACTTGAAGCTCTTCTCGCAGATGCCGCAGCAGTGAGGTCTCTCCAGCGTGTGCTGCTGCTGGTGTTCCCGCAGCTCCGTGATGGTGCACAGGCGCTGGTCGCAGTGCACACAGCTGCACGGGATGGTCATGGCGTGCGTCTGGGTGTGCTTGCGCAGGGACTCCACGCAAGGCACCACGGTGCCGCATGCGACGCAGGTGAGTTTCCTCTCGTCCAGGTGAAATGTCTGCTGGTGCATCTTCAAGGCGTTCTTCTGGATGAACGATTTCCCGCAGGTCTCGCAGCTGAAGGGACGCTCCCCGGTGTGCAGTCGCTGGTGGCCCTTCAGCGTGTCGGCCTGGTTGAAGCGTTTGCCGCAGGTGTCGCATTTGTACGGCTTTTCGCCGGTGTGTATGCGCAGGTGGCGCTGCAGGTTACCTGGGATGGTGAAGCTTTTGTCGCAGTACTGGCAGTTGTACAGTCTCTCGCCGGTGTGGACCCTCCGGTGCAGCTTCAGGCCGTGAGCTCTGTAAAAACTTTTGCCGCATTGGTCGCAGCAGAACGGACGCACGTCGCCGTGGAGACGCTGGTGGTTCCTCAGGAGCTTCTTCAAGGTGAAACCCTTCCCACAAACGTCACAAGTGTGAGGCCTCTCATCTGCAAACGGGAAGAAAACTGGACAATGTAAGAACACAATACAAACCCCGAGTTTATTGCTGTTCTGACAGACGTTTTACAAAACGATAAGCGTGCATTATAACAACTGTTTTTATATTAATTTGGACCTTTTAAATACGTATTGTGGAATTGAAATTATAAAGATTTTGTCCTTTATCGAGCCCTGGAAATGTTTTTTGGTGCCATATTTAATACACAGAACATTAAACATGACATAAGAGAAAGACATACAGGTTTCCAACGGTTTCTCTGCATTCCATCAAACAAGTAAAGAAACATTTTAAATACAAGAAAATGTTTCAGTTTCGAAACATTTGTCTTTGTTGTTGTGTTCATAGTCAGACTGGCTTAAGTTATCCTGATGCATCTCTGCAGTTGTTCTGCTATAGGCTTAGGTAACCAGAGGACAAACCGACCACTGTCCACTCGCTACTTCTCCATTTTGCATTACTTCAACTTTTTCCCGTCATAGAAACGACATCTATCCCGTTTTGTTTGTGATCATGCATCTGCTCCGTCTCCTCAAACCTTTAAACCAATTTAGATAATTAACTGAACTGTTTAATGACTCGATCCAGCTGGAATCTGCATCCGTCACTCACTGCATACAAACTGAACTAAGGGGAAACTTGCCCTTGTGAATCAGCATGTGAGCGCTGAGGTTGCGCTGGAAGGAGAAGCCCCGCCCACACTGGGAGCAGACGAAGGGCCTGTCGCTGCTGGCTCCGTGGACGGACTGGTGCGCTTTGAGCTGCAGCAGGGTGCTGAAGGTCTTCTTGCAGAGCCTGCAGGTCAGGGGTGACTCCCTCTGACCCCGGATCCCCTTCGGCAATCGCACCCGCGACCTGGGCTTCACCAGGCCTTTAGCTCGGATGGTGTAAACCGAGTCGTCCACCTCCACCTGAAACAGGGATGGAAGGTTGTGGTTTGTGGCAGCGTAAAATCTCTGAATATGTTTCATGTCAAAATCAAGGTTTTAGTCTATATTTAAGTTATAAATGCAGAGAAATTATCTGTCACAAAAACAAATTTTGCTAGGCGATAAATTGTCCAAGAATTTATTGCGATAAACGATAATTTTGTTGTTTGAAACCCACTTTCAACTGATGAGACGGTAATAAAGGCATCAGAATCCAAGAACACGTTCTCAAAAATCCATAAACTTTAAATTCTGATCATCGTTTAACATTTTAAATATCCAAACTGAACAACAGAAACAACAAATAAAATGGATTATGAATCTCTGTGAGCAAAATTATCCCTCAAAAAAAGTTTCAGTTGAGACCAAAACACCAGACTGGAGACTTTTTCATCCAGTTTTTGGTCGAGAGAGAAAAACGATGGAAATTATTCCATAATTCAAATTATCATGTGATTATTTGATTTATTGCTTATTGTGACACAAAGTATTTGTTTTGTTACAATCAAGCTTTTATAAAAGTAGACCCCCATCTATCTGGAGACTTTTACTAAAAAGCTGACTTTGCTTTATCTAAATTAGCTTTTATTTAACTCATTAAGGCGTTTGAAAAGAAAATGACCCCAATCTTTTTAATGTAAACCTTTCATATTAATCACATTAACAGTCCTAGTTAAAACCCACAGCTTCCAGACAAACAGGTTTCTGAAGCAGCTGACCATGTAGTCTGCGTCGTCGTCGTCCTGGGCGGGGTCGTTTCGGTTCGGGTCGGAAATGACCGAGGCCTCCAGGATCTCCTGCTTCAGTAGAACCGACTGGATGCTGTCCTGAACGGAGACAGACGGCAGGTGAGCAGGAGGAATCAGCCAAACCTGATGCGTCACTTTCAGTCTGGCTCTGGATGCTGAGCAGCTGGAAGGAGGTTTGGTTTCACTTTTCACCGTTGCTTTGGTGAATAATCTTGGCATTAAGGGATTGTTTCTAATCAGTTCAAATAATACCTGCACTGAAAAAACTAAATCTTTAAGTATTTCTGGTCTAGTTTCTTGTGGAAATATCTGAGAACACATGAAGTATGAAAAAACTAATTTACAAGGAACTTTTCAGCAAGAAGTGTGAGATTATTTTAAGTCAATAATTCATTAATATTGATGAAAAAGTTCTAGTTCCACTGGTAGATTATTTCACTTATAACAAGGGAAAAATGTCTTTGCATAAATAAAATAATCTACCAGTGGAACTAGAACTTTTTCATCAATATTAATGAATTATTGACTTAAATCAAGCTCCTTTATCTTGCTGAAAAGTTACTTGTAAGTTAGCTTTCACATATTTGAAGTGACCTCAAGCTGTAGGAACTAGACCAAAAACACATTTTATGTTTTTTGCAAAATGAACTATGACCCCAAATCCCAGAGGAATTGAAAAAGACGCTTCATGGATTCAGAGAGAGAAGAAAGAAATTCAAACCATTTATTTTGTTCATTATAGTGAAAAAGGATTGTATCCCCTACTCCAACATCCCTCCGCTTGGATTTCTAACCATAAAGAAATGTAAATATTGGATTCAAGGCATTTAAACATGGACTTCCTCCCCAATCGACATCTGGGAATACCGGGAGTTTTCAGACAGCACTGTTGTTTAAATAAGGCATAAAATGATCAACAAAACTCACTATGAGCCGTAGATTTACCTCACAAGTTCTGTTCTTCCACAAGTGGATTATAGGCGACCTCCTCACTCCGGTTTCACCACCAACCAAAACTAAATCAAAGAAAAACAGAGCAACATGAGCCACAGACACGTCACAGTGTCATAGATACATAATTCAATAAGTAATTGACTCTGTTTAAGAATTAAAACATGAATGATGAACATGCTACACACTACTTTCACAGTTAAACAGCCCTGAGTTCAGCTGCTGTTTTTGTTTGGTTTGATGAAATCAAACCTCTAAATAATCACCAATAATTTGATGTTTCTCTGCTTGATGTCAGAGATTTCATCCTTCCTAAACAAACAGACATTTTTCCATTTGTCTGTCAACATGCTTGATCAAGAGACAGTGTGGATTTTTAATATTTGAAATATCTTTCTGACATAATGAATCACACATTTGACTATTTAATGATTTATTGTTGGCACTTTAAACCAACACTAAATGACGCCATGCATTTAGTTGTCATTTTGTGACAAAGAATTTCAAACAAAGGGTTAATGGTCATCTGTTATTCTTTCTCAAACAGCTTAGCATAGATCTATGGGTCTAACGTTACATTTCTTTGAACAAATCATTCTCAGATAATGAGACTTCTGCCTATTTGTCTTATGGCGTCTCATCACTTTAAATCCGAATGAGTTGCTGCTGGCCACGCCCCCAAACTCAACGTTTACTCTCACGTGAAAATGGCTGCAAACAGTTGCGCAATTATGTAATTGTACATCTTTAAAAAGCAGAATTGAGCCTCCTGCACAACCAACAGGACTGCAGCCAGTGGTTTCTGGATGGTAAGTCAACAATAAAATACCTGTCTCTTCCAGCAGCCATTGCGCAGTGCATACGGTGGTAAAACCAGCTGACCAAATGTCAGTCAATCCCTGCTGATTCATGAAGTTACATTCTGAAGGTTTTTGAAACGACTAAGTTTTCAGACACCAAAAAAACATTAAATTATAGCTGGAAGTGAAAATCGGGCAGAGTGAAGACAAACTCACCTCTGCACAGACTCCCCGGGGATCCTTCTTCTTCTCCTCCCGTCTCCTCCGTCTGCTCCTCCATCACTTCCTCCTGGCCTCCCAGCTCTGCGCTTCCCTCCATCACCAGCTTCAGGTCCATCTCCACCTCCCTCAGCCTCATCCTCAGGTCTTGGATCTCCGCCGCGCCCTGCGACACCTGCAGCACCAGCAGAGTGCCTTAAAATCAGAGCCTCTTAGATTTGGGACGAAAACAGAGGGGAAAAGCCGGTGGCCTACTTCGAGCCGCAGGACGGATGAACTTTCCTCAAACAGCTGGCAGATCTTCTCCACGGCTTCCTGAGCCAGAGACGCCAGGAGGATGTTGAAGTGCATCACCTTCAGGAGAAAAAACAAACAAAACACTCCATTCTGTCAAATAACAAAGCATCACAATTTAAATGAGTAGATTGAAAAACATGCCATATTAATATGATTTACATGAAGGTTCTCCTAAACAACAAAAACTTCTAATAATTGTAATTTGAAAGCAAATTAAAAAATTTATTGGAGGTAGATTTGAGAAACTGAGATATAAAAATATTTTTCGAGAGGGAAACTAAAACTAAAGTATGAATTTTCTTAATATTATTGTATATCTTATCGGTTCCTCATATTAACATTATCGATATTTTGGCCCAACTCTACCAGTACAGTAGGGCTGTATAATAATATCGATATCACAATATATATCAATATTTTCTTTCTTAGAAAAAAAAATCGATATTCATCCGCAAGTATCGTAACATCCAACTGTCACCTTGTTCACTCACTGCTTGCTTCGCCGGGAGAGAGATTAGGTCATCAGGCTTAGAGTGATTCCTTCAGATGTTAAGTGTTAAGGTTAAAAAGGAATCAAAGCAGGTGCTTGTGGCACTTTATTTACTTTACGAATGTATGTAAGCAACAGTTTGTACCATTTCAATTAAAAGAAACATGTTTTCTCATCACTTTGTCCAGCTGTCCACTTTAAGTCTGTGTCCAACCAGAGCCAGGTATTGTGTAGTTGGAGCTTTTAATCAGTTTTCAGTTAAATTAATTCAGTCCAACTTTATAACAGTCACAAAATGTCACCAAAATCACTCTGTCCCTCTAAAATCTTTCAGAAAATCAAAGTGTATTGAATTGTATCGTTTGCTGAATATCGCAATATGTATTGTATCTTGGGCAAAATATTGTGTATCATATCGTATCGTGAGATTATTGTATTACTACAGCCTTACAGTACAGCACTTTAATACAGAGTAGAATGATGTAATGCACTGTAATTTGACTTTATTTGGCAGAACCCATATAAGTGTCACAACAACAAGAATATCTGTGAAAAATTCAGCATTAGTTCCGGTTCAGATGCTCAAAGATATACAACAGGTAGACAGGCCTCGGCGTGTACGTCCAAATCTGGAATATTCTGGATTATGTTTACATTTAAGTGAATTACAGCCTCGTGTTTTCAGGTCGCTTTGGCGCAAAAATAAATCTCAGTGCAGACAAACCGCCGCATTAAACTCTGAAGCAAACAGCTAGCTGCTGTACTTCTATGATCAGCTGGATCCCAGGAAACGGGGAAGCGACCAGAACCGGAACCAGCGGACTCTCAGCTACCTTCTGCTCCAAACAGGACGTCTGTTTATTGTCTGTCCCAGCCGGAGCCGAGCTGGGATCCGAGCTGCCGACAACTTTGTCCATTTCTGACATGGTGGCCGTTACCATGACTTCCAAAATGGCGCAGACTCGCGCCTCCAAATCGGACATGTTGCGGAAATGTGCGTGGAATTCGGTCGGTCCAACTAGTTTCTGTCCGTTTTGTTCCAACTTTTATCCAACAACAGTCCTGAAACGTTGTCGTTGGGGTGGAAACCACGCGTGACACCCCAACGGCTCCTTTATCTTCTTCCTGGTTCATGCCCTTCAAAATAAAACACGGGTCGCCACAACGTAACATTTAATGTTGCTTTTAAAAAAAATAAATAAAAGCATGGAATGTGGTTAAAACTTGATTTTTATGCTACAAATTCAGGTTTTGATTTATGCTATACAAAAAAGAGAAATTAGAGAGCATGTTATGAAATTTGATTCGTGATTTAACTTTATTAGGAATTTTTAAAGCGGAAAAACGGTGACGTCACTACACGAATCGTCAACGCTCTCTAGAGGACAAATCAAAAACTGCAAGACCGAAATTTTAAAACATCTAGTCTGTTTCTCTTCTCTTTTTTCTTTATTTAGATCGGTAAATGTTGTGGTGCTTTTTATTTTATTTTATATATTTTAGCCTACATCATGTTTGTAGGACTGGACTGATTTGGTTAACTTTGAAGCAACTAAATATTTTTTTTTACTCAGAAATTGCTTTGTATATTAATTCAGTTCAAAAACATTTTTTTAATTCCAAAGATAAATTAAATATTGGGCAGGATCCTATAGCAGTCTGACTCGCACTGAATCTGGAAAGGCCTCAGACTGAACATGGTTGATTTTTCTTGAATGTCACGAGATGCTAGCAGTTCAATACTCAGGGAGCAAAGATGAAATTTCACAGCGTCATGTGCTGGATGACACCATCAACTGTCCTCCACTTATCCACCTCCTTTGCTTTTGCCACTCTTGTTTGAATCTCAGACTATTTCACTTTTTTTTACAGTATCAGAAAAGAAAGTAGCACAACTTGTCTTTACAAATGTGAAATTATTTTTACCTGTATTAAATTGGACTGCATAAAAAACTGGAATGACTCAAAGTTAGATAAACTATAGATGTAAGTTACATCTACTATACGAGACAGACATGTTTTTGTCTCTTTTTAAGCAGATTTTGTTTTGTTTCCTTGATTCACAACGTTACATTATTAAACTGAGTTCTTGCTGCCATCCAATGGTCAAAGGTAGTAACTACAGGGAGTCCAATTTAGGTTTTCTATGTACAGCGCAGAATTGCAACAACATTTATATGAAGGGATACTAAAAACAAACCAACCCAATCCATATACAAGTATGTAAGTCTGAAATCAAATTATTCTCTTAGCATCAAACAATGCATATTTTTTACTCTTCATTTGAGATTACCACACATTTCAACTTGTTTAAATAGACAGTGTTTCATGTTTTCCAGGCACATTGTGCAGTAAAATGGCACTAATAAGTAGCTATGTTACCTTCAGTTGTTGTAAAAATGCTACATATCTCTAACATGACAGACAAAAATTTACTTTGGAATTTAACGCCTTGAAATTGGGTCTGTCTCTTTAAGAAACTCCTGCTGTTTCTGAAACTCCACCTTCAGGAAGTTGTCACAAAACTTTAACGTATACCAGTATACTCTGAGAAGTAGCTCCTATAATGAGCTCAGCTGATGTTCAATCATGTGTTTGCTAATTGATTGTGACTAGTCTGAAGGAGTGGTGCCCTGTGAGGCAGAAGCTCTGAATCTAGGAAACTGCAACTCAGAGGATGAGATCCACCTCAGAGGCGGAGCTACGTCCACCCAGACGTTTTGCATAGTTGACTGGTTGCCATGGAGATTAAAGGATTTTTCAAACATACATGAAAGAATCAAGGCAACTCTACAGGTGTGTTTGTGATGAGGGAATAACATTATATAGCATGATGTAGCTAAAATAATCCAATATTACATAATACTGTCCCTTTAAAGAAACAGAAATCGACCATAAAGCAACATTTGGAGTTCTTGAAAGTTTAAGTGATGAATGTTTGTCAAGAAAACTTTTTTATTTCTCACATCCAATCATCCGTCCTTCCATCCTATTTCTCACTGCAGTTATGTTTCCTTAGTAACCTGGAGTCTGAGAAGCCGAGCCCACAGCTGCTGCAGGAGTACGGCCTCTCTCCTGTGTGGACCTGCATGTGGAACTTGACATGTCCAAGCTGCCGGAAGCGCGTCCCACACACCTCGCACTCATAGGGTTTCTCCCCCGTGTGGACACGGCGGTGTCGCAGGTAGTTGGTGTAGATACGGAAGTCCTTGCCGCACTGCTCGCACTTGTGCGGTTTCTCTCCAGAGTGCTGCAGTCTGTGGGACTTGAGCGCCTGGCGGATGACAAACCGCTTCCCACAGACGTCGCAGGCAAACGGCCGCTCCCCGGAGTGGATCCTCTGGTGGTACTCGTAGGTGGCTTTGTAGAAAAACGACTTGTCGCATTGGTCGCAGGCATACTGCGCAGCGCCGCCAGCATGGATCAGCTCGTGCCTCTGCAGCGAAGCAGCTGAGTCGAAGCCTTTGCGGCAGGTGCCACAGCTGAACGGCGTCACGTCCAGCATGGTTTTGTCCCGCCGGTAGATCACCCTGCGCTCGCCTCGCTCCCGACTTCGCCTCTTGGACGCCTGCTTCTCCTCGTGTGCAGCTTTCTGGTGCTTCTTCAGCTGGCAGTTGTACAGGAAGGTCTTCCCGCAGAGGTCGCACATGAACTCCTTGGCAACGCCGTGGAGCAGCATGTGCGCCTTCAGCTTGTTGTCCTGCATGAAGGGCCTCCCACATACCTTGCAGGCGAATGGTTTCTCGCCTGTGTGAATGCGGACGTGCCTCCTGAGGTTCTGTCGGAGGGTGAATCCCGCCCCACACGTCTCGCAGGTGAACACCTTCCCCCTGTGGACTGCCTGATGCGTCCGGAGCGACCGCCTGCTGGAGAAGGCCTTGCCGCACGCCGTGCAGGTGAAGGGATGCTCACCAGTGTGGACACTTCGGTGGCACTGCAGGCTGACGGCGCATCTGAAACTCTCCCCACACTCTGAACACTTGTGTGGTTTCTCTGCCAGGTGTACCGCCTGATGCGCCTGCAGGTTGTGCTTCGTTTTGAAGGCCTTCCCACAGGTTCTGCAGCTAAACGGTCGGAGGTCTGAGTGGACCAGCTGATGTGTCTTCAGATTCATCTTTGTCTTGAATGACTTCTCGCAGCGCTGGCACTGGAAGCTGGCGTGTTCCTTCTCTTCGTGTCGCAGCAGGTGTTGCTCCAAGGTCTCTGCAGTCCTGAACGTCCTGGGGCAGCGATCACAGGCAAACGGCCGCTGCTCCTTGTGAGTGTTCATGTGCTTCGCCAGGTGAAAGCGACGGCTAAAATTCTTCTTGCAGAGCTCACACACAAACTCCTTTCCTTTAGGCCTCAGTGCTGCTTCCTGCGTCTTCTGGGATTCAGAGTTTTCCAGTTCTGGACTTTTTTGAATAGCTAAATCCTCAGCAGTGTCTAACCAGAGAAAAAAAAAACATTTTAACTGCTAATATTACGATGTACATGACTCAGAGTTTATTCAGAAAACTTGCTAAACTCCATAAAGGTAAATCTGACCTTCAGCAGGAGGAGACAAAGGAATCTGCATCGTCTCTCCAATGCCTGAAACAGACAGAAACAGAAGAAGAGCTGGGATCAGATTGAAAGAATGCAGAGTTCAGTTTTTCTGTTTCATGAAAACTCACCTTCCACTTCTGCAGTGGCTGCAGGAGGATTTCCGTCGTCCATCTTTCTTTCCAGTCTCCCGAGCGGCTTCATGGTGGACACCATGCTGCTCTGTTCCACCAGCACCGGACCGCCGTTCGGCACATTCTCCCGCTGCAGCCGGGCGTTTCCCAAACTTTCGGCTGCGCTCTTCAGCTCAGCCTGCAGCTGCTCCAGCTGAATGTTTAGTTTGCTGTTTTCAACAAGAAGCGAAGAGAAGAGCTGCGAGAAAACGCTGCTGATCTTCCTGGCCGCCTCTCTGATCAACATGGCAGCAACGTCTGGCTACAGGGAATAAAACGAGGGAAATTCAAACGGTATTGTCAAGTAAATATATCTCATGTTGATGTCATTTAAAAGTAATACAATTTTACTGTGATAAACAAGAGTATTTAGGACAACTCAGTTCTGTCTGTGGAAATAATTACTAACAAAAAAAATGTTTCTGGAGAAAAATTTGGCATATAAATACTAAAACTGTAAGCAATAAAAAAAATAGAAATACTATCTTCTAAAGACTGCATTTTTTGTAGTAGCAGCATGAAAGAATAGCTCTGATTTATTATTTTCTTGACTTTTATGTTTTTCTGTTAAACTGCTGCATGTTTGGAAAGTTTTTTTTTTTTTTTTTTTTTTTTTTTTTTTTTTTTTTTTTTTTTTTTTGAACAAAATCTTTATTAGTTGTGCATTCACAATCAATAATTAACATTTTAAGTCTCAAACATTAATTTCCAGTACAACCAAACAAAACAGTTTAACAAAATAATAACCAAATTATTCGGCGAGCTGAAGGTCCGGGGAGTCTTTTCTCCACCCATCAGTGGAATATAAAACAGATTACAAATGGATTACAAACATGAAATATGGAATAAGGGAAGATCTTCAAATAATTTTTGTCAGCATCTTAACAGAGACAGATGTTAAATATACATATACGGAATACAATACAATTATTCTCCTAACTGTAAATATATCATCAAAGGGTTCCACCTTTTTTTAAATAGATCAGTGGACATGTTTAGTTTTGCTGTTATTTTCTCCATTGTATAAATACTCACTAGTCTCTCTTTCCATTGATTTATAGTAGGGAGTAAGGGTTTAAGCCAACATACAGTTATAATTTTTTTGGCTACGAGTACAAGGATTCCAAACAAATACTGTTTTTCTTTACTTAATAAATTGCTTGGGAGTTTTCCCAAAACAGCGACAAGGGGGTTCCATTCAATATAAATGTGTAAAATATTTGAAATTTCCTCTCTAATTCCCTCCCAGAATGTTTTAATCTTTGGACACTCCCAAAATATATGAGTCTGATCTCCAACTAATCCACATTGTCTCCAGCACAAATTTGATTTAGCCTGATCGAACTTTGAAATAATATATGGTGTTTTAAAGTATCTAACAATTACTTTCCAATAAAATTCTTTCCATGTTGGGCTGTTAGTCAGTTTATGTCCATTTTCACACATTTGCTCCCACTCTTCATCCTCAATAATAACATTCATTTCTAGTTCCCACCTTTCTTTTATCCCAGAAGACCCCTCCAACATACATGACTGTAAACATCTGTATAGGTTTGACACAGTTTTATCAGATTTTTTCTCTTTGGTGATCTTTATGAAGAATTTTTCTAAATCATTAGATCGTGATTTAAGAAGGGACCATTCAGTATGGGACATCAGGTAACTTCTCAATTGTAAATATCTATAAAAGTCAGATGCAATCAACCCATACTTCTCCTTAATCTGGCTAAATGATTTCAGATTCTCCCCTTCAAACAAGTCCTCAATAAAAATTAAATTCTTGTTTTGCCAGGTTCGAAATCCTGAATCCTGTTGTCCTGGTAAAAAGTCTATTATATCTGAAATTTTTAAAGCCCTAGATATAGATTGAGGAGCTTTCATATTTTTTCTAATCATGCTTAAAGTCTTTTGTGTGTTTTTCATCCACGTATTTGCAATTTTGTACTTATTCCAGGTTTCAATTGAGCAAAATGCAAGGGCCTGTAAGGGAATTTTAGGGCATGCGCTTTGTTCCAGTGTTAGCCATGTTGTTTCGTTATTCTGTATTAACCAATCTACCGTTGCATACAACTGTGCTGCCCAATAGTATAATTTTAAATTTGGTAAGTTAAGACCTCCATAAGGCTTACCTTTGGTCAGCTGTGTAAATTTTATTCTGGCCTTTCTTTTCTGCCAAATAAAGGTAGAAATCATTTTTTGCAATTTTTTAAATGTTGTTGTTGGAATCCAAATAGGAAGGGACATGAACAAATACAACAATCTAGGGAGAATATTCATTTTGATTGTTTCAATCCTTCCAAAAAAGGAAAGCGGTAAAATTTCCCATCTTTCTAAGTCCTTTTGAATTTGATCCAGTAACTTCCCATAATTTGCTTTGTATAATCTGGAAACATCCGTGGTAATATTGATTCCCAAATATCGAAACCCATTAGGCGACCAATTGAAATTTACTAATTTAGATAATGCTGAGGGCCAGATCCCTCTTATCATCATGGCCTCTGATTTTGATTCATTTATTTTGTATCCTGAGACTCCCCCGAAGTCTTTCAAACATTTTAAAATATTTGGTATAGAGATTATTGGGTCTCTTATATAAAGTATGATATCATCAGCATACAGTGACAATTTGTGAGTCCTAATCTTATCTGGTATACCTAGGATTGATGAGTCTGTCCTGATTAGCTCTGCTAAAGGTTCTATACTGATAGCAAACAAAATTGGTGAAAGGCAGCATCCCTGGCGTGTTCCCCTTTTCAAGGGAAAGTTTTCTGACATACAACCATTAACACGTACTCTGGAAGTTGGGTTAGAATACAGTACTTCAAACCAGCTAATAAAATTTTCATCAAAACCCATCTTCAATAAGACCTGCTTCAGGAACATCCAATCCACGCGGTCAAATGCTTTCTCGGCATCCAGGCCAAGAAGCATTGATGGGTATGGATTTTGTTGGCCAATTGAAATTATATTCAGGGTACGTCTGATATTGTTTATTCCGAGTCTGTTGGGTATAAAGCCTGTCTGATCGGGATTAATAAGTTTATTTATGATCTTTTGTAGTCTTTTGGCCAAAATGGCACTTAAAATCTTGACATCATTACACAGCAAACTTATTGGTCTATAAGAGGTACATTGTGTGGGATCTTTACCTTCTTTGTGTATGACCGAGATGATTGCTTCCGCCCATGTTTTAGGTGGATCTTTGGATCTTAAAGCATAATTAAACACTCTGCATAAGAGTGGGGTAAGCTCAACGTGAAAACTTTTATAAAATTCTCCTGGGAACCCGTCTGCTCCAGGTGATTTATTATTTTTAAGCTTTCCTATAACAGATTTAATTTCTTCTTCAGTGATTGTCCCCACCAATGCTTTAGCCTCCTCTTCGTCAAGTTTGTTAAGGTTAATTTGTTGCAAGAATTGCTTGATTTTCTCTACTTTGTTGGGAGTGGTCACAGAATTATATAATTGTTTGTAGTATTTTGAAAATGCATCTGCTATTTCTTTGGGTTGGGATACTAGTTTTTTGGATAATGGACATGCAATTTTTTGAACAATTCGATTTGCCTGCGACTTCCTTAACTGAAATGCTAAGAGTCTACTTGCTTTATTTCCCTGTTCATAGTATTTTTGGTTGGCAAAACGTAAAGCGCCCTCTGCTTTGCAAGTTAGTAACTCATTCAAATCTTGTCTACATTTTTTTAGTTCCTGTAATATATCGTCCTCGTTTGTTCTTTTGTGTTCAGTTTCAAGTTTCCTAATTTGTTCTTGTAAATTTTCTTGTTTTTTCTCACGATCTTTTTTAATTTTTGAAGAAAGTGAAATAATTTTGCCCCTCAAATATGCTTTGGCTGTATCCCATAAAATAGAAGGGGAAATCTTGTCCCTATCATTAGTGTCTAAAAAGAAATTAAGTTCGTCTTTTATATATTGGATTGTCTCAGGATTATTTAAAAGTGATACATTCAATCTCCATAACTTTAAAGGTTTCTCCAGGTCCACCCTTAGAGACATTATCACAGGTCCATGATCTGGAAAGTTTTTCCTGTTTTTTTTTTTTGCTGTGCATCTGGAAGGATTTTTGCTCTCACTTTTAGACAAGATGGCAAGATGACATTGGGTTTCCAACAGCAACGTCTTAAGTCAGAGGCTTCTCCATACTAGTTGTGAGACTGACGGCTACCATAAATTCTTACTGCCCAAAACTTTGAAGATACTTGGATTAACCCTTGTATGTTATGGGGTCCAACCGACCCCACACACGTAAAACCTGTATCATTTGTCTCAGTCCTCACACGCACAGGGGTTAAGACGACAGCATTTAATTTTCCTTTGGGATAAATAAAGCATTTTGGGTTTGAAGTCAGTTGAATATGCTACATCATCTACCAGCAGACTACAATAAACACCAGAAAACATTCAATTAGACAGTTTTCAAATAAAAGTCATTTTAAATAATGTGCGGCATAATTATTGTTCAATAAAGATAGAAAAACCCGGAAAAACTGGAGGATTCTCAACATTTACTTACTTTTGTAAGCAGATAAAATTATTTTCCGCAGTTGCACTTTAAAATTCAGTTTTACTTTCCCCAGTAACTTCAGAAAACTCCGATATCAGCTGTTAACATTTTTTTAAAGCTATAAAACAAGAAATATCTCGGTTTGTACTGCTTTTATTGAACACAATCCGCCATCTTTGTTATGGCGCCGTTCCGTTACCGCTGTGGGTTTCGTCGCCCCGACATAATCTCCCCCAGAAAACACCGTCTCTGATCCGGGTTCATAGGACCCGTGAACTCACCTTGCGTCTCAGAGGCCGCTTCGTTTTATCGGTTCCTCTGTCTGAAACTCCGAGAACATCGACCGCTGTCATTATGAGCGTCTCTAAAATGGATTTCACTTCGGAATAAAACACAGAGCTATCAGCCATTTTTATTTTTTTATGGCCATCAAGGCAGCAACATTCTTTCGGAAATGGAACTAACTTCTGTGAAGATTTTCAAAATAAAACTCAAAGCATATTTTCCATTTCAACTGTTTATTTTCAATGCACTGTACACGGGGAAGAAATATATTTACCGTCTTGTTAAAGAGAACTATTCATTACAAATTATGTATTTCTTCAAGTTTGCTTCTGCAAAAATAACAATTTTGGTTAGTAATGGATTAGGAAAATAAATTACAGTTTAAAGGAAACAGATCAAAAGTTTCTTCAAATAAAACTTTAGATGCCACTCCACGCCATCCGTAGGTTTATTATAATTGACCATTTGTGATGAGTCCCTTGCACATGAACTGTCATGACAGATGCATTACAGAGATGAACAGATATGCAAAACAGAATCAACAAACATCCCTTTAACTCTATGAAACTACAAATTTAAAGCATTTTTTTGTATTGAGAGACAGAAATCATTCAAGTTTAATCATATGAGTTGAGCCGTCGCAGCTGTGCTTCTTGAGCTGCCGTGAATCGGAGAAGCCGTGGCCGCACTGCTGACAGGAGTACAGCTTCTGGCCCGTGTGAACCTGCAGGTGGGATTTCAGCTGATTGGATTGGTGGAACTTCTTCTGGCAGTAGCTGCATTCGAAAGGTTTCACCCCGCTGTGGATCCTCAGGTGGCGGTAGAAGTTTCCATCCGTCCTGAACTCCTTGTCGCACTGGTTGCACTTGTAGGGCTTTTCGCCCGTGTGGATCCGCTCATGCTGCTTCAGGCTGGCACCATGGAAGAAGCTCTTTCCGCAGATGTCGCACACAAAGGGCTTGTCTCCCGAGTGGCTGCGCTGGTGGTAGCTGAAGGAGTACTTGTTGTGGAAGTCCTTCCCGCAGATGCCACAGTGGAACTCCTTGTGCTCGCTGTGGCCCTTCTCGTGGAGCTTGAGCGACGAAGCAGCACTGAAACCCTTCAGGCACGTTTTGCAGCTGAATGGTTTCACCAGCGGTTTCGGCCGCCGGTTCTGGAGGACGCCGTCTGATGCATGGGAGTTGTCGGCGTGGACATACCGCTGATGCATCTGCAGCCTGCAGTTGAACAGGAACGTCTTCCCGCAGAGGTCGCACATGAAGGGCTTCCTGGCGCCGTGAATGAGCATGTGTGACTTTAGCTTGTTGTTGTCAGAGAAGCTCTTCCCGCAGTCCTTGCAGGCGAACGGTTTCTCGCCGGTGTGGATGCGCAGATGCCTCTTCAGGTTGTTGTTGAGGTTGAACCTCGCTCCGCAAATGTGACACGTGAAGGGTTTCTCCCCGGTGTGGATGACCTTGTGTCTTTTCAGAGCAGTGCCGGTTCTGTAGGAGCGGTTACACTCATCGCAGACAAACGGGCTGTCGCCGGTGTGCTTCCTCTTGTGCACCGTCAGCGAGTGGGCGTATTTGAAGGACTCTTCACACATGTTGCATTTGTACTTCTTGGCGTTTGTGTGGACCATCTGGTGGAAGCGCAGGGTGTCCTTGCTTTTGAACTCCTTCCCACACGTGGCGCAGCTGAACGGTCTCTCCTCTGAGTGCACGGCCATGTGGGCCTTCAGCTGCACCGCCGTCTTGCAGGTTTTGTCGCAGTGCTGGCACTTCAGCTGCAGCTTCCACTTTTCGTGGCGCAGGAGGTGGTTTTCCAGTGACTGTTGCGCCCTGAATGATTTGCCGCACTGGTCGCAGGGGAACGGTTTGGGCAGTTTGGACGTCTGGTGGCGCTTGAGATGATTCTGGAGTGACGACTCCTTCCTGTAGGATCTCTTGCACTGCGGACACGGGAAAGGCAGCGGGTCCTTCGTTGAGTCGTGACTCAGAAGGTGATTTTCCAGATCTTCCCTGTCTGGGAAACTTTTGCTGCACTGCTCACAGGGAAAGGGCTTTTTGTGGACATTCAGGTGTTTCTTCAGGTCACTTTTCCAGTGAAAGCCGGTGTCACAATACTCGCAGAAGAAACGCTTCCCTGCTTGAGAGGAGGTTCTCCTCAGGCTTCTTCCCTGAGCTTCGCCTGGCTCGACCCGCGTCTCCTCTGTTGAGTTGTTGGGTGAAACTGAAAGTGAAATAGAAAGAAATTAGTGGTGAATGTTACCTATTCAACCCCCTGAAGCTAACAAAGTCCTACCTTTTTCAGTTTTATCAGCCTTCCTCCCCCTGCGCTGTGTTACTCCAGCAGGTTCCTCCTCTAAAGAATCCTGTGGCATCTGGAAAGAGATTTGAAGTTTGAAATCTTTTCAGTCCCAAATCAAAACATCTGAACTTGTTTTAGTTGTCCTTACAGGCAGTACCAGCTAGAGGTGCACAGATTTTCTAAATTTTGTGTGATCAGCCTATATTTACTTGAAAAACCGATCTCATCTTCCCCAGCAAAGCAATCAGCCAATGTCTCTTTTTGTTAGCGGTTAGCAACCCAATTTAGCAACTTTTTCAACAAGAAATATATAGTTTCAGCCAAAACTGAAAAGTCAGTCTTTTAAAAGTTGGTGACTAGCCAGAAAACTAATCAGTGGACCCTTACAGCTGCTTACAAATGTCTACAATCTGTGAATATTTGGGACTTCAAGCGACTTTTCACCAAAAAAAATGTAGCAACATTTTTCTATGTTACAGGAGATTTTGGCGAAGTGAACTCTGGTGCGGATAGAATGTAGATGTGAACGCCAAGTGGACCAGAGACCGCTCCAAAAGTAGGAAGTGGACTACAGCACAGGGCATTCTGGGTAAGTACACCAAAACAAGCAAATTATTCTAACATTAGAGGGAGAAACAGGTCGGGGTATTTTGCCAATGACAAAAGAGAAATCCAACAAAATGCTAAAATCTGACACCACTCCATTTTTGTTTACATTTCATGGAGAAAAAAGTCTTCTTCTTCTTCTCCTTCGTTTCTTCCAGTGGTAATATCCAGTTGTTGATCATATGACTCATATCATGAGAAAAGTGTTTCCACTGCAGCTTTGCAAAACAAACCGATTCAAATATGAAAAAAATAACCTCATCCAAGCACAAAAACGTTTTTACTGAAAAACAATAAATTCTTTCAAATTTGCTATGTTTCCATTAGGTGAATTTATTTTCATAATTCCAATTGTGCAGTCATATGGTCAATGGAAACACAGCGTGTGAAAGCAAACCACAGCAGCTGAAAATGTAGCAAATGTTGTAATTTTGGTCACAACCCAACAGAGTCAACCAACTATCGGATGGGAAACAGCCTGAGTGCCGACTTACTGCCTTTTGCTTTCTAGATTATTCTGGATTATAAACTGGTTTCACTCACTTTTAGTTCACTTGTTTGTTCCTAACAATTGATCTGAATGTTGGATGCTAACCAAAGAGCCTTAAAATGACATTTGAAATCTCTCTTCAATTTAGTTTTTAAATTCTTTTGGGCTCAAATAAAATTTATAAGACAAGGATTTGGGTCGTTTTCTTTCAAAATCCCTTAATACATTAAATAAGACTAAATTTAGGTTAAGCAAAATTGGTTTTTCAGTAAAAGTCTCCCAATATATTAGGTTCTACTCTCTAGAAAAGTCTGGATATAATAAAATCAATACTTTGTGTCGCAATCAGAAATACATCAATTAATCGTATGATAAAATGAAGTGAAATCAATAATTTTCATTTGTATGATTTATTGTTTTTCTCCCAAAACCTGGATGATAAAAGTCTTCAGTCTGGTGTTTTGGTCTCAACTAGCTGTTTTTTTAAGGACAATTTTGTTTACAGAGACTTTATGATTCATTTTATTTATTGTTTTGTTTATTTATATTGAATATTTAAAATGTCTTGCAGTTTCAGTGTTAAATGTTCATTAAAATTTAAAGTTTATTCATCTTTTTCAGACTGTGTTCTTGCATTACTTGAAAATTGTCTCTAAACGACAATATAATCGCAGAAACTTCTGGGACAATTTATCATCTAGCAAAATTTATCATGACAGAACTAGTCATACTTTACGTATATCATTCTTGAATCCTAGTCAGGGCCGCCCAAAATCAGTCCAAGGGCCTCAAAGGGCCCCTGCGCCACATTTTGGGCACCCGGCTGAACTCCATCTTGTTCCCTCACCTTTTCCTGAGTGCAGTGGAGACAGCTGGCGCTGCTGGAGTCGGGGCTGGCGGCGTCCTGCGGCGTGACCTCGGGTTTCAGCTCCAGCTCGTCCGTCAATGTCTGGGTGAAGACTTCGTTGGCCCCGACCAGCAGCACCGCGGCGGCGGAGGGAATCGTGCCGACAAACATCATCTGAGCCTCCGCAGGAGCCGAGTCGGCCGCGGACCGACCCGGGGAAGACGGGACGACGTCTGCGCTTCCTGAGGTCACAGGAAGGTCGTTCTGCTCCAGCTCTGGAGACGCCACGCTGCTGGAGCCGACCGGCGCCGATCCATCTGGAATCACAGACAGCAGGGAAACTTTAAAACCGCTAAACATTTTGGTTAATCTCTGATGAAATCGATTACCAGATTAATTGATAATTTATTCATCCTGTCGTTTCAGCTCCAGTTCGTATGAAGGCTTCATTGTTTATGATGTTGTTTTCTATTTGTTGAGGTGAAGCAAATGAACAGTAAATGTATATAACCAACTGTAAGGATTGGTTTCCACAGAAATCCTGAAAGGTGTGAGAAAACTAATTTTCTGATTTTTCTTTTTTTAAATATTGCAACCTAGAATTTAGATTTTTCTTTTTCTTTTTACTTGAACATAAATTTTGCTGTTTTTTTTACTTATGACATGTTTCTTTCCCCTTAAAGAAAAATAAAAAAACACTTAATTATATATTTGATTCTTTGTTATTTGCTGTAGCAATGAAAAAAAAAAACTTTTAAAAGTGAAAAAGTCTTAAAACATTTTTAAATCAATGTTTCTATGATCTTCAGGAAGAAAAGTCTTGATTTTATTTTTTTGTTGATTTTGTGTAAATTGTACCGCGTCCTTGAGTGCCTTCAAATAAAATGTATTATTAGTATTATCCTTACAATAAAAATATATTTAATAAGAAAGAAAATTTGGTCAGACTTAGAAAAAAAACTTCTTGCCTTTCAGGACTTTAAGAAAAAACATTATTTTCGACACTTTTGGTCGGTTGCTCTAGTAATGACAAAAAAGACTTAATAGTCAAAACAGCTTAATACAAAAACACAATTAGTAAATTTTTTGTCATATTTTTTTTGCTCCCCAATAGGAAAACCACTTTAATCTAGATTTTAGGAAGAGAAATAAAATTTGGTCCGACTTATAGGTCTTCAAAAAAAACAGAAACAGAAAAAGGTTTTCACTTGTTCTTTAGGTCTTCCATGGGTTTCATAAGCCTTAAGTTGAAAAAATTGAGAAAAATGTCTCTTCTGCCTACATTTATCATCTTGCTGGACCAGGTGATATTGCCAAAAACTGATATCAGAATATATTTGTTTAATTATATAACAATATCATAGACGACATTCTACATTCTGCAACTCTCTGTTCATTGGAGTCCATAAAAAACATCTTCAGAAGCTTCAATATATTCAAAACAGCGCAGCCAGGATTCTATTGAGGGCCGTAAATCTGACCATATCAACCTATCCTGCATGATCTTCACTGGCTTCCTGTCACCTACAGAATTCAGTACAAAATGGCTCTCATTACCCATCAATGTTTAAACAGAACTTCACCGGATTATCTGAAGGACCTTCTCATTCCACTTTCATCCACCAGATCTCTACGATCACAAGACTGCAGCTTCCTCCACCTTCCTCCATCCAGATTAAGGACCATGGGAGATCGGGCTTTCGCTGTCGCTGCTCCCCGTCTCTGGAACTCTCTCCCGGATTATTTGAGAGCTCCGCAACCACTGGTTGACTTTAAAAGAGGCTTAAAGACTTTTTTATTCAAGCAAGCCTATTCTGCCTCAACATGATTTTTATGTTGTTGATTTTATATACGATTTTAGTTGCACTGTGTAGCACTTTGAGATTTTTTCTAATGAAAAGTGCGGTACAAATTAAATTGATTATTATTATTATTACATTTTCTTCATTTTCCCCTTCCCTTTATTTTTCAAAATTGCATTTAGTCCATTTATTAGGGCTGTATAATAATATCAATATCGCGATATATATCGATATTTTCATTCCTAGAAAGAAAATTGATATTCATCCTTAAGTATCGTAACATCCAACTGTCACCTTGTTCACTCACTGCTGGCTTCACCAGGTCATCAGGCTTAGAGTGATTCCTTCAGATGTTCAGGTTAAAAAGGTATCAAACTATTCAGAGCAGGAACTTGGTTCACTTTATTTACTTTACATGTCAGCTACAGTTTGGACTGTTTCAACTAAAAGAAACATGTTTTCTCTCCACTTCTTTGATTCATTTTGTCCAGCTGTCCACTTTAAGTCTGTGTCCAACCAGAGCCAGGTATTGTGTAGTTGGAGCTTTTAATCAGTTTTCAGTTAAATTAATTCAATCCAACTTTATAACAGTCACAAAATGTCACCAAAATCACTCTGTCCCTCTAAAATCATTCAGAAAATCAATCACAAAAGTGTATTGAATCGTATCGTTTGCTGAATATCGCAATACATATCGTATCGTGGGCAGAATATAGTGTATCGTATCGTGAGATTATTGTATCACTACAGCGCTATATTTAAGTAGATTTTTTTAGTAACGCTTGGGTATTTTTTTGAGGTTTTTTATTGTTTTAGTTGAGTAAAAGTAAGTTCTTACTCTTAAGTTGTAATTTTTGGCAACTCTTAACCACCATCTTTATGTAACTGAAACAAAGCGTTATTTTTCCATGGACCTCCTGACTACAGAAGAGTCTGACCGGTTGCGGGTCCGTCCTGGTGGCTCTTCCCGGGGCCCTCGCTCATGGTCTTTAGCTCCTGTTCCAGTAGCTCCATGTCTCGGCCCAGTTGACCCACTCTGGCCTCCAGCTCCTGCTCCAGCCGCCCGGCTTTCCTCTGCAGGACGTCCTCCAGCTGCTCCACTTTGGTCCTCAGAGCCTCGTTCTCCTCCCAAAGCTCGGCGAACACCTTCTGGATCTGATCGACCAGAAACCGCTCGATCTCCTGGATCTCACCGAGCTTCGCCTCGTCCCAGTCCGAGTTCCGCGTCTCTCCGAGCCACACGTCCCTGAACACGGACACGGCCGCCCGGAGAGCCACTTCCACCGCGGACGCTAACTCTCTCCCGAAGCGCGCCTCCATTTTTTTTTTTCGTTTTTTTTTTTAAATATACGTATTCAAACCTCGGCTCGTTGGATTAAAGCGCATATTGTAAATCAAATACGAATTTTAAATCGGTTTTGAGTGAACTTTAAACAACAAAACTGCCTGGTTTTTTTTGCTAACACCAACGGTCGGTTCTCTTAATGATAACCAGTGCGACAGTAAAACAGCTCCGAAGTACATTTCCGCTTCCGCTTCGTTGATGTTAAGGCATAATTAGGGCGCACTACTGCCACCTGCCGGATACATTTATCTCCGCAATTTTAACTTTACATTGAATTTCTAATGAGGACTAAAACTGACAAAATGTAAAATAAAAGCAGAAATGTATACATTTTTTTCCCATTTTCTTCAGGAAATATATTTTCCTTTCTTTATATGTGTTTTGGTCAAAATATGTAGCTATTTTGTTTTTCCTTTCCCTTATACATGCATTTACATAAATACCGAGTGCTGTACATGCTCATACTTTTCAGTTGGCCAACATTTCTATAAATCCTTTGTTTTTATTGGTCTTCAGTAATATTATAATTTTCTGATATGCTGAATTTGAGATTTTCATTTGTTGTCATTTGTAATCATCAAAATTAAACAAAATAAACATTTGAAATATGAGTTTGTATGTAATGTATGATTATAATATACAAGTTTCACTTTTTAAATGGAATTATTGAAATAAATCTACTTTTTCATTATTTTCTAATTTTATGACCAGCACCTGTACATCAAGAAATGTATTTTGTCCGTATTCATGCTTTTTGATCAAAAATTTTGTTTTTAATTTTTGTGAAGAAATTTATATATACTGTTTTTTCCTTTTCCTTTCATTCGTTTTTGTCAAGAAATTTGCATATTTTGAGTAAATTCCAGAGGAAAAAAAAACTAAAGAATTCTGACATTAATTTTATTTTTCAAAAAACAAAATGTTATGATTTTGGTGTCAAAAATCTTTAACCTGAAGTCGTCTTCTTGCTTCGGGATTCCAGGTGAAAGAAAGAAAACACCAGCTCCACTGCAGTGCACAAGTAACCAAAAGGTATTTTATTGGTGATTATATCTGGGGCTGACAGGCCGATGTGAACAGGACGGTAAAGACACACACAGACAGGCAGAGCTCATCCAAACCATGTTCCGTTTTCAGACCCATTCCTAACATCTGTGCCGTGATGTTTAAAAGTAGATCTACAAATAATATGATTGTTTCACGTGAGATCATGGTGGCATTGGTGAACTTTGACCTGCGGTGTCAGTCAGTTTTCTTCTGCAAAGTTTCTCCAAATTTTGCTTCCTTTGCCTCCGACTTGTGGCCGTCGTGTTCGGCATGCATGTAAATGTTCGCTTTGATCTGATATTCACACTTGATGCAGATGCATGGAAACAAAAATGATAAAATTGTTCTCAAGACAATCTGGGATAAATAGAAATAAAGAAGAAAGTTTTAAAGTCATTTTTATAAATGGGCTTTGCAGGATTTTGGGGAAAAAATAAAGCGATTTGTTAAAACTGCAAAGAAGTTTCTGTTGTGTATTTAAAAATAATTTGAATATTTGAGACCTTGAGGAAATAAAAATCTGTTCCTTATGTTGATAAACTAAAACAAAACCACATAATGAAAGTCTGAACCTGCAGGACTGACCCACTTCTTTAGGCCCCGTTCACACCAGAACCAAACCAAACTACATGAAAACCACAAATACTCTAAAAAGCCTTTTAGGAGATGGAGTTGGCTGGAGTTGGTACAACATGCAGAACTTATCGCAACCCTTTTGCATAAAGATTTGAATAATTGCAAAATAAAAAATACTAAATAATGTCACTAAGCGAAATTTGACATTTCAGAATGTTGCAAAAAAGTGAATTATTTGTATTTTAATCTACTGGTTTGTCAATCAGGATACACAAAGTGATGTTTTATCAGATATCGATGATACACTTTGAAAATTTTCTGAGTTTTGTATAAATATTTATTCTACTTTCTGTTATACAGAAAGTAGAATAAGACGCTACATGCACCACCAGTTATTCAAAACCCAAAATGCATTACTGATTGATTAATCCAAGAAACATTTGAAATAGGAGCGAAAATCTGTTTACCAAACTACAGGGGAAATATTTTGTGGCAAACAAAAATCAGACTAAAAATTCACATCATCCTCTTCACTGATTGGCTTTTGTTGATCACTTGTTGCAAAAATCGCTCACATTTTGCTCTGCATTTGAAACTTTGTACAAGATTATTAAACATTTTTCAAGCTAAAGAGATTTTTCTCTAAATTTTGTTCTCTCACACAATACATACTCTGCTATCTCTCAAAATGTAGTTCCTGTACTCAGTGTGGTTCAAATGGATTAAGTGAAGCGAACTGGAGAATGCACCAAAAACAGGAAGTCGACTAAAGCTCAGGGCATTCTGGGTAAATACAAATAAAACAAATGCACTAATGTCAAACTCAAATTCAAAAATACTTTATTAACCTCGAAGATAAATCCTACAACCGCAAAAATCTAACGCTGCACCATTTTTGTTTACATTTCATGAAGAAGGAAGCTGCGCTCAGTGTCTTCTTCAGAAGTGTTTATGTTGATTCCTTTAGTGGTTATTGGTGCAGCGCCCCCACAGGCGAGGAGGAGAACAGGTTTTTCCATTAGTTTAGCTTGTTCGACAGTGTAGTGTGAAAAAACTGCAGTAGCTGAAAATGTAACAAATGTTGGGATTTGTTTAGGGACGGTACAAAATTTAAACGAATCTACCAGATTATCAGGTGCAACAGGGAGGTTTTAATTAAGAAATCCTAATGTTAGATTTCAAATCAATGCTCTTACGTTTTGAAATAAACGGCTGCGGGACATTTTAAACTTTCTTGGAGCTCCAAGAAACATCAGGTTTGTTTTGATGTGGTGTGAAGGGGTCAATACTAAATGTTCAGGTCACTTTCTCTGCAGGAACTTCATTACCTGGAGCAGAACAGATACTAAATACAAAATAAAAATAAACTAATATAATAAAATAATAAATAAATGGTTTCTGTGATGCAATGACAGTAGACTTTTGCAATTCCAGCAACTTTTATGGCTTTTTTTTTTTTTTACGAGTTTCCATGGAATAAACCAAAATTCGGATGGACTGCAAAGACGAGTGAGTCCTATAAAGAAACCATGCAGTTGGTTTTATCGCGACTTGACATCATTTAGATTCAGGTTGTGATCAGGGAGAAGTTTGGGACTCAGAGGAGTTATGATGTTACCATGAGGGTTTTCACAAAGACTTAAGTAAAAAAACTAAAGAGACATTATACGAGCGATTTGTGTTATGGAACATTCCTGGAAGACTGAGGGGACAAACATCCTCACACCAACAAAACCTGAGAGCTGTGGAGACCCTGGGAAAGAGCAGCGGCGCACACATTCAGACTTCAGCGAGACTGTAACGACAGACAGGTGGGAAATTAATCAAAGATCAAACCCAACAAGGTTTGATGGAAGAGAATAAAAGAGCAGAAGAGAACCGGTTTCTGCCCAGGAGACCTCGTTGATTAAAATAACAGATTCTGCGCTTATAAAGAAACTAGAGATTTATGAAAACCTTGAAAACAAGCTGATCAAAATGACATTCAAGTAGACTTTTTGGATATAAAAATAGAAGATGTAGCCTGTACAGTTCCTCAAAATCTGTAACCTTCATGTTATGAGTAAGTAAATTATGTTTTAATGAACGAGGCTCCTGGGAAGTCAAACATTAAGGCTATTTCACAATTAGGTTAGCTAACGCTGAAGGATCAGAAATCCCGACTGCAGCGACACAAATTTCCGCAAGAAACAGAAGTCAGTCGGATTTTTAGCTTGCATCTGATTTTTAGCCTTTCAGTTGAGTCCATTTGTTAACATGCTGCTCACAGGCTGGGCAGTTTATTAGACACTACGATCCACTGGGAAAACAGTCAGACTGGTGCAAAACTTTACCAGTTTACATAAATAACTACCTAATATTGATTAAAACATAAAGTATTAGTAACACTGGCAGACTGTCTTCACTGAAAACATTTTCCCATCTTATAAGTGATATAATCACTTATAAGTGATATAATCACTTATAAGTGATATAATATATAGAGTTATAATCTGACAGCAGAACCAGAACTTTATTTTTTAAACAATATCAAGGAATTATTAGGTCTTATATATTTATCTTCCTCTTCTGCTCTTTTCTTGAATCACGAAACATTAGAAACAGAGCAGTTCTGGTCCTGCTTCATCCGTAGAGGCGTTAAAAGAAACGCTTTGATGGTGTCACAACAAAACCGGGTGGATTTTTCACTAACAAGGTTAAAGAAACAAAACGAAACAATTCTGGGACCATTTCCTTCTCTCTTGATTTCTGAGGATTGATAAGAGACCGTGGGCCTTGTCTCCACTCACAGACAGACAGGTAATTACAGTAGATAGGACAGACAGAAGACTTACATACAGCTACGCTGGAAAATAACTAAACCGTTACAAGTATTTTTGGTCTAGTTTCTAATACAGATATCTTAGTACACCTTAAATAGAAACAAAACTAACTGACAAGTAACTTTTCATCAAGATGTAGCAGCTTGTTTTAACTCTGTAATGATGAAAACGCTTCTAGTTCCACCTGTAGATTATTTCACCAATAACATGGGAAAAATGTCTGTTATAAGTGAAATAATCTACTAGTGTAACAAGAACATGTTCACCAATATTAAAGAATTACTGACTTTTAAACAAGATGCTGCATCTTGATTCAATTAGTTTTGTCTTTATTTCAAGATATTTGCATGAGAAACTAGACCAAAGAACTCGGTCAGGTTTTGTGTTTTTGCAGGTTGCAGCTCATCTCAGAAAACAAACCGACATGGAACAGAATGAGCTACGTTTTACCGCGCTACCAGCAATCAGAAACAGCCTTTGAATTAAAGTGATGCTCGTGTTTCTCCTACTATTTATTTTTTTGTAAAAAAAAAATCCTCATCCATTTGCAGTTCTCTGAAACGGCCACCAGGAGGCGACGGAGAAAGATCAAATCCGTCCTGTGGGTGAGCCGGGTCAGTCTGTCGCTCTCCATCCAAGCCCAGCTGCTGGAGCGAAGGAGAGGGGCCTCCACCTTCGGTCTGTGGCCCCGCCTCCTGTCCATCCAGAGTTCGTAGGTTTTAATCCCAAAACGTCTGCCGCCACGCTCATTTCTTCTTCTTCTCCGAGCGTTTTCCGTCCGACTTTCCTGCCCGATCCGACTTCTCTGAGCGTTCCCCTCTCTCTCGCTCCTTTTCCTTCTCTTTCTCCCGTTCCTTCTCTTTGTCCGCGCGCTCTATCCGGTCTCCACGGTCGGAGCGCTCGCCGCCGCGGTCGGACCGGTTGTCCACCTTGCTGCCGTCTCGCCGCGTCCCTTCATCGGTGGATGAGGTAGTTGGTTGGGGCTGGCCCCATTTGGCGATCTCCTCGTGCTCTGAAATGCTGGCGGTGATGTTGTTCACCCACGCCTTGAGGTCCTCCTGCGAGGACACGGACGAACTAAGTCAGCCGTTTGGATCGAGACAGAACCATAAACCAACGCTAAGGAAGTCTCACCTCGTCTTTTGCATGAAACAGAAATTCACTGCCATCCTTCGTTCTGCAACGGGAGAAAGGAAGATTAAATGTCCCAATGGGGAAGATCAAAACTACAGACTGACAGTTTACAAGAGTTTCTTACTTAAAACACAATAATAAAAAAAAGAAGACAAAGTTTAGTTTGAATATTTTCAGAATTCCAGCAGCGATCCGACAATTTGTTTTGGTGTTACAGTTTCATCCTTCTAAATCTACAGAATTCCCAGATCTTCAGCTGTTTTAAATTACGAATACAAAATCCTTGAAACTATTGGATGGGTGGATGGATGGATGGATGGATATGGATGGATGGATGGACGGACAGACGAACGGGTGGATGGATGGATGGTTAATTGGTTAGTTTGTTGTTAGGATGGATGAAGGATGGATGGCTCCATCCATTGGTAGGATGTACAGATGGATGGACAGATGGATGGTCAGTTGGTTTGCTTGTTGCTTGGTTGGATGGATGGATGAAGGATGGATGGATAGATAGATGGATGGAGGATGAAGGATGGATGGCTCCATCCATTGGTATGATGTACAGATGGATGGTCAGTTGGTTTGTTTGTTGCTTGGTTGGATGGATGGATGAAGGATGGATGGATAGATAGATGGATGGAGGATGGATGGATGGATGGCTCCATCCATTGGTAGGATGTACAGATGGATGGTCAGTTGGTTTGTTTGTTGCTTGGTTGGATGGATGGATGAAGGATGGATGGATAGATAGATGGATGGAGGATGGATGGATGGATGGCTCCATCCATTGGTAGGATGTACAGATGGATGGTCAGTTGGTTTGCTTGTTGCTTGGTTGGATGAATGATGGATGGAAAGTCATGAGGTCCAATGGATGATGTCACTCAGCAGCTCTCGATGCTAACATGCTATCATGCTAGCGGAAACCAAACATGGCGGCCGGCCCTCACTTGAGCGTGAAGACGTTCTTCTTCTTCTTGTATCCATTGGTGACGTCGCAGTGGCAGTGGGACAGGCTGAGCAGCGGCTCGTTGTTGTAGGGCGTCGCCGTGTTCTTGGCATCCTTGTAGAAGCCCAGCTCCCCTTTGTTCAGCACGCAGTACAGGTTGACCCATGACCTGCTGTGGTGGGTGGAGGAGGGGGGGAGGGAGGGAGGGGTGGCGGGCGGGAGGAAGAGAAGGACGGGGGAGAAGTGATGGCATAAGGGGAGGGAGGGGTGGGAGGGGTTGGGGCAGGTAGGAAGGGGAGATTGGGAGGAGTCAGGAAGGGCTGCAGAGTCTCTGTTGCTAGGCTAACACCTGACTCACCTGACCAGAGCAGACAGGTAGGTAGGCGGGATGGACCAGCCCCAAGAAGGGAGGAGGATTTACACTGCTGAACAAACACAAATGAACGGACGCACACACGGATGGCCTGGGAGGGGGTGGTGGAGCGGTGGAGTGGGAGGGGAGGGGCGGGGCGGAGGGGGCGGAGCTACGTACGGCTCGGTGGTCCAGCGTGCGGCGCCCAACTATGACTTACCTTGGAGGAGAACGGAGGGAGAGCCGGAAGCACAGCGAGGAAAAACACAGAAACAGAAGAAGAAGAGTTTGGTTAAATGCAATTTTTCCGACTAGGTTACATCTGATGAATGAAGGGGTGTCCAAACTGAGGCCCGGGGGCCATTCCTGGCTCTTGGACTGACATTTTTGTGGCTGTTTAAGAATAAAACTGATTTGACCCGTCCATCACAAGTGATTGATAAAAATGGAAACTTTATATTTTTATTTAGGGTAAAATTATTATCAACATCATTTTTTTACAGTGAAAATCTTGAGTTCAACAAAAGGTGTGGCTGGATGATAAATCAATAACAACATATATCACAATAGGCACGTGATCAATATCAACAGATATTCAATAATTTCACTGATCCAGAACCAGATGGCATTCTGGGAGATGTAGGCATAATAGAGACATTAGCTGCTAAACCTATGTCAGCTAAGCTAGGTTGGCGGTCAGCTAGCTAATACTCACTCACTCACTCACTCACTCACTCACTCACTCACTATATGGTTGCCTAGCAACAACCTAAGTTCCATCCAACTTTGGTTGCCTAGCAACAATCTGCTAACTTGTGCAGCAGCTGTTTGCAGTTTCCCCTAATAACTGTTTAAAACATCAAACATTTGACATGAAGTGAAAACTGGATAAAACTGAAAAGGTCACACTGCCAGTCTGGCAATATTTCAGATATTTACAATAAAAAACTAATCAATAATTTTTGATAGACTGATATAAAGCGTTTTTCAGCCATATCATCCAACCGTAACAAAAAGTGTTCATCTTTTTCATAATCAAGGTTTAATAACATGTAGAACTTTTACAGCTTTATTTTAATTTATGAAAGCGTTTTGAAAGGAAGTCCCTGAGTCCCATTCTTATAACTGGCTGCGTTTCCATTACAAATATTCACAAAACTTTAAATAAAGTAGAAGAAAAAAAAACAATTTCATAATTGTCATGTGTCCATTAAATAAGAAACTAAATTATAAACACATCTGAAAAAAGTTTCTTTATGCGATAAGTCATTAAAAAAAATAATCCCAAAACTACTTCCTGTTGTGTTCTTCTTCATAGTTTCTGTTTAATTCCACTCAAAGGACTTTGGAAACTAATTTCCTTTAATTTATTAACATTTTTGTAAATGCCAAAAGGCTATTTTTAAAAACAATAAATACCAAACAACTTACAACACAATGATCATAAAAAGTACAACTAAAACTACATTAAATTGAATTTATTTGTAATTCAAATGATTTGTTTGATTTTATTCTTATTTATTTGGCCTGTTAGATCTTTTTGCTCAACAATTTTGGCCAATGTGACAAAGCGCTTGGACACCCCTGTGTTAACGCGACAATATGCATGAAGCAAATCAACTGAGAGGAGGCATATACACTGTGCAAAAGTCTTAGACCTACTAGACATTTGATTGATCCACCAACAACAAGCCTGATGTTCCATAAATAATTTACAGAAGTGAATTCAGTGTCCCTCAGTTGGGAGAAAATAAAGAAGGGAGAAAAAAAATGGAAGCTATTTCATAAAATCTTTTAAGTTTGATGCCATTTCATGTGAAAACAAACCAATTTAACCTTTAACTCAAATAAAGGAAAACATTTCTTAGGTGATTGCTTTAAATTTAGAAAATTAGTGCTGCATTAAAATAATAAGTTTTAAGGCCTGAAACGTGTGCACAGTACTTGGAGGAAATAAAATGCAACTTTATATTCTGATAAAAACATCTGCAAAAGAGCATAGAGCTAAGGTGCACATAAGAAACGGTTTGTAATTAATGAAAGATTTGGTGAGCAAAAAAGATTACGCCAGATGAAAACACTGGAAAAATAAAGCACACCCTTGCTGTTTTTATGGCATTTAAAAAAGGAAATCAGAAAAAAATGTTGATTCTGTGAGCCGAGTTTCTGCCTCACTGGCTAGCTCCTTCAGACTAGCCAGCAGCAATTAGCAAACACCTGGTGGAACTGCTGAGCTCATTATATAACCTAATATTTAGTCCAACACTCCTGAGAATGATTGTAAATGGCATAATGAAGAGCAATGTTTCGATAATGTGCTGAAGGCAGATTGTCGGATGATTAGGAACGTCTTAAAAGAAAAAAGACCCAATTACACAGAAACTCAGTGTTTTTATAGCAATTGAAGATAAGATAGTTATCTGATTACAATATAAAATGGCTCTATGTGGCTAGAAAACACATAATACCGTCCCTTTAAATGTTTTTCCTACAGTGGCCGACAGGTGCAAACGTGCCACTAACACCTAAATGAGATAAACTCCAAATGCAAACAAACAAATACGCTGCAAACAGTAAATATCAGGTAGAAGTAAAAGTGGAAATGCAGCAAAAACAGCAGTAAGAGTGAAAAAGAAAAGCCCTCCAGGTCACTAGGGGGAGCCAAACATCTTATTTGGCCCCATTAAATAAGATGGGGCCAGACTCTCATTAAAGCTGGGCTATCCAGAAGAAAGAAAAACTGTGTAACATATGTACCTCTATGTCTTTTACAATGTTATAATATCCTGATGTTGCAAACATCAGGATATTTATGCTGGTAACATTACCTATGTCAGACTCGGAAGCAAAAGGGAAAATCCTGCAGTTTTTGCAGGATTTTCCCTTTTGCTTCCGTTTCTTGTGGCTGTAGCATTTTCTGCGCTGTAGTCCACTTCCTGCTTTTGAAGCGGCCTCTGGTCCACTTGGCGTTCACATACGCATCGGAACTGAACCAGAGATCATTTCAACCGAACCGAGACTGAACCAAACTTTCTAGGCTAATTAAATTAGCCCGTTAAACCGTGTGTGACTGGTTATGTGGTTTTAGAAAATAAAAGCTTGAAAAATCCCAGCGATAAAGAAGGGTGTACTTTCTTTTTCCCCATCAGTAAACCGAACCACAATAAATTCAATCTAAAAGCACCATATTCAGCGACATACTTTGCAGGCTTTATCAGAATATTAACACGCACAGAACCACAGAGTTGTAGAGTCGCGGCGTAACGGTGACGGGTTGAATCCCAATGATTCAACACTGGATTCAAGCCATTCACATTTGTGCTTTACCTTCCCATGTACATAACAGGGCATGTACATACGGCCGCATTCATCCACTGCCGTGAGTGGGCGTGTGAGTGGGCGTCATCTGGAACTGGATGAGCTTTTGGCTGTGCGTGACGGGAGCGGCCACCAGAGGGCGGCGGAGCGCGGGTCAGAGTGGGGGCCCGTCTGGGGAATGTGTGCGGGTTTGCGAGTGGATCGGTCCGCTCTCGCTGCGCTCTTCGTCCGGCCAGTTAGTCAGCGAGTGAAGCAGCCGCCTCGGCTGGGTGGCGTTCAGGCTAAGCGTCATGCGTGGAGTTTCATCATGCTGTGGGAAACTTTTTATTTCATGAAACTGTTGTCCTCACATTCTGAATGCAATGATTAAGATATTTAGATAGACAGCACCATTAAATGTTTCCACCCCTGGTAAAAATGCAGCTTTTTATTTATACAGTAGGAAATAAAACTCCATGTTAAGTAATTTGTTTTTTTACTTTTTTATTTTCACAGAAGTTCTGGCTGTAATTATGTTGTTTTTTTTTCCTGGTACGACCCAAAATCTGATGCACAAACTGTAAACAACAGCAGTGGATGAATTTTAATACACATAAATCCAGCAAACACTGCAAGTATTTAATATAGATTTTTACAGACAAAGGTTCTTATTGGAACCTTTGTTGTGTGTTTCTGGTGCGCCGGTAAATCTGACGCACAATGACATCGACCAACAGCAGCGATGGACGACAACGCTGCTCCTCTCGGCCCCCTGGGGTTAATTTTTGCTTCAAATAACGACCTGATTGGACGCAGAGAAATACTGTTGAGGTGTTCAAGTTGTGCTAAAAGGAGATAGACTATCAGAGAATAAATAGTTAGCAAGCTAGAAATTAAAATTACAGAAAAAAATCTGATTTCTTCCAAAAAAAGAAAAAAATCCAATTTCATCAAAAAAAATTTATTTTAGCTAAAAAAAATATCTGAAAGATCAGATTTCAAAAAAATATCTGAAAGATCAGATTTCAGAAAAATATCTGAAAAATCTGAGAAAAAAAAATCTAACTTGTGTGAACGTTGCGAATACCCTTTGAAAAATCACCTTCCAATCGATCCAATCGATTGTTTTTGAATCTTATAGTCACATTTTTACCAGGGGTAAAGTAAGTGTGGAGGTGCTGTGGCTGCATGACTCTTCTGCTTCAAAATAAAAACCTCAAAACCCGCCAGTGAACTCCTTTCTGAAATCTGGCTGTGATGGAGGAAGGAAGACCTGAGCGCTGAGCAGAACCACGGTTCTGAACTTTGGTTCGGCTGCAGCTTGTAAGGACCACATGTGAGCCGAGTCATGCATCTTCCCAGCACATCAGATGCAAAAGTCGTAACTCTGCATGCTGAATTTGCGCCCCCTTGCCATCGATTGATCAGTAAACACAACAGGGATTATTGAAGCCAGAAGAGAGTTAAAATATCAAACCCATTTATAGTTAAAACTCAAAGGAAACTTTTGGGAATTTGGAAATTGGAGTTGGTTAATTTGGATGGTCATGACAGCAGGGAGCATCCTGCGCGCCGGCGGCCCGCCGGGCCCTGCAGACCCACCTGTTGGTGCTCTTCTTCATGCTCTCGATGTCCAGCTTGCGGAACAGGAAGCCCTCGTGATGCGCCGTGTGGGTGGGCGGCTGCGGCGCCGCCTGGCTGCTCTGGGCCGGAGCCGATCGGGAACGCCGCGTCGTCTCTCCAGGCTCTTTGGGGCGCGGCCGCCGTCTGGGTTTGGGTCGGTCCCGGGCCCTGGGCCGGTCCGGACGGGAAGACTTCTCTGGCAGACCGTTGGACAGGCGGGGAACCTCGCCACGCGCCTGAGGGCGAGAAGGAAGAAGGTTCATCGACTGACGATTAATCGATAAGCGGTCATTTTCTTAAAAAGTCCAGTCGTCTTTCTGCATCATATTTATCATAATATTCTGAATTAAACAGAAATATTATCAAATTTTAACATCATTTTGTGTCGGCTGTGCTAAATACTGACTGAATAAACAGAAAATTGTGGTTTAAAATTGGATATGTTTATAAAAAATAAGAGGGAAACCGTTAGACTGCTGAATAAGAAAAAAAACAATGGAAAGTGTTTTAACTCACGACCACAACGGTGTGACAAATTTCCACCAAAAAACTCAGAAACTGAGAAAAAAATGAGGAAATTTCTAAGCTTGAAAAGAAAAAAAATTCTAGAAAAACAACTGGATAGATTTTGAACAGTTTTGACATTTGACATTTTCCAAGAACATTTTTGACCTTTCAAGTTTTTTCTAGGAATAATAAGAGCAGCCGTCCCCCTCTCAGCTCCTTCAGACTAGCCAGCACCAATTAACAAACACCTGCAGAGCTCGTTATAGGAGCTGCTCCGAGCAACGCTGGTAAAAACGTTGCTAAAGGGTTAATAGAGGAGCCATGTTGGGATGACTTCCTGAAGGCGGAGCTTCAGAAAGAGCAGGAAGAGCTTCTTAAAGAAACAGAGGCCCAATTTCAAGGCATTAAATTACAAAGTCAAATTTTAGCATTTTGATCACAACTGATGCCAGTTTACAGCATAAACTGTAAACTGGTCTGGAAAATATATAATACTGCCCCTTTAAGAAACAGGAAGAAAACTCTGACACCTTTAACCTTTTAAGTAAGAGTCCAAAGACGTCCATGCAGGCTGCGATTTCACACTCATTGTTTCTGACGACAAAAAGAATTAAGGTCTGCAGAGTGAGACACGTCGCATCAAGATTCCCAGCAGAAAAATACATTTTTCAGCTCAGAGCACTGAGGGAAGCCTGACCGGGGGGGAAACCCTGGAGTCAAGTAAAATACCACCAGCATGTTTAATATCAGGATTCATTTCACTTCTTAAGGCCAGATAAAACATTAGCAAGCACCAAATCCTGGCAAAAATTATGTCAACCTCAAGGCCTTTTCCACATCTAATGATACAACCACAAATTTCGATGCATTTTTAAAGAAAGGAAGATGCAAAAACACAAAATCTTTAGCCTACTGTCTAATGTAAATATCTTAGTGCGCTTGAAATAAGACAAAACAAACTCACAAGTCACTTTTCAGTAACATATAGAAGCTTGAATAACTCATTAATGTTGACAATAAGTTTTTTTTTTTTTTTTAGTGTCTGGAAAATGAGCCGTTCCAAAAACCGCCCAGTAGTTGAGTCACGTTCCGCTGGCACTGCCCCGTTACCTAGCAACCTTCAAACGGAAATAAAACACTTTTTAATATAAGTTGCTGCTCTGACATGGTCACAGAACTGCCAAAACATATGTACAGAAATACCAGAAAAAGTGAATCACAGCAACGTCATCAGCAGGTGTAACAGAGCGGAGCTGTGCCAAAAAGCTAACAGAAACTAACAAACACTGAGTAGAAGAAGAGCCGCCATCGATACAGTTGCAGCCAAGCATGATTTAAGCCGTGTCCGAATTCAGGGTCTGCGTCTAAGACCGGAAGAAAAATATCTGTGGATTCGGACAGGTGTGGCCACAGACATTAATACTAGTATTGATGTCTATGGGTGTAGCCTTCACCAACTGGCCCCGCCCCCACCTCAGCGTAACTCATGTTGCCTAGCAACCGTGAAAGGTGAAGCAGAGAGCAGAAAAGAAAAAAATCCGATGGAGCCAAAGTTTGTTTTTCAGTCATGTATTAATAATTTCTTTATTATTCTTCACCTTTTATAGTAAAGATAGGTCATTATGGTTAAATAAACCTAATATGTTTGAAAATTTAACTTTAATTAATCAATCAAACCGATGTGCTCTGCTTTGAAATATCTTGTAAATCAAACATTTTTCAACCACACCTGTCTGAATAATATCGGTGTTTAACTCCCACTCATTGGGAAAAGCTAGCGGGAGTTTTTATAACAATGTGCCAGGAGTTCTGCGTTTTCTCTCGGTGTATAGAACCTGGAGCGCCCGACGCCCGCTGTTCTGTCAGATCAGCATACATTGTCAGATAGTCATACTCTTAGCTCAGACATGTATACGCTGTCATTACCATATGATTTTATTTAATCAGCAACATAGAATCATGACGTAGCTCATCATACACTTTGTTATCAACAGTTATATGGCATCCTGACTTAGCGGTGAAGTAGGTTAATGAGTTTTACACGACTTGTGTTGTAGTTGACTGCAGTTGCAGCTCCTTTAAATACACTTTGAAACTATGACAATGTGTGTATATCTATCTAGTTATCATATTATAAACAATTTAATGACTTATTTTCGTCATAACTTGTTGCGTATGCTGAACTGACAACTCCACCAACGGTCGGACTTCTTAATGCGCATGTGCGGGCATGCGTACTCACTGCATGTATGCTATCCTGACAGCGTAAGGCTATCTGACAGAACACCGGCAATATTGCAATTAGGTGATGTATTGATGAACCGAGCAAATATTTGAGATCTACACACTTACATTCTCGCCTAAAAACGTTGTACCAAATCACGTTGTGTCATTTAAAGTGCTATATAGCTAAATAATTTGTCGCTATTCACCGCCATTGACACTCTGTTCGAACGCCCAGTTGGAACCCGCAATGAATTATGGGATATCGTGGGCTGTGAAGGATACACCGGACCCATCCTTCAAATCTGGGGAAAAAAAGGACGCATTTGAAGGATGCATTTGAAGGAGTCTTTGAATTCGGACAGGCCTTGTCGTCACGCTATGACGTAATTGGTCTACAAATCCGTCCTTCGAAGGATGCAGACCCTGAATTCGGACACAGCTTTAATGTTACAATACAGTTTTACCAAGTTGCTCCAAGTCTAAACTGACATTGCTGTGCATTTAAGGTGTAAAGTTAACCTTCAACCAAACGCCCCCAAAGGCATCCCAGCGCCCCCTTTTTGTAAAAATGTCCGTCAGCGCCCCCTGCCGTCCTCTGAACGCCCCCTGGGGGGCAGTACCGCCCAAGTTGAGAACTGCTAGTCTGAACAGTAACGTTTTGATGTTTTTAAAAGAGATATTGATAGGTAATGCAAACTTTCTGAAGGCATTTTAAAGTTTTTCTGAAATAACTTTAAGTTAAACTGTCTGTGAACATGGACGATGTGTGAAAATGGACAGACTCTGTGGTTTAAAGTTATACAAAACAGCTTAGTTTTACTTTGATTTATTTGCTGATATTAAAGATTTCTAAGAACTGTAGATTTTTGATCTGGCCCAAAATGGAAATGAGTTTGATGCCCCTGAAATATGGGATAAAAAGCAAGTGAACCATGAACTGTTTTGAATGTAAACAAGACTAAAGAGTGAGATATTTGGTGGTGGAATGATGTCACAGCAAATGACGACTATGTGATGTCACTGGCAATGAAGTCTATGATGTCATCAACTGCAGAATTGTATGCAACACAAATCTGGATATTTTTCATTGCTTGCAATATCACTGACCCGTTCAGACATTCGCAAAGCCCTTTCGAAGCGACCGTTGAGAAAGTTTACGAAGCATTGATTTTATTGATTGTATTTCGGAAAAAATGTCAAATCGTACACCGAGATACCAGAGTGGAGTGATGGGGCCCCATCACTCCACAAGAAGGGGAGCCCAGCCAAACCACCAAGGCTGGTTCCCTCCAGTGGATCCCCAAGGCCGGTTCCCTCCTGCGAACCCCCAAGGCCGGTTCCCTCCAGCGACCCCAAATGCCTTTCCCGGGGAAATCCAACGACTGCACTACCTTCTGGAGATGGAGAGAGCCGGAAGGTATGAAGACCAACAGAAACTGGCCTACCTGGAGGCAGAACTGGAGGAGACAAAAGTCCAGTTGAAAAGGCAGAAAGCTCTTAAGGAAACCTTCATCAATAAGAACAAAGAGGCAATGAGGGAACTTGAGAGAGTAGAGAAGTTCAGCGACCCAGCAACCCTTAATGCTGCGGCCATTGCTTCAAAGGTTAACAATGATGTGAAGTGCAAGAAGAAGAAGTCCTTACAACAAGACTATGTGGAGCTAAAGGTGGCCCACGTCCTCAGCCAGGAATCATTTACAGCAGAAATACTGGCTGAGAGGAAGAAAAGTCAGACGCTCCAAGAAGAACTGGACGAAGTAAAGACTTCCTGCAAGGAGCTGAACTCTAGGTATGAAGCCGAGGTTTCTCTTTTGAGGCAGGAGGCCACTGAAATACTGGATGACAAGAAGACGCTCCAAGAAGAACTGGAAGAAGTAAAGACTTCCTGCAAGGAGCTGAACTCCAGGTATGAAGCCGAGGTTTCTCTTTTGAGGCAGGAGGCCACTGAAATACTGGATGACAAGAAGACGCTCCAAGAAGAACTGGAAGAAGTAAACACTTCCTACAAGGAGCTGCAGTCCAGGTATGAAGCCGAGGTTTCCCTTTTGAGGCAGGAGGCCACTGAAACACTGGATGAGAAGGAGACGCTCCAAGAAGAACTGGAAGAAGTAAACACTTCCTACAAGGAGCTGCAGTCCAGGTATGAAGCCGAGGTTTCCCTTTTGAGGCAGGAGGCCGAGACACAAAAGATTTGTGAAAAGAAGCTCAGTGAGCAACAACGGCTGCTGGAGAATATGACAGTGGAAAAGGATGACATGATTAAAAAAATGTCAGAAAAGATCGATATCCTGCAGGACCGGGAGAAACTTGTTGAAGAAGAACGGAAGCAGAGCAAACATCTGCACAATGAACTAATCTGGAAATATGAAAAACAAGTTTCTGGGCTGGAAAGAGAAGTGAGAACATCTCGGCAGAAGGCAAAAGATGAGAAAGACGCCAACCTAAAAACAATGACTGAGAACCTTCAGCTCATTGAAAAACTAAGAGCTGAGAAGGAGGAGCTCTCCCAAAAACTGTCGAGAGAGCTCACAGTCATGCAAAGGATGGAGAAGATGCTGCTGAATGACCTGGATCAGCTTCACGTTTCCTACTATGAGCTGCAAAGTAGGTACAACATCGACATCGTGAGTTTACAGCAGCAGCTTGAGACGTCGATGGAGAAGCTGAAGAAGCAGGAAACGGCTCTAAAAAACGAAGAAACGAAACAGAAGCTCATTCATGAGCTAAACCGCAGGTTTTCAACTATCCTGCACCAGCAAGTCGAAAACCTGGAGCTCCAGGTCATTCAGCAGAGGAACGCGTATCTACAGGAATTGGAGGAGCTAAATAGCCAATATGAATCTGAAGTCACTGCTGGGAAACAGGCTGACAAGCAGGAGATGCCTGAAACACTGAGAGCCGAAAACCAAGATTTCCAAGAGGAGGAAAACTTCGAGGTCCATTTCAACGTGTTTAGATCTCTAAGCAAGGAAGTTTCTTCAGAGGAGGAATTGTCACTAGAAACCGTTCCATGTTGTTCCTCAGTCCTGGAGTCTGCAGAAGAAACCGAGATCCCTGCAGAGACCATCCTGGAGGATTTGGATAATCCTGAAACCCTCCGGGATGGTAGAAAGAGAAAGACCAAAAATTCAATTTGGAAAAAAATAAGAAACTTCCTCCGATTGAACAAATCAAAAAGACAACAGAAAAGAGAAGAGCATCAAGATCAGGCTTAAGAATTATTTTTATTGTGAACGGGGCACCGTGCGACGCTCCGTCAGGACCACATTTGAAAAGTCCAAGTTCCCCCCACTGACTGACAAAGTAGAAAAAAAATCCCATCCCAACCCAATTATAAAAAACGTGGGCAGCACGGTGGTGCAGCGGTTAGCGCTGCGCCTTCACAGAGCCCATCTGTGTGGACTTTCATGTTCTCCCCGTGTTTGCGTGGGTTTTCTCCGGGTACTCCGGTTTCCCCCCACATCTCCCAAAACATGCCGGTCAGGTCAGTTGGTCACTGTAAATTGCCCCCTAAAGAAAGTTCAGATTGAACGAACCGTTTCGCCCTTTTTCCTTCGCTGTTCTAGCGGCAGGCGGCTCGATGCCGCAACGACACTCAGCTCAATGTTTATGCCAAAGTATTGATTTAAGAATTTAATTTCTTCTTTTAATTGAGATGATTTTTGTTCATTTTCACTGTTCTTGTGCTTTTATGGTTTGTCCTTTAGTTTTGCCTTTTCTACTCACTTTTTGTATTGAATTGCACTAAATTGCAGCTTGTTATTCAGTTTAAATCTGTATTTTAATACAGATTAATATGAGGATCATGCAGTGGCTTTTTAGTGCGGCTGTGGCTCAGTGGTGTAAATGTGACTGTAGTGTGAAGCGCTTTGAGTGGTCAACCTGACCAGCAAGGCTCTTCATAAGTTCAGTCCATTTACCTTTTTTCTTTGATAAATCCTGTTTTTATACCAAACAAAAGCTGATTTAACACGTTTGGACCTTTTCAGTCCGAACCCTGAAGAAGCCCAAACTTGTTATATCTGGTTTGTTTGTTATAAGAAGCAAACAGGTTTTATCAAAGATAAAAGTGACAGTGTGATCTTTGTGTTAGTCTTTATTTAGAATAACGGATTCAAGACAGAATAACAAGCTTAGCAAAAAAGTGCAATTTAACATGAAAAACTGTAGGAAAGGGAAAAAAGAAGAACAATCCATCAAAGTATGAAAGCAGAGAATTTAAAGAGAAATCATTTCTATTTCAGGAAGAAATTGATTCTTAGATGAATACTTTGTAATAAATATAAAGCTTTTGTGTTGTTGAGCTTTGAGTCGTCTGCTGCTATAAAAGAGAAAAAGGGGCCAAGAAACGTCTAATTTACTAAATACCCACATCACACACACACCTACACATACACACACACACACACACACATCCCCTCCATGGCTGCCACCTTATCGTGGTGGTGGGGTTTCAGTGTCCCAGTGATCCTAGGAGTTGTGCTGCTGGGGCTTCATGCCCCCAATGCAGACGGTCCAGGTGAGGAACCAGACCAAGTGCAGCCCAAACATCCCTGATGATGAATACGAGGTAAGAAACGGTAACAGAGGAAAGTCAGATGGTTTATCTGCTGCTTTATTCATGAAGGTTTTCAAAAGGCTCCTAGAACAACTGACAAACTTAAATTCAAACCAGATCTGCAGGGACTTTATTGTCACAATTTACACTTTTGTAGATTTTCAAGTGTAACAAACAAACCTTCAAATGATAATGTCTTTTGAAGAATTGACAAAACAAATAAATAATGTCAATTAAAAATCCATCCATCCATCCATTTTCCTACACCCTTGTCCCTTAATGGGGTCGGGAGGTGCTGGTGCCTATCTCCAGCTGGCGTTCCGGGCGAGATCAATTAAAAATAATAAAACAAAAATTGATAGCAAAACCTTCATGTTTTTGGTTGAAGTTAATTTGAAATCCCATTCTGGTTGGAGAAATCCTATAAAACAAATAGACAAAAACACAAAATATTACTTTTTATTTCTGTGTAGTTTCTTGTGGAAATATCTTATTACACTTAAAAAGACTAAAATAACTTATAAATTTTAGCAAGAAATATGAGCTAATTTTAAGTAAATAATTCCTTAATATTATTAATTATATCAATATAATAATTATTATTAATATAATAATTAATTATATTAATTAATTATATTAATTAATAACTAATATAATTATTATATTAATTATAATTAATATAATTAATAATTATATTAATTGTAATTAATATAATCATAAGTGTTTTATTTACTTAGTAATATTAAGTAAATAATATTTACCTGTTTTTGATCGTTTTTAAGTGACGTGTCTCCACTTCGTCACCAGGTGGCGGTAGAGCTCACCTTATGAAGAATCACCATGACAACACGCGATCGGCTTCGAGGATGCAGAGAGAAAAGAACACGAAGCTCTCTGTGACGTCATGTGATGACGTTGGAAAGAGCCCGAGCGGGACCCGGTGCTGCCTTCAGGCGCGGCTCCAAAATCTTAAAGCCGCCGCCAACAGGAAACATTTACTGACTTTAGGAATGTAAAAAGGAACCAGATGAACCTTTATTATTAAATAAAAGATTGTTGTGATTGTTTAAAATACATTGACGTTTATATCAAAGGCAAAAAAATAAATGTAAACATGTTTAGTTATTTGTATAAAGGTGAAATTTGCAGTTTTATGCTGAGTTTGACCCTTAAAACACTTGGTAACTGTTTTTAGATTATTACTGTTTAATAATTGGCTAAAAAATAAACAGCCATGAATCACAAGTACAACGGAAGCAATTTCTGCATTCTGATCATTGGAATGTTAGTTAGTGCTGTGTTGTTTTATTACCCGCGTTTCATACCGAACCACTTACAGCTGCAGTGTTAACGCTATAAAACGAACGCTCTCTATCGTGGTATCACCATGGAGGGATTTATTTATTTAAATGGGTTCATTTTTCAGAGGGAGACACAGTCAGGGTATCGTGATTTTAATGTTTATAAGAGCGATTTTCTGTTGTCCTTCCATAGAAGTGGGAATCCCAGCCCCGTTACCTAGCAACCCAATCTGAGTTCCAGTACGTTTGGTCAGCTGGTTTTACGTCTGTGTGTGCTGTGCAATGGCTGCTGGAAAACAAACATTTTCTTCTTGACTTACCAGCTGGAAAAAACCTGCTGCATTCTTGTTGGTTGTGCAGAAGGCTCTACTTGTGCTTTTCAAACTTGTATAGATTTATGTAGATAATTTTTTAATATTGATTAAAGAAAGTACTACTTCAAGTGGTAGATTATTTTACTCCTGAAATTTTTTCTATGCTACATGTTGTAAGTTAGTTTTATCTAATTTCAAGTGTTCAAATGCTCTATTATTTACACTAGAAACTGGACTAAAAACACTTGGTAAGATTTTACCAAGAAAAAAATATCTACCAAATTTGTTTCACTGGTAGAGTGAAAAAAAATCTACCATCGGAACCATTTATTTATTTTAATCAAAATTGGGGAAATATTGATGTATCCTGATGGAAATCTACTTATAAGTTAGTTTTCTCTTATTTCAAGTCTACTAAGATATTTGTATTTGCAGTAGAAACTAAACCAGAAATACTTGGTAATTTTTTGTGCTTTTCTAATGCATCCAAAAACAACTTGCTACATTTTTTTTGATTGTGCAGGAGGCTCAACTTTTGCTTTTCAAAGATGTACAGTTGCATGTGCAAGTAAAACTAAGTGTTAAGAGCAAAGCTGAGCAGTAGTAACTAGTTACATTAACTTGAGTAATTTTTCTTGAAAAGAAATCAGTATTTTTACTTTTACTTGAGTAATTTTATTATGAAGCAGCTATGGGGCAACATTACTGCCATAATTCGAGCGGAGCGGGTTCGTGGCCAGCAGTGACAAGACGCCCTAAAACAGTTCAAATCTAATGATCAATATTATCAAAAAATGATTCTCTGCAAAACAAAATATTAAACATGTTTTTATTGCCCATAGAGCCAACGTAACCTGTTCATGAAAGAAAAATTTCCTCCCAAACTGTCTTTAGTTTGTGCCTACCATGACTCACCACTAGGTGGGAGCAAATAGACTTAATATAAACCAGATGTCAGGCAGAGCTCTACATGGGTTGAATTTTAAAATAAAATAAATGTTTGTTTTTGTAAACTTGAACACAGAGAGAAACGAAAACATCAAATGCAGGAAAACCTGACATGGTTCTTGTTGTAAGAGGCAAGGTTTCAGCATCATGAGACAGAAAAGGCTCATATGGGAGGAAACACTCGTAGTAAAAGAGATAAATAATGTAGAAAGTGGAGAAGAGCGTCTCTAAAACCAGACCTACTCCCAAGTTATCTCTGCCTCCACATCCAACAGACACAGCAGCAAAACATCCAAGCAACCCCCACAGCGCAGTGTGAAGACTGCACCAGTAACAGGACTGGACCAGTAACAGTGTGAAGACTGGACCAGTAACAGGACTGGACCAGTAACAGTGTGAAGACTGGACCAGTAACAGGACTGGACCAGTAACAGTGTGAAGACTGGACCAGTAACAGGACTGGACCAGTAACAGTGTGAAGACTGGACCAGTAACAGGACTGGACCAGCAACCGCGTGAAGACTGGACCAGTAACAGGACTGGACCAGTAACAGTGTGAAGACTGGACCAGTAACAGTGTGAAGACTGGACCAGTAACAGTGTGAAGACTGGACCAGTAACAGGACTGGACCAGTAACAGTGTGAAGACTGGACCAGTAACAGGACTGGACCAGTAACAGTGTGAAGACTGGACCAGTAACAGGACTGGGCCAGTAACAGTGTGAAGACTGGACCAGTAACAGGACTGGACCAGTAACCGTGTGAAGACTGGACCAGTAACCGTGTGAAGACTGGACCAGTAACCGTGTGAAGACTGTGTGAAGACTGGACCAGTAACAGTGTGAAGACCGGACCAGTAACAGGACTGGACCAGTAACAGTGTGAAGACTGGATCAGTAACAGGACTGGACCAGTAACCGTGTGAAGACTGGACCAGTAACAGGACTGGACCAGTAACAGGACTGGACCAGTAACTGTGTGAAGACTGGACCAGTAACAGTGTGAAGACTGGACCAGTAACAGTGTGAAAACTGGACCAGTAACTGTGTGAAGACTGGACCAGTAACAGTGTGAAGACTGGACCAGTAACAGTGTGAAGACTGGACCAGTAACAGTGTGAAGACTGTGTGAAGACTGGACCAGTAACAGTGTGAAGACTGGACCAGTAACAGGACTGGACCAGTAACAGTGTGAAGACTGGACCAGTAACAGTGTGAAGACTGGACCAGTAACGTGTGAAGACTGGACCAGTAACAGTGTGAAGTAACAGGACTGGACCAGTAGACTGACCAGTAACTGTGAAGATGGACCGTAAGTGTGAAGACTGGTGAAGACTGGACCAGTAACAGTGTAGGACATGAGGACCAGTAACAGTGTGAAGACTGGACCAGTAACAGGACTGGACCAGTAACAGTGAGTAAGACTGGACAGTAACAGGACTGGACCAGTAACAGTGCTGAAAGGATGGACCAGTAAAAGACTGGACCAGTAACAGTGTGAAGACTGTGGACCAGTAACGTGGACTGGACCAGTAACGGTGAAGACGTGTGAAGACTGGACCAGTAACAGTGTAAGACTGGACAGTAACAGTGTGAAGACTGGACCAGTAACAGGACTGGACCAGTAACAGTGTGAAGACTGGACCAACAGGACTGGACCAGTAACAGTGTGAGACTGGACCAGTACAGGACTGGACCAGTAACAGTGTGAAGACTGGACCAGTAACAGTGTGAAGCTGGACCAGTAACAGTGTGAGACTGACCAGTAACAGTGGACTGGACAGTAACAGGACTGGACAGTAACAGGTGAAGACTGACCAGTACAGGACTGGACCAGTAACGTGTGAAGATGGACACGTACAACAGTAAGACTGGACAGTAACATGAAGACTGGACCAGTAACAGTGTGAAGACTGGACCAGTAACAGGACTGGACCAGTAACGTGTGAAGACTGGACCAGTAGACGAGTAACGTGGTGAGAAGACTGGCCAGTAACAGGACTGGACCAGTAACGTGTGAAGATGGCCGTAACGTGAACACTGGACCAGTAACAGTGTGAAGACTGGACCAGTAACAGGACTGGACCAGTAACAGTGTGAAGACTGGACCAGTAACAGGACTGGACCAGTAACGTGTGAAGACTGGACCAGTAACAGGACTGTAGAAGTAACAGTGTGAAGACTGGACCAGTAACAGTGGAAGACTGGACAGTAACAGTGAAGATGACAGTAAGACTGGACCAGTAACAGTGTGAAGACTGGACCAGTAACAGGACTGGACCAGTAACAGTGTGAAGACTGGACCAGTAACATGTGAGACTGGACCAGTAACAGTGTGAAGACTGGACCAGTAACACTGGACCAGTAACATGTGAACGACTGGACCAGTAACAGTTGAGACTGGACCAGTAACAGTGTGAAGACTGGACCAGTAACAGGATGGACCAGTAACGGTGAAGACTGCCAGTAACAGGACTGGACCAGTAACAGTGTGAAGACTGGACCAGTAACAGGACTGGACCAGTAACAGTGTGAAGACTGGACCAGTAACTGGACTGGGAACCAGTGAACCAGTATGGACTGGACCAGTAACAGTGTGAAGACTGGACCAGTAACAGGACTGGACCAGTAACGTGTGAAGACCTGGACACAGACTGGACCAAACGTGTGAAGACTGGACCAGTAAACAGGAACTGGACCAGTAACAGTGTGAAGACTGGACCAGTAACAGGACTGGACCGTAACAGTAAGACTGACCAGTACAGGTGAAGACTGGGACCAGTAACAGGAAGCTGACGAGACGCGGTAACAGTGTGAAGACTGGACCAGTACAGACTGGACAGTAACATGTGAAGACTGGACCAGTAACGGATGGACCAGTAACAGTGTGAAGACTGGCCAGTAACATGGACTGGACAGTAACAGTGTGAAGACGGACCAGTAACAGGACTGGACCAGTAACGTGTGAAGACTGGACCAGTAACAGTGTGAAGACTGGACCAGTAACAGGACTGGACCAGTAACCGCGTGAGACTGGACCAGTAACAGGACTGGACCAGTAACAGGACGGCTACGTGGAAGACTGGACAGTAACAGGACTGGGCCAGGTAACAGTGTGAAGACTGGACCAGTAACAGCTGACCGTAACGGAAGACTGGACCAGTAACCGTGGCGACGGAGCAGTCACTCTCATAAAGGAAGTACAGCCGGCCCATTAGAGGCAGTGTGGGAAACACGAGCTCTTGGCAGCCCGTTACCAACACAAACCATCACAACAAGCCTGCAACGCCTCGGCCCCACGCTCCGACGGCCTTGTGCGGGACAGAACCAATTAAACGATCGCTCAGGTTTTAGTGCCACGGTGCCTCGGACGGGCAAGACAGAGAGAGAGTGAGAGGTTTAAAATTCCTTTATTTTGGATGGATTGATGGATGGACGGACGAATGGATGTTCATAATTCCAATTTTTCCAATTATCTGGTCAATGGTAAATGCAGCTAATGCCGATCTCAGTCCTACTAGCAAAAAAAAACTGAGGCAAAACTATTCAGGCTTGATTATGTAGATCAGAGGTTCCCAAACTGTGGGGCGCACCCACTAGGATTTGCTTTCAAACTAAATAAATGAAACACTGAACAACATTTCAGTGCCGTGCCATTGCATGGGGGTCACAGGAAGCCGTCTGGATGCGAAAAAAAACAACAACAAAAAAAACCCTGAATGCTGTACCTTAGAAAGACCAAATCTCTTTTATTCCCATGTCAGTTTGATGCAGTAGGGGCTTCAACACTTCCCATATATATGTGTCCTCTGTCACTTTTATCAGTAGATAAAACTGTTTAATCCGTTGTTAACATTTGGTAACCTGTTTTTCCGAGCCGCCTTTAAACACAATATGAGCGCTACAACGCTAGCGCTGAGTTTACATCTGTGTGGCAGTGAAGGAGACCTGATGCTGCTGCTGTGCGGAGCTACAAGTGTGTTAGAATCATGGCAGCAAACCAGGAAAACGCAAAGAACTTTTCACAGTTTTTCCCACAAACTAACCGACTGAGTTGAGTGAAGCTGTTGGATGCAGGTAAAGTAGCTAAAAGTTAACTAGCTAAAGGTTTGGGAACCAATTTTCTTTCTTTTCCAACTCGGTCTGTGACGTGTTTTTGTTCTCCAGAACATCTGTGTGAACGGTTTCCTTCTATGGTGAGGTAAAGAAAACTTCTTATCAGTTTCACAAGAAATGGCAGAGTGCAGTTATCAGCAGGAACAGAGCAGAGATACCGCTAAGTCACTTACCGGCAATTACAGGGACGGTTACACACACACACACACACCTGCACACACACACTGGAATGGCTTTGCACAGTCTATCATCGTCTGTCTCTAGTTTAAAGTCTGTTTTAACCCAAACAGGCCTCAGCCAGTCTTTGAACAGCAGACACTGATGAAAAACAAAGAATTTTCATCGTCTCATTGTCTTAAATGTGTATTTATTGGTCTTTTCTAAGCTTTCCTTACAACCTGCTTCTTATTATTTCCTCCTTCATTTGACCAACTATCAGGGAAACATTTGATCTTTTCTAAAATATGATCAAGAAAGAGTTTTGAAGTAATTATTTAGCAGCGGGACAAAGAAAAGATTTAGGTTATATTTCTTTACAAAATGTGTAAGCCCACATTTTATGTTTAAATTGTAAAAAAAATATGTTTTACAAAAATATCAGATTTCACTTGCTATTGAGGATGAAATTCCTTTTCAATTTAACGTCTCAAAATTCAAGGCAAGCAACAGCGCCCCCACCTGGTCGATTTAAAAAAAAAGCAGATGCTGCACTGGATTACAAACAGCACCTTAACTACAGTACATTTATTTATAGGCACCTTCTAGATGTCATTTTAAAAAGCATTGCAACAAAAAAGTCATCTGCCATTTTATGATGCATGTAAGTCAGTATGTTTTATTGTTGCTCCATTTTAGGATCGGAAAATCTCACAGATTTTGCTCCGCACTGCAAAAATACAAAATGTTTCCAAGTATTCCTGTGTAGGTTCTGGTGCAAATACCTTAGCACACTTGAAATAACACAAAACTAACTCACAACCAAATTTTCAGGAGGAAATAGCAGCTTGTTTATGTCAATAATTGTTTAATTGTTGAAAAAGTTCCAGTTCCAGAGGCTGATTACTTCATTTATATGGAAAATGTTTTATAATAAGTGAAATAACCTACTTTTTATCAATGTGAGGCAATTATTTCTGTCAAAAACTAATACATTTTGAGACTAACATCCAAAATTTTATAAAAAAAAAAACTTGGAAATTGCAGAGATTCAAAAGTCAAAGTAATTATTTTTTCCCAAGAACATTTTTGAGTTGAATCTAAAAGTTTATTAGTTTTATATATCAATCTTTGGCTTTTGCACTTCAGAAATTTCCTTGTTTTCCACAAAAAATATCAGAGATTAATAAATATTTGTTTTTGTTCAAAATTTACCTCCTTTTTTAATACGCTATCGTAGAAATAAGCTGTCAATATTATTTAAAAAAAAAGGCTTCCTCCAATCAGGTGTGGCTTTTCAGAAATGCCTTCCTGTGGAGACGACTACTTGAAAACATGCCCCTCCCATCACACTAGGAGCCTGAAGGTTCCTGGAGTAACATTCAGGCTTGTGGAGGTTACAAGAGCCTTCAGGCTCCTCAACAACAAGGAATCCCTGCATCCTTGTTGCATCCACCGCCTCATTGCACAGCGTGGGGTTAGGGTTAGGCAAGACTCTTTGCAGCTGGCAATCTTTTCCAATCTGCTTCCAATTTCGGTGAGCCCATGTGAATTGCAGCCTCTATTGTCATATAATGTGGTAATTCTTCATGAGCTTCAAGGCTTGGCGTGGAGAGCTGCTGTTCTGCATGCCTCTGCTGCAACCAGTAGTTAGCTAAGCTACTAGATGCTGTTCTATAATCTTGAACCAGGCTTTTCCTTCTCCTGCAGTCTCTGTATTTAAAGCCAGCATCAGTAACTGGATATTCTCATTTTCAGATCATGACAACCTCAAAGATGATGGTGCATGAAAGTCGCCCGTCAATTAAATGCCCTTCAATTTGATGCTCATTTTTAACATCTGTAAATTATCTTCATGTATAGAGGAATAAATTGGTTTGTATGAACAGGTGTGCCTGAGGAAAGAGGTAAAGTGTGTGTTAATCATGTTGTGTTGATTAAAGAATTAAGTTTTTGTTTCGAAAAACAAGGACTTGAAAGTAATGAATGTAAAACAAGGATGTGATTCCTTATAAGTATTTACAGAAGGACTTTGGTGTAATACATATGGAAATACACAGCTTAGAGTAATGATGTATTTGATAAAAAGAAGGTAAATTATTTTAAAAGAAAAAGGACAGGGCACAGAGATACAGCCCTGAGGAACACCGGATGTGACGGGAAACGGCTTGAACTGGACAGACCTGGATGAATTTGGTTCACACAGATGATTCAATTATTACTAAATTAAATCTGTTTTACATAAACTTATAAATGCAAATAGTCAAATATGTAGAAGGCAATGGGTAAAAAGTAACATGAAGTTTTAAACTTTTGCTTCAATAAAAATACAGATAGTGTTTTTGGGAGAAATTTTCAAAGTAAATGTATGGAAGGAAATTAAGGCACTGAAGAAAAAAATTTTCCTCAGAATTAAACTTTTTTTCTCAGTATTTTCCTTCCCCTCAAAATTTGACTTAGATTTCAGAATTCAAACTTTTTTCTAAAAATTTGGACTTTCATCTTAGAAGTCAGTTTGAAGTCAGAAATGTTTTTTGTTGTTGTTGTTTTTCCCCAGTGGCTCTAATTGTTGTCTGTGCAAATGGGCTGGTTTTCACTTTTTTATATGTGTATATATTATTTTAATTTTCTCACTATTTTTGTTCTCCATTTCTAGTCCTTGATCCAACTTGAAATAAGTTGGGAGATCCAAAACAAACGTCTCTCCTGAAGTTACCAACAGTTTCAACTCCACCGCGGCTGGAAGCGCTGAAATATTCACTCATGTTTTTCCTCCTCTGACTCGTCATTCAAACATCCAGCAGCTCCTAAAACAGCTGCAGATTCCTGGGCTCAGTTTCATCTCAAACAAACTGCGATCACTACATGCTGTCAGTGTTACGGACAAAAGGGCAGAATCAGAGTTTTATAACTAAATATAAAATATTTTTGTTCACATCGTAAGTCATTACGAGTCATTCTGGGATTATAACACAAAAAAAAACATAAATATTAACAAACACAACATGAAATCAACATTAAAGGACAGATTATCTTATGCAAGGTGAAATAAAACTACAAAAACACAAAACCTTACCAAGCATGTTTAGCTTCTTGTGCAAATATCTTAATAAACTAGAAATTAGACATTAATTACTTTTTGCAGGATATAGGAGTTTGTTTTAAGTCAGTAATATTGATTAAAAAAATTACTAGTTCCAATGGCAGATAATTACATTTCAAACATGGAAAAATATCTTATGAGTGAAATAATGTGCGAGTTAAACTATTACTTTTTCATCAATAAGAGATTACCAAACCAAACCAACTTCATGTATAAAGCACTTTCAAACAACCACAGCAAACTCTTACAGTTTAAAAACAAAAACATACACTTTAAAACTAGATCCTGCTGGAGTTGAAAGCCAAGTAAAATAGATGAGTTTTAAGACAAACTTTAAAAGTGGACAGTGAAGGGGCCTCTTGACCTGCAAAGGCAAGTCGGTCCATAATTTAGGACCCATGACAGAGAAACCCTGTCCTCTCTGATCATTGACTTAAAACAAACTCCTGCATCTTGCTGATAAGTTACCTATAAGGTTTTTTTTTATTTCAAGAGAGCTACAATAGTTTTACTAGAAACTGGACCAGAATTACTTGGTAAGATTTTGGAGCATTGTTCCACTGGCAGATAAATTCACATACATGACATTTTTCCCTTTTTATAAGTGAAATAATCTGCATCCGTCAGTAATTTTTTTTTACGAAGATTAAGGAATTATTTACTAAAAACAAGCTCCTATATCTTGCTGGAAAGTTGCTTGTAATTTCAAGTGTGCTAAGATATTTATACACTAGAAACTGGACTAAAAAGACTAAAAATCACTCTCTCAGCAAGTCCTCGATATTTGAGTTTTTCTTTCTTCTTAGGATACGACCCAAAACCTTCTTACTCTTCCCTAGAAAAAAAGATTATTCCAGGGATGCAGGATGTGCTAATTTGCATAAATCTCCCCCTAATTCCGACATTAAGTATTGTTTTTGTGTATGAACACGCTTTCATATAGAAGCATACTTGCATCCAACCTTGAAGTGTGGGAATATAACATGATTAGCGGCTGCCTGAAGACGTCCAAACAAAGAGTCCAAACCTGTGCTGCTTCTCTTTCTTGAAGCTGCTCTACAATTTCTGCCATGGTGGTTCGCTTCTCTCTGTGGAAACAATCACAGTTATGATGGTAAATAATTTGTTTTGGTTATTTTAGCTCCACCTGCAAATTATTTAACTTATAATAAGAAATTTTCCCAGATCACAAGCAAAATAATCTCCCAATGAACTAGTAATTTTTCATCAATATTAAGGAATTATTGATTTAAAACAAGCTCTTGTATCTTAATGAATAGTTACTTATAAGCAGAGGTGAGAAGAATAACCAAAAACTACAGCAGAGATACTTCATAGTAAAATTACTCAAAGTAAAGAAAGTGACATTTTCTCAGTGTTATTTTCCGTCTCTCTAAGGTTTTTTGCCTCACCCTCCGGTGGAGCGTCGGTCTGACTGCTCCCTGCCCACGTCGTTGTCGCTGGACTCCTGCCTGTCCACTCGGTGGCGCTCTCTGTCCCGCCGCCGGCCTTCGTGTCCTTCCCGTTCGCTGGACGTCTGGCGCTCCAGCGTCCGCCTGTCGCGCCGCCCCGCCTGCTCCCTCCACACTTCCTGCGGCAGCTCGTCGCGCCGCGCCTGGATCAGCTGCTCGCTGGACAGCTGCCGCTGGTACGGTTGGACCTGCGGCTCGGCGCGGCCCAGGAGGTCGGTTCTGGACCCGCGGGGCCCCCTGGTGGGCTCGCTGTGCAGCCGCTCCCTCCCCGGCTCCTGCAGCACCACCTCCGCCATCACCGCCACCTCCGCCCGCTCCTCTCTCTCCCTCCCCCGCTCCCTCCCTCGCTCCAGGCGGCTCGCCACGATCAGCGGCGTCACGGCGTCGTCCAGGTGTTTGATCTTCGGTTGCCGCAGATACGGCGACGCCTTCGCCTCCGGCTGCAGGTAGCTCATGGCTTTCGTCGCCTGCTCCCTCGCCGTGCTCGCGCTTTCCCGCATCTGATTGGCCGACACCAACATGGCCGCCGTGGCGACGGAGGCGATGGACGAGGCGGCCGGCTGGACGGCCACCACGCCGCCGTGCCGGTAGCCGGAGCCGTTGGCGACGGCGGAGGCGAGCCGGCGGGCGGCGGCCGACGGGGACGGCGTGGGCGTGGCGGGCGACGGCGACGGCGGCGTGGTGGCTTCGTTCCGCTCGTAGATGGTCTGCCTCATGACGGGGGAGACGGGGAGGCGGGGCAGCGCCGCCGGGCCCGGCGCCGCGTCCTGAGGGTCCAGGAAGACTTTCCGGCCCAGCAGCGGCGTCGGCGGCAGCTTGCTCTGCTCCGCTCTCAGCTTTTCCACCTGGAAAAGGTAAAAAAAACAAAACTGAAAGACAAGTTTGGAAGTAAAACAAAACTAAAAAGCTTCAAGTTGTTGTTTGCACAATAAAAATGTTATAAAATTGGTTCTTGTGGAATAAAGAAAATTAACTAAAATTTTAGAGGGAAAAATCGGAGGAAACGCCACAAGTTTCAGAATATGATATTTCACTGAAGCAACAATAAATGTAGTTTAAATCAAAATGAACTAAATTTAGGTTATTTAGTCTGAAAAATGAATTACTTTTTTACGACAAAGTCATATTTTTGACATACTTCTTTTATAAATGTTGCAGTTTTAAACAAAATATTTAGTTTCTATGTTAAATGTTTAGTGTGAAGCGAAACATTTATGTTCAAGCTAAATACTTAGCTTGATGTATATACAGTAGCTAAATGTATGGGTGGAGGATAAAAATATTTACCTTCAAACAAAAATATTTACAGTAGAGTTAAAACATTCAGTTTGAAGCTGAATATTTTGTTTGCAGCTAAATATTTAAGTACCATTTAGCGTTAACCAAACTATTTCGCTCTGAGCTACCTACATGTTTAAACTAAATGCTTAGCTTGCTCAGGGCTAAATCACAAGTCAGTATGTAAATTCCCTAGCTGATGAGCAGTTCCAGTATTTCGGACCGACTCGGTTTTACCGTAGTGAGACGCCGCAGCGAGCTGAATCTCTCCTCCCAGGTGGCGGCGGCTTTCCGGAAGGCTTCGTGTCGGCGAATGAGCTGCTCCACCTCGTCTACGCTGCCGCCCAGCTCCTTGCTGCTGATCAGCGGCTCCTGGGCCGTCAGCCAGGCCTCCGCCACCATCGCCTCCTGGGCGAACTGGTGAACCTCCAACACTGGCGGCAAAACGGAAGGAACAGGCGGAGTGTTTAAGAGCAGAAAGTGTGATGACGTCTCCATTTAGGACGGGAGTTTGTGCTCACGTTGCTGGAGGAACTCCCAGTGTTTGTCCCACTTCTCTGAAAGCTCACGCTGCTTCGCAATCACCTTTTCCAGCTTCTCCTTGATCTAAAATTTGAAAACAAACATTGGAATTACAAAACTATACAGCTCATTTTTGGAAAATGTTAGCATTTACTTCAAATGCACCAGATTAAATCTAATTAACAGCAGTAATTGGAATTAATTAGCTTCCACAGAAATCAGGAGTTTATTTTTCAGTTATATCTTCACAATGTTGGTCATTCATTTATAAATGTTACAATTTCAAAAATAATTAAGTTAAGAAGCTACATAATTAACCAACCAAATATTTAGGTACAAACTCAGTTTTTAAATATTTAGCTACTTCAGAGCCGGTAAAATATTATAGTAGCTCTGAGTTAGCCAAACATACAGCTAACTCAGAGCTAAATATTTAGCTTGGAGCTAAATGGTTAGCTTGCGCACTGAACATTTATGATGATACATATTTAACTGGTTTACAAAATATTTAGCTTCAAACTAAGTAGCCTGCTAGCTAAATATTTAGCTCAAAACTCAATATTCAAATATTAAGCTAGCTCAGAGCTAACTCAATATTTAGCTAACTCAGAGCTAATCAAATATTAACTACTTCCATGCTAAATATTTAGCTAACTAATGCTCATCTATTTAGAGTGAATACTAAATATACATGGAGTTAAACATTTTCCTTGCTTATTAAGTATTTAGATTTCTAACTCACTATTTAGCTTCAAACTAAATGTTTAAATATTTGGAGCTAAATAGTTAACTTGCATACTAAATATTTGTGGAAATAACTAACCAAATTTTAGTTTGCAAACTAAATATTTCTAATTAAATATTTAGCTTGCTAGCCAAATAGAAACTAAAGATTTAGTTTCAACATAAAAATTTAGTTTGGAGCTAAATATTTAGTTGGCAAACTAAGGATGGGCTAAAGATTCAGACATCTACTGTAAAAATTTTGTGGCAGGACACCCGAAACATTTAGTTCTGGTGAGAATTGTCCATGTCTGCCTCCTGCAGAATATGAACATCTCGACTGATTGCTGCATCATTTGCCCAACACTGATGTCTGCTTGTGTTATTGTTATGTAATCTCACCTCCTCAGCTGCAGGGTTTCTAGCGGCCAGCAGCATCTTTCCCATTTCGATGCACTCCAGCGTGCTCTGGCTGCGGGCCTCCACTTCGCTCTTCAGGCTCTGGTGGTAGTTCATCAACACCTCCACCGACGACACGTCCCTGCAGGAACCGCAGAACCATCACATCTGCTCTGCATTTACAGGCCACCATGTGAATATTCAGAACTAGACATTTCATCACTGTTTAAACATATTTTGGGTTATTTATCAAGTTACAAAAGAAAAAAAATGAGGGTTTAATTTTCCAAATCACATTTTCACCATGACAAATGAATGACATTGATAAAAATGTAGCTTTAAAATACATATTTAGTTAGCAGGCTGAATATTTAGTTTAAATCTAAATATTTATCTAGTACACAAAATCACTTGCCAATTACAGGATGTGGACTATCAAAATAAAAGCTGGGTCTAGCAAGCATTTAAATAACAGCTGCTGGTGAGGTGGTGCAGTCACTGCTGCTGCAGATTCACTGGTAAACCAAATATTTAGCTTCAGGCTGAAGTTTTCATTTGAAGATAAATATTTAGCTTGCTAACTCTTGATTGGCTTTTAACTAAGTCAGTTAGTAGTTAATGAGCTAAACATTAACGACTATATTTAAATATTTAACTAAGAGCTAACTGTTTAGTGAGCTAATTTCTGCGTGGCTTTGGACAATTTAGCCAATCAGACGTTAGCAAGCTAAATATTTACCCCAGAGCTGGTTTGAAGCTGAATTTTGAGCTTGAAGCTACATATTCAGTTTGCTAACTTCTGATTGGCCTTGGATTACTAAACCAATCAGAAGTGCTTGTCCACCTCCCACTAGGAAGCTCCACTCTGAAGGTTCAGGGTAACACAAACCACATCTATCTGCCTCACCAGGATCATTTTCTGGGGTAAATTTCTTCCCTGGCAGTTTTTTTTTTCTGGTTACTGCATTAGCAACAAAGCTTAAACCAGCTTTGATTCACAAGGTTACATATGAAAATAAACCTCCAGCTGTTGGACTTTTCTGCACACCTGGGTTTCTCCCCGGTGCCGATCTGACAGATGATGGACTCCATCCACATGATCTGATCCCGCACCATGCTGAAGAACCTCAGCTTGTCCGTTTCCGTGGTGATCTGCAGCCGGCACTCCTCGCAGGACGTCAGCAGCTCCTTCCAGCACTGCATCACCTCGTGCTCACGGCAGGCGATGGCTTCGGCCTTCTCGCCCGCGTACACCGTCCTCAGCTGGGCCGCGCTCTCCTGCAGCTGACGCACCTGCGATCGTAGGGCAGCGATGAGTAAACGCCGGGTTTAAGAGCGGAAAGACGCAGCGAGCGCCGCCGCTCAGGACATCTTGGGGCTCTGCACAGAGCAGCTGAGGTTTTTTGCATCGTTCTTGAGGAAAATTAATCACTTTCTCTACACTGCAAATTGGTAGTTTTGCTAAAACAAACGTCACTGTAAAAACACGAAGTCTTACCAAGTATTTTTAGTTTTTTGGTCTACTTTCTAGTGCAAATATCTTATTACACTTGAAATAATACAAAGGTAACATTTCAGCAAGAAGTATTTATTTATTTTTCTGAAAAATGTGAAAAAAATAACATTTTTCATGTTATTTCACTGATAACATGTGAAAAATGTCTCCTAATAAGTGAATAATATGGAAGTAAATATGTGCCATCAGAATTTGAATAAAAAATGCATCTGAAATTTGAATGTGTTATATTTGCGCTTACTTTTTCAATTTAAAAAATAATTCAGAATATAATTTTGACCTAAAAAAAATTCAGTGTACATGTTTGCAATTTTCATTTGTTAAAAAAATTCACATTCCTATTTCAAAGTGATGAAATTTTCAATATGTATACTGTATTTTTCAATGTTAAAAAAATTCAGCATATAAAAAATGTAACTTAAAAATTTAAATGCAATATTTTCAGTGTCCTAAAAATTCAACTTGCTCAAATTCGCTGTCCCAAATTCAGCGTCTAAAAATTTGCTGTACAAAAATGGCAAGGTTACTTCAAGTCACAGACATTAGCAATCTTTGTCAGATTTCAACACCTAGCCAATCAGGTGACCCAAGTGTCATATTGAAGAAATACCAGCATCACAGAGGCCAGTGACCATGGAGGCGAACCCAAACCCAACGAATTAATTACCTGAATTAATTTTTAAATTGAAAAAGTAAGCGCAAATATACAACATTTAACTTTCAGATGCATTTTTTTATTCAAATTCTGATGGCACATATTCACTTCCATAGAATAAATCTGGCAGTGGAACTAGAACTCGGTTGCTAGGAGACGGGCTGGGCTTGGCCTACGGTTGCTAGGTAACGGCACAGGTACAGTTGTTTTTGAAGTAGAACTTATTCTATCAATATTAAGGAATTACTGACTTAAATAAGCTCCTATTTCTTGTTGAAAGGTTACCTGTAAGTTAGTTTTGTCTTATTTCAAGTGTGATACGACATTTGTACTAGAAACTAGACAAAAAAAATATCAAAAATACTTGGCAATACCTGTGTTGGTGAGGTACCAAAGAAATTTGAAGCATAAAAGAACCAGAGGTTTGAAATAAGTATTCATTTTAATAATAAATTAGTCTTAAACAAAAGCTAAAATCTCTGAACTTCAGACTTTACAAGAACATTTTTCCATTTTTAGGAACAAAATATACACACAAAAAGTCTTTGGTTACAAACAAACAGTCTGCAATAAATAATTCCTTAATATTGATGAAAAAGTTCTAGTTCCACTAGATTTTTTCACTCATAACAAGGAAAAATGTTATAAGTGAAATAATCTAGTAGTTTTTCATCTGTCTTAAGGAATCTATTGACCTAAAACAAGCTCCTGTTGCTCCAAAGTAAGTTTTTTGAATAAAGAAACTGAATCAAAAGTATTTGGTAGCATTTGGGGTTTTTGCAGTTGAGTGAGCAGCATTTATTTTTGCCCACATTTGTTACATTAGGTTTGTTTCATTATTCTAAAGCATTGTCTGATTTCCATTTGTTAATTTTTGGTAAATTTTCACCCATTATTACTTCAAGTTATTTCAGTGACCTTTTTTAATCATTAACGGACAGGAACCAATAACTTTGTCCGTCTGTGTAAGTACCGCAGAGGTTCTCCTTGTCTTTAATTTTTAATAAGTCTGACTTTCTGCTTACTTTCTTGACCTTGGCTGAAAATCAAGGTAAAAAAGTCCAATGATAAACTATTTAGAACCTCCCAGCAGGTTCCAGATGTAGAGCACATAGATGCCAGAGCAGGTGTCTGCTGTACCTGAGTGACCAGCAGCTGGATGTCCTGTTCGAAGCTCTGTAGGAGCCTCTGCAGCGTGCTGGTGTTGGACGTGCTGCCCTGCCGAGCCCGGACCTCTGGGAGCCGCCGGTGCTTATCCTCAATCTGGGCCAAGATCTGGAAATGAAGAAATATTATGTAAATCTGCAGAAATAAAACATAAAAAAGACCAAATACACTTTTTAATGAAACAATTAGAGATATTTGCAGTCATTTTAAAAAGAAGGATTCTTTATTAAGCCTGTTTTCACATCTAGTCTGGTAGAATCGGTTTGATTGGGACCAAAGTTGCAGCGTTTTCTGTGGTTCGCTTTCACAATGCAAACTGACAACAGATCTAAACTAATTGGAAAACCTGCTCCCCTCCTCACCTGTGGTGGCGCTGTACACAGAACTACTGAAGAAGAGTGCAACGTCCTTCTTTAAAAAATTTAAACAAAATGGAGTAGTGGTCACTTTTAGCAGTTGTACGATTTTTCTTTTGTTTTTGGTAAAGACCACAAGCTATTTTTACCGCTAGTACTAGGTTAAGGCATTTGTTTTGGTTGTATTTACCCAGAATGCCCTGCGCTGTAGTCCTCTTCCTGCTTTTGGAGCGGTCTCCAGTATGCTTGGCGTTCACATATGCTTTCAAACTGAACCGGAATTCACTTCATCAGAACCGAGACCAATGTTTGTAGGTGGACCAGAGTTCAATTTTACCAATATGTGTTTGGATTTTGTTTGTAAAATGTTCAACTGTTGAGTTGTTTGATTTATATTTTTCTCTTTTTGATTTAGTCGTCTACCACCATGCTGTGTTTCCATTGACCATAAATCTGCACAAATTTAAATTCCGAAATTAAATTTGCTGAGTGGAAACATGGCAATTTTGGAAAAAAAAAATCACATTTCTTGATAAACTTTTTGCTGTAGGTAGTTTTTTGGTTCTATAGAAATAGATTTATTTTGCAAAACTGCAATGGAAACTTTCCTTAAATCTCAGGAGATTTCTGCCAGCATTACTGGCAGAAATGGTGAAGAAGACGACAGGAAGTGGTAGGAGGATGATGGTTTATTTTTCTTTTTTCTGGCTCCACCAGAGCATCACAAAGTTAAAAATACTTTCTATGTCCTTCCAACGTCTTAAATCCATAGCTCTAATACAACATAGCCTATTACAATTTCCCCAAAACGCAGTCGCTCCTAAGTAGGCAGGACTTGATGCTCAAACACCTAAATAAGACGCAAATGTCTCCTCTGATTGACTGATAGACGATAAACTGCGAATTATCATGTAACTGCTATGATTCTTAAAGAGTTGTGTGTGATGTTAATTACATTTCTTATTTAACAGAGACACCGCAATTATGAAACTGTGTTTTCTTGGCATTAGGAGAAAATTGACAAAGATTTCCACAGATTTGAAACGGAAACTCAGCTACTGTCTTTGTTTTACCTCTTTGCAGTCGGAGAAGAACTTGTGCAGCTGGTGAGAAGCAGCGAGCATCTGCGCTCGGGTCTCCATGAGCTCCAGCAGGTCGGCCCAGGCCTCGTTGACCCCGTCCTTCCACTCGGCGATGGTGGCGGCCTCAGAGTGGCCGTAGTCGATCAGCTCGTCCACCATCTGATTGACGGCCGTCACGCGTTCCTGTCCCACACTTCCTGTCTCCGAGGCAAACTCTGTGAACTTTTCCTGGAGGACCTGGAAGCATTTCAAAAATGAAACAATTAAACTACTATTTTTATCTGTCATATTATAACTAGGATATTTTCTGGAATTTTTCTGTGTTATTTTTATAACAAGACATATAAAGTTGGGATTAAGAGAGAAAATAGGTAAAGTATAGCAGAATCACATGATGGGTGGTAAAGTGCTGTTTACCTGCAAATGTCAGAAGTAGAAGAATAACTATTTATAATAAACTAACAAATAAATAAAATATAATAAAGAAATAAACTTACAATAAATGAAAAATAAAAATAAACTACATGAACTAAAATTATCATGCCTAAATTTGGCAGATAAATTAACAAATACGTAAATAAAATACTGATAACTAAACAAACATATAACACTAAAGTTAAAAGCTAATATATAAAACAAACAAAAGGACTTATAGAAACAGTAACAGTTAAATAAATATGTTACTGACAGAGAACTAAATACATAAAAAACAAAACAAAAAAACATAAAAACAGCAGAAGCAAATATATTTTATTTTATAAATCATCCAACTATGGGTAATTTTAGTACACTTTATTCTATTTATCTTTTTATGAAGTTTTAATCCTCAATTTCAAAGAGCTTGTAAAGGTGAAACATGACAGAGGAAACTGCTGAGTCACTGGTTGCTATGGCGATTCCCTCCATTTCTGAGGGAATTCCAGAAACCATGGTAACGTAACTTTCCAACCTACACTCTAATATTTTAAGTAGGTCATGATTTTTTTCTTAAACAATAAAATTTCAAAACATTGTCATTTCTTATTTGACTTGAGTTGCATTTTATATTTTGTCAAACAATATATTTAAAATAAATGTTATAATATGTTAAATTAACTTAAGTTTGCAAACTTTAATCAGTCCTGCATGTCAACTTTTTTTTATCTAATTTTTCTTATTGCTTTTGGTATCCAAAGATCATAAAAGAAAAAGCCCAGAAGATATACAAATTAAAAAATAATTCAAAATGTTCGTCTCTTGCCCAGGCTTGTGAAAAGCAGACTCACGGAATAAAAGAAAAAGCCCAGAAGATATACAAATAAAAAAAATAATTCAAAATGGCCGCCTCTCCCCCAGACTCACGGAGACGTGCTCAAAGTCCTGGCCCAGTTCGGGCGAGCTGGCCACCACCTCCCTCTGGGCGATCCACTGCTCCAGCTCGTCCACCTCCCTGTTGAGCTGGTAGAGCCAGTACTGCTGCTCCAGGCGGCTCTTCCTCTCCTCCACCAGGTCCTTCAGAGACACGTACAGACGGTCGATCTGCGACTGGCGCTTGCTGATCTGTTCGCTGTGGGTGAAAGCACAAAGACAGGAAAGACGGCAACTTTAAACCCCTCAATGTCCAGTGGAAAAAACTTTTATCAAACAATGTGTTTCACGTTAATTCAGTTTCTTAGTAAATAGGGACAATAAAACGTTTTACTCAAGAGAAGATTTCAATGCAAACATAAATTCAGAAAAATGAACAAGAAGCTTTTCAAATAACGAGCGACTCACATCCTGTTCTGAGAACTCATAAAAAACATCCAGACAGAGTAACACAGTCAATATTTAGGACGTTTACAGATCAATAACTGTTGTTTCCAAAAGTCTTATTATGACTCATGACAAAAAAATAATTCAGAAAGCACATTTTTAGAAATGCAACTTCTTTAATTTACATTTATCATATATACTGCATATGTACATTTTATATTTAAATATTTATGTCATATACAGATACATTGCATATACTATAATATAACATTTATTTATTTTATAATTTTTATATATACAATATATTTTTTTTATCCATCCATTTTCTTGCACCCTTGTCCCTTGGTGGGGTCGGGGGGTGCTGGTGCCTCTCCGGCTGACGTTCTGGGCGAGGGGCGGGGTCACCTGGACAGGTCGCCAGTCTGTCGCAGGGCAGCGCAGAGACACAGGACACACAGGACAAACAACCATGCACACACACACACTCACACCTAGGGACAATTTAGACAGACAAATTAACCTCACAGTCATGTTTTTGGACTGCGGGAGGAAACCGGAGTGCCTGGAGAAAACCCACCATGCACAGGGAGAGCATGCAAACTCCATGCAGAGGGACTGGGGCTGGGAATTGAACCCAGAACCTTCTTGCTGCAAGGCAACAGCTCTACCAACTGCACCGCTGTGCAGCCCAATATATATATGTATATATATATACAGTATATACTGTATATACACACAATATATTTTTTTATAACTATTTTCATTTTTGTTGATGTTATTTGAACACAATCAAGAAAAAAGATCAAACAATAGAAATTATAAAACAATAGAAAGAATAGAAATTATAAAAATATATACAATATTTTAAAATATTCTTTTGCTCATAGCTGTCTAGGTAAAAGGGAAATGTTTTGAAAAAAATATCAAATAATAATAATAATTAAATTCACAAATACTTACTGATCTCAAAGGGAAAATAAATTAAATTATTTAAATTAAAAAGGCAAAAATATCAATGTTTTCTGTCCTCAGTTTCGGTAACCATGCAGTTAAACGTTTGGACTTTGCTGCTCCAACTGGTTGTGATGGGAGATGATCTGTCAGATTATGCGTTGTTTCTGAGCCCACCTGTCTGGATGCCCCATCTCCAGCAGCTGGCGACATTGCTGCGACAGCAGGCCGATGGTCTCAGCATAATCCTCGATGGTTTGCTCCAGCAGCAAATGTTTCTTCAGCAGCTGCAGCGTGCTCGGCTCGTCCTGGACAGTAAACACACAGTGATTCACAGACGATGAGTTTCCTTTACAAATGGTTGCAAAACGTTATCTGTATTCTGCTAATCTTGAAGAACACAATTTCGCAACTGCAGTGTTTCCATTAAATAAGAAATGCAATTAAAAATCACACATGAATGAGTTTGTCCACATTTTTTAATGTCCACAGTCATTAAAAAACCTGCAACGCCATCATCCTCCAACCACTTCCTGTCATCTTCGCCTTCATTGTTTTCGTCTGTAGTAACATCCATTTGTTGCTCATGTGACTTGTGTGATGCGAAAAAACAGTTTCCATTGAACTTATGTGAAATAAATCGATTACAGAACTTTTTATTTAGAAAATAAATTTCTAAGAATTTAGAAATTTAGAAAAAATTTCTAAATTCTTCTAAATGTAAAAGTTTAGAATAATTTCTTTCTTAATTAGTGCGTTTTCATTAAGCAAATTTATTTTTGAAATGTCAAATTACACAATCATACACAATAAAAATGCCAGTGTTGAATTAACACCCAAAAGTGTCAATATGTGTCTAAGTCAGCTGGTGTTAAATTCAACACTACGGAGTGTCACCTTAACATTTACAATGGTGCTGGTGTTAAAATACATTAAAAGTAACACCAGTGTAGTGTTGATCACAAAACATAATGTGGAGTTAAAAAGGTAAATAATTAACCCGTAAGATGTCTATATCAATCAAATCCAGTGGAAAATATTCAAAACAATACACAGAAAAAACCCATTTCAGTATTATAGACCAATATTAATTTAACAAAAAAATGGGTGCCAATCTAAAGTAACACTTTCAAAAGTGTTACTTTAACACCAGCTGACTTGGACACATAAGGCGCTTTCACACTGCAGGAAAGGAACGGGACGGAATGGCTGTGCTCACATTACAACTTGTGTTCCACCCGACCCCAAGCGTTCCAGCAGCTGATTGGCTGATATTGAGACCAGCGGCCAATCAGCTGCTGGTTCTAAGCAGAAACGCTTGGGGCCGGGTTAACAGTTGCTACGACGACAACAATGGACGACATGGATTTAATTTTGCTGCTTATCAACCTCATACAATTAATTAAATTCCGCCAACAAGCTGCCCTCAGAAGACAAAATGCTGAACGACTTCTACGTATTGCAAGGAGAAATACGGAAGAAAAATACCACTCGTTACAAAATACAGTGAGAACCAGCTGTCAACGGGAAATCAACGTCGGACTCCATAACAACCAGCGGCCAATCAGCTGCTGGAACGCTTGGGGTCGGGTGGAACGCAGGTTGTAATGTGAGCACACCATTCCGTCCCGTTCCGTTCCTGCAGTGTGAAAGCGCCTATAGAGACACTTTGGGGTGTTAATTCAACACTGGCATTTTTACTGTGTATGGCCAAAGGAAATGCAGATTCTCAACACTCGTATTCCAGTAAAGCACCTTTCCCTTCTCCTCGTTCATCATGTGCAGCTCCTGCTCGCTCAGCCAGGCCTCGACTTCGGCTGTGTCGAAGTAGTACTGCTGGGCTTGGTACATGGCGTCCAGAACCAGCTGCCTGCGCTCCGTCTCGGCCCAGAGCAGGGCCCACAGCTGGGCCAGCTGGTCGTGGCCCGCCCTGACGCAGGCGGCCTCCGGGCTCCTGATGGTGGCGATGATGGCTGCCCTCTCCAGGACGTCCTCCATCCTGCTCCGGTGGCCCTCCAGCTCCCTCTGGAGCGTCTGCAGCAGCACACAAAGCTGTTCGCTTAAGAATTCATACATCTGTTTGTGTAATAAAAATGTTACAGCAAAAGAAATCGCATTTCCAGTCGCATTTATGTCGATGCTGTTTGTGAAGCATTGACATAAATTCAACATGTAAGAAATTCATAAAGTTAGACCCAGAAATTAAGCAAACTATATCTGTTACGTGGCGAATGGAGGCTCAGATGTTTTTGCTGAACATTTTCTGTTTAGTTTTTATTGAACAAACAACAGCAACAGCTGTTTGTATCCTAGCAACCGAAATACAACAGAAGACAAGACAGAGACAAAAGACAAACCAGATCCTGTTAAGCATTCTTCAAAATAAAAGATTTCCTCTCTCCAAATAAATCATGCCTTGCAATTAAAAACTTCAGCTTTTTTGTAATTTATGCACAATAATGTTTAATTCAGTGGAAAAATAATAATCCTGCATCATGCCTGCCACATTAATACATTTGTTCTGTTCAACAAATTTTCTCAGAAGTTATTGTGATAAACGATAACATTGTTGTATTGAGATCATTTTAAGCAATATGATGGTAATGTCATAATAATGCAAGAATAAAGATTAATACATTTTAAAGTCAAATCAACATTTATCACTGAAACTGGAAGACATTTTAAATATTCAAAATAAATAAATTAAATTATCCTTCAAATTTTGTTATCCAATTTTTGGATGGAAAGAAAAAATTGATAAATTATGCAAATAAAAATTATTGAGTTAATTTATCATGTGAATTTTTTATTGCAACCTTCCAATTAACATATAACCGTAAATATCAACATGTGTATTTGCTCATCGTTTACGCTATTGATTGGCCTAGCTCAGTGACAGTAAATTATGTTATGAAAAATTTGATGTATTAATTAAAAAGCAAGATTTTAAAATATTTTCAGATGCAGGTAATGCATCTGTGACAATAAAAACCTCTATGAAGTGTAAATAATAACTACACAAGCTGTTATTTTACCTGGTTCTTCTTCATGAGCTGCTGGACGGCTTGCAGCGATGAGCCGTGCTCCTGGCTCATGGCCAGAGGGAGGCGCTCCTGGACCCACAACTAAACAAGCAAACAGGACACACAGAAGTTAAAAGAAAACTTTTATGCAAAATTCACCTTTTTATACTTTCATTTGGGTCTCAGATGCTTCTGAAAAAAAATCTTTAAAAAACCCCAAAAAACATGCAGCCATTTTTTGGAATAAATGTGTTTTTTTGGTGTCTGTAAAATGAGCCATTTAAAACAATTCCAGAGTGTAAATTCACAAATCAGCAGGTGCTGTGTCATGACCTAGTGACCCCAGTGAAGCCCAGCCCATGGACCTTACCACGCCCCACCCAGAAACGCCCCTCGGACTACATGTCTCACAAGCAAAGCTTTAACGCGCCTAGTTAACATGGCGTCGACTGACTCTCTGCAGAGTATTTCTGAGTCGATTAGGGTAGCATTTCTGCCGGATTTTCACAAAATATCAGCCATGACAATGGACAGGGGAACTAACAAGCACATGTCATCTTTTTTGGACAACATCAAGGTGTTTGAGCCACACGATGCCTCTAACATTGTGCGAGTTGCAGCTAAATGCTCCCGGTCGATGAGAAAAACTGCAGATCCTCAGACCCTCAGTATAAATATAGCTGTGGACAAGATCACTGATGCCCATTGTTCTTGCAAGGCTGGGTAAGTCGGACATTCATGGTTTTGAGGGTGATTTTGAAACGAGTGATTTTTGTTGTTTGCAAATGTTTGAATGTGCCTCGGTCTGCTCTGATAGGACAGTGCAGAGCAGCATGTTAGCACTCAGTACTCGGTGGCTAACACGATTACAGTTTAGTAAAAAGCCTTTTCAGGTAAAATAAAATCTTTAATGTAGGTCAGATACGGTACACATTGCATATTGATCTGTTCAGCTAACATAAGGCTGTAACAGACAGGATTCAAGGTGTAGAAGTTGTATTGGTGCTGCCATTATGCTGTACTTGGCTAAAAGGTTTTCATAATGGATGTTTATTATTGACTATTCTTTTTATTCACTAAACACAAAGAAAGCAAAGCAATAATACTTACACCAGCAGACACTTTTTTGTTCTTATTAATCCTATGATGGTTGAGCTGCAAATGCGGTCGTGAAAAAGTTTAATCCAAGCAAGGCTTTCCGTTTCAGATTTTGGAAATCTGTGAATTTTAGATCCACAAGTACAATCAGGATACTTGACATCCCCTGTACAGATTCCCCACTGACGGAGAACCATTGTTTTTCAAGTCCTGACGCAAAAACTTTCTGTCGGTCCGGTACTCCACAATGTATCTTAGCTTGAGTTTGTGAGACGGTAGCCCACTGATAGTTGCGCTGTGACGTCACATGGGCATTAGCCAATGAAATGGTCGGGCTGGGGTAAGGTCCATTACCTAGCAACCCCAGTGGAACTCCACCCGTTACCTAGCAACCCCAGTGGAACTCCGCCCGTTACCTAGCAACCCAAGCACAGCCTGTTCCAGAAGCATAATCCATCAAGTAATTAATAAAAATATTTCCAGGGAGGAAATTTTATTAGAAATTATTACTAGAATAACAATAAATAAAGACAAAAAACCATATGCAAAAATCCATAGACGTTTTACAATAATTATCAAAAGTGAGGAAAAATAGAGTAATAAATTGGAGTTTCCCATGAACTTGTACAGAACGGTAACACATTTAGTTAATCTCAAAAAAGATGTGATTCTAATAAAAGACTAAAAGTCTTTTTAAAGGTGATGACTCCACAAGACTTAACATTATTATAGCTACTAGCTAGCAGTCCGGGGAGTCAAATACAATGTGCAGTGACCACTTGAAACCACAGAACCACAAACTTGTTGGTTGTGCGGGAGGCTCCACTTCTCCTTTTCAAAGACCTATGGTTATATAATTGTGCATCTCTAAATAGTAAGTTTGGAGGTGTGGCCAGCAGCAGCTCATTTGGATTTAAAGTGACAGAAGCCCTAAAACAGCTCATTCTGAAAGAAGGCAGAACTAAGCAGAATAAAATATTATGGTAAGAATGACTCTGTACAAAAAAGTCAACATGCTTTGTATAGGCCATAGACTTATCCTAACTTATTCAACAAAGCGTAATAGGTCACCTTTAATATTGAACGTTATAGGGAAAAGTCAAATTACAAAGAAAAGGTCAGGATAAAAGTTTGATGATTACAATAATGTGAAATTATCTCAATATAATCACACACTGAACCAGCAGCAGTCCTGATTTTGTTCCCATATCCTTAAAGATCTGTGTCTCCTACTCACAATCTCGTCCTCCAGGTCTCGCCCAACTTGATGGACCTCCTTAGACGCCAGAAGGAGGCGCCGCCTCTCCTTTAACGGCTCGATGAGTCGGGCCATCCTGGTCTCCACGGCGGCCTGCCGCTCCACCACCGTGCCCTGGATCTGCGTCGGCTGCGGGATGGAGGCTGTCTGGAGCTGGAGCTGCCCCGCCTCCTTATACCACTCCTCCATCTGGGTCTCCATGGTCTGACAGAGAGGAAGAAGGGAAGGAAGAAGGACCGGTAGGATGATTTTAACAGAAATATACAATTTTTGTCCCACTTTTCCCTAAAAATGTAAAACAAATGAGACCAAAAATCAGCAAAACGATAAATGGCTGATGGACGGGAGGTGTGTACCGCTGGGCAGGATGGATTCTGGGTAATGGAGTTAGATTTTGAGTTAAGATGGTGGTGTAAAGCAGTGCAAGTGGCAGGCGTGCCAAAGGAAGCTGTAAGCAGCAGAGTAGGAGACGCCAGGTGAAAAGATAAAGAAAAGAAAGAGGAATTTCTGTTTAAAAGCCTCCAGATAACCAGTGCGGGAGAAATCTGACCAACAGAACTTTAAAAATATATAAATAGTTTAGGAATGACAAGTTACGGTCAAATAAAAAGGATTTAATGTGCATAGCATGACAAAAACAGATCTACTAATTTCACTGTCAGCATTTTATTTCTACGAACATACAGTGTTGGGCAAGTTACTTTTAAAAAGTAATGAGATATAGTAACTATAATACTGTAATAACAGATGTAATTGGCACAAAGTGGTTGAATTTATCAATTTAGCATTAGCTTCCACTAAATACTGTGCTATTCTGCTTTAGCATGTTATAATGTTTATAACGGGTCCTCTAGGGTTAGTGCAGCTAACTTCTAGCTAGCACCATCCTTCTCTGCTCCACACCATGTTGAGAATGTGTTTAATTTCTCTGTTCCCTAAATTTAAAAGGAAATTTTACTTAATTTATTAGAAAAATATCCAACAAACAAACCACTTTAGCTACTAATGGAAACCAGATGATTTTTGGTTCAAAGGTCAGCAGGAAGCCATAAATGTCCACGTACCTGTAGTTTCTTGAGCTGCTTGTTGACGGTGGTGAGGTCCTGACCCTGGTCCACGTAGGCCAGCTGCCCCTCCAGCTGCCCCAGCCGCTGGTCCAGGCTTTCGTAGCTCTGAACCAGCAGGTCCGCCTTGTTGGCCTCAAACAGCTGGCGAGCTTTGGCCTGGGTGGTGCTCTCCAGGTCCAGCCAGCACTCCCGGATCTCCTCCAGCTTCTTCCGGACCACCGGGCTCAGCTCCGGCTTTTCCTTTATCAGCTGCTGCCCTTCCTGGATGGGCGAGAGACGAAAAGAGGTGGTACAGAAATAAAGATTGAAAAATTACATTTTTAACTCAATCTGGGCTGGAAGTTAAGACATTTTTTGAATTTCATCACATCACCAAACATTTTATGATAATGATGCGCAGACGACATTGTCACCCCATCAGATTTCTGCTCCTTTTGAACCTCAACCCCCACCATCATCCTTTACAATCACCTGCGCCACTTCATTTATTTTTCATTCAACCCTGTCTGCACTAAAATTCATCTCCTGTTTAATTTAGATCCAGTACAGCCAATGTGCTTTATATGAGCTTCAGAGGCGTAAAAATAAAGAAAACATCTCCAGTCTCTTACATAATTAATGGGACAGCTAGTATATGTATGTAGAATTATTAAAAAGAAAGTAAAACAAGGCAAGTGAACATCAATGAGAAGAAAGTAGCAAAAAAACCTAAATGAAAAAGAATCAAACAGATTCTTTCACAGCTCATAGTCCGATAGACTCGATTCGATTTGGGACCAAAATTTAAACATTTGTTACATTTTCAGCTGCTGTGGTTCTCTTTCACACCGAGTCAAATAATCCAAACCTGTTGAGCAACAGGTTCCCTTCCTCGCCTGTGGGGGGCGGTACATCAAGAACCACTGAAGGAAATGACACAAAAACCTCTGAAAAAGACACTTAGAGCAACTTCCTTCTTCATAAAATGCTAACAAAAATAGAGTAACATCAGATTTTAGTGGTTGGAAGATTTCTTTCAGTCTTTAGATAAAAACTTTTAGTTTTATTTCCCCAGAATTCCCTGCGCTGTAATCCACTTCCTGCTTTTGGATTGAACTTGTCCGCTTGCCGTTCACATATGCATTCAAACCGCACCAGAGTTCACATCAACCAAACCCAAACTCGTGTTTGTAGGCAGACCAGAGTTAGCTTACAAAGTCATTTTGGTTCAATATCTTCGTACACTCGTGTTAAGAAGCAATAAGATTTTCTGCAATGTTTAGGTTCTAGTAGTGATGGGCTATTTGAAGCGAGGCTTCTAGGAGTGTACCGAGTAACAAGGGGGCGTCTCCGATGAAGCCCCGCTTCGGAGCTTGTGTCACATAAAGCAAAATCACGTGATCAGCAACAAACGAGGCCTCGCATTACATCTGCCAAGTCATTGCTTCATTTTGCGTATCGTTTTTCAAAATAAAAGCACTATGATCCCTGTTGCTGGGTTGTAGTAGGTGGTTTGGTAGCGCGTCAGCAGAGCCGTTTTCATCAGTACTGGTTGAAATGGAGCCGTCAAAAAAGAGAAAAACCTCTCATGTTTCTCTATTTTTGTTTGATCAGGAGATACATCAGATTCACACATAAAAAACAACTAAAAACCAATGCAAGAGGCAAACTTTATTTGTACTGTTAAAAACCAGAACTAGAACTCCCAAGATGAGTTTATCAGGAAGCAAGTTTTTCACTAAAAATATTCAGTCTGCCTCAACAATCACTCAATTCCCAATACATTGAAGTACAACATACCTTCATTGTCAAATAAGTCCATGACATAAAAGAAAACCCAACACAACCACTGATGGTCAAGGATTAGATTGGCTACAAATCATTTTAATAATTAAAACATGACAATTAAACATGATTTAATTGATTCTCCTGTTACTAAATATGAGTTTGATGAAAACTTTGTGACAATATTGCATTTAGTAATTTTTGGAAGTATGATCCAACTGAGTGACAAGGCTGTTACAGTTTCACCAGCAGATGTCACTAGTGAGTCATGAATGAAGCATCGAGTACGAACCTTTTGGCAAAGCAAAAGGCTGGAAAGCTTCATTGCTTCACGAGGCTTCATTTGCCCATCACTAGGTTCTAGAATGTTTGTGAAATGTTTGTTACCCTTTTGGGTGCGTCCTTGTAGCAGCCATCTTGGAACCTACTAAGGAGGAGGCCCGCCTCAAATCCAGCTCTTATATAGAAGGACCCATGTTTGCCTGAGTTTGATTGGCTGGGCAGTTAATTGAGAAGGCGGGGACAACAGTATATAAAGAGACTGAAAGGTGTGAGACTGAAGACTGCTGGAAAAGATGCCATTTTGTGTTGTGGGTGAATTATGATGTGCTGAAGGAGGCCTAATAAATCACCTTTGTTCATGGTACAGCTGACTTTTCTGAGTTTTCCTTCCACACTACACCTCTCAGTGTAACAACTTGAAATAAGACAAATAAGACAACCTTTTCATAAAGATATTAGCTTGCTTTGAACCAATGATTTTTAAGAATTGATTAAAAATTACTAGTTCTATTGGCAGATTATTTTACTCATAACAACACATTTTCAAGTGAAATAATCTACGAGTAGAACTAAGAACTTTTCCTCAATATTAAGAAATTATTGACTTAAAATAAACTCCTATATCTTCTTGGAAAGTTCTTGTAAGTTAGTTTTGTTTTATTTCAAGTATACAAAGATATTTGCACCTTAAACTAGACCAAAGTCACTTTGGTAAGATTTTGTATTTTTGCAGTGTAAAATGTCATCTACACGCCTGGAAAACACATGATACCTCCCCTTAAATCAAGTTAAAATGATTATGTCTGATCGATTCAGTGGCAAAGAGAAAGTTTTTAAACACTTGGATCTCAGCGGGGCGTAGATTCAGACCAGCGCAGTGACTCATCATCCACAGCGGACAACACCCTGCCTGAATCCCTCACATCCACAGGCAGCACTGCTCCAACTGCAGGGAAATAATGTTTTTAGGAACCAATCCGGCCGTAATATTAGTGCTTAATCTGAGCACATTAACAGAAACATCAGCACAAAGAGCATCAAAGTTAATATATCTAACTGTAAACCTGCATTTACACACACTACACCCCTGTGAGTCCCAGTGTGAGTGTGTTACGTCAGCTTTCATTGTGTTGTTGTGCTTTTTGCAGGCATCCGCTGCAGCAAGTGGGAGCACAGCGTGGGCTGGAGCAGGTTCACCCACTCGCTCCGAGCTGCAGCTGCTGCCATGCTCAGGCTGGGAGCCTCTGCTGCACTGATCATCTATCTGCACAGATCCCACCGCCAAGAGGAAAACCCTCCTCCATGGAGACGCAGCTCTGATTCCCAATAAGCTGGGAAACTGATTTGCAACAACAAAATTATTAAAGAAGGAGTATCATGCACAACCAAGAAACTATGGCAACTTCAGTTTAAAAAAAAATGCTACATGTTAAAACTGACTTTGTAATTTAATGCCCTGAAATTGGGACTCTCTCTTTAAAGGGGCAGTATTATGTAAAATATATATTTTTTTTAGCTTTAAATCATGTTATAAACTTATTCCCTTGCCAAAAACAAACCTTCGGTGTTGCTTGGATTATTTCATGCATGCCTGAGAAATCCTTTAATCTCCATGGCAACCATTCAGCTCTAAAACGTCCGGTTGGACGTAGCCCCGCCTTCAAGGCACAGCTCCTCCCCCACTTGGCTCCTTCAGACTAGCCAGCAGCAATTAGCAAACACCTGGTGGAACTGCTGAGCTCATAGGAGCTACTGCTCAGTGAAACGCTGGTAAAAATGTTGTTAAAGGGTTAATAGAGGAGCCATGTGGAGAGAGCAGGAGTTTCTTAAAGAGACAGACGCCCAATTTCAAGGCGTTAAATCAGGAGGTAAAATTTCTTTAAGTCCTATTTGGCATATGCAGCATTTTTATAACAACTGAATGCAACAGTTACTTGATTATGTTATAAAATTACATTTTGTGCCTAGAAAGATACTGTCTCTTTAAAAATTCTCTCTGAAACTCTGCCTTAAGGAAGTCATCACAAAATGGCTCCTCTATTAAAGAAGCCATGTTTTCACCAGTGTTGCTCTGAGAAGTAGCTCCTGTAATGAGCTCAGCAGATGTTCCACCAGGTGTTTACCAATTGCTGCTGGCTAGTCTGAAGGAGCTGAGTGGGGGAGCCGCTAAATGCAGTGTTTGTGTGGCGTTAGCATTAGCGGAACTAATGTTTGTGATTAATGCTTTAGTGTTAGCTTTTCAGTAAGCATTACCCACCACTGTGTATTTGTCCTTTATGTGTGCCAACTACAGTCTGAGTTGGAGCTCTGGAGTTAGTTGCAGTTTTTCCTGAGGATTGAACAGAGCAGAGTTTTCCACATGTACATAAGCGGGGGTTTATTCTCTAAGGATTTCTGCTTTGGTGTAACTAACACCTGTACACTCCAGAACAAAAAAACCCTCAGAAAAGGTGGTCACATCGAGAACAACGATCAATTAATTAAATGCATTTTATCAGCAGTTTTCTCTTAATTCCCACACAGGCAGTGAGGCTGTTCTTACCTTCTCTAAAAGGCCTGGAGAGGTACGACTGTGTGCTTCCTCTCCAGACAAACAAATACAACAAAAAGTGAATAAAAATGTCAGAAAGTGAAATGAAGTAAGAAGCAGCTGATCTTGTCCTTCTTAAAGTTAATGAGGTCAGCTAATTATCAAGCAGAGCGAGAATCAAAATCCCAAAGGGTTTAGGCTTAGAAGTGCACAGAGAACAGCAAACTCACTTTTCATCACTCTCCCCTTCAGCAACGCAAGATTTAAACTTTACATTTTCAGACAAAACAAATCAACTCCCTTTATAAACCAAATACAACCCTAATGCAGAGAGAGAAACACTTTTGTAATTTCTATCTTAGCCAAAACATAAACTTAAAGTCTTTTTTTAATTTTGTAACTACAGAAACAAATTCTATAAAGTTAACTTTTATCTTAAGTTGTTATTTTGCATTAAGATTGGTCCTCAAAAATGTTGGGATCTGAACGCTGCCCATCCAGACTGGCGTCTTGTTGAGGAAGTCCAGTCACTCTGCAGCAACAGAACATCATTTATTGATTAAACACCGCATTAAGCATTCAGAACAATGCAAAGTCAGCTTATGGATCCAGATCTCTGTAGTACAGTAACACCTACTACTGTAGGCGCTTTGCTTCACCGTCTCTTGTTCTTTTATTCAGTCTTCTCTCAAAGAAAGACTGGATTTATATCACATGAAAGCGGCTAATAAATAAAACAACATCTTTGCTTAAGAGCACCGTTTGAGTAGGGCTGCAGTTAACGATTATTCTAATTAATCGATTAATCGAATTAACAATATGGCACATTAAGCAGATTTTTCACCACCTACTTTTCTTTTGTTTAATTTCCTGTAAAGAAAAGACTGGATTCATTTCACATGAAAACAATTCATAGATAAAACAACACCTTTCCTCAACAGCAACATTTATTCTAATGATTAATCGATTATACTAATGATTAATCGACTAATCTGAAACAACTTGCAACACATATTGCAGATTTTTTATTTAAGCCTTTTTATGTAATATTAAAAGTCACTAAAAGATGCAAATGAATAAATAATCTAATTGTTTTTTTTAAAATGAGAATATAAACATTTGTAGCTGAGGGAGCGTCTGCAGCTAAATAAATAGTTATACATGTAAAAAGCTTCCTGCTGGACTTAACATAAATATACTGTGTGTTTCAGCAATTGACCTTTTTTGAGTCTTTGTATTCCAATTAACGATTACTTGATTTTTTTCAATAAATATGCAAAAAGATGTATGTAAAAGTCTGAGGATTTTCTGGAATAAGGATTTGGATGCATTTTCAGTGATGACGAATTGTTTAGAATAATGTAAAATAATGCGGAATGTGTTAAAGGACCTAGAGCAAAATGTAAAATGGTACATAGATTTTATTTTACCCCATCCAGGCTTAATAGAATAGGTCGACTCAACAAAAACCTATACTGGAAATGCAAAACAGAAGCAGGAACCTTTATACATGCAATCTGGGAATGTAAATACATTTCCCCATTCTGGAAAACAGCATTATAACACATTGGAAAGTGGATACGGGTGGGGATAAGCATGTTGCCAACACTGTGGTTATCGGGGGATCAAACAGTGATGCCTAATATGTCAAAACACCAAATAATGTGGTGCAGGCGAGGACGGTACCGGCTGCCAGAACAATCTACAACTGTTAAAAGCTGCTTGGAATTAATGTTGGAAATAGTTTCACATGAACAAATGCTAAATAATGACACAGAAAACGTCAAGAAATCCTGGAACTGATTTCTCCTGCAATACTGGGACAAGCAAACTCCTCTCATGAACTGCTGGTTTGGAAAATACTGACAAGTGACTACTTCTGTTTCCTGTGGTTGTTTCTGCTTCCATCGAGGATTGTGAAGCTTTGGATTGGTTATATTTTGGTTTGTTTTGAGAGGGTGAGAGGAGGGTTGGAAGGGTTTATGTACGTATGTGTTCTGAAACCAAAGAAAAACTATAAGAAAAAAATGAATTGATTAATCGTGATTAATACAATTAATCGTGATTAATCCAATTAATCGTTTCAGCTCTATTTGTAAACAATGAAAAACAGTGAAAGATGTGGCTTTTTGAGCCCAAATTTGAACACCACTCTACACTAATATGAACAAACAATGATTGTTAGGCTTATGAAGTTAAAAAAATATGAAAATGAGCCAAAAAATCCCACTATTAAAATATTTCCCACACCTCCAGTCCAGCTGATGGATACTTCCAGATTTTTAAGTTTTACATCCAGAAGTCCAGTTTCTGACTGCCGCTTGTCTGTGCACAGAGCTGATTTAATCTCACATACCTATTGATATAATTCAGAGATAAATATAACATTAATGGCTGTTACTGCCCAACAAAGAAATTTCTAAAAGGGTGTTTTTTTGTTTTTTGACTGAAGGCTTACTCAGAGTAAATCCAAGTAGCTGGAAAACCTTTGACGAAAGCAGATCTTAATTAGATTCTGGTTCACAGTCAGGAACGGAAACTGAATGGAAACCACTGAGGATGAGTGAACGAGTCAGAGGGAACAGGAAGCGGGAACAAGACGGGATGGAGGAATGACCTTCATGCATGGCAGAAAGGAGGACAGGAAGGAGGCGAGAGGTTTGATTGGCCAGCTGCTGCCCGGCAACCATCAAAAGCACATAAAACAGGAGACATGTTGCCCCAGACACTGAAGACAACACGTCAAGGAAAGGTGAATGATGAGCATTGAATCACGTCTCCTCTGCTCACTGATCCAGGACAACCATCAGTCATGGTGTTATTTGGTACTAAATGCTTTAACGTCCTGAATGAAAAACAACTGATAGTCCAGCAGAATCGGTTCGATTTGGGACCAAAGTTTCAACATCAGTCTGTTCCCCTCCTGGCCTGTGGGGGCGCTTCACCAAGAACCACTGAAGGAAATGACACAAAATCCTCTGAAGACACTGAGCGCAGCTTCCTTCTTCACCAAATGGAAACAAAAGTGGAGTAGCATCAGATTTCAGTGGTTATAGGATTTCTCTTCAGTCTTTGGCTAAAGATCAAAAGCCATTTCACCCGCTAACGCTAGGTTAGTTCACTTCCTGTGAAGATACCAACTGAACCTGGTAAGAAAAGTAAACAAGTTGGACCCAAAATAAAAACATACTGGGATAGGGAGAATAAACATTTATACTTCAAAATATTCAGCTTAAAAAGTAAGTCACATCAAAAAACAATAAGGCTAGAAATTTTATAATAGATTGAGAAATTGTCATTTCTCATATATATTTTGAGAATACATATTTGGAATTTCTCTATTCTGGAGCCAGCAAAGGTGCTAACAGATAATTTAGTTTCCAAGATATCTAAAAAACAAAAAGAGAGACAATTTTATCAAATTAGTTAAAACCCCTGAGATTTTATTTCGACATTTAAATTTTGGCAGTGTAAGACTTCCATAGATTAATGGATTTGAAATCATTGATAAACCTAAACAGCAGCTCTTAAAGAGGTTTAGAAAATGATTTTAAGCATGAACTTTGTGTCTGTCTGCATATTGATGGGATCTTAATTCTGCTCCAGTCTGAATCGGACGTGGATGTAATCGGGTCAGTCCAAGTGAAGACTTAGCAATGCCGTGTTCACACCTCTGACTCGCTGCTGTGACATCGATCCACACGTGTAAAATCATTACCCCTCAGTACAGCTGGAGATCTGTGCCACATTTCTTTGATTCCTAGACTTTAAACATCCTGTGTGTGTGTGTGTGTGTGTGTGTGTGTGTGTGTGTGTGTGTGTGTGTGTGTGTGTGTGTGTGTGTGTGTGTGTGTGTTATGTGTGAGCTCCACGCCAAGGTGACATTTGCCTGCAGAACTGCTCCTTTTTCATGCCATCCATGCTATCCGTTCCCCAGATTAATTACCTCGCATCAAACTACCAGGAGGATTTTTTTTATGTTGTGTCCCAGAAAAATAATCAGAGGGTCAGAGGAAGCAGAGTCCGCTGCAGCACCCCCTAGTGGTTGGGAGATGAAACGCATGTTCCATTTATATAGTCAAATACTACAGTAGATCGTAAAATTATAGATTTTGAGAGCGTTTGTTTGAACTAAAATTATAAACATTACTGAACATTACAGATAGTCTTTCTGTTTAAATATTTTCTGATTTTTTTTGGCTTTTGACTCAGCTTTCACATCTTTATTGTTGTTTTGTTTATATGTCTGATTTATTAGTATACCAACTGTGTTGTTCAGGCCTGTTGCAATAAATCATTATAAATTAAAACAAACTCAATAATTTCCATTTGCATAATTTATCGTTTCTCTTTCTACCAAAAACTGGATGCTAAAAGTCTTCAGTCTGGTGTTTTTGCCTCAACTAGATTCTCTTTTGAAGTATAATTTTGTTTACAGAAACTTCATAATGAGTTCATTTGTTGTTTCTGTTGTTTTGTTTATTTATTCCAGGTCCCGTGTTAAATGTTGATTAGAATTTAAAGTTTATTGATCATTGAGAATGTGTTATTTCACTATTATTATGCTATTACCAATATATTACTGGAAAATTGTCTCAAATCAACAATATTGTCATTCATTTCAATAACTTCTGGGACAATTTATTGTCCAGCAAAATTTGTTTCTGTGGCAGGTCAAGTTAATATTGCCACAATTCATGGCAGTGTAAATATGGAGGAATTAACGTAATAGGTAAATTTCACAAACACCTCACTATGCAATTTTCTTCCATTAAAAGAAGTAAAAAAATATCAACCAAAGAAATCATTTATACAAGAAACAGGCAGAGTCAGCATCTTCTGGAGATCTAAGTGAAAAATCTCTGTTGTGAAATATTTCTGTGGCATCAAGAATCAGAAGAAACTCTCTGAAAACGGCTCCAGCCTCCTTTAGCTGAGCAGAGGGAGAATGCACTCAGCAGCGGAGTGACCCAAAAACCGTTCGCTCCAGGCAGGAAAGCTGCATTATCTGACGGCTGCACTCACCTTTTCGATTTTATCCAGCCATTCCTTGTTCTGGGCCAGCTCGGCCATGAAAGCCTGGTGCTTCTGCCACTTCTTGTGCAGCTTCTGGGTCTCGTCTCGGCTGCTGTCCCTCGCCATCAGCATCTTTTCGTACACCCAGTCCCCCAGCTGCAGAGAGAAGACGACAGAGGAGGAGGAGAGGAAACTTAAGTCATTTCCATTGCAAACGTGTGCAAAACTTTGTCCATATTCTGCTAATGTCAAAACAAAACAAAACAAAAAACTTTGCAGTTGCGTTGTTTCCACTAAATAAGAAACGCAATTAAAACCACACCAGAATATGTTGGTTTATGCGTTAAGTCACTAAGACACTTTCAGTGCCTCCAACTACTTCCAGTTGTCTTCACTGCTGTCGATCATGTGACTATTTTTTTTATAATTAATATTAACATAAAACACCAACATCCTGTGATGGACTGGTGACCCGCCCACGGTGGCTCCGCCTCTCGCCCAAAATGTCTCGCTGAATTACAAGGTCACTGTTAATGATGCTACAAGGCTAATGCTAGCATGATGAGCGACGAGCATGTTGACACTACCAGTAGGCCGATCGATCAGTCACCGATCATATTCAGTGATCGTTGTCTCTTGTTACCGATCACCTGAATCTCTTTTCTCAGCCTGTCTGTCCAGCTGGTCTCGTCTTTCCTTCACTGCGCAAACGCGCAGCAACAAATCCTAAGCGATGTGTAACTATAACGCACTGAGTGAATGAGGACGTTTGAGTGTTGCGGCGGAAAATAGAAGCAGGTCAAAATACATCAACACCACGAAGCTAATAGACATAAAAACAATGACGGAGTTTGGCTACATCGAGGCTCAATGCAGTAAAAAGACCTGGAGGATCAGACAGCAGGTAAAGCAGCACAGCTACAAACACTCACCGGATTAGCATGACGGTCAGAAAGATAAACTAATAACCTGCTAAATGATTTTTTAAGTCTTGGAGCTGCGATGTAAGGCGCTGGTTCTGCTGTTGAACCGCTGCTCCGCTACAGGTAGTAATATTTAATAATTAGTAATATTTGACACGGAGCCGCTTCTGCTCCACCTGGTAGCGACTCTCACATCGAACCTGTTTAAAACTTTCTCTGTCCTAACATGAGACAGATAATCTCTAAAAAATAATCGATCTCCTCCCTGTTACTCCGCTCAGTCAGAAACAGCCAATCAGAACTAGCAGTAACCAGCTAGCCGCTATGCTAACAGGAAGTTTTCATTCAGTAACTCTGGATTGTTTATTGTAATGGATCCTGTTTTTGCCTTTGAATGTTAAGTTTTAGATTTGATTTTTTTGGCAATGTTGAGAGGTTTTATTTTGACTCTTTGCATTATTTAGCTTCTTTTTCCGTCTTTAACAGACTCTGTTTTCAGTCTGTTGAAGATAGTATTACCAATAGCAGTACAATTTGCCCAATGCCTGTTTTGTTTAGTTTTATTCTTGGAAAAAGTTATTGAAAACAAGTTTTTGTCTAAATTAAGGTGAATTCACATAAAGTCACCGTTAGTGTTTATAATAATAATAATAATAATAATAATAATAATAATAATAATAATAATAATGTGATTGGTATCGGTGATCAGTATCGTTATCGGCCCTCATGGCTGATCGGTATCGGTAGGAAAAAACCTGATCGGCACATCCCTAGTAGGATGTGTGTTATCACCAGCATGCGGAGTAAAGGAAGCAGAGGAAACAACACTGCGAGGCTAAGGACACCAAAAACAGGATTTTTTTTGTGTTATTACGTGATTAAAATGACTTAAATACAAAAATGCTGTCAACAAAAAACAATTATTATAATTATATGGTCAACGAAAACACAGCCAGATAGATTTCTGAAATATCAAAACACCCTTATCAAAAGATGCAGAGCAGAATTATTGATTATTAAACATATTTAGTGCAGAAGAGATTCATGTTAGCATAAATAAAACTCCTTTTTTTTCATTCTACCTCATATTTTTACGGCTTTTCTAGTAGAAATACAAGGTCACGGTTACTGACGCACAGCGCATGTAGCCTGACACACGTGTAACAACAAACATGGCTGCAGGAATTCACATGTGCAGCATAACAGCTTACAGTGTCTCCACCCACCACCACCACCACCATCACCTACGCAGACTCAAACACCGAGCTCACCCCCCGCTCCCACTCAGGCAGCGATCTGCAACATTTAATTCAAAAACCCGTCGGAATTACACTCCATGTTCTGCTCTCATCAGCCGGGAGGAAGAAATCTGGTTTACCAGCGGCGGTTAACGGCAGCAGCCCGCTGGGTGGCGGCAGCTGCAGGCTGCAGCCTCCGATGTCCGCATCCTCGCTGCTCCGCCGACATGCAAAGATGCTCCTCTATGCAGAAAACACGGGAGCGGAGATGGGAAAAAAAAGGAGGAAGAAAGCTGGGAGGAAAATGAAACCAGCAGTAAAGAGACTCCCTCCGTCCTTCCTCTGGTGCCAAAGACTCACTCAGAAAGGAGAGGATGGGTGGATCAGTGACGGAGGAGTGAGAGGAGAGAGACACCCTCCTCCCAAAAAGAAGAAGAAAAAAACAACAATAAAATGGCACAGAGCCGAGCTCCTCCCCTGCATGGCTCCGTCTGTGACCGAGCCGGATGGAGGACCGACAGTCCGGGACGGCAGGTACCGAGCATCCGGCTTTTACAGGTTGGTTCAAACCGTCACCATGTCGTGACAGGAGCTGCGTTTCTATTAACCACTAAATAGATTCGCTTCATCGAGACAGCGGTTTTTTTTAAGTCACGTTTTTCGATATACATTTACAAAGTTTTCACGTTAGGATGACGTGGTTTTTCAGCCAATTAGAAACACTTTTTCCGCCTCACAGATGTCACGTGATTCACAGGCGGATGTTGCTACGGGCGAAAACCACGAAGAAGACAAAAGGAAGTGGTAATAAGATGATGATTTGTTTTTTCTTTTTTTCTTTTTTTGCACCACTATAGCTCTCACAACATCAAAGTTCATAAAATGTTGTCTCATTCTAGTGTGTTGAATCCATTGCTCTTCTCCAAAATGGCCGACCTTCAAATAGTCATTGAAGGTGAGCATTGAATTATGGATATATCTGATGTTTACATCATCACTGTCCTTATTTTTAATGACATATTGTGTGAACAAGCTTAATCACTTAGGATTTATTTTTTTTATCAAATATCTTATTTAATGGAAATACCACAATTCCGAAATTGTAATTTTTTGACATTAGCAGAAAATAGACAAAGATTTGAGAAGATCTGTAATTGTAATTTCTTGAACAGGTTAGGATAGGCCACTCAAATCAGTTTACAATCTATACTCATGAGAATGGTTGAAAACAGATACTCAATTATACAAATGTGTATTTCTGAAAAGAAGAAGCAGAGCCTCCTTTACCACCGTGGTAAGCCAAGAACAAGAACTTTTCCAGCAGCCATTGTACAGTGCATACAGCAGTATAAGCAGCTGAGCAAACGTGTTGGAGCTCAGTTTTGGTTATAGGTAACGGTGCAGCGTTTGCTCATTTCCGTTGTTACATTCTGGAGGTTTTTGAAATGGCTCATTTTCCAGACACCAAGTAACAGCTGGGTGGCTTTTTTAAAAACTCGGACTGTTTTTAGAAGCCGTCGACATTAAAATGGAAGCAGAAAAATGGGGCAAAAATGTATTTTGCATCATAGATCCCTATTAAAATAAATACACCTTGATTTCTAAATATGCTTTACCAAAACTCTTCAAATTGCATAGTTTCAGCTTCACTCTGTGCAAATTCACTACAGGAATGGTACATTATTGCAACTTAGGTAACAAAATGTGCATATTCGTATTTATAAAATGAATTTAATTTGTCTAATACTGTACTTTAAAAAAGGCTAAAGAGGAGCCAATTTTTTTTATCCGAGTAATCGTTAGCAGCAGCTCTGCTTTTGTTTGATTTCCCCCCCCTCTCTCTCTCAGTTTCCAGCTTGATGCTGCTGCAGTGGTGAAGCAGCAAGAACCAAAAGCGGAGAGAGAAGGAGAGGAAGGCAGGGCTGGTTAGCAGATTGGCTGTTTTTATGAATCGGGGCTGGTTTTCACACGTCGTCGCCTCTTCTTGGAGTTATCACACTCCGTGTCGGCGCCGCGCAGACGTGTCGGGGAACAGGGAGCTGTAAACACGACGCGGCTCACACCTCCAGAGGCCGACAGCAGCAGCGCGAACGGAGGAATTTAAAAGATGCATAAGTGATGTGACTGCAGGGGTCATGGAGGAACAGAGGACAGCGCAGACCTACTGACTGTTTCCAAGGTTCTACTCTAATTATAAACACATAGCAATTACAATTTTTATTAAATTTACAACCCTTAAATTCCATCTTTTTCTCATGTTTAAAATGTTTAAAATCATGAAACCAATTTTAATAGACAAATATAACAAAACGAAATACAGAAAGCAGTTTTCAAATGATGATTTTAATTTAAGATGCAGTTTAAATCAACTGGACACTATAAAAAGTTAAAATCAGAAAAAAAGAGTTAGCTAATAAGCTAAACTTTTAGCTCCAAATTTAATATTTAGCTTGCTAAATAAATATTAAATTTGGAGCTAAATTTTTGGCTCCAAATTAAATATTTAGATGTCAAGATAAATATTATTTTACAAGCTAAATATTATGCTCAAATATTTTTGTCAAATATTTAGATTGCTAGCAAAATGTTTAGCTTTCTAGCTAAACATTCAGATATAGCTTACAAGCTAAAGGTTTAGCGCCAAACATAATATTTAGCTCGCTAAATGAAAAATAATTTACATACATTTATTTACCAATGTTAATATTTTTAATCTTTAATGTTTTCTGTAGTTTTAAATTATGTAAATTCCCCCAACAACATTACACAAACGTGACAGTTGAATATGTAAATATCTTTGAACATCAACAATCTGCACTTAATCAAATAATTCAAGTGAACATTTGTAGATCCTGATGGGTTCTTCCCCATTTTTCAGAACCGTCTCAGCGGTGGAACAAGCAGGTCGAGCCATGGAATCAGTTTGATTGGCAGCAAACTGCATTCACTGATCCAATTTATGTCACCGGATGAGCAAAGGTGATATGTGCAGACAAACGGCGTCAACTGGACAGAGCAACGTACCGAGAGATTTCAGAGAAGCTGGCCAAACACGCACAGGCGCTTCATAATGACATCATCAGAGCGTCAAGCGCAGCTCAGAGGAACACCGGGTCAATGGAGACGAACCCAACTGGGCTAGAACCCAACCGGGCTAAAAACAAAATGGGCTGGAAACCAAACGGGCTAGAACCCAACCGGGCTAGAACCCAACCGGGCTAGAACCCAACCGGGCTAAAAACAAAATGGGCTAGAAACCAAACGGGCTAGAACCCAACCGGGCTAGAACCCAACCGGGCTAGAACCCAACCGGGCTAGAAACCAACCGGGCTAGAACCCAACCGGGCTAAAAACAAAATGGGCTAGAAACCAAACGGGCTAAGACCCACCAGGGGTAGAAAACAACCAGGCAAAAAACCAACAGGGCTTGTACCCAACCAGGCTAGAACCCAACCGGGCTATAAACCAACCGGGCTAGAACCCAACTGGGCTAGAAACCAACCGGGCTAGGAACCAACCGGGCTAGAACCCAACCGGGCTAGAAAACAACCGGGCTAGAACCCAAGCGAGCAAGAACCCAACTGAGCAAGAACCCAACCAGGCTAAAAACAAAATGGGCTAGAAACCAACTGGGCTAAAACCCAACCGGGCTAGAACCCAACCGGGCTAGAAACCAACCGGGCTAGAACCCAAGCGAGCAAGAACCCAACTGAGCAAGAACCCAACCATGCTAAAAACAAAATGGGCTAGAAACCAACCGGGCTAAAACCCAACCGGGCTAGAACCCAAACGGGCTAGAAACCAACCGGGCTAGAACCCAAGCGAGCAAGAACCCAACCGGGCTAAAAACAAAATGGGCTATAAACCAACCAGGCTAGAACCCAACCGGGCTAGAAACCAACCGGGCTAGAACCCAACTGGGCTAGAACCCAACCGGGCTAGAAACCAACCGGGCTAGAACCCAACCGGGCTAGAACCCAACCGGGCTAGAACCCAACCGGGCTAGAAACCAACCGGGCTAGAACCCAAGCGAGCAAGAACCCAACTGAGCAAGAACCCAACCACGCTAAAAACAAAATGGGCTAGAAACCAACCGGGCTAAAACCCAACCGGGCTAGAACCCAACCGGGCTAGAAACCAACCGGGCTAGAACCCAAGCGAGCAAGAACCCAACCGGGCTAAAAACAAAATGGGCTATAAACCAACCAGGCTAGAACCCAACCGGGCTATAAACCAACCGGGCTAGAACCCAACCGGGCTAGAACCCAACCGGGCTAGAAACCAACCGGGCTAGAACCCAAGCGAGCAAGAACCCAACCGGGCTAAAAACAAAATGGGCTATAAACCAACCAGGCTAGAACCCAACCGGGCTATAAACCAACCGGGCTAGAACCCAACCGGGCTAGAACCCAACCAGGCTAGAACCCAACCGGGCTAGAACCCAACCGAGCTAGAAACCAACCGAGCTAGAAACCAACCGGGGTAAAATCCAACCGGGCTAGAAACCAACAGGCTAGAACCCAACCAGGCTAGAACCCAACCGGGCTAGAACCCAACCGGGCTAGAAACCAACCGGGCTAGAACCCAAGCGAGCAAGAACCCAACCGGGCTAAAAACAAAATGGGCTAGAAACCAACCGGGCTAAATCCCAACCGGGGTAAAATCCAACCAGGCTAGAAACCAACAGGCTAGAACCCAACCAGGCTAAAACCCAACCGGGCTAGAAACCAACCAGGCTAGAACCCAACCGAGCTAGAACCCAACCGAGCAAGAACCCAACCGGGCTACAACCCAACCGGGCTAAAAACAAAATGGGCTAGAAACCAAACGGGCTAAGACCCAACAGGGGTAGAAACCAACTAGGCTAGAAACCAACAGGGCTTGAACCCAACCGGGCTAGAACCCAACCGGGCTAGAACCCAACCGGGCTAGAACCCAACCGAGCTAGGAACCAACCGGGCTAGAACCCAACCAGACGTTAAAGCTGCAGTACGGCACTTTCATTGTGTTTGTTGAAATTATCAGTGTGTTGTGACAACATAGAATGAGTCAGAAAGATCTGTCACGATACGCAATTTAAATTGTGATAAATGATAATATTGTTGTTTTGAGACCCTTTTCAAGTAATATATTGTCAACATCATAATAATTCAAGAACATATTCTCAAAGATTAATAAACTTTAAATTCTAATGGACATTTAAACACTGGAACTGGAAGACATCTTAAATATCCAAAATAAAACATCAAATTGATGAATCATAAAGTCTCTATAAACAAAATTATCCTTCAAAAATGAGCATTAGCTGAGACCAAAGCACTAGACTCACCTTTCATCGACCAGATTTTAGGTAGAAAGAAAAAAAACTACAAATAATGAAAATTATTGAACAAATATGTTAAAAAAACATATATTTTACAAAAGTTAGTTACTGCAGCTTTAACCGGATAGAGTGAGACTTGAGAATGAAGCAGCTACTGTCATCCTACCTCATGACAGTCTTGGAGAAATCTCTGGAGTTCCCACTGGTCGTTCAGTTTTTCCAGCCACCGCTGGGCCAGTTCCCTGTTCTGGTTTCCCCTGAAACACAAACAGAAGGAAGACTCTGAACTCACGAACCTTCTGGACAAACATAAATTCATTCTGATGCTTTTGAGTTCTTTGAGATTTTGTCAACTAACTGGAAGAAATTACTAGCATATTTTTATTTACAAAACACTAAATTTTGTGTTTATTCATAGAGATGCACAATACATCGACACCAACATCGATATCAGCCGATATTAGTCATTTTTTAACATATCAGTATCGGTCCAATACATATAACTGCCAATATCAACAACAGATATTTATTTTGCTGTCTGTTTCTGGTCACATTCTATTCTTTCCAAAGGTGTCAAAACAGTAGAGAAATATACATATTGGTATATCGGTTATCGGCCATAACAGCAATATCTATACTGTTATCTGCCCAAATTTTCAAATTGGTGCATTGCTATTTACTCGAGTTGTCTTTGATTAATATCTAAATTGGTTTGATGTTCTGAAACACTGAAGGGTGACAAACATGCAAAAAATAATTTTTTTTGCTGAAATAATTGTAAAAATTTGACTCTTTTATGACAGTTACACTGAAAAACACAAAATTTTAACAAAGTTTTTGGTGTAGTTTCTAGTGCAAATATCTTAGTACACTTGAAATAAGACAAAGTTATCTTACAAGTAACTTTTGAGCAAAAAGGAGATGTTGACAAAAAACAACCAGTTCTGATGGCAGATTATTTCACCTGGAAAAATGTCTTATTAGTGAAATAATCTTTCTTTTGTTCATAAATATTAAGGAATTATTGACTAAAGCAAGCCACATCTTGCTGAAAAGTTACTTTCAAGTTAGTTGGTAAGATTTTGTGTTTTTGCAGTGTACTCTGGCTGTAGTTACCAATAATACATATTTAAAATTGGTGGATATGGCACTAATGCATAATACCTAATTTAAATGCGGACAAGCCGCATCAGTGCACAGATGCTTACTGGTCCAGTGAGCTGGTTGAGGTGCAGATTTTAGAGCAAACTCGCATACATTCATGGTAATCTAATATTAAAAGCATGTGGTTCTCTTCTTTCCAGCAAAGCAAAACCTCAGCTGTCACCCAGATTTCACGGTCAGGGTTGTGCTTTTGGACCAAACGGGTCCTTTTGTCTGTCTCTTTGTCTCCCTCAGAGTCTCTCTCTTTGTTCTCAAAACTGTTGTTGTGTTTTACCAGCTGCTTAGATTTTTGAGACTGACACACCCAGGATGGTGCAGAGTTTTAGCTGAAAATCAAAAACACCTCAAATCTGTAGCTGTTCTATAGCTTCTCTCAAGTCTTTGTTTTACTTTGATTTTATTCGATAGGGATGCAAACAAATAATCAACTTATGACTGTGAATTAATGGTTTAGTATATTAAAACTAGTTCCTCTCAAACATCCACCGAGACTTTATTTTAGTGTTGCAGTTTGGCCGCCAGCCAGCAGAGGGCGCCGTTGGTCATCCTTAAGCGGAGTCGCTGATTCAGGATTGAAGATGGTGGCGGGGCCATAACAAAACAGAAAAGAGAAACCACAGACATAACGTAAGGATAGACGCCTCATGCTCCGCTCTCGCCTATTGTCGCTGACGAGATTTAGGGCGGCCATCTTGGTAGACCACTCCACTCAGCATTATGTGTTTAGCAGCAGAATGACGTATCAGCACATTTAATCGATCATAACACACTTTTTTGTCACTGGAAACTATATTCAGACATCTATCAAAGCTACATTTATAAACAATTGTATTATTTAAGTATGTTTTTAATACATAGTTCAGCATATTTAAATATGATTAGTGGCTATAACAATAGAATAGGAATGGAATATTCTGATATCGATGTATGATGAGCAAATTACAAAGCACACAGCCTTGAATAATTTATTTAATAATATCAATACATATTTATATAACTATACAAACAAATAAATAATGATTAATAATAGCATAAATAAATAATGATTAATACTGAATAATATAAATAATAGCCTGTACCACTTGTGTAAACTTTGCGGGTGAATGTTATAACACATAAGTTTTTTTAATATGTGTTGCATTGTTTCATTTCTAATATAGGCTCTTGTGTCAGATAATCTAAGTCAATGTTAGAGAATAATAAATTTTTTTTAGATTTACAGAATCTCAGTTATCCTTCATATCGGGGCTGAACCCGTATTACACCAAGCACTGTAGCTAATATTACCTGATATCTCACCGGTGGACATAAATACCGTAAATAATATTCTAATCACAATATATACACAATAATATGTCCATCTTACTTGTGAAATGTTGTCTGTGGAGCCTCACGTCAATAATCCATAGATCAGAACAACAACATCCCTCCTTGCTGAGGCATCTTCTGTTGTTTTGATTGAGCAAAGTAGGAGGGATTACCGCTCCAAGATGGCCACCATATTTCTTGTGCCGGAGCAGCCAATGCGGGGTCTACTCTTATATTATGTCTATGAGAGAAACGGTCTGGTGTTGGATTTAAAATGAGTTTTATCCGGTTCCGTTTTGAAATATAAACGCTCGACAACCTTGTTAAGTTATTGTCAACTTAACAGCTGCGTCGACTTCTCATTCAAATATTACCGATGTGCTACGGAGGTAAGGCGATGTGATGATGGAGCAGAATAAAAACATGGCGCCAAAAAGTAAGGTTGATTTGTGAAAACTTTTCTGAGTTAATGCACTTTATCGTTCGAAGTTTCAACATTCCTTCAAGAGCAACAACATCCATATGTATGAGAGATTAAATGTTTCACAGATTTTAATTATTTTCACCTTTGACCTTTTTTATTCAGCAACTTAACAGGTTCCTGTCATATATAAAAATATGTCTAATAATGTGAGAACCACAATTTTTACAGCTGACCAGAGGTTTTTAGTACCGAGTTACATTTACTCTCTTAATTATTACATCCACATGAGTAACTTTTCTTTTTTTATTCTTTTAGGAGTATTTTACTACGCTACACTTTGAGTGATTTTATTATGAAGTGTCTCAGTAAATCTCGAGACGTTAAATTGACTGCAGAGGAACTTGTCGATCGATGACTTGCGTCCTGTCAGCGTTTCGTTACCTCCTGGCGAGCGTGTCGATGCGCTCCCGGATTCGCTCGGAGTAGATGTTGTTCTGGCTGATCAGGCTTTCTCCCGCCTCGATCACAGCTTTGATCCTGTGCAGGTTCAGCTCCATGGTGGTGGTGAAGTCCTTGTGCTTCTTGATGGCGCCTTCGACCGTTTCCACTGTGGTGGGCAGCTCCACGTGGGCCAGAGCCGATTCCTGGAGGACGAACAGGACAACCGCCAAGTGACTTAGAGTGCATTCATATTACAGCCTGAAGTGACCCAATTTAGATTTTTTTTTCCGGGCTGTTCACTCTGCCAGTAAATGTGACCTGTATGTGTTCTGCAGTGTGAACGGGCAAACGACCTGAAAGTGTCCCACATGCGCAGTAGAGGGCGCAATAGCGTCAGCGTTCTCAGTATTCTGCCAACCGCCATAAAAAGAAGAAGAGCTCAGAGTTTGAGTAAGTGAACATGGAGGCTAACGGTGGAGCTTAGCTACATATTTGAAGTTGTTGTCCAACCAGAGCAACATATTAACAACTTAATCTTCATATAGTCCATCGTGGTTGTTGTTTTTCTTCCTGCATGTATCAGGACACAGAATAGTGAGATTTGTTGAGAATCAGAGACGTTCATGTTCGGATGAATGAGACCTGGACGTTATGGTCTCATTTGAATCGGATACATATCGGATATGGGTCACATTCTAAAAGAATCCGACCTGAGCTGTTCACACTGCCATGAAAAGATCGGATACAGGTCACATTACGTCAGAAACATCGGAATTGGGTCACTTCAGGCTGCAGTGTGGCAACAATAAAAAAAATGACCAAAAATTAGGCTAAATTCACACTTTGCACGTTTTTAATGCTTTCATTTCAGGTTTCTACTGCTTCTAAAATCAATCCAACTGCTTAAAAAGAACCATGCAGTCGTTTTCTAGTGTCTGTAAATTAAGCCATTTCAAAACCTCCAAATCAGCAAGCACTGCCCGTTGCCTAGCAACACCACCAGAACTCAGCCCCGTTGCCTAGCAACCTGTACATTGGCTCCTAGAAACTACCAACTGTTTTGTTGTTTACTTAACATCCAGATTTACATGATAGTTAGGTGATGCTGCATATTTGCCATCCAATTCATCCAATATCAAATAAATTCAGAGCCAGTATCGCGAATATCGCCAATTATTTTTTAAAGTTTGATATATCGTCAGACTTATGATCGTTAAGCTTTTTTGTGGTTTTTCCTTCGAATTATTTTGTTGGAGCCGACGACAGAATTTAGATAAAGTGTATAGAGGTCTACAAAACACTTTAATAATATTGAGTAGCAGAAAGACAAAAAAAACAAAAATCTGTGTGCATTGAAAAGCAAAAGGCTAGCATTTGAAAGTGATTTTTTATGGTAGAGTTAAGAAACTACAATACAACAACAACAAAAAATTTCAGAAAGGAATCTGAAACAAAAGTATCGATCCGATGATAATCCCAACTTGCTATTGATATCGATGTTTTGGATAAATCTTCCTACTTGAACCACTTGCTGCATTCTTGTTGGTTGTGCGGGAGGCTCTAACAAAGCTTTTCAAAGCTATACGGTCATATAATTGCTCTAATCATAATGTTTTGAGTTTAAAACACTCGCCTGGTTGTTCAGGAAGCACTCTGCTTGTTTGACGTCTCGCAGGAACAGGTGAAAGATGTGGGCTTGGACCAGAACCTCCCTCCGGCTCTCCCACATCTCCAGGAGCTTGTTCCAGCCAACGTCGAGCTTCTGCAGCCACTGCTGCAGGGCGGCCTGCGGCAGGGGGGCGTCCTCCGACTCCAGCAGCTCGTTCATGGCCTGCAGACGCTCGTAGTCTTCCTCGTACCTGGATCCGGACCGGGTGGCGCGTTAGGTGAAACACGGCTGAAAGGAGACTTGTTGGAGCAGCCACCTACCGTCCGATCTCCTCTTTGAGAGCGGCGTGCTTGTTGATGAGTTTCTCCGCCTCCTCCAGATCGTTGGGCAGCTGGTCAGAGGCAGCGGCCGTTTGGGTCTGGACCAGCCAGGTAAGGAAGGAGTCCAGGTCCTGATGGGACATAACATGGGTCGCATTTCAAAGCTGCTCATACTGGATGAAGTTATAGAGAGTTGATCAGGAATTTAAGATGCAGCGGTTGGTACTCTTGTGCTAATCCGCTATTAGCAGCAGTTTCTGCTAACTTTGAAAACAATTAGGTCACTTGGTTTCCTTTACCCAACTTTTTCAAATAAATTATAATTTATTTGGCTGTTTTGTAAAGTTTCAGTTGAAGAAAGCAGACAGGTTTTCAAACAGTGCTAGCAGGACCAACCAGGATGATTGCTAATATAACTAAAAGTAGTTTAAATTGTCAACTCATTTTGTCTTTTAAAATAGTAAAACCTCTTGAACACACTGTAAAATTGTCTCTTCTCCTAAAATCAACAGCAGTGGTGAGCAACCCTGTGCTACTAGAGGACTTAATTTTTCATTAACTTTGAAAATGTTTGGCATTCTTATCTTCCCCTAGTCTAATTAGTTTTCTGTTTATGTTGTTGGTGATTTTAATTCTCTACCTGTATGAAGCTCTGCAGCCTGCTGGCCACCATCAGCGAGTCCTCACATCCGTGCAGCGTCCTTTTAAGCTCCTCCCACTCGACGCTGATGCCATCGAACGGCACCAGGATCTCCATGGTTCGGCTGGGATGAGCGGCGGCCAGAAACTCTGCTTCCTCCTGCATCAGCATGAAGGGAAAAGCTACGATCAGAAACGGTTTTATTTGAATCGTTAGGATTCCTCTGCGGACGTCCTGCACCTGTAGATGCAGCAGTTTGGGCTCCAGGACAGACAGCGCCCCCTCCATGGTGGAGAGGCGTCGCTGCAGAGCGAGGACGCCTCCCAGGTCGCTGCCCATGTACTGCGTGGCGTCGATGGCTTTCCTCTTGTCTTGGATCTGGGACTTGATCTCGGCGCACTCCAGCAGGTAATTCTGCAGGCGAAGCATCGAGTCGAGCTGATCCTTCTTCTGCTCCACCAGCTCAACGATGGTGTTCCACCTGGCGCCCAAAACAAACAAAAACAGATGGAGAAATTCACTTAAATGGTCAATTTTACTAAAACATTGCTCTGTGCTATGCTGGAGTTAGCATAGCCTGTGATAAATGCTAATGCTGGTTAGCATAGCCAGTGATGACGATGGTTTTACTGCAACAGTAAATTGTTTTTGCAGTGCGGTCATTAGTTGATTGACAACGCTAAGCCCCGCCTCCTGTTTCCGATTGGTTGTTTTGGTGCATTTCTTTAGAAGCTCAGGAAAGAGGTGGAGAAAATTGATCTTTTCGCAGATTATCTTTCTCATAACAAACTGACAGCATAGTTTTTACAAATATATATATATAAAAAATATTTTTTTATAAAATTACAGATTCAAGCCTTAAAAAATATGAGAATTTATATTCAGCTTCACTTTCAAACATTAACAAAATGACAACAAATGTAAAGAATTGGAGGACATTTTGTGTCTCACCTACACAACTGCTTGTGATTTACTTACTCTGTCAGTTAGACTAATATGAAAACAGAAAAAACCTTTTGGATCAGCCTGCTGTGACTTCAGGTCACTTCCTGTCTGCTTCACTGACTGTCCAAAATATTTTCTCCTGAATCTGATCCAGACCAGCAGGTTGGAGCATATGGAGCCCTTCAGCCAACAGAAACGCAACGTCTCAGACACAAAACACTGCAAAAACACAACATTTTACCAAGTATTTTTATCTAGTTTTTAATGCAAATGTCTTGGAATAAGACAAAATTAACTCACAAGTAACATCACAGTGATCGAGTTTAAGTCAATAATTCCTGAATATTGATGAAAAAGTTCTAGTTGCTCTGCCAGATTATTTCACTCATTTCAACATCAACATTCCACTGTGCCGTTGCCTAGCAACCCCAGCCCCGCCTGTTACCTAGCAACCCCAGCCCCGCCCGTTACCTAGCAACCCAATTCTAGTTCCACTGGCAGATTATTTCACTTCTAACATGACATTTTTGCCATGTTGCAAGTCAAATAATCTGCCAGTGGATGTAGAACATGTTCATCAACACTGAGATCTTAATGACTTAAAACAAATTCCTGTGTCTTGTTGAAAACTTACTTGTAAGCAAATTTGGTAGTAATTAATTACTGGAGTAACTTTTTTGAAAAAATGAATTTTTACTACGCTGTATTTTGAGTAATTTTAATTTTGAAGAACTGCTGTTACCTGAGTAAAATGTCTGGATTTTCTTCCCACTGAATGAAAAACAAACATGTTTTAACCAAAAACGTACCAAACACAGACGCACACCTGCAGTTTCTGCTAGAGTTTATAAGATTTTTATTCAAAGAAACTGATTTGGAAAGATTTTGTTTTGCCTTGTTTTGTTTTTGTTACTTAAATGAATTATTGTCATTTTGGTTCTTAAATTAACAAATTTTCCACTTAACTTGACATTTTGGTTCATCTGATTATGTAATTTTTAAATATTAAATTATTGATGATTTTATCAGTAGACTTTTTACCAGATGCTTTTTTACTCTTACTTGAGTATTTGTGTTCTCTTCTTCTGAGTTAGTTTTATTGTATTTCAAGAGTTACAATATTTTTTCAGATCAAAAATACTTGGTAATATTTTGTGTTTTTGACTTCAGTTGCTGAATGAAGACTAATGAGAATTTAAGTGGAAAAGCTAACCCAAATATTATATATTTTATTGATTTAAAAAGTGAGGGATGCTGCATGAACGCCTGGCAAGGTGATGATAAAATCAGATCTTTTGTGTTTGTTGATATTTGTGGACATGTGATGAGAGCTGAGCTCATCCTGAGGGAGGAACAGATGGTCACCCTGAGACCACGGGAGGAGCCAAGGTCACAAGACTCTGCTGCTGCCAGACATTAAAGCAGTCAATGAACAAGTCAACACACACACACACACACACACTCTGAATGGTAGTTTATATAAGCCATGCAACTCAATTAATTACATAGATTTTAACACATTTAAACCCGTTTACATACAGAAGTCCTGAGTTGCAGCCTTTGACGCACAGGCAACATTTTCACCAACAACAGCAGAGATGGACCACAAGCTGCTTCTCTTGGTTGTTGTGCTAAAAGGAGTTGTACGACGCCATATTATGGCTACTTCAGATAGAAAAAAATGACAACATTTTAACAAAAATGTTCAGAAATTGTTAGATTAATCTGAGAAATGAAAAAGTTTCACTTTCAGTTGCTTCTTTTACCATTTGTAGCAGCGCAAATGAATAACTCCAGGGCCAAGAATACGATATGGAGTTGCATCAGTACCTAGATTAACAATCCGTGTTGCATCATCTGCATTGTTTTCGTACCTGGAGTTGAGGTGATCCTGACAACCTCTGACCTCCGCTGAAGACGGATGACCTCCGTCCAGCAGCTGCTGAACGATCTGGTTGACGTCCAGGATCCGACCCATCAGGCTGTTCATCTCCTGGTCCAGGCTTTCAAACCTAAACCACAGAGACGCGTGGATTTGGAAACGGAAAGCGTTCCGTCTTTCTCTGTCGGATCCTCGGCGTCCCCCCCCACGCCCTCACCTGTGCGCCACCACTTCCACGTCCTCCAGCTTCTCCGGGATCTTCATCTTCTCCAGCCACTGCTCCTTCTCGTCGATCCAGAGCTCGCAGGCGTTCACCTCGCTGAACATGCGGTACACGGCGAGCGCGTCGTGGAGCCACTGCTGTCTGAGTACGGCCACCTCTGCGACCTCCGTGTACAGCTGCTCCACCTCACCTAAACGCACCTGAACCTCCTGCAGACAGGTGAGGAAACAAAGTCACACCACATGCTTACAAAGATTTAAAATATACAATTAATGCTGCAGTTGTCACATTTATAAATCATATTTTTTTTACATGTTTGTTGAAACTGTCACCATGTCGCGATAGAATAAGACAAAATTCTTCTGCCTTCTCCCAGAGCTAACTGGAAACAACCAATCAGAGCCAGGGGGCGGGTCTTAGCGCCGTCAATCATCCTCCATGTGGTGCTACAACGCAGCTAGCACAGCCTATTGTAAGTTAGCATAGCCACTGACGACAGTCGATAAACATTTTTCTGTAACGGTAAGTAATTTCTCCACCATTAGCAGATTTAGCAGCGTGTACATGAGCTTGATTGAAAGTGCTAAGACACTCCTCCTGGCTCTGACTGGCTCTCTGGTGCATTTCTAACAGCTCTCGGAGGAGGTGGAGAAAATTGATCTTTTTACAGATTATCTATTCATAATAAACATGGTGACGGTTTTAACAAATATGAAAAAAAAAACCTTTATAAAAGTTATACATATTGATATATATTTGATCAAATTATCATTATGTCATGAAAAGATCTATCTCTACAGAAATACCCGACTCAGGAACAACCAATCGGAGCCAGGAGGAGCCAGGAGAAGGGGCTTAGAGCTGTCAATCACTCCCATGCTCTCCGCTGCACTACAGCTGGTTTGGCACAACATAGACTCCCACCAGTGCTAAAGCTAGTTAGCATGGGAACCAACGATGACGGGTAAACAGTTTTCCTGTAGCAGTAAGTTGTTTCTCTGCCATTAGCACACTTAGCAGCTCATACACAAGCTTGATTGACAGTGCTAAGACCATTTTAATTCATTAAACGCCTCTCGTTGCTAATTTGCATCAAACGTGGACACTGCAAATGAATCAATATGCAAGTAGAAGATACATACTCCAGGTTTAGCCTCCATAACTCACCTCCTGCTCTCTGTATTGCAGAGACAGCACCACCATGTGTTTGCGCAGAGCAACTACATGCAGCCTGTGTTTATCGATGGCCTCCGTCACGCCCTTGTGCTTCTTCAGCAGCGACTGAGTGGAGTATTCGTCGTGGCCGAAGTCCTCGCTGGAGACCAGGCGGTAGGCGTCCTGCAGCCACGCCGCCACGTCGTCCGTCTCCGTGGAGAACTGGAAGAAGTTGAGCGCCTCCTGCAGGTGGCCGAGATGCTGCGCCGCCTGGTCCTCCAGCTTCTTCCACTCGTCTTTCACCTCCATGATGCGCTCCTGGATCCCCGCCGTGCCGAAGCTCTTTTCGCTTAGAATCTGCTTCCCCCGCTTTATGGTGTTCTGGAAAAATTTATTTTAGAAGGAGGTGAAGAAAAAACAGACACACCGAGCAACACTGGCTGAAACGGATAAAAACTACCAAAAACCAAAGGCTGGAGCTTTAATTTAAATTGATTAGTTATATAGATTTTAATGCGTTACAATCAACTGCATTTTTTTTAACATATAAAAGATCTGATCTGGATCCTTTGTGTTTTTATTCAGTATAGCTGTGAATCTGATGCACATTCAAAAACAACAATGGAGGACAAAGCTGCTTTGTATGGAAGCCTTTAACTGTCAGAAGTTAGAAAAAAATTCAGGAGTGGTAACTCAATATGACAAGAAAGTTCCTCCTTATAACGATTAATTTCAAATCTCGTTACATTGACAAAAATTTTGTTAAATCAGAAAAACCTCCTGCTAATAACGAGATGCGAAACTCATTAAAATAAGAAAATTTTACATATTTAAAGTTTTTTGTTAAAATGCAAACTTTATTGTTATAACAAGATGTAAAGCTGGAAAGTTTGTCGTTATGGAGACACAAATTTTATTTCTCGTTATAAAGACTAACTTATTGAATTAGTGGGAACGTATTCGGGTTTTTGTGAAATGCGAAGGAGAAAGTTTGCCGTAATAATGACAGAATTTATTGTTGCAATGAGTATTTTACAAGATTTATTTTTAATCCTGTGAAAACAAGGAAGTTTTCTTGTTAAAACAATCTACTGCTCTCTTTTGCCTGATTTTGTCACTTCTTGTTACTGACATGAATTATTAGAATTTTGATGTAATGTTTAATTATTAAATTATTTATAATTGTGTCATTTACTAAATACTTCAATAGATGTTTTACCAAATACTTTTTTGGTTTTCTGCCCCCATATAAATTATTTATTCGATCATTTAGCAACTAAAAGAGTGTTTGAACTGAAAATGTTGTTTATTTTGTTGATACAGTTTGATTAAAAAGTGGTTAATTGACCAGGACTTTGGAGTCCATTTAAAGGTTGCAGGTTTGAAAACACACCTGCAGCAGCGAGCGGTGCGCCAGCAGCTCCCCGGCCAGAGTCTTGTGTTTCTGCAGCAGCCTCAACACGCTGCTCAGGTCCTTCCCGAAGCCCTGAGACGCCAGGATGGAGCTTTTCTCCCGGATCCAGGCCTCCGACTCCTCCAGCTCCTAACAGGGAGACCAAAACGTGTTAAAAACAAAAACAACCGGTCTGTTCTTGAAAAACTCATTAAAACTAATGCAGATAATGGGATTTCTGCACAGTAGAGTAAAATTATAAACATATGCTCTCGTCTTGCTTTATTTTCAGACATCTCATTATCTCCTGATTTGTCCTGAAAGAACAAATCAGAAGCATTCCCACCTGGAAAAACGCCCACAGCTGCCTCGACTCCTCCAGCTCCGCGCGGCGTTTAGCCGCCAGCTGTTTCAGTTCCTCCAGGCAGGAAGAGACGTGGTTCACACGGTTACAGATCACCTGCGGGTCGCACGGCTGGTAGCCTGCAGGCAAAAGCAGCCAACTCACAAACCCGGAGAGGAACTGGTGAAAATTACACACCATGTGTCCCAGGAAGACAGCTAAACCAATGCTAGGCTAACGATAAGCTAAAGCCGAGCTAGGCTGATATTAACTGACAATAAAAATGGAGGATTTATTTTGTAGTTCATGAATAAAAATAGTTATAGTAACTTAAGATCCCTGATTGTAACCAAATATGGCTGCTTGTGGTTTTTCCACTAAAATGGTTCCAGTTCATTAAAAACAGAAAGTTTCTCGTTAAAATGAGAAATAAAGTTACGCTTTATTTCTTCTAGACGACATTTAAAATCCCCAAAAGGTGTGGCTCCAAAGATTAAAGTCAAAAATGTGAGAAAGAAGTTGAAATTATAACAAAAAGACACATTTCTGGAAAAAAATATATTTTTATATAAAATTTGGAATTCAGAGAGAAAAATAATTCTGAGATAAAAGTTGGAATTCTGAAGAAAAAAAAAACTCATAAAAATGAATATTCTCTAAAGTCGAAAAGTTACAAAAGAGCATTTGGAAAACTGAAAAAAAAAGAATTCAGATTTTTTTTCTCAGAATTCCAACTTTGATCTGAGAATTCTCATTTTTTTTATTTTTTTTTATACAGAATTCTTAATTTGTTTTCAGAATTCCGATTGGAATTCAGAAAAATTCTTTTCAGAATTCTTTTTTAATTTTGTCTCCCTAATCCTCTTTTGTATCTAATTAAGTTTTGAAAACATTCAGGGTGTGGGGGGGGTTTGTACTGTAAGTCAAGTAGATATTTCTGAGTTTTGGTCTCATTCAGATCAACATTTCCCTCTGAAACTTCGGCTCTTTGTCACTATAAGAACCATTTTCCCAACCACGGATCACAGAATCAGATTTTTGCCCTTCAGGTTGTCAGTGGAGCGTTTTGTACCCTCTATGGTGGTGAATTTGAGCGCCGCAGCGTTGAGCGTCTCGACTCTCTCCGCCTGAACGGAAATGTCAGCTTCCTGCAGGCTGTGCTTCTGCAGCAGGTCGTCCACTTCCAGCAGATGCTTCCCGAAGTCCTTCGACAGCAGCAGAGCCTGGGAGCATCAAACGAAAGATTCACAGTTTAAATATTTTACAAGGAACATAAAATGCATCATACTCTGATTCCCTCACTGAAAGTGACAAATTTAAAATTTTCCTGAGTAAATTTCAAATATAATCGCCACATTAATATTTCTCCTGCTTTGCTAAGTTTTTGTAAAACCCTTTTTTTCTTCACATATAAAATGAATCAATCAATTTTATTTGCAGCAACAAAGGAGTTCAAAGTGCCTTACATCATAAAAATAAAGAAAGAAATGCAGAACAAGACTAAAGAACTTTCTTTTCTGAAAGCTGCCATAATAGATCTTTACGACAATTATGGAGCTACATTGGGCCATAAAGTTTGTTCTAAAGAAAAAAAAGATTTGAAACAAAGAAAAAGTGAATCTGAAAAGTAGTGTTGAACATCAGTCTCATTTTTTAAAATTTTGAATAAAATTTATAGTCACAATTTATCTCCGTACTATTCAGTTACGCATGAACACTGTAAAAACACAAAATATTACCAGGTATTTTTGTCTAGGTTCCAGTGGAAATATTTTAGCACGCTTGACATAATACAAAACTGACTTTTCAGCAAGAAATAGGAGTTTGTTTTCATAATATTAATAAAAATTTTCTACTAAAACAGGCAGATTATTTCATTTATAACAAAACATTTTTCCGTTATAATAAATGAAATAATCTTCCAGTGAAAATAGAACATTTTCATCAACATTCCCATCCAGCCTTCAATTTAAGTTTAATGTATTTTATGTATTGTGCTCCTTGTAGTTATATGGAAGAATATTGCTGTCGTATAACAAAATACATGTTCGAACAACATCACATTGTTACTATATTGTACAAATGTGATAATTTCATCCAGAAGGTGGCGATAGAGAGCTTTTAATGCATGCATAATGAACCCAGAACAAATTTCATATCTAATGTGTTCTTGTATTAGTTTTGGCCAAGCTGACATTCTTATTTAAATGTTATTTTCCTGAAGAGTTTTCTGAATATTTTGCATATCTGCTTTGAATTTCAGAGAATTTAATTTGTATTTATTTCTGTCTGGAATTGTTTTAATTTTTAAGACCCAAAATAGGTTTGTGAAAGGCTCCAAGCATTTTAAAATTCACTTTAGCTGTTAGGGGAGGCCGTAGATTAGAAACTAAACTTCAACTTAAAAATAAAATTAAAATGCTTTGTTTGCTACATTTGAGTATTTTTTGCCAGGAATTCTTGCAACGTTGGAAAAAACGTAATTATTCCACAATGTAAAATTATTTACTCGCTGGATGTTCATGATTTAAAGTTAAAATCTTTCAAAAATGTAAAATTTGAGTGAAACAAATTTATTTTAAAGCTTTTTACAGATGCACCGATCTGAAAATGATCATTATCGATATCCAATGTTAATATTGCTGTTATGGCCGACATATTTTTTTCACCACAATTTCGACAGATTTGGAAAAGAAGATAAAAATAAATATCGGTTGCTCCTATCGACCCAGTTTTATTTACCGGGCCGATACCGATGTTTGAACCGATGTATCGTGCTTCCCTAAAAAGCACCGCTAATAATAATAATGATGATGATGCTGATGTCTGTTTCCTGCCTGTGTGTCCTCCATCCAGTCGATCATGTAGACCATGTCCTGAAAGGTTTTCTGCAGAGCCAGGTTCTTCTCCAGCCGGGTCCGCCTGCCGGCCACCAGCTCCTTCAGCAGGCTCCACTGGCCCAGGATGTTCTCTCTGCAGGCCAGGATGCGCCGGATGTCGTAGTATCCCTCCTTCTCCATCTCCGAGGAGAGCTCCATCACCACGCCGATGCGCTCCTCGTACGAGGCGATGTCCGCCTCGATGGCCTCGTGCTTCTTCATCGCCGCCTCCACGGCCGGCAGATCGTAGCCGAAGTTATCCTGCAGGAGCAAAGATAAGTTTAATAAGAAAAGATGCTTTCATTAATTTTTGATTCCAGTCGTGTTTTCACCATGCTACTCTTTCATTTAGAAATTACACTAAATATTTAGTTTCTGGCAAAATATTTGGCTTCAACTAAATATTTAGCTTGCTAATTACATTTAGTTACTGAACTACATGTTTAGTTTGAGGCTAAATATTTATTTCATAATAATTTTTCCAACATTTAGAAAAATAAAAAAAAATTCGAGATATTTAGAAAAAAATATTCTAAATTCCATCCATCCATTTTCCCACACCCTTGTCCCTTTAATGGGGTCGGGAGGTGCTGGTGCCTATCTCCAGCTGGCGTTCCGGGCAAGAGGCGGGGTTCGCCCTGGACAGGTCGCCAGTCTGTCGCAGAAATATTCTAAATTAATAAATATTTAACTCCAAACTAAATATTTAGTGTACAAACAAAACATTTATATATCTAAGCTACAAATCTAGTGTGGAGTCAACTACATTTTCATTTTGTTGCTAAGTTTTTTGGCTTCAAACTAAATCCTTGCTAGCTAAAAATGTAGTTTGGAGTTAAATGTGTTTATACACTAAATATTTCACTTGTTAATAAAATATTAAGTTTGAAACCAAGTAGTTTAGAAAAGAATTAATAACTTGATGAAAACATGACAAAATAAAACAAAACAAGCCCCATTTTTAAAACTAAATAACCCAAATTATTGCTGCTAACTTATCTTTTCCAACAGCTCCTCAGGCAGATGCTTTTTTTGCTTTCAGGAGGGGAAGGATGCATGAAATTACAGGAAGTTCATCTTTCCCACCTGCGACACGAGTCTCTGGTTCTCGTTGAGCCACGCTTGCCTCATGGTCGTCTTGTGATCGAAGCGTTGAGCGAGCAGCTCCAGCTTCTCCTGGCGAATCAGCTCCTTACGCAGAGCCACGCCCCGCTCATGCTCCGCCTTCTCCAGCCGCTCCCAGGCCTGCGCGGAAAACGGCAGAAGGCAAAAATGTTAAATAAAAAACTACGACGGTCCGTTATTGCTCTGTACATAGAAAAAGGTAAATTTCCACCAAAAAACTCCTGGAAACTTGGAAATTTCTGAAATACAAAAGTCTAAAATTTGCAAGAAAAAAAAAAAAGAGTCTAATTTTGAGATTCATCTGAGAAATTTTCCAGAAAAGACATGAAATTTTCAAAAATTTCCAAAAGTCGAAAATTTCAAGGTTCTCCAAGAATTTTTGACATTTCAAATGCTGAAATTTCCAGATTTTTTTCTAGAAATATTTTGAGATTGAACTCTGGATTCTGGAGAATTCTGACAACAAATTCTGACTTTTCAGAACAATCATTTCTTCTTCCTCCAATATTTCTGAATTTAATTTTAAAATAGAATTTAAGCAAATTTTTTGACATTCTGAAATTTCCAAGCTTTTTCTAGAAAATTTCGGAGATTATTCTGAAAATTTCTGAATATTTTCTAGCAAATCTTTCCAGATTTCTAGAAAATTTCTGATTAATCTGAGTGTTCTGTTTTTTTCTAGTAAATTTTTGACTTTTCAGAAATTTCCAAGATTTCTCTTTAAAATTCTTAAAAATTAAAAAAGTGAAATTCTGAGTTTTTGGTGGAAATGTACTCTTCCATTTTTATTTTTTCTGTCTACAGTGATAGCAGAAATATGTCTGTATATATGCGTGTTTTTATTTTCTAAAACGGAATCATGGCGTAATGTTAGGAGGAGGCGTAAACCTTGTTGATGTCTGAGATGAGCTTCCCGTCTTGAGGCACGTAGGGTTTCTGGTTATTGGCTCTGAGTTTGCTTTGGATGGTGAACAGAAGGACCTCAAGGTTTCCTTTCTCCTGAAACCTAGTCAAAAATAAATAAATGTTGCCTCTGTTATGCTCTCATTTCACAGGATGTCCTTACAGAATGTGGTTTTGTACTTGATGGGCTTCTCTATAGTGCAGTAGGTTGTGAAGGCCTGCAGCTGCTGCTGGACTCCAGTCAGTGACTTGGCGAATTTCTGGTTGCTGATGATGGCGATGGTTTTCTCGATCCACTCCAGCAGGTCCGACGCCAGAGCGTCGTAGCGGTTGATGATCGTTTCCGTCTCGATGCAGTTGTCCAACACCTGAGAGCGAGAAATAAAAAATATGTAAACAGTAAAAACTAAAACCCGACAAAAGACCGAGAAATTTTCTTCTTTTTTTTTTTTTGCGGATTTTAATGTGTGAAATCAGTAAAATAGTGAATCTTAATAAATGTATTTATATTACGTTATAATTTAATAAACACCTTTTTGACTCATTTTCCCTCTGGTGTTGTGTACATGCTAACGTTAGTTTATATGTTGGCCGTATTTCACATACTCAACAGAGTAAATCAATACAAGCCCACATGCTAGTGATAGCACTGAAGCTAACCTTAGCATTGTTGCTAATTTTCATAATCATCTGGATTCTGACTTTGGAAAAGCCCATTTAAATCTCTTCCAAAAACATTCTAGTTAGTTCCTCATGGCACTTTGTGAAATAAAAATCAAAAACATCCCAATTTGAACTTTCTTGCACCTCCTCTGGTTTTGACAGCATTACATCTGTGATGTCGTGATAAAAGGTGCATCTGTTACCTTGCCAACCCTCTTCCCCTCCACAATAAGAGCCTTCATCTTGGAGAAGTAGTGGTAGTAGGAGACCACGTACGTAATGATGGACTTTTCATCTGGATTCTCCGTGTTCACATCTGGGGGAAAGAAACAAACCGAAGCTCAGGCCAGTGGAGGACAAACTCACCACTTTTCCTCTCTTTCTTCTTCTTCTACTCTTTAATTTGAATTATTTATCGTTAAACCAACTGCTAACGTTATTAGCCTTTTACTGTCATGAACATAGAAAATGGTCCTGGTTCTCCAGACGGTCATGGAAGATGGTGGCTCGTACTGAGCTGGTTCTGGTTCTGGTTCTGCTGGAGGTTTCTTCCTGTTGAAGGGAAGCTTTTCCTCTCCACTGTCGCCACATGGACACATTTTTCCTCAGAATTTTAACTTTTTTAATCATTAGATTAGTCAGAATTCTGAGAAAAAAAGTCAAAACTCTAAAATTAAAATCAAAATTTTTTTTTGTTTTTTATTTTTTTTTATCATATCTAATTTATAAATATTATTGCTGTGTTTTTATAGATTATAGAATTTTTTTAATTACTGTTTGTTCTTATTTATTGTTGGGTGATATCTTTAAGTTTTTAGTTTCACTGGCGAGATACTTAATGTAATTTCATTTTATGTCTAGTAGATATTGAAGAATATTAAATTCATTTGCATTTTTTTATTTTACATTTGAATTTGAACGATGAATTGATAATAAAGTCGACTGATTTTGCTTTCAGGATGGTTTAATGTTTCTGCAGGCAGCTGGATTTGGACTTTGTCTCATTTATTTTCACCATCTGCTGCGTTTTCATTTGGCTTGAAGTTTTTTCTGGTGAATAATTAAGTTAATTGTGAAAAGGTTTGACAGAAAAAGAAACTATAGCTTTGCATGTATTTGAGCTTTAAAACAATGCCGTATTTGTCGAACTGAAAGAGCAGCATTGAAACTTTCCAGAGCATATTGGTGTGGCTTTACACCTCTAATATTTATCAGAGTTAGGTCAAAGTTCACAACTTTCCATGAAACTGTATTTATCGTATGTTCCTCACCCTCGGGGTCCAGGAGTTTGGTGAGACCCAGGTGTTGCTCGGCGACGTTGAAAGCTTGCAGCAGGTTGTGCGTCGCGTTGGATCGCGTCAGCTTGTGGAACTCTATCAGGTCCGGCCTGCCGGGCGGAAACACACAAACTCTCATGGAAAAAATGTATTTTAGCTCAGCGGAAACCAACATCTGTGTCTCATGTGGTGAAAAGCCGGCGAGGGCTGAGCAGCTGCTACCTGTGTCTGTGTATGAGGGCATTGAAGGCCAGGCCGTCTCTCCAGCAGGTGGTGAAGTTCTGAATGTTTACCTCTGGGTACCTGCAGCAGGAATTTAAGATTTGTCAAATCAAAATGTTCGCCACAGAGAAGGAGGCTGGATTTAAAAGTAAAGACGTGAAATCTTTGTTTAAAGTTAACTTATTTGCTTCCTTGAACAGGTTGGATCGAGATAAATTAAATTCTTTTGCACAAAATTAGTCTTGGATAATGAGATTTTATTCTGCTCAGTTCTGCCTACTTTCAGCTGTTTCAGGGCCTCTGTCACTTTAAATCCAAACAACCTGTTCCTGACTAACATTATACAACCGTATATCTTTGAAAAGCATCAGTAGTGTTTCCTGCACAACCAACAAGAATGCAGAGAGTCATTTCTCAATGACAAGTCAACGGTAAAAACACTACTGTACTGCACAGAGCAGTAAAACCAGCTCACCAAACGTGCTGGAACTCTGCTTGGGTTGCTAGGTAACGGGCCTGGAGTTGCTAGGTAACGGCCCTGAGGTTGCTAGGTAACAGTGATTCTGAAGGTTTTTGAAAGGGCTCATTTTACAAACACCAAAACACAGTTTGGTGGGGTTTTTAAACGATTGGGCTGTTTTTAGGAGCAGTTGTACGGAAGACAATTAGGGCCACTGGAAAAAAAAATTAATTGTGACCTTTTTAACAGAATTATGACTTTTGATTTCAGAAGATTGGAGAGAAAAATTCTGGGAAAAAAGTCAGAAAGAGAGTCAGAATTCTGAGGTTACAGGGGGAAAAAAATTTGAAAAGAAAATTCTCACATTCAAGTCAAAATGAAGAGAAAAAAGTAAAAGTTAGAATTGTGAAAGAAAAGGTAGTTCAGAAAAAAAAAAGTCTCTTCCGTACAGCTGAGACCCAGATGTCAGTTATTAAACCTGAAGAATGAGAGTTCTGGGTAATGGGTCCCTTTAAATCTTGGATCTGGGTCCTGGTGCTGCTCACCCTGCGGTCTTCATCTGGCACCACAGCAGCAGCGCGTCCTTGGCGGAGCGAGTCTCTCTGTTGTCCGCTGTGTTTATTTTGATCACCTGGATCTGAGCAGGAACACAGAAACGCACAAAATCAGAGTTTTTCCTCACATGTTGTCCAACAACAGCCAGTCATAAAGTCTGACTGGTTTGTTTTCATGATATTAATTTATCTGTTCAGTCATGTGTTTTTTTTAACCAGGTAGTTTGTGAAGCTTTTCCGATTTTAGGGTTTAGTGCCTAAAAGTTTTGATTGTTAAAAACAAGAACAGGAAACTTCATAATTACGAACAGAATATAATCACTAAATCTTACCAAGTATTTTTGTTTGGTTTTTAGCTCAAATTGTAATAAGACAAGAAAATGACTGAGAAGTAACTTTAGCAAAATAAACAAACTTGTTTTTTTGTCAATAATTATTAACTTATCACGAGGAAGATGTCGTTAAAATTTGCCAGTGGAACCAGTACTTTTTAAATAAACATTTAAGAATTATTAAATTAAAAACAAGCTTCTTTATCTCACTGAAAAGTTACTTTAAGCTAGTTTTGTCTTATTTTTAAAGTACTAAGAGATTTTCACTATAAACAAAAATACTCAGTAAGGTTTTGTGTTTTTTATTTCAGAGGCTAAAACTCTTAGATTCATTGCAAACACACATTTCTTGTAATTTTAATAATTAGATTAACCAAAACTTTGCGTTTCAGAAAATTAAAAATATTACATAAGATTAATAAACACAATGTTATTTTAAATTAAATGTTGGGCTTCTGATATGTTTAGCTCCACATAACATGGAAGTGACACAAATTGGACTTTTAGGTCAAAAAATCCAAATTGGATCTTTCAAAGCTGCAGTTGTCTGCCTTTTCCTACCAGTTTTTCCTTTCACTCAACTTTCTATGAATATGCTGTAAACACAAGATTCCAACATAAATCTGGCTGGAAAAAATACAGAGAAAGATGGTGAAGACATGTAATAAAGGGACCTTTAGATGAATGGATGGTTGCTTATGGCTAAATTGCGGGTTTTGATGTCTTTGATTCCTTTTTTTATTGTTTTAATGTTTTTACCTTTATTTCTCATCTATTGGTTAACTTCTTTTTATTTCTCTTTCACACTTTCTATGTAAAGCCCCCCCGGAAAACGTCCCAATGCATTTTAACTAAAACTCTGTGGTGTGAGAATCCTTGTTAAATGGCGTTTTAACTAAAACTCTGAGGTGTGAGATGTTTAACTGAAGTCCTACAAAGGGTTTTAATGTTTTTATCTTTTTTCTTTTTACAAAAGTTCTTTTTGTCTTTCTGTTTATTCAGTGTCACATGCTGTTTTTATTTTAATTATGTGAGGCACTTTGAAATGCCTTGCTGCTGAAATGTGCTATACAAATAAAATTTGATTGATTGATTGATTGATATGTAAAATTATCCTATTTATTACCCTTGTAAATAAGAGAAAATTCACAATAAAGTAAAATCTTTTACATCAGGTTATCATTTCTAAAGATCATCCTGCATCATCAATCAGAAAGTGGATAAGAAATGCGACTTTAAAGCAAAGATAATTAAAATAGTGAGTTATTACTTTCCATAGAGATTCAATGCTAATGTTTCCTTAAGTTATTTATTATAAAGCCACTGTGCCAGTGACAGTGACATGATACGAGGTAAATGGGGACATGACACATTAGAGGACACATAAACAAAGATAAACAGGTCATGTAAAGTACATAAGAGGAAAAGTATCATAAACACTCGTTTGATTTACATGTCGAGAGCTTTCCTGAATATTTTGGTCATAAATCCAATTTAATCTGTTCTTCTGATATCAGGAAACAGACTTTTAGAATCCAACTCACTTTCTAAAAAAACTTGCTGTTTGTTAAACAAAGCAGACATTAAACAAAGCAGACGTGTGTATTAAACCTTTACAAATACCTTTATCTCTGAATTTATTATTCTATAAATATGTTAGTGTCTGTCTGTCTCACCCTGGTTCTGTCTGTCCGTCTCACCCTGGTTCTGCCTGTCTGTCCGTCTCACCCTGGTTCTGCCTGTCTGTCCGTCTCACCCTGGTTCTGCCTGTCTGTCCGTCTCACCCTGGTTCTGCCTGTCTCTCTGTCTCACCCTGGTTCTGCCTGTCTCTCTGTCTCACCCTGGTTCTGCCTGTCTCTCTGTCTCACCCTGGTTCTGTCTCTCTGTCTCACCCTGGTTCCGTCTTTCTGTCTCACCCTGGTTCTGTCTGTCCGTCTCACCCTGGTTCTGCCTGTCCGTCTCACCCTGGTTCTGCCTGTCCGTCTCACCCTGGTTCTGTCTCTCTGTCTCACCCTGGTTCCGTCTTTCTGTCTCACCCTGGTTCTGCCTGTCCGTCTCACCCTGGTTCTGTCTCTCTGTCTCACCCTGGTTCTGTCTCTCTGTCTCACCCTGGTTCTGTCTCTCTGTCTCACCCTGGTTCTGTCTGTCCGTCTCACCCTGGTTCTGCCTCTCTGTCTCACCCTGGTTCTGTCTCTCTGTCTCACCCTGGTTCTGTCTGTCCGTCTCACCCTGGTTCTGTCTGTCCGTCTCACCCTGGTTCTGTCTGTCCGTCTCACCCTGGTTCTGCCTCTCTGTCTCACCCTGGTTCTGTCTCTCTGTCTGACCCTGGTTCTGTCTGTCCGTCTCACCCTGGTTCTGTCTCTCTGTCTCACCCTGGTTCTGTCTGTCTGTCCGTCTCACCCTGGTTCTGTCTCTCTGTCTCACCCTGGTTCTGTCTGTCCGTCTCACCCTGGTTCTGCCTCTCTGTCTCACCCTGGTTCTGTCTCTCTGTCTCACCCTGGTTCTGTCTCTCTGTCTCACCCTGGTTCTGTCTGTCCGTCTCACCCTGGTTCTGTCTCTCTGTCTCACCCTGGTTCTGTCTGTCCGTCTCACCCTGGTTCTGTCTCTCTGTCTCACCCTGGTTCTGTCTGTCCGTCTCACCCTGGTTCTGCCTGTCTGTCCGTCTCACCCTGGTTCTGCCTGTCTGTCCGTCTCACCCTGGTTCTGCCTGTCTCTCTGTCTCACCCTGGTTCTGCCTGTCTCTCTGTCTCACCCTGGTTCTGTCTCTCTGTCTCACCCTGGTTCTGTCTGTCCGTCTCACCCTGGTTCTGCCTGTCCGTCTCACCCTGGTTCTGCCTGTCCGTCTCACCCTGGTTCTGTCTCTCTGTCTCACCCTGGTTCCGTCTTTCTGTCTCACCCTGGTTCTGCCTGTCCGTCTCACCCTGGTTCTGTCTCTCTGTCTCACCCTGGTTCTGTCTCTCTGTCTCACCCTGGTTCTGTCTCTCTGTCTCACCCTGGTTCTGTCTGTCCGTCTCACCCTGGTTCTGCCTCTCTGTCTCACCCTGGTTCTGTCTCTCTGTCTCACCCTGGTTCTGTCTGTCCGTCTCACCCTGGTTCTGTCTCTCTGTCTCACCCTGGTTCTGTCTGTCCGTCTCACCCTGGTTCTGCCTCTCTGTCTCACCCTGGTTCTGTCTCTCTGTCTGACCCTGGTTCTGTCTGTCCGTCTCACCCTGGTTCTGTCTCTCTGTCTCACCCTGGTTCTGTCTGTCTGTCCGTCTCACCCTGGTTCTGTCTATCTGTCTCACCCTGGTTCTGTCTGTCCGTCTCACCCTGGTTCTGCCTCTCTGTCTCACCCTGGTTCTGTCTCTCTGTCTCACCCTGGTTCTGTCTCTCTGTCTCACCCTGGTTCTGTCTGTCCGTCTCACCCTGGTTCTGTCTCTCTGTCTCACCCTGGTTCTGTCTCTCTGTCTCACCCTGGTTCTGTCTCTCTGTCTCACCCTGGTTCTGTCTGTCCGTCTCACCCTGGTTCTGTCTCTCTGTCTCACCCTGGTTCTGTCTGTCCGTCTCACCCTGGTTCTGTCTCTCTGTCTCACCCTGGTTCTGTCTGTCCGTCTCACCCTGGTTCTGCCTCTCTGTCTCACCCTGGTTCTGTCTCTCTGTCTCACCCTGGTTCTGTCTCTCTGTCTCACCCTGGTTCTGTCTGTCCGTCTCACCCTGGTTCTGTCTCTCTGTCTCACCCTGGTTCTGTCTGTCCGTCTCACCCTGGTTCTGTCTCTCTGTCTCACCCTGGTTCTGTCTGTCCGTCTCACCCTGGTTCTGCCTGTCTGTCCGTCTCACCCTGGTTCTGCCTGTCTGTCCGTCTCACCCTGGTTCTGCCTGTCTCTCTGTCTCACCCTGGTTCTGCCTGTCTCTCTGTCTCACCCTGGTTCTGTCTCTCTGTCTCACCCTGGTTCTGTCTGTCCGTCTCACCCTGGTTCTGCCTGTCCGTCTCACCCTGGTTCTGCCTGTCCGTCTCACCCTGGTTCTGTCTCTCTGTCTCACCCTGGTTCCGTCTTTCTGTCTCACCCTGGTTCTGCCTGTCCGTCTCACCCTGGTTCTGTCTCTCTGTCTCACCCTGGTTCTGTCTCTCTGTCTCACCCTGGTTCTGTCTCTCTGTCTCACCCTGGTTCTGTCTGTCCGTCTCACCCTGGTTCTGCCTCTCTGTCTCACCCTGGTTCTGTCTCTCTGTCTCACCCTGGTTCTGTCTGTCCGTCTCACCCTGGTTCTGTCTCTCTGTCTCACCCTGGTTCTGTCTGTCCGTCTCACCCTGGTTCTGCCTCTCTGTCTCACCCTGGTTCTGTCTCTCTGTCTGACCCTGGTTCTGTCTGTCCGTCTCACCCTGGTTCTGTCTCTCTGTCTCACCCTGGTTCTGTCTGTCTGTCCGTCTCACCCTGGTTCTGTCTATCTGTCTCACCCTGGTTCTGTCTGTCCGTCTCACCCTGGTTCTGCCTCTCTGTCTCACCCTGGTTCTGTCTCTCTGTCTCACCCTGGTTCTGTCTCTCTGTCTCACCCTGGTTCTGTCTGTCCGTCTCACCCTGGTTCTGTCTCTCTGTCTCACCCTGGTTCTGTCTCTCTGTCTCACCCTGGTTCTGTCTCTCTGTCTCACCCTGGTTCTGTCTGTCCGTCTCACCCTGGTTCTGTCTCTCTGTCTCACCCTGGTTCTGTCTGTCCGTCTCACCCTGGTTCTGTCTCTCTGTCTCACCCTGGTTCTGTCTGTCTGTCCGTCTCACCCTGGTTCTGTCTCTCTGTCTCACCCTGGTTCTGTCTGTCCGTCTCACCCTGGTTCTGTCTCTCTGTCTCACCCTGGTTCTGTCTGTCTGTCCGTCTCACCCTGGTTCTGTCTCTCTGTCTCACCCTGGTTCTGCCTGTCTGCAGTCACTGCAGTGTTTTGGCCTGATCTGCTGACCTGGCAAAGCAAACTCTCTGTTTCACCTCAGAGGCAGGAGGGAAAGGAGAAAAGAGGTGGAGATGAGGGGAAAGTGCGGCTGAGAGTTCGTCCTCCTTTTGTTGTTTACAGGAAAACGTCACATAACTTTGAGCTAAAACATTTGTTTAATGTAAATAACACAAGGACACTTACTAAAGATGTAACGACAGCTAGCTAGATAGCCTGCTAGCGAGAGCCATCTAGTTTTTTTGTTGCTAGTTTAATGTAGTTGTTACTTGCTAGATCTGGTTTGTTTCAAGCTGGATTTATTGAATGTTTTATTGCTACATCTAGATGTATTTTATATTGATAGCATAATTTATCAATTGACAGAATTAAAACATATACAAACATTAAAATACTCTTGTTAAAAGCAGAAAAAAACATTAAAAGCCCTGAATTACTGACTAAAATACCTCATGTTTATCTGTTAAGGTTTTGCTACCATTGCAGGTAACATCAGAACCAGAGAAGCTTTCAGAAGGTAACATAATGAAGGTTAACTGAAAAATGTCAAGAAAGGATTTCAGACAATATGTGAACAACCCTCAGACCAGAACATCTACCAAACCTCTCTGTTAGCATGATCAATTTAATTATTTATAATGTATAAATAGTTGATTTAGCATTGAACTAGTCTCCCAAAATAGTGATTTTTTTCTTATTATTTTTTCTTTTTTTATATACATTTGACAGTTTTTTGGTCCAGCATGTCCGTCTCATTTCTAATCAGAACCAGACATTTTGGCTCTGATATAAGAAACAGCACTAAAGTAAAAAGCAGGATCTGTTGTTCATCAGCCCAAACACATCGTCCATCTTTTCCTCAGCCCCCTGGGCTACAGAGGCAACACATATTAACAACACAGTAATGTGCAGGTAGCCTCTCCGAGCCTGACAACGCTGCGTCCCCAGAGTCGGTCCGTTCTCTGTGAAATCTACAGAACGGGACGAATATTGCTAAGCAAGCACTGTGCAGTAAAGCAACACGGTAGCAGTGAAGCAAACGTAAGGGAAGCTGGAGGCTTTTTGTACTCACACACCAGAAGCCGGCTGCTGCAGTAGCTCTGGGCTCCTGAGTGACATTCAGGCTGAACCAAACATGGCCGTCACTGTCGCACAAACACGACGCAGCAGCCGGGATCACTTTCCCCAAACCGGGACGCTCAGAGTGCACCAGAAATAACAATCTACTGCTGATTATATACCAGAGTCAGACATCTGATCATTTATCCTGAAGGCAAAAGAGCTGAGCAACCAGGAAAACCAGAAAGGCTCTTTATTGCACAAATAGTCATGTACTTGGAACAACTTAAGGTAACTATTTTAATTATTTAAGTAAAATAGTGCCAATTGTGTAGCAGAGTCAAGTAAATATTAAGTTCTATAAAAATCAAACATGATTTTAAATACATTTTTGTTCTTTACCTTGAAATTGACCTCTGTCTCTTTAAAAACCCTGCTCTTTCTGAAGCTCCGCCTTCAGGAACTCATCACAACATGGCTCCTCTATTAACCCTTTAATGTTTTTACCAGCGTTTCCTGTAACAAGCTTAGCAGATCCTCCAGGTGTTTGCTAATTGCTGCTGGCTAGTCTGAAGGAGCTCAGTGGGGGAGGAGCTTCACCCTCGAAGGCGGAGCTAAGTCCACCCAGCTGAATGGTTGCCATGGTGATTGCATGAAAGAATCAAAGCAACACTCCCTGATGATGGATGATGAGGGAATAACATTAAAAAGTCAATTTTATAAACTACTGCCCATTTAAGAGGAGCAAACAGGAAGACATGTCCAACCTCACATCCTGGAGCTTTTTAAAGGATTCACAACTTCATTACTTCTAACAACAGACTTTAATTGGGAACAATTTATTTTTGATGCTGCTTAGTTATTATAAATTAAAATAAAATAGTCACACAGACATTACCAGGGGTTCATGCTCATGGAAGCTGGAGTACCCAGGAAAAACCCACACATGCATAGGGAGAACATGCAAACTCCATGCAGAAAGACCCTGGGCTGGGAATTGAACCCAGAACCTTCTTGCTGCAAGTCAACAGCTCTACTAACTGCGCCACCGTGCAGCCAGGATTAACTCTAATAATTTTAGCTCATGCTAATGGTGTTGGCTCCTACTAATGGCACTAGCTTTCGCTAATGTTAGTTTTGTGTTAGCCCTAGCTAATATAGTAAGCAATAGATCACAAGCTAATCAAGTCTGTTTCAACAGATTTTTCTAGTTTAATGCTACATAAAAACTCTGAGGCAGTTTGTCTCAGTCCAGATGTTTTGTAGGCGTTACGTTAGTTTCCACAACACTGACTTATTGCATTTCATTTGTAGGCTGTAGTTTAGCCTTCCTGCGTCATCAGTAGCCATGCGTTAAGGAAGTGAAATGGTGGCCTCCTTAGATGACAAATATACAATTTTTGAAGTAACTATGAGATTTTAGATCACAAACTACTTTTAGGTTAATGGGAAAACTACACCATATTTAAGCTAACATGTAGCCTTTGCGCTTATTGGGTAATGCTACCACTTTCCGTCAGAATGTTGACATGAGGCTGAGAACAAGATGATGCGAATTTCATCATCCATCTGAAACAATGAGAGGATTTTGGCTCTTTGGGGTCCTTTAGTGTTGAGATCCAGTCATTAACCCACAAACCAAATAAAAGACAATGACCCGCCATGGCAGAGTCAAGTTCAACCTGCAGACACAGAGACCGGATAATCTCTAAAAGCAGTTTCTCCACAGAATAACAGACACATGGCTTCAAGAATCAATAAAGTGAACAGCAACCCTCCAAGGATAGAGGTCTAGTTAAAGTCGAGCTCCTCTTTCAAACATGTGGAACCTCTTTCCCCAAAGCTCTGGAGTAAGCTTCACCAAGAAGACTGAACAATGTGGTCTGCCAATAGATTCAACACTTTTATTTAACTTAACGTTGGACATCCACCTCCACCTGCTGTTCTTACGCTGGTTCTCAATTAATCATCGAACAGGGATGTCAACCGTGACTTTCCTGAATTCATTCTTCAAATAAAGCGGATTTAATGGGTTTGAAATTTACCTGAAAGCGAAGGATGATGGTCCAGATGAGGCCGAGCGTGAGGCGATGGTTTCCATCCACGATGTCGTGGGAACCGACGTTTTCCAGATGAACTCTCTGCTCTTTCAGGAACTGCAGAGCTTTGTCCACATTTTCCAGGCTGTGGATCCGCATACGACCCCTGGTTGGTCTCGGCTACCGGAGAACAGAAGGACTCATTACCACCTCACTGTCACCTAACTGGGACTATTATCGCTGCAACGCCATGACAGTGGCTGATTTTTAAAACATTTAATTAAGTCACCACATTCTGTCATCAGCCCTGGGCACCACGCTAATGCAAAGCGCTACACCAACAAAGGATTTAGTTGAAGCTAAAATGCTAACCTCAATCATTTTGATACCAACTATGTGTCTGCTCTAACCATAAAGCTCTGATCATAAACGTTGGTGCCAGCGCCATTTACATACATGTATTTGCAACTGAAAAGATGCGACTAAGGAGCATCTGAAAAGATGCGACTTTTCAGATGGTGCTGTCTCTAGTGGCGTGGAGGTGGTAACACAATTAATATAACTAATATAATTACATTACTAAATCTGAATACCGCAAAGTCTTTATTATTTATTATTAATTTTTCATTCTCTTAAGAATGTAGAGCTAATTAAATGATCTAAACCTTAAAGTGGTTCCAGTTTCTCTTGATGGCCAACCTGTTGAAACTGTGACACATTTTAAATACCTTGGGTCGTTCCTGGACATTCAGCTAAACTTTACTGAAAATACTGACTATAATTTAAAGAACTGTTCTCAGAGACTCTACCTTTTAAGAAGACTTAGTGATCTTGGGGCGACCCAACTAGACTTATCTCTACTCTTATGTCTTGAATTTGGGGGGGAAAAAATCATATTGTATTTATCGCTACAGAAGGGTTCAGTGAATGCGCATATGAAACTGGTGGGTTTGGTACCTCAAAAAAGGTTAAGAACCACTGATCTGATTACTTAAAGATTTCTTAACAGTCAATGGCCAAAACCTAAACATGTTGAACTTTATTCAACTGGAAGTTTAAAATTTATACGGAAAGAAAAATCATTTACGCTAAGTGCGCTAAACGAAACATTAGCCACAGATATTAGCTGAAGTGTCTCCACCACTCTTGATTATAATGTATTAGACTTTTTAGACTGATTTAAAACAAAGACCAGAAAAGGATGACTGTGTTATAATGAAGCTATAATCTAACATTTACTTGTGAGAGACTAAAAGCTGACAAAGTGTTGCTGCGTTAGCATCGGCGTTCTTACCAGCAGCTCGCCACTGAGAACCTCCAGCAGTCTGGTGAGCATGTAGCCATCCCTAAGGTCATTGTAGAGGTCAGATATGCGACAGGACACTCTAGCCAGGTGGGAGTTGACCCACTTTGTGAAGGTTTTCTTCTGCACTGCATCTCTCTCATCTAATGAATGAGAGAGGAACTCGTGAATGGGAAGGGATTTTAAATGGGAATCACTATTTTCAAACAAATCTAGTTTTAAAGCTTTAAATTAATTCTATACGATTACTACAAGTTAAATGCATTTAATAAAAACAAAAAACAAATGAAACATCTTCATTTCTGTCATGAAAACTAAACAGACTAAAGAAAAAAAGACACTTCAAGATCCCAAAGGCACCAAAAGCAGCTGATACCTCCAGTGATTCTGTATCAGATGGAATCCTGTTTCTGCATTTCAATCGGCCGATTTGATTTGACTAGGCCGCTATAGTAACTTCATTTGAAACTACCTGGTGGCTGCAAAACAGGCCCAAATCATCATCATATTATATTTATAATGCCTTCTCTATATCGAATTGAGATCTTCCACCAGCTGCTTAACACTCGATTTAAGATGTTTGCGCTGAAATCCAAATTACGGCCTAAAATCTCTTTAAGGTTAAAATATTTTAAATTGGGGCTGGACACTAAATCAGTAATAAGGTCAACAGATAAAACATCTGATAGAACATTGACTGAACTCCTATCCAGAACTGCAAAGCATTCTGGGAAATGTTGAGGAAAGACGTTAGCCGCTAGCTAAGCTAGGTTGGTAGAATCAACCAACTCACTAGCTCTTTGGTTGCCTAGCAACAGTCTGCTGGGCGACAGCTTAAAGTTTTCCAACTGTGCCTCAAAACTGCTTAAAAATAAAAAAAAACAATGTCATAAAGTGAAAACTTGATAGGACAGGAACGATAACGCCACCAGTCTGGCTGTTTTATGGTTATTTAAAACAAAAAAACTAATCATTAATTATTGATATAGATCAATATGATAAGTTTTCAGCCATCTTGTGCAGCTCTGTTTTAAACCAAATGATACATAAACCCATAAAGTCTGTCGGTATTTTACTTATAATAATTTGGTTTTGATCAGACGTTTAATTATCCGCCCAGACGTTTTCTGATGTATGTACGGATAGTGAGGGGTGAGTTTGACCTCTGACCTGCCAAAGCCTTGATGCGGGAGCACTCGAACAGTTTGGCGCTGGTGCACTCGGTCTCCCAGATCCCGGAGCCGATTGGTCGGTTATTGTTGTTGAGCTGGCGCTGGGCTTCTGCATTGTCCAGGTCCGGAGAGGCATTAGCCATCGCGCACGACGCCCTGCGGCACACCGAGGGTCAGTGCACAGGAGACTCTTTTCTCATTTTTACGACTTTATTCATAATATGAATTTATTATTGTATTATTTTTACTTCATTAATGTATGATTTTCTTCGCACAACGTATGTTTTTTAGCTTGTGCCTAGTACTCATCATAGTTTTCTAATATTTACCTTCATATTTTAATTAGAATGCCAGTATTTGCACATAATGTTATGTTTTTATCCGTCTGATGACATTATTTTCACAGATTACATCAGATATGATGAACAGTTGCTTCTGCACTTGTTACCTTTTTTACTGTCTCTTGAGTCTAAATACATAGAAGCAATTCTGCTTTTACTTTAGTTCAATGTTTAGAGATGTGAAAGGAGACATGGACGCTCTGTCGCCTCCTAACTTTGGATTTAACCTCCACCGAGGTTAAATCCAAAGTTAACCTCGTTAAACTTTAAAATATGAAAATTCTCCATATTTTAAAGTAAAAAAATATGAAAAATACAGAGAAACATTCACTAAAAAGATTCACAGTTTAAAAATTAGCCTCAAATAAAGACTCACAGTCCTAATATAAACGGTGATTCTTGTCCATTAAGATGGGAGAGTTTCTAAACGTAAGCATCAAAGAGCGCAGCTTTGCTAAAAATAAAATCTCTCTGATGTTTGCTAAAAACATGGAGGGGAGTGATGCGTCCTCTGACAGCTAAAAACAGAGCGATGAAAATAACTTCAACAAAAAACAAATGTTCATCAGTTTCCATGCAGTCATGGAAAACTGGATGAGCCCAAACATTTCCCACCTGGAAGGAAACGGCTGTCATTTTGACTGATGGGAATTTAAAAAATTAAACCATTTACGTATATTATATGACAATATGATCATATTATCATAACATAGACTAAAGTCCCAGAGGGTTAGAGTCCCAGTTAAACGATGTTTACCTGAAGTCCTATATTTATATTTTTTAATCTTTTTTTTAAAAATCTCTTTTGCCTTCTCACTGTTTATTCACTGTCACATGCTGTTTTTATTTTAATTATGTAAAGCACTTTGAAATGCCTTGCGGCTGAAATGTGCTATACAAATAAAATTTGATTGATTATTCTAGCTTAAAATCTGAGCTCGGTTTGGGTTGCTAGGTAACAAGCGGAGCTCTGCCAGGGTTGCCAGGTAACGGGTGGAACTCTACTGAGGTTGCTAGGTAACGGGTGGAACTCTGCTGGGGTTGCTAGGTAACGGGTGGAGCTCTGCTGAGGTTGGTGGGTAACAGGGAAGTGGTTGCTGATTACTTTGCACTGGTTTTTGAAATGGCTCATTTTCCAGACAATAAATCTTTAACTTATTGCCAAAACATGGCTGGTTGTTACTTTTAAGCAGTAAAAACTGTAACAGAAGAACAAAATCATGGACAACGTGAATTTTACCTTGTATTTCTGCTTTCAGCGAATGGCTAGTCGTCGTTCTTTAAAAATCCTGTATCTGTGCATCTTTATTTATGATGGGTCCCATAAGGGTGATGGAGGGCGTCATTAAATTTTAATACATTTTTGGAGAGAGAAAAAAAACTAGAGTCTCTGTTTGTTCTTTGGGATTAGCAGGACTGAAAAACGTGCTGCTTCTTCCACCGGGGGGAACGTGTGTTTTATGCATGATGGGGCCCACTGGGAATTAAATCCTATATTTTTACCAATTCCTGTCACATGCAGGCCAAATGGGGGAAGGGACGGATTATTTTAAGTGCAAATATTGACCTGCAACATCCTCATTTATAACAAAACTTCCACAAGACGTTAAAATTACCAATATAACAGCTTTTCTGATGTTGGAGCAGGTTTTGTAGAAAGTAAACGTTTATTGATCCATTAAGGTCTTTTCTGGTTATGCTTCTTGCAGCAAAAGAAGGATAACACATCGTTAAAAGCTCAGTGAATTTTATGACAGCATATTACGGCCAATGTACTTAGAAAAAAAGGAGTGAATTTATGACCAAAAACATGAAATTTTTGAGTTTGAAAAGTTGCAAATTTAATAGAAAAGTTTTTTGTGGAAAATTTCTCAGTTTTTTCTACAAATTTTTTTTGTTGACGTTTTATACTGAAACTTTTTTTTTGTTTTCTCCAGAAATTTTCTGAGATTCATCTCAAACTTTTGACATTTCAAGACCCAAAAATTTCTACTTCTGAAACCCTGAAATTTCCACCTTTTTTACGGAGATAAAAATTTTGACTTTTTAAACTTTATTATTGTATATTAAATATTTCCTTGTATTTACAAGAATTGTTTTTAGTTTAATCTCCTTTATATTATTTTTTTCTTGTGGAAATTTAGTCCCTTTTTTGTTGTTTTTTTGTCTACAATGATCCCAACATGTTGTCACAGTATTTAACCCATTTTGTGACAAAACACCTATAAATTTGATTCCTCTTTTCACAGTTTAATGAGTTTCTTGGTCATCTTCCCTTTTTTTGCAGCATCTTCAGCGCGAAACAATAAATAACAGCCTGATGTTCGCTGCCCTGGAAGCAGAAAAGTGACCCGGTGGCCAGTAAGGAAATGTCAGCATGGTGGGTGAGTTGTGGGGAGGCGGGGCTGTGGAGCACTTAGCCGTCTTCCCCGGGGAGAAAAACAGCGAAGCATTACAGAGCTTTCTATCTGATGATCAGGCAGACGAGGGACTGCAGTAACTAAGGCCAGTGAAAGAGAAAACCAGGAGAAATAAGCTGCAAACTGGAGCTAATAAATGTGATGAAAAGCTGCAGCACAAACATGCTGCTTAATCTGTTTTAGTTCAAATTTTTAAAAATACAAAACAGCACAAACTGTTTCAAGAGTTCAAGAGTACGCCTGGAAAAACTTTTTTTTCTTACGTAATTGGTTCTTTTTTAATTTGCTTAATTGCCTATTTAATGGATTTTCTCATTCTTTTTATTTACTCTGTCAAATGTGTTTGAATTAACTGAATTTGTATTGTTTTTTTTAATATGGCATTTAACAGTAATTATCTTATTTTACTGAGTTTTAATTCTGTATTTCTAGCCTCTGCTATTATTTAAAAGTACGTAAAAATTTGAATTAAAAAGTTACAATAACATTTAATTTCTCTTTTGGATTAATAAAGTATTGTTGAACTGAACATTATCTTTGAACTTATGGATACAAATAATTACGTCGATTTTAACGTGTTAAAATGTTGAACAGTATTAATTTCTTAGTCTTTTTTTTTTTTTTACACACAAAAATCCCGGGCAGGAACCTTTGTGTTGTGTTTCCGGTATGCAAACAAATCAGACGCACAAGCAAATCTGAAAGAGCACAGGCAAGCCGATACATTTATTTCCCATCATATATGCTATCGTTTCATCGCCCAGCTCTACTTGAACTAGGACATCAGTCAAGTCACAACAAAATTAAATTCTCCCGTTTTTGTGGAACCGGTAATTCTGTGTGAAACAAAAGCCTAAAGGCCAAAACAAAGGAGAGCAGAGTTATTTCTGGCCGGTACATTTCATGCTTCACAGGAACTGAAGTCCTATTAAGTCTCTCCCTCTGCAGCTCAACACCGCCATGTTTCTCTGACACCACAGAAGAAGAAGCAGCTTCTAGCCAGGATCTGTGTCAATCTGCAGAATGATGTCATTTAGTATGTTACAGGCCTTGATTCTGATGAACAAAAGCATCACTTCAGGGGTCAAGAGGTCATGATCAGGCAGGAAGCTTAGAGTAAAATTTGGCCCCTGAACCTCATGTTTGACACATGTGGTGTAAAAGGTTGGACCGGTGGTTTCAAAATCAGTCCTCCAAACATGTTTCTCTGCTTGATGTGATTCATATTGATGTTTATTTTTAGAATTACATTATTGTTTTGGTTTTTATGTGGTGAGAAAAGAGAGAAACAAGGATGTTCAGACGTGGCGTCAAATCCTGCCTGAGGCTGAATGATTCTTGCACAGCTGAGTCCAATAATTAAAGGGGATAACGCGCACAACACACACACACACACACACACACACAAACACACACACACACACAAAACACACACACACAAACACACACACACACACACACACACACACACACACACACACACACACACACACACACACACACACACACACACACACTGGAGAAGTCCCTCTAGCTCTGAGTGATTGATGGACATCTGGTGGAGGCGGTTTAGTGAGAAACGAGGCATAACAAACTGGGATGTTTAATGTTTAATTTCTGCAGTTTCCTCATAATGTGACAGAAAATCCCTTAAAAACCAACAAAGCGGCTCAGTGGTAGATCAGGTGTGTTATACGGACAGGCTGCATGTCTGCGCTTCCCCCCGTCAAGCTGCTAATGAGTAAAGGCCACCAGAGCCACAAAACACTTAAAACAACCGGAGACACAAAAGTGACTGAAACCCAAAGTCTCTAGATGTCAATAATAGAAAATAATTAAAACCCAAACTTCAATCAGATCAATAAAAACATGAACAAAGTCTGTCTTTTAATCAGCTTTAAAGGTGGCAAGTTGGTTAGAAATACTAATTTTTCACATTTATAGCAGAGGAAGAGACTGCTTTAACTGCAGTATTTATTATCAAATTTCACATACAATTCAATTTATGCAAAGCATTTTTAAAGTATAAAATAAAGTTTATACAAACCACATATGTTTGCTTTTCTTAGGCAAAAAATAGATAGTAAAAATATTAAATAAAAACTTTTAAAAAAATAGTGCCAATATATTTTCTGAAGATGATATAAAGAAATTACAGAATTATTTATGAAACACAGGTAATATTTCTCATGTCTTTTTTCCAGCAGAGACCGGAGTAGTTAGCTTAGATGCTAAGCTATGGGTGCTGTTTACAAAGAACAGCAACAATTTAGGTTATTTAGCCTCTCATGAAAAAAAAGTTAATTTTTCAGTAATTTTTGACATTTTATGCATTAATAAGTGTAACACTTTGAAACTAAATATTTAATTAGCAAGAGAAATGTTTAGTTCCAACCAAATATATATTTAGCAAGCTACATATGTAGCTCCAGACTAAATACTTAGTGTTTGAAGTAAATATTTACCGAACAAGAAAGATATTTAGCTGTGAGCTAATTTAGCTTTCTAAACTTGCTCCCAATATTATTAGCAAGAAATAACACTTACTAATAATATTAGTTATCTTGCTAATATTAGCTAGCAAGCTAACTAATATTTAGCTCCAACACAGATTATGTCCAATTAAAAAAAAATTAACACCCTGACAAATATATTTTCTCTTGTACAATTTTGCTCAAATTAAAAGCTGTACCTTTCAACAATCTTCTGTTTTAGATAACGCTACTGCAATAAAAATAAATATTTAGCCTAACACTAAGTGTGCAGGAGCTCTAACAAATAAAAACCATTTGTTTTCATTTTTTAGCCAAAATATATGGAAAAATGAAATACGTTCTTTAATTTACTCCTAGATTAAATATCTAAACTAAAAGTAGAACAAGTCAGAAGACACACTATTTGTGTTAACTGCTGATAGTTGCAGCCAGAAATACAATTTCAGCACAAAAATGTTGGAAAGCAGGTATTTATTTCTAATCCAGCGGATTCTGTAAGACTGTTTTGCTGAAAGCATCTGAAGTGAATCACGCAAACCCACTGAAACCGCTGTGGGGGGAAACAAAGTGCTCATTCTGAGTAAACAATGTTTCTCTTACGATGCCGTCCTACAAACCAAAGAGAGCTTAAAGATAGCGACCATCTGGAGAAAGAAGTGAAATCCAACTCGACATTTCTACTTCTGCTCATTTTTCATTGCTTACATCCAGATCTTCCCCTGTGACAGATCTGTGTAGAAGAAGGTTGATTTTGTGTTTAGTTATCCATTTCTGTGTTGAGTTGGGAAATATTAAGGAATTATTGACTTAAATCCAGCTTCTAATCATGAAGAAAAACTACTTGTAAGTTAGGTTTGTCCTACTTTAAGGGTACTAACATATTTGCACTAGAAACTAAACTAAAATAGTTGGTAAGATTTGGTGTTTTTGAAGTGAACGTGTCTCCCACCTCGCCTGGGAGACAGGGGGCGCTGCAGAAAGGACCACTGCAAGAAACGACACAAAAACCTCAGAAGAAGCGCAACTTCCTTTGTCACAAAATGTAAATAAAATAGGAGTGACGTCAGATTTTAGTGGTTATAGAGGATTTCTCTTTTATCTTTGGTAAAAGACCAACAAGTAATTTCTCCTGCAAATTTGTTTTGGTTGCATTTACCCAGAATGCCCTGCGTCGTAGTCTGCTTTTAGAGCAGTCTCCAGTCAAGCAGCACCAGCACCATTGTTCACGATACAGAAGCTTTTTAATGCTTTAATAATTTAGAAGTGAGAGGTAAATAGAAACAATTATTTAAAAACATCAATAAGAGATAAAAATCAGACAAAGCACAAAACAACAAACCCTTGAGACTGGACCAAAAGAACTACATGATGAAGATGAGCCTCGTCTGCTGATGGAGCCGCTGTTAGTAACCAAACTACGTCACATCATGATGAAACCCACAATCACACACCTTTATTATCCATCCTCTCGCTCCATCGCCACTGTCCTGCTCGGCTCGCCGTAAAAAGTTGTTCCTTAGAGCCAACAAGCCACCGCAGAAACAAACACTCGGATGTTTTCAGTTCATAAGACGCTGAAGCAGCTGGTGCCCTTGAAGCAAACTCTTTTGGTCACCAAATGCTGCAGTGGAACCGTCTGTCTGCCAAAATTTACTGTGCCCAGTGTTCACAGTCGCTGGTTTTCTGTGAGATTTATGGTGAGTTTCCCACCAGCCCAGTTGAGTCCGATTTGATCCAGCTCCTGTTTGTCTCCAGAATCCGGTTCGTTTGTCTGATGGAGACCAAAAATCAAAAACAAACCTCGGTCTGGGTTCGGTTAAAGCGAACTCTGGTACGGATCAAATGCAAATGTGACCACCAGTCGGATTGGAGACAGCTCCAACCGCAGGAAGTGGACTACAGTGCAGGGCATTCTGGGTAAATACAGCCAAAACAAACGCGTTAGCCTAGCCTAGCACTAGCAGGAGATATGGCTCATATACTGTAGCTAAAGGCAAAAGAGAAATCCTACAACTACTAAAATCTGATGCCACTCCATTTTTGTTTACATTTGGTGAAGTTGTTGGAGCAGCGCCCCCACAGGCGAGGAGGGGAACAGGTTTGACACAGTTCAGTGTGAAAGAGAACGACAGCAGCAAATGTTGCAACTTTGGTCCCAAATCGAACCACGTCTACCAGAATATCAGGTGTGAAAATACCCTTAGGAGATCTGAGAACCCGTTTTTGCAATGTTGGTAACAATGGTGGCTACAAACATTTTAAGTGTGAAGAGAATAAGCAATGGTAGTTTTTCAACTACAGAACCTTAAAGTTTCTTAAATTTCTTAATGCATCGAACATGAATCTGGTTTTGCTGCAGCTTCGGCTGCACTTTCAGGTAAACAAAAGCCTGTATTTACCACTGCTAGCTAAAACATCAGCTGCATTCACCCTAAAGCCCTAGTTCTGCTAACACACACTAAAAAAGGTGTGAACATATAGAGGGGAAACAGAACTGCTGTGTGAATGGACTTCAAAATAAGAGCATGAATGCAAACGTCTACATGTGCATTTCTTAAATTCAACACCGATGTCAAACTTTATTCAGCTAAAAGTTTACAAAGACAGACAGATAAATATATTGTCAATTAATTATTGTAATTAATTATTATAGACTAAATAAACTCAAAATATTATAAAAGAGGTACAAAGTGTTTGTGAAAACATTTATTTAGGAGAAGCTAAGTACGCTAAACATGTTCAAAGTTAACAAACTTGGTCTATAGTAAAAAATAAAATATCACACTGAAATACTTTAAAGAGGTATTAATTATTCTGCATCAGATACTGATGTAAATGCATCTCCTGTTTAAAGATAAACTGTTCAGATGTGAGACGGACTTTCTACAGCACCATAGCTGACGGATTTGACCATCAGGTTTTATTTAGAGGTTAAATTTAGAGATACGCTGCAGGAGAAGAGGAAGAAGGAGGGATGCAGACCTAATCAGCCGAAACAGAAAACACTTGGAGGGAGGCTGGGAGAAAAACAGGGAGAGGAGAACAGAGTATAAAAGAAAAAGACTAACACGAAAATGGAGATTAAATAAAGATAATTAGGATAAAGGGAGGAAAAAGAGAGGAACGTTTCACCAGGATGAACAGAGTAAAGAAAGAGCGACAGATGCCAGTTTTAATCAGTCACTGACAGCTGATTTATGTCTGTAAGGTCTAACAGGAACCAGACAGAAACGAACCACCATTGTTTCCATCAATAAGCATTCATACAGTCTAAAAAGAACTCCGGGATCAAATTCAGGAACATATGAGCAGCGTTTTCACTACAAATGTTGGAAAATTTATCAATATTTCACTGATATCGTTCTGGTGAATTAAAAAAAAAAAAAAACGCTGCATCATCATCCTTCAACTACTTCCTGTCTTCTTCTTCTGCCAGTCCTGTTGTTGACCATGTGACTCTTGTGATGTGAAAAAAAGTGTTTCCAATACAGTTTTGCAAAATAAACCAATTTCATAAGCAAAAAAAAATCCTCATACTACTGTCAAAACTTCTATTAACAATTGAGTTTTTCAAAATCGTTTTTCAAATTTATTTTCAAAATGTTAAATTGCACAATATATGGTCAATGGAAACGCATTTAATGAGGGAAAGAAAAACAAAACAAAACACAATTTCACAATTGTGATGTTTCCATTAAATAAAAAATGCAATTAAAATCACACATAAATTAGTTTTTTCACATGATAAGTTATTAAAAACCTGCCGGTTCCTGTTTTCTTCTTTGTGGTTTCTGCCAGTAGTAACATCCTGTTGTTGACCATGTGACTCAAATGATGCGAAAAAAGAAAGAGTTTCCATTTCAGTTTGACAAAATAAACTAATTGCATTACAGTAAAAAAAAAATCATTGAGAAACTAGTTTATTTTGTTTTTCTACTAGTATACCGCTCCTGGATTGGCTGCTTTGCAACATGTGTATTTTCTTTGGAATATTTAAGGTATGGTCTACAAAATCACTTAAATGTATCGCCCATTTTTAAGTTGAAACCCAAGATGTGCAAAGTTTCAGTAGGTATGAATACTTTTGAAGGTCAGTTTATTTGTTAGTTTTCTGTCCCTCCAGGAATAAATCATGATAAAATCTTAGGATTTGTTTCTTTTCCACCCATCTTGAGTTTTTAGGGTCCGTTTAGTTTGAGTTCTCATCATTTTTGGTGCCAATAACCGTAAAGGTCAAATTTAGCTGCAGGATCGAAGCCTGAAGTTGGTTAAAAACCAACTCTTTGTGGATAACATCAATACAAGAAAAAATATTGACACGGGGTGAGGATGAGAATAATAATTTAAAATCCTTTTCCTGATCCGAACCCAAACAATCCTCCATCATCTTTCTAAAACAGCTGCAGCTTTCTGTCCATTTCACAAACAAGCCTCAGATCCTTTTACTTTGACGTCACTTAGGACGCATTTTACACACTGAGTCACTTTCTCTCACTTCAGCTCAGCAGAGTAAAAATAAAAACAAACATCTGTAAACAAGAGCAGCAGAACACGCCCAGTTCTGACCCGGCGAGACACAACAGTTTAATCCAATCAGTCACAAACATCACAGAGATGAATGAAAATGAAAATCTATAGGAATCAAACAACATGCAGAGATTTTCATTTCAAAGACGTCTGACTAAATATTTTTGGAGCCACATTTGTAAAATCAGAAAATTATTAAAACAGAACCTGTCTGGCAACATGAAGTAGGCTGAAAAGTGTCCAGAAGCATCTTGGCCCAAACTAAATAAATTAACAAGTCAAAAACTAACTCATTGACATCAACTGGTCTAATTTCATAGGGGAAATATTAATCTGACTTCACATTTTACAAGTTTTTGTGCTTCCATTTGGGCTTCAACTGCTTCTAAAACCAGTCACCTAGCAACCCCAGCAGAACTCTACCCAGTTACCTAGTAACCAAAATCTTATCTCCAGCACATTTGGTCAGCTGGTTAGCACTGTATGCAGTGTACAATGGCAGCTTATTTTTTCCCAGTTGATAATTCAGTGGACTGTTTGACTGAGACCAAAGTTGCAACATTTGTTACATTTTCAGCTCTGTGGTTGACTTTCCCCTCCTCGCCTGTGGGGGCACCGCAACAAGAACCACGGAAGAAAATTACACAAAAACCTCTGAAGAAGACCCTGAGTTCAAATTCATTCTTCACAAAATGTAAACAAAAATGGAGTAGCATCTGGTTTTAGCGGTTGTAGGATTTCTCTTTAGTTTTTGGCTAAAGACCACGAGTGATTTCTCCCGCTAGTGCTAAGCTGTCATATTTGTTGTGGTTGTTTTTACCCAGAATGCCCTGCGCCATAGTCCACTTCCTGATTTTCTGGTCCACTTGGCATTCACATATCCATTTGAACAATTACAATCAGGTAACTATGTTACTTTTAGTTGCTGTAAGAAAGCTTTACATGACTTAAAAAGAAATGTGACTTTGCAATTTGGCGCCTTAAAATTGAGCTGCTGTCTCTTTAAGACGCTATTGCTCTTTCAGAAACTCTGCCTTCACAAACTTCAACCATCACAACAATGCTCCTCATTCTGGCGTTATCAACCGCTCTTAGGAACACTGGACTGAGAAGTGTTTGGTTTAAAAGGTCATCACTCCCAGTTCCTCCAGCTGTTTGCTAATTGCTGCTGCCGCTAGTCTGGAGGAGCGGGGATGGCGCACTCTGAGGCAGAAAGAGGAGCTTTGGGGAAGTGGCTGAAAATGTAATTATTCCTCAAACATGCATGAAAGAATCAAAGCAACACTCCAGGTCTGTTTTTGATGAAGGGATAACATGATGCACTGCAAAATCACAAAATCTTACCAAGTATTTTATATATTTTCTAGTGCAAATGTCTTATTACACTTGAAATAAGACAAAAATAACTTACAAGTAGCTTTTCAGCTACATATAGTATCTTGTAAGTCAATTATTCCTTAATATTGATTATTATAAGGGAAAAATCCACTACTGAAACATGTACTTTATCAAAAAAGTAGATGGAAGCTCCTTTTCTTCCTGAACATTTACAAGCAAGTTAGTTTTAAAAATTTTTTCAAGTGTGCTAAGACATTTGCGTTTCTTCAGAAATGTTGATAAATCTCATTTGCAGTGTTATGTGATATAATGCTAAAAAAGGTTGACTTTACATAATATTGACAGTTTAATTACTTTGCATTTTTGTAACAGTTTGTAATATTTTCTTTACAACAATTAATTTGACTAAGTAATTTTATATATAAAATCTCCTAGTGAAAGTTTGTGTCATGAACCACACAAAATCAGCGCATGGGTTGCAAATGGTCCCCTCACCACACCTTGGACACCCCTGCTGTTAACCGTTTTCTCTGTAAATGCGCTCAGGCTGTTTATGTGCTGCAAGACGACGTGCAATACTTGATACCAAACTAATATAAAGTAACACACTGAGCACGACAGCAAGTCGAGGGCCTTAAAGAAGCCCAAAAAGATGCAGCAACACGACAAAACTCCACAAACTAGGCCGCCATTCCGCTCTACAACCTCTTAATATTCACAAATGAGACGATCAGAAACAGCCGGCCAACGCGTGCCAATTATTTCCACGCGTGGATCACGTAACACATGTGCGTGAACACGTCAAGCAGCGCGTCCAGTCCACCGGATCACTGCGGTAACCTGCACCCAAATGCAGGCCGGTTTCCCCTGCAATAAAAAACACCCCGCACCTCGAGTCCTTCCTCTCACGCAAGGAATGACACAGTAAAAATAATTAAAATATATATTTTTTTTTTAAAAAAAGCCACGCGGTGAAATGTTGGGCCTTACGGTTAGATTCGCCCTCGGACTGCTGCTTGTCGGGTTTGGATCGATAGGCGGAGCGGGGCTGGATGCGGGGGGCGGGAGGCTCCGTCTACCGCAGGAAGCGCTTCATCCGGACAAGCGGCGCGGGGACAAAGCGGCCGCAGCAGCGGGAGACGCCGGCCGGGAGCTGCGGTCGGTGGGGAGCCGGTGGAGGGCGATGATGATATCCATGGAGGTCCTGCGCTTCCACCTGACACAGCCGCGCCGCGCCGCTCCGTCCTCCTCTTCCTCCTCCTCCTCCTCCTCTCCGCCGGTGATGCTGGAGAGAAATAGCAGCATCAGAGAGAGAGAATAGTACGATTATACCAGTAGCCACCAGGGGGCGCGCTTCACGTGAAAGCCTCTTTTATTTTTCGTTTTTGGTCTTAAAAACAGAAAACAAATTTGAGAAAATTACAGCCAAAAAAAGCTCACAATAAAAAAACAAACCCAAAGTGGAAAATTAGCAACAGAATTTTGAGAAATTCGAGAATTAATTTCAGAAATATAAGGGAAAAAGAAGAAAATTTCTACATTTGAAGGTGAAAACTTGCTAGAAAATTTTTCAGAAATTTTGAGATTAATATCAGAAATTTTCAAGAAAAAAAATGGGAAATTTCAGAGTTTCAAAAGTAAAAATGTGACTTCTAGTTTTTAACACAGAAATTAAATATTTAGTTGCCAAGTTATATATTAAGCTTTTTCACTAAATTGTTTGAAGCTACATGTTTATGAACTGCTATGGTAGCTGGTAAGAATCTAAGAATTTAGTTCGGAGCTTAAAATTTGACTTTAAAACTCAATATTTTGTTTGGAGATAAGATTTAGCTTGTCCTTTAACATATAGCTAAATATTAAGTTTGTAGCTACATGTTCAACATAAATAATTATCTTGAAACCAACATTTACTAATTAATAATTAATAAATTTTTAAAAATAGACCTGCCAGATTCTCTAAATCTTAAACTTGACAGACAAATCTAAGCATTTTAGATCTACAGTTTTATAAGACTATAAGACTTCAGTGCATTGTTTTCTTATGCCTTGGGCCGGCTTGGTCTCAGAACAGTTTTTTTCTCTCTAGAGATGATTCCAAACTCTAAGAAGAATGTCATTTTTCAGAAAAATATTTCCTACTAAATATGATCATAACGGTATAATAAAAGTTAATGAAGAGTGGAAAATCATCGCGGCTCCTTTAAATCTTCAGGAGGGCGGAGTCTGTGCGGCGGAAGTGTTTCTGCAGGACTTTATAAAACGCCTTTCCTCATGTTTTCAAACATTAAACCTTGCAGTCCGTAGGCCAGAGACCTGCTGTGTCGTAATCTCGTCTAGTTCAAATAATGTCGGAGTCCATAAAGAATGTCGCGATATTTGGAGCCACGGGAATGACCGGGCTGGCGACGCTGCCGCAGGCCGTGGCTGCAGGTGAGCTTTGCGGGGAGAAGCGACCGGGAATGACGGAGGTCGTGTGGATGTTTATGAAACAGGCTGCTGGGGTTTGTTTACTTAGCTCATGTTTTACACTCAAAAGTGCGTCAGCGTCTGTGAACAGAATTATTTTTTTTATTATTATTACTTTTAATACAATGCAAAACAATCTCATATAAGCCCATTTATTTTCCGTTAAACATTAATTTTAGCATAATGTAATAAGCAGTTGCTATTCAGATACATTCTTGTATATACAAAAATAAAAATTTATTCCATGCAAAAGTTCACTCTTAATGCAAGTTTTGACATTAATAAATAATGCTTGTAAGTTTTTTTGTCTCGTTGAAAATAATATAAAGAGTTTTGCTCTAATAAGGGAACAAATAAAGTTCAAATAGAAATGCTCGGAAAGGCTAAACATTTTCACAATATAATATTAATAACATTTAACAGATTTGCATTTTTATTTATTTAATATATTTATTGTTTTAATATACTGTTTTCAACAAATTAACAAAACTGCGGGACAGTTCTCAACATACATTGAACAGTTAGTGTGGGACGATGCTGAAACACTGGGATCTTCTATATCGTCTTAATCCGTTGATGAGTCCAAAGTAAGATCATAGCTGCAGGCAGGTTCCAACTGTCCAACCGTCATTTACATTACCAGAAAATAAACAGCCACGATTAACAGAAAGAAAAAGTGATACCCAAACCCACCCCAGAATAATGAGAGAGAAAAAAGAGCATAGATGGGGGAAGCAGAAGAAAGAGGGAGAAAATAAAAAAAAAAACAATTATACACACACTTATACATAATAAAAAACAAGATAACTAAATAAAATAATCGGCTCCGCCACAGACTGCTGGGAATGAATGCACCAGGGTATATTAAATCATATTTTCATTTTAAATTAAATGTGAAATAAACTTTCACTTGACTGTCTAGGAACTGAAAATATTTTTTAGCTTGATCTACTTTACTTTCTGAACCAATCAGCTTGCCAATATATTATGTAAGCTTTTATTTATTTATTCTTTCAGCAATTGTGAGTCCTAAGGTTTGCAAGCATTTTACAGGATGCTGTAAAATCACAAACGTGTGTCATGTGATGAGAAAAGTGTCATTTTAGCAGCATTTTCATTTCCTTCTGCTCACCGTGAAACCTGCTGAGTCATGTTAACCGTTAGGTCGGCGTTTTGCCGAGTCATAGTAAGGCGATAGTAGGAAGCTGTTCTCTATCTCGCCTGAACACAAAGGGTGGGATTCTTGGGGCGTTACTGGTAAAATTAAACGTCTTTTTTGACTTTTTTGTTACACAAGTTTACAGTTGAATAACTTTATTCACATCTAGAGACATTTTTGGCCCAAACTCGGTCCGAATGGATCAGCAGCGTCTGTAAATACCTGACTTTGACCGTTTCTGATTTTAATTGTTTCCTTTTTTTTGTTTGTTTCGTTTTTCACCAGGATACAGCGTGACGGTTCTGGTGCGGGACGCATCCAAGCTGCCGGCGGACCACAAGGCGTCCAGAGTGGTGGTGGGCGACGTCCTGAATAAAGACGACGTGAGGAAGACTCTGGAAGGCCAGGACGCAGTCATCATCATCCTGGGGACCAGGAGTGACCTCAGTAAGGCGTCTCATAATAAATCAGAAATATTTGTTCCATAAATGAGAGAAAGGTATGGAGAAACCTTGGTTTTAAGACTTCCATGATTAAAGTGTAGGTAGCCCCATAGACAGAAGAGCATTGGCTGCTCCGGCGCAGGAAATACGGCGGCCATCTTGGAGCGTATATATACGGCTGTGTGTATAATTGATTATAATAATACATATTTATATAACTATACAAACACAAATAAATAATGATTAATTAATAATGGCACAAATAAATAATGATTAATACTGAATAATATATATTGGATGCATATTTATATGTATGTATATAACATATTTTTTTAATGAAAGTTGTGCAAATTAATTTGTATTCAAGTGTAATTCTACAAAACAAATTAGATGTTAACTGACAGTTGTGGAGTGAAATATTTGTCTTGATCTTTGTTTACAATCTAAGATTTATATATATATATATTAGAGGTGTGCCAATCGATCGGTCACCGATCATAATCGGCCGATTTCCGTGAAATCGGTGATGATCGGGATCGGCCGATCATTGGCTCCGTTACCGATACCGATCACCTGCATCTCATTTCTGGTCTCGTCTTTCCTTCACTGCGCAAACGCGCAGCAACAAATGCTAAGCGATGTGTAACTATAACGCACTGAGTGAATGAGGACGTTTGCGTGTTACGGAGGAAAATAGAAGCAGGTCAAAATGCATCAACACAACGAAGCTAATAGACATAAAAACAATGACGGAGTTTGGCTACATCGAGGCTCAGTGCAGTAAAAAGACATGGAGGATCAGACAGCAGGTAAAGCAGCACAGCTACAAACACTCACCAGGATTAGCAGTGACTCTCACACCGAACCTGTTTAAAGCTGCAGCATCTAACTTAAAAAATAAATTTTACATACGTATTAAAACTTCCTCTGTCCTAACATGAGACAGATAATCTCTAAAAAAATAATCGATCTCCTCTCTGCTCTGCATAATTACTCCGCTCAGTCAGAAACAGCCAATCAGAACTAGCAGTAACCAGCTAGCCGCTATGCTAACAGGAAGTTTTCATTCAGTAACTCTGGATTGTTTATTGTAATGGATCCTGTTTTGCCTTTGAATGTTAAGTTTAATACTTGAATTTTTTGTCAATGTTTATTTTGGCTCTTTGCATTATTTAGCCTCTTCAGAGCCTCATATGTTATCAGTCTGTTAAAGATAGTATTATTGATAGCAGTTCAATTTGCACAATGCCTGTTTTGTTTAGTTTTCTTCTTGGAAAAGTTATTAAAAACAAGTTTTTGTCTAAATTAAGGTGAATTCATGGTTCCTTTTTCCACATAATGCAACAGTAGTGTTTATGATAAAAAAAATAAAAAATAATAATTATGGTATCGGTATTGGGAGAAAAAAACCTGATCGGCACATCCCTAATATATATATATGCATCCAATATATATTATTCAGTATTAATCATTATTTATTTGTGATTGTATACAACTATACAATGTATTATTATAATAAATTATACACACAGCCGTTCACAATAAATTATCCAAGGTTGTGTGCTTTGTAATATGCTCATCATACATCGATATCAGAATATTCCATTCCTATTCTATTGTTATAGCCACCAATAATATTTAAAAATGCTGAACTATGTATTAAAAACATACTTAAATAATACAATTATTTATAAATGTAGCTTTGATAGATGTCTGAATATAGTTTCCAGTAACAAAAAAGTGTGTTATGATCGATTAAATGCGCTGATAAGTCATTTTGCCTGCAAAACACATAAGGCTGAGTGGAGTGGTCTACCGCTCCAAGATGGCCGCCCTAAATCTCGTCAGCGACAATAGGCTCTCACCCATAGACAATAGGCCTATTGTCTATGGGTAGCCCCGCTCTGAAAGCTAAGCCCCGCCCTCTGGCAAAATTTTGGAAAATTCCAGAAAAGTGGGCGGAGCCAATAGCAATGGCCGCGTGTGGGGATGAGCGTTACTGGCGAGACGTTTTCCACTTTGTCACTTAGCGATTTGTGACTATGGTCCAGCCGCGGAGCTATGAGGGGCCGGGGGGCCGCCGGATGGGGCCCCAGGTCTGGAGGTGCCAGGGAGGGAGGAATGGTTTCAAGCAGTGTTGTATCGTAACAAAGTAAAAACACTTCACTACTTTACTTAAGTATATTTTGGAGTAATTCATACTTTCCAGAGTATGAAAATTTTTGATAACTTTCACTTTTACTTCACTATATTTCCGAACTTAATTTCGCACTTTTACTCCGATACATTTTCAATGAGTGGTTTAGTTACTCGTTACAAAACAGCAAAAAGGAGAAAAGCTCATGTTTTGACCCCACCTACTGATTGATTGCAACAAAGTTGGTCACAAATTTGTGACATGAACCACAATACATATGTGGTTCATGTCAGAAGCTGGTTCAGTTGTAAAGCAGGTTAAGTTAACCTTGTAGGTAAAGCACCTAATTTTAACCAAATGATGCTGCAGGTTTATCTATTAGCAGGTTTAATTTTGCCTGCACTTGGTTGTGTTAATTACTTTAACTGTATTTGACAAGTTTACCAAAATATAAAAAATGTCATTCAAACTGCATTTGCCTTGATCTACTTTTTACTTATACTTTTCATTACATTACTTGAGTTCATCCATTTTTACAGTAATTTCCATACTTAAGTACAAGACGTTTCAGATACTTTAAGACTTTAACTCAAGTAACATTTCAGTCAGTGACTTGGACTTTTACCAAAGTCATATTTTGGTGAGGAACCTAAACTTTTACTAGACTCTGAGATTTCAGTACTTTATACAACACTGGTTTCAAGTCGCTTAAATGTCTGATTATAGACTGAGAAAGTCGCCCTCGCCTGTTGAGAAAGGTGTATTTAATGTTAAAGTTACCTTCCCCAATGAAATATATACTAGTCAGACTCAATGGCTGTTTCATTCACGGTTTAGCTGAAATGCTTCCTGGGTAAAAATCAAGACAAACGTGGTACTACCTCCAAACCCCACCACAACCTCAAACAGTTTCTAGTAGCGCAATCGATGCACAAGGGGCCCGGTGATGATTCGTTAGGCCCTGCCTCCGGCCCGACGCTGACTTGTTCCGCTAGTGGATTTCAGTCCAAAAGTGACAAAGTTGTACAAAGACCCTATTGCAATAGAGTAAATCTATAAAGGCAATAGCAGAGGCAGATTTAGAAATGGGAACACGAAAGCATAACTGATTAAAATAATAATAATAATAAAAGTAAACAAGGGGATAAATATTTTTCATTTATATTTCAGTCAGGTATTGATATGTTTAAATATATTTTGAATATATGTAACCTCTGTCATTTTGATCGATCAGCATCAATCAGTTCAGCGTTGTGTAAATATGGGCCAGGAGACAAGATGAGATTAAACGTATCTGTGCGAAACAGAATATGGACCAATCAGGAATCAGGTTCATCACAGCGGGTACAGCACCTTACGAGGGACAGCATTTCATGTTAGCAACAAGCTAACATAACATTTTAAACTCAGTGAACCTACTTCACGCCCATCTCTCATGAACTGGCAACGAGATGTCTGTGTTCACTATATGTAATCCTGCCAACCACCAGGAGGGGGAGCTGTTTCACCCTTTACACATGAACACAAACTTGGAAGTAATGACAAGTGGAATTCTATACAATATTTAACTATGTTACATATAGTTGGAAGTCAGATTTTAAAAAATGTTAAAAACTGGGATGATGTTTGGATGATCTTTATGAATAAAGAATTATGCCAGACAAAAGAGTTAAAATTGTGCCAAGATGTAAAATAACCATTTGACCGAAGAGGCTGGTTGTGAGGTGATTTTAGGCAAAATCATGCCAAACTAAAAGAATTGCAAAAAAAAAAAAGAATTTAAACAGAAACAAATATAGAACCCTACCTAACTAAATAACTTTAGACAGTTTACCAGCAAAAAAAGAAAATGAAAACTGGAGGAGAGTTTCATTTTAGAGTTTACTATTATAACAAATATATCCTCTTGAAATATATTTTTTATTATTGTAATTATGTACCAATTTGAATTATTTACACATTTTAGTTTTGAATTATTTTCATGTAAGTTTTTGGTAGAATTTTTAGGACAAAAATGGAAAAAGAGTTAAACTGCTGAAATGTTTTAGAAGTCAAACAGAATAGAAAATTGGGTGAGAAAGTCAAATAATATTTTTCATGTAAATGATGAATTTTTGCTTTTTTGATTGTTCAGCTGAAGCATTTCCTACTGAAATTTTTTTTCTCCATGAACTGGTTAGTGTGCATTTTTTTTCTTCACATTGTGCAATTCTTTCTTGCAACAAGTTCATTTTATGACACTTCTGGTTGTCCAGGAAGATGTTTTCAGGGTGTAATACTGCAAGTTACTCACTAAGTGTCACCTTTGTCCTTTTGGTTTATGTAAGATAATATTCTAACACAGACTTTCTCTGACATCTAAAGAAAAGGGACTTCTTTGTGTCAGTAGGTAACTTTTTTAGATGAAAATCCCATGTGGGGTTCCACAAAGGTCCTTCCTATAATTTACTTATTCTTATACAGAAAAACATTTGCTTAGTCACAGGGTGTTCATCTTTGCTGAATCTTTGCAAAAAAGACAAATAAAATCTGCGAAAAATATGTTTTTACACTTTAAGCTCAGATTTACATGTATATTTATTATTGCAGTAACAGAGTGATGGTATTTTTGCCGATTAGGTCCAACCACCATGATGTCTGAAGGCACCAAGAACATCGTGGAGGCCATGAAGGCACGAGGAATCCGCAAAGTCATCGGCTGCATGTCAGGTATGAGGCTTAAAGAGGCCGTTTATTAGCGAATGTGGGTGGATTTAACATGATATTTTAATTTTTATATTTATCACATCATCCCATTTATTTCCCACCCAGCGTTCCTCCTGTGGGATCGCGCCAAAGTCCCGCCTCGTCTGGTCCCAGTGACGGAGGATCATGACCGGATGTACGCGGTCCTGAAAACATCCGGGCTCGACTACGTGGCTGTTATGCCTCCTCACATTGCTAGTCAGTAGAAAACAAGTATTTAGCAGTAACTTTCCTCCTTTAAATAATTTTATTTCTGTATACTAATAAAAAGTTGTAACTTGTTTGTGTTTTCTGCAGGCGACCTTCCTCTGACGGAGCAATACTCAGCGACAGAAAATATGCTGAAAGGACGAGCCATCTCCAAGCACGATCTGGGACATTTCTTTGTCAAGTGTCTGTCCACATCTGAGTGGGACAGAAAGACAGTGGGAGTCTGGGGAGAATACAAATAATCCCAGCAAACTCGCTGCAGATGCTTCCATTTTTTACTATTTACACTAAAAAAATAAATAAATAGAAAGGAGAATATTAACACATAAATCAAGGGATGTTTTTGATTTTTGAAATTAATTCCACCTCTTTTATTGGTAAATAAGCAAAACATACTTCAGATCTTTGCATTTTATCGTTTTTAACAGCCACAGCACAACATTGTATCTTGTTACCAAACTTTACAACATGTGAAGCTTTTATCCTGCTCTGGATTCATTTTAAAGCTGATGATAATAAAAGTCCTTTTTCTGTCTTGCGTCATTTACTGAGTAAATTATATAGCTCTAATGAGAAGTTTCACTCACTCTTAAAGCTGCAGTACCTCTTATAAATATATATATATTTGATGAAACCTCACTATCTTGTGACAGTATTGTATAAGACAAATAATCTGTAAATTTTTTTTAGCTCCTCTAACTTCTTCCAGTGATAACTGGAAACAACCAATTAGAGGCGGGTCTTGGTGCTGTCCATCACAATCTTGTGAGGCACTGCCCATCCCCCTTTCCTGTCAGCTACCACTTTTTCCTATCAGCAGATCTTGTGAATGCTGAATGGTGATTAGCATAGCCATCAATGGTGGCAGATAAATGTTTTTCCAGTAATGGCCAGATGGTAGCACATTTAGCAGTGAGTACACAAAGAAATTCATAGCGCTAAGACCCACCTCCTGAATCTGATTGGTTGTTTTTGGTCAAGAATGGTACATTTCTTCTGACAATGGGGTATATGCTACAGATCTCCGTTTTAGCACTTCCACATTTTTTTGCCACATAGAATGGTTCCGATGCAACAGGCAACAGTATGTTAACAAAGGAAGCTTCAGAGCGACCAGTTTGGTTGATCAGGACTGATTATTGGTGTCAGGATCTACATTAAAGAACTGTTTACCTGATGATAGAAACATTTATCAGAGCCATGAGCGAATCTGCAGTGTGTGAAAAAGACTTTGACCTGCAGGATGCAGAGGTGGTCTGCAGGGAGTTTGGCTGTGGGTCTCCTTCAGTCCTCCAGGGGGCGCTCTATGGAGAAGCAGAGGCTCCAGTGGGGAGCAGAGAGTTCCTGTGTGAAGGCAGTGAGTCTGATCTGCTGACCTGCAGCAGCAGGAAGAGTTCAGTTAGAAACAGCTGCTCACCTGGTCAAGCTGTTGGACTCACCTGTTCAGGTAGAGGAGGATCTGCAGACCTGCTGCTGTTCACTGCTTCACTTCCTGCATTAATTAACTCTCTGTCTCTGCTCAGGTCCAGACATCAGGTTGGTGGAAGAGACCAGTCGATGTGCCGGGAGACTGGAGATGAAACATCTAGAAGACTGGAGACCAGTGAATGTTAGGAATCCTAACTGGGTCAAGAACTCAGCTCCTGTAGTTTGTGCTGAACTGGACTGTGGTTCTGCTGTTTCAGAAAGATATTCAAAGGAAGCTTCAACGATATCAGTAGGGGGATCAGGATTGATTGTTTGCACTCAGGATCTGCATTAAAAAACTGTTTACCTCATGATGGAAACAGTGATGAGAGCCATGAGTTCATCTGCTCAGGTAAATCTGAACTCTCATACGTTTATGCGTTTTAAAATGTTTCTTCATCAGGTTCCAGATGTCTGCAGAGAAACCATCACATTTAACTAAGAACCTGAAACCTGGGGAGAAGGAAACTAAAAATGGTTTAAATATTACTGACAGACTAAAGATCCGTCATAAAGTTGCTAGTTGTACAATGTACATGTACAATGCTTGGTGGACCCATGGCTTCAAGACCAACAAGAAAACATGTGGACACTCTTGACCAAAATACTAGAGAGAGATACATGAACAAAATGGCTGCCGTCGGGATCAACCTGTATGAGACGGAGGAGGAAAATATGTCAGACGATGTGGACAAGCTGCCTCTGATCTCCTACTACGATAACGTTAACTACCAATCAACACGAAGAGTTAATACGCTGTAAACGAGCTTCACTTGCTGAAATTCATGGACGCATATAATTAGTATTTCAACAGCTTTGTAAGGGACAAACAAACTCTGTGTGAATAATGAGGTTCTGGTTACTGGCAGACCAAGTACAGGTAGCAACAAACACGTCGGCTACATGTCTGTCTTAGCCTGCAGATGGGATGGAACATTTTATGGTGACTATGATTCTGAGTGGATCAATGCATAACAGTGTTATGATTCCAGTGTAAAGCTTGTGATCATGGGAAAGTCTTCTGAAGCTGTTTCTCTGAACTCTGGATTATTATAAAGTCATTCTTATGATGTTTAATTTGCTTCATGAAATAAAATGTGTTTTGCTTGCAGTGTGTTTTGTAGCCAAGTAGATTGTTAAACTGTGTCAATTAAATGAAACCTTTCCTATAAACAGTTTGCTGTGTTTTGCTGGAGGCTCTTTCTCCTGACTGTGTTCAGTGAGCAGAGACTCCAAATGCTGTAAAGCTTCAAATAAATATTGACAAAGAATTTATATTCTCTCTGGTTTTTATAGTTTTTCCTCAGTCTGTTGAAGATAATTTCACCCACAAACAGGATCCAGTGAGTTGGAGGTTGAGGGCGACAGGAGATCAGATGCATCCACCAGATTAAGGAGTTAAACTTCAGTCATAATTTATTCTGATGCTTCTACAATATGAGCAACATTCATGACACTTTCATTAAACTGTTAAAACGACAACAAAAGTTGAATTCTGGTTGCACATTAAATCAGTGGGTTAATTCTTTGATATTTCATGATTTTCTTCAATTTATTTTACTTCAAATATATAATCTCATGTTCCATCCATTTGATGCAACATTGTTTTTGTTTTCTAAATCTTTCAATGAGTCCCTTTGCTTCGCTAAAGCTGAAACCTCCATGTTTCACAGAAACAGAGGATATTGGTGCAACAGGACTTTTTATGATGCTGGTTTTATAAGGTTAAAATCGTATTAAAGGTGATTTTCTAGGACCAGAAGAAGGGAAATGTGGAAAGTTTAAGGTTAATTTCCTTAAAGAAGATTGTGTTTGTAATCTGTTCTGTAACTAAGTAGATTGTCAAACTGTGTGAATGGAAAGAAAAGCTTCTATAAAACTGTACTCTGTGTTCTGCTCTAAGCTCTTTTTCTCCTGTCTGTTCAGTGAACAGAGTCTTTGAGCTCTGAAAAGCCTTTGAATAAATATAAAGAATATAAATTCACTCTCTGGTTCCTGAAACAAGATCATTTCTTCAACACATCCATGTGATTTTTATTCATTTCAACATAAAACGTTCAGTTACTTTTGTGAGCTATAATTCATAGAAAATAAACTTAACATCTCGTAATTTAATATCTTCTAAGCAACACTAGACACCGCTAACCAGGATGTTAGCTGTGAAACCCAAACACAATAATCATAAACAATAACTCTGCTAACGCTAAAGTGCTACATTGACATGGTTTTTAGTGGAAGCTAATGCTAAAGCTTTAATTTGTTAAGGGTTTTCTCCTTTAAAGGTTTTATTTGTCTCATATAAACGTTTCCTCATTTTAATGCGTTTTATATCGCCTGACTTTTCTCATTTTAATACTTTTTCATCTTGTTATTACAAATTTTAGTGAGTTCTTCCTTATTTTAAAGATAATTTAATCTTGGTTTTATGAAATTTCTTGTTTTAATGATGTTTTTAACACATAACAAGTTTTCCCATTTAACAAATTTCTCCTCTCGATATAATGAGTTTTCTTGTTTTAACAACTTTTGTGTATTGTAACGAGATCTTGAAGTTATTTCCAAACTCTGGCTGTTAAGCGCTTCCTTAGACTCTTATGCAACAATTTCTCCCTGATTATCCAAACTGAGGTCAACATGGCCGCTGTCCCGGGTAAGATACTGACTGCTCATTGGGACTTAACAGAAACTCAGGTTACATCAGCAGTGAGTGTTTGCATTGTTCTGAATGTTGTGATGATGATTCTGTGTTTTCTGCTCCTCAGTCCAGCCACCTGACAGACAGTCGAGGCCTGAGCTGCAGCACACAGAGCCTGAACAGACGAATCGCTCAGTGGGACCAGCCAACACAAGAATAACACAAATCATTCAAACACAACAAAAACTGATGGCATGTTTAAAAACTGGACTCACAAATGCTGCTGTGAATCAGCACCAAGAGGATTCCCCACCAAGAGTCTCCAAAAGATGGTCACTGCAACATGGGGGGTCAAAGGTCAAATGTGACTGTAGGGAAGACTAAATGGTCAAAGACTAAATCTGAAATACGAATATGGCTAAAGCTAAACATGCAAAAACGTTTTTGTTTTTTCAGTAAAACTATCGATATATAGATTGAAATTAGCCCAAGGGAGCAATTAGTTACGCCAAAAAACATTTGACTTATTAAGAACACACCACAGAATCCCGCCCCACTATCAAACTTTGGCCCAACTGGGCTCTAATTTTAGATCAGAGCTGCAGAGGTTCAGCTAATATGAATGCAAGTTGCTGTAGCAACATAAAGGAGCTGGTAGAATTTAATATTCTAAATAAAATATGTTTTTAGTGTCAGGGGCCTAAATTATCTCAGCTCTTTAAAATAAACAACTTTTTTGTGGTGAAGATCTGAACTTTAGATTTACCCTGAGAAACTTGGTTATGTTGCAATAAAGCTGATAATGTTGCTGGTGCTTCAGTCCAGATTAGCATCACTCAGCTCACGCAGCTCACAGAGGCTGAACATCCAGATTAATGTTTAGATTTCCCACTGCCTCCATGAAAGTATAGAAATAGTACATCAAGGCAGGCAAAGCAAAGGAAAACTGTGATCCTATACCAGAGGTGGGCAATCCTGGTTCTCGAGGGCCGGTGTCCTGCACTTCTTACATGTCTCCCTGGTCCAACACACTTTAATTCAACAGCTGAATCACCTCCTAAATGAAGTAAAGTTCTCCAGAGTCCTGCTAACGACCTCATTACTTGACTCAGGTGTGTTGAAGTAGAGACACATCTAAAAGTTGCAGGAGACCCTCCAGGCCTGGATTTGCCAACCCCTGTTATATATGAATATGGCTAAAGCTAAACATGCAAAAATGTTTATGTTTTTTCAGTAAAACTATGAATATATAGATTGAAATTAGTCCAAGGCAGCAATTAGTTATGCCAAAAAACATTTGACTTATTAAGAACACACCACAGAATCCCGCCCCACTATCAAACTTTGGCCCAACTGGGCTCTAATTTTAGGTTATATTTTAGATTTTCATGTCTCTTCATTCTGTGTTTATTGATATGAATGCATGTTTCTGTAGCAACATAAAGGAGCTGGTAGAATTTAATATTCTAAATAAAATATGTTTTTAGTGTCAGGGGCCTAAATTATCACAGCTCTTTAAAATAAACAACTTTTTTCATTTTGGAGATCTGAACTTTAGATTTACCCTGAGAAACTTGGTTATGTTGCAATAAAGCTGATAATGTTGCTGGCGTTTCAGTCCAGATTAGCATCACTCAGCTCACACAGCTCACAGAGGCTGAACATCCAGATTAATGTTTAGATTTCCCTCTGCCTCCATGAAGCCTTTCTGCTCTGATGGTCAAAGACTAAATCTGAAATAAAATGACAGACAAATGTCTAGATTATGGTATGATACACATAACTCCATCATAATATTGTCCAGACAACTTGGCAATTTCCCTCAAATCTGCCAAATAGCCGTTTGTCTATAAACCTCCAACCTTTGATGCATAATTAAGAAACTTTCAATGCCAAATGCATCACCCACCTGAATTAAATGTAAATGGTAATAATGGATATAAATGTGTTAAAAACCCAGAATCATATTCAAAACAAGCTTCTGATCAAATTCAGATTCATGTGAATTACTGTTCAAGAAACAGTTGAGTTTCTGTGACTCCATCCATTAGTGCACATTAGAGACTTAAAGCAAGTTTCAAAAGATTCCATTATGGAAACTGAATTGGTGAGTGTGAATTAAAAAATTATGTAACTTTGTAAAAACTTTTCCATTGAAGGAGCAGTATCATGTAAAATCTGATTTTTTTTTTTTTTTTTTTAGCTTTAAATCATATTATAATGTTATTAATTCATCAAAAACATACCTGAAGTGTTGCTTTGACTCTTGGATTTCCGTGCTGGTTCACCATTTTCACCAGTTCCTGGCCTCTCTGCTGCTCACTGGGTCAATTCAGGCTCCAGTAACATGCAACTCCATGTGGCGTGTTGATCCCGGACGAGCCCCCATGATCTGTTACCGGTCCCAAGTGTCAGGAATGCTGTAACAGTGATGTGAGCGATCTGAAGAATAGGAAAACAGGATTTAGTAATCATGACCGAAGGCTCCTGTTAGGATCCAGATTGCATCTCATTTATTTGTTAAACAAATGGTTTATATTACCTTTGTTTGTTATAAACCCTGTTTACTTTTCTCACAAGAAATAATTAACTTCACGCATAACCCTTTTTACAATACTATCCTTCAGTTACATGAAGACAACTAAGGAAAATGTGTTAAACAGGATAAATCAACAGTTTTCAAAGCTTTACTGAAATTATCTGCATATTAACTGGTCTGGACATCAAACTGTACACTGATTTTAAATTAATAATGATCAAAAACACAATTACAAAACTTTCAAAAATATAAAATTTAACATGGTATTTTTTAAAACTTTAAACTCTGAATTGCCAAGCTTCATGAAGAATAGTTTCTCTACCTTTAAGTTAGCTTTAGCACTAAGCTATACATTAGCTCCACTAATATGTACATATTAGTGGGATTGTGCCAATTATGACAGAAAAGTATAGAAATAGTACATCAAGGCAGACAAAGCAAAGGAAAACTGTGATCCTATACCAGAGGTGGGCAATCCTGGTTCTCGAGGCCCGGTGTCCTGCACTTCTTACATGTCTCCCTGGTCCAATACACTTCAATCCAACAGCTGAATCACCTCCTAAATGAAGTAAAGTTCTCCAGAGTCCTGCTAACGACCTCATTACTTGACTCAGGTGTGTTGAAGTAGAGACGCATCTAAAAGTTGCAGGAGACCCTCCAAGCCTGGAGTTGCTAACCCCTTTCCTTTATGAATATGGCCAAAGCTAAACATGCAAAAACGTTTTTGTTTTTTCAGTAAAACTATCGATATATAGATTGAAATTAGCCCAAGGGAGCAATTAGTTATGCCAAAAAACATTTGACTTATTAAGAACACACCACAGAATCCCGCCCCACTATCAAACTTTGGCCCCACCTGGGCTCTAATTTTAGATCAGAGCTGCAGAGGTTCAGCTAATATGAATGCATGTTGCTGTAGCAATATAAAGGAGCTGGTAGAGTTTAATATTCTAAATAAAATATGTTTTTAGTGTCAGGGGCCTAAATTATCTCAGCTCTTTAAAATAAACAACTTTTTTGTGGTGAAGATCTGAACTTTAGATTTACCCTGAGAAACTTGGTTATGTTGCAATAAAGCTGATAATGTTGCTGATGCTTCAGTCCAGATTAGCATCACTCAGCTCACGCAGCTCACAGAGGCTGAACCTCCAGATTAATGTTTAGATTTCCCACTGCCTCCATGAAAGTATAGAAATAGTACATCTAGGCAGGCAAAGCAAAGGAAAACTGTGATCCTATACCAGCGGTGGGCAATCCTGGTTCTCGAGGGCCGGTGTCCTGCACTTCTTACATGTCTCCCTGGTCCAACACACTTCAATCCAACAGCTGAATCACCTCCTAAATGAAGTAAAGTTCTCCAGAGTCCTGCTAACGACCTCATTACTTGACTCAGGTGTGTTGAAGTAGAGACACATCTAAAAGTTGCAGGAGACCCTCCAGGCCTGGAGTTGCCAACCCCTGTCCTATATGAATATGGCAAAGCTAAACATGCAAAAATGTTTTTGTTTTTTCAGTAAAACTATGAATATATAGATTGAAATTAGTCCAAGGCAGCAATTAGTTATGCCAAAAAACATTTGACTTATTAAGAACACACCACAGAATCCCGACCCGACTATCAAACTTTGGCCCAACTGGGCTCTAATTTAGGTAATATTTTAGATTTTCATGTCTCTTCATTCTGTGTTTATTGATATGAATGCATGTTTCTGTAGCAACATAAAGGAGCTGGTAGAATTTAATATTCTAAATAAAATATGTTTTTAGTTTCAGGGGCCTAAATTATCACAGCTCTTTAAAATAAACAACATTTTTTTGTGGTGGAGATCTGAACTTTAGATTTACCCTGAGAAACTTGGTTATGTTGCAATAAAACTGATAATGTTGCTGACGCTTCAGTCCAGATTAGCATCACTCAGCTCACACAGCTCACAGAGGCTGAACATCCAGATTAATGTTTAGATTTCTCTCTGCCTCTATGAAGCCTTTCTGCTCTGATGGTCAAAGACTAAATCTGAAAAAAAGACAAAAAAAATGATTTATGGAAAGAAAAAAATCAATTAAAATGTTCCTAATATATAATCTGAAGATGTTCCAGGAATCCTCCTGGAGGACAAACTGACCACTTCTCCTCCCTCTGCTTCTTTCTCCTACTACTCTCCATCCTTGCTCAAGGTTTTCCCCAGAAAATGTGCTAAGCCTGGTGTTCAGGGCACCGAGGCGGTCCACCGTGTTTTTGTATTAAAAGAGAGGAAATGTAAAAATATTAAAGGGTAATTATGCTTCCAATGGGCTCACCACCTGTCGGAGGGGCCAAAGGGGTCGGGTGCTGTGTGTTATGGGCGGCGGTCGAGGGAGGGGACCCTGGCGGTCTGATCCCCGGCTGCAGAAGCTCTTGGGACGTGGAACGTCACCTCTCTGGTGGGGAAGGAGCCGGAGCTAGTGTGCGAGGCTGAGAGGTTTCGGCTAGAAATAGTCGGCCTCACCTCGACGCATGGCTCTGGTTCCGGAACCAGTCTCCTTGAGAGGGGCTGGACGTACTTCCACTCTGGAGTTGCCCACGGCGAGAGGCGCCAGGCAGGAGTGGACATACTTGTTGCCCCCCATCTTAGCGCCTGCACGTTGGGGTTTACCCCGGTGAACGAGAGGGTAGCCTCCCTCCGCCTACGGGTGGGGGGACGGGTTCTGACTGTTGTCTGTGCTTACGGGCCGAACAACAGTTCAGATTACCCACCCTTCTTGGAGTCCTTAGAGGGGGTACTGGAGATGCCCCTCCTGGGGACTCCCTTGTTCTGCTGGGGGACTTCAACGCTCACGTGGGCAATGACAGTGAGACCTGGAGGGGCCTGGTTGGGAGGAACGGCCCCCCTGATCTGAACTCGAGTGGTGTTCTGTTGTTGGACTTCTGTGCTCGTCACGGTCTGTCCATCACGAACACCATGTTCAAGCATAAGGGTGTCCATACGTGCACTTGGCACCAGGACACCCTAGGCCGCAGTTCGATGATCGATTTTGTCGTCGTTTCATCAGATCTGCGGCCGTATGCCTTGGACACTCGGGTGAAGAGAGGGGCGGAGCTGTCCACTGACCACTACCAGGTGGTGAGTTGGCTCCGGTGGTGGGGGAGGAAGCCGGTCAGACCTGGCAGGCACAAACGTGTAGTTAGGGTCTGCTGGGAACGTCTGGCGGAGTCCCCTGTGAGACGGAGCTTCAACTCCCACCTCCGGCAGAACTTCGAACACGTTCCGGGGGAGGTGGGGAACATGGAGTCTGAGTGGACCATGTTCCGTGCCTCCATGGCCGAGGCGGCTTATCGGAGCTGTGGCCGCAAGGTCGTTGGTGCCTGTCGCGGCGGCAACCCCCGAACCCGTTGGTGGACACCTTCGGTGAGGGATGCTGTCAAGCTGAAGAAGGAGTCCTATGGGGTCTTTTTGGCCTGTGGGACTCCAGAAGCAGCTGATGGGTACCGGCGGGCGAAGCGGCATGCAGCTCTGGTGGTCGCTGAGGCCAAAACTCGGGCGTGGGAGGAGTTTGGAGAGGCCATGGAGAAAGACTTCCGTACGGCCTCGAGGCGATTCTGGTCCACCATCCGGCGTCTCAGAAGGGGGAAGCAGTGCAGCACCAACACTGTTTATAGTGGGGATGGTGTGCTGCTGACCTCGACTCGGGATGTTGTGGGTCGGTGGGCGGAATACTTCGAAGACCTCCTCAATCCCACCAACATGCCTTCTGTTGAAGAAGCTGAGCTTGTGGACTCTGGGTGGGCTCTCCAATCTCTGGGGACGAAGTCGCCGAGGTGGTCAAAAAACTACTCAGTGGCCTCAGGGCCCCGGGGGTGGATGAGATCCGCCCGGAGTTCCTTAAGGCTCTGGATGTTGTAGGGTTGTGTTGGCTCACGCGACTCTGCAATATCGCATGGACATCGGGGGCAGTTCCTCTGGATTGGCAGACCGGGGTGGTGGTCCCCCTATTTAAAAAGGGGGACCGGAGGGTGTGCTCCAATTACAGAGGGGTCACACTCTTAAGCCTCCCTGGAAAGGTCTATTCAGGGGTCCTGGAGAGGAGGGTCCGTCGGATAGTCGAACCTCGGATTCAGGAAGAGCAGTGTGGTTTTCGTCCTGGTCGTGGAACACTGGACCAGCTCTACACCCTCAGCAGGGTCCTGGAGGGTTCTGGGAGTTCGCCCAACCAGTCTACATGTGTTTTGTGGACTTGGAGAAGGCGTTCGACCGTGTCCCTCGGGGGGCCTTGTGGGGAGTTCTCCGGGAGTATGGGGTACCGGGCCCTTTGATATGGGCTGTCAGGTCCCTGTATGACCGGTGTCAGAGTCTGGTCCGCATTGCCGGCAGTAAGTCGGGCTCGTTTCCGGTGAGAGTTGGACGCCGCCAAGGCTGACTTTGTCACCGATTCTGTTCATTACTTTCATGGACAGAATTTCTAGGCGCAGCCGAGGTGTTGAGGGGATCCGTTTTAGTGGCCTTAGGATCGCATCTCTGCTTTTTGCGGATGATGTGGTCCTGATGGCTTCATCAGATCGTGATCTGCGGCTCTCGCTGAAACGGTTCGCGGCCGGGATGAGGCTCAGTGCCTCCAAATCCGAGGCCATGGTCTTGAGCCGGAAAAGGGTAGAGTGCCTTCTCCGGGTCAGGGGGGTCGTCCTGCCTCAAGTGGAGGAGTTTAAGTATCTGGGGATCTTGTTCACGAATGAAGGAAGAAGGGAGCGGGAGATCGACAGGCGGATTGGGGCGGCATCTGCCGTGAAGCAGGCGCTGTACCGGTCCGTCGTGGTGAAGAGAGAGCGGAGTCAAAAGGCGAAGCTCTCGATTTACCGGTCGATCTACGTTCCCACCCTCATCTATGGTCATGAGCTTTGGGTCATGACCGAAAGAACGAGATCACGGATACGAGCGGCCAAAATGGGTTTCCTCCGCAGGGTGGCCGGGCTCTCCCTTAGAGATAGGGTGAGAAGCTCGGTCATCCGGGAGGGACTCAAAGTAGAGCCGCTGCTCCTCCACGTCGAGAGGAGCCAGTTGAGGCTCGGGCATCTGGTCAGGATGCCTCCTGGACTCCTCCCTGGTGAGGTGTTCTGGGCACGTCCCACCGGGAGGAGGCCCCGAGGAAGACCCAGGACACGCTGGAGGGACTATGTCTCTCGGCTGGCCTGGGAACGCCTTGGGGTTCCTCCGGAGGAGCTGGAAGAAGTGGCTGGGGAGAGGGAAGTCTGGGCCTCCCTTCTGAAGCTGCTGCCCCCGCGACCCGATCCCGGATAAGCGGAAGAAAATGGATGGATGGATGGATGAATGGATGGGTAATTATGCATTGTTATTGTTGTGTAACTGTAAAAACAGTGGAGAGATGGGAAGAATCCAGACAGATTCCCTGGAATGATGCCAACTAGTTTGTCATCGAACACAATGTTACTCATTTTTTTTCACTGAGGCAACGTGTTGAGATGTAAATAGGGCTGTTGTAAACTAATATTTTAGTAATCTATTGATTATTCTTACGATTAATCAAAAAATCGGATAAACAATTGATAGAATAAAATATTGGTAAATCTAGCATAACACCAGTGTTACTATTGGATATCAACATCAGTCCAATTTTTTATATTTGAGCGTCCCTAACAGTTACTTTCTTGTTGTTTAGAAGATTAACCTGAAACAATAATAGCTCACTTTCTACATAGACCTGAAGAAAATTTATACAAAAATCAGAAATTATATTCAAGTTAACAATAAAGAGGCGAGTTCACAAATACATTTATATGAAATGTCTATACTTATCTTTTAGTTTATGTATTCATCTTTAACGAATTGACGTAAGATGGAGGATTTGAGGGAGGAAATAGACCAGGAGACAGACGGTAGTTCGGGGGAAACAGATGAACCAACGAACGAACATAATGTGGGTGAGGCAATACGGGATATTTACAGAAAAATGGTTAACAAATTGCGGGGTAAAGGGGATTAAAGAAAACGGTAGAATAAACGGTAGTTTCTCTGCCAAAACGGGAGACTTGACAGGTGGGTCTTGCTCAGCCATTGTTTTTGTTAGCAACGGGATTTGAAACCTTCGCTCTTCACTCAGAAACTCATCGACCAGCCATGAACCGCCAGGATGATTTCCGCCTCCCGTTTGTTGAGACCGAGGTGATATGAAATTTATTGAGCGGTTCGTCTGTAAAGCTACACTTACACTATAAGCACCAACTGCTCAGCCTGTCCGCTTACCTGTATTAATAATCCCGCAGCGCTTTTCCCGCCGTTCGCTCTGAACCAGCAGGAGGAGAAAAGCTGCCGAACTCCAGGCATCACGCCAGTCGCTTTAAGGAAGATTATTGGTCCCTGAAAACAAAGAAAACCCGGGAATTATCACTAATCAATAAAATCCCCACAGCACAACTTGAAAATTGGACGTTATGCCGCTAACACTTAACTTTCATCAACAACTCAGAGGCGAAAGTGAAAACGTTGCGCAACTCAAGTAAAGTCCCGGCTGGAAAAAAGTCATAAAACAGGAATTTTAATAATCGAGGGACTCGAATCATTCGAGGAATCGTTTCTACCCTAAATGTAAACGCTGCATATAACTTTTTGTCCATAAATATGAATCATTTTCACCAGTCAGCGCATCTCTGAAAACGCGACTACAAGAGCTGAACTAACGCGGCGGGTTTTAAACTCTTACCTTGATAACATAAAGTTCTCCAAAGAATCATAATTCCTCTCAGGAGGTTGATGTAAATAACAATACAGGTCAGTCTGTGTCCAGTTTGATTGAAATAAGGCTGAGGAAACTTCAGAGATCAAACAATAGAGCACGAGGCAACATGCAGAGGAGCTGTGTGATTGGTCCGCTCTCCCGCTTTAAATGCATAAAGTATAAACTTATCTTTTAGGAATAAATCTGCTCTGCCAGTGAAACATTCAGAGCAACAGAGATGCTGGCAATACTGCTTTTGCAAAAAAAAAAAAAAAATTATTATCATCATCCAAGTAACATAAACAAGCATCGTTCATCCTGGCGGAGGGTCAAGTAAAGCCTGGTGGGCTGCCAGGCTTATAATACACTGTGGGAAACCCTACTTGCTTTATCTGCAGTCATTGCTGACATTAAGTTCATGTTCTCTCTCTGTTTCTCCTCTACATAGCAGCTTCACCTGGGCTCATGTCTGTCCAGCTGTGACTCTTCCTGGAGGGAAGCTGAGCTGCTGCTGCCAACAACATCAGGTTCCCTTTCAGTGGATGAAACACCTGGATCCACTCCGGCCACCAGCAGAACCAGGACTGAACTAAACACAGGAACAACAGAGACTGACTGGTGAAACCTCTGAATCCCAGTAGGCCCAGTATGAACCCATCTTCATGATGAGCTCCTAGGAAGGAGGCGTTGTCTCTGAAAGCAGCCAAAGACCTGAACTGTGACGTTCAGGAAGTAGCAGATAAAACAGCTTAAAGTAGGAAGTGTTCAGAGTCTGGAGCCACATCCTGATCACATCGAGAGACGAAGCTTCGCTCCACATCAGAGGAAACATGGAGCAAACAGCTCTGATGCTGCTTCTGTGTCTCTGCAGCTCAGGTAGGATCCACTTTCATCAAACACTAATATTCACTAGAGTTCAAATTAAAAATGATCTGCTGATAAACACGTTAAATGTTACAAACTAAAAAACTGGAAACTGTTTCTGGTCTCAGATCGTAGAGCTGCTGCTACACAGTTAGTGATGTTTATATTGTCTACTTGCTGCTGAGGAGCCAATAAAACCAAGAATTGTTGTTTTTTGTGTTTTTACGATGTGAAACAGTTTGAACTGCCTTGTTGCTGAAATTATCTATAAAATAAATCTGATTGGTTGATTGATAAGGAGAAGCAGCAGAAACTCTGCACCAGCGCTGAGTCTGTGCAGTAAACAGGCGGAGCCTCATAAAATGGCTCCTTCTGCATCGATTCTCTCATCTTCCTCTTGACTCCACTGGTTCTCTCTGAGGTTCTGGTCAGGCCCGTTTGCTGGCCAACCAAGCCCAGTAGCACCACGGTCACTGGACCAGCTTCTGGTACCGCTGGTTGTGTTGGTGAAAACGTTTGAGCTCCGTCTGACGTGGGAGAGACTCAGGCAGGATGTGGAACTGCCTGCTGCAGATTAGAATCAATCAACCAATCGATCAGGTTTATTTGTGAAGCTCATTTCAGCACCAAGGCGGAAAAAAGTGTTTTACTTCAGAAAAACACAAATAAAAAGTCCTAAAAGACACAGTAAACCAGTAAACAGTACATTTAGTCAAAGTGTCGTCGTTATGTAAAGAGCGTTTCCCTTGAATGTCTATAGATTTCATGATAAACGTGAAGTTGAGTTTTACTCCATTTACGTTCGGTTCTACCACAGAGTCGTCTTGCAGATCCAACTGTTGGCACATATTTAGTTCCTACCAGACACAACCTTCACTTTAGTGGGAGCAATTAAATCAATGATACCTGAGATGTCAGGGTGGAAGTTTTCTAGCAGCTCATCTACAGGTTGCAGCATGAAGGCAAAGTGGGGAAATATAACTGATTAAAGTTTCTGCTGTGTTTCAGGAGAAGAAGATTTTATGACAGAAGCTGTTTGGCTTAATGAGTCGATGGTTATTGTGGTTTTAAAGATAACAGTGAAATAATCAGACAGGGAGACATCAGTTACAGAGACGTTGGACATATTCACACCTTACTGATGACCAGAACCATAATGTGACCTTGATTGTGTGTTGCTGGGTCAACAAGCTGAATTAAACCAAAATGATCAAGAATATCAGCTTTTAATCTCCTCCGTCTTCAGGCTCGTCAACAAGGATGTTGAAATCTCCCACAATTATCTAACAGTCATGATCAACGCATATAGCAGATAAAACCCATTAAAGTCAATAAAGATGTTTTCCACATATGATGGGATTTTGTATAGAGTTTGCATCAGAGCTCATTTATGGCCTTTTACCTCAATTCCCAGATATTTAAGAGTTAAAATGACCTAAATCAACCTTCTTACAGTTTTTATGAATCCTCATATTTTGTAGCAACCCCTCCTCAGATTTCATGTTTTCTATTCTCACTTAAAACTGTAACTTAAAAATCAGTGATTCAATTAGTTGAGATGAGTCATTATTGATATCCAGCCATGTTTCTGTCAGGAACATCAACATTCTGCTCAGTGATGGAGTCAGTAACTAATAGTCTCTTGCTGACAGAGATCTGAAGTTCAGCAGAACCAGTTTAGTGACTTGGTGGCAGAGATTCATGAATTTAAGCTTTGATTCTAGACGGCTGCATTCAGTGTTTCTGGTTCTGGTAGATTCTCTTAGTGATCGGCCCAGATGGGTCCAGTTCCTACTGCTGGGGGTCAGACTCATTCTGGACGAAGACAGATGCTAAGCTAATGTCTGGAACCCGATCTGAGGCTGATGAGACACATAATGATGATCTCTGGACTCAGAACCAGAACCAGAATCAGAACCAGAACCGGAATTAGAATCAGAATCACAATCAGTACGAGAATCAGAACCAGAACCACGATCAGAACCATTAATAAGATCCGGAATTAGAATCAGAATCAGAAGTTGAATCAGGACCAGAAAAGGAACCAGAACTAGAATCAGAATAAGAATCAGAACCAGAATCAACTGGATTTGACAACTTTTACACAAAAACAATTAATTTGATTTTGGTTGGTTTCAGTAAAGACATAAATATAAATGGATAGAAAAGCTGAATAATGAAAACATTTCGGTTTTACTACAGAGCATAAGTAACATGTAGGTCTGGGCTTTAACTAGGCCACTCCAGCATAAAGAAGCTTTGATCAGAACCATCCCTGATGGCTCTGCCTCTAAGAGAAGATCAAATAAACACCATCAACAGGATCCTGTCAACACATCCTAAATCAATCTGTCTCTGCTTGTTGTAACCCAACATGTAAATGTTGTTTCTTCCAGCTCTGCCTGATGAAGTCAGACTGGCAGCAGGAAGGAGTCGCTGTGGTGGCCGACTGGAGGAGAAGGATCTGGGATACTGGAACCAGTGAAATTACTGGAACTGGAACCTTACATCAGCAGCTGTAGCTTGCAGACAGATCCACTGTGGATCTGTGGTGTCGATACAAAGAGATAGGAGCTACAATTACACATCATATGTTCAGGTGATTTCATATCCTGGCCATTTCCTTCCTGTTCTGCTTCCAACTCCACTTTAAAAGATTCTCACTTCCAGCTCAGTCTGGGCTTCTTCCCCTTCACCTGGATTCCCTCTGGTAGATTTTCTACTGGACCAATCAGTGAACAGAAGGAGAAGTTTGAACGATTACCTTGATTTTTTATTATTATTTCCATATCATGTTTGCAGCCCAGGAAACTTCCAGTAAACTTTTTAGTGTGGATCTGGTGCATTGCATGTCATGGACAAACGTTAGCAACTGGGTAAAATTTAAAAAGAGAAATGAATCACATTTACAGTCGGTTTTATTCCACCTTTGATTCTCTGAACTTTTCTAGTTTGGTTTTATTTACATTTTCTTTGTATTCTTATCAAACCCAGTGATGTTTCCATGTGTGTTTAGAAAAATAAAGTTCTGAAGGATTTTAAACCTTTTTTCTTTCTGCATCCTCAGACTCAGTCAGGCTGGTTCAAGGGACCAACCGGTGCTCAGGCAGACTGGAGGTGAAGACCAACCAGTCGTGGTCCTCAGTGTGTGAAAAAGACTTTGACCTGCAGGATGCAGAGGTGGTCTGCAGGGAGTTTGGCTGTGGGTCTCCTTCAGTCCTCCAGGGGGCGCTCTATGGAGAAGCAGAGGCTCCAGTGGGGAGCAGAGAGTTCCTGTGTGAAGGCAGTGAGTCTGATCTGCTGACCTGCAGCAGCAGGAAGAGTTCAGTTAGAAACAGCTGCTCACCTGGTCAAGCTGTTGGACTCACCTGTTCAGGTAGAGGAGGATCTGCAGACCTGCTGCTGTTCACTGCTTCACTTCCTGCATTAATTAACTCTCTGTCTCTGATCAGGTCCAGATATCATCAGGTTGGTGGGAGAGACCAGCCGATGTGCCGGGAGACTGGAGATGAAACAACAAGAAGACTGGAGACCAGTGGTTGTTTGGGGTCGTTACTGGAACATGAAGTCAGCTGCTGTAGTTTGTGCTGAACTGGACTGTGGTTCTGTTGTTTCAGTGAGATATTCAGAGGAAACTTCAGAGAGACCAGTTTGGGAGATCAGGTCTGACTGTTGGCAGTCAGGATCTGTATTAATGAACTGTTTACCTGATGATGGAAACAGTGTTCTGAGCCTTGAGTTAATCTGCTCAGGTAAATCTGAACTCTCATATTTATGTGTTTTAAAATGTTTCTTCATCAGGTTCCAGATGTCTGCAGAGAAACCGTCACCTTTAACTAAGAACCTGAAACCTGGAGGAGAGGGAAACCAAAATATTTTAAATATCCAGATAAAGTTCTCAGTTTAGCCCAAATAGATGAACAAAAACGTATAATTTTAATAACTTTTAATCTCTGCTGCTTTGAAGTCGATGCATCAAAATCCCAGAGGAGTTTAAGGAAATCAGACATTTTCAAAACCTGAAAATCTACAGAAAATTACCTTTGATCCAAAATAGTGGACTTCCTGTTTTTTAGTACAAATAGCAGGAAAACCTTTTGTTAGTCATGGTTGTTAGCCTGGCTGCACTAGGGGGCACTGTTGAGCCATTTTGCAGTGTTATTTTTAAATAAAAATAATATCTCATGGAACAAAGATTGTTTGACATTTAATGAGTTTTTGAACATGTTTATATCACAAAAATATGATAAATTCAACAGAAATAAAAATGAATGATAAAATTTCAGGTACAGTCGGTTTCACTTCACCTTTGATGCTCTGAACTTTTCTAGTTTTGTTTTATTTACATTTTCTTTGTATTCTTATCAAACCCAGAGATGTTTCTATGTGTGTTTAGAAAAAAAACTTCTGAAGGATTTTAAACCTTTTTTCTTTCTGCATCCTCAGACTCAGTCAGGCTGGTTCAAGGGACCAACCGGTGCTCAGGCAGACTGGAGGTGAAGACCAACCAGTCGTGGTCCTCAGTGTGTGAAAAAGACTTTGACCTGCAGGATGCAGAGGTGGTCTGCAGGGAGATTGTCTGTGGGTCTCCTTCAGTCCTCCAGGGGGCGCTCTATGGAGAAGCAGAGGCTCCAGTGGGGAGCAGAGAGTTCCTGTGTGAAGGCAGTGAGTCTGATCTGCTGAACTGCAGCAGCAGGAAGAGTTCAGTTAGAAACAGCTGCTCACCTGGTCAGGCTGTTGGACTCACCTGTTCAGGTAGAGGAGGATCTGCAGACCTGCTGCTGTTCACTGCTTCACTTCCTGCATTAATTAACTCTCTGTCTCTGCTCAGGTCAAGACATCAGGTTGGTGGGAGAAACCAGCCGATGTGCCGGGAGACTGGAGATGAAACATCTAGAAGACTGGAGACCAGTGGATGTTTGGGGTGGTGACTGGGACATGAACTCAGCTGCTGTAGTTTGTGCTGAACTGGACTGTGGTTCTGCTATTTCAGCAAGAAAATCAGAGGAAACTTCAGAGAGACCAGTTTGGTGGATCATATCTGACTGTTTGCAGTCAGGATCTGAATTAATGAACTGTTTACCTACTGATATAAACAGTAATCAAAGCCTTGAGTTAATCTGTTCAGGTAAATCTGAACTCTCATATTTATGTGTTTTAAAATGTTTCTTCATCAGGTTCCAGATGTCTGCAGAGAAACCGTTACCTTTAACTAAGAATCTGAAACCTGGAGGAGAGGGAAACTAAAAATGGTTTAAATATTACTGACATACTAAAGATCTGATATAAAGTTGCTAGTTACCGTGTATAAACATGCTAGTAACCATGGTAACCAGTCTGATTAGCTCCTGTCTCGTTCTCATGTCATTTTGTTTTCCACCTCAGATTAGATCCAGTTGTCTCTGTGTTTCCTCTGCGTTGCCAGATCTGCTGGTTGAGCCGCTCATCTTCCTCTCTTCCTTCACTGACGGGGTCTCCACAGCCAGAAAGCAGGGGTCTGAGCTCCTCATTGGCTCAGGTTTCAGCATCATGTGCTCCATCAGGCCTCAGTATGAAGGCGGCTCCTTCCAGCTCATCTTCAGCTCCTCTAACTACACTCTGAACCTCACCCTGCCAGCTGTTAATCACTCCGCCCTCTTCCTGTTCGCTGCTGCTGGCCACGCCCACCAAGGAACCTACCGCTGCCTTTACCACGTCTACGTTTTCTCCCATAACTTCTCCTCTGTGAGCCAGACTCTCAACCTCACTGTCTCAGGTAAACTCATGGAGTCCATCAGGAGAAGTTCTGCTTCAGGTGAACCAGCAGCTGTCTGCCTCATTCATGAGGTCAGAGAGGAGGATTGATGATATTAATGTTTATGATCAGATCTACAGGCAGCATGGAAACAAGGGTCTATATGATTATTGTAAATTTCTAGTTTGACTCGTCTGATGAAAGCTGATCCTGAATCTGTTTGGTTCGGTTTCAGACTATCTCACTGCTTTGATCATCAGACTGGTTGTCGTCCTGCTGGGTTTGCCGGGATCAGTCCTGGTCCTCTACTTTAAGGTACTGCATGTATCATGCATGATGTGTTCAGCTGGGAAAGTTCTTGCATTGAAGCTGAACCATCCTCTGTTTCCAGGCCAGGAGAAACCAGAAGTCTGGACCAGAAAACAACCATCATGATGAAGGATCCAGAGCTGAAGGCAGCTTAGAGGAGGAGACTGCAGTCTGAAGGAACCAGGAGAAAAGGATCTTCATTTCACATCCACAGGAAGGAGCAGAGACACGTTTCAGACTCCTGGAAATCTATCCGTCTGTGTATCTATGATGAAACGTCTCTGTGCTCCTGCAGCAGGAAGGAAGTTCAACAGTCAGAGATTTGCATCTGGACTAAACCTTCTTAAGTAAAACTTATAAAAAAGGGAACACAAAGCAAAACATTCAACAAAATACAACAAAAAACCCACTTCATCAAAATCTGCCCTTCATCAACCTTGCAAGGATAGAATATGATAGGATATTTGGGGTCAAAGGTTAGGTGGCCAATTCCATTCAGGCCCTGAACCCAGTTTGTGTCCTCGTCTTATTTGGGGTTTTGAATTGTGACTAATGTGACACCGTTGATCCTGGCTTGTAATACTGTGACCTGCCTGTAGGTGGTGTGTGTCTTCACTGCCATGATAAACCATCCAATACATCCAGTTCCATCAAGTCTGAACCAGAAGTGATCCGCCATCTTAGTAGGGAAGTACATGTACAATACTTAGTGGACCCACGGCTTCAAGACCAACAACAAGAAAACATGTGGCCAAAATACGAGAGAGAGATACATGGACAAAATGGCTGCCAACGGGATCAACCTGTATGAGACGGAGGAGGAATATATATCAGACGATGTGGACAAGCTGCCTTTGATCTCCTACTACGATAACGTTATCTACCAATCAACACGAAGAGTTAATACGCTGTAAACGAGCTTCACTGGCTGAAATTCATGGATGCCTATAATTAGTATTTCAACAGCTTTGTAAAGGACAAACAAACTCTGTGTGAATAATGAGGTTCTGGTGACTGGCAGACCAAGTACAGGTAGCAACAAACATGTCGGCTACATGTCTGTCTTAGCCTGCAGATGGGATGGAACATTTTATGGTGACTATGATTATGAGTGGATCAATCCATAACAGTGTTATGATTCCAGTGTAAAGCTTGTGATCATGGGAGAGTCTTCTGAAGCTGTTTCTCTGAACGCTGGATTATTATAAAGTCGTAGAATATTTTCTTTTTTCGTTCTTATGACATCCATAATGTTTAATTTGCTTCATGAACTAAAATGCATTTGCTTGCAGTGTGTTTTGTAGCCAAGTAGATTGTTAAACTGTGTGAATTAAATGAAACCTTTCAGTTTGCTGTGTTTTGCTGGAGGCTCTTTCTCCTGACTGTGTTCAGTGAGCAGAGACTCCAAATGCTTTAACAGCTTCAAATAAATATTAACAAAGAATTTATATTCTCTCTGGTTTTTATAGTTTTTCCTCAGTCTGTTAAAGATAATTTCACCCACAAACAGGATCCAGTGAGTTGGAGGTTGAGGGCGACAGGAGATCAGATGCATCTACCAGATTAAGGAGTTAAACTTCACTCCACCTCCTAGTTGGATGAGGGAGTCTGAGGTCTGAAGAAATGTAAATCAATGAAAACAGGTGCAAACATAGCTTGGTGAAAAACGCAAAGAAACAAAAAAAGCAGAAATTATTCTCATGATTATTCACTCGTACTGTTAAAACCTATTACTGCAACTTTGTTTTTAAATTACAACTGTAAACTTGTATTATTACGACTTTATACTCTTGTGTTATTGTGACTTTATTCTAGATTTATAACATTTTTTTTCATATTATCATGACTATAGACTCGTGTTATTGAGACTTTTCCAGAATTGCAACTTTTTATTCTAGTTTGATTACATAATTCTCTGTTATTACTGAGTTTTTTCTCTTGTAATGTTGTGATTTTATTCTAGTATTATTATGACTTTAGTTATAAAGTTTTCTTGTGTGTTTCTGCAGGTAGCAGCTACACTGAACAACCTGGCTGTGCTTTATGGTAAAAGAGGAAAATACAAAGAAGCGGAGCCGCTTTGTAAACGAGCTCTGGAGATCCGAGAGAAAGTAAGACGAGGAGACTTCTTAATTATCACTATTTATTATAAAATTAAACTGCGGTCCCACACTTTTACTAAACTCATTTTGTCTACAGACACAAGACCTACATAATAAACACTGAACAAAAATCCAGTGTAATAAACATCTACTAAATAAAATATGGTTTTATGCTTAAATTAGCCACATTTTAACCTCATTGGCCAAAATCAGAATCAGCAGGTCAGGCTTTTTAAAGATGAGTGATTGGCCAGAAAACTGCAAATAGTCTTATTAAGTTAAATATCTGCATTATTTCATCCACTTCATGCAAAATGGCCGTCCTGCTGTTACTGAAACAATCCTGCATCATGACACCACCACCGTGCTTTAGCAGAACCAAGCATGTCGGTTCGTCATTTATAAACATTTGCAGTTGTTTACAAATGGCTCCAGGTTACTTTCCAAACTTGTGCAGAGCCAAAATGTTACCAACTTAATCAGCCTGGCGTTTCCAGCTCTGCTTATTAAAGGGGCGGTGTCACATAAAATTGGCTTATTTGAGCTTTACATCCTGTTATGATGTTATTCCCTCCTTAACAACATAGCTGAGTGTTGCTTTGATTTTTTCATGCATCCTTAAGAAATCTTTTAATCACCATGGCAACCATTTTGCTGCACAAAACACCTGAATGGACGTAGCCCCGCCTTCAAGATGCAGCTCCTCCCCCACTCAGCTCCTTCAGACTAGCCAGCAGCAATTGGCAAACACCTGGTAGATCTGCTGAGCTCATCATAGGAGCTGCTGCTCAGTGAAACACTGGTAAAAACTTTAAAGGGTTAATAGAGGAGCCATGATGGGATGACTTCCTGAAGGTGGAGTTTAAGAGAGCAGGAGTTTTTAAAGAGACAGAAGCCCAATTTTAAGACGTTAAATCAGGATGTAAAATTTATTCTAACATTTGTAGCACTTTTATAACAACTGATGGTAACATATGCTACAAAATGACACTATGTGCCTGGAAAATACTAATATTTAAATAATTCAGTGGACCAAAGTAAAGCTGGTCCCGACCTTTCGGGTCAGATGGAAGTCACGGATCTGCTCTCTGTGCCTGTGTGGTTCAGGTTTTGGGTACGGACCATCCCGACGTGGCCAAGCAGCTCAACAACCTGGCGCTGCTGTGCCAGAACCAGGGAAGTACCACGAAGTGGAGCAGAACTACGAACGCGCTCTGCACATCTACCAGAGCAAACTGGGACCAGACGACGCCAACGTGGCCAAAACCAAGAACAACCTGGTGAGACCAGACAGAAACCCGTTTCTAATCCCGTTTTTAAGCCCTGCTAATCTGGTGGAAATAAAACTCAAAAGAAGACATGTTTGTTTTTGTCTTTTTAACTTGAGTTGCTGCTTTTGTTTTTTCTTTTCAGGCATCATGTTATCTGAAACAGGGAAAATACAGACAAGCTGAAGCGCTTTACAAAGAGATTCTGACCAGAGTTCATGAAAAGGAGTTTGGATCTGTGGAAGGTAAATAAATTCATAAAAACCTTTAAAAAATAGCTTTTACTTTCTTTATTTACTTTTTCTCCTTTCTTTCTCTGTTTCTTTATTTCTCGACTTATTACTGTGTAGTTAAAACGAAAATAGAAATTATATCAACCAGGAAATTATTATTGTCCCAAAGATCAAAGCGTTTGGAAATGCCAGCCGAACATCTGGAAAGCGAATCTTTTATTTTCAGTCGTTGTTGCCATGTCTGTCGTCTAGGAGACGGCCGTCCCCACTGGTCCAACATGGAGGACGGCGGCGCCGCGCAGGACCGACTGAAGCGCAGCAGCTCATTCACCAAACTACGGGAGTCGATACGCCAGAGCAGCGAGAAGCTGGTCCAAAAGCTCAAAGGAGTCGGGATGGAGGAGATGACCCCGAGGAATGCTGGGTAATTTTCCAGAACATGGTAGCAGAAATCCCACTTTAACTTGATCCAAAGCCACAATGAGTAAAAAATACAAGATGGCTGAGATAGTATCTCATAATATTGAGATATTTCATTATAATGAGATAGTATCTCATAATAATAGTTATGAGATACTATCTCATTATAATGAGATGGTATCTCATTATAATGAAATGGTATCTCATTGTAATAGTATAATGAGATAGGGAAACTTTGAGATTATCCTCATAATAAAATCATTCTTAGATAATAATTAACCCTCCACCTCCCAATTTCTCACCTTCTGCAAAGATTCACTATTATTTGTAGTCTAATTAGCAAAGATTTATCAGTATTTCACAGCAGAAACAGATTTAGTGGTGTTGCAGAACTAAAATTTAACATCTACCCAAATATAAGGGATCCGAGCCAATTATAAATCCAAGAAAAAGCCTCTGCACTCACAAGACACTAAAACATCAAATGTCTTTATTGTCAAATCAGTCTGACATAAAAGAAAACCCAACACAACCACTGACTTTCAACATAAACCAGGATTAGATTGGCTACAAATCATTTTAATAATTATAATAAATTAATAATATGACAATTAAATATGGTTTCATTGATTCCCCTGTTACTAAATCTTAGATCTGTAATCTTTAGATCTGTACCCCTGACATTGAACTTCTGACTGTTGGACTACGTCCGTATTATCTGCCGAGGGAGTTTACGTCCGTTATAATGGTCGCTGTTTACATTCCCCCATCAGCTGATGCAGCGGTGGCGTGTGACGTCATCAGCTCGATCGTGGCAAAACTCCAAACTCAACACCCGGACGCTTTTATGGTCATCACTGGTGACTTCAACCATGCTGCACTGGACAAAACTCTTAACAACTTCCAGCAGTATGTGGACTGTCCCACCAGGGGTAACAAAACACTGGATCTCCTGTATGCCAATGCTAAGGATGCATACAGCACCACAGCCCTTCCCCCCCTTGGACGGTCTGACCACAACTTGGTCAGATTGTCTCCCAGGTATGTCCCTCTTGTGAGGAGGCAGCCCATGCGCACCAGGATGGTGAGGAGGTGGTCGCCGGAGGCTGCTCAGGCACTGCAGGACTGCTTTGGGTCAACAGACTGGGAGGTTCTCTGTGAGCCTCATGGGGAGGACATCGATTCCATGACCAATTGCATCACAGACTACATCAGGTTCTGTGTGGACACTGTCACTTGTACCCGGATCGTACGCTGCTTCCCTAATAACAAACCTTGGATTACATGCGACCTGAAGGCACTTCTAAACAAAAAGAAGATGGCTTTCAGGTCTGGAGACAGAGAGGAGCAGAGGAGAGTGCAGCGTGAACTCAAAGAGACACTGAGGACATGCAGGGACAACTACAGGAAGAAGCTTGAGTCCAAACTTGAGCAAAACTGTGTGAGAGATGTGTGGATTGGTTTAAAACACATCACTGGGTGGAACGGGAAGGACACACTGACAGCAGGGAGTTTGGACAGGGCAAACCAGTTTAACCAGTTTTTCAACAGGTTTAGCTCACCCCCTGCTACTCCCCTGTCACCTCCATCTCCCTACACATCCACACCGTCTCAAGCCGCTCCAAACACCTTCAACACCTTCAAGCTTTCTCCTGCACGACATCCCCCCATCTGCTCTCCCCCTCCCTCCTCCCACTCCCTCACCTCCTCACCTTCCTCCACTACAGACAATAACACCAACTCTCAGCTAACGGTGACCGCAGGCCAGGTTATGAGGCAGCTTGAAAGACTTCATCAGGGGAAGGCGGCAGGCCCGGACGGCATCACTCCATGGGTCTTAAGGACCTGCGCCAGCCAGCTGTCTCATGTACTGGTACATCTGTACAATCTGAGCTTGAGTCTGGAGAGAGTCCCGTTGCTGTGGAAGACGTCACACATAGTTCCTGTGCCCAAGAAGGCGAGACCATCTAACCCTGAGGACTACAGACCAGTCGCTCTCACATCCCATGTGATGAAGGTTATGGAGAGACTGGTCCTTGCCCAGCTGAGGCCCCAGGTGATGACATTTCTTGACCCTTTACAATTTGCCTACCAGCCCCACTTAGGAGTTGATGATGCTGTCATCTTCCTGCTGCAACGAGCCCATATGCACCTGGATGGTGGAGGAGACACGGTGAGAATCACATTCTTTGATTTCTCGAGTGCCTTCAATACCATCCAGCCCCTGCTTTTGGGTGAGAAGCTGCGGGGGATGATGGGTGTCGGTGACTCTGTGATCTCCTGGGTTACTGACTACCTGACGGGCCACAGTTTGTCCGTCTGGGCAGTGTCCTGTCTGGTGTGGTGGTCAGTGACGTGGGAGCTCCGCAGGGAACTGTGCTCTCTCCTTTTCTCTTTACCTTGTACACCAACGATTTTCAGTACAACTCTGAGTCATGTCATCTACAGAAGTTTTCTGATGACTCGGCGATTGTCGGGTGTGTGAGAGATGGAGATGAAGGGGAGTACAGGACACTGGTGGACGGATTTGTGGAGTGGTCTGAACAGAATCACCTGAGGCTCAACATTAGTAAGACCAGAGATGGTGATCGACTTCAGGAGGAGGAAGACGCCTTCACAGCCACTGAAGATTAAGGGGGAGGTGGTGGAGGAGGTGGTGGATTACAAATATCTGGGAGTGGTGATCGGCAACAGACTAGACTGGAAATCCAACATTGACGCTGTGTACAAGAAGGGGATGAGCAGACTCTACTTTTTGAGGAAGCTGAGATCCTTCAATGTGTGCAGCAAGATGTTGGAGATATTCTACCACAGCGTTGTTGCCGGTGCCATTTTCTTTGCTGTTGTGTGTTGGGGAAGCAGCATCAGATCCAGCGACTCTAACAGACTGAACAGGGTCATCAGGAAAGCTGCTCTGTACTTGGACTGAAACTGGAGACCCTGGAGAATGTGGTGGAGAGGAGGACATTGAAGAAGCTGTTGTCTATCATGGTCAACGAGCTGCACCCTCTCTACCACACAGTGGACAGACAGCGGAGCAGCTTCTCACACAGAGGCTTCAGCTCCGTTGTCGTAAGGACAGATACAGGAAATCTTTCCTGCCACAGGCCATCACTTTATATAACAATAGTTAGTCACCATTACACAGATTGTTCACATAGCACTATTGTACATATTATATATATTATTAACATATAGATTATTATTTATTATTATTTTCTGAACCTTACATCTTACATTCTACATTTTTATAGTATTTTATATTTTTATTTTTATTGGTAACTTCATCTCTGTGTTTGTGTATGCTGCTACTGCACAGTAATTTCCCGGCTGGGATGAATAAAGTACTTCTATTCTATTCTAAATATGAGTTTGAAGAAAACTTTGTGACTATATTGCATTTAGTAATTTGTGGAAGTTTGATCCAACTGAATGACAGGCTGTTAGTTTCACCAGCAGATGTCACTAGTGAGTCATGAATGAAGCATCGAGTAATGAACCTTTTGGGCTGGAAAGCTTAATTGCTTCATGACCACCAATCAACGGTGCACATAGTGGGGGAGGGTGGAACACCATCCCCCACAATCTCATGTTCCATCCACTTGATGTGACATTGTTTTTGTTTTCTACATCTTTCAATGAGTCCCTTTGCTTCACTAAAACTGAAACCTCCATGTTTCATGGAAACAGAGGATATTGGTTCACCAGGACTTTTTATGATGCTGGTTAAAATTGTATTTAAGGTGATTTTCTAGGACCAGAAGAAGGGAAATGTGGTGGAAAGTTTAAGGTTAATTTTCCTTAAAGAAGATATGTGTGTTTGTAATCTGTTCTGTAACTAAGTAGATTGTCAAACTGTGTGAATGGAAAGAAAATTGTGCTATAAAACTGTACTCTGTGTTCTGCTCTAAGCTCTTTTTCTCCTGTCTGTTCAGTGAACAGAGTCTTTGAGCTCTGAAAAGCCTTTGAATAAATATAAAGAATATAAATTCATTCTCTGGTTCCTGAAACAAGATGATTTCCACAACACATCCAGGTGATTTTCACTCATTTCAACATAAAACGTTTAGTTATTTTTGTGAGCTGTGAATCCTAGAAAAAAACTTAACATCTCATAATTTAATATCTTAATATCACTGAACACCGCTAACCAGGATGTTAGCTGTGAAACCCAAACGCAGTAATCATAAAAAAATAACTCTGCTAACGCTAAAGTGCTACATTGACATGGTTTTTAGTGGAAGCTAATGCTAAAGCTCTGATTTGTTAGAGTTTTCGCCTTTAAAGGTTTTAGTTGTCTCATATAAAGCATTTTCTCATTTTAATAAGTTTTATATCTCCTAACTTTTCTCATTTTAATACTTTTTCATCTTGTTATTACAAATTTTATTGAGTTTTTCCTTATTTTAACGAGTATTTCATCTCGGTTTTATGAAATTTCTTGTTTTAATGATGTTTTAACATAACGAGTTTTCCAATTAAACAAGTTTCTCCTCTCGTCATAATGAGTGTTTTTGTTTCAACGACTTTTGTGTGTCCTAACAAGATCCTGAAATTATTTCCTAACTCTGGCTGTTAAGCGCTTCCTTAAGACTCTTATATGAGCATTTCTCCCTGATTATCCAAACTGAGATCAATATGGCCGCTGTCCATGGTAAGATACTGACTGCTCATTGGTACTTAACAGAAACTCAGGTTACATCAGCAGTGAGTGTTTGCATTGTTCTGAATGTTGTGATGATGATTCTGTGTTTTCTGCTCCTCAGTCCAGCCACCTGACAGACAGTCGAGGTTGAGCTGCAGCACACAGAGCCTGAACAGACGAATCGCTCAGTGGGACCAGCCAACACAAGAATAACACAAATCACTTAAACACAACAAAAACTGATGGCATGTTTAAAAACTGGACTCACAAATGCTGCTGTGAATCAGCACCAAGAGGATTCCCCACCATGAGTCTCCAAAAGATGGTCCCTGTAACGTGGGGGGTCAAAGGTCAAATGTTACTGGAGGGAAGTTAACCTGACCAGCAACAAGCCTGTGCTAAATTTGATTTTTCATGCCTACCTGCGTGGTTTTAGATTCAGGAAGTGATTCTTTTAAACAAGTCTTTAACTCATGGTTTCAGTTTTACAGCTGTTGAGTTTGACGACAGAATGACTTGGAGAAGAAACATCATCTGCTGCACTGCATCACAAGACGAGGATTTATTTTGGGATTGTTGCTATACAAGAATAGGTTTTTCATAAAAAATTAATTTTAACAAATATATTTAGCAAATAATTCAAATTAGAAAATAACTGCCATGATAAGAAGGAAAAAGTGTTTCCTCACCCACATATTAATCAATTTCATTCTTTTCTGTGACACCAGTTTGTAGTGTTATGCCGAGTCAAGGATGTCGCCGTTATTGCGTTTGAACGTCTTTAATGCTGAACGTAACACTAACACATTCTCGGGTTGCTGAACAGTGTGTTGTCGGCTCTAACGTCTCTACTGTATACGTCACTTCCTTGTTCTACTCCAACGTAACCTTACACATAAAATAGTTCCATTACATTACACAGTTGATCATGTTTTGTGCTTCATTCTCGTTTTGAATGTATTCATTTTAATGTATACATGATTACATATGTTTGTTTTATTTTATTGTCAGTTGGCAATGTTTATAATGTTCATTGTAAAAAACTAATAAGGCTGTTTTCATTGTAATGGAAAATGTGACGTTAGTGATACAAATTTTTATATATTAACTTTATTATAGACAATATTTGTCATTTCCATGCTTTACTTTGTACCTGCATGTTTCTGGTTTTAAATTAAATTATTTTGACTGGAGAAAAAGAGAACATGACAAGAGGAAATGGACCTGCTGCGTAAACAGTCTTCACCCATTTCAAAATGACAAGACTAAGAAGACATCCTGTTTTTATACAATTTCTCCACACGCAGGTGGGGACTGAAAACTTTTATCTGCTAGATATTTACGTCACTCAATTCCAGAAAAACAACCAAGTTATTTCAGAAACACATTGAAAGGAAGTGTGATATACAAATAAAGTTCAAAAAACGTTCCAAGGAGCTGGATGTGTGACCCGCTCAGGTCAGAAATGCACCTTTAAGTCGTTTGCTCATTCTGTGTAGGCGGGTGTTAAATTTCCCTCTACGATTAGCAGATATTTTCAAATGATGTCTTATTTTATTCTGTAGGTGTTAAAAACTGACTTTTATCTGATGTCTAAACAACATCTTGCATAATGAGTCCAGGCGCTGAGGAAAGGTGGGCTGGGCCTCTTCCTGTCTCAGCTCTTAGCAGCTCTTAATAATTTTATCAGCTGGAGGTGTGAGAATCATTTCCTGTTAAACCTGCTTCTGAGGACAGAGACTTTCTTGCTATAATCTGCTTTGGTTACCAAGTATGTATCAGTCTTCAAATAAAAGTATTCAAACATTGATTTTGTTGTTTCTTTAATATGTAATAAAAAAAATAATGTTATTTGGATATAATATAGAATATATGAGCTTCATTTAAACTTAAACTATATGGTAAGCTCACTATAATTTTATGCAAAAGTTATTCTTGTTTATTTAAGAATCTCAAGGTAGCTTCCTATGATAAAACCAAGCAAAAATGAATATATAAGAGAAAAATATTCACACCTTCATAAAAATTTTGGCACCTTGATTAAGTTTGATGCTTCTAAGGCCAGAAATATCAGAGAGAAAATGGTCACACCTGATTTTAATTTGACAAAATAAGAGCATGACCATAAAAGTGTAACTATTTTATGTATTCTTACAGTCAATAAGCAAACATTCAAGACAAATGTTGAATTTTCTTCAACTGAAAGTTTACAAAATAACGAACTAAATTAGTGCTTTAGAGTTAATGTAGAATATTTTATTTAGGGGAATCAAGTGTGTTAAATGTTTTCAAAGTTATCTTTAGTGCTTAGCTAAAGATTAGCTCGACTCATAGCAGATTAGTAGAATTGTGGCTACGACTAATAATTATGACAGAAGAGAATAAAAATTTAACTCAGTTTAATCTGTTTGGGGATTTTGAAGAGTCAGTGACTTTTTGCTTAGTGACGGATATTGCATCATTCGGTTCATTGAGTCAGCCAACGCAGATGGATACTGATACTATCACAATATGATAAACATGCAAAAAATATGTTTTATGGAAAATTATGAAGGTAGAAAATTAATTTAGTCCAAAAGAGCAATTGGTTATGGTTTCCATGTGGAAAAAACCTGATGATTTAAAAAAATGCACCACTGAATCCCGACCCGACTATCAAACTTTGGCCCAACTGGGCTCTAATTTTAGATCAGAGCTGCAGAGGTTCAGCTAATATTGTATATTTTCATATCTCTTCATTCAGTGTTTTATTATATGAATGCATGTTGCTGCAGCAACATAAAGTAGCGTGTAGAGTTTAATATTCTAAATAAAATATGTTCTTAGTTTCATGGGCCTAAATTATCTCAGCTCTTTGAAATAAACAACTTTTTTGTGGTGAAGATCTAAAGTTTAGATTAACCCTAAACAACTTTTTCCAGTAAAGTTTAGATTTACCTTGAAAACCTGGTTATGTTGCAATAAAGCTGATAATGTTGCTGACGCTTCAGTCCAGATTAGCATCACTCAGGTCACGCAGCTCAGAGGCTGAACATCCAGATTAATGTTTAGATTTCCCTCTGCCTCTATGAAGCCTTTCTGCTCTGATGGTCAAAGACTAAATCTGAAATAAAGTGACAAAAAAACGTTTCATGAAAAAAAAATAAATTCAAATGTTCCAGATTTATATTCTGAAGATGTTCCAGGAATCCTCCTGGAGGACAAACTGACCACTTCTCCTCCCTCTGCTACTTTCTCCTACTACTCTCCATCCTTGCTCAAGGTTTTCCCCAGAAAACATAAGTATTTACAGCACCAGGGTTTCCCCCAGTGTATTATAGGCATGGCGGCTGCCATCCCTAGCTACCCCTGCCGCCAGGCTTAGCGTTTCAGCTGTTTGGGATTCCCCTCGGTAATTTCCCCTCAGAAAGCAGGCGGTTGATCCGCGCTTTCTGATTGGCTCGGTTAAGTCCCCTCCCCCCCCTCAACAGAATTGGAGGCCAGGCTAAGCCGGATTTCCGGGGGAAACCCTGCAGCACGGAAACATTATCATAAACATTAACATTAAACCCACCATGACAGTAACAATGATGTGTGGTGCATCATCTTTTACTAGCGCACCAAAACCAGACATTCTTCCCAGCATGACTGGAGCTCCGTCTGTACAAATTGCAACAACCATATTCCTTGAAAGATTATTGTCTCTGAAGACGTCATCCACAAGCTTCTTGACATCAGCTGCCTTAGTTGTTGTTGTAAGAGGCTTACAAAATAAAAAATCTTCTTTTCTCATGTCTTCTTTCACATAGCGCACAAAAACAGCAAGCTGGCTTAGGTCAGAAACGTCCGTGGTCTCATCAAGTTGAAGGCTGAATTTTGCCGGACTTGAAATTAGATCTGAAACTATTTGAGCCAAGATGTTTTTACTCATGTTCTTTATTCTGTCGCTGATGATGTCATTTGAAAGAGGAATTTGGGATAATTTACCTTTGGCTGCTGTTCCAAGTAGCAGATTTGCCATCTTTAACGCAGCTGGTTTTATGAGTGTTTCACCGATGGTGTGTGGCTTATCCTGCTGTGCTATCAAGTAAGCAACTTCGTACGATGCTGTGAGGATCAGTTTGCTAACGAGTACAAATCCAAGAGCAGGCAGAGTGGCCCTTTCATCGAATCTGGCTTGTTTCACCTTGAATCCAGTAAGTGTTGTGTTCTTGTATTCCCCATCTCCGTGCAGGAACATGGAGTGTTCCTTTAGTTTTGCCGGTGCGAGACTAGAGTTGCTCAACTTGGCATTGCATATCATGCAGAGAGGACGCTGACTCCCATCCCGTTCCGTGACACATGTTGTACATATTCGTCCAACCACCTTCTTTTTTTGCTTGACATATATAGTGTATTAAAATATTAAGGAAAAAAAACACATGACAGCCATGGACTATTGTCCGCACTAAGTTCCCTGCAGCACTGATTGGCCAATCAGTGCTGCAGCCATCACTTGCTGCAGGGCCAAGCGGGGCATCATCATGACTTTACACAAGTGTGTCTTTACCTCCGTGGCAGAGGCTCCGCCGAACCCCTGAGACCGACTCACCGAACCCCTTTAGATTGAACCTGGGTTCAATCTAACCCCAATGGTCTAGAGAAATGCACGGTCCTGACCACAAACAACCAATCAGACGCAGAACAGTCTTAATGCTGTCAATCATCCTCATTCACTCACTGCTAAGTGTGCTAATGGAAGATTTTAGAAAGAGTGTTTGAATTTCTGTGAGTAAGTGTTGCCGGTGGATGGACAGGCATGCAGATGCAAATAACCTGATTTAACAGGAAAAAAAAAACAGTGACCCACAGGAAACGGTGTTGCTGTGCTGGTAGTTCTCACCAGAATAGAGAGGAGCTTCCTCTACACCAAAATCTGGCACCGTCAGTCCCGTAACGGCTCGCTTTTGCCATCTAGCGGTGCATTTTTGTTATTGGTTGACATTGCTCCAAAATTTCAAAACAAGATCAAATCATAAACTAAAATCACAATTTAATAGAACAAATGTGACCACACTTTGTGGTTGTCACACAAGAAATAACTTGCTATTGTTGTCTAACTGTAAAAAGAGTGGAGAGATGGGAAAAATCCACACAGATTCCCTCTATGATGCCAACTAGTGGGAGAAAAACGGTTTTAAAAAATGTGGAGAAAGGGGATAAAACATGGTAGTAAAAACGGTATTTTTTTCCAAAACGGGAGACTTGACAGGTGGGTCTTGCTCAGCCATTGTTTTTGTTAGCAACAGGATTTGAAACCTTCGCTCGTCACTCAGAAACTCATCGACCAGCCATGAACCGCCAGGATGATTTCCGCCTCCCGTTTGTTGAGACCGAGGTGATGTGAAATTTATTGAGCGGTTCGTCTGTAAAGCTACACTTACACTATAAGCACCAACTGCTCAGCCTGTCCGCTTACCTGTATTAATAATCCCGCAGCGCTTTTCCCGCCGTTCACTCTGAACCAGCAGGAGGAGAAAAGCTGCCGAACTCCAGGCATCACGCCAGTCGCTTTAAGGAAGATTATTGGTCCCTGAAAACAAAGAAAACCCGGGAATTATCACTAATCAATAAAATCCCCACAGCACAACTTGAAAATTGGACGTTATGCCGCTAACACTTAACTTTCATCAACAACTCAGAGGCGAAAGTGAAAACGTTGCGCAACTCAAGTAAAGTCCCGGCCGGAACAAACTGTGTTAAATAATAAAAGAGAAATTTTAATAATAGAGACTTGAATCATTCGAGGAATCGTTTCAGTCCTGAATGTAAACGCAGCATATAATTATTTCTCTTAAAACGCGACTACAAGAGCTGAACTAACGCGGCGGGTTTTAAACTCTTACCTTGATAACATAAAGTTCTCCAAAGAATCATAATTCCTCTCAGAAGGTTGATGTAAATAACAATACAGGTCAGTCTGTGTCCAGTTTGATTGAAATAAGGCTGAGGAAACTTCAGAGATCAAACAATAGAGCACGAGGCAACATGCAGAGGAGCTCTGTGATTGGTCCGCTCTCCCGCTTCAACCCTCCTATTATGTTGCGGGTCAAATTGACCCGTTTCAAAGTTTAAAAATAGTTAAAAAATAGTTAGAAGTATTTTTTCTGCATGAAACTTCTTGTATTTGTCTTAATAGGTGCCCTCTATGTATAAAATGAAAATGGTTTATTTTACACATTCGCAGCCTCCCTGGGTCTGTTTGTTACATCGTTCGGGTCAATTTGACCCGGCAGTCAAGTTGAAGGGTAAAAAGGTTAAAAAAAAATGCTGAATTCTTTTTGTTTCCTTGCACCTATGAGACATATTTCACCACACACACACACACACACACACACACACACACACACACACACACACACACACACACACCTAAACACGCACACAAACCCAGTCTTTCACTGTTCTCTTTACTTCACTAGGAAGCTGCCAGAAAGCAGGTGGTCATCAACTTTTGAAAGGAACCTTTTCTGTTCCCTGGACAAACTCCACCCACACTGAGTGACACTCAGTAGAAGTGGAGGGGGGACATAAACACATTACACACTGAAGGTACATGTGATATCGTCACTGTCAGAGATCAGGAAATGAGCAGCAGGGAAATAAAAAGATGACAATCCTGGAACCTCTAGAACTTCTTGTTGATCATGTCAGGACCGACTAGGATGGCAGAAACTCACATCACAGACATCAAGTCAGTCTTTGAGCTACTGAGGCCTAGTGCAATACAGGAAATCATTGATGAAATGACAAGTCGAAAAGGAAGGCGAGTTTTTAGAGAGAAATGGAAGGAGCTGGACCAGATGCATTTACATGCATATTTGGAGGTCCTCATTCTGACCAGAGTCTTCAACTCAAGAGATGAATCAACAGCCAGTCTAAGGGATGCAGAGACAGGCAGGGTAATATTTCAGGCCATAATGTTTCTGGAGATTTTTCTCCAAAGTAAACTGCTTTGACAATCGATGGACAAGACAAACTAGCAGCTAATAGATCAGTGTGGAACAAGTGGGTTGTAACTTCCCCTGTTCTATAATCCAGGCCCTAATGTCACAGTAGATGAATGACTTGTAGCATCATAAAGATCACTGCTGGCATTCAGAGGTCGCTGCTCATTTAGGCTGTATTTGGCTTCCACACCAGCTAAATATGACATAAAAATCTGGGCAGCATGTGATGAAAAACCCAGTTATGTTTTGGACATGCAGGTTTAAACTGGAAATCCAGCTGGAGGATCATCTTTAGGACTCATTTGTCTTGATTTTATTCAGCGGGTCAATTTGACCCAGAGCAGAAAAGTGTCTCAAGTTCAATTCTAAACATCAACCCTTCAAAAAAAAATCTAAATGTAATATATATTTTTTTTTTTACAAAAGGTCACTTTCAAGGATATTGAAAGTGTGGCATTACCGAACACTCCCCGGGTCAAATTGACCCACGAACATTATTGCTGTACCTCAGAAACGAACATAACAGGAGGGTCAAATGCATAAAGTATTAACTTATCTTTTAGGAATAAATCTGCTCTGCCAGTGAAACACTCAGAGCAACAGAGATGTTGGCAAGACTGATTATTAATTATTCTTCTTATTATTATCCAAGTAACATAAACAAGCAACGCTTATCCTGGCAGGGGGTCAAGTAAAGCCTGGTGGGCTGCCAGGCTTATAATACACTGGGGGAAACCCTGCTTGCTTTGTCTGCAGTCATTGCTGACATTAAGTTCATGTTCTCTCTCTGTTTCTCCTCTTCATAGCAGCTTCACCTGGGCTCATGTCTGTCCAGCTGTGACTCTTCCTGGAGGGAAGCTGAGCTGCTGCTGCCAACAACATCAGGTTCCCTTTCAGTGGATGAAACACCTGGATCCACTCCGGCCACCAGCAGAACCAGGACTGAACTAAACACAGGAACAACAGAGACTGACTGGTGAAACCTCTGAATCCCAGTAGGCCCAGTATGAACCCATCTTCATGATGAGCTCCTAGGAAGGAGGCGTTGTCTCTGAAAGCAGCCAAAGACCTGAACTGTGACGTTCAGGAAGTAGCAGATAAAACAGCTTAAAGTAGGAAGTGTTCAGAGTCTGGAGCCACATCCTGATCACATCGAGAGACGAAGCTTCGCTCCACATCAGAGGAAACATGGAGCAAACAGCTCTGATGCTGCTTCTGTGTCTCTGCAGCTCAGGTAGGATCCACTTTCATCAAACACTAATATTCACTAGAGTTCAAATTAAAATGATCTGCTGATAAACATGTTAAATGTTACAAACTAAAAAACTGGAAACTGTTTCTGGTCTCAGATCGTAGAGCTGCTGCTACACAGTTAGTGATGTTTATATTGTCTACTTGCTGCTGAGGAGCCAATAAAACCAAGAATTGTTGATTTTTGTGTTTAATGATGTGAAACAGTTTGAACTGCCTTGTTGCTGAAATTATCTATAAAATAAATCTGATTGGTTGATTGATAAGGAGAAGCAGCAGAAACTCTGCACCAGCGCTGAGTCTGTGCAGTAAACAGGTGGAGCCTCATAAAATGGCTCCTTCTGCATCGATTCTCTCATCTTCCTCTTGACTCCACTGGTTCTCTCTGAGGTTCTGGTCAGGCCGTTTGCTGGCCAACCAAGCCCAGTAGCACCACGGTCACTGGACCAGCTTCTGGTACCGCCGGTTGTGTTGGTGAAAACGTTTGAGCTCCGTCTGACGTGGGAGAGTCTCAGGCAGGATGTGGAACTGCCTGCTGCAGATTAGAATCAATCAACCAATCGATCAGGTTTATTTGTGAAGCTCATTTCAGCACCAAGGCGGATCAAAGTGCTTTACTTCAGAAAAAACACAAATATAAAAGTCCTAAAAGACACAGTGACCAGTAAACAGTACATTTAGTCAAAGTGCCGTCGTTACACATCAAAATGTTGTTCAGTGTTTCATTTATTTTGTTTCAAAGAAAATCTGACCAGCTGGGTTTTTAGTCCAGATTTAAAGAAACTCAGTGTTTCGGTTGTTTTGCAGTTAATTGTTGAAACAGCTTTTCAATCATTTTCCTGATGAATGAAAGGTTGGAAATCAGCCCAGATGAAATGACAGGCAGGACTTTCTGAAGAAAAGCTGTGGGTTTGATATCAAGACAGCAGGAAGACGAGCTGAATCTGGTTATAATTTATTCAAAGATTTTATAGTTGAATATTTGAAATTGTGTCTTTTATTCTGCCTTTGTTATGTTCAGGTACAGCATTAATATTGGATTTAGTGAGGATGAGCAGATTAATCCTCTAAGTTTTTAATTTCCTCTAAAGAAATGTGCAGGTCGTGTTTTACTGCAGTTCAGCTGGTTTGTTAATCTGTCAACTGTGGCAAATGAAACTCAATCATTGTTCATGTTTTTGTTTATGGTTCATGCAAAGAGCTTTTCCCTTGAATGTTTTAGTTCAGTCTTTATAGATTTCATGATAAACATGAAGTTGAGTTTTACTCCATTTACGTTCGGTTCTACCACAGAGTCGTCTTGCAGATCCAACTGTTGGCACATATTTAGTTCCTACCAGACACAACCTTCACTTTGGTGGGAGCAATTAAATCAATGATATCTGAGATGTTAGTGTCAGTGTCAGTGTTTCTGGTTCTGGTAGATTCTCTCAGTGATCGGCCCAGATGGGTCCAGTTCCTACTGCTGGGGGTCAGAATCATTCTGGAGGAAGACAGATGCTAAGCTAATGTCTGGAACCAGATCTGAGGCTGCTGAGGCACATAGTGATGATCTATCTGCTCTCAGAACCAGAATCAACTGGGTTTCACAACTTTTACACAAAAAGAATGAATTTGTCTTCGGTGGGTGTGATGGTCCGTCCAGTAAATCAAAAGAACAAAGGCATATGTATAAAAAAAAATCTTCTATTTATTTTTTCCAAAGAAAGTCTTGACAAAAGGTTTCAACAATCAATCTAAAAAATATAACAAAATGGGCCCAAAAGCAAACTAAGGCAAACATAACTTAAGATAACAAACCAAAAACTGACCTCACACAATGAACACACAGGAGATTATATACAAACAGGCTATCCTACACAAACGAGGAGGGGTAGGGAAGGAGACAAAGACAAATAATGTATAAACATAACTAATTTAAACTAAACCATTTTAACACACCTATAAGAACAAAAATAACCTAATACCAAAAGGTTTTAGCAAGTATGCCATCAGTAAAGACAGAGGCCGATTGTTTCATGTCAAGTCTCCTGCTTCCAGCAGCCTGATGGACTGTTCCACTTCCTGGTTTTCCTTTCAGCCAACATCCTTCTGTCAGCCAGTCCTTAAACTCAGCAAAACAAAATAGTTAGTGATCTTAAGAAAACATAAGGTGTTTACTAAATGTGTGCATCCAAATTAGTAAACAACCTAATGCAATAACCACTAAAGAAAAAGTGAAATTCTAAATATATTAAATGAAAACATTTAAATAAATACTAACACTGAGAAAAAGGTGGGGGAACCTCCACAGTTGGAGGATCCTGTCAACACATCCTAAATCAATCTGTCTCTGCTTGTTGTAACCCAACATGTAAATGTTGTTTCTTCCAGCTCTGTCTGATGAAGTCAGACTGGCAGCAGGAAGGAGTCACTGTGATGGCCGACTGGAGGAGAAGGATCTGGGAGACTGGAAACCAGTGGATTATTGGAGTTGGAACCGGAACTGGAACCTTACATCAGCAGCTGTAGCTTGCAGACAGATCCACTGTGGATCTGTGGTGTCGATACAAAGAGATAGGAGCTACAATGTACAGATCATCTGTTCAGGTGATTTCATATCCTGGCCATTTCCTTCCAACTGCACTTTAAAAAGATTCTCACTTCCAGCTCAGTCTGGGCTTCTTCCCCTTCACCTGGATTCCCTCTGGTAGATTTTCCACTGGACCAATCAGCAAACAGAAGGAGAAGTTTGAACAATGACCTTGATTTTCTGTGTTATTTTATCACAGTCTGTAGTTTTATCAATGGCAGCAGAGGAAGTTCAGTCCATGTTGGCCACATGTCCAAATACTGAATTAACATTAACAGCCGCCTCATTCGGCTCTTCTCTGTTTTGTGGTGAACAAATTATTGTAAGGTAAAATCTGCTGGTTATATTGTCTTCATTCTACATGCTGCTAAACTCTCACCAAGTGAAGCATTTGGGTTTCATGCACAAGGTTGGGAGATGTTTTCCTGCAGCTGCATGAGAACCAGACCGTCTCTCCCTCAGCCTTGGTATAAATCTCATGTTGTCTCTGCCTGGGAGAGTTTTCAATCAGAAATGTTTCACTATTGATCGTCTTATATTCTCTCTGCGTTGTGCACAATATGCGAATAAACCTGATAGAGTGACTTCATCTAACAGTGCTTGGTAATAGATTATTTCCATATCATGTTTGCAGCTCCGGGAACTTCCAGTAATCTTCTTAGTGTGGATCTGGTGCATTGCATGTCATGAACAAACATTAGCAACTGGGTAAAATTTAAAAGGAGAAATGAATCCCATTTACAGTTGGTATTCTTCCACCTTTGATTCTCTGAACTTTTCTAGTTTGGTTTTATTTACATTTCCTTTGTATTTTTATCAAACCCAGAGATGTTTCCATGTGTGTTTAGAAAAATAAAGTTCTGAAGGATTTTAAACCTTTTTTCTTTCTGCATCCTCAGACTCAGTCAGGCTGGTTCAAGGGACCAACCGGTGCTCAGGCAGACTGGAGGTGAAGACCAACCAGTCGTGGTCCTCAGTGTGTGAAAAAGACTTTGACCTGCAGGATGCAGAGGTGGTCTGCAGGGAGTTTGGCTGTGGGTCTCCTTCAGTCCTCCAGGGGGCGCTCTATGGAGAAGCAGAGGCTCCAGTGGGGAGCAGAGAGTTCCTGTGTGAAGGCAGTGAGTCTGATCTGCTGACCTGCAGCAGCAGGAAGAGTTCAGTTAGAAACAGCTGCTCACCTGGTCAAGCTGTTGGACTCACCTGTTCAGGTAGAGGAGGATCTGCAGACCTGCTGCTGTTCACTGCTTCACTTCCTGCATTAATTAACTCTCTGTCTCTGCTCAGGTCAAGACATCAGGTTGGTGGGAGAGACCAGCCGATGTGCCGGGAGACTGGAGATGAAAATCGAGAAGACTGGAGACCAGTGGATGTTGGAATATATTACTGGGACATGAACTCAGCTGCTGTTGTAGTTTGTGCTGAACTGGACTGTGGTTCTGCTGTTTCAGCAAGAAAATCAAAGGAGACTTCAAAGAGACCAGTTTGGTGGATCAGTTCTGACTGTTTGCAGACAGGATCTGCATTAAAGAACTGTTTACCTGCTGATAAAAACAGTGTTCAGAGCCATGAGTTAATCTGTTCAGGTAACTCTGAACTCTCATATTTATGTGTTTTAAAATGTTTCTTCATCAGGTTCCAGATGTCTGCAGAGAAACCGTCACCTTTAACTAAGAACCTGAAACTTGGAGGAGAGGGAAACTAAAATAATTTAAATATCCAGATAAAGTTCTGAGTTCAGCCTAAATAGATGAACAAAAACTCATTATTTTAATAACTTTTAATCTCTGCTGCTTTGAAGTCGATGCATCAAAATCCCAGGAGTTCAAGGAAATCAGACATTTTCAAAACCTGAAAATCTACAGAAAATGAACTTTGATCCAAAATGGTGAACTTTCTGATTTTAGTGCAAATAGCAGTAAAACCTTTTATTCGTTATGATTGTTGGCCTGACTAAAATAGGGGCGTTGTTGAGACATTTTGCAATGTTTATTTTCAATTCCACTGAAATATTAACAATTTCACAAGAAACAAAGATTGTTTGACATTTTGTGAGTTTCTGAACATGTTTACGTCCCAAAAATATGATAAATTCAACAGAAATAAAAATTTATGATAAAATTTCATGTACAGTCGGTTTCACTCCACTTTTGATACTCTGAACTTTTCTAGTTTGGTTTTATTTACATTTTCTTAGTATTTATTTTTATCAAACCCAGAGATGTTTCCATGTGTGTTTAGAAAAATAAATTTCTGAAGGATTTTAAACCTTTTTTCTTTCTGCATCCTCAGACTCAGTCAGGCTGGTTCAAGGGACCAACCGGTGCTCAGGCAGACTGGAGGTGAAGACCAACCAGTCGTGGTCCTCAGTGTGTGAAAAAGACTTTGACCTGCAGGATGCAGAGGTGGTCTGCAGGGAGTTTGGCTGTGGGTCTCCTTCAGTCCTCCAGGGGGCGCTCTATGGAGAAGCAGAGGCTCCAGTGGGGAGCAGAGAGTTCCTGTGTGAAGGCAGTGAGTCTGACCTGCTGACCTGCAGCAGCAGGAAGAGTTCAGTTAGAAACAGCTGCTCACCTGGTCAAGCTGTTGGACTCACCTGTTCAGGTAGAGGAGGATCTGCAGACCTGCTGCTGTTCACTGCTTCACTTCCTGCATTAATTAACTCTCTGTCTCTGATCAGGTCCAGACAAAATCAGGTTGGTAGGAGAGACCAGCCGATGTGCCGGGAGACTGGAGATGAAACATCAAGAAGACTGGAGACCAGTGAATGTTTGGGATCCTGACTGGGACATGAACTCAGCTGCTGTAGTTTGTGCTGAACTGGACTGTGGTTCTGTTGTTTCAGCAAGAAATTCAAAGGAAAATTCAGAGAGACCAGTTTGGGCGATCAGGTCTGACTGTTTGGAGTCAGGATCTGAATTAATGATCTGTTTACCGTATGATATAAACAATGATCGGAGCCATGAGTTAATCTGCTCAGGTAAATCTGAACTCTCATATTTTTGTGTTTTAAAATGTTTCTTCATCAGGTTCCAGATGTCTGCAGAGAAACCGTCACCTTGAACTAAGAACCTGAAACCTTGAGGAGAGGGAAACTAAAAATGGTTTAAATATTACTGACAGACTAAAGATCTATCATAAAGTTGCTAGTTACCGTGTATATACATGCTAGTAACCATGGTAACCAGTCTGATTAGCTCCTGTCTCGTTCTCATGCCATCTTGTTTTCCACCTCAGATTAGATCCAGTTGTCTCTGTGTTTCCTCTGCGTTGCCAGATCTGCTGGTTGAGCCGCTCATCTTCCTCTCTTCCTCCACTGACGGGGTCTCCACAGCCAGAAAGCAGGGGTCTGAGCTCCTGATTGGCTCAGGTTTCAGCATCATGTGCTCCATCAGGCCTCAGTATGAAGGCGGCTCCTTCCAGCTCATCTTCAGCTCCTCTAGCTACACTCTGAACCTCACCCTGCCAGCTGTTAATCACTCCGCCCTCTTTCTGTTCGCTGCTGCTGGCCACGCCCACCAAGGAACCTACCGCTGCCTTTACCACGTCTACGTTTTCGCCCATAACTTCTCCTCTGTGAGCCAGACTCTCAACCTCACTGTCTCAGGTAAACTCATGGAGTCCATCAGGAGAAGTTCTGCTTCAGGTGAACCAGCAGCTGTCTGCCTCATTCATGAGGTCAGAGAGGAGGATTGATGATATTAATGTTCATGATCAGATCTACAGGCAACATGGAAACAAGGGTCTATATGATTATTGTAAATTTCTAGTTTGACTCGTCTGATGAAAGCTGATCCTGAATCTGTTTGGTTCGGTTTCAGACTATCTCACTGCTTTGATCATCAGACTGGTTGTCGTCCTGCTGGGTTTGCCGGGATCAGTCCTGGTCCTCTTCTTTAAGGTACTGCATGTATCATGCATGATGTGTTCAGCTGGGAAAGTTCTTGCATTGAAGCTGAACCATCCTCTGTTTCCAGGCCAGGAGAAACCAGAAGTCTGGAGCAGAAAACAACCATCATGATGAAGGACCAGAGCTGAGGCAGCTTAGAGGAGGAGACTGCAGTCTGAAGGAACCAGGAGAAAAGGATCTTCATTTCACATCCACAGGAAGGAGCAGAGACACGTTTCAGACTCCTGGAAATCTATCCGTCTGTATCTATGATGAAACGTCTCTGTGCTCCTGCAGCAGGAAGGAAGTTCAAAATTCAGAAATTTGTATCTGGACTAAACCTTCTTAAGTAAAACTTATAAAAGAAGGGAACACAAAGCAAAACATTCAACAAAATACAACAAAAAAACCCACTTCATCAAAATCTGCCCTTCATCAACCTTGCAAGGATAGAATATGATAGGATATTTGGGGTCAAAGGTTAGGTGGCAAATTCCATTCAGGCCCTGAACCCAGTTTGTGTCCTCGTCTTTTTTGGGATTTTGAATTGTGACAAATGTAACACAGTTAATCATGGCTTGTAATACTGTGACCTGCTTGTAGGTGGTGTGTGTCTTCACTGCCATGATAAACCATCCAACATCCAGTTCCATCAAGTCTGAAGCAGAAGTGATCCGCCATCTTAGTAGGGAAGTGCATGTACAATGCTTAGTGGACCCACGGCTTCAAGACCAACAAAAAAACATGTGGACACTCTTGACCAAAATACGAGAGAGATACATGAACAAAATGGCCGCCGTCAGGATCAACCTGTATGAGATGGAGGAGGAAAATATATCAGACGATGTGGACAAGCTGCCTCTGATCTCCTACTACGATAATGTTAACTACCAATCAACACGAAGAGTTAATACGCTGTAAACGAGCTTCACTGGCTGAATTTCATGGACTCATATAATTAGCATTTCAACAGCTTTGTAAAGGACAAACGAACTCTGTGTGAATAATGAGGTTCTGGTGACTGGCAGACCAAGTACAGGTAGCAACAAACACGTCGGCTACATGTCTGTCTTAGCCTGCAGATGGGATGGAACATTTTATGGTTACTATGATTATGAGTGGATCAATGCATAACAGTGTTATGATTCCAGTGTAAAGCTTGTGATCATGGGAAAGTTTTCTGAAGCTGTTTCTCTGAACTCTGGATTATTATAAATTTGTATATTATTTTTTTTCATTCTTATGACATCTATAATATTTAATTTGCTTCATGAAATAAAATGCATATGCTTGCAGTGTGTTTTGTAGCCAAGTAGATTGTTAAACTGTGTCAATTAAATGAAACCTTTCCTATAAACAGTTTGCTGTGTTTTGCTGGAGGCTCTTTCTCCTGACTGTGTTCAGTGAGCAGAGACTCCAAATGCTGTAAAGCTTCAAATAAATATTGACAAAGAATTTATATTCTCTCTGGTTTTTATACAGTTTTTCCTCAGTCTGTTAAAGATAATTTCACCCACAAACAGGATCCAGTGAGTTGGAGGTTGAGGGCGACAGGAGATCGGATGCATCCACCAGATTAAGGAGTTAATCGCTCACGGCCTGTTTTTGAGCAATATGACTGAAAATAACATGCCCACAATGAATTGAATGTATCTCATGAACTACAGAGTTTATTTTAATTGTTTTGGTATCAAAACAAAGGCAAGACCCTATGGAATATGTTACAGCTCTAAAAACCACCCTACCTGTTACTGAGGAAAGTGAATTAACATGATAAACAGCAGAAATTAAGAAAGAAAAAATTCCGCCTAAAAAAAAACACTTCAATCTATAAAGGTTCTTTTCAAAGCATGCAGTTGAAATACAAAACATGTAGAAAACAACAGTACACAATCTGACCTTTTACTGTGCCAAGTTTTATGAAAAAAAAGTTAATCATATGATTTTTAGAGGTACTACTTGATAAAAATCTAGGCGGACCTTCCAAATTAGCCATTTTGGCACAATTTGTGCCATTTGAACTTTCTTAGTTTTTATTTCTGTAGGTTCTGTTTCAATCATTTATTCTTTTCATATAATAAATGATTATATATCATAAATAAGTAATTACATCAAATAATTGTTTTGGGGGTTCCTTTGAAAAATCCACATTGCATTCATTCATAAAAGAAAAAAAATAGACAAATTGTAATAAACTGAAAATGGAACAGATTAACTCACAATAACATCTCAAATAGAATTATATAACAATGAAAATGCAAATAACAATGAAAATTAATGTCAAAATGACAGGATCACAGGAAAAAACTAATATATCTCATAATTACATTACAATAACAATGCGCTCTGCGTTCTGTGCGTAAAGTCATTGAATTCTGGATTCAGACATTCACAACTACACAGGGCAGTTTCGATTTTAATGATTGACATATCGTTCGAACCGTCAGAGCCAATAGAATCCGAGGGCGTTGACATCAAGACGGAATCTAAAGTCGTTCACCAATCACAGGGGGAGAATCGTATGTGACGTACATATTCTGGGCTTTCTTAAAAAAAAATTCATCTTAGCGATTTGACGAAAAAGGCTCTGCGCCGAACCGAAAACCATGTAAAATGGACGCAGGGAAAATGGATTATCGAACCAAGTGGAAATATTTACTCTAATATGGATTATGACACGAAACAGCAAAGGTAGAACTGATTTTTTGATTTTAGCTTTGTGAAATGAGCTTTTTCCTTTTTTCTTCTTTAGCTGCTGGTTCAGTGAGTTTTGCACGTAGCCTGGTGACTCTGGTATTGTTGGAAACCGCAGAGCTTCGGCTTTAGTCTGATATATAGTTTTTGTGTATTGGGCCTCATTGCTCTTTTGTTGTTCCGTTTTTTACCGGCTATGCCTCGTTAGCCTCGTTAGCGTCTAATTGCGTTTCTTTTTATCAATCTGCTTAGTGTTCAATCTGGGTGTTGTTGAGGTAGAAAATATTGTTTCTATCATTTACAAGAGCCTTTTCCCTTTACATGGATATGCAATATGTCTATATTGATAAATGTATCGCATGTGTTTACAATTGATCTTTTTGGGGCGAGTGCCGAGGACCCAGAGGTTCAGTCCACCTCCTAGTTGGATGAGGGAGTCTGAAGTCTGAAGAAATGGAAATCAATGAAAACAGGTGCAAACAGCTTGGTGAGAAATGCAAAGAAACAAAAAAGGCAGAAAAACTAAAAAGACATTAGAAAGAAAAATATGACAAGTTGATGAAAGAAGCTGAATGCAGAGAGTGGAAGGCAACAGTAGCTCACATGTTGTTAAGGTATTACAGGACATCAGCAAACTGTTTGGTTTGTGTTAATCATCTGGAGGAGCGGTGGAGAGGGAGAACGGGACGATCAAAAACAAACTGGCAGCATGTTGTGTAGAAACTGGTTTGACTTGGCCTGAAGCTTTAGACCTGCTGTTTATGTGTGTGAGAATGAGAACCAGGTCCAAAGCTAAATTAAGCCCATTTGAGACCCTTTTTCTGATCTCTGCAGGAGAAATCTGCAAAGATCCAGCAATACTAACAACTAACCCAATGGAAGATGTTAGAATATTGTAAGTCTCTGTCTCTCTCTCTCTCCCCATCAGGCTGTGAAAGCTGCTCTCCCTCCTGTCCTCACTTCCACTGGAAATCCAGGCATTGGTTGGGACAGTTCCAGGTTCTCCTGACCACTCACACAGGTCTAAAGGTCAAAGGGCACTTCCTGGATTCCCAGCAGCCCCTGCAGGCCGTTCAGCACTGAACCACCTGCTGTTGGAAACCCTGAGGAAGGTCAAGGCTGCAGAACCTCCTCCCTAAGAGGAGCTTCACCGTTCGCCCACCTGGCTTAGTAACAGGGCAGCAGGACTCCTGGTTCATCACCATCACCAGTGAAGACAAGATGAAGGCTGACATACTCATCCTCATCATGCTTTTTGCAACATCAGCGCATAAACTATCGGCTCAATAGTTCTGCTGCATCCGAGCTGCATATGAAGTGGACCATCAGGAACCAGCAGACAATGTGTGGTGACAGTTAGCTTGAAGAAATGACAATGAAAGTTGCTTTGCTTGTTCTCTGACTCCATTTCTACTCCCACAGATCCTCTGCTGATGCCTGTGTCCGTCTCTTTGGCAGAATCGCTTGCAGTATTACTTTCAAATGTTAGAAATGTTCAGATTGTTTTCCCACGGGTGTCCAGTGTCACATTCAGATCAGTGCGAGATCCCAGGCATTTCTCTGCTGAAACCAGTCAAACTGGTTACTGCTGGTGCCGTATATAAATGAGAAGGTTCAACCATCCTTGGTTCTGGTCCACTCTCTACATTTCACAGCCACATCTCACTTCTGTCTTCAGGCTGAAGCCAGTGGCTGTAATATGACCCTGGATGTGTCCTGTTCAGGGGCAGCTTGTTGTGGGAGGTTCACTTAATCATGTCTCTACAACTTTATGTGGATCAATCTATGAAACTTCCTGCTCCAAATGTTGTACCATTCAGTTTCACAGTTTTTTCAAATGGTTCATAATTCATTCTGATGCTTCAACAATATGAGCAACATTCATGACGCATTTATTAAATTGTTGAAATGACAACTAAAACTCAGGTAGAGGGATTTATTCTATCACAGATTATCTGTTTCATAAACTGTCACAACATGGTGACAGTTTTAACAAATATGTAAAAATAAAAAAAATAAAAAGTTACATGCTTTACTGTGCATGAATATACGTTATGATTTTAATAAATTATTCTGTGGAAGAGAAATTTCCTTTTAGGAGAAGGAAAAGAAGACAATCTTTAAAGGGGACCTATTATACAAAATTCATATTTTGCTTATTTTCTACTTCCATTTGGGTCTCACTGAGCAGAATAAAATGTTATTAGTGCAGAATGATATTGTGCAACAGAATTCAAACATTTCAAGAAAGCATAAAACGCCACTTTTAACTTCTTGTGAATTTTATCTAATTAAATGTTATACAAGTAGATATCAGAAAATAAAATAACCAAATATGTCACTCGTCTTAGACATGAAACTTATAGATTTATCACATTTCCACAAAACAAATCTCAGAAATTTTCTAGAAAAACTTGGAAATTTTCACGTGTTCAACTTCGGAAATTTGGAAATTTCTAAGTTTTTTTCTCAATTTTTGAGATCAGTCGCAAAATTTCTAGTTTTATAGGAAATGTTTGACTTTTCAAACATAGAAATTTCCAAGTTCTTTCTCGAAAGATTTTGAGATGAATCTCAAAATGTCATTTTTTTGGTGGAAAGGTTCTCTCTTTTTTCTAACTACAATGGTGCCAATACGTCTCTGAGCTTGCCACTGTTATTTTATCTCCAACTTTGCATTTCCCAAACAATGGTTATCGGATTTGCACAAGCCTTTACTTTGAAAGAGTCAAACGGAAATTGTATTTTGGTAAATTGACCCTTTTCCTGTTCTGGCCAATGCTAACGAGGCTGGGAAGGATGGAGGAGGAGCTGCGGCTGTTTTTGACTCTGGAACTTCACGAAGCTGGAAGTTTAAAGGAATAGTACCGAAACCAGAAACTTTGACATGTTTCTGTTCGGTTCGAGCTAATTTTACTAACAGCTTTTCCTCATTTGGGCCACAACCTTCAGGTAACTTCTCTTCCTGTGCTTCCATAACTGCCGTTCTTTTTAAATAAGTTTCCTTGTGGACGTGGACACTTCTTCTCTTGCTTTCCTTTTTAAAAATCATACAAAAAGGGTTTAAAATGACAAATTTTAAGATATTATTATTAGTTTTTTTGTTTTTTTTTTTACTTTTATACATTGTCCTGCGGTAAATGTATTAACTAACCCCATTAGGGTTTTGGTGGTTTTATACTGAACTCCAACGGAAATGCCTTTTTTGTGAGGTGACGTCATCGTTGAGGAATTACTGCAACGCAAATTACATAATATCCAAGGCTTTTTTCGGAACAGTGGCGAGTTAACGGTTTTATAAATGCTATTTATACCAATACTGATATGCTGTTATCAGTAGTGTTACATTAGCTTGTTTTATAAAGGGGGGGAAAAAAAAAAAACCATCTGGTGGAATGTTACGCAACTAAACTCCATTACCCAGAATACCTTTCGACATCCAGCTTCCAACTGTAAAGCGACTGGCGTGAAACTCAAATCCCGGGCGGGAGCTCGCGCTCAGTTACATCCGACTCCGCGCTCCGGTACATTTAAACGTTTTTCACTTTTTCAAAAACTGCTATTTAAATTCCGTTCAATTCTTACTTTGGTTACATGAAAGCTGAGTTTTATCCGTCTGTCTTTTAGAGAAGCGAATAATTGCGACGAGTTTAAAAGTTAAACGGCAGCAACGAAACTCGGCGAGGGCGGAGTGAACCAACAGGTCGGTCTAACTGTCTTTTAAAACAGCTTTACAAGTTTACAGCCTGGGTTTCCGGGTGAGTTAAAGCGTCTTGTTTTTTTTAAAAAAAGTAAAATGTTAGTTTATTTAAATCATTTAATAAAATGTCCTCTGTATAGCCGGGTAATTTTTTTCCCTCCCACACCATGAATCAAACGTTACAGCAGCAACAACCCCCATCTTGTGTCTTGCAGCTTTCAGAGGATCGGAAATGCCTCTAAAAACTCAAAAGAAACAAAACTAAACTTGACTAAAGCAGAATTATATAATTTAAACTGTTTCTGATATCGATCCTGACTCTACCTTTTTAACTCTGGACTTTTAAGTTTTACCTGTAATTGGATATAATCCTTGGGAAACTTTCACTGATTTTACACCTTTCAAATTAAATAATCTCAACCATTAAAGTGTTTCTGAATTAGTTTATATTTGTCCTGACACTTGAAAACCTTAAGAAAAACAAGTCATGAAGAATGTTGAGTCATAGTAAAGCAGAAGCCAACAGATGACTGATTTCTGTCCTCCATTAGATTGATGGCATTATTTAAAAATGAGGACATGTGATATTCTACACCAGTTGTTTTACTTCCTCCAGACTCCATTTATCTGTAGAAAAGAGGTTTTATTTTTTTTATAATAGTTCTCAGTCTTAATGTACAGAATTTGATTTAATAATTTTTCAAGTTTAAGTGGAAGAGCAAAATAAAATGAAAATTAGCACAAATTGAGTTCGTCTTCTCATCGTCTAAAATACAAATCAGAACATTTAAAGCTTTTCACATCAATTTTATATCGAGACAATCTGATTTCTGATCTCAATTTGTAAATTCAGAATCTTTTTTTTTATCTTTTCCGTTTCTGTTGGTAGATTTAAGTTTTTCTGATACCAAAAACAACCAAAAGAACAGCAACCTTAATTCAGAATTGGAAAGGGATTTTTAGCTCAAACATTCAAAATATCACAAAAACTGATGGAAAAATCCAAAAACATTTAGAAAACCAAGAAATGTCCAAATGGAAAAGTTGCAGGTTATAAATAAGGGTGTAATTATAACTTCCCAAAAAATAAAAAATACATTTTTGTTTTCACAATTAGAGAAAAATGAATAGTTTTCTAAAAACCTGTATTCAGTTGTGTCCTCTGTGCTGGTGTCCCACATGTTTTAGGCGTTTTCAACACACCTACCTGAAATTAACAATTAAAGGCTCCTGCACGTTTCAGGAGCCAGTTTAAACCGTTTGAAAACATGGACCGGCATGTCAGACTGGATTTGAACAGCTCTGCTGTCATCAGTGGGAAAAACTCCAGTCCAGGTTTTAGACACAAATGCACACCCTCAGTTTTTGTCAAAGTGAGACCTCTTGTTTTACAAATCAGCTTTGTAGCTCCACTTGAAAGAAACTATAAATTGTTTTGCTTTTTTTTCTGGCAGGTTTTATTTTGTGATCATGTTATTTATAGGTGTAACAGATTATTTAAACATTTGTCATTTAGCAATCAGTTAATCAAAACAAAAAAGGCAATTAGTTGTAATCAGAACTGTATTCATAAGCCAGAACAATGTGTATAGATATATATACATATATACTTGTATTTAAAATAAAAACACGTTTGTCTGTAAATGTGTTTTTTGCCAAAACTTCTCCAGTGTAAAGTTTTAACCAGTTGAGATTTACTAAAGCTGTTCTGCTGCATTTTAGGCAATATAATGTTTCTCTTTTTTTCCCGTTTCCAAAAGGAATTGAGTAGATTTTTTTTTTGTCAAGTAGTTAAATGAAAAATCTGCAGAATGTGAGTGGCATCAACTCACTCACTCTCTCTGGTTGCCTAGCAACAACCTACAGGGTAAGAAGCAGGTTCAAGTCCCCCCCCCCCCCCCCACCCCATGCCCTTCCCAACTGTCGTTACCTAGCAGTATTTGAAAATGGTCTCAAAACAACAATATTATCATTAATCACAAGAACTTCTGGGACGAATCATCATGCTGAACAATAAGGCCTGAGGTTATGGCAGTAAATGTGTTACTGTTTTGGTCCTAGCCGGATCTCCAGGTTTTTTCTTTATAGATCCGACATTGAACCGTTTCTGCATTTCCTCCGCAGCGTGAAGATGATTCTGAAAGGTCAGAAACGGAAACTGGACCCGGAGGACGGGGAGGCGTCGGATCGGAGCAGCGCGACGTGGGAGAGCCAGCGGCAGTTCGTCTTCTCCGTGTCACTGAACAAGTACCAGCGCGGCCAGGAGCTGCCGGAGCCCAGCCTGCGCCGCTCGGTTCTGATCGCCAACACGCTGCGCCAGATCGCCCTGGAGAAACACGGTGAGTCGCCACCTGACTCTACCTCGATGTCCGGAGAACCGGCGACTCCGCCCACAAACCGCGGCCAATCGGAGGACGAGGACTGGGGGTCGGCGGAGTCAGACTTCTCCATTTCGGCCGCCATTTCCTCCATCCTGACTGCGCTGGACTCCACCATCGACGGCGGCCCGCAGGCAGCTCCGCGGACGCCTCTGAGGTCCGTGGAGAACCTCCAGGAGAGCGCCGGCGACGCGGCCAAACACGGCTCCGTGAACGACGTCAGCATGGAGGATCTGTTCCAGGAAGTAGACGCGTCCCTGCTGGGGCGAGTCGGCTACCCGGCCGAGGAGGAGCTGATCTGCTGCCTGCCGCCGTTCGCCTCCTCCAACTTCAGGTGCTTGCCTTCGTTCTCCTCCTTCAGTCCGCTCTCTTCCTCCTCCTCGTCTTCCTCACCTGACTCCGCCTCCTTCTCTGGTGCTAATCAAAGCAGGGAAGCGTTTGAGCTGGAGCACCTGATGGAGATCCTGGTGGAGTCTTGACGACTTTCTCTAAAATAAACAACAACAAAACACTTCCATCAGAAGTTAGTGGTGTGAATCCAGAAGAAAAGAAATGCTTATTATTTTTAAACTTTCTACATTAACTCAAACAATAGTGCATTACGGGGTTCAGAAAGTTGTAGGAACGCAAATGAAATGTAAAAACGGGGCAGGAGGAACTTGGGCAGCTTTTGGTTTATAAATAAACCGAGTCGCAGTAAAATCTGTTTGTAGCCTGAACCGTTTCTTCACTGCTAAGCAGTGAGTCGGTGGATCATGAGCCAGTAAGCTGCAGCTTTACGTGTCTGAAGCGTGAGCAGTACCTGGACCGGACCAGAAGATGGCGCCAGATGTCGGCTGGAACACTAACATCAGACCTTCTGTGAAGAAGTCGGGAAGTTTTGCGTTTGTTTTTTGGGAATATTTCAGCCGTTTTACTGAACATGTCAGGCGTTCAGTTTCTGTAAGAGTTCAACTTGAAGTAGTTTTCTGTCTATTTAAACTCGTTTTTTAATTCAAAGAGCCATTACAGCACTGATATCTAACACACTGCAAAGTTTCAGCCATATTGGCTCTAGGAATCCCAGCGCTGCCGACATGTTTTTATATGGTTTACTTTACATTTTTGCACTTTGTCAGTAATATGCATTTGCCTCAACCATGTTAGTGTTTTTAATAGGCAGTGATGAAACAAAAATCCCTCGTTTTGTTCTTAAATGCTCTGTTGTTAGACGTTTAATACTCATTTCATATTTAATTGTTGAGCATTTAACCCAGATATGGTTTGAAGAAACACAGAAACGTCTGAAGTTTTAGCTGTTCTGCAGACTATAAACTGTTTTTGTTGCAAACAAAATGTTTTACTTAAAGTTGTATCATATGGACAAATCACTAATGATGTATTAATGTACCACCTTATGTACTTTTATTTTAATTTGATGTACTTTCAATATATTTTTTATTTTTTTTAATTTATGTACTTTTTATAGCCCTTTAGTTTTAGAAATACAGATTTTCTTGAAATATCTGGGTGCAAATTGTGATTTTTAAACATTTAGCAACTTTTACAGGCATCTCATACAATTTTAAATGAAATTCTCAAACTATATTTTTGACATCTTACATGATTGCCAAACTATTTTAAATTGATTTCATTGTAATTGACCTCAGTAGTGAATGATTCTTTGACTAGACCAGTGCATTTAGCCAGATTAAAGGATAAAAAAATTATAAAATGTTATTTTTGCTTTATATTTAAATTTTACATAATCATGTAACTTTTTGGATCATTTGCCATGTTTGATATTTAAAGTGTCTTTAGAAAACACATAAAAAAAAGTTATCAAAACCAACCTAAATTTATTGTGAATCACCAATAGAAAGTGTAAAATCTGTATAACTCACCTCATTTCCTTTTGCCACTTCTCTTTAAATTTCTCTCCATCTATGCTCTAGTTAAGAGATGTTGGAGTTGGGGATACAATCCTTGAACACTGATGGATGGAAGAGGTGGTTGAACTTTATCCTCTCTGCAACCAACTGAGGTTTGGGGTCAGAAAGCAGGTATTTGGGCTTTTGAGATGCTAGCTTAGCTGCTACCAGTTAAAACACCTTGTTGCCATGGTTACGCATCATAGCTGTCCAAAAGTGAAAAAGCAAAGGCTTTAACCTGTTCGCACAGCATTCCAAACTAAAGGTAGTAGTTTTCCAAACGGCAACGATTCAAAAGTGTAGAAAAAACAAATCAGAACTAAAAGTTGCTGCAACTATAAGCAGCAACATTCCAGAAAGACTAAATTTGCATTTATAAAACTGATTCAGCTCCATTTTAAAATCCCATATGAATGGCAAGTGGTTACCTAGGTTGGGTTTATGAGACACTTGGTCTCCATTTCGCCCTAATTTGCCGCACATCCTGGTATTTTCCATTTTTCTTAAGTTTCCAATCATGTGCTTCAGCTTCCATGGTACAAAATTGATAAGTAGTTCCTCTAGTAAAGGTTTAAAAGCTGAACAATTCAAGCTCAGGGGCTCAGTGACTCCTGCCGTTATAAAGTTGTGGGTTAGATTCCTCCTGTCCCAGCCTGGGATGCATCCGGTGAGGAATCTGCATGAAACACGATGTTTGTTCAGAACAGCAGAGCATTTCCTCACCAATGACACGATAGAAGAACCAGGGTGGGTGGCGAGCTTCACCTCCCGTTCAATAAAACCATCTTTGTTCTCAGACGGTCATGAGATGATGATGATATGGAAGTTAGTGGTTCTTGTTTTAGACCCAGTTTCATAGTTATGTCTTTTTGCAAAGCCACAAGGCTTTTAATCAAAGACCCTTTTCATTCCAAAGAGACATTTTTATCCTCAGTGCAGAAAATATATGCAGCTTCTGCTGAAGCTGGTCATGTTTAAAGAGCCGATGGGGTCCAGGATGGTTTTCCTTCGACCTCTTGCATCTGGGATCTCTTTCCTTTGGTCGCATGGTTCCAGGATCTCAGGTCTCTTCCGTCAGTCGCTTGAATCCAAGGCCTCGTTCCGTCGGTCGCTTTGGTCCAGGACCTGTTGGTCGTTTGCATCCAACCTTTCGTCTTATTGTGTTCGCATTTTAATAACAGTATGAATGTTCAAGCAAAAAGTGAATCAAGACCTGCTGTTTAAACATAACCCGTTATCATCCTCTGCATCAGATTCAGAAACGCCTCCTCTGTCCTGCAGAATAAATCATCATGTCTGCTACTAAAACTTAAAAATCCAAATTTCAAGTTAATTCATAAAATATTTATCAGACTGGAAGACAGGAGCAGACTTAAGGAAAAACCTTTATTTAAATATAACTAAGACGCTACCTAAATTGTTACAGTCATTATTTCAGCCCTACAATTAGAACATCTGCATTAATTAAAGTGCATTTCAAGTATTTCTTCAAACAGCCGTGGATGAGTTCAGCCTCTTCATTCCCTGTATTGAAACCATTTGCTCCAGTTTTGAATGAATCCCACAAACATGACAAACTGCACGGCAACCTTTTACTGATGCAAACAGCGCCCCCTTCTGTTTTCTACCACGATGTACTGGGGCCATTGTAAAAAGAACAAAAAAAAGTTAATTTCTGGCAAAAATGACCCAAATTTTGAGATCAATATCAAATCTTAAATAATTTGCTACAAGAAATGTTGAGATCTCAAACTGTAGATTTTGTTCTTGGACATTTGAATCTCAAAAGTCAAATTTGAAAATTTCCGAGCTGAAGTTGAACATTTGTTAGAATAACTCAAATTTGGAGATCGCAGAAAAACTCACATTTCCAAGTTTCTCAAAAAAGTTTCAAAATTAGTTTTTTAAATTTTTGACTTCAAACTCAAATGTCCAAGTTTTTCCTAATAGAATTTAATCTAAAATGTAAATTTTTTGGCAGCAATTCTTTCCCATCCACAGTGGCCCCAATAAGCCGTCGTAGTTTCTTTCTAAGCAACTGACTAATTTCACTGGAGATCTGAAGCAGGCGTCATGTTTTAAGCAATTTGACATTCATTTAATAATCCAAAAGTCAAACGGACGCTGTTAGTTTCAGTGAGCAGATCCGGATGTACGTTCTGCTAAAATAAAAATAAAATGTTACTCATTAGTTCTGCATTAGAAATCCAAACATGTGACACAAAAAACAAACATTTACAAAGTGAATTAGTTAAAAAGCTGCAGACCGACCCAAGTCTTGTGCCCGTTTAGAGACTGTAAACCAGTGTAGAAGACGTATAAACAGCTTCCTGTGCTTTTTAGCAAGTTTTTCTGTTCCAACTTTGGCTTTAACGCTTTTCACCTGCCAACAGGCTGAACCTTAAAACTCATCTTAATTCCTCTGGAGTGAAATTAAAACAAGAGTTAAGATTCAGCCCAGCGGCTCTCCAGAGGTAAATCCTTTCCCCGCCGCCGCCGGCTCAGCCTTTGTTGATGGAGTTGTACGACGGTTGGGATCCCGGATCCAGATGTTTGGCGGCGGGCCCGACTTTCGGGCGAGGCGGAGTCGGGTTGTTGCAGACGATCGGCTCCGCGGCGTCGTCCATCAGAGACGACTCGCAGCGCGGCAGCTGGAAGAACGTGGTCAGGCCGTGGACGTCGGCCATCTTGTGGAAGGTCCGCAGGAGGAGGTACATCATCATCAGACCAATGAACAGGTAGACTGGAAAAGCCAAAACATAAAGTCTCAACTTGGTCTCAAAACCTGAGAAAATCTGATACTACTGGCCAAAATATTTTTGCTTAAAGGGGCAGAGTTGTGTTTTATAGCAAAATAAGTTATAAAGTAATGTACATCAAATATGACTTTCTAATTTGACGCCCGTTTCTTTAATCAAATTTGATTTGTATAGCACATTTCAGCAGCAAGGCATTTAAAAGTGTTTTACATAATTAAAATAAAAGCATGTGACAGTGAACAGAAAAATATTTTTTTAAAGAAAAAGTAAAAAGGTTAAAAAAGATATTAAAACCCTTGTAGGACTTATGTTAAACGTCTCACACCTCAGAGTTTTAGTTAAAACGCCATTTAACGGATTCTCACACCTCAGAGTTTTAGTTAAAACGCCATTTAACAAGGATTTTTGCACCCCTAGATATGAATTCGTTTAACTGGGACGTTTTGCGGGGGGACTTTACATAAACAGCGTGAAAGAGAAATAAGTTAATAACTAGATGAAAAGTAAAGATAAAAAATGTCAAAGACATCAAAACCCGTAATTTAGCCATAAGCAACTCTAAACAGGTGGGTTTGAAGTTGAGATTTAAAGGCACTCGGTGTTTCAGTTTTACGGTTTTCTGGAAGTTTGTTCAAAACTTATGGTGCGTAGAAGCTGAATGCTGCTTCTCCTCGTTTGGTTCTGGGGATGCAGAGCAGAACCAGAAGATCTGAGGGGTCTAGACGGTTGGCACAGCAATAACAGATCTTTAAGGTGTTGTGGTGCTAAACCATTCAGTGATTTATAAACTAACAGGATTTAAGAAGCTCCTGCTCTTTCTGAAACTCCGCCTACAGGAAGTCATCCCAACATGGCTCCTACATTAAGTAATGAGCTCAGCAGCACCACCTGGTGTTTGCTAATTGCTGCTGGCTAGTCTGAAGGAGCCGAGTGAGGGAGCTTTGGTGGAGGGTTGCTCTGCGAGGCAGAAGCTTGGAAACTGCAGCTCAGAGGAGGAGTTTTGTCCTCGAAGGCGGGGCTAGGTCCAACTAGGCGTTTTGCACAGATGAATGCTGAATGGCCATGGAGATTAAAAGATTGCAAACACATTAGCCTAATGCTAGCAGGAGAAATGGCTCCTGGTCTTTTACCAAAGAGAAAGGAGAAATCCTACAACCACTAAAATCTGACACCACTCCATTAATATTTACATTCCACGAAGAAGGAAGATCAGTCATTACATCTTCAGAGGTTTTTATATCTCAATTTATTCAGATAAAATCTAAACCGCCTTATTCAAGTTTTAGTTGAATAAGTGTTGAAGTTTTGGTTGCCAAAACCTTTTTTTGGTTTGTATTCATGCTCTTATTTTGAAGTAGGTGAAGGTTTTCCTTTTTTCTCCCCTCAACAACTTTTACAAACAAATCAACTCACAGAAGTTATAAACAAAATACGCAGAGTATTACAGAACATGGACAAGTTAAAACAAAACTGGTGCTAAACTGGTGTCGTCTTTCAAGGGTTGGTGTGTAATTTAAACCAGAGTTAGCATTAGCTTATGCTAAATGCTGTTGGAACTAGTGTTCATATAAAAAGGGCTTGAAGGTTTGAGCAACTGACTAGTAATATTAAAGAGTCCATTTAAAAAGTTCTCATGTTCTTAAGAAAATAAAAGCACATTTAAAAACCTTCTAAGTCTACAATCTCAGGAAAAGACCAAACTTCAAAAAATAATCTAAATTTGATTCTTTTTACTTGTTTTAAGCAGATTATTTACCTTTAAAACACATTTTCTGAAATGGTATACAATTCCTGCTCTGATTATTTTCCTCCTTAAAGAAAAAGGTTTTTCCTCCATCACAGTTGGTCCTCAGCAACTCTTACAAGGAAACATGGCAGGATTACACTTTAATTTAATGGTCTGCTGCCATTAAATTACTCAAACTGAAGAATACTTTGTTTTAAATGATTCCAGAATTTAGGAAAACGTACAGCAGCTGATAAGTTTCAGGACTTTGACTGTTCAAACTCCACAGCTCGTCCTAAAATATTTACTCAGCAGCAAAACTCAAACAGCAGTTCAGGAGTTTTGAAATTCCTCCCAGATTGAACCAAAGGTGTTGCAGAAATTCAGAATCCGCCAGAAATCAGGTCGTTTAGCAGCTCAAACGATGTGAATGTGGAATAAATAGCAGGTAAATATATTTTAGCTTCAGTGGCTGAAGGAAACCGTCACATTCTGCACTTTCTAATCCTGTTCACAGTTAATCTGGCTTCACTTATTCTGACATTACGTAATCCCGCCTGTCTGTAGGAACCAACATGGCCGCTGCGTGTGAAGCGCTCGGCTTCCTGCCAAAACATGACGGAGAAAAATGTTCGCTCCGAGCAGCTGATGCAGGAAAACACAAAAAGGTTCACAAGACGTTCTGAGAATTGGAGGTGAAAGGAGTCAAAGATTCATGGATTCATTTCCTAAAGAAACAGAGACTTCCTGCAGAACAAACCTGCAACCTGCAGTTGAGAAAAATAGATGCTTTTATTTTGACTTTTTTCCCCCATATTACATCTAAACTGAATTTTAATTCTTATGCCGGCATTTTTTTAACCGTCTGCTTTATTTTCACGACTTTCTGGAAAGGTCACCACAGTTCCTGTAGTCCCACCGTTCTGCTGTCATACGATGATTCTTCTACAACTTTTTCCTCGCATCACATCAGTTCTGATCATTTAAATTTTATTATTCCTGTACTTTTTAACTTTGGCATCCAACTTTATTTTATTTTCAACGTTGTGACTTTGTTGCACTTACCATTTTATGACTTGATTTTTCCTCACAATGATTTTTGTAATATTTTTTTTACCTGGCCTGAATACTCTGTCATATAAAAACCCATCAATGCCTAAACAGGAAACCCATCTTTAGCAACACAATTAGTTTTCTTTGGCATCATTAAAGAAAAACTGATTCCTAAGGTTGTTCAACTAATCTTTAGAGTTAAAAAAATAGGTTTATTTTTTTTAAGAAAGGCACATAAAACTGCATCAAGTTAACACTTTTTCCTAAAACCGTTTACACCACGTTGTAGGTATTGATGGCCCTGTTCTTAAATGGTTCCGGTCCAATCTGGAGGAGAGAAAATTTTCAGTGAAAATTAGTGACTCTGAATCATCTGCTGCTTCAATGTCTTATGGTGTCCCACAAGGCCCAATTCTGGGCCCTCTGCTTTTCTCTATTTATTGCCTCTGGGTTCTATACTTAGGAAACATAGGATTTCATTTCATTGTTACGCTGATTGTCAGATTTATTTGCCCCTGAAGCAGAAAGATGTTCATTCTATCAACCATTTCCTGGCATGTCTTGGTGATACTAAAGCTTGGTTGGTCTTTAACTTTTTAAATTGTAATGAAAACAAAACGGAGCTGATGGTGTTTGGACCCAGTGGTTCCTGTGAGTTGACCTGGGACCTTTGGAGGTTTATTTTAATCCTGTTATTACAGATCTTGGTTTTAAGGTGGACAGTGATTTTAAATTGGACAGCCAAATCAGAGCCGTGGTTAAGTCCAGCTTTTATCATTTAAGGCGATTGGAATCAGTGAAATCTTTTCTTTCCAGGCAGCATTTTGAAACATTTTGAATCTCTACATAGTCTTGCCCCAGCTGACCTCTCTGAGCTTCTTCACCCCTACAAACCTCAACTTATTGGAGGTACCAAGATTCAGAAGGAAGCTCAGGGGGGACAGGAAACTCGGGGGGGGGACAGGGTTTCTCTGTCATGGTCCTAAGTTATGGACCGACTTGCCTTTGCAGGTCAGAGGCCCCGTCACTGTCCAGTTTTAAAGTTCGTCTTAAAACCCATTTATTTTATTTGGCTTTTAACTCCAGCAGGATCTAGTTTTAAAATGTATGTTTTTATTGTTTTGGGGTTTTTTTATGTTGTATTTTAATGCACAGCACTTTGTATCAGCTGTGGTTGTTTTAAAGTGCTTTATAAATAAAGTTGGTTTGGTTTAAAACAGAGGAATACAATCCAAACCGCTTAATTTTAAACGGCTCTAATGAAAACACAAAACGTTTACAAAGAGAAATTAATAGTGGCAGGGAGAGCAGCCGTCAAGTTAAAGTCTGATGAAAGAGGAAGTGATGTGCTGCTGAGGAAAAGGAGAAGCAGAGAGAAGCCACTTCTCACCTCTGAGGTAAGAACCATCTGCAGCAGTCGGCTTCACACCGACACACAAAGCAATAAGCAGCTGCTAAACATAGCCGTCCGTCATCAAGACAAAGCGCCAACATCCAGGACTCGCTCTGGGGATTTTCCACCAAACTGTGATAAACTGGAGTAAAACACTGAGCCGGACCACAGGAGGGACAGAAGCTGGAGATCCAGGCTAACTTAGGCAAACAGAGCAACAAAACCCTCAGTAAACTCAAACTTCACGTCTCCGGATGAAGTTTCTGGGAGCCGAGGCTAGCAGAACGCTAACGAGGAGAACATTCATCATCATCACAATAAAATCCAATTCATGGTTAGAAAACAAACCAATCCGTCTGGATTGATGTTTATCATTTTCTCCATCGTTTGTTCAATGAAAACGTCGTTAAATCTGGTGATACATTTACACTGAGCTGTTTAACAACCACCACCGTATCCTCAGAGGGTTACTATGGAAACCATTTAAAGTTTTAATGGAGTTACACCTCTGGTATTCTCATAATTTTCCCTGGGTTCTAAACCGTCCATTTTGTTTGCATCAGTTGAACCGGAGCTCAGTAAACATGATGATGATCCTCCTTCAGGATGAGGCGGCGCCTCCTAACCAAACAGTCTGAAACACAACCGTCACCCTACACTGCAAAAACAAAACCCCACCAACTAATATCGCTTTAGTTTACAGTGCAAATATGTCGGTGCACTTGAAATAAGACTAAAGTAATTTACAAGTAACTTTGAAGCAAGAAATACGAGTTTGTTTGCAGTTCCAGTTAAGCTAGTCGATTATTTCACTTCTAGCAAGACATTTTTCCCATGAAATAATCTGCCAGTAGAACTAAACTGCGTTGCTAGGCAACGGCCTACAAAAAATGATTTGTTGCTGAAAAGTTACTCTGTTTAATTCAAGTGTACGAAGGTATTTGCACTAGAAACCAGACCAAAACACTTGGTAAGATTCTGTGTTTCTGCATAAAAGCAAACGTTGGATTATTTTATTAGTAAAGTTATGAACTCACCCATGATGGCCACCTGGTACAGCGCCCTGTGAGGCTGGCCGGGCCGCGCCGCCGGGACGAAGTCCCCCAGCCCGATGGTGCACAGCGATATGAAGCAGAAGTAGACGCTGTCCAGGAACGTCCAGGACGCCTCCAGCGCGCTGAACACGGCGGCCGGCGCCAGGAAGCAGCACAGCACCACCGCCAGCAGCAGCAGCACGAAGTGGACGACGGTGGCCGGCCGCGGCTCGAGGCCGAAGCGCTGCAGGAAGCCGATCGGGGCGAGGACCAGAGGCTGCATGATCCTCTGGACGCAGGCGGTCAGCACCAGCATGGTGAAGGGAACGCCGATCAGCGCGTAGGCGATGGCGAACACTTTCCCAGCGTCGGACAGCGGCGTGGGGTGGCCGTAACCTGCAAGGACACCAACCACAGCTGCTTTTACTGGAGCAACTCTTCAATACTCCTACTTTTACAACATTGTGCTTCCAGTATCATTACTCTTCAGTACATTTCTGGATTCTCCAATTCAGAAAATTTCTGGTGGTCTGAAGTTACTAAATGTACAAAAACTGTTTTCTGCACCAAAACCGGATGATTCAGGTCAAAAACTCAATAACTAGATGATTAAAATGAGGTAATTAGATGCTACCCGGATACGCTAAATAGCTAATGCGCCAGTTTTTCATTTAGCTTTTTAACTAATTTTGAAAACGTTGAGCTCATCTACTTTCACCTAAAAGTCAGGTAAATTTAACTAGTTACTACCAGAGTCGGGTGGTAAACCGTTGCATTTATTTGAGTCATTTTTTGGTAACACTTACAAAATGTTCCCAAAAATAACACTATGTGCATAAGACTGACATGACATCTGCCATGAAAATGAAGAAGTCTTTAGGAATGTTTATGACGGTTGTCATGAAATGTCATTCAGTAAATAATGACATTCAATGCCAAGTTGCATTGAAAGTTCATTAAAAATGCAAAGTTGGCATTTTTAATGCAACGTTGCATTAAAAATGTCATTTACCGAATGACTCTTCATAAGAGTTAAACATTCATAGAGACTTCTTCATGTTTATGACAGCATCATGTCAGTCTTATGCACACACCTTCAAATAAAGTTTTACCTTTTTAAAAAAAATGTACTTTTAGGAGTATTTTAATACGCTGCACTTTGAGTAATTACATTCTGAACCATTTCTGTTCCTACTGGAGGAAAGTTTCTGAATTTACCAACTGAATGAAAAACAAATGTTTTCACCAAACATTCACCAAAAGACTGCAGCCAAAAGCAAGACATACCCAATTGTATTGTATAAACAATGAAATATTTGTATTGTCTATAAGTTGGATATGAATGAGGCGAGAGCTAGCTCTAAGCTAGTGGCTTGTTATCGTCGTCATAGCAACTGCCTACCAAGATGGCCGTCAGTGACAAAGCTTCCAGAAGTTTCACGTCATGTGATAATGAAGCATTTCAAAGTCAGGATTAGAGCTCAGAGCTCCAGCTGTTCTGCAGGTCAGAGGTCGTTTCCTTACGCTCAACATGTGAACGACAGTAAAACTGCAGAGTTTCTTTCAGCTGCACGTCTCTCACTTTAATGCAAACCGGTTGCACGTTTCTCCTGCAGCTGGTTCGTCTGCAGCTCTACACCCAGAGTCCAGGCAACCAGCAGAAACTTAAAACAAAAATCACGCGCCGCTGACTGATCACTGCGGGTTGCCATGACTCTGCTTTTGTTCTCATCTTCATTTAAAACACACAAGAGAACGTAGAAACCAACCAGGCAAACAAAGTTCATCTCTGTTCTGCTTCATGCATGAATTTGCATTTCCTCAGTGAACATGTGAGCATTTTACAGCAGCATGTCTGTGACGGCGACTATCAGCAGCAGTTGACCAAGATAACGCTGCGTTTCGCAACAAAGAGCCAAACATACAGCGACAGCTTTCAAAACATCAGAAGCTGAAACAGGGATTTTAGCCAGTAATGACACATTTTAGCTTCCATACAGCAGATGATCTAATATTTCACAAGAACTAAACTTGGAGACATTTCCAAGGCTTTTTGTTAGAAAAATGTTAGCTGCTGTAAAGTTGTTGTTTTTTTTAAATCAATAAAAAATAAAATGGAAAAATAAAGGTAGCCACTGAAAATTTGAATTAAAAAAAAAAGCTAAAAATTTAAATGAATTTTAAAGGTAGCCACCGAATTTAAAAAAGTTAAAGCTAAAAAAAATAATCAGTGACTGAAAATAAAAATAAAATTCAAAAATGTAAAAAAAAGTTAAGCTAAAAATTAAAAAATGTAATTATGTAAATGTTTAACAGAAACTAAAAATGTAAGCAATAAAGAGAGTGTATGAGTTGCTAATCAGTTTATTTTACATTTGTAATAATGTCAAACTGATCCCTCATCCAGTTTCACTAAACGTCTTAAAATCATTTTTAATCAGATGTGATGCAAACTGGAATAAAACTTAAACTGCTGCTGTGACAGTTACCCAGCAGGATGTTGCTAGGCAACTGAAGTGGGGGAGGGGACTTCAGACTGTTGCCCAGGAGGTTGTTGCTAGGCAACCAGAGTGAGAGTCAATTCACCCACTTGGCTCAGCTGTTTGAGGTGCTGTGATGTTTGGATCATGAATGTACAAAACAACTTTTATGTGTTTATTGAACAAGACAGAAATATTACAGCCACTCAACGTTGCATGGTAGGTAGAATTCATGTTTTTTTTTTTCTGTAGATCAACACTGAAATATTCAGAGGTGAATCACTGAATGTTTCCCCTCCAGTTAGAGGTTAATTTCAGAAACATTATGACATTTTAGTTTGGAGGGTTTGTAGTTTTTGCAGCTGAAACTCGTTTCTAAATTGTTGCTTTCCTTCCTGGCAGTACGAAAGCAAACATGTCAAACTATTCTGCAGCCCATCTTATCAGCAGCTGCCTAAACTTCCTGTCGAAACAGGAAGTGCACTAAAAACCAGGCCCATAAGTCCTGCAGCACAAATTATGTCAGCAGTTTCTTTTTACTCCTTTTCTAAATTTATTGTGTTCAGGAAGCTCTTAAAACTACATGGGGTTATATTTAACACCATGAGCTTAACGAACCAAATAAAGTTACAGGAACATAAAGAGCATGAATTTCAAGTTCAGTTCACAGTTTCAGTCATGAACTAAAAGTATTAACCAAAAATCACCCAAAAAAAGGAAACATTTACTGGAAATTAACCAGAGACAAAACAGACTTTGCTTATTTGGGTACATAAGATGGCATGTTGGGGCCGGTGTAGATAAAGAAAAATTTAAAATTCATCCCAGAAATGTTCTAGAAATAAAGACATTTCAAAAATTCATAACTGAGATGTTGACTAACATTAATATTTTTCTTGGGAAAATTTGGAAATTTCTATGAAATGAAGAAGAGAGTGAAGAATGTTCAACATCAGTGTGCAAAACTTTGCAAATATTCTGCTAATGTGGAAAAACCAATTTCCCCCAAATGTGTTTCTATTAAATAACAAAATCACATGAATAAGTTTGTCAACATGACAAGTCATTAAAAACATCATCCTGCAACTGCTTCCTGTCTTTGTCGTTTCTGCCAGTAGTAATATCCTGTTCATGCGTCTCCTGATGTGAATAAAGTTTCTATCAGTTTTCCAAAATAAACAATTTTTCAATTTACGCAATTTTATGGTCAACAGAAACGCAGCTTCACTAAAGTTCTCCAGAGTTACACTGAGACGTGATGCAACTTCAACAATTTAACGAGACGTTGGATTAATGATTAAAAGTTCGTGTGAAAAAGACACCAAGTGTCTCCATTTTTGTTATTTTTGCAAAGCAGATTGGAATAGAGAATATTTTAGCACATTGAAGCAGAAATGATTAAGAATCAAATTTTTTTAATCAAAAATTACTTTTAATGTGAACCGCTAACCCAAAATTAAAATTGAAACATGACAGTGAAAGACTGCCGTCCTTAGTAGATATAATATTGGTAAAAATCAGCATCAGTCCAAATTTTATATCAGTGAATCCCTAAAAATCACCAAAAGGATCTACTTTACAGCTGAATTCAATTTAAAGCCAGATGCTTGTAAAAATCTATTTCAGAGTAAAATGTTTGTCTCAGTGGGAAACTGAAAGCAGCACAGACTTTAAAAAACAATATAAAGTTTCATTAAGTACATTATCCTCCTACCAACAGTTTAATTCATGAAGTGATGAAATTGGAGCTAAATTGCCCCAATTAAGACAATAAACTTGATGAACTACTGGAATGAAACAGTAAAAAACCTGGGCAGTCTGACAGTGATGCCTTCAGGTTGGTGCCAAGTTGACATATTCAGGTTAAACAGTTCTGAGAGTTCAGAAAAAAACCAAAACCTGCACCAAATATCAGCTCTGTTGTGGGTTTTGGTTTCAGTGATCATAAGTCAAGCCTGAAAAACTTTTCAGAAAGTTCCGCAGCTGCATTTCGTTATAAATATCCAGGACACGTGGTAAAAAAAAAAAAAAAAAAAAAAAAAAAAAAAGATAAAACTACACTAAAAAAAATGAAGCAGATGATCCAACTTAAACATTTAATGTTTATCCAAGTAAACATGTTAAGTTTATACAAGTTGTCGAGTTAAACTTAATTTTAACAAATTAGCTCATTGTTTTAAGTTGGAGCTCCATTTTCTTTTCAGTTCGATACTTTTAGGCATCTTAATTCGGGTCCCTTTATTAAGTTAAAATAACTCAACACTGTTTCGCTTGCGTCATGCGTAAAACCCGCAAAGTTTGACCGACTCACCTACGGTGGTGACCAGAGTGTTTGCGAAGAACATGGAGGAGACCAGGTCCCAGTTGGACCGGCTGGAGGCGTCCCTGAGGACCGACACGCCGTGCCTGTTGGCGGCCAGGACTCTGCTGAGGAACAGCTCCAGGGTGGCGGCGCTGACGCAGCTCTGGTTCAGAAACTCTTCCTTCAGCCGCTGCGTGTCGAGGCGCAGCTCGTCCTCCGCCCGCCGCTCGATGCTGGAGAAAACCAGCGCCCCGAACAGCAGGTAGATGATGTAGAAGAGCACGAAGCCGCAGAGCAGCAGCCACGACTTACTGGCGGACCGCATGGCGGCGCGTCGGCGGATCCACTCGGTCTGCTTCCCCTCCGCGCCGCGCGCAGACTGAAACCTTCAGGGGGCCGGCCTGATTGGTCCAACCCCGCCCACCGGCGGACAGGGGGCGGGGCCAACATGGCGGCCGCACAGGTGCGTCCCGATGGCGACTACCGACAGGCAGGAAAATGAAAAGATTAAAGAGCTAATTATGGCAGCGTATTAGGGTCATTGCAGATAGAAAAATAAAAAGAGGAGGACATTTCTGCCAAAAAAAGTAAAACATTTGAGATTTTTAAATTTGTTGAAAATTTGCCATAAAAATAAACTTAACATTTTTTAGAATAATCTCAAGAAAATTTCTTGACAAAAATATGAACATTTTTGAGTTTGAAAAGTAAAAAAAAAAAAAAAAATGCTAGAAAAAGCTTTAATTTTTTTTTAATAATCTCAGATTTTTTTTTTTAGAAAAAACAAGGTTGAAAAGTTGAAATTTTGATTTAAAAAAAAGTCAGAAATTTTGAGATTCATTTCCAAAATTTTTCTAGAATGTATATACATATTTTTTAAATATTCAACTTATGAAGCAGGGCAAAGATTTTTCTAAAAACGTTCTAATTTGCAACAAATTAATCATAAAATCGGATAATTTTCTTGCAAATATTCAACTTTTCAATCTCAGACTTTTACAAGTTCTTATTGTAAATCTCTGAGGTTAATCTCAAAATTTCAGAGTTTTATTTAGCAGAATTTTATTCCACTTTTTCTGTTTACAGTGGCATCTTGATTTTTTGGGGAATTTGGACAGTTTTGGAACAAAATGTCGAAGTTTTGTAAGGAGCTAAATTGGAGCTACAGAGTTTGTTCACAGGAAAGAAAAACTGAAACTGAAAAAGAATCAATTTATTTTCAATTTAACTTTTCAGTTTCAGATATTTTATTTTCAGTTTCAAAAATATGTTTTAATTTCAAATTATTTTTTACAGTTTATTTTGAACTAACTTTATGGCCCCAATTTAGCTCCATAGCTTGGTTCACTATTTTCCTCCATCTGTTTTGAGAGTTTGGATGTCACCTTTCAGTTTCAAGATGTTGTTTTTCCAGTTTAAAAATAATCTTTCAGTTCCTTTTTTGTCAATTCAACAAACGTTATGGCCCCGATTTATCTCCATAGAAAAACGAAACACTGTCACCACGCTCTGTTAATTTCTCCTGCTCGAAATCTCTGCTGTTGGCCTGTAAGAGTTTAAAAAGTGACTCATGGAGAAAGTCCTGATGTCAGACCAGCCTGTTTTCTGCAGGGAATCTGTTATCAAGATGGCGGCTCTGACTGAGCACAGAAACCTTTTTACAAAGGGCTTCATTGATCAGAGATGCTGCTGACAAACGCTGGAGATACATAAATCCGTTTGAGTAGTGTCAGACAGTCAAAGAGCAGCAGATTTTTTTCAGTTTTGAAACTGAAGCAAACAAAAAACACGTCAAGATGACCCAGTTAAAAATGTCAAACTATTTCTGTTTATTTGCCTCCAGGGTTCAGAAAATCAGGCCAACGTTGCAGTTTGTTTATGAGATAAAGCTTTAATCTTGTGACCTGGGATTTTCCAGGCTATTTTTAAAGGCAAAAATATACTTTTAGTGACATTTCATTCAAAGTTCCTGCTCTAATGCATTAAAAAATATATTTTTTGATGCATTTGTGATATGTGATTGAACAGTTTTAATGCATCACACAGATGGCGATGATAAAACACAGTTATAGTTTGAGAGAAAACAAACTTAAAGAATATAGTTCACTTTAAAGGCATAAACCAGGTAATATTATTGTGCTTTTAACTTTTAAGTGGTGATTTCTTTAAGTAAACTGAAAAATAATTTTATTTTATGGGCTTTATGACACCTAGCCTGCTTAAATATTCTTTTAATTTAATTCGACACACAAACAATTTAATTTAGAGGTTGTTAGAACCCTTGAATATCTTTTATCTTCCACTTAGCTTTCACTCTTTGAAAGCATAGCCCCGCCTCCAAATTCTTGGCAAAGTCCCCAAAAAAGGGCGGAGCCTGGAGCAGAGGGGCGTGGCCAAGCCCGGCGATGAACGCAGATAGTAATCGGGGCTTTAGTTAGGACAAAAGGACTGTTGCAAACTTAGTGACAAATCTAGGCATTTTTTTACTTTTATTTTTTACGTATTATTGGACATTTTTATGGTAACGTAAAACAAGGTTATTATAGTTAAATAAAACTAAATAATCTTAAATTAAGAAACAAATATATTTAACTGAAGTAACCTACTGGAACTTTATTGTACATTTATAAAACTAGGACACGCTGAAATTATAGTTATAATTTCCTTCCTGGTTGTGTTTATTAATCTGTTTATTAGCCTTTCAAACTGAGGTTAGTCCACAAAATGGCAGCAGCAGAAGTTGGTTGAAAACACCAGAATCAGTTGGTTGTCCAACAATAATTGAATACATTTTTTGAAAATTCATCACACAATTCATTTACGAATAGTCACAATCCTCTGAATTTTTTTTAATTCTGCACCTAAAAATGAACAAAAGTATAAAAAAATTAAAACTATTATAATAAAAACTAAACAATATTTAACTAACAGTACCTAATAAACAAGCAAACACCAGCAGAAACTAACTGAATTAGACAAGCAAAAAGTCAAAATGAAATAAAACCAAACTATATTAAAAAAAAACTATATTATAATCCTGATGTGGAAAGAATATGAGCTGCACGTCAACTACAAATGTCAAAAAGCACAATTTAGCAATTATGTGTTTCCAGTAAATAAGAAGCACAATTATAATCACACGTGAATAAGTTTGTTCACACAATAAGTCATTAAAAAAATTTGCCATGCCTTTGTCCACCTACCACTTCCTGTTGTCTTCTTCTTTGTGGTTTCCAGCAGTAGTAGCATCCAGTTTCTTGATCGTGTGTTTCCTTTGCAGTTTTGTGAAACAAACCAATTTCAATACGGCCAGAATAAAACACTTCATCTGAGCTGAAAACTATTTTGTTCCATTGTGGCGTTCTTTCGATTAAACAAATGTATTTTCAAAACGTCAAATTCCGCAATTATGTGATCAGTGAAAACGCAGCGACTGAGATCCATGTCACTCTTTCAAAATGTGGACAAAATAAGATCCAATTAATATGTTTTATCATCACAAGTCAAGATAGGACTACAAAACATCTGATCTTTTAAAGTTGTCCATATCTGCAGCCAGAAAAATAAGTTTAAAGTTCAAAACAACAGGAAGTGCGTCAACAAAGACCCACGTTTATCTAATCACCAGACACTGAGGAGAATCAAAACGGAGGTTAAGAAATAACCAATCTCAAAGTTTACCGCATATTGATCTGATTTAACTGCTGAGGTTGGAAAGGACTAAGATTGAACTTTTCTGACTGAAACAATCCTGGTTGTTCCGGTTTAAAGCAAAAGAAAAATGGCCGTGTGATGCTGTGGGAATATAGGTGGAGCATAAATTATTTTGAAACCTAGGATGTTTTATACAAAAATCTCTCAGTTTGTGTCAGAAACTGAAAATGGATCCAAAATGAGTATAAATGAATTTATTTAATTAGAAGTTGCACCTAAATACTGAGTACAAGATTTAGTCTGACCTAATATCTCGCAAGTCTTAGTCATTTGAGCCAAAATCATCAACTCAGAATGAACTTTTTCAAACCTGTTCAACAACAAACTATTTTAGCAAAACAAATAATCAGATTGCTCTGCAGAAACTGGATTATAGATCCCAACCCTCAAATGGTTTTTACACATTTTACTTGTTAAATAAAAGCCAAACAAATTTGCTTATTACTCTGTCAGAATTATAATTTATTCATTCCTGAATTGCGATCGGGTGGGCCGCACAAATTTAGTCCAGGGGCTACAAATGGCCCCCGAACCGCAGTTTGAACACCAGAGTTCTCCACCAGTGACCCATTAATTAAGTGAACACAAACAACAGACAGGGAGCATCCTTTTTTATTACATTAGTTACCAAGGCGACAGCTCCGCCATCCCGACTGGAACAGATCAGAAAATATTCGTATTTTTCAGGATCTTATGCTGTACAAATGGCACAAACAAGCGTGATTGTTTCCGTTTCATCACAAATGATGGAGCCTTTAAATGACAGAATACAACAAATTATCTGCATGTCAAAACGTAAAACTAAAACAGTGCAACAATAAACAAGTTGGACGTGTCTAGCGTTTGATTCAGCAACCTGGAGGTCCTGATGGCGCAAACTGGAAGACGAACCGTTATCTGCAGGTTAAAGGCAGAAATATCACATGCGTTTCAAAATGATAAAAACAAAAACGAGGCTATAAAAAGTGTTTTCATACATTAAATGCCACAAAATGATGCTCAACTCTACTCTTCAGTAGCTGCGTTTCCATTACAAACATGCACAAAACTTCGTCAATGTCGAAAAAACGCAATTTTAGGGGGAGAATCACACGTAAATACCTTTGTTTACGTGATAAATCATTAAAAAAAAACATGCGGCGCCATTATCATCCTCCCACTTCCTGCTTTCTTCTTCGTGGTTTCCTCCGGTGACGACATGCGGTTGTGGATCACGTGACTCGTCTGAAGCGAGAAAAGCGTTTCCGCCGCTGTTTTGCGAAATAAACAAAAAGAACCATCCTAGCGCCAAAACTTTATTTTTAAGCAAAAATCGAGTTTTTTCGACATTCATTTCCGTTAAACTAATTATCTGACGAAGCTAATTCATTTCCAAAATGTCAAAGTGCGCAATTACGTCATCAATGGAAACGCAGCTGGAGCCAGTGCGACTTTTCGTCAGCTGTGGACGGAGATCAGCGGTTCCTGCTGCGTTCAGGGAACGATGAAAACAGGGGAAAGTTGTCAATCAGTGCGCTTGCATAAGTTTTAGCAGCTTCCACGAAGGCTCCCGCCACCATGCTGCTACAGGAACCGATGCGATACCTGATGTTTTTACCGCGGGAATAAAAAAACCGATAATCTGGAGTGAATTCTGTCAAAACTGTTAGTCATAACCAAAACGTCAGACCTGATTTTGATAATCTAATTATATAAATAGCAATTTAGTTATTTCCACTGGGAGAACATACAAAAAAACTCAAATAAAAAAGGAAAATTATATACAAATAAATCACAAAATAAACAAAATATACATATTTCTTAATTTAATTTATACAAAAGGAAAATGTATACATATGCGTTTTAATTAAATTTAAAAATTATTTAAAAAACACATACATACATGTTTTTGTCATAATTTTTTTTTAAAACTAATTCATGTATTTTCTCCCACTGATGTTGCAGTTTGTGATTAAACATTTAAAAAATGAATGATAAACGATTAACATTTGCCAACGGTAATTTAAAACCATAATGAAGAAAATCCCATTTGCTTTATTGCAGTGTAATCTTGTTCTGTTTTGTCAACATGGTGGCGAGCGCCGTGGGTCTGCTGGGGTCAACAGGTCACCTCAGGATGAGGAACAAGATGGCGGATGGAGGAAAACAAAGACGCTCCGCCGTCGTTTCTGGACCGGCGGCCGCTTCGTTTTCCAGAGACCGTCTCTCAGTCCGCTGGGCAAAGATGAACCGGAGTGCAAACGGGGGAAACATGATCCTTAAAGCCTGCCGCAGCGTCACGCCACAACGTTTCTGTTGTAGTCGTAGGACAGCCGGCGTTTGGCGGCTGCGTGCTGATTGGCCGAGGAGAGGCCAGGGGACAGGCGGCGGTTCGTTGACCAGGAAGCAGATCTGCTTTCCTGAGAAGATGGCGACCAAAAGAAGGAAACGCATCAATTTATGTACAGACATTTCATTGGTTAGATTACATTATAACTGCTGCTACTAATAATCACTTACTCAATACCTGAGGAAACATTTTACTAAATAGTTTTTTACTTTTGAGTATTTTCTCGCTACACTTTCTTGAGTGCAATTTTTCGGAGACTGCCAATCTCTAGTAATAATGATTATATTAAATAATTATATTGAAGCTTTTATTTAATAGTTTTCAACATTTATTTACCTGCATAGTTCAGTAAAAAGTAATTCCCCATTAGATTTAGTCATAAATAAGCAGAGGAGGGTAAAAACTAATTAAATTAATTCCCGATCACTGTACTCACAGGAAGCGGTGGCTGCAGCTGCAGAGTTTGGACCAGCAGCTTCTGAGACGCGCTGCTGGATCTCTTGTGGCTCTGGTCGATCATTTTGTTCAGATCATGAAAAGAGTCCAAAAGCCTTCAGAGAAAAAAAAAATGACGACAACATGCAGAAGAAACGGACAGAATTACAATATTTACTCGTAAAATAATCTAAAATATGCTTTAAAATGCAAATAATATTCAAATTAATCATTTAATTGATTATTCCACCTTAAAAACCCACGTCACACACTCAAATCATAATTATTACAGGAATCAAATAACTTCATACTGCAGTTCAGTCAATTCGCCACTTAGGGGCGACATTCTGCTTATTTTCTCAGATAACGGCTCAGTTATTTTCTCGTCTAAGTGCTGCCCCCTGTTGGCAGCAGACAGCATTGCACATCGACAGCTCTGAATGTTTTCAAACGACATTTAAACGACCTTTTTTATTAAATTCAAGAATTTTACGTGGGAATGTTCCATTACACAAAAAGTATAATTATTGTTGAAATCATAAAATATAAATTGTTTATAATGTAACTATTTAAAAGAAGGCATGTTTGTACAACCAAATAAAAACTAATTCAAATAATTTCATGGTTCTAAATATACATGTTTAATATAGACAATTAGCAAAAACAAAAACATTTTAGTTAATCTATTAGCATTAAAGTGTAGATAAGAGACATATTTAAACAGCAATTAAATTTCCAACCGGATTTATCTTTTTTATATAAAGGTTTCAGTTTATATTCATGAGAACAACTCATTAGAAATGTATGAAAAAGACATTCATATTTTTATTTACCTCTTTTTCAATGGAAACACAGAATAAACATTTTTCTTTACTTTTGACAAGGAATGCTAATATATTAGCTTTAGCCTCAGTACTGGACGTATCCTAGTAAAACTAGACGGATATGGATTTAATTAGTTTTTACCCACTTATGGAGGGAGGGAGCAGTTCTGCATTAGCAAGGTATTTAGCGGAAGCTAATGCCAAGGCGCTAACTTCAATTCAAAATCTGTCTGCTCTTGAATGTCACCTTTACTTTGACATTAAGAGACGATACTGGTCTAACTCTTAATATCGGCGCATTCTGACTTTCATCAAAGCAAGAAGCTGCCTTGATTCACTACTTTTTATGTGCTGGAAACTCTGAATCAGCTCAGATGTAAGTTTAGCATCACATCCAAGGTGGGATCGATGGCCTACCCCTGATCCTGTCTGGCTCGGCCGCGCAGGAGCTGCGTCAGCGTGGGAACGGCTTCCAGGTCACAGGGGTCACCGGGGGAAACGCCGGCCAGCGAGGGGAAGGCTTCAGCAAAGACTGCCACCTGCAGGAGAAACAGAAAAACCCTCAGGGGTTAAAGAAAAAATATGAAAAATAATCCAGAGAGAAAGAACCGAACCTGCACTGCAAAAACACAAAATCCAAATATTTTTGGACTAGTGTTAAGCAAACATCTTATCTCGCTTGAAATAAGACACAATTAATTTATAAGTAACTTTTTTTTAGCAAAATATAGAAGCTTATTTTACGTCAATAATTCCTTAAGAATATTAATGAAAAAGTTCTAGCTCCACTGGCGCCGTTACCTAGCAACCCCAGTCAAGCCAAGCCCGTTACCTGGCAACCCAGTTCTAATTCAACTGGCAGATTATTTCACTTGTCTGGTATTAAATGAAATAATCTGTCAGTGGAACTGGAACTTTTTCATTAGTATTAAGGAATTATTTACTTAGACAAGCTCCAGTGTGTTGCTGAAAATTTACTTGGTAACCTTGAAATAAGATGAAACTAAGATAACTTCTCTAGAAACTAGATATAAATAATTACAGTTTGTGTTTTAAACGTGTGGTTAAAGAATGACTTTTTCTACCCAGACATTTTACTTGTAGATTTTGTTCCTACAAATGGACAAAGGTTTCTATAAAGTGTTTTAATTCTGAGATTTTATCTTTTCCTTAAAACTAATTTGTTATTAACATGAATACTTCAAAACATTTGGTGTTTCATGCTACAAATTATTTTGGCATTTCCTGTCTAGTTTCCAGTGCAAATATTTTAGACTTGAAATAAACAAAACTAACTTGTACATAACATTTCAGCAAGATACAGAATCTTATTTTAAGTCAATTCCTTAATAGTGATGAAAAAGTTCTACTTTCCCTGGAATATTATTTCAAAATGTATCTGCCATAAAAAACATTTTCCCATCTTATAAATTTTTTAATATTTAAGAATTATTGACTTTAAATAAGCTCCAATATCTTGGTGAAAAGTTACTTGTAAGTTAGTTTTGTCTGAATTCAAGAAGCCATTTGCACAAGAAACCAAACCAAAAATACTTGGTAATATTTAGTGTTTTTGCAGTGTAAGCATCATGTAAAGTAGAATGTAATGCAAACACTTCATATGGAATAAGAAGAGAGACTCTTCCTGGCAGTTTGAAGCGTTTAATTTAAAGTTGGCTCGCCCTCCTCTGTGGCTCATCTTTCATCTGCATCCTTTTCCGTGTGTTTAATGTCCACAGAGACTTTCATCTTTTATGACGGCTCCAAATCCAGACTGCACAACATCCAGACTCATTTCTAACCCTGTTATTGGGATAAACAATAACACTGTTGTTGTTTTGAGACAATTATCGAGTATTTTATTGATGGCTTCACTTTGTCAAATCAATAAACTTTCATTTTGTAAAAAAATACTGAAAACTGGAACTGGAATAAAAAATTACAACCAAAAGAAAATGGAAATAAAAACCACATAAAACAAAAACCATAAATAAATAGATTATGAAGACCCTTTAAATAAAATTGCCTTTAAACAAATATCAATCAGAATGGAAATGATCAAACTAATTTTAAGTGATCAGGTGATTAATGAATTCCTAAATTAGTTTATGATCGTTTCAAAAATCACTTAATCACAGTTAATGGTATTTTTGAGTGTATATTCTCCTTAATTAAATAATTGCTAACTTAATAAGTATTTCAATAATTGATTAATCACAAATAATAGTTTTTGAATGTATACTCTAATTAAAGATTAATTGATTACTAAATTGATTATTTCAACTATCAATTAATCACGATTAATCACAGTCACATTAATTAGGATTAATGATCTTTTGGAGCCTGTACAGTCTAGTTAACAACTAACTGACTAGTAAATCAGATGACAATTACTTCAATAACTGATCAATCACGATTAATTATAATTAATCATGACTAACAGCGTTTTTGATGGCATTAGTTAAAGGTCTTTATAATAGTGTTTAGTATCTTTTTGAAGGGAAACCTCTTGGCTTCATTTGAACCAACATTTGAGTCTCTGTAAAAAACAGAGTTCACTAAACTTTGTTAAAAGTCTAATGCATATTTCCCACACTTTTTACCTAAACTAGGTACATATCTTGTAGCCCAGTGATATCAGAGTCATATCAGTTAACAACTGAAAAACTCAACAGACTCAGAAGATTCAGAAAATGTATAACATCTACCTATACTGTCTGTCTAACTTGAATCAGTGCTGGTAAGAAAGACTCAAAACTTGGTGTCATTGAAAACCAAGACTGGACCAAAAAGTGGCCCATCAACTACTGGTCTAGCCAAAGTTTTGAAGCCAGAGTCGTACCAGGCTGTGATTGGTTGGCGGTCCGTCTCTCCTCGCCTCCACGGCGTTGGCCGGCCACCATCGCTCCGCGCCACCTCCACTCTCACCTGTCGGCTCCTGAGGGAAGGCCGTCCAGGTGTCGCCTCCACCTGCTGTTTGAAGACACAGACAATTTATACGCTGAATTCACAGGTTTAACAGCTGAAGTTGGTTCTGGATGAGTCAGTTGAGCCGTTTTCTCATTGTGTTTCATGCTGCCTGTTCTTTTTCACCTCACGGCCTCATTTGGCTGAGTTTTTCCTCCGATTCCTCTGACTTTCTCCCCCTGGCTCAGTCGAGGCATGAAGAATCCACCTGACATGTTTCTCCCTCCCTCACTGCCCAATAACCTGAGGCTAACAGCAGCTTAGACTCACTTTTTCTCCTCCCCCTCCGCCAGCCCAACTCTGAAAGATTAATAACATGTAGTGAGAGGCAGTAGTCGGCCAAGAATCCAGGTCAGGACAGACTGAAATAATTTATCCACTCTGCAAGTGCTTTCTAAAGAAAGACATTACTTATATTTATAGAAGAATATCAAGTTGTATTCAACAAATGCTAGATGGATTTAAATTATGATCTTGTTAGGCTAGTTATCGATCGAATCATGATTAATCAAAAGGCTGTAACTGTCTTAAAAACTTTAGCTTTCTGTTGTATCGAGAGACACGACCGTCTTTCCACAACACAAAAGCATTATTTTTCTGCTTTTGTTTGTAAAATGCAGAATTAGAAAAACAAAAACGCTACATTTGAACATGTTTTTCAGCTGCATTTATTATTTTTGTTTGACTGAAACAAAAACAATAATAAATAACGGTTTTCCGTCATAAAGCACATCAGAATGACTGTTATTAAAGTCAAATTCACCTTAAGGGGTTTGCAGAGTCATATCTGCAAACCCCTTAAGGTTTGCAGATATGACTGCAAACCCCTGGCTCCAGAGTGGGACCCCGGCCACCGGGGTCCCACTCTGGAGCCAGGCCTGGAGGTGGGGCACGATGGCGAGCGCCTGGTGGCCGGGCTTTTAACCACGGAGCCCGGCCGGGCTCAGCCCGAAGAGGAGACGTGGATTCCCCTTCCAATGGGCTCACCACCTGTCGGAGGGGCCAAAGGGGTCGGGTGCTGTGTGTTACGGGCGGCGGCCGAGGGAGGGGACCCTGGTGGTCTGATCCTCGGCTGCAGAAGCTGGCTCTTGGGACGTGGAACGTCACCTCTCTGGTGGGGAAGGAGCCGGAGCTAGTGTGCGAGGCTGAGAGGTTTCGGCTAGAAATAGTCGGCCTCACTTCGACGCATGGCTCTGGTTCCGGAACCAGTCTCCTTGAGAGGGGCTGGACGTACTTCCACTCTGGAGTTGCCCACGGCGAGAGGCGCCGAGCAGGAGTGGGCATACTTGTTGCCCCCCATCTTGGCGCCTGCATGTTGGGGTTTACCCCGGTGAACGAGAGGGTAGCCTCCCTCTGCCTACGGGTGGGGGGACGGGTTCTGACTGTTGTCTGTGCTTACGGGCCAAACAACAGTTCAGATTACCCCCCTTCTTGGAGTCCTTAGAGGGGGTACTGGAGAGTGCCCCTCCTGGGGACTCCCTTGTTCTACTGGGGGACTTCAATGCTCACGTGGGCAATGACAGTGAGACCTGGAGGGGCGTGGTTGGGAGGAACGGCCCCCCTGATCTGAACTCGAGTCGTGTTCTGTTGTTGGACTTCTGTGCTCGTCACGGTCTGTCCATCACGAACACCACGTTCAAGCATAAGGGTGTCCATACTTGCACTTGGCACCAGGACACCCTAGGCCGCAGTTCGATGATCGATTTTGTCGTCGTTTCATCAGATCTGCGGCCGTATGTCTTGGACACTCGGGTGAAGAGAGGGGCGGAGCTGTCCACTGACCACTGCCTGGTGGTGAGTTTGCTCCGGTGGTGGGGGAGGAAGCCGGTCAGACCTGGCAGGCCCAAACGTGTAGTGAGGGTCTGCTGGGAACGTCTGGCGGAGTCCCCTGTGAGACGGAGCTTCAACTCCCACCTCCGGCAGAACTTCGAACACGTTCCGGGGGAGGTGGGGGACATTGAGTCTGAGTGGACCATGTTCTGTGCCTCCATGGCCGAGGCGGCTTATCGGAGCTGTGGCCGCAAGGTCGTTGGTGCCTGTCGCGGCGGCAACCCCCGAACCCTTTGGTGGACACCTTCGGTGAGGGATGCTGTCAAGCTGAAGAAGGAGTCCTATGGGGTCTTTTTGGCCTGTGGGACTCCAGAAGCAGCTGATGGGTACCGGTGGGCGAAGCGGCATGCGGCTCGGGTGGTCGCTGAGGCCAAAACTCGGGCGTGGGAGGAGTTTGGAGAGGCCATGGAGAAAGACTTCCGTACGGCTTCGAGGCGATTCTGGTCCACCATCTGGCGTCTCAGGAGGGGGAAGCAGTGCAGCACCAACACTGTTTATAGTGGGGATGGTGGCTGCTGACCTCGACTCGGGATGTTGTGGGTCGGTGGGCGGAATACTTCGAAGACCTCCTCAATCCCACCAACATGCCTTCTGTTGAAGAAGCTGAGCCTGTGGACTCTGGGTTGGGCTCTCCAATCTCTGGGGACGAAGTCGCCGAGGTGGTCAAAAAACTACTCGGTGGCCTCAGGGCCCCGGGGGTGGATGAGATCCGCCCGGAGTTCCTCAAGGCTCTGGATGTTGTAGGGTTGTGTTGGCTCACGCGACTCTGCAATATCGCATGGACATTGGGGGCAGTTCCTCTGGATTGGCAGACCGGGGTGGTGGTCCCCCTATTTAAAAAGGGGGACCGGAGGGTGTGCTCCAATTACAGAGGGGTCACACTCTTAAGCCTCCCTGGAAAGGTCTATTCAGGGGTCCTGGAGAGGAGGGTCCGTCGGATAGTCGAACCTCGGATTCAGGAAGAGCAGTGTGGTTTTTGTCCTGGTCGTGGAACACTGGACCAGCTCTACACCCTCAGCAGGGTCCTGGAGGGTGCATGGGAGTTCGCCCAACCAGTCTACATGTGTTTTGTGGACTTGGAGAAGGCGTTCGACCGTGTCCCTTGGGGGGCCTTGTGGAGGGTTCTCCGGGAGTATGGGGTACCGGGCCCTTTGATACGGGCTGTCAGGTCCCTGTATGACCGGTGTCAGAGTCTGGTCCGCATTGCCGGCAGTAAGTCGGGCTCGTTTCCGGTGAGAGTTGGACTCCGCCAAGGCTGCCCTTTGTCACCGATTCTGTTCATTACTTTCATGGACAGAATTTCTAGGCGCAGCCGAGGTGTTGAGGGGATCCGTTTTGGTGGCCTTAGGATCGCATCTCTGCTTTTTGCGGATGATGTGGTCCTGATGGCTTCATCAGATCGTGATCTGCGGCTCTCGCTGAAACGGTTCGCGGCCGAGTGTGAAGCGGCCGGGATGAGGCTCAGTGCCTCCAAATCCGAGGCCATGGTCTTGAGCCGGAAAAGGGTAGAGTGCCTTCTCCGGGTCAGGGGGGGTTGTCCTGCCTCAAGTGGAGGAGTTTAAGTATCTGGGGATCTTGTTCACGGATGAGGGAAGAGGGGAGCGGGAGATCGACAGGCGGATTGGGGCGGCGTCTGCCGTGAAGCGGCACTGTACCGGTCCGTCGTGGTGAAGAGAGAGCTGAGTCAAAAGGCGAAGCTCTCGATTTACCGGTCGATCTACGTTCCCACCCTCATCTATGGTCATGAGCTTTGGGTCATGACCGAAAGAACGAGATCACGGATACAAGCGGCCGAAATGGGTTTCCTCCGCAGGGTGGCCGGGCTCTCCCTTAGAGATAGTAGGGTGAGAAGCTCGGTCATCCGGGAGGGACTCAAAGTAAAGCCGCTGCTCCTCCACGTCGAGAGGAGCCAGTTGAGGCTCGGGCATCTGGTCAGGATGCCTCCTGGACGCCTCCCTGGTGAGGAGTTCAGGTCCCACCGGGAGGAGGCCCCGAGGAAGACCCAGGACACGCTGGAGGGACTATGTCTCTCGGCTGGCCTGGGACGCCTTGGGGTTCCCCCAGAGGAGCTGGAAGAAGTGGCTGGGGAGAGGGAAGTCTGGGCCTCCCTTCTGAAGCTGCTGCCCCCGCAACCCGATCCCGGATAAGCGGAAGAAAATGGATGGATGGATGGATGGATGGATGGGTTTGCAGAGTGTAATTTTAAAATAGAACCGCATAAAATTCATCTTAAATCGCACTCCGAACTCCGTTTAGACCGTTTCTTCTTTCTGCTCTGGTTTAACCGCCGCCATCTTTAATTGCTGTATCGACGGCTCCGCTTAAGGAGGATGACCGCCGGCGCCCCCAGCTGGATGGAGGCCGAACTACAACACTTAAAAAACGATCTACGCTATCAGATCGGCACTCGTTTCAATCTAATGAATAATTACCCCGACAATTAATCCTAAATTGATTTATTCTTTGAACTACATGCTACATCAATTCAGAGAAAACTTCTCAAACTACTGGCCATGTCTGCATTATTTTCCGTTAGTCCAACCGGTTCAGAGATCATCTCTTTAGATGTTTTTATCCTGTGAAGCCACTAAAGCCACCATTAACTACGGTATCTTTTTCTTTACATAGAAAAGTACTCCTAGATTCAGGTTTCTATGTATTTTAGTTGTATTTTCTCACAATAAACAGATTTGTGCTGCATTGTTAGGAATAATTTGGAATGTGTGTAATTTACTTTTTTTTAATTGGAGCAACATTAATAAACTGAATTTAGTTGAAATAAGGGCTGCAACTAAACATTTCAGTTATGGATTAATCGGATAAATAAATTAGAACATTCTGCAGATTTTTTATTTAACCACAAGCTAATTTAAAATTCACCAACACAATATTATAATGGGAATAATATTACACCTTATTATAAGGAATAATAACCTAATCTTAATGATAAGGTTATTATAATACCCTTTTAACAAATAATGTTATTTAAATGACCCTATTTAAAGTAATTTAGATAATGAAAGATTTGCGTCTCTAGTACTGATGCACCAAACCAGATCTATTCAATCTAATTCTATGCTTTGTTGTTTAGTTTACTTTGTATTTAGAGTTCCTAATTGCACTTCTGAATCTAACATACTTGTTTTTTACATGTTTGACCAAGGTAGTCAACCTATTGGTTTTGTTTCTATCTTATTTATTTTACATTGGCTGTTATACTCCTAACTGCTCTGACTGAGCAAATTAAAGCTGTTTACATTTTTACATGTTTGAGGAGCTAACAGTGTATTTAAGTGAGCTGGTGCAGCAAAGATATGAGATAAGTTTGTAATTTTGTACATTTATGTTTGCATTAAAAAAACCAACATTTTAAGTAAATTCAGCTGTTTACTTAAAATGTACTGTATGCTAAAACTCAGATGTCAGTATTGGAAATTTAAAAAGTTTATAGTTGCAGCCAGAATCTGGGCTGAAAATGCTTGGTAAGATTTTGTGTTTCTGCAATGCCCTGCATTCCTCAGGGATCAGAAAAGGTTAAAATGGCTCCTAATGCTCCGCACAATGTTGCTGGAGTTTTCTCAGGAGGGGTTTGACAACTTTTACTCTTAGTTTTTGGATTTAAAACGAAATGGGGATGAGAAACACAGGAGAAAAAGAGTTGGAATGATAAAATAATAAAGTTTTGGACTCACCAGTTCTCGCTGTGGTCCCAGACGTTTCCGAGGCGGACATGTTGACCCCGCCGCTCCAGACTGGGTCTCCCTCCGCCTGCATGAAGACCCCGAACTCATCCTCCTCAGTGGAGGAGACCCTCACCTCCTCTGGCTTCTCCTCCAGCTCTCCACTTGGACTCCTGCTCCGTTTTTGGCTGCCTTCCTCCTCCTCCTCCTCTTCTTCTCCACCGGTCGCCATGGAAGCCAGAGAAGGGGTAGGATTAGAGGAGGAATTAAAAACCAAGGTAGATGTGTTTTCCTCTTCATCCTCCAGCTTCCCACAGGTGCACCCATCCTTTAGTTTCTCTGATTTCCCAGAAATGGAGAGATTTTTCTGTCTGACAGGCGAACAGAAAACCACTTCCTCCTCCTGAAAGTTGTTGTTTTCCTCACGTTTTTGGAAAATATGAGGTACTCTGGTTTCCTCATCGCTGCTAAAATTTGTTTTATCCTCATGTTCAACTTTACGTTGGTTGTGGTTTGAATAAACCTGGATTATGTCCTGATCAGCGCCCCCTACAGGAGTGGAGGACTCCACAGAATTCAACTGTACTTCCTGCTCCGTTTCTTCTTCTGGGTTTTGTTCAGCTCCTCTTAAGGGAATGGAGGACTTGACAGAAGTCAACTGTATCTCTTCTGCGTATTGTCCAGCGCCCCCTAAAGGAATGGAGGACTTCTCAGAATTCAACTCCATTTCCTTCTGTGGTTCTGCTTCGTTTTGTTTGGATTTACTGTCAAAGATGGGGGGATTTTGCCTCTCCTGAAGTCCTTCGGATAGTTTCTGTCCATTGACAGCCGAGTCGTTTTTGGAGTCCAACTCTTCTGCTTCCTTCCCGTCCAGATCCAGCTCGATCGCCGTTCCTCTTGTCGGACTTTCGGCTTCCTCTCGGTCATATTTGCTGTTTTCTTGAGTGTGTGTTTCGGGTGGAACATCAAATCTCTCCGACTGCTTTCCTTCATCCGTTTTGCAGCCCCTCTCCCGGCCAATGCCGGACTTCCTCCATCTCCGGCCGGACCTCACCCTGACCTGGTTCGCTGCGGCCTCTGTCGGCGGCAGCGGCTCCGTACTTCCGCCTCCTCCTAATCCTTCCCGCTTTCCTCTCAACCAATCTCCGACCGTGCTGGAAGTCGACCCGGAACCGGGCTTGGTGGTTGAGTATAAACAGCTTCCTTTCTCCGTCCGGAGGAAAAGGCATTGCGTTTGCGTCTTCCCGCCGCCTTCCGACGTCTTCAACGTGGCAACCGTTACCAACGCGCCAATCCCGGCCTGCCGGGTGTTGACTCCCAGTGGCAACCCGTATCCACTCAGGTACATGTCGGCGGGTCTCGGGCAGGACGTCGACGTCCCTCTGCCTCCCAGCGGCGGGGCAGTTGGAGGTTTACCTCCGCCGAGGAGACCGCCGGCTCTGCGGCGGGTCCTGGAGCACAGCGCCCAGGCTCGGAGGCCGCGGACCAGCGGCAGGTCTCCCAGGCCCAACTCGGCTCGGCCGGGGAAGGGCAGCGAGGTTCTGGAGCAGCTCTGGAGCATCTCCCGGGGGCAGTCCGACATGCCCAGGCAGGGGTAGTTGTTGTTGTTGTTCTGCTGGAGCATGGCGCCTGTTGTCGGCCTCATCTACGTTTTATGGTTGTTCCCTCACACCAGCCAGTTTAGTTCTTTTTAATCAGTTCGTTTGCTTAGAAAGTTTGGTTCGTTTGTCTGATGCGGACCAAAAAAGCGAAGCTAAAATCCTCCTCGGTTTGATTGGATGTGTTTGAATGCATATATGAACGCCAAGCGCTCCAAAAGCAGGAAGTGGACAACAGTGCAGGGCATTCTGGGTACTCTTGCTTGTTTCAGCCAAAACAAACAAGAGTCTAGCGGGTAAACTGGCTTGTGGTATTTTCCTAAAGACAAATGAGAAAACCGGCCAAAATGTGAAACTTCTCCATTTTTGTTTGCATTTTGAGTCGTTTCTTTCAGTCGTTATAGGTGCAGCGCCCCCACAGGCGAGCAGGGGAACAAGTTTTTCAATTAATTTGGATCGTTAGTGCAGTGATTTTCAGGTTGAGCTGAATTTTCATTTGTGAGAAGAAACGCTGCCAGACTCAGTAATCTAATCTCAATTAAAGCACGGTAGCTCCAATAATTCAGACAATGCACTGTGTGCGTGACGAAACGTCCCCTTTGGAAACTCCGACAACAATAAAACCAAAACGATGAGCTGATCTTTTTAATCTTGCATCTTAGCAGTTTCCTCTGATGGTGGAAAAGCTTCAGTCTCTGAGTACAAGCAGAGAAACAAGCAGGTTACGTGTCCTGCTGTCTCCGCTGATGAGAGCGGAGGTAATGAGGATTTTGTTTTCTTCCACGCCGATGCGCCGTGACCCTGTCTTCTGACCTCTCTGTCAGCTGGACTCGCGTCTCCAGGGCCGATCGGGCTGTCAGAGCAACGAGGCTGCAGAGGAACAGAACAAAGCAGTAAAGGCTCTCAAAGGAGAAATAAATGTGCACCAAGAACAAAAAGGACATTTCAAGATTAAATTGAGTCTTATTTATAAACTGATTTACCAGAATGTAACAAAATGTAATTTGGTTTCGCTTTCATTTTTGCCAAAAGTTGACATATTATTCAAACTTTTTTTTTGACATTTTGTGACATTACAACCAATAAACTTTAGCTTAGCCTAAAATATTTAGGCAATAGATCAATTAATTACATGATGAACAGACAAAGCTGCATAATTTCCATTTGCATGATGGTTTGTCTTTCTACCAAAAGCTGGTTGATAAAATTCTTCAGTCTGGTGTTTTGGTCTAAACCAGGCCTCCTTATTGAAGGGCAATTTTGTTTGGAAACTTCATACTTCATTTTATTTGTTGTTTGTAGTTTTGTTTATTTTGAGTTCCAGTATTCCAGTTACAGTGTTAAATATTAATTAGAAATTAAAGTGTATTGATCTTTGAGAATATGTTCACTTTTAATATTACAACAAAATTATCATTTGCCCCAACAAAGCTCGGGCTAAGTTGCTAATGTCAATTCAAATTGAAGTTATGTTTGTGTTCTATAATGCCTAAGTATTTGTTGATATTATGTTTTTTATTGTCTGTGTTTAATTTTGTTCTTATGTTTCGTATAATGTCATTAAAAACAAATAGAAAACAAACCTGAGAAAAGGAAATAGAACTGCTAAAACATTCCTCATCCATTTCAAAATAAGAGCATGATCATAAACAGCTTGCTGATTGAAGATTTCAGTCAAAAAGCAAAACTCCAACACAAATGTCAAAAATCTTCCATCGGAAAGTTTACAAAATAACCAAGTAAATTAGCACTTAAGAATTGATGTTGAAAATTTGAGAGGAAGCTAAATGCTCTAAAGGTTTTCAAAGTTAGCAAAAGGAAAAATTTGCTCAAATGATTCACACATTAGCAGAAGTGTGTCCACCAATGGGTTTCACTATATGTTTGTAACTGTTTTATCTACGTGGACGTTTATTTGAGATATGTAAATATGTTGGCATAAATATTAGAGGAAAAATTAGCTCTGCTATTAGCTTATTAGCTCAAGTGTACCAACTTCTGGGTTTCAATGTGCGTTTGGAAGAACCTTTTTAACCCTGTAGACGGGGATTTGAGGCAGCACTCTTATTTTAAGGAAGCGTGCTACATGTTTTCAAAGTTAGCAAAAAAGCACTAAACCAAAAATTAGCTTTTCTATTAACGAGTCACTGGAAATCACAACCTTCCGATTGCAAGACAACTGCTGTGACAAGTTTAAGTCTGTCCATCTCTGACTAGCTTCCCTATCCATGTTGAACACATTCCCATAGCATGATGCTACCACCACCATGTCTCTCTACGTCTGTTCAGGTCATGGACTCATTTCCTCTCCACTCAGCGTTTTGCATGAAGCAGAAAAAGGAAAATTTTGGCAAAAGTTAAGCCATAAAAAAATTCGGAATATTGTTTTAGAACCACAACGTTCATACAAAAAAATTCAAGCCAGAATATTATATTTATATTTCTACGAACATAATGAACTCTTTAGCTACTTCACAATTCCTTTATCATGTAAAATCCGAATTAAAATACCCAGTTATATTGAGACAAAATGTGGAAAACTTCACGGTGGTTCTGTTCCGGGTCGTAAAAAAACATTAATTTGGTTTTAATTGACACTTTGCGCTTCCTGGTGCCACTTAGATCAGATGCGACATCAGCAGACGCGTAAAATCCAGATTTTATAATATGCACCATCGGGGACAAAGGCAGGTGTTGGCCACGTCTCATACCCGCAGCAAGTGTGTTAAGATGAGCCACCAGTAAAACCAGTAGCTTCCCCACCAGAACATCCAGAACAGAAGGTTCCCCCAAAGCGGATTCTAGTTTCTTACCTGATCAGATGTTCGGGATTTTAGTCCAAATAATCTATTCAACGTCCTTCCACATCTGCATTGTTTACAGAGGAAGCTGGTGGAGCATCCTGAACTGGGATCGCATCATTTCCAGTCGGCCTGCGCCACTGACGCCACGGAATCAGTAAAATCAGCGTCCGGTCCGGGGCGTCGGAGAGCCGGGTAACCTCACACCAAGGACCCGTTGGACCCGATCCTCCGGCTCCTGCGGCCGCTGCGCAGCGCCTCATCCGCCGCGGCTCTGCGGGGCGCATCGACGCATCTTTCCGCAGTCGGTCCGCCAGTCGCCTCCGGTTCGCTCAGCCAGCCGGATGACGGAGAGCCAGTTGGACCTGCAGCCCACGATGGGAGGAGAGATGCGAGCCACGCAGAGGCAGGGAGAGGTGAGGCCAGCGGAAGTGTATGGAGGGTTGTTAATGCCACACGGAACTGGAGGCTTTTTAGTTTTTACCTCAAATGGGCGAACGGTGCTGGGATATACAACGGCGGGTTATATGGACATTAAAATGGAGGAAATCAGTCCGTCAAAATCTAGAGATTAATCTCAGATTTTTTTGTGGAAAATAATAATTAAAATTCACTAGAAGTTGATATTAATCTAAAAAAAATCTAGAAAAAATCATAAAAAGCTTAAGAACTTGGCAACTTTTCAAAAGTCGCAATGTAAAAAAAAATAATTGGAAATTTCTGAGTTTCCAATTGTCTTCAAACTTTTCAAACTCAAGTTAAAAAAAACCTTAAAAATGTCTGAGTTTAAATATAAAAAATTAGATAAAGGTATCCTCTAACTGAACTTTTGAAATTAATCTCAGAAAATTAAAAAAAAAACACTTGGAAATTTAAGAATTTTAAAAGTTATAATTGGAAAAAAAAATAGCTCAGAAATTTGATTAATCTTAGAAATTTTCTTGAAAAAAAAGAAAACCCTCAGAAATCTTGAGATTAATCTCAGATTGTTTGAGAAAAAACAAACTTCATCGCTGAAAGAAAATAATTTTAACTGTAAATTTGAACAATTTTGAACTAAACATGTCAGAAAGTACAATACACGTTTTTTTAAAAAAAACTAAAAATCATAATTAAAATATTTTATCACAAAGTGTTACTTTTAAATCAAAAACAGTTAAAGAACAATCTTGAGGATTCCATGTGGAAGTGCAGCTGGTGACACTGCAGAGACAAACCTTCTCATTTCCTCCTGACTGCGGCACTGTTCGCTCCTCATAGATCAGTTTTTATCCTCAGACACACATTGCGGAGATACGTTTTCACTGCGTCATCGCTGAAGACGAGCTGCAAAACACACACACACAGCCGGAAGACGTCATGCATCCGTGTGTAGTTTTCCATGATGGGCTGCACAGATTTTTTTTTATCTGGCTCTTCATTCATTCAGGTACAGCTAGAAAGATCAGGCGGATGTCACTCATTTAGTGAGAAAGTAGAAAATAAAACACATAAAATATCACAAATATCACTTTGAATTTTGATTAGTATGGTTTATAGATAGGGGGATTATTAATGGATAGTAATTCCCCCCCCCAACAAAAGAAATTCTGTTTCAGAAGATTAGAATATATCATACCAATAATATACAGATGTATATATTAAACTGAGACTGTCATTTCTTTGTCTTCAGTACTTGGTTGGGGCTCCTTTTGCATCAATTACTGCATCGATGTGACGTGCCGCCTTTATGGCAAGCCGTTCTAACATAAAATTAGCTTCACCAATTCCATTCAGATATCTAAATCGGTTTTGACTAAACATAAGAGTTGTGGGATTTCTGAATTTTCAGATGGAATAAAATCTGTTTTAATGAAAACTTAAATGTTTCTTCCCCTAAATGTTGGCTTTGCTGCCCTGACATTCATTGTTCACCAAGAAGATGGCAATAAAAAAACAACAACAAAAAGAGTGAATAATATTTTATTGCTGTCTTTCCAATGCAGCTCTGGCACAACACTTAGTTCTGAAAATCTTAAAATCCAAGAGAAAATGTGATCACCTCATTCATCCAGAAAGGTAAAAACATCTGTACACGTACAGTAGAGCCCACGTTATGTTATCTTGACTTTACTTTTTAAAAAAACATTTTTTTACCTGCTAAACTTTGCTTCCTTTCAGTTACCAAAGGACAACTAAACAACAATCAAATGAAAAGCACAAATTTGCTCTCAGATGCTTTACATATTTTGAATATCCCTTTGTCTGATCTAAACATTATTTCCTCATTTTAGAAATGAAAATGGTGAATATATTGACTTACTGGTAGACAGTTTTGAAAAGGTAACAGTTAAAGGCACTTCTTATATTATTATGTAGCACTAACCACACAAAACACATTAAGCTACACTTTGGCTTCTGAGCAAATTAAAGCTTGCCACTCCTTAATTAGTTTCATTGTAGCAGCCAAAAATAAGATCTACAGTTAATTTTTGTGTTGAACTCTTTGAATTAAATCCCTTAAATTCCCATCGTCTCATTTTTAAATTTTTGCAACAATAAAATCTCCATCATGAGACTGTTGAATAATTTCCAGGCGATGCAAAGTGAAAATATAGAGAGGCTAGCAGCATGTTGACCTAAATGTTTGAGAGAAATCTGCCACTATAAGGTCAGAGGTCACAGAGCAGAAGAGTCCAGAGCATCCTGCATACACACAGCGGTAAACTCTGGGACGTAGCACCAACTAAATGCCTTCAGTATAAATCTTACGTAGAAAATAACAGCCTATCATCTTTTTAATCTCACACTTTTCCTGCAACACCAACAAAAGAGATCTTCAGATTAAAAAGAAAACAAAAGAAAAAACAAACCCAACTCTGGTGAATATGAAAATAATTACATTTTGCTTTGATGGGACAACGCTTAAAAAAAAAGAAGCTATAATATAGAGATATTTACATAAATCTATCCAGTATGTTTTTTGATTGATCAGCATAAATGAAAAAAATATCTGGTACAATGTATAGTTCTCATGTGACGTCGCACTTCCAGGAACTTTGTAGCTGACAGCCATCTTGGTAGGTTACGTATCTGTCATGACAGTTGCTATGACAACAAAAAACAAAAAAACAAAGCACAAGCTTAGAACTAGCTCTCGCCTCGTTCCTTTCTAACTTATAAAAATATAAGAACAACTTTTTGAGTACTCTGTTTTCTTTTTGTTGGTTCATCTATGCTTTGTGCTGGACTTGCCTACCAAGATGGCGGTTCAGTCGCGCGGCTCACTTCCAGTTGAGACTTGTGGGAACTACATCGACTCTGCTGGTGAGTGTAAAGTTATTCGCACTTTGAAGTGGAAGAGATATTTAGTGATGTTATCAAAACTGAACAAAACTGGATAAATAATTAGGACAAACCTAACAAAACTAAATGAACAACAAAAATAGTCAAATGAAAAAAACAAAACTGGTATATATTACTCTTTAGTTGTAATACTGATAGTAACGCTGGTTGATAAAAAGACCTTGTATTTCATCACAATCCTGCCCAACCTGATAAAATATAAAAGATAAACTTTCATTTTTCCCCACATTAAAATAACACTGCAACTTCATCAGTCTAAAAAAACCACAAAAACAAAGAAAACCAAAAGTTATTTAAGATATCAGTACAGCATTCTCAGTAGTTAAAAGTCTGACACTTGGTGAGTAGTTACTGAAGACTCGCCGGTTCGAGTCTCAGTGGTAACCAGGTGTCTGGTGATTCTTGTCGTCTTGGTGACCGTTGTGACGGTTCCCTCCTCTGTGGAAGAGACTTGGTGCTCTTCGGACATTTGCTGGCTGGCGAAGTCGAGTCCCGAGGTGTGGAGACAGAAGGACCCGGAGACGTCCACCTCCCCTCCCAGCTCGCCCCTGCGCTGGGCAAGAGGGGAACCCTCCGGGGTAATCTGGAGGAAGCCTGGGGTCAGGAGACAGGGACACATGCGAGAGGAAGCAAGGAAGAGTGCGGAGGATAAGTGAAGAAATCAGGACTGAAAGGAAACTTTGTCTTCAGTAAGAGAAAACAAATCAGGAAGAGAGATGTTAATGGTTCAAAAACATCCTGTAGATACTACAAATGATCATCACTGGTGGGTCTGCTCCTACCTGTGGCATGAGGCTTCAGAGTGAACTTGGGGACCTTGAACCAGGAGGTAGATTCCTTTTCCTCTCCCTCTTTGCTTTTGCTCTCCATCTCGCTCCACATCTGAACCTTCGTTGATGTGAACTCTGCACCAAAACCCAGCGGAGACTCTGAACTGTCCCTGTCCAACATCTCCGTTCGGGCATGAGATGACACCACTTCCTTTAAGGCCATTTTGTCTGGAGTTTCAGCCCCTTGGAGGCCACCCTTTACTTCTGATGAAGAGTCCTTTCCCATTTTATCCCCTGATGCCACCTTGCTGTACGGACTAGTGAACTCCACCTTTGGAAGTTTGATTTTGCCCCCAAATGTCCCTTTGTCATCCTTGTGATGAGTTTCAGCTTTTTCTCCATTGAGACTTGAACTGTCTCCCTTCGTAGTGACATCAGCAGAACCTAATTTGCCTGACGAGAATGAAACTTTGGGCATTTTAATCTTTGCTCCCTTTGACTTTTCCTCTTCCTCTGCGTCTCTTTCAGATTTATCTTTAGACTTCCCAAAGCTCGACTTCTTTTTGATTTTGGGCATCTTCACTTTGACATCTGACTCAGCTTCAGCTGCTGTCTTCTTGTTTGGGGGGGTAATGCTTGCAGATGCCTGCTCTGTTTCACTTGGATTCACCAAAACAAAAACAGCTTTCTTTACTTTGGGTATTTTAGGACCCTCATACCGAATTTCTGGTCTGTGGATATCCATCCTTCCTTCAGGAGATGAGATGGAGGGCAATGGGACCCCAAATTTAGGGATCTTGACTTTCTTCTCTGTTTCTGTTTTGTCATCTTCATCTTGTGATGTACCAATATCAAACTCTATATCAGGTATTCTAGGTACTTTGACTTCTTTACTGGAAGATGACAGGCCTCCATTGGTACCTGAGCCTGTTTTGAGACTAACGCTTGGTAACATCACCTCTGGTGCTGTGATGTTAACTTGACATTTATCAGTTGCATGGTCATTATTTTTGACATCAACATCTTCAACACCTTTCATTTTTGGTACTCCAATCTTGAATTTTTTGCCCTTCTTTCCCTTTTTAACTTTGCTGTCAGCTCCTGATGTGTTTAGATCCAGGTCTGGTAAAACAATTTTTTTCTTTTCCATCTTAACTTCCCCTTTTTGAAATCCTATGTCCAGTTCTACATCTTCTTTTGGACCTTTGATATCTATTGTTGGCATTTTTAGTTTTATACCTTTGCTCTCTCCCTCAATATTTAAATCGGTCTTCACATCTGGAGTTACCACTTGTAACCCAGGCTCAGCTTTGGGTATTTTATCCTTTGGCATTGATATTTTTCCCTTCTTAAGTTTGGCATTTGGATCTGTAACTTCCATCTCCATAGTAGGGACTTCACTACCTTTACCTTTAGGAAGGGAAATATCAACTTCAGGCATCTTTATATGGGGTAGTTTGATTGTTCCACCATCTACCTCAGCTTTCCCACTAGGTCTGTCAATACTTGCTTTTGGCATCTTGACATGTCCTTCTTTCTTTATGTATAACTCTGGAGCTTCCACAGAAGGTTTTACTTTGGGAAAAGATATATCAACTTTTGGCAACTTGAATTTTCCTCCTTCACTCTTAATGCCAGTGTTGGGGTCTGCAGTTTTATCTTTTGACAAAGAAATGTCTCCAGAGGGTACTTCTGGTAGGCTTCCCTCTACTTTTACTTCTGTTCCTTCAAATTTGCTAGCATTACCTTTGGGTAAAGAGATGTCAACATTTGGCATTTTCAGGTGAGGCATTTTTATTTTGCCCTCTGTACCTCTTATCTCAATATCAGGACTCTCCATTCTTCCTTTGGGTAATGATATATCAACTGAAGGCATACTAAAGTGTGGCATCTTAAGCTTTCCACCTTCACCCTCAATCTCCACATCTGGACCATCTTTTCCTTTGTTGACTGAGAAGTCCACATTTGGCATTTTTACATGAGGCACTTTGAATTTTCCTCCCAAATTTCCTGTAATGTCAGCATCTGGGTCAGTAGTTTTTTCTATAGATACGGATGTGTCAACTGACGGCAATTTTACATATGGCGTTTTGAATTTTGCTCCTCCACCGCCTTCAATATCTAAACCTTCAACCTTTCCTTTGGGAAGGGCTATTTCAACAGATGGCATACCAATCTGGGGCATCTTAAAAGTTCCCTTTTCTCCTTTGAGCTCTACATCTGGACCTTCAATCTGTCCCTTGGGGAGAGAAACCTCAACATTTGGCATTTTATATTGAGGTAATTTGACTTTGTCTTCAGAAGTCCCCTCTATCTGAACATTTGGACCTTCAACTTTTCCTTTAGAAAGTGAAACATCAACAGAGGGCATGCTGATTTGTGGCATCTTGAATTTTCCTCCTTCTCCTTTGATTTCCACATCTGGACCATCAATTTTTCCCTTGGGGAGAGAAATATCAACATGTGGCATCTTTATGTGAGGCATTTTGATTTTTCCTCTTTCTCCATCAATTTCAGGTGCCTCATCCCCTTGGAGTTTACCCTTTGGAAGAGAGATGTCAACCCTGGGCATTTTAAACTTTTGCTCTGCAGTCCCCTCCATTTCAATTTCAGGGGCTTCCAGTATTGCTTTTGGCAGTGAAATATCAGCCTGTGGTAGAGTTATATCAACTGTGGGCATTTTAAACTTCCCTCCATGACACTCTATTTCAGTTTTAGGTATATTGAGATCTTTAGGTTTTCCTTTAGGAAGATTCACATCTAATGTTGGCATTGTTACTTGAGGCATTTTGAATTTTCTGTCACCTCCTTTAAGTTCTATATCTGGTCCTTCAATCTCTTGGGATTTACCTTTTGGGAGAGACACGTCGAGGTCCACTTTGGGAATAGAAACATCAATTTTAGCCATTTTGGGAATTTTAAGGTTTCCTTCGTAACCTTTAATATCTGCTTCTGAAACATCAACTTCTGTTTTAGGTAAAAGAACCTCCATCTCTGGTGTTTTAGCCTCTGGGAGTGACAGCTCAACAGAAGGCATCTTGACTTTGCCCTGGGCTTGAAGTTCACCACTTGGTTTACCTAAATCTTTTTCTTTGGAGCCAAATCCTGAGATTGAGAACTTTGGTAACTTGAGAGTGACATCAGGTGCATGAAAGCCAATCTTTCTATCCACTTTAGCTTCCCCTTCAGCGTCAATTTCTCCTTCTGGAAGTTGAACCTTTGGAGATGACATTTTGAACTTTGGAAACTTTACTTTATGTTTTGCCTTGTCTGGGCTCTCAGTCCTGAAATCCAGGTGAGGAAGGTCAGCTTTTCCTTTTTTCAGGTTAACATCAACATCAGGACAAGACACTGATACATCTGTATCTTTTTTAGATATTCCAAATGAAGGCATTTTTATTTTTGGTTTCTTCATTTTGACTTTTCCATCCCCATCAAATTCCACTGACGGTGCCCTCATCTCTCCTTCGACATTTGGCGGATTGAGGGAAATATCTCCCTTGAGTCCAGATGCCTCAAACTCACCACTCTTTGACTTTACACCAAACCGGGGGAAAGTGAAACTAGGCACTTTGAGGGAGACATCAGGCAAATCAAAGCTGCCACCCGAAGAAGGTCTTCCTCCCTCTGCTTTCAAAAGTTCAACTTCAATATCATCACCCTTTAGGTTTGTTAAGGCCAAAGTCTAGATCCACTTTTGGGGCTGAGATGTCAACTGTTGGTAGCTTGACTGAGGGAAGTTTCAGTGATGCACCTGGACCTTCTACATCTTCAGTCTTAACCTTCAGTTGGGCTGGCTTGAGATCACTTTTCAGACCCGACATCTCCAAATCTCCAGATACATCAGGCCCACTGATGTCGACTTTAAGGCCTTTATCCTTTGACCCAGATGGAAGACTTAGGTCCAGATCAAATTTGGGTATATTTATATCAAGAGTTGGCATGTGAAACTTTCCACCTGTTCCTCCTTTTACATCTAGACCCTTGATATCAACATCAATTTCAGGACCTTTTATGTTGGCTTGCGATTCCTTTGCTTTCATGTCAGGAAGATGCAAAGAAGGCATATGAAACTTGCTTCCTTTCTTAGCATAACCATCAGTGTCAATTTCTCCTTCAACCTTCGGTTTTGGAAGAGATAAATCAATGTCTGGCATCTCAATGTTTCCTGCCTTGATGTCTGGGCCTTTAATTTTAACATTCCCTTCAGGAAGGCTCACCTTTGGTAAAGACAAATCAATTTTTGGCATTTTAAACTTACCCCTCTTACCTTCAACACCCTCAAACTCATAGTCGCCTTCGGCTTTTCCTTTGGGGAGTGAAATATCAACAGCTGGTAAGTTAATTTTCCCTTCTTCAACCTCTGGGCTTTTGAGGTTAACATCTACTTCTGGAGATTTGATTTTAGGAAACGATAAATCACCCTTTACTTTAGGCCCTTGAATATCAACATCTCCCTTTCCTTTGATTTTAGGAAGGGACAGATCAACCGAGGGAATGTGAAACTTGCTGCTTGTACCTGTGTTGACATTTATTTCTACATCTGTCTTTGCTTTTGGAAGTGAAATGTCAGCAGCTGGTACTTCAATTTCTCTTTTTATGTCTGGCCCTCCAACACTGGCATCAGCCTTAGGGAGAGTAACCTTTGATAAGGAGATATCGAATTTTGGTAATTTAAACTTCCCACCCTTCATCTCAGGGGGCTCAACATCAAGGTCAATATCAGTCTTTCCTTTGGGGAGGGAGACATCAACAGCAGGCATTTTTATTTTTCCTCCTTCAATTTCAGGATCATCTATATTTACATTAGGCCCCTTAGCTTTTATTTTAGGAAGAGTAATGTCAATTGAAGGCATGTGAAACTTGCCTTCTTTGTTGGAAAGCATTCCAGTTTCAATTTCTCCTCCTGCTTTACCCCCTGGGAGGGATATGTTCACATCTGGCATGTCAATATTTCCTCCCTTCATTTCAGGTCCTTTCATTTTCAGCTCACTTTCTGGAAGATTGACTTTGGGCAACGAGACATCAAATGTGGGCATTTTAAGTTTACTACCTTTAACTTTAGGTCCTTCAACATTTAAATCACCCTCAAATTGTCCACCTTGAAGTGATATTTCACCTTTTGGTTTGGGTACTTCAATATCCATATCAACTCCTTTTGTTTTTATTTTAGGAAGAGAGATATCTATTGAGGGCAGTTGAAACTTGCCTTTTTTGTCACTTTGTCCCTGAATATCTATGTCTCCCTCAACTTTTCCTGTAGAAGTTGAGGTATCAGCAGCTGGGATTTCAAGTTTCCCCTTAACATCAGGTCCTTTGACTTTGACAGCACCCTCTGGTAGACTAAATTTTGGAAGTGAAATATCAACTTTGGGCAGGTTTACTTTTCCCCCTTTTAATTCCAGACCTCCAACGCTGAGGTCAGCATCAATATTTTCTTTTGGACATGAAATGTTAGCTTCAGGAATGTCGAGTTTTCCACCCTTAAATTCTGGACCTTCAACATTTATCTCAGTTCCTTTAGTTTTCATTTTAGGAAGAGAGATGTCAAGGTTTGGCATGTGGAATTTGCCTCTCTTCCCAGCATGTCCTTCAGTTGCAATGTCTCCTTTTCCTTTGGGAAGTGACAAATCAATGTCTGGCAACTCAATTTTTCCTGTTTTGAACTCTGGGCCTTTTATCTTCAAATCACCCTCAGGGAGATTAACCTTTGGTAAAGACATGTCAATTTTTGGCATTTTAAATTTACCCCCTTCACCTCAGGGCCCTCAAACTCCAGGCCACCTTCAAGTTTCTCTTTGGGGTATGAGATGTCTGGGGTTGGTTGAACTACCTTTCCTACTTCAAAGTCTGGGCCTCGAAGACTGACATCTACCTCTGGACACTGAACTTTGGGTATAGACAAATCACCCTTGATGTCAGGTTTTTCAATCTCAATGTCTGCTCCCTTCGCTTTGAGCCTTGGAAGAGAGAAACCCACTGTGGGCATATGAAATTTGCCCCCTTTACCACTTTCAACATCTATATCTACATTTGCTTTTGGTAGTGAAATGTCAGTGGTCGGCTTCTCAATTTTCCCTTTCATATCTGGTCCTTCTACATTGATGTCAACCTTTGGGGGGGTAATCTTTGGGAGAGAAACATCAAATTTTGGCATCTTAAATTTTCCTCCTTTCACTTCAGTTCCTTCGGCCATGACATTGCCTTCTAGTTGACCTTTGGGAAGTGAAACATCCACACTTGGTAGGTCAACCTTTCGTCCTTCAATGTCAGGGTCTTTGATGGTAATATCCATGTCTGGAGACTTGATTTTAGGGAGTGACATGTCACCCTTGATTTTAGGTCCTTGAATGTCAACATTGGCTTCCTTTCCTTTGATTGTAGGGAAAGAGATACCAACCGAGGGCAAGTGAAACTTGCTTTTACCACTGCCTACATCAACCTCTACACCTGTCTTTGGTTTGGGCAGTGAAATATCAGCAGATGGTACTTCCATTTCTCCTTCCATGTCTGGCCCTTCAATGCTGACATCATCCTTGGGGAGAGTAACACTTGGTAAGGAGATATCAAATTTTGGTAATTTAAACTTTCCACCCTTCATCTCAGGGCCCTCCACATCAAAGTCACCATCGACCTTTCCTTTAGGGAGGGAGACATTAACAGCAGGTATTTTGATTTTTCCTCCCTTCAGATCAGGGGCCTTGAGACTAGCATCTATATCAGGAGACTGTGTTTTGGGAAGTGAAATATCAAGAGATGGTAAATTTATCTTCCCACCTTCAATTTCAGGACCCTCAAAGTTGACCTCTGGTCCCTTAGCTTTTGGGAGTGAAATATCACCAGCTGTAATTTTTGTTTTTCCTTTAATCTCTGGACCTTCAATGTTGGAATTAACCTTTGGGAGCATAATTGTTGGAAAAGAAACATCAAATTTTGGTATCTTGAACTTCCCTCCTTTTATGTCCACTCCTTCAGTGTTAACATCACCCTCCACTTTAAATGATGATGGTGAAACATCAACATCCACATCTGGACCCTGAAGACCAACATTTAATTCAGGAGACTTCAGTTTAGGTGCAGAAACATCCACTGAAGGCAAATGTACCTTTCCGCCTTGAACTTCACCACTCAGCTCTGGTCCTTTACCTTTTATTTTAGGAAGAGAAATGTCAACTGAGGGTATTTGGAACTTGCTTCCTTTACTGACATGTCCTCCGGCTTCAATTTCCCCCTTTGCTTTTCCTTTAGGAATTGATATATCAAGGTCTGGCATCTCAAGCTTCTCTCCCTTGATATTTGGGTCATTTATTCCGATATCACCCTCTGGAAGACTTACTTTGGGCAAGGAGACATCAAATTTTGGCATTTTTAACTTTCCACCTCTTATCTCTGAACTTTCAACATCAAAGTCTCCGCCAGTTTTTCCTTTGGGAAATGAGATATCCACAGTTGGCAAACTAAATCCTCCTTTTACATCAGGGCCTTTGAGGCTCAGATCACCCTCAACTTTGCCCTTTGGTAGTGTGATGTCGCCTTTTAGGTTTGGACCTTCGAGATCAATGTTGGCTCCTTTTGCTTTTAATTTAGGGAGAGAAACATCAAGAGAGGGAAGCTGAAACTTGGCCTCTTTGTCCATGTGACTATCAATGTCAACTTCTCCTTTTACTTTGGGTAGAGAAATGTCATCATGGCCCTCTGGAAGGTTTGTCTTTGGAAGGGAAATATCAAATTTGGGTAATTTGAATTTTCCTCCTTTTACTTCAGTACTTTCGATATTGAGGTCGATATCAGCTTTTCCTTTTGGAAGAGAAAGGTCAATGTCAGGCATGTTGATGTCTCCTTGTTTAAGTTCAGGCCCTTCTATGTTCACCTCTGGTCCTTTAGATTTTATCTTTGGGAGAGAAAAATCAACAGAGGGTATGTGAAACTTCCCACCTTTCCAGCCATGCCCATCAGTTTCTACGTCTGATTTTCCTGTAGGCAGTGAAATATCAATGTCTGGCATCTCAATCTTCTTGCCCTTGAAGTCAGGACCCTTTACTTTGACTTCACCTTCAGGAAAGTTTACCTTTGGCATTGAAATGTCAAATGTTGTCATTTTTGTCTTTCCTCCTTTTATTTCAGCATCTTTAACATTAATCTCAAAGTCAGCTTTTGGTTTTGGAAGTGAAATGTCAACATCTGGGCCCTGGAGGCTGACGTCTACCTCTGGAGATTTTATTTTAGGTGCTGAAATATCCATTGATGCCACGTCAAATGTTTTTCCTTCACCTTTAAGCCCTTTAACGTCAATACCAGCTTCTCTGGATTTTATCTTTGGAAGGTTAATGTTTAACGAAGGCATGTGAAATTTGGCTCCTTTTGCTCCATGACCGTCAAGATCTCCTTCCATTATTCCTTCAGAAGGTGAAATGTCAACAGCTGGCATTTCAATCTTTCCTTTAATGTCTGGTCCTTGCACTTTGACGTCACCCTCTGGTACGTCCAATTTTGGAGCTGAAACTTTAAATTTGGGCATTTTGAGTTTTCCTGCTTTTCCCTCCGGTCCTTTAATATTTACGCCAAATTTTTCTTTTCCTTTAGGAAGTTTAGTATCACCAGAAAGTATTTCAAAGTTTCCATCTACTCCAGAGTGGATGTCAATATCAATGTTTCCATGTTTTTTCCCTCTAGGCAATGAGAGATCAATTCTGGGCATATCAAATTTGTCAGCTTTGACTTTTGGACCTTGAAAGTTTACGTCTCCTTCTGGAATTTTAACACTGGGTAAGTCGATGTCTACAGACGGCACATTTAATCCAGCCATTTTACCTTCACCACCAAAATCAATGTCAGCTTCCAGTGTTCCTTGTGGTGGGGAGATGTCGATAGTTGGTGCTTTTACTTCTCCACTTATAACTTCTGGCCCTTCGATGTTGATTTCACCTCGCTTTGATTTTATTTTAGGTAGGGAAACGTCAACTGAGGGTAAATGAAAATGCCCTCCTTTAGTTGTAGTTTCTATGTTCACACCTAATTGTCCTTTTGGAAGTGAGATATCAGCAGACTGTCCTCTGATTTCAATGTTCTCCTCAGGCATCTTCACTTTCGGAAGGGACACATCAAGCGAAGGCATCTTTAACTTCCCTTCTTTTCCTTCAACAGTTATCTTCCCCTCTACTTTTTCTTTTGGAAGACAAATATCTTTTGTAGGCAAATTCATTTTCCCTTCTTTGATCCCAGTTCCTTTTAAATTGACATTAGCTGTAGGTGATTTGATGTTAAATTCAGGACCTTCGATGTCGATGTCAGTTCCCCCCTCAGGTGATTTTATTGTAGGGAGAGAAATGTCAAGAGATGGCATGTTGAATTTTACTCCTCCTTTGACTAAAGGTTTTTTAACATCTAGTTCTCCGTCTTCAGTTTTCCCCTTAGGCAATGAGATATCAAACGTTGGCATCTTAAATTTTGCGTCACCTTTTCCCTCCACATCCACACTGCCTTGTTCCCTTGATGTCGGAAGCGAGAGGTCGATCTTTGGAAGTTCGTGACCTTCTAGTTTCATGTCTCCTTCAGGAAGTTTCAACTTGGGGAGAGAAATGTTTACAGAAGGCATGTTGAATTTGCCTCCTTTGACTTTTCCTTCAATGTTGAGCTCAGCCTTGGGTTTAGGTACAGAAATATCTGCTGATGGCAGCGCAGTTTTCTCTCCTTTAATGTCAACCTCAGCCCCAGCTGTTGCCATTTTTGGGAGTTTGATGTTGACAGAAGGCATTTTGAACTTTTCTCCTTTTGCGTCTGGACTTTCTATTGCAACATCACCCTCTGCCTTTCCTCTTGGCACAGAGATATTTACAGAGGGCACAGGAATTTCACCTTCAACCTCAAGCTTAGGGGTTTTTACGTTACCTTCTGGTTTTCGTTTTGGCAGAGACATGTCAATCGAAGGCATTTTGAATTTGCCCCCCTCAATGTCTCCCTTTATTTTTCCTTTAGGCATTTCAAATTTACCACCTTTCACTTTTTGGCCTTCAGTGCCGACTTCCACCTCACCTGCCTTCAGTTTAGGCAGCGAGACATCAACAGATGGTAGCTGAAATTTTCCCTTCCCTTCTCCGTCAGCTGCTCCTGCGTTGCTTTTTGGAAGAGTTAAATCTACTTTGGGCAGCTTGAATCTCACTTCCTTGTCTCCTTCTGCATCTGATGAATTCATTTTGGGAAGAGTTACGTCAAAATCAGGCAGCTTAAACTTTCCGTCACCACCAACATAATAGTCCATGTCCACATCCGCGCCGTCCAATTTCATCGTTGGAAAAGAGACGTCAGCAGAAGGTGGATTGAACTTTCCTCCACCTCCTGGGCCTCCAGGAGCTTCCATCTTTGGTAAGGAGATGTCAACCTTTGGCAGAGAGATTTTGGGCCCTTTCACAGTTCCCTCCACTTCATCGGGAATTCTCTGACCTGAATCAAACTCCAGGCCAGCATCGGGTACAGAGATGTTGATAGCAGGCATGTTGATCTCTGACTTCCCTGCTCCTTCAAGTCCTTGGACTGAATAACTTGCGTCAGATTTTCCCTTTATATTTGGCAAAGAAATATCTACTGAGGGTATTTGAACTGAGGCAGCTTTTCCTGATACGTCTCCTTTAATTTTTGGTTTGATGACCTCCACATTAGGAACACTAAATTCTCCATCACCTCTGATTTCAGCTGTTGGGGTTTTGATATCAGGTACTTTCACTCCCTCCGTTTTCACCTCAATTTCACCGTCAATCTCATCCGAGTGGCGCGAGAGTCTGATTTTGGGAAGTTTCAACTTTGGTATTCTGAGTTTTGCATCTTCCTTGCCGACAACAGCTTCTCCTTTGACGTCTACTGTAGGAGCCTTGATCTCTGCGCTTCCCTTAACGCTGGGCAGAGACGCCTCGGCTTTTCCTGAGGGGAGGGCAAACTCCACATCTGGGGGGCTGAATCTTGAGCCTCTCTTCTCCACGTTTTTGTCTTTTTTTCCAGACAAACCGACCTCCACCGACGGCGGCTGGACGCTTATCTCTGGAGGCCTGAGCTCCACGCTTCCCGAGGAAGAACCCGACTTTGCGTGTTTCGTCTTGGGAAATACGATCCCAAACTTGTGTCCCTTTCCTTTAGCTTTCACTTTAGCTCCAGGTATTTCAGATGGAGGGATGCTCTCTTGTCCCTCAAGTTCCAGTTTTCCTCCCGCACTACTGCGTCCCTTCGCTTTCATATGGGGGAACCTGAAAACACACCCACAGTCCGAACTGTAAGCAGAAACCCGGATGTGAATTTAACATCCAACCAGAACCGTATTTGTTGGAGCTAAACTAACCTGATCCTCGTTTTTGCCTTTCCAACGCTCCCTGTTCCTCTGACCTCTACGTCACTCTTCCTCTGGTTTAACTTGGGAAGTGAAAACTCCACGTCAACCTCAGCTGGAGGGGGCGTTCCCTCGATCACCAGCTCCTCCTTGCGCTTCTCTTTCAGCCTCTTCAGACCAAATCGACCCCCTCTTTTCTTCTGGATCTTAAACGGTTTCATGCCTTTCACACTCTGGAACAGAAAAGCAAATGTTCTGAATGTGGTTTTTTTAGTGGATAAACCCAGTTTGATCAAGTTTGGAACAGCTTTGCTGCTGAACCTTATTGTAACTTAAAGGATATTTTTGTTGGATTGTTTTGGAACAGTTATAGTGGAGTTAATTCCGTTGAATGTGACGTGTAGCCAATCAGAAAGCGAGGAGATGTAAACATGGAGAGGAATCCAAAACAACTGGAACGGTTCAGGTAAAAGTTAGTGTCAGGGAGAACATTTAGTTGTTTCTCTCCAAGTTCAGTTCGAAAACACAACTATTAGGTCAACCAGTTCCTCCTCTAAAATGAAAGTCTGTGTAAGAAAACATCTGGTTACCATTTTAGCCATCTTGGCCTTGGGACCTTTGACCTCCAGACTGGGAACTCTTGGCCGGACGCTGACATCAGCTTTAGGAACGGTCCTCTTGACCTGGAAGCTGACCTTATATGGCTCTGCGCACTGAAGGATCTTCAGCGCGTCCTCATAGCGCACATTGTCAAAGTAGACCTTCGCACTCAGCAGCTGATCGCCTTCAGAGAGGAGATTATCAATCGGTACATCAGAAAATACCAATATCAGGGGGTGTAACTGCAACGGTTTTACCACAAATTACTCTTCTACACTGTAAAAACACAAAATATTACCAAGTATTTTAATGTTGTTTCGAGTGAAAATCTCTTAGTACACTTTAAATTGGACAAAACTAACTTACAAGTAAGTAACTTTTTAGTCATATATGGAAGCTCAAAAATGTCAAAATCAGTATTTCCAGAGTTTTTTTTTAAAGAATATTTTCAACATTTGAAATTCAGAAATTTCACATTTTTGTGGAAAATTTATGATATCTAACAAATTTCTGAGATTACTTTCAAAACGTTTAGAAAAGCTTTTTGGCATAAATTTACTACTATTTTTTCTAAAATGGCCCTAAAATGGCAGGTTTAGCATATTTTCTGTTTAAAAAAAAAAAAAAAAAGACACCTAGTTTTCCTGTTAGGTAAGATTTAATTTCTGATACGAAGCAACGTTTCAGTTATGAACTGTGTGATAGTGTTTGAATGTTGCATGTGGATTTTATGTCCTGTACAAAAACAGAGTCATTGTTATTTATGCTACAGATGGGATTAGTTACATGGATTAATGATGTGAATTTATGTTAAATATACAATATTTTCTGTTGCTGTCTGAACTGAAGCTGCTGGACTGAAGTTAACCACCACCTTTATTTCCTCTATTATTAGAATAAACACAGTAAAACTTAATGTGTCTGTCGTGAATCGACCTACTGGACCTGAGACGAATATAGAAGGGTTACAAACGGGCCTTGCAGTCCGGATCGCTTTATATATGAAAAAAAGGTTGAACACAGACGATTCTTTGACCCTGTGCCTTATAATCCGCTGCTCCCTGTAGTCCGGGGAATACGGTACCTTGCTGCAGACTCAGGTGTTTAGCAGCCGGAGAGTCTTTGAGGACGTCTTTGACAAAGATGCCGTGCTGTCCTCCACCCGTCACGCTGTAGCCGCTGGCTCCGGCCTCCGCCTCCGTCTCCACCACGATCTCCACAGCCTTGGAGAGTTCCTCCACACTCTGACAGACACAAGGAAACAAATCCTCACATCCAGAGACACTGCAGATGTTTTTCTGGGGGTTTGGTGTTGCAGGGCCGCCATCAGGCTGAGCATGGATTTTTTAAAATATTTGCCTTTTTTAAAGACTTTATTGCCGGTGCTTTTGTTTTGTTAATGCCTTCCAATAAAACATTTACAATTACTTGGTCATTGGACTTTAAAAATGTTTAAAGTCTGCCGACTTTAAACATTTTTAACTCAAAACTACAGACGGCCGCTGGATGACTGATGTAGGTTTCTGTGGGAAACCCCGTGTTGGCAGAATTTACTCCATGAAAACCGGTTTATGAATCCAGATGTGGGATTAATGCTGCCCTGCTTACCGTCTGTTCTTCTGCAGACTCTGAGTCCATCTCTGGTTCGGCCAGTTTGCAGGTCGACTCTCGTAAATGATTTCTTTTCTGACTCAAAACCTGCTTCAGCTCTGCATGTAGTTTCTCCTTCTGCACCTGCAGACAGAAAAAAACAATCACTCTTTCTGATCGACTCAACGCAGCATTTATCTGAGGCGATCAATAATGTGACAGTATTGGCTATAAAAGCAGCAGGTGGTAGATTTCCTCAAAGGAAAGCTGACACAAATTTTAGAAAATCTCCCCCCAAAACCTGAAATTTTCAGAAAGTCTGTTCCAGATTTGCGGTGCATAGAAGCTGAATGCTGCCTCGCCATCTTTGCGTCTGGTTCTGGATACAGAGCAGAACCAGAACCAGAAGACGGGAGAGATCTGGAGGGTTGATACAACTCCAGCAGATCGTTCAGTGATTTATAAACAACAACAGCATTTTAAAGTCCATTCTCTCAGTGGAAGGACAGTAGAACCAGGTGATGTTCTCCATCTTCCAGGTTTTAGTCAGAACGCCAGCAGCAGCGTTCTGGATCCGATTCATTATTTTAGGCAGACCTGCTGCAGTAATCAATGCAACTGAAGATGAACGGATAGATGAGTTTCTCTAATCTTGCTGAGACATTCGTCCTCTAATCCCATAAATGTTCTTCAGGTGACAGAAGGTCGACTTTGTAACCGTCTTTATGTGGCTCTGAAGGTTCAGACCCAGATTTCAGGCTGATCTCTAGTTTCCTGATGTAATAACTGAAGTAAGCTGAGTAATTTTCAGGTACTCTACTCACATCTACCTGGGCTTAGGAGCCTTGAATCCGTTCGTTCGTAAGAACGCTTCTAAACACAAATATGTGTTAATTGTCCTGTAACGTGTCTCACCACTCTCTCTGGGCTCTCCTGGTCGTCCGCGGTGCCGCTGTGGTGAGGGTTGCGCTGCGAGGGCGATCTGGACGAGGGGGGAGACCGCCGCTTGTCTTTCACCTGAATGCAGAAACCAACCAATCAAGTTTATTTGTATAGCAAATTTCAGCAACACGGCTGTTCAAAGTGCTTCACATTATAAAAAAAACATAAAATAATAGAAATTAGCACCATCATGAAAATGATCAATAAATATCAAATTGGTGAATTTTTTATTTATTATTAATCAAAGGAAACTCCAACCAGAGGAACTCAGTGTTTCAGCAGCTCTGCAGTTTTCTGTAAGTTTACTCCACATTTATGGCACATATATTCTTCCATAGAAGCTGGATGCTGCTTCTCCATTATGGTTCTGGGGATGCAGAGCAAACCAGAACCAGAACCAGAAACAGAACCAGAACCAGAACCAGAAAAGTCTCCCATCTTTGGAAACTCAAACATTCCTGGTGTAATTGAAATGAAAATCCAATCATAACTTGTAGAGATGCTAAAATCAATAAAACATCAACCCGTTGATTAAATGCAGAGTTCTGACTACAGAACCATAAATCCTGCTCTGGTCCCACTGGGTTTGCTGCCTTTCGGCTGAGCTGGACTCGGATCGCTTCAGCTCTTCCTCTCGCTCTGGAGGAAGCGTGTCATGACCCCGTCTGTCGTATCTCCTTCCACTTTTTGTTTCATGAACTCTTGCACAGTAAATCCTGTGAAAACACTGCATCCCGACACTTTGTTGGTGTGACCGGTACCGCGGCAGCACGTTTCCGGTCCTAAAATAGTTACAATTATTCCTGTATGAGACACAGAGTTCAGCTCAGTTTCATCCACTTTGATTTCCTTTCTTATTCTGCAACTGCTATTCTGTTGAAGTCACTCTTCAACATGCAAAAGAAAAAAACATTTACATAAAAACCTCGTATGTGTTCACCTAATTCAAACATTTTCTGCACCAAAATCGGAACAAAATCTCAATAACTGGATGATCAGAATGAGGCAATTAGATGCTAGCTAAGTGCCAGCTGCTAGCTGTGGTGGGTATGCTAACTAGCTAATCTGCTAATATACTAATTTTCCATTTAGCTCTGTAGCTTTTTTGCTAACTTGAGAACATTTAGCACATCAACCTTCCCTTTAAAATCACTCAAGTAGATGTAAGTAGAGTCGGGTAATAACTACTTACATTCACTGGAATAACTTTTGAAAAAAATTACTTTTAAGAGTACTTTTACTATGCTGTACTTCAAGTAATAATACTGTGAGATATTTCTACTTTTGAGTAAAATTTCTGCATTTTCTGTCCTCTGAATGAAAAACAAACATGTTTTAACCAAATATTCACCAGACACAGTTTCTGTTAAAGTTAAATCATTTTTTTATAAATAAAATAAAATGATTAGAAAACAATTCATTTTGCCTGATTTTGTTACTTATTTTCGTCATTAAAATACTTAAATTAAATACTTACTTAAATTAAATACTTAAATTAAAATACATTAAATTAAAATGTTTAATCTGATGATGTAATTTTTACACATTAAATCACTGATAATTTGATCAGTTGCTCAGTACTTGAGTATTAATTTTACTTTTACTTGAGTACAAACATCCACTTTAGCTTCAAATATTTCCAAAGCAGATCCAAACTAAACTCTACCGGCTTGTCCTGGATTGTTTCTACATCAGCTTCACACCAGCACCAGAGTTTCTGATGCTAAATGTCTCCAAAACATCAACATCAACATCAAACATTGAGTCAATGTGTCTGTTTACTCACGGCTTGATTTCTGGTCTGGCTGTAAACATGGCTGTCCTCTTGGTCAATGTCAGAGCCTGAAACACAAAATAAAACATCAGAAAAACTCCACAGGAGTAAATAGTCATGACCTAAAACGCCGTGTAGCAGTAATTAGCTCCCAGCAGAACGTTGAACACTGTGGCATTCATGTCAGGCTTAGCATGTGAAGCTAAAGGATCTGATATAGCAGCAAGGCCAGCAGCTTGGAGCTTCTGGCGGTCTTCACATTCTTTCCGTAGCGTTGATCATTCCTCTGAGTCGGCTACATGAGCCTGAGTCGTTTGCATAACTCCTCCAACAAGCTAACGCAGCTCACACAAAGTCTGGCTGATAAGGAACAGAGCAAACAACCCATGGAGGGCGGCGGCCTGATCATAAAAATGATTATTTGGACTTGTGGGCAAACAATAAGGTGTGATAAACTAAGCCACTCCTGATAAAAACTGCAAAATATCCAACTGGAGTAAATTTTGTCTCACCAGTGTTTTACTTAAAGCAGTGAAGAGCCTTATTTCATTCCCATATCTGAGTATTTTAACCAAGCAAATCATTGCCTTTTCTTTTATTTCTTGAAAAGCGGAACCTTTGTATCCAGATGTTTCTAGTACAGCCGTAAATCGGACGCACAAGCTACTTCCACTGACAGCAATACGCAACCAAGCCGCTTGGCTCTAAAAGAAAGATCTGCCTGGACGATGGAAAAGACTGTTGTTGTGCTCAAGTTGTGCTAAAAGAAGTTAGCCAATTTAATAGCATCTCAATGCTAAACATGTAGCAACAGCACGGATGCTAACGCTAACGTTAGCGTCCACAGTCCAGTTTCATTTCCACCTGAAAGCTAAATGAGTATAACAAAACTGCACCAATTTGATGGCTGAGTAACCCAAATAACAGAATAATAAATTTTGATTAGCTCGCATGTTTATTTATTCAATAATTTAGCAGTAAAAAATTTTTAAATTGAAAATATTGCTCTTTTGTGCATTAGATATATGTGGACAATTTAGCTCTGAAAAACAAAACATTCAAAAGATGAAGTGTTTTTTTTATCCTTAAACAAGATTATTATAATAAAATCTGATTTAATATAAATATTAGAAAGGTATGACGAGGTTTAGCTAATGTCTGAAATTTTTAACTTTAGAAATTTCCAAAATCTTTTGAGAAAATTTCTGATATTAATAAAAAAAATTATGCAAATTTGCAACCTTTGGAGTTGAGATATTTCCATGTTTTTTCTAGAAAATGTCAGATTAATCTATGAATTTCAGAGTTTTTTGCACGAAATTTACTCCTTTTTTAATGAACAATTGCACTAATACACCATAATAGTTTGGTCATAGTTCAGTAACTACACTACTAAAAAATCTCACAATTTCATAATTTTGTCACAAATATCTGAATTTTATAACTCACAAATTGCCCTATTTTTCCTAGAAAATGTCTGAGATTCATCTCAAGATTTCTGAGTGTTTTGTAGAAAATTTTCTCCTCTTTTTCTGTATCTACTTTGGCTCTGATATGCTGTCGCATCGATGTCATTCTTCAGAGTCCCGTCTTCTTCATGTGATCTCTTTTTTAAATGCCTTAGCTCTGCTGTGTGTGTGTGTGTGTGTGTGTGTGTGTGTGTGTGTGTGTGTGTGTGTGTGTGTGTGTGTGTGTGTGTGTGAAAACTGATCTGTGTGTGTAAATTTGTGCGTATATTCCAGCCCGGTGTGGCAGGACGTTGGTTCCCGTTTGTGCTGGAGATATCAGGAGTCCAACACTTAAAAAAAGCGACGTGTCGCATTTACTGCAGCCGTCGCTGCAAAACAGGAAATTCATCTTAAAGAATGAAGCAAAGGAGGAAAAAGTGTGAAAGTTTTTAAGTAGAAGCAATGAAGTTCAGATGGGAGATGTATGGCTGTTTTCTGCCGATTTGCAGGCGGGACGGACAGCAGCAGGTGGAGGCGGCGGCGCCTCTGGGTGGAGCAGGGGAACGGTGGAGCGGCGCAGGACGAGGCGATGATCTGAAATGCTTCGCATCTCAATCTTATTATAGATCCGACTCACATCTGCAGGCCTGAACACACCCAGCGAATGCCAGAGAGAGCTTTGACCTCCGACCTCCTGCATACTGCATGCAGGTGCAGCGGCCATGATGGTTCTTTTTCTGATAACTTAGGCTAATCTAAGGGCCACATTTAACATTCCTATTGAAGGAAATTTAATTTAATAAAGATTCTTTGACAGATTATTTGAAAATAGTCTCTAATCAGCAGGAACTGCAGATATTTTCCACCTAAAGTCACTTCAGTCATTACAGCAGGTTTCACTATAAACGTTTTCCTGACTGTTTCTCTGAATTTGAAAATATTTACACGTTCAAATAACTCAGGTTACATTTTAGTTCGGCATGTTTGATTCTCAGTTTCTACACTGATAGAGAAAATTTGTTGCAAAGATTTACTGCTGTCTCTGTTAAGTGAAGCTTATATAATGTGTCAGGATCATTATAGAAATATAATATATAAAAAAATAAAAATGAAGTTTTTTTAGAAATACGTGGATTTTTTATGTCCCAGCTAAGTTTTGAGATTAATCTCAGAAATAATTAAAAAAGGCAAATTTGTTATTATTTTCATTAAATTTTCCAGAAAAAATTCAGGAATTTTTCTTGAAATGTTTTTTCCAGAAAAGTATTAGAAGTGGAAAATTTACTACCAAAAAAAACTATTTTTCTTTATTAATCTGAGACTTTTTAGCTTTTGAACAATGAATAGGAAATAATTTAACTTTAATTCTGCTAAAAATCGGCTAAAATGGTTTTAAAAATAAACGCAGATCGTCTCCATCTTTCCTTCCGCACAGACAACAGAAGAAAAACATTTTGAAAATGATCAGACTTGTTGTATTTGAGAAGTTACTGCCACTATTTCTGCAGACACCTTTTCTGAAACTGAAATTAACATTTTAGCGTAAAAAAGGAAAACGTGTAAAACCTTGTAATGATTCAGGCCTGAGGCTGCGATGGGCTGTTGAAGCCCGTCTGCTTGTGAAGTTCTGAACCTGAAGATGAGGCGAGTCGGAGCCGCAGTTTGTCCAACAGCAGCAGGATTAACGCGTCTGCAGCAGGTTTGTTATTGCGGCTGCTTTTATTAGAAAACAGTTTAAAAAGCCCTGAAGCGACTCGGCTATAGTTATTCCTCAAAAAAGCCTAGAAGACGAAACATTTCTGTTCTCTGGGAGATTTAAAAGTTTAAATGAAGGTTGTTGCTGTTGTTGCCACCAAATAAATGACGTCTGATGTACTTTTGTTTATTCAGCTGTGATTTAATGTCTTTAGTTTGAATTTCTTAATGATACACAGTAAAAATGCCAGTGTTGAATTAACACCCAAAAGTGTCTATGTGTCCAAGCCAGCTGGTGTCAAATTCAACACTGCAGAGTGTCGCATTAACATTACAACGGTGTTAGTGTTAAAATATATTAAAAGTAACACCAGTGTAGTGTTGATCACAAAACATAATGTGGTGTTAAAAAAGTAAATAATTGACCCACAAGGTGTCAATATCAATCAAATCCAGTGGAAAATATCCAAAAAATACACAGAAATGTAAAGTTTAACTTTTCTTAAACCCATTTCAGTATATAGACCCAAGTTAATTTAACAAAAAAATGGGTGTCAATCTTTTAACACTTTCAAAAGTGTTACTTTAACACCAGCTGATTTGGACACATATAGACACTTTTGGGTGTTAATTCAACACCGGCATTTTTACTGTGTAGCTTCCTGTTTTGCTTTGGTAAGCCAATCGGCTGTGTTCTGTTCACTTCTTGTTTGCAAACTAGTGCTAAGAGAAGATTATTTTGGTGGTGCATCACAATTTTGGGAAAAAATATTTTCTAAAAAATGTCAGGTTTTTCTACAAAAAACTGAAAGAACAAAGTTTGAAGAGTCAAAAATTAGCTAGACAAAACTGAATTTTTTAGCTTAACTTCAAAATGTTTGTAATTGTAATAAATAAATAAATTTTTAAAAAGTACAAAATTTTAACTTCTCTGACTTTTGAAATTTGGAAAATCTCCAAAAGTTGAAAGGTTTTAAAATGTGAAAACTTTCCAAACATCAAACATTTTTGACTTTTGAAACTAATTTATTTATTTATTTATGTATTATTTCTTTTTACAAACGTAAATATTTTATATGTTGGAAACTTTCCTAAGTTTCAAAAGTTTTCAAAAGTCGAAAAGTTCCAAACGCTGAAACTAGAAAACTTTCCAAAAGTAAAAATGTTTTGACTTTTGAAACTCGAACAATTTCCAGTTTTTTAATTTTATTTCTGCGATTAAATAAAATAAACTTCTGGCTTTGTCTTTTTCTCTATCTGCCCATTGTGTTTGCACCTCCACGGTTCACGCCTCTTATAATCTCCAAATAGTCGCTGCCAAATTCACCCTTTCACTTCATGCAGTCACCTTCTCTGTTTGCCTGAGCAGAGGTCAAGCCAGAGGTCAAACCAGAGGTCACATGAAGGGAGATCCTGACTCGTCTCCGAGTTTCTCCGGGTCTGTGGATCCGTCAGACGTTGCCGTTGGCTCAGCTGTCGGCCCAAAGAAAAGACAACAAGCTGAGCTTTAAACGGTTGATAATAACGCCGCCGGCGCATGACAGACAGTTGAGGACGTGTTTGGGATTTATTTGTAGAGTGAAGTATTATCAGCAGAAACCAGAGAGCAGACGCAAAAATATTTTCTCCTCTGCCGCGTGCGCAGGAGTTCACACTCAGGAAATACCACTGAACTTTCTCACAATTGGTGGCAGTCTGGGCAGATAACGCCAAACGCTTTTATTTTTTATTTTTGGATCTAATTTTAGGACAATCACACGTCTGGAGGAGGGGAAGCTGCTTCTATTCCAGGCGCTACGCTAACTGTAAACACATCAGACGGCTGAATGCAGCTCTCCATGTTCACTTCTCAGCAACGTTTATCTTTCACACTCCTAAACTCAAAAGGATAACCTGAAGTTGGTGTCTCTATAAAATTAGAGAAGACCTGTTTTAAGTCAATAATTCCTTAATGTTGACGAAAAAGTTTTAGTTCTAGTGATGGATTATTTCACTTTGGGAAAAATGTTAAAATCCAACAGTGGAACCAGTAGTTTTTCATTTATATATATTAACTATCTATTTAAAACAAGCTCCTATCTTGCGTTGTTACCTAGCAACCCCAGCCAAGCCAACCCCGTTGCCTAGCAACCCAGTTCTAGTTCCACTGGCAGATTATTTCACTTAAAACATGGAAAAAAAAATCTTGTTATAAATGAAATAATCTGCCAGTGGATTTTGAAGTTTTTCATTGTTATTAGGAAATTATAGACTGAAAACAAACTCCAATGTTGCTGAAAAGTTATTTGTAAGTTAATTTTTGTGTTATTTCAACTGTACTAAGATATTTACATAGAAACTAGACAAAAATACTTGGTAAGATTTTATGTTTTTGCAGTGCAGGACTCTCTGTAGGATCTGACTGGCTGCTAAGAAGTAATTTAAAATGTTTGATTAAGGCGAATAAATGTTCAGTAACGATAAGTTGGGAGAACGAATGCTAAAACAAGCCATGATGCTAATCATCAGCTCCATCCAAGATGGCCGCCCTCTGGGAGCAGAACGTTTCGGGAAGCTTCCCGCCTCTTTGGATCAGAGCAGCCCCCGAGCAGCGCAATTTCCAGATCTGTCAGAGATAGATCAGAGGGTGTTACCCCTAATTTTAAACATCAGATGAAAAAAAAAAACAAAAACCAAGGCACACCCGCAGGCGTCTGCCTCTGGACAGGAAATGCCTCCATGTAAACAGGAAACAGCGTTACATTTTAACGATCCACATCTTGCAAACAGCTTCTGTTGTTTGACGGGATCAGATGCAGGAACAGAAGACAAAAAAACTTGTTGGAAATAAAACGATGGAGTAATTTCAACATAATCCTGAAGGTGTGATGTTGGCTGGATTTGTCGGTTTAGGTTTTCCTTCCTTGTCTGAGGGAAGTTCATGATCCAACGTACGTCAGGCGGCGTTTCCTCACGATGCAAACTCATGACACCACTTGACCCGTAAGTCCTGGTCCAAGCCCAACCGCTGCCCACCGCCCAAAGTCTGTCGCCAGGAAACCGACGATGACCATCATCATCCATCATCTCATTTCCCTTTCATACCTGCTGCTCTGCAGCATCAATGCATATTTAAACAGTAACAGCTGATTTGCATGTGCAGCATTACAAAAGTATTAATTTAACGTTTTTTCACAATATAAATCACAAACTTTAAAATGTTTTATTTGGATATTGTCTGTTTCCTAGAAAACACTATGAAATGTTAAGACTTTAGAAACTCAGAAATCGCCTCATTTTTCTACAAAATCTCTGAGATGAATCTCAAAATTTCAGAGATTTTTGGCAGAAATCTACCTTCTCTTCTTCTATCTGCAACAGCCCCAATACGCTGCTGTACATATGTCACTGGGACACAGCAGTAAAATTAAAACTAATCATCTGAAAAGTGCGGAGTGCTTCTATATTCAGCCCTCTGTTTTTTTTTGACATACACCTTAATCAGTTCTGCACATCTGGAAACTGAAATGTTTACCTGCTTTCTGTAAAAGCAGCTGAAGATCAGAGGGCGGCCATGTTAGCACATGAACAGGCTTTAATCTGCATGTTTTGAATGTGGCAGCTGCGTTTTTAGGTCTTCATGATGCTGTTTGCTCCCTTTGCCCAGAGTGGATGAAAAGTGACTTCAGCAGGAGCAACAGTATGAGAGGCCGTTTGTGAAATTAAAATCAGAAATTAACAAAAATAATTCGGATTATCTGGCCTGTTACATAAAACAAAACAAAAAGTGGATGTTAATTTTTCAACGTTTTGTCTTTAGCATGTTATTAGTGTCACAGTTTCAATCTAAATATATAACTTGAAAGCAAATTATTTAGCTTGCTATTTAAATATATAGTTAGCTAAAGATTTAGTTTGTCACATATATATTTGTCTTGCTAACTAGTTGATTTGAAATTAACTATTTAGCCTACTAACTAGATATATAGTTTATAAACTACATATTTAGCTTGCTCAATAGTTGGTTTGCAGCTAACTATTAGTTAGTAAGCTAAATATGTAGGTGATAATTTAAATCTCCAGCTCTACGCTAAATATTTACCTTACCAGCTAAATATTTACTCTACGCTAAATATTTAGCGTAGAGTAAATACGCTAAATATTAAAATATTACTTGGTAAATATTGCCAGGTAATATTTACCTATTAAGGTAAATATTGGAACTAAATATTTACCTTACCAGGTAGCTCCAAACTACATATTTAGTTAGCAAGCTACATGTGGTTTGCTAACTAAATATTTAGCTTGCTAACAAAATACTTAGTTTGTAAGTTAAATATTTAGGTTACTAACTAAATATATTGTCCTGAGCTTAATCTTAATGGTTTGCAAACTATATAATTAGCTTGCTAATTATTTAATTTGTAAAATATTTAGCTTAAACATTTCAAATTTGTAAAATAATGAATAACAAGGTGAAAACATGACTTTGATAAATAAACCTCCATATATTTCCTCCCAACTATTGCTGTTAATTTGTAATTGTTTAGCTTCACAATCGGCAGCTGGTAGAAAACCACCAATCAGATTATCATGGTCTTGAATCTCATCTTAAATCAGGTTTTTGCAGCTAATAAAAGTGAAAAGCATTATGTCACAGTGACACAGAAACGTCGGAGATCCTGCAGCAGAGAGAGTGTTTTGGCTGCTGCGCCCACTTTGGGGCGTCACGCATACCAGGCTGAGGGGTTGAGCTGGAACCGGGGGACAAACAGATCCTATGACCGTCATCCTGCAGCTGCTGCCGCCGTTTAACATTCAGACAGCAGCTATTTCACTGAACGACACCCTGAAGCGGCGCAGCTTTTAAAACCAAGTAAATATTTTGATCACTCAGGTGGCATATAGTAAAAAAAAAAACACAAGAAATAATCAGCAAAATGTAAAACTTTTAAAAGTCTGGAGTGTTGCTTAACGAGATGCCAGAGGCATGTCACAATGTCACGCTGAAGATTAATAGCATAACTCAGAGTGAATGCTGGAGTGTTTGTACCGGCCATAATAAACACAGGCGGCAGCTGTCTCACTAAAACCGTCTTTGCATTTAAACTGCACTCCATTGTTATGCTCTCCAAAATCAGCAGAGTGGAGACTGCTGCGAAAACCGTCCCGCCAAAACCTTACGTTGAATTAAACAGTTTCCAGAGACGAATTAGTCCGATGAAAATGTTTGGATGTTGCTGCTGCTTTGCTGAAAAATCACAAATGGAAAGTAATTACCTTTACTTCCCAACCTCAGTGTGTTTCCTCCAGAGGTTTAAAGGAGACACACCTCCACCTGCAGCAGCAGAAACCAGTTTTCCTTCCTCACATCACTCTGCTGCTTTTCTTCTTCTTCTTCTTCTTCTCCTTCGTATAATTATTATTTTTTAATTCATAAATCTCTCTCCCCCCTCTCTCTGTTTCCCGTTGCCCCTTCAGCCAGCTTGTTGCTCCCCTCACTGAAACTCAGGCCTGACCCAAACCCACCGCATCTGTTGGAGGGACGAATCCAGGCGGCTGATTGGCTGGAGGCCGGACTGACACGCCCATATTTGGGTAGGCAGAGGCGGAGCTGCCTCACAACAAGAGGGAGGAAAACAGGAAAGGTTTGACAAAGCAGCAGAACCGGGCTTGTTTAGAGAACCGCTCATCATCACAATGACGATGCTTTATACAGTTAAATAGAAATGAATGAAAATTTAAAATGACAACTTAAAGGAGGTTTAATTAATCATGTTTTATTTGCGCAAACTGTTGGATTTAAAGGGGCAGCACTGAGTTTTCCAGCCACATTATGCTATTTTATAACAGAATCAAGTAACTATGTTAACTTCAGTTGTTATAAAAAATATTTTATATATATATATATATATATATATATATATATATATATATATATATATATATATATATACAGTATATACACAGTCCAGTCACATTAATGTGACCATCTGTCAAAAGCCAGAATAACCACCTTTCGCAGAGCGAACTGCTACGAGACGTGCAGGAAGAGAGTCACTTAGGTCCCTGAAGGTCTTCTCTGGGATGTTGAGCCATGCCGACTCTAATGCCGTGGCCAGCTGCGCTAGATTACGCGGTTGAGGATCCATGGCGCGAACAACTCGATCGAGATGGTCCCACAGATGCTCGATTGGGTTTAAGTCAGGTGAGTTTGCTGGCCAGGGGAGGACGGTAAACTCATCCTGGTGCTCTTCGAACCACGCACGTACACTGGCAGCTGTATGGCACCTCGCATTGTCCTGCTGGAAGATGCCATCATCCTGAGGAAAAACAATGCGCATGTAGGGGTGGACATGGTCCGCAAGGACAGATGCGAACTTGTATTGATCCATCGTGCCTTCCACAATAATCAGTGAACCCAGAGAATGCCAGGAAAACATTCCCCAGACCATAATGCTCCCGCCTCCAGCTTGGACCGTTCCTGCAATGGTTGCAGGGTGGTTCCTTTCAGAGGTTTCACGCCTTATACGCCAACGTCCATCTGTCCGATGGAGCATAAAACGCGATTCATCTGAAAACGCTACCTGTCGCCACTCAGTGGACGTCCAGCTGCTGTACTGGCGTGCAAATTCTAGCCTTCGTCGTCGATGAACACCAGTCAGCATAGGTGCACGAACCAGGCGTCTGCTTCGGAGGCCCAGACGCAGCAATGTTCGCTGAATAGTGGTTTGGGAGACACTTGTGGTAGCCCCTTGGTTCATTTTAGTGGTCAGTTGCTCAACGGTAGCCCGTCTATCTGCCCGAACGCATCTCCGCAACCGTCGTTCGCCTCTGTCATCTATGGCCCGTGGTGCACCACATTTGCCACGTCGTTGATTTTGGACAGTCCCATTTTGCCATGCACGGTACACTTTTACCACGGCGGCACGCGAACAGTTCACAAACTCAGCCGTTTCGGAAATGCTTCCACCCTTGGCCCGAAAGCCAATGATCATGCCCTTTTGGACGTCGGATAAATCGCTTCGTTTCTGCATTACGCCAACGATTGAAATGTTTTCCGAAGCCCACACACACCCTTTATATACGCTCAACTGCACTGTGCTGCCACCTGCCTTCTGTGATTGGTTATTTAACTCTGAAGTGGAAAGTACGTGGTGGTCACATTAATGTGACTGGACTGTGTATATATATATATATATATGTATATACAGTATATATATATATACATATATATATATATATACATATGGACTGTGTATATATATATATACATATATTATATATATATATATATATATATATATATATATATATATATATATATATATATATATATATATATATATATATATATATATATATATATACACATTATACTTCCTGATTTAATGCCCTGAAAAATTGGGCCTCTGTCTCTTTAAAAGGTCCTGCTCTTTCCCAAGCTTCACCTTCAGGAAGTCATCTCAACATGGCTCCTCTATTAACCCTTTCACAACATTTTTACCAGTGTTTCACTGAGCAGCAGCTCCTATAATGAGCTCAGCACTTCCACCAGGGGTTTGCTAATTGCTGCTGGCTAGTCTGAAGGAGCTGCGTGAGGGAGGAGCTTCATCCACCAAGGCGGGGCTACGTCCACCAAGGTGTTTTGAACAGCTGAATGGTTGTGATGAAGATTAAAGGATTTCTTAAAGATCAAATCAAAACTCCAGGTTTGATTTTCATTAGAGAAAAATCAGCCGCTCTGGGCTTAGAGCGGCTGATTTAAGCTAAAAGAAAGTACAATTTACAAAACACTGCCTCTTTAAAGGACTTAAGGCTCCAATGACAGCGTAAGCAAATGTGACTTATGTCCAACTTTTTAACGGTGCAGAAGAATCCGATTTGTTCCGATTCAGTACAACCAAAAAAAAATCTATTTTCTAGGAAAAATGTGGAAATGTTTGACTTTTTAAAATTTCAAAAGTCCAACTTTGTTTTATTTTTGAAACTCAGAAATGTTCACGTTTTGTTCAATTTTTTTTTTAGACAAGTCTCAGAAATTCTGCAGAAAAACCTTGGAAAAATTTTTAATAGTTGAAAATGTACATGTTCTTTCCCAGAAAACTTCAGAGAATAATATCAACATTTCTGAGTTTTTTCTCACAAATGTTCAGCTTTTTGGAGCTCAGAAATTATCTGTTTTTTTTCCTAAATAATCTCAAAGATTTTGAGTGAAAGATTTTCGACATTTGAAAATCAAAAAATTCAGATTAATTGTGAGATTAATTTTAAAATTTCTGATTTTTTTTTCTCCAAAATTTATGACTGTCCAACGTCAGAAATTTTCATGGTTTTTCTAGAAATGTTTTGGCAGAAATTTGCTCATTTTTTTACTCCGTACATGCTGCCACAGGAATTCATGCTGGTGACGAGTGTAGATGAATATTTGTTTATTACACAATTCTTTGTTTTTCTGTACTCAAACTTACAGCAAAAGTCACTGATTAATTAGACATTTTTCTCTAGATATGAGGTATTTTTCTCAAAGAAGCCATTTTATGTTATGGATTTGTATAAAATAATAAAAAACTGATTTTACTGAATTAGATAATTCTGCTTTAGTGCACAGCAACTCTCTGGGTAGGAAGTTATTTTAAGGAAAATAGCTGAAAATAGAAACAGCAGGCCTTGGATCTTATTTTAGAGGAAGTGTGATGGATTTAAGGGAGGCAGCTGCTGCTGCGAGCCGAATGATTTATTTTATGAGTTTATCTATGACTAAATTTCTGCTTGGCAGTTTGAATCCTTTCTGGTCCAAGTACAGCATGTGACCCAGACAGGGATGGTCATTAGTCCTAAATTATTTATTCAACCAAACGTAGAGCCAAGCAAAACGAATAATGTTGCTGTTTGTTAATTAGGACCATTTAACAGCACAGAGAGACCACACTTTTGAATCTAACTGCGAGAAAGTAAAAGATTCACAACCCAACTGAAACAGTTTTCAGTACGACGGCGTTTCAGGGAATGAAAGCGATAGAAACGAAATAGAGGAGCAAATTTCCACCAAAAAAATCTGAAATGTTGAGATTAACCTGAGAAAAACTTTGAGAAAAATTTTGAAAATGTCTGAGCTCCAAAAGTTTAAAATTTGCAAAAAGAAAAAAATTAGAGCTTGAAATTAATTTTAAGTATTTTCTAGAACAAACTTGGAAAGTTTCTGATTATTAAAAGTCAAAAACTTTTTACTTTAGGCAATTTTCATTCATTTCAAGAGTTTTATGTTAAAAAAACTGATTTGCCTGATTTTGCTTTTTGTTATTTATATGAATTTCTGTCAATTTTCTCCTTAAAATGCCAAAATTTCCACTTACCTTCATATTTCATCTATCTGATTGTGTAATTTTTAAATATTAAATGACTGATAATTTGATCAGCTACTCAGTAACTGAGTTAACGTTTTACCAAATACTGTTTTACTCTTAGTTGAGTAAAAACAAGTTGGTGCTGCTCTTCCTCTCCTCTTAAATCCGTCCAGCAGCCGGTTTGTAACGCTGTCAGCACAGATCGGGCCGCCAGCTCTCTGTCAGCTAACATGGTCTTTGTTTCAATCCAGCTCCCACACAAAGCCTGGATTTACAGGCCTGGGACCCGAAACAAGAGCCGGGAGTCACAGGGAGGCAGAGGCTGGGAGTCTGATCGCTGTAAAACATCTTTTTTTAATTATTTATAGCTGAATTACCTGGATTGTTTTGACAGGTGGGTACAGAAACCAAAAGTGTTACTCAACTCAACTCAAGTACTGAGTAACTGATCAAATTATCATCATTTAATATTTAAAAATTACATCATCAGATGGACCAAAATATAAAGATAAGTGGAAATTTTGGTATTTTAATGACAAAAATGACAATAATTCAATTCATAATTCAAAAATAATAAAATCAGGTAAAATATATCATTTTTTTTCCAAATCAGTTTCTTTCAATAAAAAACTGATGAATCTTTAACAGAACCTGCAGATGAGTCTGAGTCTGTTCAAGTTTTGGTTAAAACATGTTAGTTTTTCATTTGGTGGGTAGAAAATCCAGACGCTTTACTCAAGTAAGAGCAGAAATACTTTATAACAAAATTACTCAAAGTGCAGTAAAACTCAATTTTTTAAAAACAGTTACTCAAATAAATGGAGCTGAGTAGATGTAACTAATTACTCCCCAGCTCAGGCTGAGGCAGAGAGAAGGAGTTTGATTGTCTGATTACTATAAAACATCACTTTTTGTTATTTTAAATGATTTATAGTTGAATTGCTTTGATTATTTCACACTGCGGTGTCTTATTTTTACAGGTCTCACCAGAACACAACTCTGCTGCCACCAGCCCTTTAACCAGCCTACAGCTGGCTGGCAGTGTGCAGCTTCCTGTTTTCAACTGGGACCACTAGGTGTCGCTGTACAGCAGCAATCAATGAACCATATGAAAAACCGATTGTCACCAACAAATGGTGAATTTGTTCCCAATCAAGGTAACTGTACTTCAATAAAACTGGCAAAATAACAACTGAAATTGAGAAAACGGTAATTAATGGAGAAAGATTATAACTAACTGGAACTATAAATTGTGTTTATAAAACTACCTCAACATATTCAAATAATTGACATAACATTCTTCATTTACGTGCTTATAAATCTATGTGTTAGTCTTTTGATTTGATGTGAAATTGATATTTATTTCCCAACCTGTTTACGTCAGCTGTCGACATATTACGGCGCTCCATAGTCCTCCTGGCGGCGCTAATGCTAATGCTAATGCTAATGCTAGCACGTAAAATGGAAAAGCTGGGAGAAAATGCCAGAGTTTGTTGATTGTTGAACAATAAATGGATATTTTAAAATACTATCTTCTGTTGAGTATTTATTATGCAATCAGTGTAAACATAATCGTAAAACAATGCTTTTTGAATTCTGCACCTAAAAATTGAATATGAAGAAACTAAAACTACGACCATAACTAATAAACGCTAAATGAAAACAATATTTAACTAACAAAAACTAGCAATCACTGTAAAAAACTAATTAAAACTAATGTAATTAGATGAAAACAAAAAGCCACAATGAAATAAAACTAAACTCTAATAAAAACCCCAAAATTAAAAAAACAAAAGTGAAATGTTAAAGTAACTGAAATCATCCACATATTTTCAGAGTCGTTGCTGATTAGGGCTGTATAATAATATCGATATTGTGATATAGTGATATAGGAAAAAATCGATATTCATCCTTAAGTATCGTAACGTCCAACTGTCACCTTGTTCACTCACTGCTGGCTTCACCAGGTCATCAGGCTTAGAGTGATTCCTTCAGATGTTCAGGTTAAAAAGGTATCAAACTATTCAGAGCAGGAACTTGGTTCACTTTATTTACTTTACTAATGCATGAAGCTACAGTTTGGACTGTTTCAACTAAAAGAAACATGTTTTCTCACCACTTCTTTGGTTCATTTTGTCCAGCTGTCCACTTTAAGTCTGTGTCCAACCAGAACCAGGTATTGTGTAGTTGGAGCTTTTAATCAGTTTTCAGTTAAATTAATTCAATCCAACTTTATAACAGTCACAAAATGTCACCAAAATCACTCTGTCCCTCTAAAACCTTTCAGAAAATCGGAAAAGTGTATTGAATTGTAATGTTTGCTGAATATCGCAATATATATCGTATAGTGGACAGAATATTGCGTATCGTATCGTATTGTGAGATTATTGTATCATTACAGCCCTATTGCTGATGTTGATGCTTTCTCCAGAAGCAGTCAGTCTTTCAACCAATCTGAAGAGGCCTCTGACTGAAGGCTGCGGCTGTATGTCTCATACAGCCGACATGACAAGCTAACAGCTCAAAGACAGCAGTTTCCTGGGTGACACCATCTGCTGTTAGCAGGTTCTGCTAATCCATCCCCTTTACTTTAGATCTCTGACTGGTAGCCTGGCTAGAAAGCTGGACAGAGAGATGATGGAGTCGGGGATAAGATGGAAGGGAAAGTTTGAACTTCCTCCTTCTCTCTCTGCTCTGCATCCATAAAGCTTCCTATTCAACTCCTCTGGGAACCGGGGTCAGAGTTCAAGTATCATTTGAGTTTTTCAGATGCTAATCAGCTAATCCCAATTGTAAAATAAATACTTTGTTGTCACGGTTACACATTATAACTACTGATGCTCCTAGACTTCTCTTTTTTTAACAACATAATTTATTCAAATAAAACAGTAGGGCTGAAACTATTAATCGGATTAATCAGATTAATAGTGATTAATCGATTACTGAAATAATCGTCAACAAATTTAATTATTGATTATTTACAAGATTATACAAATAGTACATAAAGGCTGTTTGCTCTAAGAAAAACAACATAATCAGAGCTGCAATTGAGCCAAAACTGTTCAAAAAATGCATTTTGAATTTAAGATAAAAAGCATATTTGTCTGTAAATATGTTCTACCCAGAACCAGATGTGGGTGAAGTAGCACTACTTCAAGACACTTATACTAAGGTAAAAGTAAAAAGCACAATTTTCCAAAATGCTACTCAAGCAAATGTAACTGAGTAAACACTTTTCATCTCTACCAAAACTCCTCAAGTAGCAATTTTAGCTTCACCTGGTTAAATTCTATAAAAATCATGTTAAGCATCTTTTGCTATCTTATCAGTTAATATAAAAATAGTTTAGAGCTTTTCACAAGGTGGTGTTAGAAATATTTTTCATTCTTTGCTACAAACGATCAAGGGTTTACTAAAAGAACACCAGATTGTTGCATTTTAGGGGATCATGAGGTGAGGTTGTTTTTCAGGAGTTTACCTTGGGAATATGAGATAATTCAACATACAAACATGTTTGTCTATTTTCTGCTCCCAACTTTTGTTTCATGTGTGGATTTCATTTCCTGACCCCAACCTGCCCTTTGGAATGAGTTACAGCGGATACTCCCAACATCAGTGTGTGACCTCAGAAATGGTCAAAAACTAAACAAGTCTGCTGAAAGAAACAAGCTACCTTAACCTTTTACTTTCTGCATCCAGATTTCTTTGGCGGGAGCCGCTAGACATTTACTAACATAAATGCAGCCAGAGAACAAACACAAAGGACAACTGAAAACACAAACACTCAGGAAACAGTCATTGTCCTTTAGGCTCCTGACAAACAGGAAATTACTTCACATGTCCAAAGTTCCCCAAAATTGACATTTTGCAAGAATTATGCCATTTCTTTGGTTTTATAAAATATTAGCTAAATACAGATGCTCATCAGACCCAGCCTTTATTTTGATAGTCCACTTCCTCTCAACGGCAACTAAATTAGAATATTAGCTAAATATTTAGCTTGCTCGGAACTAAGCTAATTACTTAGATATGCACTAAATAGTTGTGGATCCAATTAGTTGCTAGTTATTTAGTTGTTAGCACACTAAATAGTGAGCATGAAGCCAACTAAACAGTTAGCAAGCATGCTAATAAATATTTAATTTGTAACTAAATACTTGATTTTTAGACAAAATATTTATTATGCTAATGAAATGTTTACTTAGCAAGTTAACAGTTTAGATCAGATCTAAATAGTTTGCTTCCATACTAAATGTTTAATTCAGAGTAAGCTAAGGATTTAACGTGCTAATTAAATATTTAGTTTGAAGCTAAATATTAGGATTGTAAATTCAATAGTTACCTTAATAATGAAATATTTAGTTTGGAGTTAAATAGCTAGCTTGCTCACTAGCTTGCTCACTAAGTTCTAAGTGTTTAGGTTGCAAATTAAATATTTAGTTTGAAACTCTTACTTTTATAAATAAGTGAATTACAATGCAATATGAACCCTTATTTTTTATTTATTAATTCTTTGTCTTAAACAGTCGTAAATATTGTTAAGATCTGGCTTTGCATTTCCCACCAAGACAGAAAAAGTCAAGTTTTAACAATATCTGTTGAGTAAACACAGATTCTTCTAAACATCTCGAGTACATTTACTTTTCAGGGGTAAAAAAAAAAAAAACAACAAATCACATTATTTTACGTATCTATACCTTTAAATGTTATCCAAGTAGAAATCGAGTATTACCTGTGTCGGATGAAGGCGTCCAGGTGACTCTGAATATCCCACGCAGACACTCGCACATGGTCCGCAGCAGGAGGCCCAACAGGAGGCGATGAACCGGGGGAGCAGCGGGAGGCCGGTGGGTGTCGGAGGCGATCAGAGGGTCGGTTCAGCTGTTTGGGTCAGAGTGACACTGAGCTACACCGTCAGCATGAACACTGAATAACCACATGATGACAGAGAAAGAGGGAGGAGAGTAGATGGATGGAGGGACCGATTCACAGAGGAGGGCAGACTTAGTCAAAAACTGAAGGAAGAGCAGCGCTACTGCAGCATATTTTTACTCAAGAAGTAAAAGTAAAAAGTAGCCACTCAAGAAATTACTCAAGTGAGAGATAGAAAAAAAAAGCAATTGGTGCTGAGTAACTGTAACAAGTGACTCATTCCGGAGTTTTCTTTCAACTTTAGCTGCCGCCATTCAGCACCAGACTGAGTGCCGTAATTTTGGGTGGGGGGGGGGCAATTAATTTCACATCAGTTCAAACAGTTCAAAAGGTTAATAAGTAGATTGATAAACACGAAAACGAAAGATGTTACCTTATTTTCCTGCACTAAAAGGCGCACCTAAAACCTTCAATTTCCTCAAAACCCGACAGTGAGCCTTATAATCCGGTGCGCCTAATATATGGACCAATGTTGAGCCACGACAGGTCTAGCAACTATGGTAAGCAGCCGCCAACTTTATTTTAACCCGTAGAAGAAGAAGTGTGGTGCATGCTGGGATAGTTGTCAGAACGCTGGTTTGTTAATAAAGTTTGATAATGATTAAAGCCAGGGGGGCGAAGGGGAGGGGGAAGAGAGAGAGAGACTGCAATGGCAACATGTCGGTTGGTCTGTGTTACCCAGAAAGCAGTTGGGCACAATATACCAATACCGTGAGTGAAACAATGACTGGGACAGTCACTATATAAATTACTGGGGACCATTTCTTTATAAATGTGGATGTGTAATAATAGAATATGGAACAAATCGGCAACCCAAACTGAAGCATCTATGCGCCTTATAATGCGGTGCGCCTTATATATATATACAAAGTCTTATAAATTAAAAAAGTTTTAAAATAGGCCATTCATTGAAGGTGTGCCTTATAGTCTGGAAAATATGGTTATCTATAAGCTCTGAATGTTTTAGTTACTTTTTTAACCACATAATATAGTTCTGCTAACAAAGGTGGGCAGATTAGCTAAAAATTGTGTAAGAGCTCCAACTGTTTTAACATATTTTTACTCAAGGAAAAGTAAGAGTAAAAGTATTTGGTAAAAAGTCTATACAAGTACTGAGTAACTGATCAAATTATTTTTTTATTTTTATTTTTTTAAAAATGCATAACCAGGCAGACCAAAATATAAAGTGTAGTGGAAATTTTGATATTTTAAAGACAAATTTACAGTAATTAATTTAGAGTAACAAAAATAACAAAATCAGGAAAATTAAAATTTTCCCAAATCAGTTTATTTAATTAAAAACTCACAAAACTTTAACAGAAACTGCAGGTGTGTGTCTGTGGTGAACTTCTGGTTAAGACATGTTTGTTTTTCATTCAGTGTAGAAAATCCAGAAATTTTACTCAAGAGAAGAAATACTTTATAATAAAATTACTCAAAGTACAGCGTAGTAAAAATACTCTAAAAAGAAGAAAAAATGCACTCAAGTAAATGTAATTGAGTAAATGTAGTTACTTTGCTCATTCATGAGTAGCAAGGAATTATTTTCACTTTTCTTATCAAATCAGCCGACTGGAATACGTAGTTTGCCTTCATATCTGTTTATAAGTTTCTGTTAGTTAGAAATAAAGATGCATGAAGGCAGAGCAGGAGCGTATTAGCAGTAGTGGACAGTCAGCAGTTTGAGGTGACGTTTGCCAAAGCCCGGCTCCTTTGTCTGCTGCTGCCGGGGGCTTTATCTGCGGCCCAGCAGGGCCTTGTTTCTGGGCTTAGAGCGGCTGGACTCTGGGTGTTATTCAGACAAAATGACTGCAAACTCACCACAAGCACAGCAGCTCGGCTGGCTGATCATTTGTGGTGATTTACGTCTGAATTAGGAGGGAAACCGAAGACTTAAACCGTTTTATTTTTTGTCTTATGTGGTCAAACTTGTGTGTTTGACCACAGGGATTTTGTTTGTGATTTCTTTTCCTAAATAAATAAGTATTTTTGCTATTAGAGCAAAAATACTTATTTTTTTTGTTAGAGCTCTAATAGCAAAGCTAATTGGATCAACTTTGATAAAACATTTAGAGCGTTTAGCTTCTCAAGATAATTTTCTTGGTAAAAATCCTAAAACGCAAATTTTTTTTCAGCTGTTTTGTAAACATTTAGGTGGAAAACATTCAACATTTTTGTTGAAGTTTTGTTTATTGAATGTTGAGAATTCAGTAAGCAAACATTCATGGTCTCATTTTGAAAGTAGAGATGACAGTTTATGTTAGCAGCTCATTTTTTTCTCCTAATTGTCTAAATATCCAAAAAGATCATAATTATCGATTTATTGCAATCAGAGGATAGGAAAAGTAAAAAGTGTTATGAAAAAGCATTTTCTTCCCTAACAAACTTTATGCTCACAAACAACTGTAGTGGCCTGGCTGTTAGCTTCCTGCTCAAGCTGTCAGTTGTAGCTGCGTTTAGCTTTATTGTCCTGTTCCATCATTTTTGTTTTGTTTTGTGCCTTAAATCTGAGTTGTTGGTTGTTTCTTATCCTCAGAGGAAAGAAAAAGGTTATAAACTTTTGTTTCTTCTTCATCTGTTTATTTCCAGAAGCTCAAATATGAAGTTTGTAGCTTCATCCTTTTCCTGTTGCCAAATAATAGCAATTATTTAAAAAATGTTTATTTATTTTATGTAAATAATAAACAATTAATAAATAATTGCAAATAATTTCTTAATTATTAAAGAACTAAATAACATTCATTAGAAGCAATAAAAACTAATTTATTTCTGTTTTAAGGCTTTTAGGTTTATGAAGATATATTGGGTTTAATTGGATAATAGTAAAAATTATTCGTGCTTACTTTTGGACACAAACCTTCGCTTCCTGCTTCATTTTAAGACTTTAACTCTTTTTAAAGTTGTTTTTCCCCTTTTTAATAAGAAACTGAAGGGAGTAAGTGAGGATTGGTCTATGCTGTTTGTGTGCAATAAGCCTCAGATAATCCGAACAAACTGCAGAGCGGCTGATAGATGAGTCATATGCGAACGTTTCCTTTCTGCTGAAACCCTGAAAATCCTCTGGGTTTAAGAGACGGTGGCTCAGATGGATCAAACGGCGTTTCTTCTCATCAGTTGCTGCTTAAACGTCTCATCTTTCTTCTTATCTGCTGCTCAGAGGAATCGTTTGCTTTAAGACGCGAAACATTTAGGCTGCCAAAAATAGGAGCAGCAGCACAAATGGAAAACATGTCACTAAAAAGTTTATTCATCCTTATTGTTTTTATTTAATTCATGAGATGGTCTGGCAGCCAATTAACCGCTAACCTACACAGATAAGTGAGAATATAAAATGGGAGGATGGATAAAAAATTAAAAGGGTTAAATTTCCACCCAAAAAAATCTCAGAAATTTTTAAGAAAATATTTAGAATTTCTATAGTTTGAAAAATTGCTAGGAAAGAACTCAGATATTTATGTTAATTTTCAACATTTTGTAGAAAAAACAATGAAATCTCTCAGTTTCAAAAGTTGCACATTTTCTATAAAAAACACATTTGAATGTCAGCTTGAAAGGCAAATACTTGCTAGAAAAAAAATCTGAAAATGCTGAGAAATTTCATACATTTTCTAGAAATAAATTCTGGGGAACCCAGAAACTTCCCTAGAAATTTTTTGGGTTTGAAAAGTAAAAAAAAAATTGCTAGAAAAAAACCTGAATTTTTTAGATAAATGTCAGAAATATTTGAGTAAAAACAAAGAAATTTCTGATTTTGAAAAATCAGAAATTTCTTAGTTTTCAAAGTAAGAAATTTCCATATTGTTTTTTTAATTTTTGAGATTAATCTCAAAATTCCTTTTTTTGTCAAGTTTTCTACTTTTCAATTTAGTTTGAATTAAAGTTTACATCTTAGCATCAGCTTCTACTAAATAAAATGTAGAAGCTTTAGCATTAGCACCACATGCTAATGCTGTAGCATGTGGCGCTTTAGCATTAGCAGAACTGATCTTGGTGCTTTAAGGTTGACCAAAATAACTTTTTAGGTAACTCTACTGAAATGCTTTATGGCCTATAATATACAGGTATAAATACTGTACAAAGCTGGAACACCTGCCCCTGCTGGGTAGTTGAAGTCTAATATTTATCTTTTTAAATATTAAAATAATAAAATAAAAGCATCTAATTTGTAACTTAGTCTGTTTTTGCACAAACATAAAGTCAAACTCTGGTTGGTCCAGGTGGATTATTGAACTATCTCTGCTGTATGATGGTAATAAATGCAAATCAATAAAATAAATAAAACAAGACACAAAGTCACATTGAGTAAATCTGTATTTAATATTCCTCCTGTGCAAAAATGTATTTTAGCAGAATAAATAGCAGAGAGCTGCCAACTTAGAAGGACAGAAAAGGTTCGGGTGGATCTGCGGTTCTGATGCTCCTGATGCCTGGAGAGAAGGAAGAGCAGCAATCAGGTTTTCATCTGGAAGGATTTAAGCTGAAAGAAAACAAATGATTTCATCCTTTTTTGTGTTTTAACTTTCATTTAGTTATTATGTCATGTTCTCCAAACTGCAGGGCTCATTTTACCGATTCTCTTTCTGAATGAAAATTAAATCTACGATGGAAAATTTAGGACTTTTTTAACTTTGAAATTCCCAATTTTATTCTGGAAAATTTCTGAGTTTGAATAGTTGAAAATTTGCCATAAAAACAAACTCAGAAATTTTGACATTAATCTTAGAAATTTTCTAGAAAAAACCTGGAAATTTTAGAGTTTGTAAAGTTGCAAATGTGCTTCTGGAATTAATATAAAAATTTGAGATTTTTCCTGCAAATTTTTTAGATTAATCACAAAATTTCAGGTTGTTTTCTTGCAATTTTTTGACATTTGAGTTTTCTTTGTTTCGGTTTTTTTCCCCCAAGAAATTTGAACTTTTTCAATTCAGAAATATGTTACTATTTTTTAGAAAATTTGTGGTATTAATTGCATAATGTCAGTTTTTTATTATGGAGCAAATTTACTCCTCCCAAAACGGCTCTAATGTGCTGTCGTACGTTTTCCTTTGAGTACGTTTTCCTAAAGACAAAGCAAAGAGATTAAATACATCCACTAAACAAAAAGGCTGTGTTTTAATTTTTCCTCAGACTTTAAATTGATTAGAATCAGACGTAGTTCAGATTTTCAGTGTGGTGGCGTTTGTTTCACCTCCAAACATCTGGCAGGTAAAGGTGAGCCAGCCGGACAGGAGGAGCCACCGGCTGCTGTTCGCACCCTCGTCACCGCGTCTGTCCACCGGCAGGACGGAGCGGCAATTAAAGTGCAGAGAAAATAAAACGGAAAGTAAAATAAAGCATAAACCCGTAAAACTCTGAAAGTAAAACAGATTTACAGAAGTGGACTTCCTCTGGAGGTTAGACAGTCAGATTTAAAGAGCTGAAAATGAGTCTGAAATAACTGAATAATACAAACTATTGATTTTAGTTTAAATACTTTTATTTCCAGTTTTGTCTTAATTTTTACAAGTCTGGCTAATTATTTGGTAATTCATTAATTCATCCACTTATTTGTTTAATGATAATATTTGAGATTCACTGTAAAAACCTCTGATTGTTACCCGTTGACAGAAGATTTTTCATCACTTGCTGTAAAGAATCCTCCACACTTCCTGCTAAAGGAAAATATAAATTAAAAATGTTATTCCTCTTATATTCCCTATATTCCTCTTATCTAACTGGTTTCTTAAATCTTGAGAAAGCACCAACGGTTGTGGCATTGTGAGCTTGTAGAAAACATTTGCAAACTTTCCCGGGACTCCCAGAAATATCTGGTTTGTTGAGACAAGATGGCCGAACGTTGGCGTCAAAGGAGCGTTTTATCTTCGGCTCGGCGTATTTAAACCCCACTTTGCTCACCTCGGGTCAGACGTGTTTATCAGCAGAGACTGGGTGGTCAGGCGATTAGACAGAGCCAGGGGTCAACAGCTGACCCTCCAAAACGCCCACAGCCAATTACAGGCAGCGACTGGGAGTTTAAACTGCGGCAGTGATGTCACAACTCTGGGAGTTTGGTCACTTACATTTACCGTTTATTCTCTTAAATATATAGTTTATTAATTTCTAGTTTATTCTCTTCCATTTTTAGCCTTTATCTGTCAAACAGGCATAAGGAAAACATAAACCTGCACCAACAGCGACCACAAGTGTTTGAAACCTGCTACTGCACCCAGACAAACCCAAAAAAACTGAAGACTAATCAGATACTGGAAATCAGGATACATTAAAACAACTACTGAGAAAAACTGTTTTTCTTTCATTAAGGATTATATAAGCAATAAATCACATTTAATGTTATTTATAACTGTCCGTAAAATGACAAAAATACACAAATTTGCTTCTGATATGTTTTAAAACTTCAAGCAACTTTCTGCTAAATATTTTGGATTTGGAAAACTGAAACTGACATAAAGAAAAATAAAAGCAGAAATATATTAATCTATAGCCTTAAAATGCACCAGTTCATTTAGAAAAAATTAGAACTTTGCTTGATGTGTCAGAAATAAATTGACCTTCATTTTAATTGTTTTCAGTTTAGTTCCAACAACTTTGAAATAAGACAAAAATAACTTAGAAGTAAAGTTTCAGCCAAATACAGCAGCCTGATGAAAAAGTAGCTTCTCTAGCAGTTATTTTATTAATAACGAGACATTTTTGCCACGCCGTAAGCGGAACTACAACTGGGTTGCTAGGTGACGGGCGGGGCCCTCGAGGGGTTGCTAGGAAACGGCGCGGTGGCCCCTTAAAGGTGAAATGTGAAATAATCTGCCAGAAGAACCAGAAATTGTTCATTAATATTAAATGAATTATTGACTTAAGCTCCTATATCTTTCTGAAAAATTGTAAATATTTTTGTCTTAAGATAGTTAAGCCAAAAATCCTTTTTTTTTTTTTTTTTAACCAAAATTACTTTGTTTTTCCAGTGAATAACGGCTGACTGATGTTTCAGGACCGTCTGACTATAGTATTGATTTATTGACTGGATAAATCATCTTAAACTCTAATTGTGCTTTAAAAATTACCTAATTTCTAATGTGTAGCTGATGAATTAACCCCTCCGTGTGTTTTTTCTTGGTGGAGAAGTTGGAGGAACTTGCATCGTGACGGTGAACATGGTTCCCTGCAGAGGCGGCGGTCCGCGGGCTGTTAATCTGAACACAGCCGCTGAAACGAGGACGGAGACATTTACTTGACAAAACTTGTCAAAAAGCATTGAAAGTGGTTTAAAAACATCAGATTTTTATATTCCAGGTTGTTTTTTATCGTGAACTCCATGCGGTTTGTAGTGATTTACCTTCATTTCCCTGGAAAAGCTTATGGAAATCTGCCGGTGTTACACCGGCAACGTTTGGAGAGTTTTGCGCACCGAAACGCAGCAGCGTCGGTTTCCCGCGACTTTTACTTCATTTTACCGCAGAATGTGAGAAGGTTGGTCCCCGGTGGAGACTGGAGTTGTCCCTCCCGGGCCGCGCACCGCCATGTCCGCCTCCGGGTCCTCCGGGTCAGACGGAGGTTCGGAGGCAGAAACACCCAGAAGGTCTGACCGACCGCGGCAGCTGCACCGGGATCAGGCCGCTATTTTAGGGAGTCTTTGCGCACAAAGAGGCGCTGTAACCTGATACTACAACCACATCTACAGGCCGATGCATTCAGATGTGTAGTAACTAGTTACATTTACTCAGTTACCTTTACTTGAGTAACTTTTTTTACTGTTAACTTGATGAAACCCATATTAAATATTTAGCTTGAAGATTTAAAAACTAAACATTTAGTTCACAAGCTAAATATTTAACTTACAATCTAGTTAGTAAACTAAATATTTATCTTATAAACTAAATCTTTCTAGATAACAATATAAATATATTTAGCTTACAAATAAATATTTACATAGCAAGATAAATATTTCGCTTCAAACCACATATTTGGTTAACAACCTATCACTTAGGTTGTTAACCATTTGCTGAAACCTATCCTAAATATTTAGCTTGGAGCTAAGAATTTAGCTTGTAAACTAAGTATTGCAAGCTAAATTTGTTAGCCTCTCATAAGAAAAAAATATCGGGGCTTATTTTTTCATTTTCACCATGTTTTTCATTCATTTATATGTCACAGTTTCAAACTAAATATTTAGCAGTGAAAATATTTAGTTTAAAAAGTAATTTTGTAGTTCAAAACTAAATATTTTCTTGGCCATTTATGTTTTTTTTTGTTGAAAATCATCTTAAATATTTAGTTTCCAACTAAGTATTTAATTTGAAAACAAAACATTTGCTGGAATCTAAATATTCGGTTTATATTCTAGAATCAGACAAAATAATCCAAAATATTGCTGTTGATTTTTGACTAATGGTACAATTGGCACTCCATACATATTACCTACATTGGCTTGTTTTTCTAGCTGAAATCACATGATAGGTAAAAATGAAAACACAGAAAATGGTTTAAGAACTTTTATTGAAAATGATTTATTGATCACAGGCTGCCGCAGATAATTATTGATATTCCCAGATATTCTATGAGATCATACCTGGGATTATTTGCTGTTTCGATCACTTTACAACAAAGCGTCAAACAGTAATTGTCTTCAAACTATTCCTGAAATTAAAGACCTTTTGCAGTACATGGTGAATGTTTATTTATTTGAATACTGTGAAGTTGTAAAAAGAAAAAACATGCACTCAGATCTTGAAAGTGAGTTTAAAAATCTCAGAACAGGAAAATTACAGCAGATTAGGAAATTAAAATGCTAATTTCCACGTCGATAATCAAAAATAATCAGATTTTAATCCCTGAGTTGAAAAAACTACTGATGGTGAAGCATAAAATGCTAAAGAACCACATTATTAAATCAAAGTAACAACATTTCTGTATTGTTATTTAAAAAAAATAGTGTTTTGTAACTAAAATCCATAAAAGCTACAAAAAGTTTTAAAAGAGACAGGAGAAAATGTTTTGGCTTAATGCTTCGTCAGCGTTTCCCAAACTTTGATGCGTTTTAAGTAACAGACCAACTAAAAGTAGCGCATAACTGTGAAACGGAACAAAAATAAAAGTATAATGAAAGTAAAACTCTAAAAACAGAAGCTTGTTAAATCTATCATCTGAATATGGAGACAGGATGGACTTCCTGCACTGCAAAAACACAAAATCTTCTGTGTTTTTGGTCGTTTCTAAGGCTAATATCTTAGTACACTTTAAATAAGACAAAACTAACTTTACAGCTAAATATAGGAGCCTGTTGTAAGAAAATAAGTCCTATTACCAGTTCTAACAGTAGATTATTTCACTAATAAGGCATTTTCCCATTAAACTAGACCAAAAATACTTGGTGAGATTTTGTGTTTTTGCAGTGTACTGATGTGATTTGTACCATAAATACAAAAAGTTTTAAGGTATTTTTGATTTACTACAAACTACCTTCCAAATAACTTTTCAGGAACATATTGAGGCGTATTTTAGGTTAATAATTGCTTAATATAAATGAAAAAAATACTAATTGCAATGGGAAATATTAAGATGTTATTGACTTAAAATAAGTTTATAAAAATTGCTAAAAAGTTACTTGTAAGTTAGTTTTGTCTTAATTGAAGTGAACTCAAAAGTACTTAGTACTTTTGTATTTTTGCAGTGAAAATAAACAAATAATCGACTTTGTGGTGCTAAGAAAAATGCATGCCACACTTTTCACATTTTCCTGAGTAAAAAAACATTTTTTTTGCTTTCCCTTTCACACTTATGCACTTAAAATCCCAGTGAAGTTTGTGTAAAACCTCCACAAACTGTGGGGGAAAAAGTAATGAAAAATAGTTCTGTGCTTCCAGCTCAGCAGAACCAGCGTTCACCCGGGTCCAAAGCCCAGGAGAACCTGAACGCTACACGAGTTCTGGTGTGGGGAGATCAGCAGACGTGTTTGAGGTTTGCTCCGTGACTGACGGGGGCGCTGTAGGCCGAGTACCAGTCCCGCTCGAAGACGGCCTTCAGCTGGGACTGGACGGTCGGGCCCGGCGAGTCCGTCTGGTTCACGACCAGCGCCGACCCGGCTGTGTTCAGGAAGTAGTCCCCCGACCAGTTAGACGTCCCTGAGGACAAAAACACATGTTTATAAATATATTTCACTCCATTTAACTCTTTTTTTTCCACTTTAAGAAGCTGAAATCTCTCTGGGAGAAAGAAAATTTCTTTTTTTCATAACAAATTCAATTTCTAATTTTAAATTTGACTTATTATCCTTGAACGGGTTCAGGCAGATTTATGGTCTACACAAAACACGTTAATCACATTTCTTTTGCCCTCAGTCATAACAGTTAATGAGATTTTAGCTGTTTCAGGGCGTCCTGTCCCTTTAAATCCAAGTACGCTGCTGCTGGCCAAACCACAGAAACTCAACGTTTACACTTGTGCGAAAAAATGTCTGCAATTATACAATCTTTGTACGTCTTTGAAAAGCAGAAGTTGAGCCTCCTGCACAACCAATAAGAATACAACAGGTGGTTTCTAAATGGTAAGTCAACAAGAGAACATTTGTCTTTTCCAGCAGCCATTGTACAGTAAAGGAGAACCAGCTGTGCCAAGCTCAGCTTGGGTTGCTAGGTAACGTGCTGGGGTTCCACTGGGGTTGCTAAGCAACAGGCAGTACCTGTTTGTAACATTAGTATAACTATAACTTTATTCTGGTAATCAGAGTTAGGTAGTTACATTTACTTGAGTAACTTTATGGGAAAAATTTACTTTTAGGAGTATTTTTACTACGCTGTACTTTGAGTAATTTTATTATGAAGTATCTCTACTCTTACTTGAATAAAATTTCTGGATTTTCTACCCACAAAACATGTTTTAACCCAAAACTTCACCAGACTCAGACACACACCTGCAGTTTTTACTAAAGTTTCATAAGTTTTTTTTTTATTTAAAGAAACTGATTTGGAAAATTTTTATTTTGCCTGATTTTAATTTTTGTTACGTATATGAATTTTTGTCTTCAAAATACCAACTTTATATTTTGGTCCTTCTGATGATGTAATTTTTAAATATTATGGATTGATAAGTTGATCAGTTACTCAGTACTTTTTACCAAATACTTTTTTACTCTTAGTTGAGTAAAAATATGTTGAAGTCAAACTCAAACTCAGTCAAACTCAGTGGTTCTTAATCTTTTTTGAGGTACCGAACCCACCAGTTTCATATGAGCATTCACCGAACCCTTCTGCAGTGATAAATAAAATATGATAACCCCCTCACCCCCAATTTCAAGACACGGTGACCCAACTCGAGTCTAGATCAACAAGTCTTCCTAAAAGGTAGAGTCTCTGAGAACAGTTCTTCAAAATCTAGTCAGTGTTTTCAGCAAAGTTGAGCTGAATGTCCAGGAACAATCCAAGGTATTTAAAATTTGCCACAGTTTCAACAGGTTGGCCATCGAGAGAAACTGGAACCACTTTAAGGTTTAGATCATTTAATTAGCTCAACATTCTTAAGAGAATGAAAAACTAATAAATAATAAAGACTTTGCGGTATTCTGATTTAGTAATGTAATTATATTAGTTGTGTTACCACCTCCACGCCACTAGAGGCAGCACCAACCCCGAAAAGATGCACCTAAGGAGCAGATTTAGAAGAACACAGAAAGACACAGGATTTGGTCAAAACTGTGAGCTTTGCTGAAATAAATAAAGACACAAGTTCAAATCCCTGCTGAGAGTGAAGCTCCTCCAATCAGGGCTCCTCTGAGCTCTGATTGGCTAAGCAATGTAACGTGATCCTCTGATTGGCTAAACAATGTAACGTTATCCTCTGCAGCAAGTGATGGCAAAGCGTGGCGTCGTCACGACTTTACACAAGTGAGTCTTTACCTCAGAGGCTCCGCCGAACCCCTGAGACCGACTCACCGAACCCATGAGGTTCAGGAGAACCCAGGTTAAGAACCACTAGACTAACTTGAGTGGTTTTTGGTTTCTCTGCTGCTCTGATGGTAATATTATGATTTTATTCTTATAACAGTAGCCTGGCGCTAAAACTACGTCACAGAGTTGATCTTCAAAGTCCAAATATAACCAAGCTGTAAAACAAGATGGCCGCCCTGACATCGCTCTGAACTACGGAAGCCCAGGGAGTGAACTGATTTATTTTCCAATCATTAAATCATCAAAACCATTAAGTTAATGGATTTACTGCAGGTCTTACCGATATAGGCCACTTTGTCGGTCACCATGTACTTGTTGTGGTTCACTCTGGCGTAGGGAATCGCTTTCTGCGTCGGGTCGGCGGGAACCGTAAACAGCCTCTGAAAAACCGACACCGAACACCCCGGGTTCGTTACCGTAGCAACTGGCCCGGCGTGCCGCGGCTGCGTTTCTCAGGAGGAGGCGCCACTCACCACCTGGACGTCCAGCTTGTTTCTGTAGTCGTGAACCGAAGCCAGAGACTTCAGGAAGGGCAGCATGACGGGCGGAGAGTGAGGCCAGCAGCTGATCAGCAGGCGAACTTTGACCTTCCTCTCGTACGCCGACCGCCTGAGCTGCGTGTCGATGTCGGCCCAGTACCTGCACACAGCGCAAAGTGTCAAACCTGAAACGGAGGCGACTATTTTGTGGCACAGCAAGTAACAAAGGAGAGGGAATGACTTCACAACAACCAACTGTAATGAGTTTTAAAAACTAGATGCACCAGTCTGCATTTATTCATAGTTTAAAATTATGATATATTAGAGCCAAGCTAACAAAAAACTTTAATTACCAGAATAAGCACATAATATTACAGAATAAAGTCCTAAAATGAAGAGAATAATGTCATCATATTTCCAGAATGAAGTTGTAATATTAACAGGATAAAGCTGAATTCCGGTAAAATTAGGAATATTGAGTAGATTATTTAGTTATACTGTATTATCAGTTTTATAAATAATTAAATACTAAATCTGTTCACATCATCAGATTGCTCTCAGCATCAGTCTGTGTTTGCTGCTGATAATCTGACTTAATTCTGGTTGATTTTAGCTTTTGAATTTGATCAATTGGCTTGAAAACTGAAGACATGATGGATCAAAAGTTATCAAAATTAACTATTCTGACTTTTATTTACTTTATTTCTTATATTTTCCTTTCTTCTGAGCTACAGTAATCCACATGATGCTACAACTAGTAGTTAGGGTTGTATAATAATATTAATATCGCGATATATATCGATATTTTCTTTCCGAGAAAAAAAATAGCTATTCATCAGCAAGTATGGTAACATCCAACTGTCACCTTGTTCACTCACTGCTTGCTTCACCAGGTCATCAGGCTTAGATTGATTCCTTCAGATGTTTAGGTTAAAAAGGTATCAAACTATTCAGAGCAGGAACTTGGTTCACTTTATTTACTTTACTAATGCATGTCAGCTACAGTTTGGACTGTTTCAACTAAAAGAAACATGTTTTCTCACCACTTCTTTGGTTCATTTTGTCCAGCTGTCCACTTTAAGTCTGTGTCCAACCAGAACCAGGTATTGTGTAGTTGGAGCTTTTAATCAGTTTTCAGTTAAATTAATTCAGTCCAACTTTATAACAGTCACAAAATATCCCTCTAAAATCTTTCAGAAAATTGCAAAAGTGTATTGAATTGTATCATTTGCTGAATATCGCGATATATATCATATCGTGGGCAGAATATTGCGTATCGTATCGTGAGATTATTGTATCGCTACAGCCCTACTAGCAGTGCTAAAATCCACTCAGCTTCACCTTTTCGGGTGCGTATACTCCGTAGTGGGCAGGTAGTTCATGACAGCGATGTAGATGAACTCCTCTGCGTCGTCAATGACGCTGAGAAGCGACTGAAGATCCGGAGTCCTGCCGGCGGCACAGAAGGACGCAGGAGAGCTCTGAACGGGACAAGAGAGTTAGCCAAACAGGAAACAGGAGTCTGGTGTTACTGGAATAAAAGCTGATCCTCACAGAGAGGTAAACGCCGGACGGCGTGCTGTTCAGCGGCAGCTGGAGCGGCGTGTCTTTGTTGTACAGGGTGGAGAAGCTGGACGGCCATGGCGACGGGATGGACTCGCTCCCTCCAACCAGCCAATAAGCTTCAAAGATCTTCTCCAGGTCTGAGGCCAGGCAGCTGCAGTTGTAGACAACGGCTCCCAGCTCCTTCACCTGGACAACCGTGGAGCCAAATGACAATCTGAGGCTGTGTTCACACCAGCCCTGTTTAATCCACTTCAATACAACTCCAGTCCGTTTGTCTAGGAGGTCCGGTTCGGTTGTGGAAGTCTGGTTCACCTCGGTTCATTTGAAGTGAACCCTGGTTCGGTTTGAATGCATGTGTGAACACCAAGCGGACCAGAGACCACTCCAAAAGCAGGAAGTGGGCTGCAGCATTCTGGGTAAATACATATGTTTTGTTGACAACCAGAAACCAGAGATGAGAAATGTTGCATGATTTGGTATCAATCCAATACCAAGTAAACACAAGGTCACTATCGCCAATATCGATACTTACTTCTTAAGTATCATTAAACTTCAAACCTTTACATGTCAGCATAATAAACATGCTGATATGTTTTCTAAAACAAATTTTAGTTTTAGAAAAACTAAACAACTTTGTGTGCATTTTTTCTAAATAAAATCTATCATTTGAGAGCAAATCAACGCAAAAATATTTTAACAACACTTACACTGCAATACAACAATAAATTAAAATTTAAAAAAACTTAAGTATAAATCTTATGATGCTAATATCGATCTGATATTGATACGGACTTGGTATCAACATTATTGATATTTTGTATCGATCCACCCACCTCTACTCTACTACTTGCTACATTTTTGTTGGTTGTGCAGAAGGCTCTACTAATGCTTTTCACAAAGATGTACGGTTGTGTAACTGTACATCAGACTGCAGCCATTTGCCTTAAGATAGGCAGAACTGAGCAGACTGAAATCTCATCATCTAACAATGATTTAGCGGAAAAATTTAATCAACATGTTTTGACTAGGCCACGGGCCTATCCTGAGTATTTCAAGCAGTCCAGCTGTACCTGCGTCAGGGACCTCCAGTCCATGTTGGCGCTGCCGATGTAAATGTGCGTCTTGTCTACGACCCAGAACTTGGTGTGAAGAACCCCGGTGGTGAGCGCCCTCATGTTGACCGTCCGGACGTCGGCTCCTGAAACACACCTGGGCTTTAGCAGGCGCTCTTTGTTAATGTTTAGATTATAGACAATCAGGCTGCGTTCACACTACAGCCTGAAGTGACTCAATTACGATTTTTTGGCAATTCCGATTTTTTTTTTACGGTCTGTTCACACTGCCAGTAAAAGTATGTGTTCTGCAGTGTAAACGGGCAAACGACCTGAAAGTGACCCGCATGCGCAGTAGAGGGCGCAATAGCCTCAGCGTTCTCAGTGTTCTGCCAACCACCATAGAAGAAGAAGAGCTCAGTGTTTGAGGAAGTAAACATGGAGGCTAACGGTGGAGCTTAGCTACATATTTGAAGTTGTTGTCCAACCAGAGCAACATATTAACAACTTAATCCTCATTTAGTCCATCATGGTTGTTGTTATTCATAAGATACACAAACAGATGTGAAGTTCAGAGAAGTAGAAGTTGAACTGATTTCTCTCTGAAGAGAAACTGGAAAGTGATTGCAAAATGTTTTCCTATTTTGGATTTTTTTGTTGTTGAAAATTTAGAAATATTCAAAAGAAAATGGAGCTTGAGAATCTGAAACACATGGGAGAAATGGTAGCGCCATTTGTTTCGCTTGGTGCTCATTGGCTGAACGCACAAGAAAGGAAACGAGGAAAAATGTAGCGCTTAGCTTAGCGCTAAGATGGTTTCTACTGAGTGTATTAATGCGCATCAAGGTATATTTAGTGTTTTAACTATTAAAATAAGCAGCTTTAATCATTTTTAGAGGGAATTTTAAATATTCACAAATTTTAGGTATTTCTGGATACTGAAAGTTCACTTCTGAATAAATATATTATTTATAAATGTAAAAACTTATAAAGGCATGTTTTTATACATCACTAAATGGCTTGGATGCATTTATTAATGGTTGGACTTGATCAAAAATTTTATTAAGTTAGTTTCAGGTTCTTTAATTAATTAATCACAGTTTAATCAAACTATATATCAACAAACTTTAGGCTATTTGAGCATCTTTATGAGTTTTTCTACAGACTTATCTGGAATGGTTTTTAGAAAATTATTCAGAAAAAATGTTGCTGCTTTGATTATTGATGATGCTTTAGTCATAACAAAGTGACAGTATAATTAGCTTGTGCACTTTTTTATAGAATTCAATCTCCTAAAGGGGAAGCGCCAAAAATGTTGCACTTCAATTAAAACATGAGGTTTTTGCAGCTGCTGATGTGAAGGTAATGAATGAATCACCTGAATCGTTGAGCAGTTTGAGGTCGGCTTGCGGTTTTCCCTCCTGCGAATCGACTGCAATCCGAACGTGAAGCTTCCCGGAGAGTTGAGCCAGCCTCTTCAGAACCTCCTCGCCCTGCGCAAACACAAACCGTCATTACACACCACACTGCAAAAACATTAAATCCTACCAAGGATTTTTGGTTTAACTTCTAGTCTTCTTATCTTAGTTCACTTGAAATAAGACAAAACCAACTTACAAATAACTTACGCGAGAAGTAGGAGCTTATTTTAAGTCAATATTTCCTTAATATTGATGAAACCGTTCTAGTTTCATTTGTAGGATATTCCACTGCGCTGTTGCCTAGCAACCCCAGCCAAGCTCAGCCCGTTACCTAGCAACCAAGTTCTAGTTCCACTGGCAGATTATTTCATTTATAATATGGAAAAAATGTTTTGTTAAGAGAAATATTTATACCATTACAGAATTATTAACTTAAGACAAACTCTGATATTCGTGGAAAGAAACATCAACATTTTGAATGTTTTTTATTCACTATTTAATAAATATTACATAAATTTAGCATAAGTGCTAAACTCATACCATCTCATTTTAGATGGTCATAAGTTCTGTGGGAGAACATTTCATAATCAGATAATATATTTTTCAGCACAATATTCTCTTTTTATTATAATATATATATATATTTTACATTATTTACATCAAATTAAATTTTTCCCGACAGTTCTCATGGTTTGTTGCTACTGAACCTTTTTTTTTTTTTAATCTTTCTCTTTCTTGAGGAGCAAAGCAGCTTGGCAGCCAATCGGAGAATGAGCATCAAAAATAAGATTTAAATAAATTATTTTAACTTGTATTTTACTTTTAAAAATTATGTAATAGCAAAATAAAAAATTATGATGAAAATTTTAAGATTAAAAAATGCATCAGATTTAATTCTCTTTATTTTTCCATCCAGCTTTTTGAGGTGCCACAGCGCCCCCTGGTGGCCTCCACTTTGAAAAACGCTGTAAAAACCAAATAAAGCAAAGACATCTGATCTGTTTCTTACTCATTTTGCTGCTTGTGGCTCAACGTTGGCGCACAAGTAACCGAGACAATCCGGTTAAAGGATTTTCAAAATAAAAGATCCTCCAGACTCAAATAATACATAAAACGGAAATATTTCATTATTTATTGGGCGGCCCGGTGCCAATTGGTCCACGGACCAGGGGTTGGGGACCACTGATATAAAGCACTGTGTGGTATTTTTGTGTTTTACAGTGCAGAGGACCTCGGGTTGGCTCTGACCTGAGAGGCTGAGGGTTCCTGGGTGCTGGTGTCCTCGTTAGTGAGCGTCCAATAGAAGGAGGCGATGTCGACGCTGCTGCGCGCCTCGCTCATCAGGCGGACCCACGCCTGGAAGATGGAGGGGCTGCTGGTGCTGGAGTTGAACTCCATCCCCTCAGGGATGCTCTCCACCAGGACGATCCTGACGGGGAGAAGAGCAGGAAACATTACAAACCATCACAGTATCCAGGTAAAACACCTTCGGCTTGGAAACTTTGCATTTTTCACAGCAAATTTAATCAGAGGATATTGAAGGTTTTTTTGTATTGGAAATATGTCAAATTTATCTCAAAATGTTTGAATTTCTTTGGTGGAAATTTACAATTTTGTCTTCCCTTTTATCTTCAATGTTATGTAGAAAAGTGATGAAGCTTTTTTTAAAGTGTTCATACTTACTAACTTTTTCCTGTTTTGTCAAGTTAAAACCTGAAACTTCAATGTGTTTTTTTTTGTGTTTTAAAAGACAAACAATGGGAATGTTGGTCTGATTCGATGTTCTAACTGAAATGTTAGTGTTAGCTAAGCTAATACTAAAGCGCTACACCAGGAGGAAGCTAATGCTAAAGTGCTTAGTTGATTCCACCAACTTAGCTTTTCCTCTGCCTACATTTCCCAGAATCCCATGAGGTTCTAGATTAGCGTTCGTTAGATGAGTGGTCCCCAACCCCTGGTCCGTGGACCAATTGGTACCGGGCCGCGCAAGAAATAATGAAATATTTCCGTGTTATGTATTATTTGAGTCTGGAGGATCTTTTATTTTGAAAATCCTTTAAAAGGATGCTCTTGGTTACTTGCGGCCAACATTGAGCCACAAGCAGCAAAATGAGTAAGAAACAGATCAGATGTCTTTGGAAAGTTTCTTTCCAAAGGGTAAAAGGCCCAGAGAGACAGGAGGGTGGATTCATCTCGGACTGGTAGGTGAGTCCCACATTATAAGCCGCTCTGCGTAACATGCGGCGACCGGCTGCTAATGAGGCAATGAAGCTTCGAGCTGCTTCATAGTTAATATTTTTAACTGAATAAACATAAACATATATAATAATGACCTTTAGATATAAGCATTTCCACATATCATCTCCGATATCCACCGGACTCTCAGTTATGATGTGTCACCTGTTTGGGATTCCCCTCTGTTCTTGCGTCACTGCGCTTTCTGATTGGCTACCTGTCCAGGTTGCGATAAAAAGTCCAAGACAACCCAAATTGGGATTTAGCAGGAACACCAACACTGCCTTATCTGACGGTTCCCGCACCCCCCACCCGGGCCGCAGCAAAATTTTCCAAGTCTTGGCCGGTCCGCGGTACTAAAAAGGTTGAGGCGTTAGATATCCTATATATTGAATATTAAATATTCTTTCAAATGCATTATCTCTTGATATTCATATTAACAGATATACCGCTAATGTCAGCATCTTTGCTTACTTGCAGGGATCAGAGCAGGACTCCACCGTCTCCTGAAGGCGGCTGCTGATGGAGGCTGGATGCTGGAACGTTGACCCCGCCGACCTCGGGGTCAGGATGTTGTAAAGCGCCATGGCAGCCAGAAGCACACAGACCACGGCGGCCAGAGCGATCTGCCACCTGGCCAACTGACGGACAAACGGCTGCAGTCATTCATTTATTCTGTCCTGAATCAGAGAAACGGACGGAATCCGAGGAGAAACTCACCAGCTGCGCCCTGCGGGAGAAATCCTGCCTCCGTCTCTCCGGATCCACCATCTGCACATAAATTCACTCGATTATCACTCAACTCTGGTGAGACCAGTCTGGAAACTACAATCACCAACGGGGGTTAGCTGACACTTTAGCTTTCTGAGAAGTGAAACCAGTTATGTGGCTGAAACTGGAATAACACCTTCCGGGCGTTTTACATTTTCATGATTGATCAAATCAATAACTTCCTGTTTTTGCAGAACGATCTCATGACTCTCAATAAAAACCTGAAATACACTTAAAAACAAGAACTAAGGGGTTTAAAAAGCTCTAATACACAGAATTATTAGCATATTAAAACATTTTAAATAATTTACTGACACAGATCAAGACTTTAATCAATAACAGCTCATTAGTATTTATTTTAGATCGAAATACGTTCTAATAGGTATAATGTAGTTAATGTACTATACTAATACACAGTCCAGTCACATTAATGTGACCATCTGTCAAAAGCCAGAATAACCACCTTTCGCAGAGCGAACTGCTACGAGACGTGCAGGAAGAGAGTCACTTAGGTCCCTGAAGGTCTTCTCTGGGATGTTGAGCCATGCCGACTCTAATGCCGTGGCCAGCTGCGCTAGATTACGCGGTTGAGGATCCATGGCGCGAACAACTCGATCGAGATGGTCCCACAGATGCTCGATTGGGTTTAAGTCAGGTGAGTTTGCTGGCCAGGGGAGGACGGTAAACTCATCCTGGTGCTCTTCGAACCACGCACGTACACTGGCAGCTGTATGGCACCTCGCATTGTCCTGCTGGAAGATGCCATCATCCTGAGGAAAAACAATGCGCATGTAGGGGTGGACATGGTCCGCAAGGACAGATGCGTACTTGTATTGATCCATCGTGCCTTCCACAATAATCAGTGAACCCAGAGAATGCCAGGAAAACATTCCCCAGACCATAATGCTCCCGCCTCCAGCTTGGACCGTTCCTGCAATGGTTGCAGGGTGGTTCCTTTCAGAGGTTTCACGCCTTATACGCCAACGTCCATCTGTCCGATGGAGCATAAAACGCGATTCATCTGAAAACGCTACCTGTCGCCACTCAGTGGACGTCCAGCTGCTGTACTGGCGTGCAAATTCTAGCCTTCGTCGTCGATGAACACCAGTCAGCATAGGTGCACGAACCAGGCGTCCGCTTCGGAGGCCCAGACGCAGCAATGTTCGCTGAATAGTGGTTTGGGAGACACTTGTGGTAGCCCCTTGGTTCATTTTAGTGGTCAGTTGCTCAACGGTAGCCCGTCTATCTGCCCGAACGCATCTCCGCAACCGTCGTTCGCCTCTGTCATCTATGGCCCGTGGTGCACCACATTTGCCACGTCGTTGATTTTGGACAGTCCCATTTTGCCATGCACGGTACACTTTTACCACGGCGGCACGCGAACAGTTCACAAACTCAGCCGTTTCGGAAATGCTTCCACCCTTGGCCCGAAAGCCAATGATCATGCCCTTTTGGACGTCGGATAAATCGCTTCGTTTCTGCATTACGCCAACGATTGAAATGTTTTCCGAAGCCCACACACACCCTTTATATACGCTCAACTGCACTGTGCTGCCACCTGCCTTCTGTGATTGGTTATTTAACTCTGAAGTGGAAAGTACGTGGTGGTCACATTAATGTGACTGGACTGTGTATAAATACAGAAATAGAATTACAATCATATCCAATAAATTACATACGAGTCCTGGTGTTTGTCAGATTAATAGTACCATTAGAAAATAACAACCGTTAAGCAAGTATTAAAAATAATTCATTTAATCAAAGTTACATTTCTGTTTAAAGATATAAATGTTTAGTGGCCTCATGCAATATTACAATTTCAAATGTCATGTTTTTATTAGCTGAAAATGAAAAGTCATCATGGTTATCTGAAATAAAGGCTGTCAACTTTAATCTGTGTGTAATTAATCAATATGTTTTAATAAGTGATAAAGTTCCTGAAATAATTAGTTTTTCCAGTAATTTTCTAATTTATTGAATGTGTGTCTCTTGTAAAGAATGGAGAACATGGTTACCTGGTCATAGACGATGTCCGACTTCATGTTTACGTTTCTGTCCGATATTTCCCCAAGACTCTGAGACAAAGTAAGAAGAAAATAGAAAATAATTCACATTTTTCAAACAACAAAAGAATCTGGATAAAAACTCCAGAGAGAGTGAGAACAAAACAGAAGTTGTTCTATTATTTCCAAAGACGACAATCAATAAAGACACGTGGCTTTGTTTGTTTTTAGATTTCCAGGCACAGTGTCATTTTTTACCACAATCAAGTAACCATGATTTAACGTCTTGAAATTGGAGCTCTGTCTCTTTAAGAAGCTCCTGCTCTTTCTCCACCTCCATGACATCATCACTACAGCGCTCCTGTATGAACGCTGCAGAATGTCAATTTTGTAAAACAAACATATTTTTAAAAACTGTCACTGTGTTGTGACAGTATTGTATGTATAATCTGTGAAAAAAAATTAACTCCTCTGTCTTCTTTCAGTTCTGACTAGAAGCAACCAATCAGAGCAGGGAGGAGGGTCTTAGCGCTGTCAATCACCTTCTATGCTACAACTAGCATAGCCTGTTGTGAATGCCAAAGCTAGTTAGCGTCGCCACAGATGGCAGCAGATAAATTTCTTTCCTGTAAGTTGTTTACTCACCTGTAGCACATTTAGCAGCGAGTACATGAGGATGATTGACAGCGTTAAGACCCTCCTCCTGCTTCTGAACTGCTGCTGGCTAGTCTGAAGTATTTCTCAAATATGCATGAAAGGAAGATGATGGAATAAGATTATAATGCTATGTGCATCTTAAAAGAAGTCAGTTTGACATAACTCTGCCCTTTAAGGAACTGGGGAAGTGGAGATGCTGACGGCAGGAATGTGCCTCCGTAAAATCCCTGAGACTGCAGGGAGTCACGAGAGTTTCTGCCACAAGAGAAACATGTGAGGCATCTCTGCAGCCGGAACAGGACAGTTCGCTCAAACTCTTCCTTAACTTCAAAAATCAAACGTGCCGTAATCCTCAGGTTATTAAAAAAAAAAAAAAACATATTATGATCCAGCTACAATCTAATATTCTATTCTACTCCATGGACATGTTGGACAGGTGGACTAACCAGGAGTTAAAAAGTCAGATTTCTGCACTCTAAAATGAAAAAGTTGAACCAACTTCATTGAATTGCTTCTATGAGTAACACGCAATTCAATTAAGTTTATGGATGATAAGTTGGATGATTAGAATATATTGAATTGTTTAAACTTAATAAATTAATTTGGATAAACTTAATTGAATTGCTTGTTACCTATGGAAGCAATTCATTTAAGTTGGTTCAACTATTTAGCGTAAGTTTGGGATTAAATGAACACAAAAAGTAAGTTGGCAAAGCAAACAAATTAAGTTAAATTAACTGTAAATAAGTCCATAAGATGAACTTAAGCCCAAAAAAACACTTTTTAGAGTGTGGATGAGGACAATTAGAGGAAGGTCAAATTTCGGTACCTGTTGAGCATAATGTAATCATTCAGTCCTGTGACAGCTATTTGCTAATTAATTCAGTTTAAAAAGTCATAACTCATCTGATGATCTTCAAAGAGTTGCAGTGGACAGTGAGGCTGAAGGCAGTAGGAATTTCCAGTAGCAGCCAATGAATCTGACTGAAGAATGTTGCAGTATCAGTGTCTCATGACTGTCGTCACATGCTAACAGCTCCATTTCCAAGCAGAAGAAATGATAGTTTACAGTAATAAGTCCTGAATGACATCATCAATTGTTGACACGCACTGCAAACCCACGTCGATTGAATTATAGTCATTATCTGGCTAGAAATCAGAAAGACGTTGGAGTCGGGGATAGGATCGTTAAACAATATAATCGATGGAGGAAACAGTTTGACCTTCCTCCAATTGTCTCTGCATCCACACTCTAAAAAGTGTTTCTTGGGCTTAAGTTCATCTTATGGACTTATTTACAGTTGATTTAACTTAATTCTTTTGCTTTGCCAACTTACTTTTTTGTGTTCATTTAACTCCAAACTTACACTAAATAGTTGAACCAACTTAATTGAATTGCTTCCATAGATAACAAGCAATTCAATTAAGTTTATCCAACTTAATTTATTAAGTTTAACCAATTCAATATATTCTAATCATCCAACTTATCTTCCATAAACTTAATTGGATTGCTTGTTACTCAAAGAAGCAATTCAATGAAGTTGGTTCAACTTTTTCTTTTTAGAGTGCAGAAATCTGACTTTTTAACTCCTGGTGAGTTTGGGGTCAAAGTTCAGGCATCAAATTAACTTGTAAATTGTTTATCAGCTACGTAGCATAATAGCTACCAGGTAACAGGTAATAACTGAACATTTAGACCAACGTTGTTTTTTCCATGTCAGTGTTAGACAATAAACAGGGGAACAAAACATAAAACTGAAGATTTCATCACTTCAACAGCAATTCAAAGGAAATTCCCAACATTGTTTACGAACTGGAACTAGGAAATCCCAACTTCCGAGTAGTAAACGCACCATTAAACTTTCATAAACTGAAAGTGAATAAAAATTAAAATAATTCTGCCTCATTTGAAGCTAAAATAATTCTGATGTTGTTTACATTGATCTGAGGAACCAACATTAAAAAACAGAGGAACTATGACTCGAGTTTTTCTGACTCATTTTGTGATAAATTGTTGCGAATTGACCAAAACAGGAATTTGGCAGTAAGTTAGTTCAGCTCAGCTCCGCAGAAATAATATAGTTCAGCGTATAAATATTAAATAACTGATGTAAAGTGAGAAAAACAACTTACTTTGTTGACGTGAGATGAGAGGAACAAAAGTCGCTGACAGAGCAAAACCATAAAAAAACTAACTTCCAGTCAAAAATAACAGAAAAACTCCCAACTCACCTGTCAACATGCGTTAAGAATCCTTCGATAACTTCATCTAGGTCTTATCTTTAAACACAACAGCGGTTAAATACGTGTTTAACTGACAACTCATTGAAAAGACGGACGTTACTCGCTGTATCTGTCACAGATTTTCTGCTAGCTTCACACACAGCCAACAACAGCGAGTGGTCATGTGACCCGGCGAGCCAGCCAATCAGAACCGAGACTGCGCCGTGACGCACTCCATGACTTACAGAACTGACGATATCACTTTTCACCGCATGAGGCCGCTGTTTTACACTACTCGATCTTTGGGATTGGGCTGGAAATATGTTTACGTGAAATGAAACGAAATTAAATGAAATATTTGTATATTCTGAACGTAATAGTCCTTAATTTCTTTTTTTTTTTCATAGGGAGGGGATTTTTAAAAACATTTTCCAGTAGTGGAAAATATATCTACTTTGTGATAATCACGAAATTAATATGTTTGACTTTGGATATTCCGCAATGACTCTAATAAATGGCTAAAAATAATAGAACCACACAAGAGAACCACATTTTGGCATGTTTTAAAGTACATATGATAACAAATGCCAATTTTACTAATTTTCTATGGAATAATTGAAGTCGATTTCCACAACAGAATGACGCTGAAAGGGGAAGCAACATTTTTGGAGCATATGTTGTAGTCATTAGGTTTTATCTTTTTTGGCAAAAGATTGATCTGTTTCTTTACTTTAATGGCAAACAATACAAAATAAATTGTGTTTCTTTAAAAATGACAAAATATCAAACACATTTTAGTTTTTAAGGTTTAAGAGCCCAAATGGTCAAAATAGGAAATATTTTCATCTTCTGGCAAAATATGGATGTTTTTCTTTATTTTAAAGGTAGACAGCACAATATAAAATGGCACTTCTTGAGAAATGACAACAAATTTCCTGTAGTGGATTATAAATTGTCTTTTTTCAGAACATATGTAGCTTTTTAACTGTTAATATGTTGAATTTTCCTTCATTTTGGAAAGAAAACATCTAAAAATAAAACCATTTTTAGATGTTTCAGTGACAAAATACTCTAAATATTTTGTGAAAAATTGATGTTTTTCTTTGTTTTAAAGTTCTCATAATTACAAATTAAAATGGTGGCCCCATATATATATATTATATATATCTATATATATATATATTATATATATTATATATACAGTATATATATAATATATATATATATAAATATATATATATATATATATATAATATATATATATATATATATATATATATATATAATATATCTATATATATATATATATATTATATATAAAATACCATCTGCCCCAGTAACCATCACTGTGGCAGATGTGCTGGAGGGCAGTGAGCCATGCCTACTGGCTAAAGAAACTCACTGCCCTCCATGAGCGACTGGCAGCTCAAATGAACCAGCTGCTACAAAATGGGACTCACCCTGAATGGTTAACTGAAGGTCGCACAATCCTGATACAGAAGTATCCCTCAAAGGGTTCAATCCCATCCAACTATCGGCCAATAACCTGTCTCTCTACAACATGGAAGCTCATATCAGGCATCATAGCGGCTAAGATAAGTGGTCACATGAATAAATACATGAGTACGGCACAGAAGGGCATCGGCTTAAATAGCAGAGGAGCCAAACACCAACTCCTTGTAGACCACACAGTCGCCCGAGACTGCAAAACCCGACACACCAACCTGTGCACCGCTTGGATAGACTACAAGAAAGCCTATGACTCAATGCCACATACTTGGATCATTGAATGCTTAGAGATGTACAACATCAATAGGACTCTAAGAGCCTTCATTGCAAACTCGATGGGGCTGTGGAAAACCACCCTTGAAGCCAACTGCAAACCACTTGCACAAGTGTCCATCAAATGTGGCATATACCAAAGGAGATGCTCTGTCCCACTGCTGTTCTGCATAGGCCTGAACCCCCTCAGCCAAATCATCAACAAGACTGGCTACGGATACCGACTGAAGAATGGGGCCACAATCAGTCACCTCCTCTACATGGATGACATCAAGCTGTACGCTAAGAGTGAGCGAGACATCGACTCACTGATCCACACCACCAGGATATACAGCACTGACATTGGGATGTCATTCGGACTAGAAAAGTGTGGTCGGATGGTTACAAAGAGAGGGAAGGTCGTCCGCACAGAAGGGGTCTCACTCCCAGAAGGAACAATAGCAGACATAGAGCACAGTTACAAGTACCTGGGAATACCACAAACAAATGGCAACCTGGATGAGGTCACAAGGAAGGGAGCCACAGCCAAATACCTCCAACGAATAAGGCAAGTCCTGAGAAGCCAGCTCAATGGCAAGAACAAGATCCGTGCAATAAACAGCTATGCATTACCAGTAATCAGATACCCTGCCGGAATAATCAGCTGGCCAATGGAAGAGATAAAGGCCACGGATGTTAAGACTCGGAAGTTACTAACCATGCATGGAGGGTTCCACCCCAAATCCAGCACCCTGAGACTGTACACGAGCCGTAAGGAAGGAGGCAGAGGACTAGTGAGTGTGAGAGCCACTGTCCAGGATGAAACATCCAAGATCCATAAATACATCAAGGACAAAGCCTCAACGGATGATATGCTCAGCGAATGTCTCAGGCAATGGGGAACAGAGGATGAGGGGCTAGAGGTTCCATCATGGGAGAACAAGCCCCTACATGGGATGTACCACCGACAAATAACTGAAGTGGCTGATATCAGGAAATCCTACCAATGGCTGGACAAAGCTGGACTCAAGGACAGCACAGAGGCTCTCATCCTGGCTGCACAGGAACAGGCCCTAAACACCAGAGCAATAGAGGCTCAGATCTACCACACCAGACAAGACCCAAGGTGTAGGTTGTGCCATGAGGCCCCTGAGACAGTCCAGCACATAACAGCAGGGTGCAAGATGCTGGCAGGGAAAGCGTACATGGAACGACATAACCAGGTGGCGGGCATAGTGTACAGGAACATCTGTGCAGAATATGGACTGGAAGCCCCGAGATCGAAGTGGGAAACAACCCCAAAGGTGGTGGAGAATGACCGAGCTAAGATCCTGTGGGACTTCCAGATCCAGACAGACAAGATGGTAATGGCGAACCAACCGGACATTGTGGTGGTGGATAAAGAACAGAGGAAAGCCGTTGTGGTGGATGTAGCTATACCAAGTGACTACAACATCAGGAAAAAGGAGCATGAGAAACTGGAGAAATACCAGGGCCTCAGGGAGGAACTGGAAAAGAACTGGAAGGTGAAGACCACAGTGGTGCCTGTGGTCATCGGGGCCCTCGGGGCAGAAACCCCCAAACTGGAGCAGTGGCTAAAACAGATCCCAGGAACAACATCAGACATCTCAGTCCAGAAATGTGCAGCACTAGGCACAGCCAAGATACTGCGCAGAACCCTCAAGCTCCCAGGCCTCTGGTAGAGGACCCGAGTTCAGAGGATGAAAAGAGACCACCTGCAGAGGGTGAGAAGGGAATTTTTTTTTTTAATTCCCTTGTCACCCTCCGTGGGTGGTCTCTCTCTCTCTCTCTCTCTCTCTCTCTCTGTCGCTCTCTCTCTGTCATCCTCTGACCTCTGACCTCTACCAGAGGCCTGGGAGCTTGAGGTTCTCCTCCAGTATCTTGGCTGTGCCTAGTACTGCACATTTCTGGACTGAGATGTCTGATGTTGTTCCTGTTTTAGCCGCTGCTCCAGTTTGGGGGTTTCTGCCCCGAGGGCCCCGATGACCACAGGCACCACTGTGGTCTTCACCTTCCAGGTCTTTTCCAGTTCCTCCCTGAGGCCCTGGTATTTCTCCAGTTTCTCCTTTTTCCTGATGTTGTAGTCACTTGGTATAGCTACATCCACCACAACGGCTTTCCTCTGTTCTTTATCCACCACCACAATGTCCGGTTGGTTCTCCATCACCATCTTGTCTGTCTGGATCTGGAAGTATACATACAAGGATCTGAAGTATACATGTGTGTGTGTGTGTGTGTGTGTGTGTGTGTGTGTGTGTGTGTGTGTGTGTGTGAGTGTGTGTGTGTTGAATTTTTCTCCTTTATAAAGAAAATATCTGACAAACCACATCAATTTTTAAATGTTTAAGTGCCAAAAAAGAAAATATCTCCATGATCATTTTGCATAATGTCGATGCTCTTCCTTATTTTAAAGGGCAACAATACAAAACAAAATGATAGTTCATTAAAACTATGAACTATCATAGTTTTAATGAACTATGGTGGGGGGGGGGCTAAATCTACCTTTATTTTCAGGTCAAACTGTAGAAACACGCCACTTCCTCTGGCGACCAGCAGGGGGCAGCAGAGCGCAGGAAGACGCCGCTAAAGTCGGAGATGTTCCGGTTTGGTAACAGATCGTTTCCACCAGCAGCAGCAGTAGAAACATCCATGTAAAACAGAGGAATGCGCCTTTATTTAAAGGTGACAAATGGCCAGTTTGCTTTTGGTGAAACCAGCAGATTGATAAGAAAGAACGAAGAAGAGAAATTCCAGGTTCACACATGCAAACACACCTGGTCCCTTCAGGTCAAGAACCAATGAAACGTCAGGCCGAAGGTGTGTAACCACAGAAACCAGGTCAGAAAAAAACCTAGACAGTTTTATTATTTTACAGCAACACAGACAGACTTACAGTGAGGCAATAAAACACTGGCAGCTTCTCTTCTGCAGCACATTTTATTCTTCACTATTATTATTCCCATTGAGTCTCATATTTTTTGGGATAAATTTGATGTGTTTGTTTCCATCCTTCTGTTTTCCTAACAGGAATGCTTTCAGGTTGTGTTTTTCCCAGAGTAGGCGTGTTTGCGTCCCTGTGACTCTGCCGAAGGATCGATCCAGGACTCAACTGTGGCTCAACTTTTAATTACTAACCCAACTTCCTGTTTTTTTAATCCATTTCTGTTTTTTACAGGGCGTTTATAAAAGTCCAAGTGAAAACAAAACTTCCTTAAACACAACCAGAGGTAAAATAAGACAATAAACCAACGTTGTAGCAGCGTCAGAGGTGCGTTTTTAATAAGTAAGCGTCGGTTGATCTTGTTTTATTTCTATTGTGTGAGGACTATTTATGGCTGAGATGGCCATAAAACCTGGTGACATCACTACCGCAGGCCGTAATGGCTGGTGATGATGCAAATGGAAACATGAACTATTTTAGGTAACTGCTTTGTTGCCCCAAGGAGATAATTCTGAGTATTTATCTCACTTTAAACCTAAAATAGACGCTTTTAAGTAAACATTTTTTGATCTGAATGAATGCAAGACAACAAAAAAGAGGAAATTAAGACTCTTTTATTCTTTTCCTGTTAAAATAAACCCAAAAATGTCTGTAAGCGGAAGATCTGAGGTGCTGTGATCGGAAAATAGAAAATGTTTCCACTTTAAAAAAACGGACAGTATTTATTCTTCTACGCTCAATCAAAAGTACAACTGAAGTGCTTTATTGTTTAGTTAAGTGATGGAGTGTTTTTCATGTTTTTTGGAGGTGTGGCAGCATAACACAGCATTATTCAGTTATTTATTCATTTATTTATATCAAATTAAATAAACAAAAGTGACCAAAGTGCTGCATAAAAATAGAAAACAAGACAATCTGTAAGGAAGATGTGAATAATTTTACTTAAAAATGAACAAAACTGATTAAAAGTAGGTAGTTTTACTCTAAAAAAAGGTTTAAACAAAATTTTAAATCTGCTTCAGTTTATAATGCAAAACCAAAGCAAAGAGAGTTGAGTTCACACCAAGTTAGATGGAGAAAAATAAAACCTAAATTCCTGGTTTGGGTCTGAATAATAATTCAACGGATTAAAAACGTAATAAAAAAAACCGAGCATCTCTGAAGTCATCAGCTGCTCAAGTCAGTCGCTTTTCTGAGGCTCTGAATAGATTTTGCAGGACTCAAATATATTTAGTTTTTCCATAACAATCAAATATAATATTTAAAAACATGTAAATTAAAATGGGCCCAACATGAATCCCTGAGGGACGCCACAGTCGGCTCTCTGGAGAATTTTATTTTATTTTACTGTTTTTCTGTTAAACCTTTATGTGTCTTTAATGTGTTTCATTTGATCAAATATGTTTATTCTGACTGTGAATTTGGTTTCTAATGAGTTATAATAAATAGGACAAAACAGATTTCTATTTAAATTGTTTTTTTCTTTTACAATTTTTTGTCACTGTTTTGCATTCAAATATGACAGAAAAGAAATTAGGAAAAAATATTTATTTATGTTGGTGCGACTGATGAAAATGCTTTAATTTCACAAAGTGTTCCCCAAGCATCCACACAATGTTGATAAATATCTAAAAATAAGACAAATCTTAACGGTTTTAAATATTTAAATGCCCAAACTATCAGAGTAGAAAAAATTTCTGTCATCTTTTTGCTTAAGATTGATGTTTTTCTTCATCTTCATTGTCAACGATTCAAAATAAAATAGCGGTTTGTTAAAACACATTTCCTGTAAATTGTCATTTTTCAAAGCATCATGTTAGCTTGCACAATAAACATAAACTAGAAATGAACTAGAATAACAAAAAATAATAATTTTGACATTTTTAAGTATCCATATTGTCAAAAAAAGAAAATAAAATAAAATCCCAACAAACTGTTTCCTCTAGTGATTCAACTTTAGACTCATATTGATATCTGATGTTAACGTTGCTATTATGGCTGATCCTTTACAAAATAATAATCAGAAAAAGCCAAAGCAGCTGCATCATATTTATGATCACAGATCCAAAACCCATGTTTTACTTTTCTGTTGCAGATTAGAAGAACATTGAAGCTTCAGAGTGTAAATGGAGAAATGCAGCATCGCCCCGGACCAGGTAACAGGTTTAGTTCCTCTGCTGCTAACTAAACAACAGCTTGTTGCCTCTTAAAGCAACAGGCGTTCACACCCACATCAGGTAACACTCTGACTCATGTGTTCCTGTTTAGGGGCGGAGACAACGGGGGAACAAAGGAACATTAGTCTTCCACCACTGATCCGTTGTTCCCTCTCTCTCTCTCTGTCCGTCTTTCCCTCCAGGATCTCCGGAAAGCTGCTCACCTGTGCAGTTAAAGGATGCAGAGGCGGAAGCGGAGCGGGCCGCCATAAACCGTAGCCGCCGCCCAACCGGCTGTCAGGTGGGCCTCCGCACGGCATTCCTGGACGATGTTCCACATGCAGCAGACGGCGGCTCGGGTGTCGTAAACACCTGTTGCCACGGCGACGTGCGGCTACAACACACAAGATTCACCACAAACCCCTAAGATTTATGGAAAAACTAAATTTATTTGAGTCCTGATGAATCCACACTGTAAAACCTATTCAGAGCCTCAGAAAAGCGACAACTAGCTGATGACTTCCATCGATCAGAGATGCTCGGTTATTTTGTTGAATTATTATTCAGACCCAAACCAAGAATTTAGGTTTTATTTTTCTCCACCTAATTAGGTGTGAACTCAACTCTCTTTGCTTTGGTTTTGCATTAAAAACTGAAGCAGATTTAAAATTTTGTTTAAACTTTTTTTAGAGTAAAACTTTATGAAACCTACTTTTAATCAGTTTTGAATTATTTTTTGTTCATTTACGTAAACTAGACTTTTTCTTAAGCTATACATCAAGTTATAATGCAACAAAAACAAACTGGGACTGTTGCTTTGATTTTTTTTCATGCATGCTTGAGAAATCCTTTAATCTCCATGGCAACCATTCAGCTGTGCAAAACGCCTGGTGGGACCTAGCTCCGCCTACTAAATTCAGCTCCTCCCACAATCAGCTCCTTCAGACTAGCCAGCAGCAATTAGCAAACACCTGGTGCATCAGCTGAGCTCATTATAGGAGCTACTTCTCGGTGAAACGCTGGTAAAAACATTATTAAAGGGTTAATAGAGGAGCCATGTTGGGACAACTTCCTGAAGCCGGAGTTTAAGAAATAGCTGGAATTTCTTAAAGAGACAGAGGCCCAATTTCTATGTCAAATTTCTTTTAAGTCCTATTTGATATTGTTAGTAACATAGTAACTTGACTGACCTATAAAAATGACACCACGTGCCTGGAAAACACAAAATACTGCCCGATTAATCCAACTCCAGTCCGTTTGCCCAGTTTGTTTGGGAGGTGTGAATGTCCAGCTGAAGCTAACTCTGGTCCGTCTACAAACCTCAGTCTGGGTTTGGTTGAAGTGAACTCTGGTGCGGTTTGAATGCAAATGTGAACACCAAGTGGGCCATAGACTGCTCCAAAAACAGGAAGAGGACTATAACACTGGGCATTCTGGGCTAGCCTAGCGCTAGCGCTAGAAATGGCTTGTGGTCTTCAGCAAAAGACAAAAGAGAAATCCTAAAATTGCTCAAATCTTACACTACTCCATTTTTGTTTACATTTTGTTAAGCTGTTAAGCCGTGCTCACTAGCTGCATTTCCATTGTCCATATATTTGAGCAATTTGACAAACAATTTTAAATAAATTTAAAATTTAAATAAATTTGCTTAATGGAAACTCGCCAATTTCGAAAAAACTCGATTTTTGATAAAACGTTTGGCAACGGCAACGCTTTTTTTGCATCATATGAGTCACATGATCAACAACAGGATGTTACTACTGAGAGAAACGTCAAAGAAGATGACAACAGGAAGTAGTAGGATGATGGAGAAAAATGTTTTTTTACTGACTTGTAACTTTAATCTGTAGCAATAGAGTTTATAAAGTACATAAATATGCTGGTAAAAGAATTCCTTCAAATTATTTCCGCAACAAATAACAGATGAAAGTGTGACGGTATTACCCGGTTTGAGGTGTAAAAGTTGCTGTTTCTCCTTTGACTCACCTGGACAAAAGCAGGTTAAAAGTCAAAACGGTGAGCAAGCGGGAGCTGTAATGTACAGGGGTTGGACTCTGCAACACAGCTGATAAATTAGAGCCCAGAAATGATGACAACAAATTGATTTTGACAGAGGGCCAGTTCGTTCTGTTCCCCTTCAGCCCACGTCTGCCTGGGCTGGACTGCATGACCGGGTGTGGGCGATCCTGGTCAGAGAGTGGATGTGGAAGTTGAACAGGGCAGAAGAACAAGATGTTCACCCAGAGCTGCTGAACCGATGCCACAGACTGGGTGGACTGTAAGGTGGCACGTTTTAAAGTCCTTCATAAATAGTTTAAGCCTGAATCCACCAAGGTAGGATTAGAAAACAGTTAAAGGTGACCTATTGTGCTTCCTTCAACAAGTTAGTGGCGATACAAAACACGTTTGTTACACTTTTTGCACAAAATCATTTTTACACGAGAGTCCTTCTTATTCCTGCCTTTTTTGAGCTGTTTTAGGGGGTCTTGTCTCTTTAAATCTAAATAACCCTGATGCTGGCCACGCCCCCTAGCTCAATATTTACACTCTCTGCAAACAGACACGCAATTATACAACCATCCGTCTTTGAAACGCACAAGTGGAGGCTCGTGCACAACTAACAAGAATGCATGAAATAGTTTCTGAATGGCAAGAAAACAGCAAAACAATTGTCAAAACATATGATCCGCATTTAAGATAGAAATTAAAAATCTGTGGTGTGCTGTGGTGGCGGAAGGGTTAAGCACAACCCACATATGGAGGCCTTGGTCCTTGACGTGGCCGTCGCAGGTTCGATTCCCGGCCTGGTGACCCTTGCCGCATGACATTTCCCACCTTCCTGTCAGTTAACTATCAACTAAAAGCCACTAGAGCCAATAAAACCTTTAAAATGAAAAATGTGCCAATTCTTTTACCCAATTAACCGCCAGAATAATAATAATATTTTAGTAATAATGGATTACTAAGATAAATGTTAGTTACAACCTTACATTAATTAAGGTAAATAAAAAGTAAGGTTAATGTTCTAGCAAATAAGTTTAAATGGTTTAATGAAAAATCTGGCAATATGTTTATCCATTTAATCAATTAATCGTCAGAATAATTGGTTATGAATACATAAATAGTTAGTAGTTGCAGCCTTATATTTCTTTAATGTAAATAAAAGTAATGTTATATCTTGCTGATAAGGAGTCTGCAGAGAAACCTTACAGAGTAAAACCAGAAACACTTTTAAAGGAAAACATTTGAATAAGGAAAACACATGTGGCCCTTTAGTTGTGGGATGTTTGCTGATCACAGATAGAGCAGAAGGAAAAAGCACAAAATGGTGAAACCACAGAAATTTGCATGCAGTGTTAGCAGCCAGTTGTATTTGTTTTAAGGCTTTTACAGCAGAAGGAAAAATGTTGATTAATATCTAGAGTGTCAATAAAACACATTCCAGTGCAAGATTAACAAAACCTAACCAGCATTTTCACCTAAAAATATAAGTAGGACTCCAAAAACTTCACATTTATCAAGTATGTTTGGTTCAGTTTCTACTGAAAATACTTTAGTTCACTTCAAATAAGACAAATAACTTTTTAGCAAGATATAGGAATCCACTTTTAGATTATTTCACCTATGACATGACATTTTTCCCATGTGATAATTGAAATACTTTGCCAATTGAACTAGAACCTTTTCATCAATATTAGAGAATTAGTGACTGAAAACTATTGCCTCTATCTTGCTGACAGGTTACCTATAAGTTAGTTTTGTCTTAATTGAAGTGAACTAAAGTGTTTTCAGTATAAACTACACCAAACGTAGTTGGTAAGAGTTTGTGTTTTTGAATGGAATTGAAATAATTTGTAGCATGAAAGACCCAAAGCTTTGAAGTAAGTATTCATTTTAATAACATATTAGTCTGAAAGAAAAACTAAAATCTCAAAATAAAACACTTTATAGCAGCATTTTCCATTTTTAGGAGCAAAATCTACATGCAAAATGTTTTGGGTAACAGTCAATAATTCCCTGATATTGATGAAAACATTTTAGGTCCACTTTTAGATTATTTTACTGATAATACATTTTTCCCTTGTTATAAGTGAAGCAATCTAAAAGTGCAACTACCACTTTTTCACAAATATTGTTTTAAAACAAGCTCCTGAATCGCGCTGAAAAGCTACTTGTAAGTTGTGCTATTCCAAATGTACCAAGATATATGCAGTAGAAACTAGACAAAAATAGCTGGTAATAATGAGTGTTTTTGCAGTGAGGATTATAATCTCGGCGTAGAAAAGCCCTGTGGCCTTGATTTGGCTCCCGTTGGTGTTTGTGAGCCGCTCCATGGGTCAGACGGAGCAGGTAACTGATTACCCAGTCCGGTCGAACCGGGTCTGCGTGCGGGAAGAGGAGGAGCGGCTCTCTATCCTCATGAGTCCGACTCCCCGAAGTCTTCATCCCCAAACTTTACACCCCGACCGTGAACGCCAGGGTTTGACGACGCATTGTTGCACTCAGAGCCGCCTTTTGTTCCTCTAGGAAAACAAACAGGCTTCCTTAAGAGGGGCAAGGCTCTGCATTTAGGTTTCAAATAACAGCAAACTCTGAAAAAAAACACAAAAGTGTTTTTGCTTATTTTCTTGAATTAAGACAAAACTAACTTGAAATTAACTTTTCGGCAAGATACAGGAGTTTATTCACAGTAAAAAAAGGCTGGGTTATTTTCATAACCCAGTTTCTGGGTTGAAGCTGTTGGGTTAGTTTGATCAAATATTGGGTCAAAACTCATAACTCAAGAGTTGGGTCAGAAATTTACCGGACGTCTACAGCTGAACTCTTCTTTCTGTTGGGTCAGGGGTTGGGTAGATCTAACCAATCGGTTGGGTTAAAGACGAAACATGGAAGAAGCCACGCCCCTCTTCACAAGCCACGCCCCTCTTCACAAGCCTCCATTTTCAACATGGCTGCATATTGGGCTTCTCCTCTACTTTGAAATAAGACACGATAAGTAAAAAGAAGATAAAGTTTCAACCTGAATAGGATTTTATAAATGAATAAAATTTATTTTGAACACGTTTGATATTTATTTTTATGGTTATTTGAAATATTTATGACGGTTGGTAAATACATGTATTTACCTACCGTCTATATTTTTATATATTTTTAAATTTTTAAAAATATTTTTAATATATTTTTTAAATCTTTCTATATTTTTACCCAACTATAGTGGTATAATAATCCTTGTGCTGGGATATGTGGCGACTGTGGCTCTGTGGGTAGAGCAGTGGTCTTGCGATTGGAAGGTTCAAGGTTCAATTCCAGCTTCCTCCTGCCACATGCTGATGTGCCCCTGGGCAAGGCCCTCAACCCCAAACTGCAGGGTTCACACACAGCTCACAAACTGAGCTGTGTGTGGGAATGTGACTCCAGTGTGAAGCACCTTGAGTGGTCAAAATGATTGGACAAAGCCTATAAAAGGTCAGTCCTTTTACCATTTATAAGTTTCAACCCAATTTTGGGTCAATTTAACCCAACGTTTGGTTAGTTGCCATGACCCAATGTGCTGGTCAAACCAAACCCAACCCAGTTGGGTTAAAACAACCCAGTTGGGTCGGTTCATATATGACCTGTGCTGGGTGCTGGGTTACGAATTGGGTTATTTTTAACCCAGCACTTTTTACTGTGTTTTACGTTCTACGTTCTTATAACAAGATTTTTTAAACAAGTTAAATTATCTGCCAGTGGAGCTAGAGCTGGGTTGCTAGGTAACGGTCTGGGCTGGGCTGGGCTGTGGTTGCTAGGTAACGGCCCGGGCTGGGGTTGCTAGGTAACGGCACAGTGAAATTCTTTACTGTGGCAAAACTCAGCTTCTTTATCTTGTTACTTATAAGGTAGTTTAGTGTTCTAAGATATTTCCACCAGAAACTAGACTTGAAATTAAAAATACTTGGAAAGATTTTGTGTTTTCAGTGTTGAGACAAGAATAAAAATGTCTCTTCGTACCCAAACATTTTACTTGTAGATTCTGTTCTTAAAAACAGAAAACAAAAACGCTCTATATAGTGTTTTTAAATTGTGAGATTTTATCTCGACTAATCTGTTACTAAAATTAATACTTACTTCAAAACTTTTGGCTTTTCATACTACAAATTACTTTGGTACACGGCAAAAATACAAATTATTTCAGAGTATTTTGGATTGTTGGTCTAGTTTTAATGGAAATATCTTAGTGCACTTCAAATGAGACAAAACAAGTAACTTTTCAGCTAGTTTTAAGTAAATAATTCTTCAATATTGATGACATTTTTTTAGTTTATTACTTCACTTTGAAAATGAGAAAAATGTCTTGTTTTAAGTGAAATAATCTGTCAGTGGAACTAGTACTTTTATTTATGAATATTAAGGATTTATTTACGGTAAACCAGCTCGTAAAGTTACTTATAAGTTAGTTTTGTCTTAATTTAAGTGAGTTAATATGTTTGCACTAGAAACTACAACAACAAAAAAAACGCTAAATTTTACTTGGTAAAGTAAGGTTAGTTTTTTTTTACAGTGCTTCCTTCAGCTATGTCAGGTCAAAATAAGATGTTAATTCAACCCTTTGATTTAGATACAAACAACTAGAAATGGCCACTTAAGCAAACAAAGTAAATGAAGGTTAAAAGGTAAATTATCTGGAGGAAATATTAGCTAAAATCCGACATTAAGCTCTCTAAAGTAAAGTAGAGAGAGCTATTAATCTCTAAATTCCTGTTTCTAGCCCCACCGCCCTCCGTGTTCCCATCTCGCGGCCTAGAATGAGGAAGTGAGACTAAAGAGCTGAGGTTAAAGGTGACCTTTGTTGTCACAGCAACCTCTTTTAGGTCCGTATCAGGGGGTCTTATCAGCGCTTGCTAAACTTCTTTCTGCCCAAAAAGGAGAATCAATGCGAGTCAACTTCACATTCCAGCTCGGCCAGTTCGTTCAGGTCTCTGTTAAGACACCAGGAACGGAGAGAAACCAGCTTGTAGCGCTACGGCGGTGGCTGCGCTGGCGAATACAACCCCACTACTTCTGCTGTCGCTCATAAAAACGCAAACACTTCGCAAAAGCAACTGCTACGTTCCTCGTTATTAAACCCCGCAGCCAGAGCAGCTGGCCCAAAGCATGAGCAAGCTCCGCTTGAATTTACACACTGCAGCTCTAGAAAAGGTTCGGTTTCACTCAGTGGCGGATTTTGAAATTGGTCATCTGGGCAGATGCCCAGGGTGGCAGAACATAGGGGGCGCCCAAGGAACAGAATGTAAAATTCTGGCTGAAATTATTAAACCAATTAATTGTAATTAATCAATTATTAAATGAATCTATTATTTCATAGAAAAAGACCTGTATGTTAGTTTTGTGTTATTTTAAGATATTTGAACTTGAAACTAGACCAACAGTACTTGGTAGGATTTTGTGTTTTTGCAGTGCATGGTGGGTTCACCTAGATATCTGGGCAAACCCGTATTGTTTTGCCCTCATTTATCCCATATGGGGCCCATCTAGGAGTGCTAGCAGCGATGCTACGCCACTAGCATGGTGTTTTCTGTAGCATTGTTCCTGGCCTAAATGCAGAACTTCACTTTTTCCTTGGTTTTATCCAAAAACGTCAAACCGGCGTGTGAGCCTGGAACCGACAGCAGGTGTTTTGTGTCTCCAGTAAGGATGGTGGGAACCTGCAGCTGTGATGCTGGTTCGGTTATTCATTCCCAGTCTCTCTGATTCCTCTACTTCAGATGAAATACTCCACATGCTTGAAGGTGAATAAAACAAAGCTCCAGGCTCCGTTTTCTCTAAAGCTCACCTTCCCTTATCAGTGTGCGCTCCTGCCAACCCCCACCCACACCACCTGCAGCGCCAGGCCACATCGCCACGGTTACTGATTAACCAGGACTTCCTTTTATCCAGGCCAGACGCCCCCGAGGTCACTGCCCGACCCGCAGCGCCGCCGCCGCCGCCGACCTGATGCCACAAAAACTGTTTCTAAAAAATAAAAACAATCTCAACTCAACGACACCAATTTACTAGTTTTAGTGTTTATTGTTTTTATTTAACTGGTCTGGATGAGACTAAAACGTCGTATTTATCTCCTGCTGCTGTTTAACATGGTAATGTTATGAGAATAAATTCATAATATTATGAGAATGAGATCAAAGCCACGATATTTTGAGGTTAATGTGTTGGTAGTAAGAAAACAAAGTCAAAATTATGAGAGTAAATTTATTTATTGAAAAATTTATTTTATGAGAAGTTGTATGAAAATGAGGTCAAAATAACACAAGAACAAAGAAACAATACGAGAATAAAGTCATAATATTTTAAGATTTAAGTCAATATTATGAAAATAAAGTCATACCAGTATAAAGTCTAAATAATGCAAAGATTAAGGTATATTAAAAGAAGTTGTAATAAAATGAGAATAAAGTGATAATGTTACAGGAATAAAGTAGTAAAATGAGATTAACGTTGACATTGTGTGGCTAAAGCAGAGAGTTACAAATGGGAATGTTTTTCAGAGCAGTATTTGTGTTCATGGGACAACAATTACTGTGACACACAGTCACAGCCATACAGCGACACCAAAAATGTATAAATAGTTTTTATTGGCACTTTTATCGTTATCACTATGATATGACAGCATATCAGGGCCAAATTAAGGAAAATTTTAAAATAAAATTACAAAAATAAAGTAAAAAAATTACAAGAATAAGAAAGAAAGAATATTAAGAATAAATTTGTACATCAACAAAGTCATGATATTATGAGAAATCGTACATGAATAAATTTGAAATAACACTAGAAAAAGTCGTAATAAGATGAAAATAAAGTTGAAATAATACCCAAATGAGTCAGAATATTTTGAGATTAAAGCCCTAAAATTAAAAGAATAAATTCCTAAATAAAATCAGAATATTTGGAGATCAAAGTCAAAATAATATGAGAATAAAGTTGAAATACTAAGAGAATAAGTCAGATTATTTTGAGATTAAGGTCACAATATTAGGAGAAGTCAAATGTGAATAAATTTGAAATAACATGAGGAAACGTTATAATAAAATGAGAATAAAGTTGAAATATTATGACTATTCTTATATCATCTTGACTTTATTCTCTAAATGTTATTACTATATTTTATTACTATATTATTCTCATATTATTTTGATCAAAGTCAAAATAATATGAGAATAAAGTTGAAATACTAAGAGAATAAGTCAGATTATTTTGAGATTAAGGTCACAATATTAGGAGAAGTCAAATGTGAATAAATTTGAAATAACATGAGGAAACGTTATAATAAAATGAGAATAAAGTTGAAATATTATGACTATTCTTATATCATCTTGACTTTATTCTCTAAATGTTATTACTATATTTTATTACTATATTATTCTCATATTATTTGATCAAAGTCAAAATAATATGAGAATAAAGTTGAAATACTAAGAGAATAAGTCAGATTATTTTGAGATTAAGGTCACAATATTAGGAGAAGTCAAATGTGAATAAATTTGAAATAACATGAGGAAACGTTATAATAAAATGAGAATAAAGTTGAAATATTATGACTATTCTTATATCATCTTGACTTTATTCTCTAAATGTTATTACTATATTTTCTTGGTATAAACCCGCTGTAGTTGGGAGCATAATTCAGTAAACCTTTTGCTTTTTATGTCCCAATTTAGTCCAAAACAGTGTGAACTTGGTATCTAGCTACAGGTCCGCGCTGCGCCGCGTCCTGGCTGAGATCAAACTGAGCAAACTGAACTTTCTGGTAATGGCGGCCGCTGAGTCAGAGACTCGATGAGGTCGCCTGCAGCGGAGGCGGCGTGCGCCTGCGCCGTTAGCTGTGCAGCGACGCGCACCACGCCGCCCTGGATGAAAGGCCTTCCCTCCATTACTGCCGTTTGATCTTAATGAGGTCACGCAGGTATGGCTGCACACGCCATCTGATTCTGCTACCTGCACGTTTTCAGGCAAACATTGCTTCCTGCTCCAGCTGCTCGCTGTGCTTCTGTCTGAGAGCGGTGATGAAGAAATACGATGAATTTCAGAAGCTGACTGAAGCCAGAAGGCATTTCTGACCAATCAGCCGGATCCCAACAGGGGCGGCTCCAGGGCCGGGTTAAGGGGGCCAAGCCCTGAAACTGCAAGTTCATCTATATCAGTGGTTCTTAACCTGGGTTCGATCGAACCCCAGTTGAGTCGGTCTCAGGGGTTCGGCGGAGCCTCTGAGGTAAAGACTCACTTGTGTAAAGTCGTGATGACGCCACGCTTTGCTGTCACTACTGCAGAGGATCATGTTACGTTGCTTAGCCAATCAGAGGATCACGTTACATTGCTTAGCCAATCATAGGATCACGTTATGTTGCTTAGCCAATCAGAGGATCACGTTACGTTGCTTAGCCAATCAGAGGATCACGTTACGTTGCTTAGCCAATCAGAGGATCACGTTACGTTGCTTAGCCAATCATAGGATCACGTTATGTTGCTTAGCCAATCAGAGGATCACGTTACGTTGCTTAGCCAATCAGAGGATCACGTTACGTTGCTTAGCCAATCAGAGGATCACGTTACGTTGCTTAGCCAATCAGAGGATCACGTTACGTTGCTTAGCCAATCAGAGCTGAGGAGGAGCCCTGATTGGAGGAGCTCCACTCTCAGCAGGGATTTGAACTTGTGTCTTTAATTACTTCAGTAAAGCTCACAGTTTTTACCAAATTCTGTAGCTTTTGTTGTTCTTCTAAATCTGCTCCTTAGTTGCATCTTTTCGGGGTTGGTGCTGCCTCTAGTGGCGTGGAGGTGGTAACACAGCTAATATAATTACAATATTAAATCAGAATACCACAAAGTATTGTGTGTGTCGGGGGGGGAGAGGGGGGGGCTCGGTGAATGCGCATATAAAACTGGGGGTTTCGGTTCCTCAAAAAAGGTTAAAAACCACTGATTTAAATTCACTGAATGAACAATTTAAATCTATTTATTTACCCAAAGAAAACACATTAATCTGTTTAGCATAAAAGCTACTCAGCAGATTTGTTTGTTTGTTACATGAATAACCTGTTTAGCTTAGCATAGCTTACACTGCAAAAAATTGTTTCTGGTTTAGTTTCTGGTGCAAATTTCTTAGTACACTTGAAATAAGATGAAATTAACTTACAAGTAACTTTTATCAGGTAATAAATATGAGCTTGTTTTATGTCAGTAATTCCTTGATATTTATTTTAAAAAGCACTAGATCCATTGGAAGAAAAATTCATTTAAAACAAGATATTTTCTCAAGTTACATTTGGTCTGTTCCAATAAACCAATAAATCACCAGATAAATTGAAGCAAACTCCATAATTTCCATTTACATGATTTATCGTTTTTCTGTCTTTCTACCAAAAACTGGATGATGAAGGTTTTCATCTGGAGCTTTGTTGAAGAACAATTTTGTTTACAGAGACTTCATAGTTAATTTTTGTTTATTTTGAATATTTAAATGTCTTCCAGTTCCATTGTTAAACGCTCAGCCGAATATAAAGTTTATTGATATTGTGACTGTATTCTTGCATTATTCCATTGCTGTTAGTTGAGACTGACCTCAAAACAGTAATGTTATTGTTTATCGCGATAACTTTAGATTTGATTTGAATTACAGCCCTACTTTAATGTAAATTCCTCAGGGTAAACTGGGGTTATAATAACCGTAAACACCCAATGAGAAGTGGATAATTATGAAAAGGCATTAGCGACGGACACCTCAACCACATCCCATCGCAGTTGAGGCCTTTTCAGCAACACAAAGCATGAAATAAACTCCGACTGACTCCTTCTTCTTCTTCTTCTAACGCCGTCGATCAAACATGGGAGGGTCGCCGTGAGGCTTCTAACTGATCCCACCAAAACCCATCAACTGTGTCTCTGTCTGTTTGCACAGTAGTAAAGCCTGAGAGCCATAAACCCGCCCTGTTTACGCACAAGGTCCCAGCTGAGGAGAAATATAGAGAACAAGGCATCCAAAACAAATAGTTTGTAAACTTTAGAGTCCAGTTCTGTGTGTGTGTGTGTGTGTGTTGTGTGTGTGTGTGTGGGCCGAGACCCTCGGCAGTGACATGTAGAGCCGCTGATGTTAGCTCAGTGCCAGGTGAGTCTGTGAGCAAACACAGCGAACAATAGCTGCAGCCCATCTCCTCCTGTTAGCCCGGCGCGCTCAAAGACAGCCATTGTTCTGCTCACACACTCTGCGGTGTGTGTGTGTGTGTGTGTGTGTGTGTGTGTGTGTGTGCTACACACTGAGAAGACACTCCCACTGTGTGCAGGTAGCACATCGACACATCCACTGACTCATATGGAGATGTAGTCAGGTGGAGTTTGTTGTTTAGCATCGTTTAAGTGAATATTTTTGAATGTCATCAGTGGGGAGTAGGGCTGTAGTGATATAATAATCTCACGATGCGATACATGATATTCTGCCCACGATACGATATATATCGCGATATTCAGCAAACGATACAATTCAATACACTTTAGTAATTTTCTGAAAGATTTTAGAGGGATATTTTGTGACTGTTATAAAGTTGGACTGAATTAATTTAATTGAAAACTGATTAAAAGCACCAACTACACAATACCTGGTTCTGGTTGGACACAGACTTAAAGTGGACAGCTGGACAAAATGAACCAAAGAAGTGGAGAGAAAACATGTTTCTTTTAGTTGAAACAGTCCAAACTGTAGCTGACATGCATTAGTAAAGTAAATAAAGTGAACCAAGTTCCTGCTCTGAATAGTTTGATACCTTTTTAACCTGAACATCTGAAGGAATCACTCTAAGCCTGATGACCTGGTGAAGCAAGCAGTGAGTGAACAAGGTGACAGTTGGATGTTACGATACTTGCAGATGAATATCGATTTTTTTTCTCGGAAAGAAAATATCGATATACTGTATATCGCGATATCGATATTATTATACAGCCCAAGTGGGGAGAATACTTTGCTAGTAGGTTTTGCTATATTTTGAAAACATTTAGCACACTTAGCTTGATAAATCCTAAAGCACTAATTTGTAAGCTTTCATTTAGACGTGACTTAAAGTTTTGGTTATTGTCTCTTAAAGGGGCGGTGTTGCATGTTTTCCAGGATCATAATGCCACTGTAGCACAATTCAAGTAAATATGTTACCTTGAGTTATTATAAAAATGATGTATATAACAAATATAACTTAGTAATTGAACAATTTGAAATTGGGCCTCATCCCAACATGGCTCCTCTATTAACCCCTTAACGCGTTTAACTGAGCAGTAGCTCCTATAATGAGCTCAGCAGTTCCACCAGGTGTTTACTAATTGCTGCTGGCTAGTCTGAAGGAACTGAGTGGGGGGTGGAGCTTCGTTCTTCAAGGCGGAGCTAAGTCCACCCAGGCGTTTCACAGCTGAATGGTTGCCATGGAGATTAAATTATTTCTCAAACATGCATGAAATAATTAAAGCAACACTCCGAGTATGTTTTAATTGTGGGAATAACATAGCATAACTAAAAAGGGTGATTTTACATAATCCTACCCCTTTAAGAATTCCTTAAGTAGACATTAATATTCATGCTCTTATTTTGAAGTCTGTTTATGCAGCAGTTCTGTTTCCTTTCCTCACCTTCTCTCTCTCTCCTTTTTCACTATTATAATTTCAAACAAGAAACATACAGAAACAAAATAAAACAGTAGAGAACGAGATATAACAAAATCTAAAGGTATTATAAGATTATAATGTTAAGATTAAATTGGTTCTTGAGAATTGTAGTCTTACAAGGGCAGATATAATTTGTGTTAAAGTTAGTGCGTTTAGCGATTTAGCGGTTAGCACTAGCAGAACTAAAGTTAATAATTAGTTCTGTAGTGTTAGCATATGTAAGGTTAGTGACACTAACTTTTGGGCAACCAGATTATCGTAGGTTTTCATATTTTACATACCCTGCACTTCTTAGATATTAACTATTTTATTTAAATGTCATATTTAATGTCAAAAACACTTTTTAAATGATTTATCAGTTTTTTGTTTTCATCACAAAGTGCTTATCTTCACCCAGGCTGTGAAGATAAGCAGATATTCACCACACAGTGCAATTAGAGCTCTGATCCAAATCCAGTACTGTGGGAGTATCACAGTCAGAACCATCCCATAATCATAATAAATGCAATGACTAAGAAATGCAACACACCTCTGCTGTGATACAAACTCAAATTACGTCCAGATCCCAGCACAGTGTTTCGGGTTGAGTTCTGGACTTTGGCCCATTGCAACATCTTATTATCGCTCTGCTTTTTGGCCATTCTGTTGTAGATTTGCAGCTACATTTGAGATAAAAGCACCTTAACGGAGTCCAGTTTGGTTTAAGGGCAACACTTTATTTGAAGGGGTGTGCATAAGACTGACATGACACTGTCATAAACATTAAAAGTGCCAACTGTGCATTAAATTGTCATTATTTACAAAATCATGCAAAGTTGGGCACTTTTAATGGACTTTTAATGGACTTTTAGAGCAACTTTGCATTAAAAGTGTCACTATTTACTATTGACACTTCATGACAACTGTCATAAACATTCATAAAGACTCCTTTATGTTCATGACAGATGTTATGCCATGTTTATGACAGTGTCATGTCAGTCTTATGCACGGCCCTTCAAATAAAGTGTTACCGGTTTAAGTTTTACCTTTCAGACACTTGCAGACAGGTTCTCCAGCTTCCCTCTCAATATGGCTGCAGCATCGTGGTTTCTCCTAGAAACCTTTCCAAAAACAGAGCCAAAATTTGTCAGCTTTTTCTTCTGATTTCTACACATTAAATATTTTAATTAAATGCATTAATCCTGTTCTGGGGTGTTTGGATTTTTATCTGAAGTGTACAGTTGACGTCAAAGTGAAGATTTATTCCACTTTATTTAAGATTGGATGCATTTTTACAATTTATTTTGAATATGACTGAGTCTTAGGATTACAGATTTTTTTTAAATGCTCTGAAAATAATCACTTTGATTGTTTCACAGTCTTTTAAAGGTAAAGAAAAGGTATTTGGAACAGAAAAGTAGGTACTTTTATTTATCAATATATCAAAAAAAGGGAAAAAATATAGAAAAGATAGAGTAAAAGAAAAAGAAAGAAAAAAAATAGAAAATGAAAACAGACAAGGAAAAAGAAAGAAAGAAAGAAAGAAGGAAAGAAAGAGAGAGAGAAAGGATGAAAGAAAGAGGAAGGGGACAAAAGACAGAAAAGGAAGATAGAAACAAAGAACAAAAGAAATCCTACGTCCGTTAAAATCTGGAGCTACTCCATTTTTGTTTACATTTCGCGAAGAACAAAGTTGTGCTCCATGTCTTCTTCGGAGGTTTTTGTGTCTTTTTTTCAGTAGTTCTTGGTGCAGCGCCCCTGCAGGCGAGAAAGGGAACAGGTTTTTCAAATTGGTTAGTTGGTTTGATTCGGTGCAGCAGCTGAAAATGTAACAAATGTTGCAACTTTTGTCCCCAATCAAAATGAATCTACTGGACAATCGGTGTGAAAACAGCCTAGATATTAGGGCTGTATAATAATATCGATATCGCAATATATCGACATTTTATTTCTTAGAAAAAAATCGATATTCATCTGCAAGTATCATAACATCCAACTGTCACCTTGTTCACTCACTGCTTGCTTCACCAGGTCATCAGGCTTAGAGTGATTCCTTCAGATGTTCAGGTTAAAAAGGTATCAAACTATTCAGAGCAGCTACTTGGTTCACTTTATTTACTTTACTAATGCATGTCAGCTACAGTTTGGACTGTTTCAACTAAAAGAAACATGTTTTCTCTCCACTTCTTTGATTCATTTTGTCCAGCTGTCCACTTTAAGTCTGTGTCCAACCAGAACCAGGTATTGTGTAGTTGGAGCTTTTAATCAGTTTTCAGTTAAATTAATTCAATCCAACTTTATGACAGCCACAAAATGTCACCAAAATCACTCTGTCCCTCTGAAACCTTTCAGAAAATTGCAAAAGTGTATTGAATTGTATCGTTTGCTGAATATTGTAATATATATCGTATTGTAGGCAGAATATTGTGTATCATATTGTATCGTGAGCTTATTGTATCACTACAGCCCTACTGGACAATCCGGTGTGAAAACAGGCTAAATATACAGTATGATTCTTAATTAGACAGATACTAGACCTGTTCACCAAACCTTATCCTTCTGATCTGCATGTTGAAAACTCATCTGGTGTTTTTGTAAGGTTTGGGAAAATATAAAACTTTTTGCGACTGACAGGTTTTTCCTTGTTTGCATGGCTCCGTCTAAGCAGACCAGGCGAACATCCTCGCTCCTCTTTCGCTGTTCTCCCTCCTCCCATCCAACATATTGTTCAAACACACCAGGTAAACAGCTGAGCGGCGCATGCGCACCTGTGTGTGAATTCAAGAGAAAAAGCATCGCGGCAACAAAAACCAGGGAAGGTAAAAGTCAGGATTTACAGGCAGAGATAGTCCGGCATATACACAGAGGCCTTTGTCTGCCTTATCCTCTCCTCATAAGTGTCTCACATTTTAACCCCATGACTTCTTCACCTCTCAATCCCCCCAGTCAACCCCTTCGCTTCCACACCCTGCCCCATTCATCCCTCCGCCCGCCCTGTGCTCCATCCCAGTGCAAACACTTCCCTGCGCCGCGGGAACAAAGCACGGATGAATAATGGCAGTGAAATGTCACCGTTCCTTCATGGCGGCCGCCTCCTCCCCTCGCTCCCCGCCAGCGCCGAGCCCAAGGTTATCCATTAACCCGCCGCCGCAGCACCTGAACCTGAACAATGGGCAGAAACACGGAACAGGGACAGAGATGGAGGATAGAGGGAAAGAAAATGCTTTATCTTATTATTTGAACCCATTCAGGAATGCTGTGGAAACGTTACCTCTGGGTGTAGCAGCTCACTTCAGTTAGCGCAACGGTTTCTATAAACATGGAGGCTTTCTGAGGCTAAATTTCTGACAAAAAAGATCAATTATGGGACTGAGGAAGAACATTTTTTTCTAAGCCTTCGAAAAGATTGGAGGAATTTTTTAGATTAAATTAAAATCATCAAAAATGTAGCCACTACTAGCTGGTGGCGTTTGTAGCTAGCTACATTTCTAGCTACAATAAGATCAGTAATAGGATTGAGAAATAAAGTCTTTCACTATGGTTTGACTCAAAATGTCTTCTGAAAGTTTGTAGGGAAAGTTTAGACTAAATTAAAATAACGTGGAAAATGTACACACTACCAGCAAAAAGCATTATTATCTCGCTAAATTTCTAGATAAAATATCTAGCGACATCAGTAATATGATTGAGGAAGCAAGTTTTTTTTCCTGTAGTTTGACTTGAAAATTTAAAATGAAATTAAAATATACCTTTAATATACATTTCATTTGTCAAATTTACACTCTACTAGCTAGTAGCATCTGTAGCTAGCTACATTTCTAAATACAGTGTCTTGAAAAATCAGTAATAACATTTTTTTCTGTGGTTTAACTTGAAAATTTTAGATGAAGTGAAAATATTTTTAGTATTCCTATTCCTGTAAAATTTACTAGCTAGTAGCATTTGTGTAAATCACATGTGAACATCACGTACCACATGAATATAGACGTGGTTCACACAAATTTTTATATGTGAACAATGTGAAACACGTCGAAGCACATGAACACGTGTGATTTTGTAATGTTTCGTAGTAGAACCCCATGTGATTCACATGTGTATCACATATGCAATATGTGATACACATGCAAACATGTGAAACATGGGTACAACATGTGAAAGGGAAGTGGTACCCCTTCACATGGGTATCACACATGTGAAATCCATGTGAAAACAATGCAATCACATGGGTTTTTACCAGGAAATGTTCCAAAATCACACTTATGCATGTGCTTTTACATGTGTTTCACATGTCTATCACATATTCCATATGTGATACACATGTGAATACATAGGGTCCATGTGTTTTTTACCACGAAATGTTCCAAAATCACACTTATACATGTGTTTTTACATGTGTTTCACATGTGTATCACATATTCTATATGTAGATACACATGTGAATACATAGGGTCCATGTGTTTTTACCACGAAATGTTCCAAAATCACACTTATAAATGTGTTTTTACATGTGTTTCACATGTGTATCACATATTCTATATGTAATACACATGTGAATACATAGGGTCCATGGGTTTTTACCACAAAATGTTCCAAAATCTTGCATATAAATGTGCTTTTACATGTGAAAATTTGTCTGAACCACATGTACAGTTTTCATGGTTTTCACATGTGACTTTCACATGTGAATTTTTTCTAAGGGTACAGCCCTTCACTGAAGTGCTGCTGCTAAATTTTGAGCCGTGTAGTCGCAGAGCCGTCGGGTTGTTGATGAATATATAATTTTTTTTTCACACTAAGTTCTTTCAGCCAGTGAAACTAAAAATATCTCCTAATGAACCCTGGTTGTTTGTTTGTTCTGCCCTGTAGATTTTCCCCGTTGAGCAATCAGAGGGCTGTTTGAGTCACGGCGGTTTGGTAGTGACCCGCCACGGTAACCAGAACCCTTCGGAGATTTTGACCCGCTCGCGTACGAAGGGGAGGCGTGGGAGAGGAGAGACGTCGGCGAGTGGAGGCAGCGCGCTCGGTAAATAAGACGTTTGATTCATGCAGCGGATGTTTTGAGGGAAACAGACCTGAGGATGTAGCGGCGCTAACTTTGGGTCTTTTCCCTCTGTGTTTTCAGGGGAGGAAATGAACCGAACTGGACCCGTTCTGTTTGCCTTGCGCTGGACCCTCACTGCATCTGGAGCAGGACACTTCCTCCATTGATGCTCTTCATTTTACGTCTTTCTCTGCATCCAAGATGTCCGAGATGTTAGCAGCACACAATTCTGTCACATTAAAGACAGAATGACGCCAATCCCGATATGGTTCATCTTTCTCTCAATTTGATGAAAATATTTGTTGGCTTTCTGAAGGAAAGATATTGAAATTCTCAATACAAATGCATAACTACCTGTGCCTGGCCACTAGGGGGCAGCAACAATACAAATATAGCTCAAAATTAAAAAATAATAAAATGTCTAGTTTGACGAGTGCAACTTTTTCTGTCAAGAATATTAAAATGCTCAATAAAATATGTCAAACTACCCTTTATCGGCCACTAGAGGGCAGTAACACTAAACATGACACCTCAAAATTCAAAATAAGAAAATGATTTTACAAACCACAAGAATGTCAATTTTTCAACCAAGAATATTGAAATTTTCAATAAGAAATGCCAAATTACTTGTGACTGGCCAGAAGAGTTGATGACACTCACATTATCCTTTACCTAACTCTAGGGGGCAGTAACACTAAAAATAGTAGCTTGAAATTCAAAAATACGAAAATGTCTGGAAAATTAGCCATTTCCAAAACCTCCTGAATTTAAAGTTTTCAGCCAAGAATATTAAAATTCTCAATAAAACATGACAAACTACCTGTGACTGGCCTATAGGGGGCGATAAAAATATTGGGTTTCTAAAAACAGCCAAGCGCTTAAGAAAAAACACCAAAGCAGTTTTTGATAAGTTGATACATTTTGGTGTCTGGAAAATGAGCCATTTCAAAAACATCCAGAAAGTGACTTTTTTCAGGCAAGAATACCGAAATGTTTAATTTAAAAAAATACCTATTTACCTATGACCAGCCACTAGGGGGCGATAACAATAAAAATAGCAGTTCAAAATAAAAAACAACAAACATGGCGGAGGAAAGGAAGCAAGTAGCAAAGACTGAAGGAAACATGGTCTGCTGTGATAAATGTTGCTAGATTAATTTAGAAAGTGATGAACTGATTTATTAAGGACCTGAAGGAAGGAAGCAACAATGGAAGGGTATTTAGAAGATCGCCTGGAAAAACTGTTACTATTTAACAAGCGTTGGATCTAAACCTGGATCTCAGCGCGTCTGGAGCTGCTTTTCATCCGCGTGTTTTCTCTGATTTCTCAGCAGGAGAAGGAAACCAGCTGTGGAAAGAAAAGTGAATGAATGGTGGTGTTATTTATTTGGTTTGGTTGACTGAAAAATTACCCGCCATGTCGCTAATTTTGTCCCGTCTGAGCAGCAGGCCCCAACAGTGTGTGTGTGTGAAAAGTGTAAGAAACGTTGTGTAAATGACTGATTTATGCATATTATCTATTTATGGCATGTTTGTGGGAAATTTCAGCAGCCACGTGTAAAAACTCTAGGAGCGGAGCAGCTGCTCTCTGAAACGGCTCAGGAAAAGGAGAGTCTTTATACTGTATATACACAGTGGATAAAATTTGCTATATATGAAATATAGGCGAAGAAAAAGGTCCTGGTATTGTGTTGTCAGTCACAGGAGTATAACAGTTTTGGGGTTTTCAATGTGGTTTAGTTTTATTTCGTTGTGACTTTTCGTTTGTCTAATTCAGTTAGATTTAATTCATTCTTATAATGTTTTTTATCAGTTGTTGTTGGTTAAATATGGTTTAGTTTTTGTGTAGTTCTTATTAGTTAAAGTGTTGGTTTTGGTTTTCATATTAAAAAGGTGAAAGTATTGCTGTTATCGATTGTCAACACAACCATTTTCAACAAAATTATTCAATTATTGTTGAACAACCAACTTTTGTTCAACTTTATTGAATATAAAATATTCATTACTCTGCTAAATGTTTTGTGGACTTATACAAAATGGCGGACATTTCGCTTTAGCTGATGCAAACTGTGTTGGGGAAACAAAATCTATTTCACATCAGTTCAATAGGCTAATTAATAATTTAAAAAACAGGAAAATTAGGAATATTATAATTTCGGTATGTTTTATAAATCCACTACATAGTTCCACTCATTACCGTTTTTATTTATTTCACTTAAAAAAATTTTCTCAGTTTCAGTTTTTGTAGTTTTCGTTAGTTAACTGTAATAATCTTGAATGATGTTTCCATCACTTAGTTTTAATTAGTTGTTAGTGTTTGCTAGCTTTTAGTAGCATTTATAGCAGTTTTTATTAATATTTAGGAGCAGAATTAAAAAATATTGTGATCATGTACACATCAAATGGAAATGAAAACAATTTTTTAAAAATTCATTCATTTATTGATCAACCGAATGACTTTGGCTTTTCCTCCTAACGTTTGGTGCTGCTGTGAGGACTATGGAGTGCTGAAATTTAACAAAATCTGACATAAAAAAATCCATTTCACATCAATTTGAAAGGCTAATAATAATTTTATAAACACAAAACCAAAAAAATATCTGTAATTTCAGTATATTTTAGTTTTATAAAGGTTCCAGTTAGTTATCATTTTCCTCATTAGTTGCCATTTTTATTTATTTCAGCTAATGAAAACGTTTTTTTCAGTTAATTTTTTTTGTTGTTTTGTTAGTTTTAGTTCACTGTAATAACCTTGTAATTTACAGGAGGATGATTGACAGCGTTAAGACCCGCCTCCTGGCTCTGATTGGTTGTTTTTCAGTAGCAGTGGGAGGAATAGGAAATTGTTTTTATCAGATTATCTGTCTCATAGCAAACTGTCACAACATGGCAACAGCTTTAATAAATATGGAAAAAAGTCAGATTAAAAAAAATAAAAGTTCCACACTGCAGCTTTAATGAGTTTTAATTAACCGTCTTCATAAGCCAACAAAGAGTTTTGATCTGCCGGCCTCATTCAACTTCAAACTAAATCCAGGAGGAGGGAGAAAAGGCAGCTGCTACTAAAGCGATAAACTGTTCATTTGAAAAGGGCCGAATGATGTTAGATTAACAGTTAACAGTTCAAATTTTCTTCTTCTCTTTGTGTAAATTTGACATTTCATCATTGAAGAGGGGTCACATGAGGACACAAACCTATTGGCTTTACAAAAGTGAATTTACACACATCCAGTTTTTTTATGTAAGTAGTTCTGCTGCTCTCTATCATGGATGAAAACATAAACTCATAGAAATAAAACCTCCAGCTGCGTCCCGGTGTTTCCTGAAGCATCACCGGCCTCTGAAGGGAAACCAGTCAGACCAGTTACATCCCAGCTCTGCTCTGTTTGTTCTGAGCCGCCGTTCTGCTCGCTGCTCACAGCCGCTTCAACCGGGCCAAACGCTGTAGGGTTTAACTCCAGCTCAAACTACACTACACTGCATCGCAGGGTTCAGTCATTCACATCAATATGAAAAAGGGCAAAAACTGCAGAAACACAAAATCTCACCGAAGCAATTTTGATCTAGTTTCTTGTGCAAATAAACTGAATCCAATTTAAAAGTAACTTTGTTTTGTTTTAAGTAAATATTTCCTTAGAATGATGAAAAAGTTCTTGTTCCATTGGCAGATTAATTCACTTAAAACATTGGAAAAATGTCTCGTACATTTATCTGCCAAAGCAACTAATACTTTTCATTAATTCTAAGGAATTGTTGTCTTATTTAAAATTTACTAAGATATTTGTCACATCCTCTCAACTCAACATTTACACTGAAAATAGCTGCAAAACAGATGTGTGATTATTCCACTGTACATCTTAGAAAAGCAGAAGTGGGACCTCCTGCACAACCACCACAGATGCAGCACATGGTTTCTGGATGTAAGCCAACAACAAAACACTTGTCTCTTCCACTTTTCTCTGGGCGGTAAAAAAAAGCTCAGCTCGGGTTGCTAGGTGACGGGCTTTGCTGGGGTTGCTAGGTAACGGGCACCAGCTGCTGATTTTCAAAGGTTTTTGAAACGGCTCATTTTCCAGACACTAAAAAACATTAACTTATTAATAAAAATGGTTGGGTGTTTTTTAATGGGGCTGTTTTTAGGTGAAGTACTGTATAAAAAGCATAAAACATGGAAAATGTTAGTTTTGAAGAATAAGTTCACTTTAAATTCCAGCTCATAGAAATTGTTTCAACACTTTTCAGTAATTCTGCTTCAAATAAAGAACTTTATGTTTACTAGATTAACTTATGGTTTACAGGTCAATATTACCTTAATTGGACAGTGAATTAAAAAAAACTGTAGTAACCCATGGAAACCAGTGCAAAAGTTAGTCTAAAGCCTTGAGTGATGTTATTTAGTTTCTGTCAAGATGCTTGTTGTTTGTCTTTCAAATGTTGACACTGAAAGGCCTGGAAATGCCTGATTTTATCTTGGTTATACGCTCGTTGACTGGAAGCTTCATCCTGAATGAAATCACTGATCCAAACTGAGACTCAGAACCAAGTTGGATTCAGCAAAAAGCAGCTTTCATGACAGAAACCTTTTTCTTCTGATTGGTGTAAACGATGCGGTTTTACACAGAAAACACAACACATTTCAGCTTGGTTGGATGTTCTGGTGTAAACCAGGCGAGGAAACTAAAATCCCACCAGACTGCGCTAAAGAGACATGATCTGCATCCTTGCATGGAGAGCAGCTACATAAACACTCTGCAAGAATATCAATCCACAAAAACAAACATATGGATTTCCACTTAAAAGAGAAAGAGAAATTTTGAGTCTGCCACAAAAGACAGGAAAGAGGCAAAAAGATGGGAAGGGGAAACAGAAGTTATATGAGGTTAATGTTTGTTTGAGTCATGCATAAGCACACCTTGCGAACACTATGAAAATCCTTACAGGTTCCTGGAAGGAATTAAAGAGGCTGACGTGAAACCAGGATGCAAGACTGCTCTGCAGGACCGGCCCCGCCCAAAAGGTTCCCCAGGTCAGAGTGTTTTTATCCCGCAGCACGTCCTCAGGACTGCCTCCACATGGAGGAACGTCTCTTTGTTTACCTGAGATAGGACTAACTATTGGAATGAAAATTCAGGTACTTTCTGACCATTTCTTTGTCTTTTAGCAATTGGTGTGCATGGCTAACTAAACAGTTAGCAGTCGTAGTCATAAACTCTGATGTCAAGGTAGTTAGCGGAAACTTTTGCTAACAAACAAAACTCAGTCATATTGTCATTGACACGACGTGTGAATGATAAAACTGGGCACTGCTAACTAAAAACAAGCTGTGCTGACACTAAAGGACTAATCATAAACATTAGATTTGCTCATGCTAATGTGCTACACCCTCATGGTGTTTTGCAAAAGCTACCTGTAAGGCGCTAAATTCAGCCATGTTGATACTCACCATCTGTCAATAACGCATGACACCAATGGTGGGCACCGCTAACTAAAAACTAAGCTGCCTTAAAGCTAAGGCTGTAACCATAAACATTAGTTTCGCTAATGCTAATACACTACACCCTCATGCTATTTGGCAGACGGTCCTGCTGAAGTGCTAAATACAACAATGTTGATACCTACTATGTGTCAATGACATACTTAAGCAGTGGTGGGCAGCGCTAGCTAAAAAATAAGCTGTTCTAACGCTGAAACACTAATCATAAACACCAGCTTTGCAAATGCTAATGCGCTACACCATTAAGGTATTTAGCAGAAGCTAATTCTAAGGAGTTAAATTCAACCATGTCTCATATTTTTATGGACTAACCAATCTGAGAAGAGGCGCTTCCGAAAGTGATTCACTTCCACTCGCAGCTTCACTGTTACAGTTGTTGAGTTTTGCTAACTTGGCTAGCAAAACAGGGTTTTGGTCAGAAAACACGAAGGACATCAGTAGATTTTAAACAGTTTACTGATGCATTCTGGGGAAGAATAAACATTAGCTAAGAAAGGAGAGGAAACAGAATTCCTGCACAGTCACTTCAAAATAAGAGCATGAGTTAATTGCTAACTACTTCAAATATTCTTAATAGTCGATATTGAAAACTTTAACGCAGGTGTCAAAATTTTACAAGACAGCCTAGTAATTTAGTGCTTTACAATTAATCAAAACAATCATTTAAAGGAAGTGTGCTAAACATTTTCAATGTTAGCAAACATGCTAAAGCGCTAATAAAGAAAAATAGCTCTGCAATTAGCGAAAGTGTGCCCACCTTGAATTTAGTCTATAAAGTACATAATTTATGTTACCAACCGTCAAACAAAACTGCTTATAATAAAAGCAATCAGTAAAAATCCAGTGTAATCCACCGAGATTCTTGAGATTTTCAGACTTTGACATTTAAATATCTCCGTGTAGAGAACTAAACATAAACACGCAGTAATTGGGCTGGATGTTTGTTCTGTTTACTAAAAGTGAGTTGGAACAGCAACCAGCAGCAGATAAATAACATGTTTACGCTGATGACACTTTAATTTACACACAGCAGCATCCTCCTTAAATCAAGCTGTGGAGCTTTTTATTGAACCTTTTCAGTTACATTCACTCTGAATTGAAAGACGACTAAATGACTTTCAGGTGGTTGTTGTGGAATGTTTTATTACACTACCACTTTAAATTTATGGCATTTTAAACTAGGATTATCTTAATTGTTTGTGATTTGTCGTAAAGAACAAATAATCTAAATAGGCGAATAAGGAACACGATTGCCACTGAATGTTTGGTAAAACTACATGTTCAGTTTGTACTATGGAGATAAATTTCTTATTTCAAAGTTAAACAGATAAACAGAAAGGTTTTCCGAAGCCAGGAGTGGAAGTAGGAAAGTCATAGGGTTTCTCACTAACCCTGACCTTAAGATCCAATAACTGCAGAAAGTTGCTGACTTCGTCTTCCTCAGCATTCGGTGTTCCCACTCTGTGATTTAACAAGCCTACCACTTATTAGCTGAATTGCAGTTGTTCCCTTTCCACTTTCCTAACAGCTGATCGTGGAATATTCAGGAGCGAGAGCGAACTTATTGCACTGATGACATCCTGTCTCCATCTCTATCCACGTCTGGGATCCGACGATTGTCCGTTACTTTCGCCTTGAAGCTTCATTTACGGTACCTACGTCAGAAAACTGAGTACGGGTCGATCATGTTCAGGCACAAAAGTGTCTTTGAGTCATTAAATTGTGTCTGCTTTGCATTCCTGCAGCTTGACAAGTTGGAATCAAACTTGTTTGCTTTTTAGCCGTTTTCATTCAGTTGGCACTTTGAAGATTTGCTCTGTGATGTTCTCCCAGGACGCCCATAAATTCTCCAAATGTTTGAAACGGTGTTTAATGTTTTCTACGTCCCAGGTTGCCCTCACCGCTGCTGTCGTCCCTCTGAGCTTCCTCCACGCTGATTTGATCTTTTTTTGGCCTTTTTACAGCTGCTCTTTGAATAAAGCTACTCACCACCCTTACGGGAAGCACACAACTCAACATCACAACTGCCCCTCTCATGCCTCCAAACCGAGCCTTTCCAAATCGGTCTTCACAGAACCTACTAATTCAGGGTCAAGTTTAGAAAATCTCTCTCTCTCTCGCTCTCTCCTCAGGACGGCCTCTGCTACAAGCCGCGGCCCAGCGAAGGTGATGCTAATTATAAACCGTGAAATGGTGGCTTTGTTGACCCACAGAGTTAGATCTTGAGGAGAAAGATGTGGGGAGGAAATTTGCAGAGATCAAGGAAGGAAAACAGGAAAAGATTATAAAGAAATTAGGTTGTCTTTGCTAAATTACCACAACCAAACCTTTTGAGTCTATAAAACATTAAGGGTGCAGTCACAACGGCCATTTTTGGTCCGCTTTAATCAAACTCTGATTTGTTTGTCTAGAAGATATAATGGACTTTGAACTGCCTTGTTACTGAAATGTGTGATCCAAACAAATACGACTGATTGATTGATTGATAAAGGTTCATTTGGGGAGGTGTTGACATGTAATTTATCAAAACAGCAAACTCTGGTCTGCCTAAAAACCTCGGTCTTGATTCAGTTCAAGTGAACTCTGACGCGGTTCGAACGCAGATGTGAATGCAAGTGGACCGGAGAACGCTCCAAAAGCAGGAAGCGGACTGCAGCTTAACGCCTTCTGAGTAAATACATTCAAAACAAACGCTGTGGCAGGAGAAACGGCTTGTACTCTTTTAACAAAAGAGGAATCCTAGAATTGCTAAAATCTGACGCTATGCCAATTCTGTTTCCATTTTGTGAAGAAGGACGTTACACTTGTGTCATTTTCTTCAATCCTTCTTGGTGAGCGCCACCACAGGAAAGGAAGGGAGCAAGTTTCTCAAATGGTTTGAATCGTTTCACACAGTGCAGTGAAAATGTAACAAATGTTGCTGAATCAAATCGAGTCTACTGGACCATCAGGTGTGAAAATACCCTTAAAAGAAAAGAGATTCCTGAATCAGAACTTTCAGCTCAGTCTAATTTTGAGGACCTGAGATCCTTCAACATGTCTTCCTCTGTTGCCAGGGATATCTTTGAAAATCCTAACATGATTTAAGAATTCAACAAGTTGCAAAAGAGACTGAAAATGGAGCAAGAGAGGGTCTATGAAAGGAGAGAAATTCCCTGGCCTGGGCCTGTATGCCGGCGGATGGGCGGCGTTCTCTCTGGCCCATGAAAGGTGTGATTGTCCCGACAGCTTCCACGAGCCAGGAAAGTTCCCCCAGCAGCGGTCGACGGCCCCTCTATCTGCCAGGAACGGAGAGAAACCCAGCGCCGGTTATGTCAGATACCATCATGGTACAGAACGAGGAGGAGGAAGAGCAATGGCGGCACGTAAAAAAAGCGGCTTTTCAATGAGCGTTGCAAATACTACAGAGGTACAGTCAAACACATACACACATATTGGAGGACAGTGGAGCTTGAAATCGGCCTTGTCGACCTGGAGCGTCTGAATGAAAAGAAGGCCAGCTCTCAGTATGTTTATTTTGACAGGGGAAAGCGAAGTGGGAGGGGCGACAAGTCTACAGAGGGACACAGAAATGAAGAAATGAGAAGGAAAGGAAGAGAGACCCCGAGAGGAGAAGATATTTAAGATTCGGACATTCCTCCACGTTCAAAAACAAAGTGCTAGTCCGGCCTGACAAATTGCTTTTCCTTTCTCTGTGTTTTTCAGAGATGACGGCCAGGATGAGGAGTACGAATTCAGGCTCTTCTGGCTTTCATGAGCTGATGATTTTAGAGTAGATGGGAGATGTTAGGAGCTATCGAAATAAAAGCATAAAAAATAACCAATAGTGAGCTCAAACATGACTGTTACTTTAATTGGTCTCTGTAAATTACCCAAACGAGCGTGTGTGTGATTGACTGTCCGCATGGTCATTGTCCTGTGACAAATGGTTTGGTTTGGTGACATATTCAAAATGTAATCCAACCAATGAACGCCAAAGATTGGCACCAGTCTCCCTGAGAATGTTCAAGGACCGGCAGGCAGAGACAGAGGACGCCTGATAGTCTGGTAGACTCGGTTCGATTGCCAACCAAAATTTTAACATTTGTTCCATAGTTTTATTGTTTTATTATCCTAAACCTTAAAAAAATGGCCAATGTGTTTTCAACATGCAACCTGGAAGGAGAAGGTTTGGTGAACAGGTCTAATATTTATCTAATTAAGAATAGCTCTGTACATTTAGGGTGCTTTCAAACCTGATTCGGTTGGATTGGGGACCAAACGTTGCAATATTTGTTACATTTTCAGCTGTCATGATTTGGTTTCTCATTGTACTGAGTCAAACCAACCAAGTCATTTGAGAAACCTGTTCCTATCCTGGCCTGTGGGGGCGCTGCACCAAGAACTACTGAAGAAAACACACAAAAACGTCTGAAGACACTGAGCGCAATTTCCATGTTCACAAAACGCAAACCAAGAAAGAGTGGCGTCAGATTTTAGATGTTGTAGGATTTGTATCTTGTCTTTGCTAAAAGACCATAAAACATTTCCTCTGCTGGCGCTAGAATCTTGCGTATGTTTTGGTTGTATTTACCCAGAATTCCCTGTTCGCTTCCTGCCTTTGGAACGTTCTCTGATCCGATTGGTATTCACATATGCTGAGAACGAGGTTTGTAGGCGGACCAGAATTCGCTTTATTGGTTGGCTTCGGAGTTCAATTACGCATTCAAACCTCCCCAAACAAACCGGACTTTCTGGAGTTTGATTGAACTTAAGTCAGACAGGGTTGGTGTTAATGCAGCCCTAAATGCATTTTGGGTCACACCTCCTTTCATTCTAGGATTGTACATTCAAAAACACCTAACAGATAAAGTGATACTGTTGTTATTAAACAAAGGTGAAACCTGGAGATGGTACAACTCCTGATTCAGTTGCTTGTAGAACCATCTACAGCAGTCACATTTACTCTGGTTTGTTTGCTTCTGAATATCTATCTCAGTGTGCCATTTCAATAAGGGTTTGGACTTTGACTGGGCCACTGGGCCTTCTGATATGTTTACTATCAATATCCTGTTACTCACCAATCTGTTGGACGAATAGATTCATTTGTGAGTATTTCCTGTAAGGCAGTGGTGTAGTCTATGTGATGCATGAGATTTACATAAAACTACTTAAAATAACCAGAGATGTGACTCAAGACAGGTTTCATTACCACAATGATAAATCACGTGGCATAATAGTATTATGACCTATATCACTTGATAAAAAGTGCTTATATTATGACAAGTTTTTCAGCTTTAATGTCACTGAATTCTCTCAAAATATGTTCTGACTGGTCTTATGAATGAAAAAGACTCCATTGAATTGCAGAAATAAATACAGCGAACTGTGCGAATGCAAATGTATGATATATGTCATGGCTGCCACTCCAGAGTAGGAAGTGGTCAGAGCATACCTACATCCAGAAATTAGACTCCAGCACAGCTGCAATGTGACAAATGTTGGGTTGGAAAGTTTGGTTTTCTCCAAACATTGCAGTCTCCATTCTCTCCAACTATCCATTGGACATTACTCCAAAAGTCTTCGTTCTGGTTATTTCAAGAGTTAGGTGCCTTTCTTACTGAAACACAACAAATAAGATCTGAAATGTGCCGTACAAAATTAAAAAAAACTAAAGTCCTTTGTCTCTTTGTGACATTAAACTCTTTAAATCCAACAGACTGAACTCTTCACAGCCTTTTCTGATTTCCTACGGTGTCTGCACTGGACCAAACTGAGCAGCAGTGTGTTATTTCAGACTTACGCAAAAATAATCGCTGCTTGTCCGCATGAGCGTGAGAGGTTGTCAGCCTCTCCTCAAGGAGCCCCGTTCAAACACAACACACACACACACACACACACACACCACACACACACACACACCACACACACACGTGAACAGAGTCTGGAGCCAGAGGACATAGTAGCGCTCATTCATCCTCTGGCTGCAGCTGCCTCCCCCTCCATCCTTCTACCGCTGGTCTTCAAACCTTTTTCATCCCTCCACCTTCCCACCGTGACCATTTTAGGTTCTGGGACGGTACAAAAACAGTCTTTTGGATGAACAGTTGAGTTGGATGTGTGCTCGTAACACCAATTTGCCCAGAGACACACCAGCACAAGTCAAGCCAATCTGTCCAATCTGTCTCCACAGACCTACCCTGGTGACTGTCCAGTTTCCAGCTGCACCTCACCAAACAGTGACGAAGATGCATCGTGTTGTCAGAGTTCGATCTGCTGCCACCCAATCACTTTCACTGTTCTGACTGCTTCTCCTTGCTTTGATCTGTCTTCTTATCTGCCTTAAATCTGCTACAGTCCAACTCTTGCTTGTCTAGAAAGTCCGGTTCATTTGGGGAGGTGTGAACGTGAACTTGAACTCTGATTTGAACCAAAAGATTAATTCTATTCCGCTTTCAAATCTCGATCTCGGTTCGGCTGAAGTGAGCTCTAGTGCGGTTCAAATATATGTGAACATGAAGTGAACCAGACACTGCTCCAAAAGCAGGAAGCGGACTACAGCGCGGGGCATTCTGGGTAAATGCAACCAAAACAAACTTGCTGGTTTAGCACTAGTGGTAGAAATGGCTCATGGTCTTTTACCAAAGACGAAAGAGAAATCCTACAACCGCTAAAATCTGACGCCACTCCAATTCTGTTTGCATTTTGTGAAGAAGGAAGTTCATGTCATGTCTTTAGAGATTTTCGTGTTGTTTCTTTCAGTGGTTTTTGGTGCAGCACCCCCACAGGCGATGGGGGTGAATAGGTTTTCCGTTTAGTTTAGACTGGTTGACTCAGGTGTTGAATTCTGAAACATTAGCTGCGGCGCTGTTTTCAGTCAGTTGCTATGGCAACAAGACTGTAAGGAGCGCAGCCGAGAAAGAGAAGAAATGGAAAAATATGTGCAGTTTTGAGGTAATCTTTGACTGTTTTGTTTTATTTATTTTAATTTTCCCTCTGCTGTGATGCATTGCACTAAATTAATAACACTCGCATCTCCAGGTTTCATGTTAATGTATTTGTTAGTAAAAAAAAAGTGTCTTTTTGTCCTCCAGCATTTTGTGCATGTGTGAAATTCATGCATAAAATGTCTCTACACACCAAACTGACTCTTTTAAATTCAAATGGGTTGTCCATTGTTTTCACAATAGTGTATGTCTTTTAAAAATTAAGTGACCCCCATTATTTAAACTGCTGACTCCTTTAAGCAAAACCAAGGATTCCCCTGCGGAAGTGGGGCCACTGTTCGTTTGACGCCTGGCATTCAAAATGGGAACATTTCAGTTCATGTAACTGAATTTATCACTGCTCTGAAGCAAATTCAGGTTGAATTCATGTTCATTGTCGTTATTAGAACCAAATAAAATGTCCATGTCACCAGGAAAACAAAAGTTTTCAGTCACATCTGACTGGTGTTTTCCAGTCAGATGGTGGTCTTTTCTCACGTGTGGCTGTTAATTTAAAGTCCCGGTAGCACAATGGGTAGGTGGAGGGCCACTAATCTGGCCCAGCTGGATGCTGCTGAGGTGTTTTACTGGATGTGAGTGTTTGTTGCTGTTAATTGGTCCTGGCTGGGGGGTGGCTGCGATTGGAGGCTGTGGAAAAACAAATGAGCTACAGTAACAAGTCAGTGAAAGTGAGCAGGACCTTCATTCCTCCGTAGCATGTAAACCAAAGGTCGTCAGTCATCCATTGTCTTAGGAAGCTGATCGCTGGCTGTCACTGACTTCATTTTAGATTTCTCTGCTGCTAAATGAACTCTAAAGAGAAATGTACTGATTCTGCTTTTAAACATGGGATCTCTTTATCCTTGATGTATAGAGTTTATTTCTGTTTAAGTAAAACCAACTCATTTAAAAATTTTGACTACAAACTTAATTACATTTAATTAACTTGATTTTGTAAGTTACGTTTAGCTACATTTAAATTTAATTTAACAACTTAGATTATTTAAGGTAGAATAACGACAGTTTTATTGCAGTTAATAATCTTAGTATTCCTGATGTCTTCTAGACATGTCCTTTAAATACTTGGAGATTTTTTATTTTCTCTATGGGTGGCATATTTTATCACTTTTTTTAATACGACACATTTCACTTCAAGGGTTTGCAACCTTATTTTTAACAGAGCAGCGTCACAAAACATAGTTTATAAAGTTTTACTAACAACATCCTGGCTGCTTACTCTTTTCGAATCCTTTTGTAAATACAACTAATTTAGTTCTAGAACTAGCGCCATAAATTATTCTCACCACTATATTAATCTTTTGATATTTTTTAAATGTTAACTTGTCAAACATTTTAATATAAATCATGAAAAATAAAACAATTAAAGATTGTTTGCATGCAATTTAATAAACAAAAAAAATTTAAACAGTTTTGCTGTGAACCAGAATTTCAAAATTAAAAGAAATTAAATGATAAACTTTTAAAAACAAGCAGAAAAAAAACGACTGACCTGTTTCTTGTAGCAGAATGAGGCACTTTCTCCGTGTCAAAACTACAGAAAAAGACGTTATTAAAAAAACACATTTCATGTGTGTCAATTTTTAAAATGCATATTGTAAATGTTTGTGGTATAAATAACAAAAAAACATAATAAAGTAGCTAACAGTTAGCTGCTAACAGTTAGCATGTTAACTTAGCTTAACATGCTATTCTCATGTATTAAATAATTAACCAAACTCTGTTTAACATAATCGATCGACTTCAAACAAAACAATGGAAAATAACGATTACCTGTTGTAAAAGTCTCTGATTACGTCCAGGAACTTGTCTCATTCTTGCTGACAGTGACTGCAGGACTTTTCCTTCAAACACTTCTGATAGAGTAGAAACAATATTGTCGTTTTTAGTTTAAAATCTGCTCCTTTTTGTTTGCTTTGCATTAAGTTAAATTAATGTAAAACTTTACACAAGACAAATACGATTTGCTCGTAATCCTATATTCTTTAAACAAGTAAGAAAATATATGAGCAATGCAATCAAAGACAAAAAACCATTTTAAAATCTACGTGTATGAACATAAAGGTTTAGTCTGCTGGAGGTCAAACTGAAGGTTTAATCTGCTGGAGGTCAAACTGAAGGTTCAATCTGCTGGAGGTCAAACTGAAGGTTTAGTTTGCTGGAGGTCAAACTGAAGGTTCAATCTGCTGGAGGTCAAACTGAAGGTTTATCTGCTGGAGGTCAAACTGAAGGTTCAATCTGCTGGAGGTCAAACTGAAGGTTTAGTCTGCTGGAGGTCAAACTGAAGGTTCAATCTGCTGGAGGTCAAACTGAAGGTTTAGTCTGCTGGAGGTCAAACTGAAGGTTCAATCTGCTGGAGGTCAAACTGAAGGTTTAGTCTGCTGGAGGTCAAACTGAAGGTTCAATCTGCTGGAGGTCAAACTGAAGGTTTAGTCTGCTGGAGGTCAAACTGAAGGTTTCAATCTGCTGGAGGTCAAACTGAAGGTTTAGTCTGCTGGAGGTCAAACTGAAGGTTCAATCTGCTGGAGGTCAAACTGAAGGTTTAATCTGCTGGAGGTCAAACTGAAGGTTCAATCTGCTGGAGGTCAAACTGAAGGTTTAATCTGCTGGAGGTCAAACTGAAGGTTCTAATCTGCTGAGCAAATGAGGGTTAATCGCGAGGTCAAACTGAAGGTTTAGTCTGCTGGAGGTCAAACTGAAGGTTTAGTCTGCTGGAGGTCAAACTGAAGGTTCAATCTGCTGGAGGTCATGAAGTTCATTGCGGAGTCAACTGAAGGTTTAGTCTGCTGGAGGTCAAACTGAAGGTTTAGTCTGCTGGAGGTCAAACTGAGGTTCAATCTGCTGAGGTCAAACTGAAGGTTTAGTCTGCTGGAGGTCAAACTGAAGGTTTAGTTTGCTGGAGTCAAACGAAGTTCAATCTGCTGGAGGTCAAACTGACCACCTTCCCTCACTTTTTTCTTCTTCTACTCTCCATTTTGCATTATTTTTGTTATTTCAACTGTTAATTTTATGTAGTTTTGTTCTCTCAGAAGCCACACCTGGTCTGGTGTCCTGTTTGTTTACTCCAGGCTCTGGTTCTGCTGCAGGTTTCTTCCTGTTAAAAGGGAATCTTTCCTCTCCACAGTGCACATGCATGCTCAGAAAGTTTATTTTTGAAATGTCAAAATGCGCAATCATATACTCGCTGGAAACAAAGCTAACATAATCCTGATGTTCCAAGTTATCGTGTAACCAAATTTGCTTCACACAAAAACATGATGCATGATGGGACATTTTGGGTCCCATCATGCCACTTGCTTTTGTTGTCCTGGTGCAGTGACATCTGTTTGATATTTTCCATCAGTTATGTTCTGACATGAGAAGTATTCAGATCACATATTATATTGGCGCCCTGACACTGAGAGCAGTCGTCTTAAATTACCTGTACACCTGTTCCCGCCCCACAGACAGGTGCATAAGGAGCTCCACACCTGTTCAGACACCAGCTTCACATTCAATTGTTGACTTTTTATTTTGTTTTTGACGCATTTAAGACCTTAATTGTGTACAAATTGTTCAATTCACAGCCTTCTATTACTGAATAATGTTTTTTTATGACTCAGGTTTATCGATTAGTTGCAGCAGTTGCTGCGGAAATCCTTTTCTCATAGCGTATCTGCAGACTCAAACCTCCTGCTTTTGCCTCTCTGTTAATTTTATCTCCTCTCTATTGCAGGCCACAACTGCAGCTGTTATATTGCCGCTGCTTGCATGTGTGTGTGTTTGTGGATCCAGCTGTACACACACAGCTAATGAACTAAGTTCCTGGATGCAGTTTTCACAGTGGTGTGACTGTCTCAGAGACTCTGGACGACAGATTCGGTTTGAAGCTGCAAAAGAAAAGTTTCTTAACTCTTAAATCTCATAGTTACAGTTATAGTTTCCACCTGGTCAGGAAATAAAGTAATACAAATGTTAACAGGATATTACACTGCAAAAATTTCTATCTAGTTTTTAGTGCAAACATCTTACTACACCTGAAGTCAAAACTAACTTACAAGATATAAAACAAGCCTTGAATATTAATTTACAAAGGCATTACTCACATTTTCTTTTCATTTACAGCAAGAAATAAGTTCAGATTATAAGTGACAAAAAATCCCTATTCAAGAATTATTGCAAATCTTGCTGAAAAGTTACTTGTAAGTTAGTTTTGTGTTTTTGCAGTTTATTCACACTAACATTACCAAGTATTTTTAGGCTAGTTTCTGATGCAAACACTTTAGTTCTCTTTAAATGAGACAAAACTAATTGCCACGTAACTTTTCCGTAAGTTGTATGAACTTGTCTTAAATCAATTCCTTAAAATTCATGAAAAAGTTCAGATTATTTAATTTATAACAAGCCATTTTTCTCGTGTGTGTTAAATATTCTGTCAATGGCACAATTTATTTTAATCAATAGTCAAGCATTATTGAATTAAAACAACTAGCAATCCAGTTCTAGTTCCAGATAATTTTACGTTTAACATGAGGAAATTGCCTAACAATCTCAGAACTAGAACGGCGTTGCTAGGTTACGGGTTGGGCTTGGCTGGGGTTGCTAGGTAATGGCGCAGTGGAACTTACTAGAACATTTCATTAATATTAAGGAATTATGACTTAAATAAGCGCCTATATCCTGCTGAAAAGTTACTTGAAAGTTAGTTTTGTCTTAATTCAAATGTTCAAAGATATTTACACTGAAAACACGACAAAAATACTTGGTGAGATTTAATAATTTTGCACTGAAATAGCAGCAAGAAAAAAACTTTTAGTGCAGTTTATCCAGCCGAGTTCTGGTTCATGGCACCAGAGTGAAAATGTTTTAAAAAAATGGAGATTTGAAAAGGACTCAACTTTTCAGAGATGGGATTGTTTAGAGTAGTAATCAGTATCTTACAGAGATATGAACTTAAGTCATTTTAGGCTTGACTAGAAGAAATCAAACAATGATGTGGAAATAAATTCTAGTTGCTTAAAAATACTTGATCTCTTACATTAAACAGAAAGAATTAAAAAATGTGTTTGTGCTGAAATCTGGTCTCAGACCTGAACATTCAGAGCCACATTAAGACGGCCACAAAGTCGGCCTTCTATCACCTGAAGAACATTTCCAGGATTAGAGGACGAATGTCTCAGAAAGATCTAGAGAAGCTCATCCATGAGTTTATTTTTAGCCGCACTGATTACTGGAGCAGCGTCTTCACAGGTCCGACTAACAAATCAATCAGAAAGCTTAAAATGCTGCTGGTAGTTTATCAGTCACTGAACGGCTTAAAGATCTGTTGCATCAACCTTCCAGACCTGTCAGGTTCTGGTTCTGCTCTGCACCAACACAACCAGAACCAAACATGGAGAAGCAGAATTCAGTTCCATAAATCTGGAACAAACTTCCAGAAAACAAAAAAACATCTGAAACACGGATTTCCTATAAATCAACAAAAAAACAAAAAAGCATCCGAAACACTGAGTTCCTTTAAATCAAGGCTGACCCGTCTAGAGCTGCTTTTATATTGATAATAACTGGAACATTTATTAATTCTGGTCCATATTTCACAGTAAAAATGCCAGTGTTGAATTAACACCCCAAAAGTGTCTATATGTGTCCAAGTCAGCTGGTGTTAAAGTAACACTTTTGAAAGTGTTAAAAGATTGACACCCATTCTTTTGTTAAGTTAACATTGGTCTATAATACTGAAATGGGTTTAAGAAAAGCTAAACTTTCCATTTCTGTGTATAGTTTTGAATATTTTCCACTGGATTTGATTGATATTGACACCTTGTGGGTCAGTTATTTACTTTTTTAACACCACATTATGTTTTGTGATCAACACTACACTGGTGTTACTTTTAATATATTTTAACACTAACACCATTGTAAATGTTAATGTGACTCTGTAGTGTCACATTAACTGACTTGGACACATATAGACACTATTGGGTGTTAATTCAACACTGGCATTTTTACTGTGTACAACTTTCCATCACTTCTCCTTGTTCTGGCTTTGTTTTGTCATGTCAAATCAACTTAAACCTGTTTTTAAATTAGCTAATATACATTTTATGAAATTCACATTTCTTGACAAAACACAGCAAGATTTCAAACGGAGATTCTCTGCTGCACACAAAGATCGGATCTGATTCGCTGTAAATATTTGCAGCAAACAGTCAGAGTGATGAGGATATTTAAAGAAGTATTGACTGTTTCTTTTCCTCTGTGAACCTAGTTGCTGTATTAATATTTGATGTTTTTTTAGGGATTATTTAGTTTTCACTTGTCTCTCCAAAGACACCGTGTCTTAACTGTTCATGCTCGTTTCTGCATCATTTTGTGTTTGCTTCAAATTTGGTTCTACATTTTTACAAACCTTATGAAACAAATACATTATATTGTTTACAGTTTTTGGTTCATCTAACAGCAAATATCCACATTTCTTTGCATTCTTTGGGGTCTAATTTTAAAATCATCTGCACAAAAATACACATGTTTAATCAAAAGTAGTGGACATTTTGTAACCATTAGATAAAAGGAAAAGTCATTTTTGCAGTCAACATATGTGGAATTGTTTGATAAATGTACATATGTGCATTAAATATAATTTCTTTAAGCCAATAAACATAAAACCCAGAGAATCATTGCTCCCTTGATAAACTAAGTTGGTCATTAAAAAGGTTCATTTGCATTTGTGGAAACGTTTCTATGTTAATTTATTATTATTATTATTATTATTATTATTATTATTATATTATTATTATTTATTTATTTATTATTATTATTATTATTATTATTATCTGGCTGAAAGATGAAGAAATGCTTTTCAATTTTGTCAGAGGACATTTGATTTTTGATTTTTATATTTTTTTTAAATGTCCAAATGAACTTTGACAACTTTTATGTTGTTTTGGTAGAGAAATGAGCCCCCAGCATCACTCCTGCATGTTTGTTTGGCCATAAAATTAATCACAGTCCTTCTAATTAAAATAAAAGAGTAAGTGGGGGACAGTGTTTGATTTCATACTGATTTTCTTAAAGCTGCAGGATGCAGCATTTATTAAAATACATGTTTTAACATATTTGTTGAAACGATCGATCTCCTCCACCTTCTTAGTCACTATTGTCATCTGAAGAAGCACCATAAACAACCAATCAGAGCCAGGAGGCGGGGCTTAGCGCTGTCAATCAATCTCATGTACTCCTTTCTAAGTGTGCTAATTATGAAGAAACTACTCACTGTACAGAAAAACTGTTTAGCAGCTGTTTAGCTAGTTAGCTGTCGTGCTAACTAGCATTAGCATTCATGACCAGCTATTAGAGAGCGCAGGTTGATGGACAGCGCTAAGACCCGGCTTCCTGACTCTGATCGGTTGTTTCTAGTCTCATACCACACTCTCTTGACATAGAGACAGCTTCAACAAGTATGTAAAATATATCTTTTTATAAAACCTACATACTTTGCTTTAATGTAGAATTTTATTTTTGAATTTATTTGAAGTCTTTTAACATCTCTAGCAGCAGAACTATTAAAATTCTGTCAATTTCACCCATTCGCAAGCGTTTCTTTGACTTTACAAACTGAATGTATTTGTATATCACACCCCCCCCCCCACACACACACACACACACACAAAGAGGCATACCAATGAGCACGTTGTGGACAACGTGGGGTCAGTATCTGTTCCTGACGGCATTCTGACATGCAGACTGAAGAATCAAACCTTTCACATTCCAGTCGGTGCCTCCTGACTCACAGCCGACCCCTGGAATAAAATAATCAATTTGTTGTTACGGCAACTGTACAATCATGCCAAAAGGACATAGCTTCTGTGAAGGGATGTTGTTCCTCCAGCTGGCTACTTTAATATATTCTTCCAACAAACATTCAGACATGGATTTATGACATGCAGCCACCCACAAAGAGGTGTTTTCATTTGCACTTAATGGGATAATTGTTTATGAAGGTAAACCTTCATGAGAGCAAATCATTAAAGTAGTATCAAAGTAGCAAAGGTTCTGTATTACCAAGATAAACGGTTCATAAATTCTCTGGTTTTCAATTGTTGCCTGACCATTTAAAAGTAATTTAAAGTGGACCTGGGTGGGTTTAAAGGTGTTTATTTTTTGCACATTAGAGTAAATTGAAAATAAATATTTCCTATTTTTCCTCATTCGATCTGGCTGTAAATCAAAGCAAACCCATAAGTTTCCAAAGTCTGATTCGTGGTCCTGCTTAAACACTAGCTAGGTTGGTGAGAGTAAATGCTGACATCGATACAGGCAGAAAAATAGAGCAAATTTTATATAACAATTGCAAAGTTAAAGTGCTTGAAAGAAAAGGAGAAAGAAAAAGAGGGAAAACAAGTACAAACAGTGATACGTATTGCTAACTATAAAGTTAGCTTTGTTAACCCAAATCATAAGTATTAGTTCTGCTAACGCTAAGGGCTACCAACATGGTGCTTAGCAAAAGCTAATGCTAAAGTATTGTAAACATACCAAAAACACATAATCTTATTAAATAATCTTTTTCTCCAGTTTCTAGTGCAAATTTCTTAGTAGAATTCAAATAAGACAAAACGAATAAAAAAGTGACTTTTCAGCAATAAATAGGAGTTTGTTTTAAATCAATAATTTCTTTATAGTGATGAAAATAATTCTAGTTCCATTGGTGAATTACTTAATTTATAGACATTTTCCCCATGTTATAAGAGAAATAATCTGCCAGTTGTACTAGAACTATGTTGCTAGGTTACGAGCTGGGCTTAGCTGGGGTTGCTAGGTAACGGCGCAGTGGAACAGTCTATCAGTAGAACTTCTTCAATATTAAGGAATTATTGACTTAAAACAAGCTCCTATAACTAGACAAAAAGCTACTTGTAAATTATCTTTGTCTTAATTCAAGTGTACAAAGATGTTCCCACTAGAAACTAGACCAAAATTACTAGACAAGATTTTGGTTTTGCAGTGTACAACATTTTAATTTTACAGATTACAGCCATTATAATTGTAAGAGGGTGTCCAATCACAAATTAGCAAGGTGTTTCTAATATGTGCAATACATGGCTGTTGCAACTTATACTGCAAAAACACAAAATCTTACCAAGTAATTTTGGTCTAGTATCTTGTGCAAATGTCTTAGTTCACTTGAATTAAGACAAGCTAACTTAAAAGTAGCTTTTCAGGAAGTTATAGGAGCTTGTTTTAAGCCTTGGATGTGCCCTGTGTGTCTCTTGTCTATGTGTCCAGATTATGTGTTGTACGACCTGAGATTTACAGCAGGCTGTCCCTTCAATTCAGCTGGTGTTGTCCTAAAGTCTAGCCGGTAGCGCACACAGGCAGTCCGACCCAACACATGCCTCCCAGATGTTGGCCAGCATTCCTGAAGGCCTCATCACACTTCTGGGCCTTTTATGCCTCCTCACACCCTCCTGGTACCGTCACAGTCCACTTGTGGGTCGGCTAATTTACAGCAGCAATGGAGAAATGTGACCTCTGTGTTTTCTGATCTGAAATTGTGGCGGGTTTTATGAGGGCAGTTTCCCAGGGCAGCATCAGAAAGGGGATGAGGACAAATGGCTGCTGCATAGGAAATGAGTGGAGAAGGACTTTTCAAACTTAAAACAAAATGGATTCCTTTTGGCCTTCCTGACTATAAAACCTTGGAAAACTGAAAAACTTCAGACATATTTGGTTTGAGGCAATAAAACATTTTTACAGTGGCGGTTTTTGATATGGGCAGTTGGCCAGGGAGGCATCAGAAAGGGGTGGAGGGCCTAAAAGCTAGAAATTGATTGTTATTGATCACTTACTAAATTAGTTAATTATTTTCAAATAAATTATTCATAATAAGTTGGATTAATCATTTAAAGTACACAATTTTATATTTCTGTACAATTTTGGCTTAATTGGTGCTGTAAGAATGTTATTTTAGAAAATCTTTGACTAATTAAATTACTAAATTAATTGTTTTGTAAAAGAATTAATCCCAATTAATCTAATTAGACATTTCAAATGCAAAATTTTGATTTTTTTTTTACAGTTTAGGCTTAATTGGTGCTCTGGATTTGTTATTTTAGAGAAATCCATTACTAAACGAGTTTTTCTAAATGAATTCATCACGATTAATCCGATTACTCGTTTCACCCGTAATGGACAAATCGTTTATTGAGTCCATATTCAACTGAACACCGTCAACCAAACGTGTTATTTTCTTATTTATGACTCCATGTTTGCCATTATAATTGTTGTGGAGCGGTTAGAGATCATCTCTTTGATAATTATGATAACTTACAGTAAATTGTGTGCAGCCAAAGGTCTCTGGGAGCTTGTTCGGCCTGAGGCGAAGTACAGCGGTTGTTTGCTTTTGAATGATTGAGTGAGTTTACGATGGAGATGCAGGAAGAGGAGCTGATCTCCTGGATTATTTGACGACACAAACAGCCGCGCACACTCGGGGTTTCCCCTCCATAAATACAACCCGTTCGCAGATCTTCAGGATGTTCCACCCTGCGCTTCCTGCCGCGCGTCCAGCCATCCTGAAACAGGAGGAGACGCAGGTGTTGCTTATTAATCTGCGACATGACAGTTAGATCCTTATCTCCGTTCATTCTTGGCAACAAGTTACATCTTCTTGGATGACACGAATTTTTATCTTCAGGAGAAAAATGAAGATCATGTTGCATGAATTGACTTGACAGAACCAGCAGGTGTTTTTGTCGCAGCGGCTGCGTTTCCGTTACAAATGTGCGCAAAAAAGTTTGCCATATTCAGCGAATTTTGAGAAAAACACAATTTAGGCAATTGCTGTGTTTTCATTAAATAAGAAACGTAATTAAAATCACACGTGAAGAAGTTTGTTCACATGACAAGTCATTAAAAAATATGCAGCGCCATTATCCTCCAACTACTTCCTGTCGTTTTCTTCGTGACTTCCGCCAGTAGCTGCATTTCTATATTGACCATTAATTGCGCAATTTGATATTAGGAAAATAAATTAATTTAATGGAAACACAGTCATTTTGAAAATAAAAACTTTTTTTGCTAAAAAGATTATTTTTGAAATTTCAATTGCTCAATGATATGGTCATTAGCTGCTTTTCCAATAACCATAAAATTGCGCAAATTGAAATTACAAAAATAAATTTGCTTAATAGAAACACGCCAATAAAAAACAAGTTTTTTTATAAAACATTTGTGTTGGTAGAGTGAGATAGTTTTTGGCCATATTGAAATGTTTCACTTTTTCCACCTCACCAGATGATCAACAACAGGATGTTACTACTGACAGAAACGACAAAACAGACAAGAACAGGAAGTAGCTGGAGCATGACGGTGCTGCATGTTTTTAATTACATCCTGTGAATAAATGCAATCAAAAGTTATTTTAATTGTGTTCCTTATTTAATGGAAATACCACAATTGCAAAATTGTGGGGGGTTTTTCAACCTTAGCAGAATATTGACAAAGTTTTGAGCAAATCAGGAATGGAAACGCAGCAAGTGATACTCAGGATTAAACTTAACATAAGCTTGAACCACGTTGCCTGACATCAAGGAGGAATTAGCCTTCTTTATTTCTTTTTATTTTTTGTTGAGCAAATGGTGGCGTTTCAATCGATACCTTCCACTAACACACACACACACACACACACACACAAATGCAGCAGCAGCAGGTTAAATGCAATCAGCCTCCTGTACTGCGTGCGTCTCCCAGGCCAGCAGTTTATCTCGGGCCTCTTTGCAACACCCACGGCTGCCGGAGCAAAGTCCAGCCGCTTATCGGCGCCTCAGTCAGTCTGACTGAACGAATCCTCTCTGAGCTGCTCTGAGTCCAAACCAACCTCCAGACCCGTTTCTGCTCATAACAAGAACAATTTGCTTCGTTGTATCCCATCAGCAGCTCTGTTAGCATTAGCATGTTTAGGATAAACTATTTTAATTAGGTGAAAAGTCACACAGAGAAAGAGCCAGAGTTCTTACCAAGTATTTTTGGTCGAGTTTCTGGTGCAAATACTTTAGCTCACTTAAATAAGACAAAACTGTTGATGTTGTAACTTGTTGATAAGTAACTTTTGTTGAAAAGTTGTTGATAAGTAACTTTTCAACAAAATATAGTAGCTTGTTTGAAGTCAATAACTCCAAATTATTTCCCTTATAATGTTTGGAAAATGTACTGTTATAAAACAGCTTCCTTGAACGTTTTCATCAATACTAAGGAATTATTGACTTAGAAGAATCTCCCATATCTTGCAAAAAAGTTACTTCTAAGTTAGTTTTGACTCATTAACAGTGTACTAAGATAGTTACACTAGAAACCACATTAAAATACTTGGAAATATTTTGTGTTTTTACAGTGTAGTAGAAAAATTTGTGGTAAGACCTAAATGTTGCTGATTTTGAGGCAGGTTTTCAGCATCTAAATGTTCAAACTGGTAGAAACTGCAGCTGAATGTGAAATCCTGGCTTCAATGTTAAAACCATGAAAAGGTGCATCTTAACTGACACTAATTTATCATTCATGACTTTTGTGCGGTGCATATTTGCTGATTCACAGGGAACACTTAGCGACCAGTAGTTCATCCGTGTGATGTGTTTGTAAGATCAGGCTCAGATTACCAGCCTGACTCGATGACTGACTTTCCTATCGCTTTCTCATTGCACCTATTTATTTTTCACAAGAAACAGAGAGTTTTTCCTGAGGGCTAAACTGAAAGCCTCTCCTTCTCGCCCTCCCTTCGCTCTCTCTCTCCTCAGGCTATGACAAGTATAAACAGTTTGTCCCGCTAACAGGATCCAGGATGCACTGCCTCATTTGCATTGCACTCCTTAAAACACGCCACCCTTTTCTCTCTTTGTTCCTTAGTTTTCCTCCTTTATTCATGTTTTTTGGTGAAATTAATTCCTCAAAGCAGCAACTGGAACTCCTGCAAAATGAAACTGTTCTTCGTTTTGCAGTGAAGTCCAGTTTTTTGCAGCTTGGAGGTTTTTCTTCAGGTCTGCATGCTTTACTTCTGGTATCTGTCACCCACAGAAAAGCCTGCAGGCAGCATCAACGTGTCTTCAACAGAGCATACAGACTCACTTAATATGCTTCAAATCCTCCTTGATGATGACACACTAATTAGACAAACATCGTTTTAATCCTCACAAACTGTAATTTGTTTCCAACCATATTTGTTTGCATGAAAATAAAGATAAATTTGTCCAGGAACATCCAACCAAGTGATATAGTACAAAAATACAAAATCTTACAAAGTATTATTTGTCTATTTTAGGGCAAATATCTTAGTACTCTTGAAATAAGACAAAACTAACTTAAAGGTAACTTTTTAGTGAGATTGAGAAGCTTTTTTAAGTAAATAATTCCTTAGTATTTATGAAAAATAGTGTTTCAATTGATCAATTATTTCACTTATAACAACACATTTTTCCCATGTTATAAAAGAAATAACCTGCCAGTGGAACTAAAACTTTTTCATTTCATTTTATTGACTTAAAACGAGCCCTCATATTTTACTGAAAAGTTACTTGAAAGTCAGTTTTGTCTTATTTCAAGTGTACGAAGAAAGAAACAAGACATGAAAATCCAAAACAAACACACAAAAAAATGAAAATGCTGCAACTACAGAAAAAATGGTGAAATGCAAAGGGAAAAATGTTGCAAATAGCAAAATTAACTGCAAGTTGCAAACTGGCTCCACAAAATGGCGTTTTAACTAAAACTCTGAGGTGTAAGAATCCTTGTTAAATGGTGTTTCAATTAAAACTCTGAGGTGTGAGATTTTAACTGAAGTCCTACAAAGGGTTTTAATGTTTTGATCATGTTTAATCTTTTTTCTTTTTCTTTTTAAAAATTCTCTTCGTCTTTCTAACTGTTCATTCAATGTCACATGCTGTTTCTATTTTAATTATGTAAAGCACTTTGAAATGCCTTGTTGCTGAAATGTGCTTTACAAATAAAATTTGATTGTTGAATGATTGAAAACAAAGTCCTCCAGCCCACTAGGGGGAGTCGATCACCAAATCATATGAAGCAAGACGGGCTGTCTTATAAAAGAAAGTTGGAGGAAGTAAGAAAACTTCATGTCTTTTTCAAACAGTATTTTAGACCAGCAGCATATTTACGTTGGTAACATTACCAAACACAGACTCCCCCTAGAGGTCAGGAGGACTTCCGTTTTGTGTTAGCAGTATTTAAACTTTTCGCTATTTTTGGCATTTTTTCTTTTGTTTCCATTTCGTCCAAGTGCAGCATTTTTCTCTTGCCTTTGTTTGTGTTGTGTTTTGGCGTTCGCATCATTCATGTATTTGCTGTTTGCACCTTTTAGCCGTTGTAAAAATTACTTGGATTTGCAAACTGTTGGTGTCTGTGACCAGCCAACCTCTGCTACTAACATTCTAAAGTATTTCTCTCCATTTTACACATACAGACAGAGCAGCAACAAAGAACGTTGCATGTTGAGGTACTTTAATCAGATACAAACTGTCAGAAGGTGAAATTCAGCATCTGTCGATTTGTCTCATACTCACATGGCAGCCATATTGAACTCTGAGTTGGATTAAAGCTTTGTTAAATTCACTTTAATCCAACTCCAGTCCGTTTTTCTGGAAAGTAAAGTTTATTTGGGGAGGTGTGAATTCGTAATCAGACAAATAAATTATCTCTGGTCTGCCTACGAACCTCGGTCTGGGTTCGGTTGAAGTGATCTCTGGTGCATATTGAATTCATATGTGAACGCCAAGCGGACCGGAGATAGCTGCAAAAGCAGGAACTGGTCTACAGCACAGAGCATTCTGGGTAAATACAACCAAAACAAATGCCTTAACCCGAATGGCTATTGGTGGGAAATGACTTGTATTCTTTAGCTAAAGACAAAAGAGAAATCCCACAACTGCTAAAATTTCACAGCACTTAATTTTTGTTTACATTGAAGAAGGAAGTTGAGGTTGGTGTCTTCTTCAGAAGTTTTTATGTCATTTCCTTCAGTGGTTCTTGTTGCAGCGCCCCCACAGGTGAGGAGGGGAACAGGTTTTTCAAAGTGTTTGGTTCGTTTCACTCGGTGTAGTGTGAAAGAGAACCCCAGCAGCTGAAAATGTAACAAATGCTTCAGTTTTGGTCACCAATCGAACCGAGTCTATCGGACTATCAGGTGTGAAAAAGCCTAGGGAACCTTTTATTTTCCAAGTTTGAGGTTTTTCTAGTTGAGTTGGAAATTGTAATTTCTGAATATGAAAGCAAAGCAGCTGTCAAAGCCATTCAGTCAGCCATTTCATTTTGTAGGAACAAAGAGCAAAAAATAGTCAAAGATCTGAAAAATATTTATTAATTTAACAAAACATTTGAGAGAAATAGCAAATATCATAATCAAAGGAGACAAGGTTATGTAATGAGGACAGTGTATGGTTTCCTGTCCTTAATATTTATGAAAATTTAAGGTATGAGTTACAGTTTTATCTGGTTCCACTGGCAGATTATTTCACTTATCGAGACATTTTCCCCATTATGTTATTATTAGAGAAGTAATCATCAATATTAAGCTACTGACTTAAAACAAGTTCCTATATCTTGCTGAGAAGTCACTTGTAAGTTAATTTTGTCTTAATTCAAGTGTGCTAACATATTTCTAGAATAAACAAAATACTTGGTAAGATTCTGTGTTTTTGCCCCGTGTTGTCTTAACGTTTGGATGCAATTCCATTTGATTTAATGGAAAAAGAATAAAAAGAAAACTAAATACAAAGACTTTTTTGTAAAAACAAAATGAACATAAAAAGTGAATCTTTTTCCTTCCACTCTCCAATAGTAGACTTGTTTGTGTTTCAAAAAAATCCAAACAAATGTGACCAAACGGGTGAAAAAAATACCGTAGATTTCTAATAAAAATTGATTTATTTTATGATGTAAACAGCCAGTAATAGAAAAGTGCGATAAACACGGATTTCCCCACAAACTAGAAGCTAAATCATATCTTTATTGTGGCCATCCAGACGTTTATCGGCGGCTCGTATCTGTTTTGCCAGATTCTCACGTTCAGAAAGTGGGTCAACCGTGGGTTACAGATTACAGGCGAGGCGGTTGAAACTGCTGCCGTTTCAAACCCCACACCGAGTTATTCCGTGTAAATAGTTTAATCTCTTTCCCCCCCGAGGACGGAGTGGGTCAGGTCGGTCACACCTGGGCCGACCTCCGGTGTGTGTGAGGAACATAACAGGTAAAACCTGGTTTATCTTATCGAGCTAGCCGCGCTAAAGCTAGCCGTGTAAGCTAGCTGTGTGGAAGCTAGGTGACGAACTGCGTCACCATAGTAACTGAAGACAAGTCACCATTTTCTGAGATATAAGTTAAATTTTTACTAAAATATTGTTCTGTTTCGCTTCCAGGGAGACTTTACAGTAACTTTTAAATGGAATTTTATTGGTATTTTCTGAGATTTAGATGTTTTAATGCTACTTGGTTGTTAGTTTGAAAATTAAGTGAAAAAATTTCGAGTTTATGTGTATTCCAGAGAATATTTACCTAGTTAAACTATTTTTGTGGAATATATGGAGTATAAACATATTTTTTGTCTGTCCATCCATTTTCTCTGTTTTCATCCATCCATACAAAAATATTTGCTTCATCCGTCTCTGCCTCAGTAGAAATATATTATTTAATTTCATAGTAAAATTGGGGATTTATTGTTTAAAATGCAAATAAACATCCAGAAACATTAATTCTTCACATGAAAACCTGTAGGGACCTCATCATAAATAATAATTTGAGACTGTGATTTAAAAAAGTAAAGAAGAGGGGAGGACAGAATGAAGAGCTAAACTTCTCATTTTCAGTCTTTAAACTCTGTTATGAAGACAAAACTAACTTACAAGTAACTTTTCAGCAAGAAATAGGAACTTCATGTTAGTCAATTATTCCTTAATATTGATGAAAATACTCTTTCCTCTGGCTGATTATTTTGTGGGAAAATAAATTAATCTGCCAGTGGAACTAGAACTTTTTAATCAACATTTATAGAATATTTACTTTAAAAAAGCTCATGTTTCTTAATGAAAAGCTATTTGTAAATTAGTTTTGCCTAACTCCAAGTGCACTAGAAACTAGATTAAAAATACTTGGTAAGATTTTGTGTTTTTCAGTTCTCGGACTCTGTCGTCTCCTGTTTCTTTTAAATGACATGTAAAAATCCCAATAGGTATTGCTGTTTTACAGTTCCAACCTTACAGAATTTAATCTGGTTTTAATAAGAATTAAAGTCATTTTAAAATCTTGTTAAAATGAAAATGAGTTCTGGCAGTTAAGTGTTTCCATAGAACTTTGATTCCTTCTTGTTTCCTTGAAATGTTGCATTCAGGGTAGATGTGTTTGTATGCCACACTTTTTTATTTGTTTAAAATTTTGGGAAAACTGAATTTTTGTCAATTATTCACACTGAAAAAAAAACAAAATAGAGCTCCAATTTAATTTGTTGTTAGTGATCAAATTAAGTTTGTCAAACTTAATTTATTTACGAATCAATGTAAATAAATTACACTGACAACTTAATAAATGTAATATTTGGGTAAAATTAATTTGATTACAAGTAAAATTAGTTTCCTTTTTTAGTGCCCTGGTTTAACATAAATTAAAGCTTGTAGTTGTTTTTTTAATTTTAATTTTCAAATTACTGCTGCTAAGTTTGATATTTTTAAGCAATTAACTTAAAACCCAGTTTCAAAGTGCAAAACTGCAACATTTAAAAAAATTTTAAATCAGATTTCAGTCATGTTTTAACATCATCTGCTGCATTTTTTCCTCTCTGTTTTTGTAGTTTCTTCTGTTAGTTTTTCTTTCGTTGGGTCAACAGGAAAGGTCGTCAGTTTTCGGTAAACTTCGGTCTGACTCGGAAGCGAAGAGCTTCGAGTCTCTCAGCGGGATCTGAGCGTGTTTAGTCTGACATGTCGCACTCCACGGTCATTTGGTTTCAACAAGCTGCTGCTAAACGCAGCCAGACTGATTGACTGGACGAACAAAAAAGAAGAAGAAATCATGCACATAAAACGTTTTCATTTTAAAAGAGAAATAAAAAAAAATGCACAATGTCTTCCCCACATTTTTGCCTTTTTTAATAAGAAAAACGAATCATTTTAATCACATGTAAAACCACCAACAACAGAAACAAAAACAGAACAAAAAAACAAAAAAATATATTATATCAGCACACTTTCAGAGTTTGTAAAGCAACATAGCTTAAATAAAAGACATTTCTGTTTGAAACTTAAACATCATGTGACCTGAAACTCCTGCAAAAGAAACAGAAAACAAGAAGAAAAATCCTTCAGCAGAGCGATCTCTTATCAGATCAGCAGGCGTTTGAAGAAAAGGCACTTTTTGGACGTCGGAGGGTCACTTGACACCCCCAGCCCCCGTTCCGACACAGGGAGGGCGATGATGTAAACACACACACACACACACACACCACACACACACACACACACACCACGCGCATGGACACACATCAACACTCACGCTATCAGCTCACCTGGCCTGTGGGAGCTCCAGAGTGCAAAGTACTGTATGTAAATCCTCCTCTTAGTGCATCTCTCCCTCCGTTTTTCGGTAACTGACTGTTCGCCGTCATGTTTTCGGAACAACATGAACATCTCTGGGCCAGGAAAACAACTTTTTGCTTTTTTTTTTTTAAAGTCTTTTTCTTACCACAGTTGCTTTGTTTTATTCTATCAGGACTTTTAAGGTTTGCAAAAAGAAATTGCTGTAACGCTGAAATTACTGAAGCAGTAACCTGAAAATTGAGCTTTGGGTTGTAACCGGCGCAACTTCACTGAAAAAAAAAGATAACGGCGCTCCAGCTCTAAAAAAAAACTGAGTTAATTTGTTTCACGTCGAAATAAGCTTACTTTATTTACATTTAGCAACTTAATAAGCATAATAAATTTACTTGGATAAACTTAATTTGATTGCTTGTAGCAAATTAACTCATTTTTTTAAAAGTTGGATTACCCGTTTTCTTTTTCCAGTGCAAGATATATTAAAATTTATTCCCTTCATAAATAGACACAAACCTCATCCTCTCCCCCCTGCATGTTCCCTTTATTTACACTGTATACAGGTTTAATTTTCGCCCTGCAGAGACAGAATCTGACGCAAAAACACAAAATCTCACCAAGTATTTTCACTCTAAGTCATGGCGCAAATATCTGATTACATTTGAAACAAGACAAAACTAACTTACGAGTAACTTTTCGGCAAGATATAGGCGCTTGTTTTAATTCAGTAATTCCTTAATATTATAAAAAAGCAGAATATTACACTGCACCGTTACCTAGCAACCCCAGCTAAGCCCGACTCGTAACCTAGCAACACAGCTGTAGTTCCACAGGCGCATTATTTTGTTTATAAAAAGACATGTTTCCCATGTAATAAGTGAAACAATCTGGAGCTGGGTTGCTAGGTAACGGGCTGGGCTTGGCTGGGGTTGCTAGGTAACGGTGCAGTGGAACATTCTACCAAGTGGAACTAGAACTTTTTCAACTAAAATTGTTGACTGAATCAAGCTCCTTTTTCTTGTTTAAAATTGACCCGTAAGTTAGTTTTGTGTTATTTCAAGTGTTCTGACATATTTGCGCTATAAACTAGAACAAAAATGCTAAGCGGTAAGTAGTAAGATTTTGTGTTTTTGCAGTGTAGGGGTGCCACTGTAGAGCGGGCGCCACAAATGGTGTTGGAAGAACTCTGCCTGTACTGAAAGTAGTTAGCTGCGTCTTCTTCATCGCTTCTTGTGTAACTACACAGTCTCCTTCTTTGAGAAAAGCAAACAGTTTGTTTCCGGATCCTCGAAGAGCTTTGGTGTCCACTTCAGAAAGAGAGGCCTCCATCTTGGTTCACCGTCTGCAGAAAGGTCTGTGTGTGAATGTGTGTGTGTGTGTTTGTCCTTATTAGGAGGCGTTGAGCACCGAGCGGCTGCAGAGCGTTTGGTAGTACGCTCCGGAGTCCATGGCGGCCGGGCTGGTGCTGTCGTAGATCTGCTTGACTCCCACCGGCGAGCTGCTGGCGTAGCTGTTGTAGGCCATGAACTGGTCCTGGTAGGACTTGAGGTCCATCTTCTGCTCATTGGACATGAGGTTGGTGATGGAGAACGGGTGGTTGAAGTTGTAGTGGGGGTCCAGCGACTTGAGCGGGTCGCTTTGTAGGTCCATGTGCGGCGGCATGGCGCTGGGCAGCAGGTGGGAGCCGCCGGCCAAAGTTTGGGAGTGGAGGAGAGAGCTGGAGGTGGGGGAGGATCCGGAGAGGGACATGGAGGAGGAGGCGGAGGAGGCCGGCGGGCTGTGGAGGTGAGACGAGGACAGCGGGGGGCAGTCCAGGGAGGCCAGGGTGTTCCTCTGGTGCGGCTGGTCGTCGGAGGAGCCGGGGTGGGAGTTGTCCGAGTGGGCGGACTCCGCCCCCTCCGAGCCGCCGGCCGGACTCCGATCCTCCCCCAGCCGGTCTCCTTTCCCCGACGCCCCCTCCTGGTTCTTGGCTCCCTTCTTGGCCGCCTTGTCCTCGATCTTGAAGCGCTTCTGGCGCCGCAGGTAGCAGCCGTTCTCGAACATGTTGCCGGACTGAGGGTGCAGGGTCCAGTAGGAGCCTTTGCCCGGCTTGTCCGGCGAGCGCGCCACCTTCACGAAGCAGTCGTTGAAGGACAGCGAGTGGCGGATGGAGTTCTGCCAGCGCTGCTGGTTCTCGCGATAGTAGGGGAACAAGTCCATGATCCATTGGTAGATCTCGTTCAGGGTGAGCATCTTGGTGCCGCTTTGCTGGATCGCCATGGTGATGAGGGAGATGTAGGAGTATGGCGGCTTGGCGTGGGTCAGGGAGCGCCGGTACGGCTTCGGCGGGATCTCCTTGGGTCCGGCTCGGCTTAGGGAGCCGGCGGAGGAATACCCCAGCTGACTCATGGACTGGCTCATGTTTTGGTAGTGGGTCAGGGAGCCCAGGGAGGCCGGGGCGGTGGAGCCCAGTGGGGTGAGGCTGCCGGAGGACAGGGAGGACGCCACCGGGGACAGAGACATGTGGCTGGGCCCGGTTCCCATGGAGGCCAGGGAGGAGCTGCTGAGGCTGGAGCTGGGGTACGCCATGTTCATGCCCGCCGGGGAGGCCGTGGCCGGGTTCAGGTTGATGTAGCTCATGGAGCTCATGGAGCCCAGCCCAGGGTTCATGGTGCTGGGAGAGGAATACATCTGAATATGGGAGGGGGAGACGACTGGTTAGCGTCAAAAAGACGGTTGTCACCAACAAATCTGGACTGTTTGGGTTGCTAACTAGAATACTGGCCAATGATGGCAATCGGCAATATATAACATTTGTCACTCCTTTCTCAATTAGTGTCTCTCTATTGTTGCGTCTTTATGATGTAGAGCCTTTGAACTGCCTCACTTCTGGTTTTATTTATAAAAATTACCTAAAATTATCAAAATCTTCACATTTATTAGAAGCAAATGTGAAAATTTTGCTTTCATAAAACGTTCAGACTTCCTGAAAACTGCAAAACAGTCGAAACCAAACGAACTGGAATATGGACCAAAATAATCAATGATGGAAATCCACAAATGTGACAGTGTTGCTTCTGGGAACCTTCCAGACATATTCGTATACTGATGATGGCAATTGACAAAACTGGTGATTGTTGCTTTTATGACTTTTCATCTTTGTGTTTTTATGATGTAAATTTAATTTGAACTGCTGGTTTCATTTAGAAAATTACCTAAAATTATCCAGATTTTTACATTTGTCGAAAGCAAATGTGAAAAGTTTGCTTCAAACGTCCAGAAAACTGCACAGCAGCTGAAACACTGACTGCCTTTTCTGAGTTATTTTTAACCCATAATAACTGGAATATGTAACGTTTGTTACTGGTCTCTAAACTGGTGACTGATTCCTGTTTTTACGACTTTCTTTTTAGTGCTTTTTATGACAACGCACTCCCTTGAACTGCCTTGTTGTTGATTATATCTATAAAATTATACAGATTTTCACATTTTTCAGAAGCAAATCTGAAAATGTTGCTTCTGTAAAAACTTCCAAACTTTCAGAAAACTGTAAAACAACCGAAACACTGACTTTCTTTTAAACTCATCTGTTTAGAGTTGATTTTAAAAAATAACAGGAATATTGAGCAACATATTTGATGTGTATCGATGATGGCAGACGATAAAATGTATTATTTCTAACTATATATTGTTTTTATAACTGTTTATTCACTTTGTCGTGCCTCTTTGCTGAAATTGTACAAATAAACTTGATTTATTGATTGATTAAATTTGATTTTGTGTACAAATTAATTTTTTCACATTAATCAGAAGCAAACTGGATAGAAGCAGCGATTTGAAACTGAAAAGTCTCTCTTATCAATTCACAATGAGTCTCTCAGTGCTCGAGTTTCACACCGCCGTGTTAACCTGAAAATGCGTAAAAAGACGCGTCATGGTGCCTCTGCGCTCAGACGGCCTCCTCCTCTGTCGCCATGGGAAAACAAATCAAACAGAGAAAAAACTAAAAACACTCAAACTATAACAGAAACACCATAAACGTAACTAAAACAGGTGACTCTGGTTGCTTTAGTGGAAGTTGTCGGTATTTTTGGAGACGTAAATCTGCCGCCGGGAGGAAAGGCTATCACAGCCCCGCTTACTGATTATTGGTTAAATATTAGCAGGTTCTTTCTTTCTTGGTAATTTCATCATGGGTTGAGGTGAGAGCCGAAGCTGCTGATGGAATTAGCAATAATTAAATTAGCGAGGAAGAGGAGAAAGATGCGTCATTAACACCTGAACGGTCGCAGCCGCATCGGAAACGCAAAAGAAGGCGCACTATTGAAGCGCAAATTTATGCTCCAAATGAAACATTTCACCATAAATTAGAATAAAAATATCTCTGTAAATATCACGGTTTTTTAAAAGTAGGTTAATTGTTATTTCTAGGAAGATATTAGAATAAACTTTACCGTTTTAGACATTTATCTTGACTTTAATCTGGAATAATTTACTTACTTAAAGCATTATTTAGAACACATTCAAATTAAGTTTTTTACACTTAAGTATTTTTTTAACTTAAATCGAAAAACTTTTTTTAATCTAACGCCTGTTTGGCAAACTAAATGTGTTCCTCTTCCCCCATCTGCCAACCTAGACAGGCTCCGGCTCCGCGTCTTAAACAAACGAAAAAGCAGCAATAAAGTAAAAATGATTTATGATAAAAATGTGAGAACTGGGTTTTACCTCGCTGGCCTCGCTGTAAAAGGTATTCCACTCTGGTAAATCGTGCGATTCCATCTTCACAGAGCTCAACATTCCCAACACAAGTCTTCAGAAAGCAGAAAAATATCTAAAACTGTTGTTTATGTTTTTTTTTAAGGAGAAATATATATTTTATATATATATATTTAAAAAAAAAAAAAAGAAAATTACAATCCTCAGCAAATGGAAAATCCGGGCGGAAAGTTTCCTCGGTGCGCCAGTGACGTTCCTCTGAGGAGTTCAGTGAATTTTTCTGATTTTTTTTTTTTCTTTCACTCATCCATTGTTTCAGAACCGTTATTAATTAACTACAGAGGGTCGCTGGGTTCTTCTTCTGGCCCGGTTGTCTTCGCTTCCCGCCGGGGAGCCGGTTGGGACGCAGCTCTGGATGGACGGAGGCGCAGCGCGCAAACACAGTGAGGACCTGCGCTTCTCCTCCGGCGCTTATAAAAGGCGCCTCAGGTTCCGCCCCGATCCCAACGCCGCGTCGGGATCCAGGAAGGGCCGCGCGGAAAGGCCGATGTGGCCCCCTAGCGTAAAGGCCGATGTGGCCCCCTGGCGTAAAGGCCGATGTGGCCCCCTGGCGTAAAGGCCGATGTGGCCCCCTGGCGTAAAGGCCGATGTGGCCCCTGGCGTAAAGGCCGATGTGGCCCCTGGCGAGCTGTTTATTGGCCCGGCGGCAGCAGCGGCCGCCCCGCAGGCAGAGAGACATCAGCAGGGGGATAAACCTCCAAACTAAAAGATAACTTACTGATAAACGAAGTGAAACGTCGCCTGTTTGCAGGGTTGGGTACAAACTAGTTACATTTACCTGAGTAACTTGTTTGAAAAAGAGAGAAAAACTTTTAGGAGTATTTTTACTACGCTGTACTTTATGAAGTATTTCTCTTAGTTGAGTAAGTTTCTTGGTTTTCTTCCCACTGAAGGAAAATGTTTTAAATCCACCAGACTCAGACACTCACCTGCAGTTTCTCGTAAAGTTTTTTTTATGGGAAAAAAACTGATTTGAAAAATGTTATTTTGCCTGATTTTATTATTTTTTTATTATATGAATTATTGTCGTTTTTACCTTTAAAATAACAAAGCTTTATAATTTGTCCTGCTGATGATGTCATTTTCAAATATTAAATTATTGATCATTTGATCAGATGTTTTACCAAATACCTTTTTGCTCTAACTTGAGTAATTTCATGGACGGCTACTTTTAATTTAATATGTTGGAGTTGTGTTACTCTTGAGTAGTTTTTGTGTTTTATATCTTCTGTTGTTTGGATGCAGAGTTACGAAGTGGATCTGCAGACTCAAGAAACCAAAACACCCCAATATTCCCCTATTTTCACCTTGATCACAACAACGTTCCCACAAACCCCCCACCATCTTCCTGTCATCAACAGGTTATGCAGACAGACTCTAATCCCTCTGCGTCCCGCATGCGCATCAGCTCCGTCTCCATTCAGTCCTCATTAAGTTTGAGGCATTGACATTCACGGCCTCCGTCTGCTCCAGGCCTCATGTGTATTCCGAGCTACGCCGGGGTTCCCTTCATATCCGCCTCCCTGCTGCAGCGAACAAAACACTACAAAAAAGGAAGAGAAGAAGAAGAACAAGATGTTTACGTCCAATACGCGCATCAGCTGAGAAACTTGGAGCGTCATCGTTGTTTTTACGCACAAGCCAACAGCGAGTAAATCTTCTGTTGTTGGCATCAGTTGTCGATATTTTAATTACATGGTCAAATATTTGCCAGATAGTGAAATAAATGTGTTTATCTTTGGAATATTTAACTATCTGGACGGAGGATCTCAAACATGTTTGCGGAGATATTTCAGCGCAAACTTGCGAAACGCTTGAAAACCGCAAAGAAGAGGCAGCCGCAGAAATGAAAGACTTCCACGCCTGTTTAACTGGATTCTCATCACTTCACTCATTCGCCATTTTGTACTTTTTTGCTGTCAGGTATTTTCGTTTGTCAGGAACGAAACGGATTTATCTGAAATTCTGTTGATTTAAACATTTTCATAATGTGACTCTTACAATTTCAATGAGCAAAAATCGTTTTGCTTTTATGACCTGTTTGAACTGGGATTAGAACCAAAATAGAATAATGTAATGTAATAATAGTGTAATATATTAAAAAATAGGACATTTTACAACGAAAACACAAAATCCTACCAAGTGATTTCTATATCACACTTGAAATGAGACAAAAGTAACTTAAAAGTAGATTTTCAGCAAGATATTAAGTAAATAATTCATTAATATTGATTAAAAACTTGTAGCTCCACTAGTAGGTTATTCAATTTATTTCACAATCAACGGACATTGCGCCGTTACCTAGCAACCAGGCTCTAGCTCACTGGCATATTATTTCACTTATAACAACATTTTTCCAATAAATAAAATAATCTGCCAGGCAAACTATTACTTAAAAAATTATATAGAGGAATTGTTGACTTAAAAAAAGCTCCTCTTATGTGTTGCTGAAAAGTTACTTGAAAGTCTGTTTTGTTTTACTTTTTACGTACTAGGTTGTTAGAAATTAGACCAAAATAACTTGGTAAGATTTTGTGTTTTTGCGTGTTTACTTTAAGTGCTGAAAAGATTTCAGCGTTTTCATGATGGCTTATTCGCTATAAATGGTCAGAATTTCACGACTTGTCACTTATGATCGCTGTTCCAATCGTTTTTATTTTTTAATTATTTAAATATCTCAATTTCTATGCAGCCTCTCTGTATTTTCTTTGGTTTTGTGTCTCAGCGGGTTGTTTTTCTTGTCAATAGGGGCTCCATGCCGTCCATTATCACCTCTCTAATTGGCTTAACAATAGTAGTAATGAGCTGCTGACACTAATGGAGGAAACGACGCATCAACCAGTCCGAGGCCGTTGGGAAGGACAGACCCGGATCAGTTCAGGCGGGTTAAAATGCATCAACCGAGGAAAAATCAGAGTTTCTGTCATCCAAAAAGGCTCTTAAAGGGACAGATTAGCGTCGCAGCTGCGCCGCCAAGCGCTAATTGATATATAGCGCCATCTTGTGGCAAATGCAAAACATTAAGCTCTGCGCTTTTTGAAATTCCGCAAACCAAATCCACCAAAATCTGAGATGAATTTGAAAGACTTTTGACAATAAACTCAGAGTTACTAAAAACAAACCAAGTTAGTCGAACTGAAATAAATTATTAACTTTTATTTCACAGGAAAATCCAGCTGAGATTAAAAATCCACGTTACAGCAGCAGCAGTACACATTCACAGCAAAACAGTTAAAGTTAAGTAGAATTTAGCAAAAAGGTTCCTCAGTTTAAAATACTAACAGATAAATGTTTGCTGAAAACATTTAGTGACAACTAAGTTGAGTTACTAGTTATATATCAACGAGTTAGAGTGTTATAACCAGAATTTCTCTCTCAGTAAACTTAACCAAGTAACCAATTGTTTTATGTGGATTTTTTTTATTGGCAGGTCGTATTCGCTTCTCCGCTTCCTATTGGACGAGAGCGTATTATGTGGTTACATGTAAACCCGGATATTTTCATTTTGTTGACTGATTAAGTTTAATATGCGACATACTTACACTAAATCTACCATAAAATAAATATTCCACTGTTTCTGTTCCTGCTACAGCTTTAAAATTATTGTTAACGTTTCTGAACCGCGAGTTAAACTGAGGCTCGCCTGGAGGAAATGGTTTCCTCCCAATTATGTGGCATCGCTTCTCGGCCTTCTGGCTCGGATCAGGTGCAGTTTTCTGTTCAGGTCTATGAAGGTGTGGGATGTGGACGGCATCTGGAACCGTTTCTAGCGGGTCTCCATCAAACAGTGGGATTCCACTCTGGGCCTGAAACATCCCCATCCGTGATAGTCCTGGGGGAGAACCGAGGCCACATCCACCATCAGGGCCAACCGAAACTCTGCCCTAAGTGTGGTGAACATGGTCATCTGGCCGAATGTATCTGGGTCTATATTAATAGTTGTATATTTCCACAAAACGTGTTCTTTCATGTATTTGTCTGCTTCTGCTTGACTGTTGCTGTGTTCCTCTGTGTCTACCAGTGTTGTATAAAGTACTGAAATCTCAGAGTGAAGTAAAAGTTTAGGTTCCTCTCCACAATATGACTTTGGTAAAAGTCCAAGTTACTGACTGAAATGTTACTTGAGTTAAAGTCTTAAAGTATCTGAAACGTCTTGTACTTAAGTATGGAAATTACTGTAAAAATGGATGAACTCAAGTAATGAAAAGTATAAGTAAAAAGTAGATCAAGGCAAATGCAGTTTGAATGACATTTTTTATATTTTGGAAAACTTGTCAAATACAGTTAAAGTAATACAAAACCAAGTGCAGGTAAAATTAAACCTGCTAATAGATAAACCTGCAGCATCATTTAGTTAAGAAAATTAGGTTCTTTACCTACAAGGTTAATATTAACCTGCTTTACAACTGAACCAGCTTCTGACATGAACCACATGCCCATGTGGTTCATGTCAGAAATGGAGCCCCAAACGACATGAACCACATACGTATGTATATGTGGTTCATGTCGTATGGGGCTCGTTACAAAACAGCTTTTCTCTTTTTTGCTGTTTTGTAACAAGTAACTAAACCACACATTGAAAATATATCGGAGTAAAAGTGTGAAATTAAGTTCAGAATATAGTGAAGTAAAAGTGATGGTTATCAAAAATTTTCATACTCGAGGAAAGTATGAATTACTCCAAAATATACTTAAGTAAAGTAGTGAAGTGTTTTTACTTCGTTACCCTACAAGACCAATATCTACTATAAGGGGTTTGGTCCCCCAACTCCGCCTTAATTTTCTTCTTCTCTTGTTCTGGGTCCTCCAGGACTATTATAAATATTAAGTTATTAATTTCCTCTTCCCTTTTGTTAATCGTTCCACTGGGAAGAGGCAAGTTTTATAATCTATTGTAATCCTGTCGTTATATTGTTTAAATGTTTATTTTTCCTTCTGCAATAATAAGTGTTTGGATATTTTCATTTGAGTTGCTATTCCACCTTTATATCATTTGATACATGCTAACTATTATTTTGTATAGATCAGGCTGGAGAACTGGAGCACATGCTAGGTGCTAATGCTAATACCTCCCGATTGATAGATTGAATAAACGGAGACCCTCCAAACTCCAGACTTGATGTCTTGTGTTTTGTCTGATCACTACACAACACACACAACGCAGAAACCCACCGGTCACACGAAGCTTGTGAAAAGGTTTTCTGTGGTAAGTGTAGAGAAGTGGGACACGTTTGATGAATGTACGTGTAACAGGTGGAACCACCAGGGGTCTCCACATCTTCAGCTCCCATAAAAGGGAAGCTGACAGGCTGGGGGCAGATTGTCAATCTCCTCGGTGTTGGACCAGGTGTGTTGGCCCACGTCTTCCACTGTTTGTGATCAGGTTTGTGTGTGTGTTGTTTTTCATTGTAAAGACAAAACTCTTTTAATTTGATTTATATTAAGTCAGTGTTTGTGGTGTTTTTGTATAGGGCCACACTTCATGTTTTGATTTGACGATTGCTTTACCTGGGCGTGTGGTTGATCGACGCTGCAGGTGGGCTTTGTATCATTTTTAACTGGATTGTGTTGGAGCTATTTATTCTTTATCCATTTGAATTTTGTTAGTTTATTCATAAATGTATATTTTTTGTATTATTTACAGAACTTATTTGTAAGTTAATTGTTGATTTCAGTTGCCTCTTGTTTTATTATTTTTCTTCTTATTCGTATTTTTGAAGCAAACAGGAAGTGATGTGGATTGGTCCACCTCCTATAAATGTGGGGGCCTGGTAAAGGACCAGGAGGCATTTGGATTAGGGGCCTATGGTTATTACAAGAAGTTGTTTTAATGAGAAATAAAGATTCAGATTGATCTGATGTAACCAGCTCAGTCCATGTGGTTCTGACATTTGTCAGTAATCAAGAGGATGTACATTTACACCTCAACTGACCAGGTAAGCATTAAAGTAAAAATAAAAAAAATACTGCATAAGCAAATACTGTATACAAAACGGAAAAAAAGCAACTGACAGAAATACTTTATATAAAGAAAAGGAGAAAAGTTGTTGGCAACATTAGCTCAGCCAATCTCTCCCTCCAGGAAGTCAACAAACTGAACTCCTGTCCAACTCCAACTATAATAAAGATAAAAAAAGGAGAAGAAAAAAAACGGAAAGTTAAAATAACAAACAATGCCAATTTAATAATTGAGATCTAATGCGTTCTGTGATCTATTATTGACATACAAATTTCACAAATCAATTAGAAGGTTTGACAAATGTTTTATTTATTCTGCTTAGTACAGAATAATCTAGTTAGGTTTGAAATGTCTAGATGTAGTTTTTAAAGTACAACACATTAAAAAAGCTCAAGACAGTGAAAATTAAGCGTAATCGCCCTTTAGCTATTTTCTGAATTACATGCTATATTCGGATGCTAACTTCAGCTTCAACTGATGGCATGGGCACAATATATAATCTATTATATGTGTATATAGATATATATATATCTATAAAGCATAGATATGTTGATTGCAGATAATCAAAACACTTAACCTTTAAGTAACATCTTTGTAAGCTTGTCCCTATTAGCTACGTCAGACATATGAGGCATTATGGTAAATACAAACCATTTATTAACTTACCTTCGAAGTTTTTGTGACGTTTTGACACATCCAGCTTAAATTCTTTGTTGTGGTTGGAGCGTTTCAGGACGTCTGAATAATTATATAAGCATCATTTATAGTCCTGCAGCTACTGAGGAGCCACTGTTAACATACTGTTGCCTGTTGCACAGGAACCATTCTATGTGGCAAAAAAATGCTGAAGTGCTAAAACGGAAGTCCTTGACATATACCCCATTACAAATATTACCCAACAACAGTTGGAGTACTCTTTCCACCTCTGTGTAGTACTAAAATAAATAGCAGTGATATTTACTGTAGTACTTACTGCCAAACTAGCAAAATTAGCTTAGCTAATGTAGCTTTTAGCAGTTAGCTAAAACAGACGAGTATATTGTGCTCCACAATGTGGAATATGCTGTGTTGTTCTACATTTAACATTTAGTTATTAGGGTTTTATTAAATATTTATTCAAAATAAGTCTTTAGATGTTGAAATGTCAAAAATCAAAAGACAAACATACAAGTTTCCATCCGTTTATTGATGGCTTCTATTTTGTACATGAAGCTGCAGTAAAACCAAAAGCTCTACAAAAACAAAAACATTGATAAAAACAAACTCCAAACACAAAGGGGGACGAAACGGCCAAACAAAATGCCAGCTGACTTTACAAAAGCTTCAGATAAAAAGGAAAAGTGTTGCGATGGCGTTCGGAGGGAAACTGATTGGGGTATTTTCAACGACATCACATTGTCCATTGCACTCCTGCTTCCCCTGAGGTTCCCACACACAGAAAGATGGTAGACATTTTTAAAAAGGCACTTACCGAGGGATTGCATTACGTATCAGTGCATATTGTACTTCATATCAAATTCTCTAGACATTTCTCCAAAAACAGAGCCAATCTGAGGGATATTACATGTTGAACACGATTAATTATTACATCCCATTGTATTACAGAACACAGGAGAAAACTGAAGAAAAACATCCGTTTTAATCCTATGACTGAGTATTAAGGCTGTTCTAGATTGAACAAAGTTGTCAAATTTCACATATTTACAAGAAAAAAAAATGTCTAATGTTAAATGGTGTAAAGCCACAAGACAAAAATGGTAATTTTCCATGACTCAAAGCATAATTTACAATATTAAAGCAAGGATTTAAAACATTCAGAAATTTTAAGGAATAAAACTTAAATTCATCAGAAACATTTATCTGAAAAGTTTGATACTTTCCATACTTAAAATGTAAAAGCTAAAATTTTGCCTAACATTGTAAAATTCAGAGCTTTTTGTCAGAGAACATCTTAGTTTTAATATTGTAAAAATGTCTTGAAATGATGACTTTATTTTTTTTCTTGTAAATTCATGATTTTTCAGAATTTTTGTCTGTTAAATGCATGAAATAAATCCCCCCAAAAATTTATTTTTATTGAAAAATCTTTTTCCTTTCATCAAAAGTGGCATTTATGATCAAATTTATGACTGTAATTTTAGTTTTATTACAAATTTGTAAATTTATTTAAATCATGAAAAATTAGCATTTTTTTCCTTGCATATTTATGACACTTTTTCTTGTAAATACATTAAATAAATGTAGGTTGTTTGTTTTTTTTTACTGAGAGCTATTGTTTTTCTGTCATCTAAAATGACCTTAACACTCCATCGCAGGGGAATCCCGGTCAACAAATAACAAAAAATAATTTTTTTATTAAACATTTACATCCAGAAACATCAGGACGGGCTGAACATACATGACCTTTGGTTTGTGGTGCATCGTGCACATAAAGGGAGAATCGACCCAAAACACAAACTCAGTTCAAACGTTGCCCCCGCCCACTTTAGTTTCAAACATTTTAATTCATAAAATAAAATCTGGCAAATGAACAAATACGTTCATCATATGTGGGAAAACAAAACTTTATGAATCCATTTTTTCAGGTGGATTCTCCCTTAAAAAAAAAGAAAGTAAAAAAAGATACTGAATTATATTTCATAACATATTTCAAACTGTTGCATATACTAAGACTAAGGGATTGCACATACATACTATAACAGATCTTTACAGTATATAACATTTAACATTCTAGTATAAAATATAATCCTAGGCCTATCAATAGATAGCTTTTGAAATATACATTCGGGGTAAAGCGTAGGCTGGGCTGGATGTGAGCATAAAGCAACGTTAAAGTCGAGTTTACCGCACCAACGCTCTCCTTTTTCGGTTTCACGAAGAGTCACGTAAAGCTGGCATAAAGAAAAAAAACAAAAAAAGAAAAAGCAGAGACAAATGTCGTGGCCTGTTACCTGCTCACATGGCGTCAGTTTCACAATTTCTTTCAGCTTTAGCGCTAATGTTTTTCTTTTTTAGTTTCACGAAGAGTCACGTAAAGCTGACGTAAAGGAAATAAAAACTGCCAACATGGCGTCAGTTTCTCGATTTCTTTCAGACCTGAGCATCTTCAAATTTAACAAAATTGGTTTAAAACGTTTGTGCAGCAAAAATCTTTTGGTTGTGCCGCTGTCATCTTAAAGATATTAAATGTTTCCAGAGGTCATGAAAGGTCAAACAGCTGCCACAACTTCTTAAAAAATTGCTGTCAATCAACTCGACTACATTTGTGCAGCAAAAAGAAATTTTTTGTGCTGCTTTTGTTTAGAAAATATCAATCTGACAAAATTTGTGTTGAGTAAACATTTTCATGCTGCTAGCAATTTAAAGATATTACCTTTACAAATCAAGCAAATTTACAAATCAACTCAGCTATGTTGTGCAGCAAAAATATTTGTTTGTGCCGCTGTCAATTTAAGATTATTAAAAAATGTTTCTGGAGGTTGTGAAAGGTTTACCAGAAACTCCACCTTCCCAAACGATAACATTTGAGTCTGTTTGTGCAGCAAAATTTATTATTTGTGCTGCTTTTTAAATGAAAGTATAAAGGTCAAAAGGTCGACCACATTACCCAAATCTATCAAAATGTTTGTTAAACATTTGTCTGTGTAGTAAAAATGGTTGGTTTGTGCCGCCATTATTTACTACATTTTTTAAAAAAAAAAAAAATCAAACAAATTTGGTATCAAACAACTCAGGAAAAGGTTTTTGTTTGTGCTCCTTTTGATATGAAGATATCGATGGTGACCTCTGGAAACCTTTGTTATTATCTTTTAAATAATAGCAGCGCAAATGAAAACTTTTGCTGCACAAATATTTGACACCAATTTTGTCAAATTTGAAGAAGATAGGGGGGGGGGGAGGGGCAACTTCACTCAGGTTTTTTCAGAACGCCAACGTTCTCCTTTCTTTGTTTCATAAAGAGTCACAAAGCTGGCGCAAAGGAAATAAAAGCACAAAATGTTGTGGCCGGTTACCTGCCAATATGGCATCAGTTTCAGATTTCTCAGCCAGTTTATTGCGAGATATGGTAGAAGAAGAAAACTCCCCCCATGTCCTGTAGGAGGCTCTGTATTATACCCACTTCAGTCAATTTAATTGACAGCGTTAAAAACAGTGTGCAGGAGAGAGCGGTCACTGTAAAACAGTGTTTTACTCTTTTGATTTCCGCCTTTTTAAATTATCTTTACTTTAGTTATTAGCATGGCTAGCATTTAGGGTCCCCTACAAAATGCTTAGTTAGATTTCCAAAAGGCTCCCAACCCTTTTAAAATCAGGCAAAAGGCAGTTTTAAAGTATAAAACAGAGCAACTTCGCTGTGATATAATCAACCTGTTTGATAATTTATGAGTTCAGCCTCTGGAGAATCTGCTTCTCCTTCAATTCGATGAAATGTTTCGAAGGCGGGAAACAAAATACCCAAGTCCATCTCTCTGGGTTTCTTGCTATGATAACTTCCACACTGAAGAGTGTTGTCAGTTCAACCAGGTGGTATTTCTGGATCACTAACTGATCAGAAAAGGACATTTTGAGCCTCTATCAAACGATATATCGGTGCTTCTAGGTGCAAAAGCATTTCTGTTTAATTACCGTTGAGGGAAAAGTGAGTTGTTGGTGTTTTAAATTAGCGTTTAACTTTGTTTTGTTCAAGAGATTAAGAAAAATATTAAATTTCATGTGCGTGACTAGCGGCATGCTAGAATCATAGGTCAGATAAAGTGAACGTTTCTGGTCTCTCTGACACAAATATTAAAAATGAATTCAGAAACAGTTGTTTCTTCCACCTTCAGCGCAGTAGGAGTCATTTGTTTTCACGTTTTTTGTCATTTGGAGTTTAATGTGTGTGTTATCTGCATGGATCAAGCTTAAAAACATTAAGCTTGATCCATTTTCCTTTCCTGTTTTCTACTATAAAACTATGAAAATTAATTAATTTCTCTATAGTCCTTTTGCTTTCTAGGGGACATTCAGTTATAACATTCTGAAAATAAACAATATGCAGTCGTGTTGAGAAGAAAGAACTGACTTTCGGCTCCTAAACGTTACTGAAGTAATTTATTTTTGGCCAAAGAAAATCTAGACATCTGGATGTCAGCTGCTGTGTTGGTGTGATCCTAGTATACGTATCCAGTGCAGGTTAGCCTTTTTTTATGCAAGTTTATCAAACAGAAACAAAACCAAGCACTTGGATTGTTATGCATGAGGCCATGGAGACATTAATCACATATTGTGGAGCTTTTCTAAAGTGATGTTTAGCACCTTTGCATCATTGAGGATGCAGCAAAAACTCAACTATAACCAATGTTTAGATGTTGACCTGTGCTGGGGAGTCGACTCGGTGAGTAGAAATGTAATTTACATTCGTTTTAAATGAGGACAACTAATGTATCGAGTCCTTTTCAGGTGAGAAAACTGATGTTTACAGGAAAATTACGATGAAAAACTGAAGCTTCTGAACTGTTACGATGCTGTTTAAACTGAACTGCGAGTCATGGAGTTAGAACCTGTGTAGTGGAGGATTTCTGGTTTGGTTGGTTGTTGCGTTTCTTTTCTGGGTCCCTCAGCAGTCCAGTGTAGACATCTCTTATTGTACTGAATCCAAATCTGTAGAAAGAAAAAGAAAACCATAATTATCGCATAAAAACAACAATTACAGGTGAAACCAGTTTTATCCAGCAATGTTATCACATTTCCATTTGCGCGGTTAACAATCACTGTTGCCAACTTGGCAACTTTGTCGATGTATTTAGCAACTTAAAAAAAAACCCATTATAGCATGACGTAAGGCTAAAAAATGTGGATTTTACATGATACTGCTCCTTTGATAAAGATCTGTGGTTGAAGCTGTGGGTCTGGTACCTAAATGCATTTTTCTGCAGAGCCTTTAGATGTGAAATGAACCTGCCTGCTGCTGCTGCTGCTGTTCGGTCCTCGTCACCATCACGTCTCTCTCTCTTTCTTAACAGTGACGTCTCCTCCTCCTCCTCCTCCTGCTCCTCCTGATCCACCTCCACCTGTGCCGCCTGCTGCTCCGCCCCCTGATCCAGACGCCGGAGCAGCTCCTGACCCCAAACAGGCTCCGGATGCCGCTGCGGATCCCGCTGGAGCCGGAACGGCGCCCAGGATGGTGGAGACCTCCCCCTGCATGAAGGCCCAGGGCGGGCTGTTGGGGGAGCTATCCAGGGGGCAGCGCTCTCCGCTGGGGCAGTACACCTCTCCGTCGCCCCGCCGGCTCTGGATGTACACTCTGGTGCAGGGGAAGCAGAACCTGCATTTGCAATGAGAGACGGGAAACATTTATGAGAATACAACTAGTATAGACCGGTTATAATTTCCATCTCCCTTCTGGAGGGCAAAAACGCTGCTGCTAGCCAAGGATTAGCATTGGTTTTAGCTGTTTATCTTAAATGTATGATTAATATATAAAAGAAAAAAGTTACAGTGCTTTGCTACTAATTGCAAAAACCACATAAACTACATAACAAGGTCAAGAAAAAGTTTTTAATTTAGAAAAAATAGCTGGGGAGAGGGGAGAATTTCAGCAATGCTAGCTTGACTGAGAACTTTAGCTTGTAGCTTTGCTGTGGAATTCGGTGCATTTAAGTTAAAACATAAAAAATAGGCCAGCTAAACTACTCTGACAGATCATAAGTGGAGCAGATGAGCTAATCTACCAACACTGTGCTAAATATTCTTAAAAATGTAAAGTTTAAATATGGACACTTGCAATAATAAGCCATTATTATTTTTTGTTGAAAATTATCTCAAAATGACAATATTATCGTTTATTACAATAATTTCTGGGACTATTTATTATCCAGTAAAATTTGTTACTGTGACAGGCCTACTAATTATTGTTTTAGTTAGTAATTTATCGGATAAAGAAGTTTGACATATTCTACAGATTTTTTATTTGACCATGTAAGCCTTTTTTTCTTTTTTAAAGAAAATATTAGAAATAAATAAAAGATGCAAAACAAACTTTTTTTTTAAGAAAAACATTTGGTCTTGAAATGCAACAACATCTTATTCATCTATTGAACTTGAACCAGGAGTAGCAAAAACAGGAGTTTTGGCTGAAACATCTTTACAGATTTTGTTTTTGGGTTTTTTCTATATGTTGAATATAAATGTACATTTATACATATTTGGCTTAATTACTGCTCTGATTGTTTTTTTTGGAAATTAATTTTTTTTTACATTTTTATATTTTACCTAATGATTAATCAATGACTAAATTATTTGATAATTATTTCAATAGGTCAATCGTGATTAATGGAATTAATCATTTCAGCACCAATTGAAATAATTGATTAATCAATTCTTTGGCAGCAGATGCATCCTTTGCAACAAATGATCAAGCGTATGTTAAAGGAATGCTATATTATCAATAAAATGATTTCTTATTTAAAGTAAAAAAATGTCATTTGCAATTTTAAATGTATTTTTAATATTCTGTAAAATAAGGTTGAAATCTCTGATTAATCAAGCACTAAAAGAAACATTTTTGAATTAAAAATGTTTTTATTTTATTTTATTTATTTAAAAACAGAATCGAGATTCCTTGAATTTTTAAATTTCACGTTCTATTATGCCAATTTTTGTAACGATTAATCGTCTAGAAATATCGATTGTTGGCTGCAGCACATGATTAACCGTCTAGAAATATCGATGATGCTGCAGCACTAATAAAAATGTTTTTTTTATTTCATTCATTTAAAAACAGAATTGAGTTTCCTTGAATTTTTAAATTTCACATTCTATTATGCCAATTTTTGTAACGATTAATCGTCTAGAAATATCGATCGTTGGCTGCAGCACACGATTAACCGTCTAGAAATATCGATCGTTGGCTGCAGCACACGATTAACCGTCTAGAAATATTGATGACGCTGCAGCACTAATAAAAATGATTTTTTTATTTTATTCATTTAAAAACAGAATCGAGTTTCCTTGAATTTTTAAATTTCACATTCTATTATGCCAATTTTTGTAACGATTAATCGTCTAGAAATATCGATCGTTGGCTGCAGCACACGATTAACCGTCTAGAAATATCGATCGTTGGCTGCAGCACACGATTAACCGTCTAGAAATATCGATCGTTGGCTGCAGCACACGATTAACCGTCTAGAAATATTGATGACGCTGCAGCACTAATAAAAATGTTTTTTTTATTTTATTCATTTAAAAACAGAATCGAGTTTCCTTGAATTTTTAAATTTTACATTCTACTATGCCAATTTTTGTAACGATTAATCGTCTAGAAATATCGATCGTTGGCTGCAGCACACGATTAACCGTCTAGAAATATTGATGACGCTGCAGCACTAATAAAAATGTTTTTTTTATTTTATTCATTTAAAAACAGAATCGAGTTTCCTTGAATTCTTAAATTTCACATTCTATTATGCCAATTTTTGTAACGATTAACCGTCTAGAAATATCGATGACGCTTGCACAGCACTAATAAAAATGTTTTTTTTTTATTCATTTAAAAACAGAATCGAGTTTCCTTGAATTTTTAAATTTCACATTCTATTATGCCAATTTTTGTAACGATTAATCGTCTAGAAATATCGATCGTTGGCTGCAGCACACGATTAACCGTCTAGAAATATTGATGACGCTGCAGCACTAATAAAAATGTTTTTTTTATTTTATTCATTTAAAAACAGAATCGAGTTTCCTTGAACTTTTAAATTTTACATTCTACTATGTTAATTTTTGTAACGATTAATCGTCTAGAAATATCGATCGTTGGATGCAGCACACGATTAACCATCTAGAAATATCGATCGTTGGCTGCAGCACACTATTAACAGTCTAGAAATATCGATGACGCTGCAGCACTAATAAAAATGTTTTTTTTTATTTATTCATTTAAAAACAGAATCGAGTTTCCTTGAATTCTTAAATTTCACATTCTATTATGCCAATTTTTGTAACGATTAACCGTCTAGAAATATCGATGACGCTGCAGCACTAATAAAAATGTTTTTTTATTTTATTCATTTAAAAACAGAATCGAGTTTCCTTGAATTTTTAAATTTCACATTCTATTATGCCAATTTTTGTAACGATTAACCGTCTAGAAATATCGATCATTGGCTGCAGCACACGATTAACCGTCTAGAAATATTGATGACGCTGCAGCACTAATAAAAATGGTTTTTTTATTTATACATTTAAAAACAGAATCGAGTTTCCTTGAATTTTTAAATTTCACGTTCTATATGCCAATTTTTGTAACGATTAACCGTCTAGAAATATCGATCATTGGCTGCAGCACACGAATAACCGTCCAGAAATATCGATGACGCTGCAGCACTATATAAAAATTTTTTTTATTTTATTCATTAAAACAGAATCGAGTTTCCTGATTTTTAAATTTCACATTCTATTATGCCAATTTTTGTAACGATTAATCGTCTAGAATATCGATCGCTGGCTGCAGCACACAATTAACCGTCTAGAAATATTGATGACGCTGCAGCACTAATAAAAATGTTTTTTTTATTTTATACATTTAAAAACAGAATCGAGTTTCCTTGAATTCTTAAATTTCACGTTCTATTATGCCAATTTTTGTAACGATTAATCGTCTAGAAATATCGATCGTTGGCTGCAGCACACGATTAACCGTCTAGAAATATCGATCGTTGGCTGCAGCACACGATTAACCGTCTAGAAATATCGATCGTTGGCTGCAGCACACGATTAACCGTCTAGAAATATTGACGCTGCAGCACTAATAAAAATGTTTTTTTTATTTTATTCATTTAAAAACAGAATCGAGTTTCCTTGAATTTTTAAATTTTACATTCTACTATGCCAATTTTTGTAACGATTAATCGTCTAGAAATATCGATCGTTGGCTGCAGCACACGATTAACCGTCTAGAAATATCGATCGTTGGCTGCAGCACACGATTAACCGTCTAGAAATATCGATGACGCTGCAGCACTAATAAAAATGTTTTTTTATTTCATTCATTAAAAACAGAATTGAGTTTCCTTGAATTTTTAAATTTCACATTCTATTATGCCAATTTTTGTAACGATTAATCGTCTAGAAATATCGATCGTTGGCTGCAGCACACGATTAACCGTCTAGAAATATCGATTGTTGGCTGCAGCACACGATTAACAGTCTAGAAATATCGATGACGCTGCAGCACTAATAAAATTTTTTTTTTATTTTATTCATTTAAAAACAGAATCGAGTTTCCTTGAATTTTTAAATTTCACATTCTATTATGCCAATTTTTGTAACGATTAACCGTCTAGAAATATCGATGACGCTGCAGCACTATTAAAAATGTTTTTTTATTTTATTCATTTAAAAACAGAATCGAGTTTCCTTGAATTTTTAAATTTCACATTCTATTATGCCAATTTTTGTAACGATTAATCGTCTAGAAATATCGATCGTTGGCTGCAGCACACGATTAACCGTCTAGAAATATTGATGACGCTGCAGCACTAATAAAAATGTTTTTTTATTTCATTCATTAAAAACAGAATTGAGTTTCCTTTAATTTTTAAATTTCACATTCTACTATGCCAATTTTTGTAACGATTAATCGTCTAGAAATATCGATCGTTGGCTGCAGCACACGATTAACCGTCTAGAAATATCGATTGTTGGCTGCAGCACACGATTAACAGTCTAGAAATATCGATGACGCTGCAGCACTAATAAAAATGTTTTTTTTATTTTATTCATTTAAAAACAGAATCGAGTTTCCTTGAATTCTTAAATTTCACATTCTATTATGCCAATTTTTGTAACGATTAACCGTCTAGAAATATCGATGACGCTGCAGCACTATTAAAAATGTTTTTTTATTTTATTCATTTAAAAACAGAATCGAGTTTCCTTGAATTTTTAAATTTCACATTCTATTATGCCAATTTTTGTAACGATTAATCGTCTAGAAATATCGATTGTTGGCTGCAGCACATGATTAACCGTCTAGAAATATCGATCGTTGGCTGCAGCACACGATTAATCGTCTAGAAATATCGATCGTTGGCTGCAGCACACGATTAACCGTCTAGAAATATCGATGACGCTGCGGCACTAATAAAAAGCCGCAGGAAAGCCACATAAACAGAAACCGCACCTGTGTCCAGGCACGGATGGACACTGGACAAAGTGCGTGTCCTCCAGACGCTCATGGCACAGCGTGCAGGACAGCGTGTTCCCGGCCGGGTGGCTGTTGCTGCCGGACGCCGACCCCAGCTCGGAGGCACCGCTGTTGGGCAGCGCCGCCGCGGTCGTGGCTGCCTCCGCGGAGCTGCTGGATCCCAGAGGCTCGGCTCCGGACCGGGCCGTCGGGGGGCGTTGCTGCCTGGCCGGGGACGAAGCGGGCTTGGGGCTCGTCTGGCTGACGCCTCCAGCCATGGAGAAGGACGCAGAGGACAGGCCGGCGCTCTTGCTGCCGCCAGCCTGGCTCTGAGTCTGGGACTTGGCCTGGGAGGAGATGAGCTCCCGCTCCAGCTCCGGGGTGATGAAGGAGGAGATCCCGATCCCCAGCTGTCTGCGGCTCATCTCGGCCAGCACCGGCGCCGGGAAGATCATCGGGCTGCTCATCGGCGCTGTCCTGGCGGTCAGACCCGCGGGCATGCCCGCAAGCAGCCCGGGCATCCCCGCGATGCTCTGGGTCACCAGACTGGGCGGGATGGCGGCTCCGATCATGGGTCTCCGGCTGCTGCTGCTGCTCGGGCTCTGGCGGTTCCCCTCCTGGAGCGGCTGCCCGTCGCGGTGCAGCCCGTTGGGCGGGACGCGTATCGCCGTGCCGCCGCCTTCCCCTCTCCCTCCGCGGTCAAAGCGCTCCGCATGCTGCCTCCCGCCGTCCGGCCCCGGCTCCGCTCTCGCCGAGGAGCCGTGTTTGTTGGAGAAGGACCGGGCGACCGCACGCTGCCGTCCTGCACGCCGTGACTCCGCTTCAGCTGGCGGGCGCTGGCTATCAGGAACTCGATCTGGTTCGCCCCCTCGTAGTTGACGCAGCCGCGGCAGACCACCTCGCTGAAGTCCCACACCACGGTCCACGGCATCTTCGGCAGGTCGCACAGGTAGCACCACTGGCGCCTGGACGACGAGGACGGGGAGGACATGGCGGCGGCTGCTGCTGCTGCCTGTGGCGGCCCACCTGGCGCACCTGCTCGGGTTCAAACAGCCAGCTAGCACGCTAACGTAGGTTTAGCGCAGCCAGCTAGCACGCTAACGTAGGTTTAGCGCAGCCAGCTAGCACGCTAACGTGCTAACGTAGGTTTAGCACAGCCAGCTAGCACGCTAACGTGCTAACGCAGGTTTAGCTTGGTTAACCTATTTCGGTTCGACAGGTGTACGCCCTCTCTTTTCGACAAACTTTACGGATTAACAGATCCAGCACAACTTTAGAAAAACGTTACTTATTTTAAACGTTAAAAATAATGACAGATATTAAAGTCGTCTAAGCTCTTTTTCATATATTTACTTTGTTTATCCCGTTCGGCCTACTTCTCGCTCCTGTCAACTGTTTTTTCCCCCCACGACAGTCGCTGGTAGGTTACGTAATCGACCGAGGAGGATTGTGGGAGTTTGAGTTGTTTGCCCCGCGCTATCAACTCAAATACTTCCATCAAACCGGGAGGGTGGGACTACAAATCCACCGTGACCCGGAAGTACTCCGTACAAGTCTGGGTTCACGTTGTGTCCACACATGTTCGTTCCCACCTCAGAGCCATGCGTGTTGAGCTAAAAAAAACGTTGCGAGTTCAATTTTTAGTAGTTATTTTTAAACTATAAAACATGCCAAAAGACATTTCTTCGTCCTCGAGCGAGGATGAAACGGATCATGTTGCCACGGAAACAACAGAACAGCAGAAAGAACCCGGTAAGAACCAGAAAGAACCGGAATGGGTTTTATAGCGTTTATCTCAGACCAGAAACTTAATATTACCGTGTGTGTTACACTTTTAAATATGAATTAGAAATAACTATGTTGTATATGCGTGTTGTTAATCACCAAAGTTGCTTAAGAAAATACAAATACTTATAATTTATGTATAAGATAATACAGTTTGAGACACACTCATTACAGTACATGGCAGTAATGGATTCCATACATTTCTTACCAAGTGGAAGAAATTAATGACTTAAAACAAGCAGTGTTGTATAAAGTACTGAAAGTAAAAGTATAGGTTCCTCTCCAAAATATGACTTTGGTAAAAGTCCAAGTCACTGACTGAAATGTTACTTGAGTTAAAGTCTTAAAGTATCTGAAACGTCTTGTACTTAAGTATGGAAATTACTGTAAAATGGATGTACTCAAGTAATGTAATAAGTAAAACGTAAAACAAGGCAAATGCAGTTTGAATGACATTTTTTATATTTTGGTAAACTTGTCAAATACAGTTAAAGTAATAAACACAACCAAGTGCAGGCAAAATTAAACCTGCTAATAGATAAACCTGCAGGCATCATTTAGTGAAGAAAATTAGCTGCTTTACCTACAAGGTTATTTAACCTGCTTTACAACTGAACCAGCTTCTGTATATGTGGTTCATGTTGTATGGGGCTCCATTAGTGTTCGACTTTGTAGCAGTAAATCAGTAGGTGGGTCAAAACTCCAGCGTTTCTCTCCCTCTTTTTTGTAACGAGTACCTAAACCACACATTGAAAATGTATCGGAGTAAAAGTATGAAATTAAGTTCGGAAATATAGTGAAGTGAAAGTTATCAAAAATGTTCATACTTGAGGAAAGTATGAAGTACTCCAAAATATACTTAAGTAAAGTAGTGAAGTGTTTTTACTTCGTTACTATACAACACTGAAAACAAGATCCTATATGTTGCAGAAAAGTTACTTTTAATTCAGTTGTTTGAACTGGAAACGAGGCCAAAAAATATTTGGTGAAATTGAGTGTTTTGTCTTTTTGTAACCTAAGACATTTTATGTTGACTTTATTCCTTAAAAAAGTCTGCAAACTGTTTTATTCTGACATTTTAGCTCTCCTTTAAGAATAATTTGTTGTTAAAATGAATACTAACTTCAAAACATTTATCCTAAAAATTACTTTTGTACACTGCAAAAAGTCTTGGCATATATTTTTGGTCTAGATTCTTGTGAAAATATTTTAGTAAACCTGAAATAAAACAAAACTTTTTAAGTCAGTAATTCCTTGATATTAATAAAAGTACTAGTTCCACTGATAGAATATTCCACTTATAATGTGACATTCTTCCCATAGTATAAGTGTAACAATACTACACAATATTTTCTTGGTGAACAATAAATTGACCCTGAAGTTGATGCAATAAACAATATTATTGTTGTTTTTAAACCATTTTTAAGCAATATAATGGTAATGGCACAATAATTCAAGAGCACATCACCAAGTATCAATTCTAATGAACACTTAACACTAGAACTGGAAGACATTTTAAGAATCCAAAATAAATGAAACCACAAATAAAATTAATTTTGAAGTCTCTGTAAATACAGTTGTTCTTCAAAAGGAGGGCTAGTTGAGACCAAAGTACCAAACTGAAGACTTTTATAATCCAGTTTTTGCTAGAAAAAAAAGAGAGAAAAACAGTAAATCATGGAAATGATTGATCTCGATCTAATTTATCATGGGACTAATTGATTTGTTGCGGCAGGCCTAGAAATAATCTCTCATTAAGATAATTTCTTAATGTTTTCATCAACATTAAGGAATAATTGACTTAACCTAAGCTCCTGCATCTTGCTGAGGAGTTATATATAAGTTAGCTTTATATTATTTGACTAAGATATTTGCACTAGAAATTAGAATAAAGATACTCCGCAAGATTTTGTGCTTTTACAGTGAAGTTTTTATGATTTTGACACCATAATTGAATAAAATCCCCTCACTTTTCAGATTTTTATTTGTGTTTGTCCATCTCAAAACATCCCAATGAAAACAAAACCAAAAAGCATGTGGAAGCATTTTCCCGCATAGTGCCAAGCCGACAGATCCTCTTATTTAATGACGAGTTGCTTGTTTGTTTCTGCAGCCAGGAAGACCACGCGGCTGGAGTGTCCTGAGGACTTTGTGTCTTTCTGCCACGTCCCCTGCAGCAGCACGCTGGCAGACAATCTGAGGAACAACGAGAACGAGTTGTGGCTCATTAAAGCTCCTGCCAGCTTCGACCCCCACTGGTGGGTACAGCCTGTGCCTCCTTGCGTCTGTTATCATGCATTCCGATCTTTACAAGAACTTAAATGGAAATTAAGCTTTGTCCTCGCGGTTCGCTCTCATTGCTGTTCCGTTTCAGCGGGAAGGTGAGGTTGAAAATCCTCTCAGAACTCAGTCGGGGATGATTGTCAGTTTTTCTGCCGTTCCTTTACTGGCCAATTTTATAGAACAATCGCAGCTGGTGAGGAGATCTTAGTTTAATCCAGTCCACAAAAACTTTATGTCCAACAAGTTTGTTAGTTTCAATCCCCATTTTTATGAAGATATTATTAAAATAAACCTTAGTCTCCTTCCTGCTTTGTCATTTTCTCGATTTTGAAAATGTTTGGTTCATTTCAAGTTAATAAGTTTCACCCATAATTTCCATCTACATTTATTGGTTTCCCATGATAAAGACATGGAGGACCAGTACTTGACTGGTTTGAGTCAACTTCTCATTTGAATGGAGAAGAATCACATGCGGCGTCCCACAAGGTTCAGTCCTGGGACCCCTGTTGTCTACATGCTCCTGTTAGCTCAGGCAGGGCTAGCCCAATCCTTTTTAGCATATTTTCCTTTTTTAGGCCCTTATACCAACATGCCAACACTAGGGCTGTAGTGATACAATAATCTCACGATACGATACACAATATTCTCCTCACGATACGATATATATTGCAATATTCAGCCAACGATACAATTAAATACACTTTTGCAATTTTCTGAAAGATTTTAGGGGGACAGAGCGATTTTGGTGACATTTTGTGATTGTTATAAAGTTGGACTGAATTAATTTAACTGAAAACTGATTAAAAGCTCCAACTACACAATACCTGGCTCTGGTTGGACACAGACTTAAAGTGGACAGCTGGACAAAATGAATCAAAGAAGTGGAGAGAAAACATGTTTCTTTTAGTTGAAACAGTCCAAACTGTAGCTGACATGCATTAGTAAAGTAAATAAAGTGAACCAAGTAGCTGCTCTGAATAGTTTGATACCTTTTTAACCTGAACATCTGAAGGAATCACTCTAAGCCTGAAGACCTGGTGAAGCAAGCAGTGAGTGAACAAGGTGACAGTTGGATGTTACGATACTTGCTGATGAATATTGATTTATTTCTAGGAAAGAAAATATCGATGTATATCGATATTATTATACAGCCCTAGCCAACACCAGATACTTCTTCGATCCTAAGCAACTACTGGCACATAGGTAGCAAACCGGCTACCTTTACAGAAACAAAACTGGCGTTATTATCTTTGGACCTAAAGACGAACGACCTGCAGACAACGCACAGCTTCAGCTGTTAGAGCTGGAAACCAGAGATCAGGATGAACTCTGACCTAAACCTTCAGAGACGCATAAAGACGGTTACAAAGTCGGCTTGCTATCAGCTGGAGAACATTTCCAGGGTTAGAGGACTAATGTCTCAGCATTAGAGAAACTCATCCATCTGTTTCTGTAGTTACATTGATAACTGCAACACGTCTGCATAAAAAAATCAACTCTGATTTTTCCACTTATAACATGGGAAAAATGTCTTGTAAGTAAATAATCTACCAGTGGAAGTAGAACTTTTTTCAGGACTTAAACAAGCTCCTATTTTGCTAAGAAGTTACATCTATGTTAGTTTTGTCTTATTTAAAGTGTACTAAGATATTTTCAGAAGAAACTAGACCAAAAATACTTGGTAAGATTTTGTGTTTTTGCAGTGAACAGGAAAGATTTCAAAGAAAATTCAAATTAATAAATACTTTATTAATCCCAAAGGGAAATTAAATGTGGTGGTAACTCTTCCAATAGTTATTGTATATTACAATGGCTGTTGGCAGGAAAGATCTCTTGTAGCGGTCTGAATTACATACACTAAATTTTGATAAGATTTTGTTTTTGCAGTGTAATATTGGAGAACAACCTACCCACACAAATGTCCATGTTCTTTTAAATCTTTCCTGTTGAAATCTTGCCAAGTATTTTTACTTTAGTTTCTTGTGTAAATATTTGGTGCACTCAAAATAGACAAAACAAACTTACAAGTAACTTTTCAGCAAAATATGGGAGCTTGATTTAAGTCTATAATTCCTTAATGTTGATAAAGTTCTAGTTGGGCACTGCGCCGTTACCTAGCAACCCCAGCCAAGCCCCGCCCGTTACCTAGCAACCCCAGCCAAGCCCCGCCCGTTACCTAGCAACCCAGTTTAAGTTCCACTGGCTGATTATTTCACTTATAAATGTCTTGTTACCAGTGAAATCTTCTACCCGTGGATCCAACTAGGACTTTTTCATTAATATTAAGGAATTACTGACTTCAAACAAGCTGCTATATTGTTCTGAACATGCAGTCGCCTTAATTCAAGTATATCCGGCTATTTTTAACCGGATATACTTCAACCGTTCAACCAGATATGGTTGAACGACAGATATCGTTCAACCATATCTGTCTGGTTGAACGACGTGTGTAACCGGGGGGACGGGGAGGAATCGACTTTTTTTGGAGGGTAAAATAGCTGAACATAGCTGAACATCTACATCGGTAGCCTACAGGCGACTTGTTAACAAGCTTAAGGTGATGCGTTGATATTAGCTAGTCGTCTTTTAGCTACTTTACCTTCATCCAGCAGCTTCACTCAACTCAGCCGGTTAGTTTGGGGGAAAAACTGTAAAAAGTTCTTTGCGTTTTGCTGGTTTGCTGCCATGATTCTAACACGCCTGTAGCTCCGCCCAGCAGCAGCATCAGGTCTCCTTCAGGTGGAAACCCAGCGAGTGTCGTAGCGCTCGTGTTGCGTTTAAAGGCGGCTCGGAAAAACAGGTCACCACATGTTAATAATGGATTAAACAGTTTTAACTGCTGATAAAAGTGACAGAGGACACAGATATGGGAAGTGCTGAAGCCCCGACTGTATCAAATTGACAGGAATAACAGAGATTTGGTCATTCTGAGGTAAAAACCCAGCAAATACAGCGTTCAGGTTTTTTAGCTTTTCTTTTTCATCCAGACGGCTTCCCGCGACCCCCCCTGCAATTGCATGGCGCCCCCGCCTCCCCCCCAGGGGTCGCGCCCCACAGTTTGGGAACCTCTGCATTAGATAAAAATCATGTGGTAAGATTTTGTGTTTTTTTTTTTTGCAGTGTATTCCAACCCTCCATTTGTTTTCCCTGCAGCTTCAGCGGCGTCCAGGTTCCCCTGTCGGGTCTCCAGACCCTGGAGGTTCCTGTTGGACCGGCCCAGCAGAGCTACACCGTCCTGGCGTCGTCCCGCCCAAACGACCTCCACCTGCTCACCAGCGACAGCCGGACGTCGCGCGGCTTCGTCTTCGCTCCGGCGTTTTCCGGCCTGCTGAACATATGCGAGAGCTACGGGGACGGCGGCGCCGAGCGGCCGCCACACGTGGTGCCGGCCGCCCCGCCGCCCGCCATCCCCGCCGGCCTCAAGCAGCGGTTCCACCCGTTCGGCAGCAAGACCCCGAAGCTCACCTACGTGGCGGAGAACGAGGCGGACGGAGCCGCGTTCGGGCCGTCGTCGGCGACGCTGCGGCCGCTGGTGATGAAGCAGTTCGTAGAAGACGGAGGCCGGGTGGGTGAGGATGACGAGGAGGAGGAGGAAGGCAGGAAGAGGAAGAAGAAGAAGAAGAAAGAGAAGCGGATAAAGTCCGAAGAAGTGGAAGTGTTGCTGCAGATGAAACAGGAGCCGTCCGATGAAGATCTGGACGAAGCGACGGCGGCGAAGAGGAGGAGGAAGAAGAAGAAGAAGGACAGGGAGCGGGAGGAGGTGGAGGAGGGGCTGCAGCCCGGCGCCAATGTTAAGGAGGAATCGGTTTCTGTGAAATGTGAGCCACTGGACGTTTTATACGGCGACGCAGCGGAGAGTTCAGGGAGGAGGAAGAAGAAGAAGAAGAAAAGCAGAACTGAGGAGGAGGTTCAGTCCTGATTCCCTCCATCTTGAAACGCTTAAAGCTGCAGCATGTGACGTTTATAAAGACTGATAATCTCTGAAAAGATCGATCTCATCCCTGAGCTGCTATTGACGTCAATCAGAGCCTGGAGGAGGGGCTTAGTGCTGTCAATCATCCTCTTTTATCATTTATGCTGCTAAAAGTGCCAGAGGCAGAGAAACAACTTCTGCTTTCAACAGGAAAACTTTATCCACCATCATGGGATATGGCTATGCTAACTAGCCTTAGCGTTCATCAGTGGAAGGTGATTGACAGCGCTAAGACCCGCCCCCTGGCTCTGATTGGCTGTTTCTGGTTGGCACTGCGAGAAGCTCAGTTTTTCACATGTTACCTGTCTCAAACCATAATTAGTTTGTAATCATTTCTTGTGAAAGTTGCGTACTGTCTCTTTATGGCCGGCTTCCCTCACAGCAGCTGGGCGAGGCGGGAAACGGGGAAGCATCTCCTCGGTTCGGTCCAGCTCCTGTCGACTCCTGGTGGATTTCATGGCCTGACATTCGCTCTGCGTCGCCGTGTTTGTTTACACAACCACAGATTTACTCTGGTAAAACTTTCAGGACTGATTTGGGTCACAAAGCTCTAAAACGAGATTAAAGAAACTTCTATTGAGGGGAAAAGAGTTTGGTGCTTTTTTTTGTCCTGCAGTTGTGAATTCAGACCAACAGTTTCCTTAGAGATGTGATTTCATCCTGGAGGAATGAAAACCAAATGTTTGGCCCTGAAATGCAACAACAACATGGATGGAAGAAGATTAAAGACAGCAGCTGAAATGTGAGTTTATTCCCAACAAAATAACATTTAATGGGATTTATAAATAATCTATTGTCCCAGATTGAGGAAATTCATGAGCAGCAGAATGTAAATTCAAACTTGACGCTGTACAATAAGTGCAAATTTAAAATGTAAGAAAAATAATACAGCAGATTAAAACAAATGTGCAACTAAAGACTAAAAGGACTGAAAAGTGAAAAACGCTAAATAAATAACGGCTAAATAATGTTTTTAATTCTGTTTTCCTAACTTTGACTCCTCAATAAAATCCTCTGCAACAAACTTGTTTATTCAAATCAATATTATAATAAATATGAAGGTTTGGACCAAAATGTAAAGTTAAGTGGAAAATTTGGTCTTTTAGAAATCAAAATAACAATAATTTAAGTAAAAAATGAAGTCAGGCAAAAAGAAAAAATGTTCGAAATCAGTTTCTTTCAATAAAAACTAATTAAACTTCAACAGAAACTGCAGGTGTGTGTGTGAGTCTGGGGAATGTTTGGTAAAAACATGTTTGTTTTTCATTCAGTGGGTAGAAAACACAGAAATTTGACTCAAGTAAGAAAATAAATACTTTAAAATAAAATTACTCAAGTACAGCGTATTAAGAATATTTCTAAAAGTAAACAAAAAAGTTAGTAAATGTCACTAGTTACTACCCAACCCTGCATTTAATTCAATAGAAAACTTCAACTTTGCCATTTGTTTCTAAAATCTTCCGTCTTTCCTTGCCGAGGCCGGTAGGTGGCGCCAGAGTCCGTCCTGCCGGCTCGGCCTGCAGCCTCAGAACGAAATCTCACCTTTTAAACGCTCGCTTCTCCGGACAGATGTGACGGATTTCCTGCTGGGGTCTGAACGCAGAGGAAGGATTTGTAAATGTTGGTTTCTGAGGCGGCTGACGGAGAATCATCGGATCTTTGACTCTGAGGCGAAACATCTGAGGCTCGGCTCTGCATCACCCCCACCCTGCCGCTCTGCGCTCTGCACCGGAGGATGGTCCTGCTTCCTAATGAGCTCAGGCACCTCTGGTGCTTTCACAGCCTCACCATCTGTGGTGCGCACACACACACACACACACACATTCATGCTCCCAGCCTGGGAAGCATGTCCATCTGACCAGACTTTGCAGCACCTTGCAGCTCTATGGCGTTCTGGGCCACTGTAGGCACAAAAGAAGTACATTTCCACTAAAGGCTTCAGAATAAACAACCAGGAAATTTTAACTGAGTTTGAAAAGTTAAAATTTGCAACAAAACTCTAAAATTTTCCAGAAAAAACAAAGAAATTTGTCAGTGTGAAAAAAGAAATCTACATTTGCTAGGAAACAAACTAATTATCGGATATTTTCAAGAAAAATATCTAAAAGTTTGATCTCAGATGTTTTTCAGAAAAAAACAGACATTTCTGATTTTGAACAAAGAATGTTTTGGCTTTGAAAAATTTATGTGCTAGAAAATTTGCTTTTCAAACTCGTGTTTTATTTCCTGGAAAATGTAAAAAATGTTCTCACAAACTTTCCACTTTTTGAACTCAGAAAATTCTAGATTTTTACCAGAAAATTAATTAAATTAATCTCGACATTTATGAGTTTTTCCTCGCACATTTATTACACTTCAAACATAAGGAGTCATATTATTTTCTGGAAAAATCTGCCATTTATTTCAAAATTTCTGAGTGTCAAACTCTTGTTTCAAATTTAAATTTTTGGAACTCAGAAATTTTCTTGTTTCTTCAAAAAGATTATGAAATTAATCTTTTTTTATTACAAATTTTTGACTTTTCAAACTGAATTTCCAAAAGTCAAATAATTTTTACTTTTGAAACTCAAAGATTTCCTCATTTTTTCTAGAAAAGTTGTAAGATTAATCTTTTGTTTGTTTCTAAGAATATTTTTGGATTTTTCAAACTCAGAAATTTCCAAGTATTTTGCAAGAAATTTTCCGAAATCAATCTCAAAATCTCCTATTTCCTTCTAGCTTTTCAAACTCTGAAATGTCCTTATTTTTGCTAAAAAATGTCTGAGATTAAGCTAAAATAATCTGAGAAGGGTAAATGTTTTGGCAGACATTCCCTCCTGTTTTTACCCAGCATGGCGCTAACGCAGCTCAGCCTGCAGGTTTTGTTGGTTTAGCTGCCAGCCAGCAAAGCGTAAAGCCAGAAATGTCATCGTCTGGGTGAAGAGTCTCCCTGTGAGTCAGAAGTAAAGCCAGAGATGTGTGTTTCCTCGCAGGTTTGTTGAAGGTGTGTGAGATTTTGCTCTCCCTCTGCTTCAGATGGATGTTGTGTAACAGCAATAGCTCCCATCTAAAGGTGACGTATTATGCAAAATTCAAATTTTCCACATTTTATACTTTAATTTGGGTTTCTACAATCAGCCAAAGTGTTTATAAAAAAAATCAGCCAAATGGTTTTTTCATATTTTTTTGGTGTCTGGAAAACAAAACATTTCAAAAACCTCCTGAATGAAACGCCACCAATCAGCAGGCGCTGCTCCAAACATTACCCGTCATTAGTCCTTTAATCCTGGATATATTGTCCAGGTGACAGAAGACTGGCTTTGTAATTGTCTTTTGTGTCTGTGAATGTTCAGGTCTCAGTTTTAAAGGAGCACATTTATTTACGTGTATGTTTCTTTAAAATCTCCAGCCACATGTTTTCACTGACATTTATTAGAATTAATAAATTCACTCTGAGCACAAAACGGCTTCAGGAAAGTTCAGGTGAACTGAACAAACCTGGATCTGATTCTCAGGGGGGGAAAAAAAGATGATTTGGGTTTTTTCTCAGTCATTGTTGTTACATCAGTAGAAATCTGTGTGTGTGTGTGTGTGTGTGTGTGTGTGTGTGTGTGTGTGTGTGTGTGTGTGTGTGTGTGTGTGTGTGTGTGTGTGTGCAGCGATGTGATCAAGAAGATGTGTCAGATCCGTATCTCATTTCCGCCATATTTATTCTGCTGTCAGCAGATCATGGGATGAAACAAACATCCGAAGTCAGGATTCTGTTCAGTGGCTCTGTGTGTGTTTGTCTGTCTGTGCTGCTCAGAAAGACGAGCTTTAAGCATGTCGCCCACAGCCGGGTCTCATTCACTACATGTAGCTGCGTTTCCTTTACAAACGTGTGCAAAGCTGTCTAAATAGTCTGCCGTGTTGAAAAAAAACTAAATCTCACAATTGCAGCGTTTACATAAAATAAGAAATGACATTAAAGTCACATGTGAATAACTTTATTCACACAATAAATCATTAATATCATGCAGTGCCATTGTTCTCCTGCCACTTCCTGTCGTCTTCTTTTTGGTGGTTTGCGCCAATGGTTGGTGATCATGTGACTCGTTTGATGCAAATTAAATGTTTCTGTTTCAGTTTTGCAAAATAAACTAATTTCAGTTTGGTCAACAAAACCACCACATGCTACCGGCAAAACTTGTTATTGAAAAACTAGTTTGTTTGTTTGTTTTTTCAAAACTGACATATTCCCAATAAGCTAATTTGATTTTAACTTATCAAATTGCACAACTATACAATCAGCAGAAATGCAGGGAGCATTCAACGAATGTTCAAAAAACATAATTTCGCAATTGTGTTTCAATTAATTAAGAAACACAATTAAAATCGCACATGAATAAGTTTGTTCACATGATAAGTCATTAAAAAACATCATCCTTCAACTACTTCCTGTCATCTTACTCTTTGTGGTTTCCACCAGTAGCAACATCCTGTTGTTGATCATGTGGCTTCTGCTGAACGCAAAAATTGTTTCCATTGCAGTTTTGCAAAAATACGCCAATTTTGGTCAGACAAAAAAACTCCACCTCATTCTAGCTCCAAACGTTTGATCAGAAAATGAGAAATGACCATTTTTTTCAATAAGCAAATTTATTTTGAAAGTGTCAAATTGTGCAGGTCAATGGAAACTCTGATAGTGTGAAGCATTTTCTGTGTTTTCCTTTAACCATAGAATTGAGCAAATTGAAATTACCAAAATAAACGTCGCAGTTTAATTTTTAAAATCTTTCTTTGGCTTTTGGAGGTAAAAGTGGAAAATGAACCTTTCGTTTGGACCAAAATAAATGTTATAGTAATTTTATTTTATTTGCTATGTTGGAACATGTATGGCTACCGAGTATCAACAATAACATGATGATAAATTAGAAAACCTGAGCTGCAGCAGCTCACATGTCTGTAAATGCATTTAACATTTCAAACACTGGAAAAATCTGGTGAACAAATGTGCAAAAATCACAGTCAATGCTGCTGTCATATGATCACCTTCTATTTTTAAGCCCTGATTGAAGTAATGTAAACAAATGCAAACCGATATCGGAGCCTGCTGTTGCTAAGCGATTTAATGTAGAAAGAAATAGATTTTCTCACGTTCTTGATTCACTTTTCATAACAAGACAGGACACAAAACATAAGGACACAAGAAAGTTACATTTAAAATTAACTGTAAAAGGTCAGAATATTGAATTCAGCTCCAGGCAGGATCTCACAGTAGGGAATCCCAGGGGTCAAAAGGTCATCTGAATAGGTTCATGTCTAAGGTTGACCGCTAGCGGAACAAGTCAGCGTCGGGCCGGGGGGCGGGGCCAATTACCAGGCCCCTAACAAATGCGGGGTTAGTGCCGCATTTGTGTTGATTTTTACCCAGGAAGCATTTCGGCTAAACCGTGAGTGAAACAGTCACTGGGACTGACTAGTATATATTCCATTGGGGAAGGAAACTGTAACATTAAATACACCTTTCTCAGCAGGCGAGGGCGACTTTCTCCGTCTATAATCAGACATTTAAGCGACTTGAAACCTCCCTCCCTGGCCCCTGACCCGGGCCCCCATCCGGCCCGCGCCCCCCCAACGCCCCCATAGCCCCGCGTCCGAGGCCGACACTTGATGATGAAGGAGAAGCTGCAGAAAAACAACTATCAGGAACAAGAAGAAGCTTAAAGAGGCAGTATTATGACAAATGTTCTATTTTAAACTTTACATCTTATTATAAAGTTATTCCCACATCAGAAACAAACCTGGAGTGTTGTCCTGATTTTTTTTTTTATGCATGTTTCATAAATCCTTTAATTTCCATGGCAACGTTTCAGCTGTAAAACGCCTGGGTGGACCTAGCCCCGCCTTCGAGGAGCAGCTGTTTCCAAGCTCCTAACTCCCCACTCGGCTCCTTCAGACTAGCCAGCAGCAATTAGCAAACACCTGGTGGAGCTGCTGATCTCACTATAAGAGCTACTTCTCAGAGAAACACTGGTAAAAAAAAATTATAGAGAAGCCATGTTGGGATGACTTCCTAAAGGCGGAGCTTCAGAAAGAACAGGAGCTTCTTAAAGAGACAGAGGCGTAATTTCAAGGCTGTGAAGCAGATTATTTCACTTTTAACATGGGAAAATGAATTAATGTGTCACTGGAAATAGAAATTTTCTTCAATATTAAGAAATTATTGACTTAAAACAAGCTCCTCTTTTCTTGCTGGAAAGTTACTTACAAGTTAGTTTTGTCTTATTTCAAACATACTAAAATATTTCCACTCGAAACTAAAAGTACTTGATAAGATCATGTTTTTCCAGTGTACTGAAGTAATTTCAAGCATAAAAACCCAAATTTTGAGGTAAGTTTATACAGTATATATATATATATATATATATATATATATATAAATATATAATTCCCTTCTCACCCTCCGTGGGTGGTCTCTCTCTCTCGCTCTATCGCTCTCTCTCGCTCTCTCTCTGTCATCCTCTGACCTCTGACCTCTACCAGAGGCCTGGGAGCTTGAGGTTCTCCTCCAGTATCTTGGCTGTGCCTAGTACTGCACATTTCTGGACTGAGATGTCTGATGTTCCTGTTTTAGCCGCTGCTCCAGTTTGGGGGTTTCTGCCCCGAGGGCCCCGATGACCACAGGCACCACTGTGGTCTTCACCTTCCAGTTCTTTTCCAGTTCCTCCCTGAGGCCCTGGTATTTCTCCAGTTTCTCCTTTTTCCTGATGTTGTAGTCACTTGGTATAGCTACATCCACCACAACGGCGTTTCCTCTGTTCTTTATCCACCACCACAATGTCCGGTTGGTTCTCCATCACCATCTTGTCTGTCTGGATCTGGATCCCACAGGATCTTAGCTCGGTCATTCTCCACCACCTTTGGGGGTGTTTCCCACTTCGATCTCGGGGCTTCCAGTCCATATTCTGCACAGATGTTCCTGTACACTATGCCGCCACCTGGTTATGTCGTTCCATGTTCGCTTTCCCTGCCAGCATCTTGCACCCTGCTGTTATGTGCTGGACTGTCTCAGGGGCCTCATTGCACAACCTACACCTTGGGTCTTGTCTGGTGTGGTAGATCTGAGCCTCTATTGCTCTGGTGTTTAGGGCATATATATATATATATATATATATATATATATATATATATATATGAAATTATTCTTAAAAGTTAAAATATAAAACATATAGAAACATTTTTCCGATCTTAGGATCAAAATCTATATGGAAAGTGTGGGTACAAAAGCACATTCTTCAACCACGTTTGAAACACTAAAAAAAAACACAAAATCTGATTGAGTTTTTGGGATTTTTGATATATTTCAGTGCCAATATCTTAAGATGCTAAACTAACTTACAAGTAACCTTTCAGTAAGGTGTGAGCTTGTTTATGTAAATAATTCCTTAGTATGGATGAAAAGGTTCTGGTTCCACTTGCAGATTATTTCATAGGGAAAATGTGTCATTATAACTGAAATAATCTTCAAGGGGAACCAGAACTTTTTCATCCATACTAAGGAATTATTGACTTAAAGCAATTTCCTGCATCTTCCTGAAAAGTGACTTGCAAATTAGTTTAGCGTACTAAGACATTAGCACTATAAGCTAAACCAAAAAATACTTGGTAGGATTTTGTGTTTTTACAGTGCAGAGCACCAGAGCTGCATCTGAATACAGTAATGCTATTGGTGAGAAATAAAAGAAAAACCCCAAAAACGTCTGAATTTGACAGAAGACGAGATGAAAGTCCACATGTTGAATTGAGGCGTCTCCTTCTGCAGGTGGTAATCATCCACCAGGCTGATTCTGCACTGTAAAACATTATATCTAAAGGCAGTAGACTGATGCAATGTGTGTGTGTGTGTGTGTGTGTGTGGCTGCAGAGCTGTCTGCCCTGGAAGAAGACGGGGATGAATAATAAATGCAGTCTGAAGTTTAGATCCAACGTGTGTGGACTACTGAGCAGCGCCGAGGCCTTTCTGCCGCCCTGCCAGGTCTGAGGGGGGGGGGGGGGGGGGGGGGGGGGGATGGTTCCTGCTTTTTTTTTTTTTTTTATTGGAGTGTTTTTTTTTTTTTTTTGGGGGGGGGGGGGGGGGGGTTGGTGTAGGGTAATGAATTGTAAAACATATTCTCGCCCCTCCGCAGTGATCCGTCTCCCTCTTTCCCCTCTTCGCCGCGCTGCAGCCAGCCAGCCTGCGGCAATGCGAGCGCTGCCATGGCAACGGAGAGGACCGCAGAGGGGGGGGGGGGGGGGGCGACCATCAATGTATTCAGAGAGGAACCCCCCCCCCCTTATCCCCCCCTCCCCCACTCACACTTCAAATCAAACCAATAGACACATAAACACGCAGCTGCTGCTCTGCTCAGAGGAAATAAAATGATTAAACAAAATAACAAGAATCTAAAATCTGCAGCAGAGGAACTGAAACTCGTTTCCCACAAGAGCCGCCACCTTGGTCAGTGTTCAGATAAAAGCTACATTAGCTAAGCTACTTTAGTTGGTTTGGCAGTGAGTACTGCAGTAAATATCACTGATATTTATCTTAGTATTATACTTGTGTGTATATATTATTATTAAAGTTTATTTGATAGGGACAGACACACATTGACATAGACAAACTGAATAAAACAGCAGTTCATGTTGGCATCATGGTGCAATAGCAACAGCTAATTCGCAGCACTTGTCACTAGTTGAGCTTTTAAAAAATAACACTAAAAATTTAAGTTAAATCATTTAAAATAGCACATATATATATATGTAGAAAAAATATAGCTTTATATATATATATATATATATATATATATTATGTATACTGTAGATATATATATATATATATATACTGTATATATATATATATATATATATAAGGTTTTTTACATGTGACGTTCTCCTGTCACAAGTAATCACGATATCTACTTAAGTAGAAGTAGATTAGGGCTGCAGCGTTTCCTCAAATGATTCGAACACTTCGATTTTTAAAATTTCTCGAGGAACCTTAATCTGCCTCGAAGCTTCGTTAAATTATGTTTTTTATTTAGCGCACCGTGTTCGGCCGGGTCGTTGTTCGTGTTGGGCAGCGCTCTGACTGCGACTGAGTTGTTGCTAAGTGCTGGATGACCTCCAAATTTCCGGGTTTTTATAATTTCTTGGACGATCATCCTTCAGTTGCTTGACGTGATGCGATTTTTCTGATTACTCGATTAATCATAACAATAGTCAATAGTCAATACTGGATTACTAGACTATTCTTTTATAACAGCCCTAGTACAGATACTTGTACAAAAAAATATAGTAGTATAAGTAAAATTACAAGTTTTGGAATATACTTAAGTACAAAAAATAACTTTCACCTTCAAGAATACAAAATGACTTTTGATAAGTCTAAAATACTTAAAAAGTTCTAGTCATACAAAGGGGCCATTTTGAAAGGCGGAGTTGAGAGGCGTTACTCCCGGTTTTCCATCACACATTAATCTGCTTTTTCTTTCAACAATAACTTTCTTTTCGCTGTTTCTTCCATAATGGCCAGGTTTGAGTTTGATAGGGTTTAATTAAAGTAAAAAATGGGGAAAAGTTCAGGGGTTGTGGCATCTTTTTAAAGGATTTACTGGTAAAGTGGCTGCAGACAAAGTGAAACGGGTCAGACTCTGGGCTGAAAGACCTTCAGAAACGCTGGAGGATAATTTATCTGGACCACTTGAGGAAAAACTGGTCCTTTGGGAGAGAAATATTAAGAAAGACGAAACATATAAAGACCTTTGGACAGATATTTGTAATTAAAACTTAATAAAAGTGAAACTATGCAGACTTCATGTTTTCAAAAGCAGTTTTTGTATTTTGCAGCTGAAAACAGACAGACTTTATTTTCTCTGTATCACATTAAATCAAAGTAAAGCTTTATTGTTTAGATCTGATTTTTTTTGTTTTATAATTTTCTTCAAATTAAAATCAGACTGGCTTAAACTGTGTTTTTGAACAGTGACTCTATATTTACTCCAGCAATTTTTTCAGACCAAATGTGATGAAGTTCAGACGTCCAAACCAGCAGACAATGAGAGAAACAACAAAAGATTCAATAAAACAGCAAGAAAATGTGCAGATATTTATCAGAACTCTAAAAAAAAAGTCAAATCATTTTTATGGTTATTCCATCCATCCATTGTCCCTACGCCCTTGTCCCTTGGTGGGGTCGGAGGGTTGCTGGTTCCTCTCCAGCTAGCATTCTGGGTGAGGGACGGGGTCACCTGGACAGGTCACCAGTCTGTTGCTAGGTGACACAGAGACACACAACCATGCACACACACTCCTAGGGACAATTAATGTGACAGTAATGTTTTTGGACTGTTGGAAGAAACCAGAGTACCTGGAGAAAACCCAGCATGCACAGGGAGAGCATGCAGGCTGTATGCAGAGGGGCCGGGAATCGAACCCGGAACCTTCTTGCTGCAAGGCAGCAGCTCTACCAGCTGCACCACTGTGCAGCCCTTTTTATGCACAACAAATTGTGCAGAGTTAAATCAACACTATGCCGAGTCTATTGTCCTTATCAGAATTGGTGTTAATTTAACTCTTTCCAAAATTATTTCAACAAGAAATTAAGTCATTTTAACACTTGAAAAAGTTAGAACTACTCCAACTATTTTTGAAATAACTCTGTAAGAGTTAAATTAACACCAATTCTGATGTGGACCACATAGACTCGGCATAGTGTTGATTTAACTCTGCAAAATTTGGTGTGTTTTTATGACTAAAATAGAAATAACTTTGGTAGTTGGAGTAAAACAAGCTCCTATGTCTAGCTTAAGACTTTGAATTTCGTTTAGTTGCTTTTTAAGTCTACTAAGTTATTTGCACTGAACACTAGCGTAAGAAATACTTGGTAAGACTTTATGTTTTTGCAGTGTAATCAGCTAAAAGTTGCAGCCCAGCTGGAGAGTCACTGAAGTCCAGCTTCCCGTCTATGTTGCCAGATTTGCCAATAAGTGGAGCAATAACTGGACGTTTGAGGCGTTTTTGCTGCTGGTTCTTGTGTCTCAGCCTCAGTCCTGTAACTGAACCAACAACTTGGTTGGATGCTAATGTTTCTGCCTGACGCATCCGCCTCCCTCCCTGGAAACATCTTCTCCCATCCTCGCTTTTCTTCCCAATTATTTCCATCCTTGTTTGCTCGTGGCGTGGCGGTGACACGGCGCCGAGCCGCTGCGGTGTTCGCCGCCCACCCAACCCAACGCCGCCGCCGCCGCTGATGATGCTGCAGAGACAAACGGGACTTCAGTCACTAGAGACATGAAGACCAGCAGCAGAAAGACATTTTACACTCTGAACTGTTAAAGCTGCAGCTCTGCATTTACAAAAATCATACATTTTTCATTGCATTTGGCAATCCCTGATTTTACAGAAACTGCTCTGATCGCTGCAGATTAAATGATATTTTCATGAACATAAAAGGAATAATGCGACTCAGAATCTGTCGCTAGGCTCACTGTGAACAAAGCAGTCGAGTCTGACATATGTTATCAAAGCAGCCCTATTAGCAGCTTGCTGCAGTTGCCATGGAAACCCCAATGCCGGTTCCCCCCATTGTTTGGATCGCTCGATACCATGAAAGCTGTTTTTTATTTTTTTTTATTTTAATGGCGTCTTGGTGTATTGAAGCTGCGGTAAGAGGCGGATTGGTGCAGGTTGTTGGTGTGTTGCAGAATCGCGGTTCATGCGAGGATTCCTGGAACAATGCGAGTGTGTTTCATACGACTTATTTATTTTTATTTTTGTATAATTTGTGAACGTGTGAAGCTCCTTGACTTGACCTTCACGGCGGCTGCAGACAGAGATGATGCTCTGTGATCACAGAGAAGCTGGAAACAGAGATGATGGGCCAAAATAAATGATTCTGTTGTTTTTTATTTATTTGAAAACAGATTTATTGGATTTTTCTTTTAAAATACGACACACACACACACACACTTATCCTACATGATGTTCAGTTGCAGCCCAAAGATGGTTTTTGCAGTTTTGAGCTCCTCTTACTTTTAACAAATACACAAAAATCAATATTTGAAAGTTAATCTTGACATTTTTGCTCAGACGCAATATTTTAACTCATTTTAACATTCGAAACAGATTAAAAGTGCATTTTTACAATAATAGGAATCCATAGTATTGTGGAAATGTTTCAGTTAATCCCTAGTTATATATATTTAGCTTCCAAGCATTCAGACTATCTCGGTTCAGTTGCTTTCCACACATTTTGAAGATTTTCAGGAGGATTTATTTGGTCATGACGCTTGTTTATTTGTTTTACGACATTTTTCATATAATTAAATTCAGTTTTTGTTGGTTTTCTTTGCACAACAGTTAGTATAAGTGTAAAGAACCAATAATATATAAAAAAATATTTAAATGGTTGTTTCATGCTTGGTTTTTTAATTGTAAAATTTTAAAGTATCTCGTGTTTTATTTTGAAATTCAGGCTCTTATTTTGAAAGTATTACCTTTAGCGGAAGTAGGTCGCCAAACGTCAGATTTGCTGAGTTTGAAGTAAATTTAAGCTCCTGGCTGACGTCACACACCAGGTATGTGACTTTATGACGTTTACAATGTTTGTGGATGTTTAAAGTTTTAATAAACGTGAAGTTAAAGGTTTAATAAGTGATCGGCTGAACACAGCGGTGGTTGATCACCTGATTTAAACACCTGCTCTGATCAGAAAGTTATATTTCCTACAAGTTATACTTCTGATATTACGTAAATTTCAGATTTAGCGTCATTTTGACAACTTGACAGCAAAAACCAATGAAGGTCATCGCTAGTTAGCAGGTTTTTTTGCCCTTAGTTGGAAAATCGAGGCTCTTGCACGCCGTGACATTGCAACGTGTCTATAAATAAAGGTTTAATTCAAAATACTATTTTACTTACTGAGGTAAAAGTAATATTTTCACCATGTTATTTCACATTTATAAATGCCAGCGTTCCAAACTAAATATTAATTCACAATCTAAATATTTCCCTTACAAGCTACATGCTAGCCAGCAAGCTAGCATGTAGCTAAGTGGCTAAACCGTTTAAAAATATTTGTCTATATCTTTCGATATTTAGCTAGTAAGCTAAATACTTAGTTACCATCTAAATGAGCTAATTTTTTAGTTTTCAAACTAATGTTTGCTTCAAAATAATATATTTATATTGCTATTTTAGTTCCAAACTAAATATTGATTTTCCAAACTATGTCTCATGTTCAAAAGCAAATATTTACTTTAGCTAAATATTTAGCTAGTACGTAATGAAGTTAGCGAGCTAAATATTTAGTTTCAAAATAAATATTTACCTAAAAATGTAGCCAGCAATGTAAATATGGAGCTAGCAAGCTATTTAGTTACAAGTAAATATTTATTTTGAATGTGTATATTTATTTCAGCAAAATATTTAGCTAGCAACCCAAATATTCAGTTAACAAGCTAAATATTTATTTAAAAATTAAATGTTTAGTTTTGGAATATTATTGTACTTGCTGGCATAAAATTGAAATCCTCTGAAATCCTTCTTCTGTGTGTCTCACCTTGTCCCAGAGGATCTGTGATCCCGTTCGTTCAGTGATTAACCCCGGATCATTACTGAAGATCTGCAGATCAATCACTGAAACAAACGCTTCACCTTCAGGCCCCTCAGCTCGTCTCGTACTGCTGACGTTGCAGGAATATCTGCATGGCTGGTGTTCCACCTTCATCTGCCTGTGACCTCCGGGTGTAAAGTCCAACATTTACATTAACACGACATTAGACTTGCAAACCAGTATTGACATCAGCAGAGGCAAAAGACGACACGTGTGATAAGTTTCCAGGTTGGTAGCAGAATATATATCATACATCAAGTGGCAGAGCGAACCTGTGGATGCTTTAACTAAAAAATACACATCAAACTATGACGTCAGGTGTGTAAGACTCCGCCCCCATTAGCTTAGCTAATACAATGGTAGCTAATCTGCAACAGGGATTAGCTGCTGCTAATCACTGTTGTGATAAACATCAACAAAATAAACATCAAGCCTGAAAACATAAAACTACAATGAACTGAAAAATTCTGTTTGTTTGGGAAATGTTTGTGTGTCGAATCCTGAAACAAAGGGTGCGTTCACACTAGGGCTGTATAATAATATTGATATCGGGATATATATCGATATTTTCTTTCCTTGAAAAAAAATCGATATTCATCCTTAAGTATCGTAACGTCCAACTGTCACCTTGTTCACTCACTGCTTGCTTCACCAGGTCATCAGGCTTAGAGTGATTCCTTCAGATGTTCAGGTTAAAAAGGCATCAAACTATTCAGAGCAGGAACTTGGTTCACTTTATTTACTTTACTAATGCATGTCAGCTACAGTTTGGACTGTTTCAACTAAAAGAAACATGTTTTCTCTCCACTTCTTTGATTCATTTTGTCCAGCTGTCCACTTTAAGTCTGTGTCCAACCAGAACCAGGTATTGTGTAGTTGGAGCTTTTAATCAGTTTTCAGTTAAATTAATTCAGTCCAACTTTATAACAGTCACAAAATGTCACCAAAATCACTCTGTCCTCTAAAATCGCAAAAGTGTATTGAATTGTATCCTTCACTGAATATTGCTATATATATATATAAATATCGCGTATCGTATCGTGAGATTATTGTATCACTACAGCCCTAGTTCACACTGCAGCCTGAAGTGACCCAGTTCAGATGTTTCTGACGTAATGTGACCTGTATCCGATCTTTTCATGGCAGTGTGAACAGCTCAGGTCGGATTCTTTTAGAATGTGACTCATATCCGATACGTATCCGATTCAAATGCGACCATAACGTCCAGGTCTCATTCATCCGAACTGAACGTCACTGATTCTCAACAAATCTCACTATTCTGGTCCTGATATGGGAAGAAAAACCATGACGACTATATGAGGGTTAAGTTGTTAATATGTTGCTCCGGTTGGACAACAACTTCAAATACACAGTCCAGTCACATTAATGTGACCATCTGTCAAAAGCCAGAATAACCACCTTTCGCAGAGCGAACTGCTACGAGACGTGCAGGAAGAGAGTCACTTAGGTCCCTGAAGGTCTTCTCTGGGATGTTGAGCCATGCCGACTCTAATGCCGTGGCCAGCTGCGCTAGATTACGCGGTTGAGGATCCATGGCGCGAACAACTCGATCGAGATGGTCCCACAGATGCTCGATTGGGTTTAAGTCAGGTGAGTTTGCTGGCCAGGGGAGGACGGTAAACTCATCCTGGTGCTCTTCGAACCACGCACGTACACTGGCAGCTGTATGGCACCTCGCATTGTCCTGCTGGAAGATGCCATCATCCTGAGGAAAAACAATGCGCATGTAGGGGTGGACATGGTCCGCAAGGACAGATGCGTACTTGTATTGATCCATCGTGCCTTCCACAATAATCAGTGAACCCAGAGAATGCCAGGAAAACATTCCCCAGACCATAATGCTCCCGCCTCCAGCTTGGACCGTTCCTGCAATGGTTGCAGGGTGGTTCCTTTCAGAGGTTTCACGCCTTATACGCCAACGTCCATCTGTCCGATGGAGCATAAAACGCGATTCATCTGAAAACGCTACCTGTCGCCACTCAGTGGACGTCCAGCTGCTGTACTGGCGTGCAAATTCTAGCCTTCGTCGTCGATGAACACCAGTCAGCATAGGTGCACGAACCAGGCGTCCGCTTCGGAGGCCCAGACGCAGCAATGTTCGCTGAATAGTGGTTTGGGAGACACTTGTGGTAGCCCCTTGGTTCATTTTAGTGGTCAGTTGCTCAACGGTAGCCTGTCTATCTGCCCGAACGCATCTCCGCAACCGTCGTTCGCCTCTGTCATCTATGGCCCGTGGTGCACCACATTTGCCACGTCGTGGATTTTGGACAGTCCCATTTTGCCATGCACGGTACACTTTTACCACGGCGGCACGCGAACAGTTCACAAACTCAGCCGTTTCGGAAATGCTTCCACCCTTGGCCCGAAAGCCAATGATCATGCCCTTTTGGACGTCGGATAAATCGCTTCGTTTCTGCATTACGCCAACGATTGAAATGTTTTCCGAAGCCCACACACACCCTTTATATACGCTCAACTGCACTGTGCTGCCACCTGCCTTCTGTGATTGGTTATTCAACTCTGAAGTGGAAAGTACGTGGTGGTCACATTAATGTGACTGGACTGTGTATGTAGCTAAGCTCCACCGTTAGCCTCCATGTTTACTTCCTCAAACTCTGAGCTCTTCTTCTTCTTTTTATGGCGGTTGGCAGAACACTGAGAACGCTGACGCTATAGCGCCCTCTACTGCGTATGCGGGACACTTTCAGGTCGTTTGCCCGTTTATACTACAGAACATATACAGGTCCATTTATCGGCAGAGTGAAAGGCCTGGCAAAAACATCGGAACTGCCAAAAAATCTGAATTGAGTCACTTCAGGCTGTAGTGTGAACGCAGCCATATAGTGGCATTGTTGTCAGTTGCTATGGCAACGAGTCTGCGTGTGTGTGTGTGTGTGTGTGTGTGTGTGTGTGTGGTGTGTGTGTGTGTGTGTGTGTAGCATACAGAGAGAAATTAAATGTTTAGTTTGGAAATAGTTGTTTTTTAAAAATAGTTTGGAACTTCATACTGAGCAAAATATTTAGTTTGCAAATTAAATATCTAATTTAAAACTCTTGACATTTATAGATGTAGGAATAAGATGGTGAAAATATGACCTTAAAAAATTAACACCAACATTTCTTTGTGGGCGACAGAGTAAATTAACCTAAATATTGCTGTTAATATTTTACTGTGTACAAACCGGATTCCAAAAAAGTTGGGACACTAAACAAATTGAATAAAAACTGAATGTTGAGGCGCCAACATCTAATATTTTAGTCACAATAAAACACAAATCACAGATCAAAAGATGAGGGAATGTATAATTTTAAGGGAAAATATGTTGTTTCAAAATGTCAGGACATCAGCAAATCCCCAAAAAGTGTGTGACATTCTTGAATTATTATTCTTGAATTATTAAACAAATGTGTCATTTTCACAGAATCGTTTGTGATTCTTGTCACAAGTGATTTAACAAATGTTTAATTATAAAGCTAATTAAACGTGAAAAGCAGCTGGAAACGTTGTCAAACGTGAAAACGTAATTCTGTCACGTTATAGAAGTGCAGCGATCGCAGTATTAAATATTAACAATAAACTTCGAGGTCCATTCCTGAGTGAAATATTGAAAATGAGCGTAAATGTTTGGTTTTATTAATAAACTGTTTAAATGAATTCTCAGGGTTTTCCTGACCTCCATCTGTCTTTATGAAATCCTGCTGTCCAGACATTTGAAATGCGACTCGGCTCTGGACGTTACGTAACGGCACCAGGACAGCAGGACAACAGGACAGTCGCTTTCTCTCCTTATCCTGCAATTTGCTGCTTTCCACACAGTCAGATATGGGGAAACATCCAAATGCTTCATAAAACATGTTTTAATTTGGTTTAATACTTGAGTAATAGCGCTGTGCTTTAATGTGGTGTCAGTGATAATGACAGCGATTTTTCAGAAAGTCTGCTGCTCCATAAGCTGACTTATGTAAAGAGGATTTGCTGACGCCGGGTTGTTGCATAAACTGAGCCTCTGTGCCTCGACTGTGCGACAGAAAACCGTCTGCTTCTCCTGGACTCCATTTCCCAGAACCACCCGGGACCAGGAGAAAGGCAACGGGAAAACGTCCAACACCTGGCAGCAGCGTCGGCCATTTTCTAAGGTCAGAGGTGAGCAGAGTACCAAAAAAGTACCCAAGTCAGAGTATCACTACTTCAACATGGCTTTAAGTATATAGTAGCAAGAAATTACTTAAGTAAGAGTAAAAAAAGTATTTGGTAAAAAATCAAGTACAGAATAACTGATCAAGTTATCAATAATTTAATATTTTAAATGGCGTAATCAGATGGACCGAAATGTAAAGTTGAGTGGAAATGTTGGTATTTAAAGGACAAAAACAAACAATAACAAATTAAATGTTTCCAAATCAGTTTATTTCAATAAAAAACTTTAGAAGCTTTAACAGAAACTGCAGGTGTGTGTCTGTTTCTGGTGAATTTTTGGTTTAAACATGTTTGTTCTTCATTCAGTGGGAAGAAAATCCAGAAATTTTACTCAAGTGAGAGAAAAAATACTTCAGAATAGAATTACTCAAAGTCTTGGCGCTGTCAATCAACCTCCGCTCTCTGCTATGCCGTTAGCTTAGCCTGCTGTGAATGCTGAGGCAGGTTAGCATAGCCACCGATGATTTTGCATAAGCAGTTTTCCTGTAACCATATCAAATATAATACATTTAGCTTTTACAGGTCGGTAAGACATTTTTCCCATGTTATAAGTGAATAATAATGCATTTCTATTCTCCCTCGATGTAGGATAGAAACTTTTTTTTTTCTATTTTACCTGGATTGTGCTCCGTAGGTGGCTCTGTTTTTACATTATGGTTTAATTTTTCCTGTTTTATCTGGATAGTGGCTCTGTTTTTACATTATTGTCTAAGCTTTTCAGTTTTACCTGTATTGTGCTCCGTAGTGGCTCTGTTTTTACATTATTGTCTAATTTTTTCAGTTTTACCTGTATTGTGCTCCGTAGTGGTTCTGTTTTTATATTGTCTAATTTTTTCAGTTTTACCTGTATTGTGCTCCGTAGTGGCTCTGTTTTTATATTGTCTAATTTTTTCAGTTTTACCTGTATTGTGCTCCGTAGTGGCTCTGTTTTTATATTGTCTAATTTTTTCAGTTTTACCTGTATTGTGCTCCGTAGTGGCTCTGTTTTTACATTATTGTCTAAGCTTTTCAGTTTTACCTGTATTGTGCTCCGTAGTGGCTCTGTTTTTATATTGTCTAATTTTTTCAGTTTTACCTGTATTGTGCTCCGTAGTGGCTCTGTTTTTATATTGTCTAATTTTTTCAGTTTTACCTGTATTGTGCTCCGTAGTGGCTCTGTTTTTATATTGTCTAATTTTTTCAGTTTTACCTGTATTGTGCTCCGTAGTGGCTCTGTTTTTATATTGTCTAATTTTTTCAGTTTTACCTGTATTGTGCTCCGTAGTGGCTCTGTTTTTATATTGTCTAATTTTTTCAGTTTTACCTGTATTGTGCTCCGTAGTGGCTCTGTTTTTATATTGTCTAATTTTTCCAGTTTTACCTGGATTGTGCTCCATAGTTGGTCTGTTTTTATATTGTCTAATGTTTCCAGTTTTTACATTATCGTCTAATGTTTCCAGTTTTACTGCATTTTCAGCCTGAAGTCTTTCTTCTCGTCCGTTTGGCCTGGAGGTTTAAGGACGGCTTCATCTCATCTCGGTTATTTCTGAGAACTTAGCCTAATCAGATTAGCATTCAGTTATTAAATGAGCAGAGATCATGATGACTTTGCAGAGGAATGCAGAGAATCAAGGTTAGTTCAAGTTCACCAAACCACTAAGTCTGCCTTGAATCTCACTTAGTCCAGACGTTTATTAGCTTCCTGCTGCTCTTCTTCGATCTGCATTGTTGTAACGAGGAAAGGAAATTAGAAGAGGGAAAATGGAGAGATGGAAGGAGGAGAGGGAAGGCCGGGAAACCAAAGTAGAAAACAAAGAAGAAAAAGTGACGAGATGTTAGAAAATGTGTTTATGTCTACCTTAAAGAGTTGTTAACTGAATATAGCTTACTGTTTTTTTTAACTTATGAGTGAATATCTGTGCTTCCAGTTACCTAAATCTGCTGCTGTGGCACCTGAATTTCCTCACAACAATATTTCCATCGTTGGTTTGGGACCAACATTCTAACATTTGCTCCAGTTATTTTTCTTTCTGCATGGAGTCAAACCCTTTGACAAGCCTGTTCCCCTCCTCACCTGTGGGGGCGCTGCACCCAGAACCACTGAAGAAACATCCATGTGGAAGATGGAGACATAACACCAGTTTTAAAGTCCCTCCACCTGTAGCTCAGAGGAGAGACTTTAAAATACTGTTAGTTTATAAATCACTGAACGGTTTAGCACCACAATACCTTAATGATCTGTTATTGCTGTACCAACCGTCTGGACCCCTCAGATCTGCTGGTTCTGGTTCTGCTCTGCATCCAGAACCAGAACCAAACGAGCTGGCCGACCTGGTAATTAAACCTCAGACGTTTGGAGGAAGTGACAGGAAACCGTAGGTTTCTGTGTTTTTGGGCGTCCCGCTGTGCAGCGGCCCGAGTCGCTCCGAGGCTCTCCGAGCTGCTCCGAGCCGCTCCGAGTCGCTCCGAGCCGCTCCGAGCCGCTCCGAGTCGCTACGAGGCTCTCCGAGCCGCTCCGAGTCGCTCCGAGCCGCTCCAAGTCGCTACGAGGCTCTCCGAGTCGCTCCGAGCCGCTCCGAGTCGCTCCGAGTCGCTACGAGGCTCTCCGAGCCGCTCCGAGTCGCTCCAAGGCTCTCTGAGTCGCTCCGAGCCGCTACTAGGCTCTCCGAGTTGCTACGAGGCTCTCCGAGCCGCTCCGAGTCGCTACGAGGCTCTCCGAGCCGCTCCGAGTCGCTCCGAGGTTCTCTGAGTCGCTCCGAGTCGCTCCGAGCCGCTCCGAGGTTCTCTGAGTCGCTCCGAGTCGCTACGAGGCTCTCCGAGTCGCTCCGAGGTTCTCTGAGTCGCTCCGAGCCGCTCCGAGTCGCTCCGAGCCGCTCCGAGCCGCTCCGAGTCGCTACGAGGCTCTCCGAGCCGCTCCGAGTCGCTCCGAGCCGCTCCAAGTCGCTACGAGGCTCTCCGAGTCGCTCCGAGCCGCTCCGAGTCGCTCCGAGCCGCTCCGAGTCGCTCCGAGTCGCTACGAGGCTCTCCGAGCCGCTCCGAGTCGCTCCAAGGCTCTCTGAGTCGCTCCGAGCCGCTACTAGGCTCTCCGAGTTGCTACGAGGCTCTCCGAGCCGCTCCGAGTCGCTACGAGGCTCTCCGAGCCGCTCCGAGTCGCTACGAGGCTCTCCGAGTCGCTCCGAGGTTCTCTGAGTCGCTCCGAGTCGCTCCGAGCCGCTCCGAGGTTCTCTGAGTCGCTCCGAGTCGCTACGAGTCGCTCGAGGCTCTCCGAGCCGCTTCGAGTTGCTCCGAGCCGCTCCGAGTCGCTACGAGTTGCTCCGAGCCGCTCTGAGCCGCCGGCCTGGAGCGTTTTCTCTCTTCCAGGCATCACAGGATGTTTTTTGGTGATTGGGTCTCTAACAGCTGGATGGTTGAGGCCTCAGGGTGTCGCGACGTTCGGGAACAATGCGATTAAAAACGAGTGTCTGCTTCCTGCTGGGCGGCTCCTCACCACAGGAAGTCTGTCCTCAAACATCACTCAGCTTCCTGTTGGATCTGAACTCATATAAACAATATTACCGATAATTATGAAAAACTTTCTGCAAGAAAGATCTGATGTGGTTTTGACCAAATTGATGCTTTAAAAACATTATTTTTGACTCTTTAATATTTTTTCTACACTTTTTCAGGACAATTTTCTAATTTGAGTTGTTTATAATAAAGTTAAATATTCCTTGTATGTCTTATAACTTATGCTTGAAATGTAACTTTTTGAAGTTACCAAACTGAAGACTACATGCAACATCTGATGTTTTGTTTTATTATTAGAATTTAGAATTGAAGATGTTTGAGAAAGTTATAGTGCTGACAATATTTACACTGAAATTGGAGATTTTTCAAATAACAAAAAAGTAGTTACTTAATATGAGTATTAGAGCCACACTTAGAAAAACATAAATAAAAGTACATGTATCCAGTTCTGGCTTTATTTTGGTATTATTACGACTTTACTCTCACTTTTTACTTTGCTTTAGTGTGGCTCTTATACTCTTTCATAATTTAATTAATTATTAAAGTTAATTTATTCATAAATAGACAGCCATCTTGTTTGGTTTCCTCTGTGAATTTAACTGTTTTTCTGATTTATGCCAGTATTTAGACTCTGTATTTACGACGCCTGGTGTTGAATTGTTCCCGTTTTGAGTCTTTGGGGAAACGTTTTGCGTTCATGTGGGAGCAGAGGGCCGTCGTGGAGAGACGAATGTCTAGAGACGAATGTCTAGAGACGAATGTGTCCTGGTGGATTTGTGTGATTTGCAGGACCTGAAGGTGAAGAAGGTCATTACAGTAAAAATAGAACTACAGCTAAAATAACTACCTTATTTTCCGCACTATAAGGCGCACCTAAAAACCTTCAATGTCCTCCAAAGCCGTCAGTGCGCCTTTTACATCGGTGCGCCTTATATATGGACCGATATTGAGCCGCAACTACGGTAAGCAGCTGCCGACTTCATTTTCCCCCGTAGAAGAAGAAACGCGCAGTGCATGCTGGGATAGTTGTCAGAACGCTGGTTTGTTAATAAAGTTTGATGATACATTTAAAGCCAGGGAAGGCGGAGGGGCGGGGGGAGAGAGACAGAGACTGTGGTGTGACGGTTGGTCTCTGTTACCCAGAAAGCAGTTGGGCGCAATATAGCAACACCAACACCGTGAGTGAAACAATGACTGGGGCAGACGACTATATAAAGTACTCTGGACCACTTCTTTACAAATGTGGATGTGTAATAATAGAGTACAGAACAATCTGGCAACCCAAACTGAAGCGTCTCTTCTATGCGCCTTATAATGCAGTGTGGCTTATATATGAAAAAAGTTTGAAATGTGCCTTATATATGAAAAAAAGTTTGAAATGTGCCTTATATATGAAAAAAGTTGAATGTGCCTTATTATGAAAAAAAGTTGAATGTGCCTTATATATGAAAAAAAGTTTGAAATGTGCCTTATTTATGAAAAATGTTTTAAAATAGACCATTCATTGAAGGTGCACCTTATTATCCGGTGCGCCTTATAATAGTGCGGAAAATACGGTAACTGTCTCCACGCATGTTTTCAAAACGACTGCCAAATATATACCAGGATTTATTATCACCGCTTTGTCATTTTAGCAAATAAGAAAAAAAAAGAGGAACACGAGGACAGGAAGTGGAACTGCTGCATAAACAGTCTTTACCCACTTCAAAATAAAAGCATGAATATTAAAAGCTAACTGCTTGAAGAAGTCTTAACAGTCGATAACCAAAACTTTAACTAATTTAGAGGAAGCTAAGTGCGCTAAATGCTTTCAGTTAGCAAAACTGCTAAAGTGCTAAATGAAAAATTAGCTATGTTGTTAGCGATTTAGGTCTCAACGTAAATGATAATCAAAACTTTAGCACATAAGTCAAACCTTATTGAACTGGAAGATGAAAAAACAGTGAAATAAATTAGTGCTTTAGAAATTATCTGGAAAAATTATGTTAGAGTAGGCCTAATCTAAGTGCGCTAAAGCTAGCAAACGTGCTAATTTAGCGCTAGTGGGAGAAATGGCTCGTGGTTTTTTTGTAATCAAAAGATAAATCCTACAACTGCTAAAATCTGATGCTAGTTGATTTTTCTTTACATTTTGTATAGAAGGAAGTTGTACTCGATGTTTTCTCTGTCGTTTTCTTCAGGAGTTCTTGGTGCAGCGCCCCCACAGGCGAGGAGGGGAACAGGTTTCTCGAAGGGTTTGGATTGTTTGATATGCTGCGTTGTGAAAGGGAACTGCAGCAGCTGAAAATGTAAGATGTGGTGCAACTTTGGTCCCCAATCGAACCAAATGTACTGAACTATCAGAAGTGAAACAGCCTAAATCGGTTCGTTTGTTTGATATGGACCAGAAAAAGTGAACTCTGGACCACCTCCAAACCGAATCAGTTCAGTTGAAGTGAGCATATGTGGAAACCAAGCAGACTGAAGGCTACTCCAAAAGCAGGAAGTGGACTATGGTGCAGTGCATTCTGGGTAAATACAATAAAAACAAACGTGCTAGCTTAGCGCTGGCTGCAGAAATGGCTGATGGTCTTTAGCCAACGACGAGAGAGAGAAATCCAACAACCATTAACTCCATTTTTATTTCACATTTTGTGAAGATGGAAGTTGTGCTTCAGAGGTTTTTGCATTGTTTCCTTCAGTGGTTCTTGGTGCAGCGCCCCCACAGGTGAGGAGGGGAACAGGTTCTTCAAAATGTTTGGTCTGTTTGACACAGTGCAGTGTGAAAGAGAACCGCAGCAGCTGAAATGTAACAAATGTTGCAGCTTTGGTCCCCAATCGAACCGGAAAGAGCTTCGACTGTTACAAATGCAGACTGTCTTGCCGCACTCGAGCATTTGCAGTTTTTGTAAGCATGACCAATTATTCTGCCTCCTCTCCCTCACGCTGCTGCTGTAAGCTTAGAAGATTAACTGAGCGAATCTGGAGCTCTGGATGTTTCTGCCGCACCAGTAAGAAGATGACTTCTTATTCCCACTTATATCAGGCTTCATCCTGCACAGCTGCTCCGGAGGACTTCTGTGAAATCAGATGAAATACGGGAGACGAGCCTGTTGAAAACACAGTGCACTGCAAAAACACAAAACCTTACCGAGTATTTTTGTTTACTTGCTTCAGCAAATATATTGGTTCACTTAAAATACGACAGAACTAACTTACAAGTAACTTTAAAATAAAAAATACAAGCTTGTTTTAAGTCGATATTAATTAAAAAGTGCTACTTCCACTAGAACGTTACTTGACATAATTCTTATCAGAATTAGTAAATTATTGACTTAAAACTAGGGCTGTAGTGATACAATAATCTCACGATACGATACACGATATTCTGCCCACGATACAACATATATCGCGATATTCAGCAAACGATACGATTCAATACTTTCGTGATTTTCTGAAAGATTTCAGAGGGACAGAGTGATTTTGGTGACATTTTGTGACTGTTATAAAGTTGGATTGAATTAATTTAACTGAAAACTGATTAAAAGCACCAACTACACAATACCTGGATCTGGTTGGACACAGACTTAAAGTGGACAGCTGGACAAAATGAATCAAAGAAGTGGAGAGAAAACATGTTTCTTTTAGTTGAAACAGTCCAAACTGTAGCTGACATGCATTAGTAAAGTAAATAAAGTGAACCAAGTTCCTGCTCTGAATAGTTTGATACCTTTTTAACCTGAACATCTGAAGGAATCACTCTAAGCCTGATGACCTGGTGAAGCAAGCAGTGAGTGAACAAGGTGACAGTTGGACGTTACGATACTTGCAGATGAATATCGATTTTTTTCTAGGAAAGAAAATATCGATATATATCGCGATATCGATATTATTATACAGCCCTACTTAAAACAATTTCCTATATCTTGGAAGTTAGTTTTGTTTTATTTCAAGTGTTTTAAGATATTGCGAAAATCAAAAATACTTGGTAAAATGTTGTCTTTGCACAGAAATGTTATTTTATGTTTTCCACTAATTGGATTTTCAGAAGCTCAGTTTTGGTTTGGTGCAGTTACATTTTTTTTCAGTTATTTTATTTGTATAAAATTAAGTTTCACCTTCAGTCGCCTTACCTGCAATCCGTCCAAGAAGAGAGATAAAAAAAAATGCTGTGGAGTTTTGAAATGGTGTCTTTTTTTATGAAAAGGATAAAAGAAGAAAGCAGAAAAATGACAGTTTTTATGCTATTTACAGAAAAGAAAACACACAGGACTTATTTGTGTCCTGTTAGACATCACACCGTGTAGGATTCCCTTTTTTATTTTACCGTAGAAAATATATTTATTAAAGCTTTCAGGCCCCACAGAAAAGGAACAACAGCGACTGCAGAACATAATCGGTACCATAAAATTGATAAACAACTTACTGTACACACTGTTTGCACTGCAGCTGTGGCACAAGTCAGAAAAAATAAAAAAAACATTTGGTAAATCTCCAAAATCTGTGTTAGAAGCAAAGCACTGAAAAAAAATAAATATAAAAACGAGTCAGTTTGAGCTGGAAATGCTACAAACAGCATTAATAATGAATTAGTTCTGCATATTGGTGCTCTTTAAATTATAAATGAGCTGTGGATTTATTACAGAAGTTCATATTTGTTGCTCTAACTTATTACACCGACGCGTATCTGTACACATTGTTAATTAAAAGACAGTTTTCAAGCTTTGAGACGTTCTTATTAAGATCGCAGCTAATATTTAAATCTTGTTCACAGACCAGATTTGACTGGTTTCAGTACTAAAAACGTTCCTTTAAATTTATTCTGTCATTTATTCAAGGTAGAAATAGATTATATATGCCTTAAAAGCTCATAAAATACATAAATGTATATCTATATTTGTATAAACATGACTTGCTGGTTTAATTTAAAAAGTTTATTTTACTCCAGATAAACTGACGTCTGTAACCAAATGTCTGTTTTTAAAGCAACCTGCAGCATTTAGCTGCACCTACCAGAAATTACTACCTACATGTTTAATTTTTTTAACACTGACACTCTAAATACAAAATAAAGCTTCTAAATAAAATCTTTATTAATGCAGATTTAGTCTCACAGTGATCTCCAGTGTGTGAACTGAAGGTTTTGAGTCTTTTTCATTAAAAACGTAAGGCTTTAGGTGGGAGTAATGGCCGACTGCGACATGCGTTCATATATAGGCTGGAATGTTATTGGTTAGAACCAGTGGTAGGCACCACTGCTAATGCTAAAATGCTATTCCATCATGGTATTTAGCAGAAGCTAATGCTAAAGCGCTATCCACTATGACACAAAACATGTTAAAAGGTGATTTATTACCTTGATAGGGCCAAATTTGTTATTAAATACAGTTGAGTTTAGGGAAGTGATTCCTTGGTTTTACAGTTGTTGAATTTTCACATCAATAGATTTTAAACTGTTTACTACAGCCACCACATCTACTGCAATGCATTCTGGGTACAAAATACACGTAATTTGCTGGTAAAGAATGAGAGAAGCCTCTCAAAACAATTCATATGTGAATTTTTACATGCATTTGTTTAATTACCACTTCCTGTGTTTGTTCATGTAAGCTTATTCTTTTGTGTACCAAAAAGTTTCCATAAAAAAGAAGAATACAAGCAGAGGAAATGCAATTGTCCTTCAAAATAAGAGCATTAATGCAAACAACTACTTGGCGAATTCTCAACAGTTAGAAACCAAAACTTCAAATAATTTAGGGAAAGCTAAGTGTGCCAAATGTTTTCAGTTAGCAGAAATGCTAAAGCTCTTAATGAAAAATTAGCTCTGCTGTTAGCGCATTACGTGTCACTACCTGAAAAATGATAAGCAGTCGAGGACAAACACATCAGCACAGACATAGCGCTTTAGCGCTTTAAGATTTTGTTGGAAAATTAAATTTAGAGTAAAAAAAAAGTATGCTAAAGCTAGCAAAAATGTTTTATGAAAAATTAGCTCTGCTGTTAGCACATTGTGCCTAATTACTTGATGAATTCTCTAGCTGATAATCCAAACTTTAACTAATTTAAGGGAAGCTAAGTGCACTGTTTTCAGTTAGCAAAAACTGCTTAAGGCTTAATGGAAAAATTAGCTCTGTTAGCACATTAGCATATTAGCCGACGTCTGCCTACCACGGTTGAATTAAAGCATTTTTAGTGCATTTGTGGGGATACAAACCCTCCAAAATGAGTTTTTCCTGAACCTTCTGCTGAATCTTGATTTCTACCTGGTAACTTTGGTAACCACGTACCGACACATTTTTAACTTTAAAATAATCGTTTTTATTTTGTTTCTGGAAGCAACATTAATGTGTTTGAGTCCTGAATTCGTTGCCAACTATTAGGGTGACAACAGGGAAAACGGTGGAAACCTTTAGCTGCAATGCTAGTAAATACTGTAGGTCCCCATTGGTCATTGAGGTAGGTATAAATACAATTTAACATATATTTTTAAACTAAAATGTAAATAAAACCCAATTATTCCTGCTATCTGAAACAGATTCTTAGCTTTGGTTTCTAAAACGAGGCTTTCTCTGTGGAAATCTCGAAGCGGCAGAGATTCAGGCCACAGTCACTCCGGATGCTAATTTATCTTCAGAGGAACCAGCCTGGGAGTTTCGGGTGTGCGGCTCCTCTGGGAGGCGCTGGCATTTATTTTTAGAGCTTAAATGAATGAGGGAACATGGGGGGGAAAATGTAGGAAGGGCAGAAGAAGTGGGAAGCAAATCAATATGCTGCCTGTTAGCGTAGCAGTGAGCTATTAGCGCTGGTAGCTGCTTTGTTAACGCTGACAAAGACGGATAATCTGCTAGCATTAGCAAGGAGGAGATAAAGAGCTACAGTTAAGAAGCAAAGGCTTTTCTTTGGGAAAGTGTGATTAATTGGATGACTTTTGTTATACTGGCAATTAGGCCCCATTTTTTCTAGTTTTGCTCTAAAACTTCAGAGTACATGCAGCTGCAGAATCCCGGTGCCCCAGTTTCCAGCTCCCAGGCTGATCCGGCTGCAGGCCTGCAGAAGCACATAGTTAATCAAAGACGCTGCCTGCCTCGCTCCTCTGGGGCGCACCGCCGCTTTATCTCTGCAAACTTCACAAGTAGGGCAGCCGCCACTAAAATATGCTGAAGCGCTTCCCTTCCTGCCTCCGACAAGACTGGAAACCTTAAGAGTTATTTATTTGGCAGGTAGCCGGAAATACAGAGATGGGGGATCGTTGTGAGTTTAACCTTTAACCTTTCTAGGTGCAGTGGGTAACTTACCTCTGGCATCCTCAAAGAAAAAACCTCAAACACCTCAGGAGTCGACCTGACGCACAGCACACTCATCTGAAGTCAGCATAAGACTGACATAAACATGAAAATAATGACACTTTTAACGCAGAAAAAGTTGAACCAACTTAATTGAATTGCTTCTATGCGTAACAAGCAATTTAATTAAGTTTATCCAACTTAATTTATTGAGTTTAACCAAGTCAATATATTGTAATCATCCAACTCAATTTGTCAATTTTTAAAACAAATTTATTAAGTATGTTTAAAATAACAGATTTAATGCAGTGTTTACATTAGAGTCACATTCACACACCAACATCCACATCAACATGTGGCAGCAGGAAGCTGGAATTGAACCCACAACCTTTCAGTCACAAGACGACTTCAGTCCACTGAGCCACAGTCACATATCTGTCCCTGTCAGCTTGAGTCATGGTACAAACATGGTATTGAACTATTATTTCAAGTAAAGTCAAAGTAAAAAGGTCCTTTAGTTTGAGTTGAGTTTCTGGAGAATTAAGACAAAGAGACTTTAAATGTTTATGAGAAGAAAATAAATGTTTTGAGTAAGAGTGACTTAAATCTGTTATCTTAAACTTACTTAATAAATTTGTTAAATAAAATTAACAAACTGAGTTGGATGATTAGAATATATTGAATTGGTTAGATGTAATAAATTAAGTTGGATAAACTTAATTGAATTGCTTGTTACCTATGGAAGCAATTTAATTAAGTTGGTTCAACTATTTAGTGCAAGTTTTGAGTTAAATGAACACAAAAAGTAAGTTGGCAAAGCAAAAGCAAAAGAATTAAGTTAAATTAATGTACATAAGTCCATAAGATGAAATTAAGCCCAAAAAACACTTTTTAGAGGCCATTAAAAGTGTCCATTTTTAATTAAAAGTTTAATTAACACTTCAGAACAACAGTCATAAATATGTGTCTGTTGTTCTGAAGTGTCATTATGTAGATCAGTGGTTTCCAAACATTTTCTGCCCCCCATGGATTACAAATATCTGTCTGGTTGAACGACGTGTAACGGGGGGGATGGGGGGAAATCGACTTTTTGGGGGGTAAAATGACTGAACATAGCTGAACATCTACATCGGTAGCCTACAGGCGACTTGTTAACAAGCTTAAGGTGCTGCGTTGATATTAGCTAGTCGTCTTTTAGCTACTTTACCTTCATCCAGCAGCTTCACTCAACTCAGCCGGTTAGTTTGGGGGAAAAACTGTGAAAAGTTCTTTGCGTTTTGCTGGTTTGCTGCCATGATTCTAACACGCCTGTAGCTCCGCCCAGCAGCAGCATCAGGTCTCCTTCAGGTGGAAACTAGTGTCGTAGCTCATGTTGCGTTTAAATGCGGCTTGGAAAAACAGGTCACCACATGTTAATAACGGATGAAACAGTTTTAACTGCTGATTAAAGTGACAGAGGACACAGATATGGGAAGTGAAGCCCGACTGTGTCAAACTGACAGGAATAACAGAGACTTGGTCATTCCGAGGTAAAAAACCAGCAAATACAGCGTTCAGGTTTTCTAGCTTTTCTTTTTCATCCTGGCGGCTTCCTGCGACCCCCCTGCAATGGCACGGCGGCCTCCCTAGGGGCGCGCCCCACAGTTTGGGAACCTCTGATGTAAATAATGGCATTTTTAATGCAAAGTTTCATGAAAACTTTAAAAGTCACTTTGCATTATTCATTAAATAAAGATACTTTTGAGACAAACTCGCCTTAAAAGTATCAACTCTGAATTAAAAGTGTCGTTTTTCACTGAATGACCATAAACATTTATGACTCATTCAGTGAATAATTTAACTTTTCATGCAAAGTTGTGTGAAAAGATTCATTAAAGTTTGTAGTATTATTTGGTAAATTTTAAAGCGAAGTCACTTGGTTCATGAGGAGTTTAAATGCAACTTGTACTAAAACTTGCATTAAAAGTCAACTTTGCATTACTTGGTAAATAATTACACTCTTACGTTAAGTTGCGTTAAAAGTGTAATTACTTACAGAAACTTTAAAGACAGCAGTTATAAAGGCGTAATAAAGGCTCCTTCATGTTGGTTTCGGTTCTTATGTCACCTCCTTCTAACGGGAAAAGAAACAACATCTTATTTCTAAAGATGGACAAACAGCTGGAGGAAGAACTGCTGTGCACTGAAAAAAGAAAACCGTTGACACAACTTTAAAAATAAGAAATCAAATTAAGCTTATTAGACAAAAGTTACTTAATTTGATGACATGAAACAAGTTAAAATTTAAAAGCGTTTTTTTTCAGTGTGGAGTTTACTGCTTGACTTGATGTGAGCTGAAAACGAAGCAGAAACCTTCTGGTTTATAAAAACGTGAATAAATTAAAAATAAATTGCATGATGAATTAAAATAATTTCAGTTTGCATAATTTATCATTTTTCTCTTTTCTCTCTTTCTGCCAAAAAACTGGATGATAAAAGTTTTCAGTCTGGAGTTTTGGTCTCAAATGTTTAGTTTACAAAAACTAAATAATTTATTTTATTTCTTGTTTCTGTTTTGTTCAATTTAATCATAAATTTAACAGAATAAAAAACGGAATCACATGACGAACAAATTTCTAAATGAATAAACATTTAACATTTTTTTATTTTGAGAGACGGCGACATTTACTGTAAACACCAGAGATGCTAAGCTAACAGTCTCGCTGTTTTAATGGTAATTTAAAGCAACCATTTCTCCTCTGCGGTGTGAAATACTTGCAGTTCGATCTTGTAGTTTATTTAAAGATCTAAATGTTGGTTTAAATTCACAGAAAATCTGAAACAAAATTAATTCTGTTCACAGCAGCTTGAATCCCCCAGTTAAAGATAAATTAAATTCATCTAAATGTGCTCAAAACAGCTAGTAATTTTTCATCAGGAATGATTTATTTACATAAATCAAGCTCCTTTAAAAGTTGCTTTTAAATGAGTTTTTCAAGTGAAGATATTTAAACTACAAACTAGACTAAAAATAATTGGTAAATTTAGTTGTTTTTTGCAGTGTAACAACACTTGTTCCCATTCATTAGAGCTTCGGTTGAAATTCATCTCCAGAAAATGTTGATTGTTCTGGTTCTGTGTTTTTGCTCCCAGCAGTTCAGGCTCTGAAAATTTAAAAAAAAAATTTAATTTAAGAGAATTAATAAATATTCAAGTTGATCATAAATTTTAAGCACAATAAAATTGGACAAAAACTACAAGGGCTTATTACGGCTGTGGTAGAGATGAAAAAAAGAGACAAAATTTCCACCAAAAACTCGGAAGTTTTGAGATTAATTTCTGACATTTTTTTAGAAAAATAAATCTAAATTTATGAGCTCCAAATGTTGAAACTTTGCTGGAAAGCACTTTGGCAACTTTGGAGTTTCAAAAGTCAAACATTTTGACTTTTGAAGGGGTTTTTTTTTCATAACATTTCTGAGATTTATCTAAAAGTTTCAGAGTTTTTTCTGACAAATTTTCAAGTTTTTCAAACAGCAATGTCAAAGTTTTAAAAAAAAGAAAAATCTTTGCGCAAATTTGTGTTCCTAAGTTTTTTTTCTGACAATCTCAATTCCTGAAAATTTTTCAAACTGATGTTTGTCTTCATACAATTTCAGATTTTATTTAGTTTTCTAACTCAGAAATTTCTTGTTTTTTTCTAGAAATTTAATGAGATTAATCTTACACGTTCAGACTTCTTTCCTCGCAACTTTTCAACCAGAGATTTTTTTAATTTTTTTTTTTTATGGAAGGTTCATGAGATCAATCTGAAAATGTTATGAAAGCAGAAACAAACTAAAAAAAGAAAAAAACGCCGACAGGGAGTGTGAAAATTCCTGAGATTTATCTCAGACTTTCTGAAACTTTCTCACATTTTTAAACGCATAAATGTCCCTGTTTTTCCTAGAAAATGTCTGATTTCCTGATGTTTTTTTGGCAGAAATGCGCTCCCCCCCCCACCCCCCAGTAACCCAAACACGCCGACCTGAACGCGTTTTAGTCTGACGTGACCTAAACCGGAAGCGGATTCGGCCGGATCTTCTGGCCGGAAGCCGGAGGAACTTCTTTATGTGGCTTATGGAGAAAGTTATGTGGAAGGAGAGTGACGAGTGGCGGTTGGTTCGTACCATGCTGTGAACTGTGACTCCATCTCCTGCGGTGGAGCCGATGGCATGGAGGCCGGAGGTCAGAGGTCACAGTCTGACGGTGGGTCATGGTGGATGCAGGTCGGATGACGCTGGTGCACAGGAGGATTGTGGGTAGATGGATATGCAGTTGAACCCCTGAAGCTTTATTTCTGCTCTGATCAGCTCTTCACTTACCTCGGATTAGTTCATCTAGCGCAGGGGTGTCCAAACCGTGGCCCGGGGGCCATTTGTGGCCCCTGGACTGATTGTGTGTGGCCCGTGACTTTAACTCGAGAGTAACGCGTTTGTAGACAAAGACTTTCTGGGTTTTTATCATTATTACAAAGTAAAATCTCCCCAATTATATTCAATAATCCCATTTTTTGTTTTCTTCTATCCTGTGGCTTTGACTCAAAATCTGATTAAATATTTATTAAACTTTGCTACGTAGAGTCAGCGTCTTTAAACTAATCCTTATTTTATTGCTCAGAATTGACATTTTACTACATTTGATCATTTTTTTTTGCAAAATTGTAATAATTTTCACATCCTTTCCCCAAAAACATACCTGACTTTTACTCAAAATGTAATATTTATTCAACTTTGCTACATTTTATTGATCAGTTTACTAAATTTTCTCCTTTTTTCTAGAAAATGTACATCATATCTGTCCAACCTTTACTTAAAATCTGAAAAATTCTGCTCTTAATTTAATATTTCCCATCTTGGCTACATACAGCTAGCGTCTTCAAACAATCCTTATTTTATTGGTTAGAATTTAGTACATTTTGGTTTATTTTTCCAGAAAATTTGGTCATTTATTTTTGCAAAATTGTAATAATCTCCACATCCCTTCCCAACAACATATTTAGTTTACGGTTTGGACACCCCTGATCTAGCATTATCCAGAAAACAAAACAAAATCCAGATCCTGTTTCTGCCTCTTCAGAGCAAACGTGAGGATTTACTGCTTAACACTAAAGATGCTACTTTGCTTCAATGATTTATTTTACCCATAGCCATGTACAAATAAACAAAACCTTTACAGCTTTGTATGGTCACACATTTAGCATTCATTGGTCCAAAAGCATCCCGACGCCGACCGATTCCTGCGCCGGCGTCACAAATGTACCTCCATCCATTCCAACAGTTTCATTGCAAATAAAATATTCACATGCAATGATTGGAAAAAAATTACATTACCTCATGTCACATAGAAAGTAAGCGAAAAGTTCCAGTATTTAGAAATAACTTTTCTTCAGAGACTCGTCTCTCTCTCTCGTTTGTTTTGTTTTTTTTTAAGTCCTACACATTCTGTCAACAGCGTAGTTGGTCTCATTTGGGTTGTAAACATAAAGTTACAGCCGGCCGGCCGAGTACCATCGCTCAGAGAGAATCGATCCATCGATCGATCGGTTGCTATCAATCGGCTGATCGGGTTGTGTGTGTGTGTGTGTGTGTGTGTGTGTGTGTGTGTGTGTGTGTGTGTGGGGGGGGGGGGGGGGATAATACAAACCGTTCTTTGGGGGGCAACAAGACGCCAGCGAGAGACTGGAGAACAGACTGAACAGTAAATCTGCGTAAGACACCCTGAGAATCGCGACTACGTTTCCCTCTTCCTGTCCTCTCTCTCTCCTTTTCAGGCTTTTATTTATCTTTTTTTTTTTTATTCCTCTGCTTCTTCCTCTTCATTTTTATTTTTCCTCTAACATCAAATCTTTGCCAGGTGGTCGTGGCCTCGTCAGTTGGGCTGCTTGGTTCGGTAGCTTTGGGGGGTTTTTTTTCTTGTAGTTGTTGTTTTGTTTTGTTTTGTTGTTGTGCTGGAAGCCAGTTGCCAGGCAACTGCGCCCCCCCCCTCTTCCCCCCCTGCGGGTTGCCATGGAAACGGGTTAAGGTGGATTCTGGCCTGGTAAAGGTAGTATGCGGCACAGTACAGTAGTATGAACAGGAGGATGCAGGATGCAGCTCTGGGGGAAAAGAACAGGTCTTGGTTCGAAGATTAAAGAAATTATTATTATTATTTTTATTAAATGAGTGTAGAAAGTAAGCGCACCCCTGTTCAGATTTAATCCCTAAATGTCAAAAAATAAACCCCAACGTCTGTCACGTGGATTTCTGTCCCCAAAACGTTTTATTTCCTTTTCTTTTGTTGCTTCCAACAGAAAAAAAAAAAAATAGTCCCAGTAAAATTCTCAGCTACTAACTGGTTCCCGAACAGCCTGTGACCGCCAAAATAAGAGCACCAGAGACTTGCCTGATATACGATGATTTCATTTCATTGTGACTTTTTGTTTGTCTGATTCAGTTAGTTTTAATTGGTTGGGTTTGCTAGTTTTTATTAACTATTAGTTAAATATTGTTTAGTTTTTGTTAGATGTAGTAGTGGTTTTAGTTTTTTCATACTTTCATGGATTGACGCCGCAATTTTCAGACAACTGACGTAAACTTAAAAATAAATTTCACATCAGTTCGAAAGGCTAATAAATAAATTAATAAATTAAAAAATGAAGGATGTGATATCTATAATTTCATTAAGTTTTAGTTTTATAAACACACAATGTAGTTCAAGTTAGCTTTACTCTCAAACTACCGTTTTTATTTCAGTTAACAAAAATGTTTTCCCAATTTCAGGTTTTATTTTGTTAGTTTTAGTTGGTTAACTGTAACCTCAATTGCAAACTTCTTAAAAAAAACATTATTTCCCTGTTTATTTAATTTAATTTACATACTTCCAGTTCCCAACAAATGTCTGAAAACACTTTAAACAAATTTAATCACACATTAAATTGGAACACATTCTATATTTTTTCCATTCTGAAAAATGTTAAGCCTATTTGTACATTATTTATTTAATGATATATTTAATTATTAATCAATCCATGCAGTCTAGGAGCTACATTATTACAAGTCTAAAAATTATTTAGTAACCCCCCCAATTTCTCTTCTTGCGACCCTTTCAGGCCCACGACCCCCACTTTGAGAACCCCTCCTTTACTGGAAGCTTCTGTTTGATGTTTTTTTTTTTACATTTTAGTGCAAAATCTCTTTCACCTGTTAGGTTTTAAAGGCAGAAATCCAAGAAACAGACATGCTAAAGCAAACCAAACCCAGATGAGTCGAACCTTTAGCGAATCAAGCAACTGAATTCGGTTTTGTTTTTCAACCCTCAGGAATCTAAAAAACAAAAACAAAAACCACTTTAACTTTTATCCCCAGATCTGTCAGTAGAGACTGTGACAGTAGTATGTTATCGATGGAGAACATCACATGGGGCTGACGTGGTGTGCAGCAAAAGGATGGCGCAGGGGTAGGCAGGCGGTAGTGGTGGACAGTGATTGGTTGATTTGGTTGGTCAGGTGACTGAAGGGGGTTATGGACAGTCGAGTTGAGTCAGATCACATGATGAGGGTTTGCAGCTATAACGTCAGGCGGTTCCATCAGGGAGCATGGAAGCCTGACAGGTTTTAGCTTTTTGGTGGACACTGGACAGAAACACCCACCCTGAGCCCCTCCCTCACACACACACACACACACACACACACACACACACACACACACACACACACACACACACACACACACACACACACACACACACACACACACACACACACACACACACACACACACACACACACCTGATGCATCCAAAGGAAAGTTAGAAGCAACTCATGCAGGCTCACTTGAGTGAAGTCGGCCCCGCCCACCTTCTTCAAATTGAATGAAATTGGTGCCAAATTTTGTGCTGCAAAAATTTTGTTTGTGCTGCTGTCATTTTAAAGACAGAAATGTTTCAGGAGGTCATCAAAGGTCAACCAGTCATCCACATTTACAAAATCAAATAAAATCTGGTGTTAACTAACTATGCTATGGAAGCCCATTTCCGCCATGAAAAAAAAAAAAAAAATCTAAACAGGAAGTCATAATCATAATTTTGACTTTCAAAGTCATAATTTCGACTTTGAAATTATGACTTTGAAAGTCAAAATTATGACTTTCAAATTCAAAATTGACTTTCAAAGTCAAAATTATGATTTTGACTTCCTGTTTAGATTTTTTTTTTTCATGGTGGAAATGGGCTTCCATACTATGCTGCGTTTGTGCAGCACACATTTTTTGTCTGAAAAGCAGCATAAACTTGAGGGCAAGTTAGTGATTAGTCCACACTTATAAAATCTAATTAAATTATGTGAATAAACTGTGCTAGGTTAGTGCAGCACCAAAATTACTGCTGCCTCATTTATGCAGGACAAATTTAATTTGTGTCGCCGACATTTTAAATATATTCATAAATGTTTTCAGAGGTCATCACAGGTAAACAAGCCTGTCCATATTTATGAAATCAAATAAAATATGGCGTCGATCAACTGTGCTGTTTGTGCAACATAGATTTTCGTTTGTGCTGCTAATTATCAGAAATTTGTTTTTAAAACATGGTATTCGTATGCCTGTTCAATTTACTGTGGTAAAAGAACCTACAAAACTAAAGGCTAATGCTATCAACATTTTAGTTCTACAAATGTAGCAACATTAATTTTGTTTGATTTTGATCTTCAGTGAACTTTGTTTTTTTTTATATATCTTAATTTTAATGGCACAAAATTTTTGTGCTGCACAAACACAGCAAAGTTGATTGACACCATATTTCAATTAATTTCATAAATGCGGACCGGCTGGTTGATTTTTGACCTCCGGACACAGTTATTAACATCCTTAAAATAAAAGAGACACAAACAAAAAGTGGTGCTGCACAAACGCAGCACATCAATCAACGTAGCACATCAATCAACGTAAATTACAAAATTTAGTTTTGTAAATGTGGATTGGCTGGTCGACTGGAAACATTAATTAAAATCTTTAAAGCGACAGCGGCACAAATGAACGTTGTTGCAGCACAAACGCCCGACACGGACTGTTTTGAGGGAAGTGGGCGGGGCGTTTGTAGCTCACACTGCTAGCACTCGGTCCCACCCCGGACTTGCGATGTGTTACTGTGATGATGCAGAGTGTGGTGGAAGGTGAAGAATAAGACAACGGAAGACAGGTGATGCTAAAATGAACATTTATAATGACTGCTGTTGCTGTCGCAAAATAAGAATCCTTAAAAAAAAGACCTCATATATATATTAGCACTAGATTGCCCACTTCACTGGTAATCCACAAGTCAAGAAACACAACTCACTAGGTTTTTTTTTCTGCTTTTACAAACACAATGCTACAATTACATTAAATATTCAATAATCTTTAAGTCAGTTAATGAATGTTGTTAAAAGCAACCACTAAGATACTAAAAATAAAAACAAAACAATAGTATTAATTCACCTTTTTTTTCCCAGTCATTCCCTTTTTCTTGTTGCGACGTTATTTATTAATAGTATATCAATAATAGTCTGAGAAATAAATAGCTCATGTGGTGTTGTCACGGCGATGGGGCAGGCAGCATAAATCAAGAGTGGAGCTGAAGAGCAATGCAATGAAATGGCGGGAGTCGAATTTATTTCCAGAAAAACAAAAATCAACATGGAGACATGATCCGACTTTTTCTACATTATTATTTTTTTTTTCCCACACTAATGTCGGTGTTTTTAATTTTTTTTGGTAACGACGCTATATGTGGCTAACGCTAATAAAAACACACTAACGCCACTACAACTCACTGGTAGGAAAAACATCAACAAATGCACATCGAGGATGGCGTTTAGCTAGCTAGCTAGCTGGCTAGCTAGCCGTGGTGGTTAGCGGTTGCTATCTGACGCTAACGGGGAAGCTAACAGTTGCACACAGGAGGTAAATCAACACTAGTAACAACAGCAACACTAGCAGAGCCGATTGAAGGTTAAACTACGGGAGTTTCTCTCTTTATGCTGCCGGCCCCTTTCTGCTCAACACTTCTCTCTTTACAGCTTGGCAAAAAAACTCTGACAAAAATATTTACAATGAGAGAGAGAGAGAGAGAGAGAGAGAAACAAACGTGGAGAAACAGTTGCTTTTTATGCGTTTTTTTTTTCTTTAAGGATCTTTTTCTTACTTTCATTTTTTTTTTTTTGACTTGTATCTCAGAGAAATGTCCCCCAATGATGAGCAACAAACAAACAAACAAAAATAATAATAATAATAATCCAATCATATCAGCTAGCATTGCACAGTCTCAAGAAGGTTTTGGGGATGGAATGGAGAGTTACTGTCCAAACAGTTGGATGAACACAGAAGTGGGGAAGGAAGGTCAAAGTTCATGAGGAAGGAGGGGGGGGTGGAGGGGGGGAGGAGGAGGGGGGGTTGGGGGTGAAAGTTCAAAAATAGTTCGAGAAGACAGAGGATGGGCTGCGCAGCTGGCGGTGTGTAAACACTCCCACCCCCCCCCCCCCCCCCACACACACACACACACACACACACACACACACACACACACACACACACACACACACACACACACACACACACACACCGCGCCGCGATTTGGACAAACAAAAAAATCATCATTAGAAAAAAAAAAACAAAACTGAGATTATTTTTTTCCTTTTTTTAAAATCTTTCCCCATTGATAAAAAAACAAAAACAAATGGAGCGAGAGAGCAATCACAGAGAAAGGAAGAAAGAAGGAAGGAAATGACACACAGTCAAAATGGAGTCCAACAGGCTGAAGAAAGAAATGACAGAATTAGGAGGAAACAAAAAAACAGAAAAGAAAAAGCAGCTGCTTCTGTTTGGTTCTGGAGCAGGAAGGTGGCCGACCTGCAGACGGGTTAATCCTGGCTCTGTGGAGGAGGGTGGAGGGTTGGGGGGGGGGGGGGGGGGGGGGAGGTGAGGAGGAGGAGACAGGTGGTGGTAGGTAGGTAGGTAGGTGGGGCAAAAGGTGCCACGTTCAGTCGAGGCGTCATGAGCGACATCATGTTATGAGGGGCGGAGCATGCTGGCTTCATGGGGGCTTCCAAGATGGATGTCCAAGACAAAACAACTCAAAAAACGCTTGGAATGGTAGTAGTAGTAGTAGTAGTAGTAGGAGGAGGAGGAGGAGGAGGAGTCACTGTTTGTTTCTGGGGTTTTTTTTTTTTGTTTGTTTGTTTTCCTCTCTCTTTTTTTTTTTTCTATTTTGGCACTCGAGAGAAGAGATTCGTGGGAGGCGGCGGAGGAGAAGAAGAAGAGTGTGAGTGTATGTTTGGACGAAGAGGAGGAGGAGGAGGAGGAAGGAGTGGGCAGTGAAAGTGCACAAAAAGGAGAGCATGGAGTGTTTTGTTGTGTTTATGTTTGGAAAAAAAAAAGGGGGGTAAACAAGCTACACACAGCAGGAAATTGTTTTGTTGTTGTTTTTTTTTTTTGTTAAAACAGATTCGGGTTAGAGCAAATACACAGTACAAACCAAAAAACCAGGAAGGCAAAGAGATCAACAGAAGGAGAAGAAGAAACAGAAAAACAGTGATGTGACAAATGCAGTCTACAGTTGCTGCTGGTGTTTCAGTGGGGACCGAGTTTCCTGTAACACACCGTGGAGAGAAAACAGGTTTCTAGAGGTAGGTGGAGCGAAAAAAGGGGGCCGAAAAAAAATGACAAACCTGTTTGAGCGCTACACATCTGGGGAAATCAAGATTCAACAGAGACGAGGACCATGAACATCTAAACACACACAAAACAACGGCTTTCCGCCGAACGTCTCCGCTCGTCAGCAGAGTTTAGTGCAAACGTTTAAAACCTCGTGGCGACGCTTCCTGACGGGACGGCCGATCAGAAGCCAGTAAAGGTGAACGAACGAACACAGGAGGTGCCAGGATTTCAAAATACTTGGGGTTTTTTTTTTTTTTTTTCTCTTCTGGAAGTTGGAAAGACGTTTGCCAGAGATGCACCGATCCCGGCCGATACCGATCACGTCCGGCTTTCTTCGAGAAGAAAAAAACCAGAGGGGGGAAAAAATAAAAAAAATAAATCACATTTTAAAACGTTGTAATACTGGTTGCGACTGAAAAACGAACGTGAGTCGGTATCAACAGTTTCTTGTGTCAAATATCTGAAATACTGACAAACTGTTGCCGTAACGTTTCCCCGTTTTCCAGCTGTTTGTTTTCAAACGACTTTAAGCTGCCAGTTACTCAGCAGGTCGTTGCTAGGTAACCAAAGGTGTGTGTGTGTGTCGCCTAGCAACAGCCTGGCGATTCCACCAACCTAGCTTAGCTAGCCGTGAGTTTTAGCGGCTAGCGTCTTTCCTTTGCCTTCACCTCCCAGAATGCTTTGCGGTTCTGGATCAGTGTTTAAAAACTATTGAACGTTTTATCAGACGTATTTCCTATTGATTTTGATCACTTGTCTATCGCGATATTTTTTGTTATTGTAGTGAAATACCAGAGTTTGATCATTAGCTTAGCATCGTTTACAAAAAAAGAGATTCTGCTAAACAGAAATATTTCTGCAGCACAAAAAAAAAAAAAAAAACCCGGAGAGTCACAGCGCGGAAACTATTGTTGTACTGCACTATAACAAGATAATTGATAATCAATAAAGTGTAATAATCTGTGCAGTGTATCGTTGCAAAGGTCTAAGCAAGTAAATACTGTATCATTTAAACTCGGAACATTTCATTTAAGTGCTTACAGCCTGAAGAAGTGTCACTTTTCCATTTCGATTCATTAAGTAACAGGAAATAATCGTCCGGTTCTGATGACCGGATCGGTGCATCCCGATTAAAAACAGGGGAGTTTTTACCTCCTTCTCTCACACCGACCCTGGATTCCTCCTGAACCGCATAAACCAATGGATTGATGCCGAGATAAAAGACTCCAGACGTATCGCGCCAACAGGTTAGTGATGTTAGCGTACGAAACCACACAGAAAAACACATGAAAGCTCCTGCAGCAGTTGTGAGAAAAGTGAAACTCATGAGATGATAACATTCGTGGACAATCTCTGTCTAGATCTGTAGCTAAATCCTAAGAAATATATAGATTCTTAACATTTTTTTTATGTGCATTTCCATATTTTTTAATCCAAGCTCGCTCAGGATGTAAGAAAAGAAAGTTTGTTCAAAAGCTTTGTTCGATTTAAACTCTAAAAAAAAAAATCCTCTTCCTGTTGTTGCAAACATGAGGCGGCCATGTTTGTTTTAAAGCAGCTGCATGGAATAACAGTTTGAACGTAAAACAATATCAAAACGCTCTACCCTTACCGACATGCAGAGATTGGTTTTAGAAAATCAACAACACACACTGCCTATTTTTTATTTGTTTTTCTGGTTTTTTTTCTTCTTTTTTTGTCCACGCTTCACTTTGATATCATGCAATATAGACGTGCAAAAAAGATAACATCTATTTCCACAAAATACATTTTATTTGTTTTTTTTCTTGTTATTGTAGCTATAAAAGGTTGTTTTTAAGAATGCTATCTTAGTCACATTTTCTTTAGCATGACGATGCTAAGCTATCGCTATGTTGATCGGTCTAGCCCCAGAGTTGTAGTAGTGCTGTTGCATTCTGGGAGGTTGAGTTCCCAGAGGGTGGGCCTAAGATGGCGGTTCCTTCTTTAGCAGGAAGGACAGGAAATGAAAGTTATAGTGAGGTGCTTCGTCTGTTAGCCTAGCTAGCTCTTAGAACAGATGTGGGAACTTCACCCTTACTGTAAATAAGTTTCATTTGGCACTTTTCACATTTTCTTAATATAAAAGGAGGTCTCTTATTACCTAATGTTTTTGAGTTAACACGTTTAGCGTTTTAGCTCCTTCAACACACGTTTGGCACAAAATTAACTTATTGTCAGCGTCTAACACTTATTTTTACACCGTCGCTTCAAACTCGCTGCTCCAGCTGAAGGACAGGCTCCGATATGTTTCTGTCTTAGTACATCGATTATGAAATAGCAGCATTTCCACAATTTTACAAAAAGAAAAGAAAAAGATGTACTTTTGTAAACCTATCCAACACCTTAACGCTCCTACGCGGCAGACAGAGGATAAAAGACGGGACAACACGATATGCCGACGCGAGTATTGCTTCCAGTACTTGTCACATTTTCATGTCAGTCGCCTAACGTTGAGAAAACTTTGATTATTTTAAGGTTTAACCAGTGAGATGAGATATAAACCCTCTCTTCATTAATAACAACAATCTAAACTCGTCTCCCGTAAAAGATGCTGCACTGCATGCATGTTTCCTGCTTATTGCACCTTCAGTCTATTGAATCTATAACAACTGTTTAGAATCACTAATTCCAGTGAGTTTGACATTTTTTAATGTTAAATAAGGATTATTTAGCAAACGCAGCACAGCATCTGTCCACTGAAGAACGGGAGCGAAAAATCTACCAATGAATCCAGTCCAACCCGAGTCAAGGTTCTCCCTGTGATATGTGTCCGAGTTACGGCGGCGTGTCGGACGGAGAGACGGGAAACGCAGCTTCTGACAAAACGTCTCGGAAAAATTAAGAGCATCTACAAGCATGAAAAGTTAAATAATTGCTAGAAAAAAAGAAATTCAAGTTTAATCTCAGAAATTTTCTAAAAGAGAAAATGTGGAAATTCCTGACTTTGAGAAATCAAATGTTATCTAATAAAAAAGAACGGGAATTTTATATAAACTCTTGGAAATACTGAGTTTGAGTTTGAAAAATCACCAATTTGCAGGAAGAAACACGGAAGCTGTGAAAATAACAGAGATTTTAACAAAATGTAATTTGGAGATTTTAAAAGTCAAAAGTTTTTGAATTTTGAGACTTTTCTCCAATCTCTGATTAAGCTGAACATATCGGAGATTTTCCAAGCTAATTTTTGACTTTTGGAGCTCAAAGCCATAGTTTTTTTAAATGAAAAAAAAATACATATAAAAATTCTAGAAAATTTCTTACGTTCATCTCAAAATTTGAGCTTTTTTCTATCAAATTTTCAGACTTCAATATTTTTTCTTAATTTCAATTTTTCAAACTCAGAAACCTCTTATTTTTTCTCAAATTTTATTTTAGTTTAACCTCAAATTTACATTTTTTTCTATCAGATTTTAAACTTGTTTTTTTCTGAAACATTTGAGATTTTCAAACAAATTTTCAACTTTCCAAACTCAGAACCTTCTCATGTTTTTTTTTCTAGAAAATTTCTGAAGTCAGTCTCAAATCTTTCAGAATTTTTCCTCAAAATTTGAGTTTTTTTCTATAAAATTTTCAACTTCTAAAACTCTGACTTCAATTTTTTTTCTTAATTAAATTTTTCTTCTGGCAAAATTTCAACTCTTCAAACTCAGAAAACTTATTTTTTTCTCAAATTTTATTTTAGATTAACCTCAAATTTACATTTTTTTCTATCAAATTTTAAACTTGTTTTTTTCTGAAACATATGAGATTTTCAAACAAATTTTCAACTTTCCAAACTCCGGAGGGGGGGGAGGGGAACTTCTTGTGTTTTTTTTTTCTAGAAAATTTCCGAAGTCAGTCTCAAATCTTTCAGAATTTTTTCTCAAAATTTGAGTTTTTTTCTATGAAATTTTCAACTTCTAAAACTCTGACTTCAAATTTTTTTCTTAATTAAATTTTTTTTTTCTGGCAAAATTTCAACTCTTCAAACTCAGAAAACTCTTATTTTTTTCTCAAATTTTATTTTAGATTACGCTCAAATTAAAAAAATTTTTCTATCAAATTTTTTTTTTTCCTGAAACATTTCTGAGATTTTCAAACAGCATTTCAACTCGGGGGGGGGGGGGGGGGGGGGAGACTTCTCGTGTTTTTTTTTTTTTTTTTTTCTAGAAAACTTCTGAAGTCAGTCTCGAACCTTTCCGTATTTTCCCGTTTTTTCCTTGTCCGAACTTCGTCCCGTTTCCTCCGCCGCGCCGCCGCAGGTTGTGCAGACGGGCCTCCGGCGGAGGAGCCGCTTCCTGCCGCGTCTCTCCGCAGACTCGCTGTGAGGCACAAGCAGCAGACATGCATCGATCGGGGAGGACAGCAGACATGGTCACCACCCATGGAGCGATGCGTTGGGAGGAGGAGGGAGTCGGGATGGGAGGAGGTGAGCAGAGTGTGGATGGAGTCAGATGGGAGTAAAGAAGCCTCCTTACCAAGTGGTGGCGCTCCAACTGAGAACCACACTAGCAAATCTCATCTGGGCTCAGATTGGGGTTGTTGCCGTTTTTTTAGCTTGGTGAGACGAATAAAAGCAGGACGCGCCCCCCCCCCCCTCCCCCCCCCCCCCCTCGGGCTTAGCGGTTTAAAACTCTGAGCTGCGATGAAGAACCGGTTCGATCCGACCCGGTTTCTCCCTCAGGACTCGGATATGACGACTTCTTCGGATGTGTCAGATATGTTTTTTTTTGTTGTCGTTTTGTTTCCCTGCCGGTCATGATGCGTCTGCAGCAACGCGCCCCTGACCTCCGGACCAGGCCGGGCGGCGGCTCTTAGCTTCACAGTGCATTAAGACAAAATAATAAAAAAAAAAACAATAATAATTCAGTGTACTCCGATTTGCTTTAAAAACAAACAAACAAAAAAACAACACAAAATATATTCATCACAATAAACAACAGCATCGTCAGCAGCAGCAGTAAACGAGCGGGAGCTCCGCCCGCCGGGTGCGTGCTGGACGTCTGACCTTTGACCTCGTGGCAGTGGGACGGGCGAGTGCGTCTCCTTTCACTGATGTGCGTTGCTGCCTTTCGAAGAACAGATCTGAACGACGGTTCAGTGTTTTTGTTTCGCTTGCGCCCGACTCGACGGCTGCGTCTCCTCAGTAGTCGGTCAGTCCTAAGTGCTGGATCCAGTTAAACGGAGGCGGGTTTGGAAGACCAGAGGCCGAGATCGGCGCCACGGCGACGCCGCCGGTTCGGCTGCAGACAGCGGAGCGGCACAAACGGGAGCCGCAGCGCCGGTCTGCCCGGAAACAGGACCGGAAACGCAACTGCGTGTGACGGATCGCGCCGCATAAAGCGCCGGGCGTTTCCTGCGGCGAGCGAATGAGCCTCTGGGAAAGTTTGGTAGGAAAACTCGAACATTTTGAGCTTAATCTGCGGGACTTTCTAGAAAATAAATCTTGGAAAAGTCACGAATCTGATGGGAAAACTCAAATTTTGAGACCTGAGGATTTCTAGAAAAAAACCTCGGAAATTTCCAAAAACATTTCCGTCGTTTCAAACTCAGAAATGTCCATGTTCTTTCCCCCAACATTTTTCTAGAAAATATTCAACCCTTCAGAATTTTTTCTCAGCAATTTTGAGATTAATCTCCAAATTTTTAAAAAAGTCAAAAATTTGGTTAGAATTTTGAGATCTCAGAAATTTTCTAGAAAAATCTTGGAAATTTCCAAAAACATTTCCGTCGTTTCAAACTCAGAAATGTCCATGTTCTTTCCCCAAAATTTCAGAGATTTTTCTAGAAAATATTCAACTCTTTAGAATTTTTTCTCAGCAATTTTGAGATTAATCTCCAATTTTTTTGAGAAGTCAAAAATTTGGTTAGAAATTTTGAGATCTCAGAAATTTTCTAGAAAAATACTGGAAATTTGAGTTTGAGTAAATCTTTTTCTTTGACTCTTTAAAATGATAAAATTTCAAAAAGTAAAAAAAATGTTCAACTTATCAAACTCAGAAATTTACACTTTTTTAAAATATCTCGGCTAAACCTCAGAATTCCTGAGTTTTTTTTTTAGCAAATATTTGACTCTCAGACTCAGATGTTTGTTTTCTACCATATTTCCAACATTAATCTCAAAATATTTCTGTTTTCTAGCAAAATTTCAGCTTTTCAAACGGACAAATTTCCACGTTTTTTTCCCTCATGACGTCTCGTCTAAACGGTTCGGTTTTAGCTGCAGCAGGCGATGATGACTGGATGCTTCACTTCAGCTACAGACAGCAGATATGATGGTAGTGTGTGTGTGTGTGTGTTGTGTGATGTGTGTGTGTGTGTGTGTGTGTGTGTGTGTGTGTGTGTGTGTGTGTGTGTGTGTGTGTGTGTGTGTGTGTGTTCCCTGTTCTTTGACTGGGTATGTCTCTCTAATGGTCTTCCTGCCTGGGGCGGCTCTTCCTCTCACTGGACATAAATAAGACATATATTACACTATTTGACACATTACTATTCCTCTTACATGAAAACCAGAACAAAAAGTCTCATTTACATTCATGTCAACCTGAATTCACAGATTCAAAGAAGAAGAAGAGAAGAAGAAGAAGAAGAAGAAGAAGAAGAAGAAGACTGCGCTTCAAACGGGCCACGTTGTTGATAAACAGTGACAGTGGTGGAGTTTTCCTGTAGCTGCGTTTCCAGTCAACACATGACGGCGCAGTTTGACTTTTTCTAAATACATTTTCATCAAAAAAATGTTGGGTTTTTTTTCCAGTAAAAACTGCAATGGAAATTTATTTTTTTTTGGCATCGCACGAGTCACATGACCAGCAACCGGATGTTGATTCTCGCGCAAACCAAGAAGAAGAAGAAGAAGAAGAAGAAAACAGGAAGTGGTTTTTTTTAATAACCTTATTTAATTGCGAAATTAGCGACAAACTTTTGCGCACATTTGTGATGGAAACGCAGCTCCAGTCATCATGAGTGTTATTATTATGATGATGCTGCAGAGGCGGGTCTGCACACCGTGTGTGTGTGTGTGTGTGTGTGTGTGTGTGTGTGTGTGTGTGTGTGTGGTGTGAAGAAACGTCCTCACGCTCCTCACCCAGGTTCCACCAAGTTTTCGGGAGTTGAGGACGTTTCTTATCTTCCACACATCGATTAAAGTTTGCAATATTTCTTCTTCTTTTTTTTTTTAAACCATTAAAAGGGGGCGGGGCTGTGGGGGGGGGGGGGGGCGAAGCGAAAGGGGCGAATTTAAAATCTGTATCAAATGAAATGAAGGTAAAAATCTGCTTGCGGACGCAGCGCGTTGGGGCCGGAGGGGCCGGCGGAGCGTCGCACCCTGTAAACACCGACCCTCCGCCTCACCCTGACCCCCGTGACCCCTGACCCCGCCGCACTCTGTAGCCTCTGAGCGGCATTCGGCTCTGTTGTCCACACGATACACAGACAGCTTAATTTACTGAACGAGAAACAAAACAAAAGTAAAACGATAAAAAAAAAAAAAATCCCGAAAGGTCAAGACGTGAAGTAATAAAACCGTATTTACATTTTACACGTTTTTTCTTGGTTTCTCAGCGTAGTAACTCGCTTCCCCCTCCCCTCCTCACCTTTGAGTCAAAAAACTTCCTTTTTTTTTTTTAAATATAGAATACTGAAAACTCGATTCCTTCCGACATTCTTTCTCTCCTCTCCTTTTTTTCCATTCTCCCTTTTCTTTGCTCTCCTCCCCCGTTTCCTTTTCCTCCCTTCCTCGCGGCGTCCTGCCGGGTTTTAGCCCACCTTCTGCGGGTTGGTGGCGCGGACGCCCTGCTCGTAGGTGATCCGCTGGCTGATCAGGTACTGCGCCGCCTGCGTGGCGGCCTGCGACCCCGTGATGGTCACCTTCCTGTTCCGAGTTCCCGGGATGAACTCGCCTTTCTTCGAGATCTGGATCCTGGCGCCGGTCAGCTCCTGGTACTCCACTAGCGTCTTCCCGCCTTTCCCCAAGATGGCGCCCACCAGGTTCTCCGGCACGGCGATCTCCACCACTTCCTTCGCTCCCTCCGCCAGCTTCTCCGTCGCCAGGAGGGACGACGCCACCAGGGGCGACGCCGCGCTCAGGTAGCCGTTGGTGGCGCCGGTGGCGGCCGCCAGGGAGCCCAGGGAGAGGCCGCCCAGGCCGGCGGCGGGGTGCGGCGCGCTGGTGGACGCGTCGCTGGCGTACGACGCCAGCAGGTTGGCCGCCGCCGCCGCCGCCGGGTTGGCGTTAGCCGCCACGGCGGCCAGCACGCCGGAGGCGGCGGCGGGGTTGAGCCCCAGCCCCAGAGAGTTGGTGTTGTAGCCGTAGCTGGCCAGCGTGTTGAGCGCGGAGGTGATGGCCAGCAGGTCGTTGCCCGAGAAGCTGGACACGGTGGTGGGGAACGCGCCGACGCCCGCCAGGCCCGCCTGCCCCAGCAGGGAGGAGGCGGTGGCCGCCGCCGCCGCCGCCGCCGCCGGCATCACCTCGGTGGAGTTGGCGTACGGGGAGCCGGTGGGGTTGGAGTTGGCCACCGGCCCGGTGATGTTGGAGTAGGAGATGTTGAGGCAGGAGGAGCTCTGCGGGTCTTCCTGGATCTTCTGGATGATGATCTCCACGGCCTTGCGGTTCTGCTCCGGCTCGCCGCTGATGGTGACCACGCGCTCCTGCAGGTTGATGCCCTCGGGCTTCTGGGACAGCTGCACCCAGGCCCCGGACTGCTCCATCACCGCCTTGACCGTGGCGCCGCCTTTGCCGATGATGAGGCCGGCGGTGCTGTTGGGGACGATCAGCTTGGCCTGTTGGGAGGACAAGAAGACGGAAGAAGACTTACTGACGGGAAGACATTTTAAGACTTCAGTCCCGAAGGGGAACCGGCTGCTAACGACGACTGGCGTCGGATTTAGCGCTGATTACTGAATGTCCTCCTGATACGTAAAGTGAAATGTCCTCTTCTACCACAGCCAGATAACCAGTCAGGAAAAGTCTTTAATTAAAGGAAATAATAGCCTGGAGGGGGGAAGCAGGTCAGTTATGCCAGCCTGAAGCGGAAAAGAGAGAAAAGATGAACGACGTCTGAGAGGTGATGAAAAGAAAAGGACATTCAAAGTGTCACTGGAGCCTGATGCGGAAGATCACAAACTGTCTAAATAAAATAATAGCATTTTCTATTATCTTCATGGTTTTGCTGAATAACAGAGTGAAGGAGTGGGATGGATGGATGGATGAAAGAGGGACACTAAAGAGGACACTTCTGTGGAGAGAGCAAAATAACAACAAAAAAAAAAAGCAACACCGGCTGGCGGGGGTCAGCGTCGCCATGGGAACACGGCATTCGAAGAGGGAGCGAGGCCGACGAGGGCCGCAGAAAAGCTCAAACTTTTATTTTGTTTTCTCTTAAATGCCTCATCCAGGCGCAACACTGAGATCAGCTGAGGTTGGAAAAGTGAGGAGAGCAGAAAACATGAGAGTCCAGGACAAAACGCAACATATTTTAGTGCTTTTTGGACACCATGGAGCGACGAAGACGACGGACATCTGGACGTCCCTTCAAAATAAAGGGCTTGAAAGCTGACAAAAGCACCGAAGGAGGGGCAAAAAATATCAACATTTTGAATCTCTGATGGGAAAAAAGGAATTAAAATCTGGCAAAAACTCCAAAAAGTAAAAAAAAACAAACCCCCCCCCCCCCCCACATCCACAATGAAACATGGTGGCGGCAGCATCATGCTGTGGGACTAAATGGACATTCATCCCAGATTCTCTTTTCAGCTTTGACCAAAAACCTTCATGTGTCCAGATGGGTTTATTAGAGCCGACGCAGATGAATAACATTTAGGGACATTTTCCACCAACCAAACTTCTGAGATTTTAACCTCGGAAACCTTCTAGAAAAATCTGGGAAATTCCGGAGTTTGAAAAGTCGGAAAGTCGGCAAATTGTTTCACTTGTAACAAAACACTTTCCCCCTTATTAGTGAAATAATCTGGAAGTGGAACCGGGTTGCCAGGCAACGGGCTGGGCTCTGCCGGGGTTGCCAGGCAACGGGCTGGGCTCTGCCGGGGTTGCCAGGCAACGGCAGGATATCGAACCGATTAAACTTGAACCTTTTAATCAGTTATTGAGGAGTAGTTGACTCTGACAAGCCGGACATCTGCGAAAGCGCTGAATGTTCGGTGACATGTCACAGAAAGCTGCTGCAGCACAAAAAGAAGCTGCTGCAGCACAAAAAGAAGCTGCTGCAGCACAGGAAGAAGCTGGTGCAGCACAGGAAGAAGCTGCTGCAGCACAGGAAGAAGCTGTGCAGCACAGGAAGAAGCTGCTGCAGCACAGGAAGAAGCTGCTGCAGCACAGGAAGAAGCTGCTGCAGCACAGGAAGAAGCTGTGCAGCACAGGAAGAAGGCTCCTTGTCGGCTTGACCATCTCAGAGCGCACAAAACCAAATGCTAAAAACTATCACATTTCACCAACGTCCTGAAACTTGCGGTTTATTCCTGAGAGGTTCGGATCATAGTGAGTAAAAATAAAATAAAGCGTGAAGAAAAACTGGAGCCTCAGATCCTCGTTCACAGCAGCTTTTCTTTGACTCATATGTCTCATTATCTGCACTGCAGCTCCCTCTCTCTCTCCTCTCTCTCTCTCTCTCTCTCTCTCTCTCTCTCCTCTCTCTCTCTCTCCTCCTCTCTCCTCTCTCCCTCTCCCTCTCTCTCTCTCTCTCTCTCTCTCTCTCCTCTCTCTCCTCCCTCTCTCCTCTCTCTCTCTCCTCTCTCTCCCTCTCTCTCTCCTCTCTCTCTCCCTCTCTCTCTCTCCCTCTCCCTCTCTCTCTCTCTCTCTCTTCTCCTCTCTCTCCCTCTCTCTCTTCTCTCTCTTCTCTCTCCCTCTCTCTCTCTCTCTCTCTCTCCCTCTCTCCCTCCTCTCCTCTCTCTCTTCTCTCTCTCTCTCTCTCTCTCTTCTCTCCTCTCTCTTCTCTCTCTTCTCTCTCCCTCCTCTCTCTCTCTCTTCTCTCCTCTCCCTCTCCTCTCCTCTCTCTCTCTTTCTCTCCTCTCTCTCTCTCTCTCTCCTCTCTTCTCTCTCTCTCTCTCCTCTTTCTCTCCCTCTCTCTCTCTCTCTCTCTCTCTCTCTCTTCTCTCTCTCCTCTCTCTCTCTCTCTCTCCTCTCTCTTCTTCTCTCTCCCTCCTCTCTCTCTCTCCTCTCTCTGTCTCTCTCTCTCTCCTCCTCTCTCTCTTTCTCTCTTCTCCTCTCTCTCCTCCTCTCTCTCTCTCTCTCTCTCTCCTCTCTCTCTCTTTTCTCTCTCTCTCTCTTCTCTCTCTCCTTTCTCTCTCCTCTCTCTCTTTCTCTCTCTCCCTCCCAGGCAGCAGCTGAATTTACATACAAATAGAAAATCAGCGAAGGCGGCGCAGATTCAGTTTGTCGCATTTCTGCTGCGGCGGCTGGAAAACCGTCTCCTCCTCCTGAGGCCGTTTGTTTGGGCCGCCGCTCTGCTGGGAGCTGAGCTCAGGTTGTTGGGTTTTTCTGAACGGGAGCCGGTTCTGTCGCCCATCGACTCTCGAACGCAGCCAGGATCGCAGGACACGTTTGCTAGGGCTGTATAATAATATCGATATCGCGATATATATCGATATTTTCTTTCCTAGAAAAAAATCGATATTCATCCTTAAGTATCGTAACATCCAACTGTCACCTTGTTCCCTCACTGCTGGCTTCACCAGGTCATCAGGCTTAGAGTGATTCCTTCAGATGTTCAGGTTAAAAAGGTATCAAACTATTCAGAGCAGGAACTTGGTTCACTTTATTTACTTTACTAATGCATGAAGCTACAGTTTGGACTGTTTCAACTAAAAGAAACATGTTTTCTCTCCACTTCTTTGATTCATTTTGTCCAGCTGTCCACTTTAAGTCTGTGTCCAACCAGAACCAGGTATTGTGTAGTTGGTGCTTTTAATCAGTTTTCAGTTAAATTAATTCAATCCAACTTTATAACAGTCACAAAATGTCACCAAAATCACTCTGTCCCTCTAAAATCTTTCAGAAAATCACAAAATGTATCGAATTGTATCGTTTGCTGAATATCGCGATATATATCGCATCGTGGGCAGAATATCGTGCATCGTATCGTGAGATTATTGCATCTGCTCACGTCCCGCCGCGGCTGCGTACATGAATGAGACCAACAAAGTGTCAACTCCGCTTCCTGCTGATCGCCAAACCGTAAACTGAGCCGATTAGCATTTAGCGGAGTCTTTGCTGTCGCTACACTGCAAAAACACAAAATCCTACCAAGGATCTTTTTGGGTCAGCAAATATTTTAGCGTATTTGAAATAAGATCAAGTGGCTTACAAGTAAACTCTTCAGCAAAACATAGCTGCTTGTTGTAAGTAAATAATTTCTTGATGTTGACGAAAAAGCTTAGTTTCACTACGCCGTTACCTAGCAACCTCAGCCACGCTCAGCCCGTTACCTAGCAACGCAATTCTAGCTCCGCTAAAGTTGATCCAGAACTTTTTCATCAACATTAATGAATGATTTATTTAACACAATCTCCTAAAATGTTAGTATTGTCTGATTTCAGGTCCACTAAAAATATTTGCACCAGAAACTAAACAAAGATACCTGGTAAGATTTAGTGTTTTTACAGTGAAAAACCAATTTTACCAAATGTTTGTCCATTTTTTCAGGACAAAACAAAAAATAGGACAAAACTAACCATCAGCCCCTTCAGACTAGCCAGCAGCAATTAGCAAACACCAGCCAAGCTACTTCTCAGTGAAACGCTGGTAGAAACACAGTTGGCGTTAACAGAGCAGCCATGTTGGGTCGAGTCCCTGAGGGCGGAGCTTCAGACAGAGCAGGAGATCCTTAAAGAGACAGAGACCCAATCTCAACATGTCAAATCGGGAAGTTAAATTTATTTTCAGTCATATTTTTATTAGAGCTGAACGTAAAAGTTACTTGATTGTGCCATAAAATGCCACTATTTGTCTGATAAATACGTAACACCGGCGCTTTAACCCTTGGCAGTCAGGGGTCTAAATGTCCGTTTTGGTCTAATTTTGAATTTACCCTTATATTTAAATTTCCTTATTTGGTATCATTATTTTCAGCACAACCTCAACTTTATCATTTTACAGTGTTTGTTTCATTTTGACAAAATGCATTATCACAGTGGACCAAAAATCACAAAAAAAAACAAAAAACAAAAACAAAATCCGAGTAGAAAAAATATTGATATTTTTAGTATAAAATTCACAAAAATGTTGAACAAATAATTTTTCTAACCAGTAATAATAATTTCTAGTGTACATTTTAAAAACATGTGTAAAGATATTCCAAAAAAAACAAAACTAAACACATGTTTCCCATTAAGGAATCAAACGGCTGACATGGAGGTGAAAACCGTTCAGTCGGAGGTTTTTCGCAGCTCAAACTGTCCAACTTTTCTTTTCTCACAGCAGCGTTTGGGCGATTCTGGCGGTGAAATCCGGGTCCGGCCCGATTGAGATGAGTGAGGATCCGTGGGACGTTTCAGTGGTTCTGTGGGGGGACGAGTCTCGGTCCCTGCTGAGGATCTCGCCTCCTGTCTACACGTCCAACGGATCCACGCTAACGAAGCTCTGCTTTCCTTTCGTCTTTCCCGTTTCCCTTCCTCAATAATCCGTTCGCATCCCGGCGTTCAGACGTCTCGGAGCGTCTTCCTCTCGTCAACTTTTACGGCTGTAATTTTCCGGTGAATTTACAACAGTTAATTATTTCCTCAGACCTCATACACTGCAAATACACTGCAAAAACACTCGATCTGAGTTTTATCCAGTTTCTAATGAAGACTGACCTACACGTAACGTTTGAGCAAAAATACAGGAGCTTGTTTTAATTAATGAATTATTAATTAATTAATCAATTAATTAATAATTCATTAATTATTAATGAAGAAGTATTTGTTCCACTGGTTCGATTGGTTGTTTCACTTATGAAACATTTTTCTCATGTTAAAAGTAAAATAATCTGTCAGGTTTCCTTTTTTTTTTTTTTTTTTTTTTTTAAGATTTGATTTCTTGAAATAAATCGGCTCTAAAATGTCAGAAATGAAAAAAATACAGAATTTTGTTCTGGGATTTTAGATGAATCTATGGAGTTACTTTAAAGGAAAAAATTCCATTAACATTTTCATCACATCGTTTTAAACCTGAAGGATTTTAATACCAATACACTACAAAAAATGTGTGTTGGTATTAAAAGATAAAATCATTTAAAATTGATGAAGAAGTTCTAGTTTGGTAGAATATTGCACTGCGCTGTTACCTAGCAACCCCGGCCAAGACTAGCCTGTTACCTAGCAACCCAGTTCTAGGTTACAAGTTTTCACCAATATTAAGGAATTATTGACTTAAAACAAGCAATTTAGCTGAAAAATGACTTGTAAGTAAGTTTTGACTGGTACTAAGACATCTGATCAACCAAAATACTTGGTAGGATTTTGTGTTTTTACAGTGCATTTGTAAGAAAGTCCTTCGTGTTTGAAAGGATCCACTGAAGAGGTTTCTGAAAGACTTTTAAAGTAAAATCAAACATTTGTCTAAAATCCCAGAACCAGATTCAGATTTTCGTTTCATTTTTGACACTTAAAAAGCGGATTTACTTGTATAAAGAGGGAAATAAATCTCCGTCTTTTGTTTTTAACCTTAAACTTTCTTTTCACCTGCACAATAATAAGTTTCCTTTTAAGTACATTCTGCGTTGTTTGCGCTGCAAAAACACAAATTCCAGTTGGTCGTGTCTCATTTCACAAGTACACAGATACTTTCAGTGAAAACTAGAACGGAGACACGTGGCAGGATTCTGTGTTTTTACAGTGCAGGCAGAACCCAAACGTCCTCCTTCCTGCTTTTTTGAGGCTCGGGTTTTAATTTTTCGCTGCTTGTTCACATTTGTTGGTGGAAAGTTTCTGCAGAGTCGGCCGGCCGGGTTTTTGGGCTTCCGTCCAGCTGCTGACGGGAACCGCTGGACTGGGGTCGAAGGTCAAGCTCCATCTCCACTCGCTGCGAAGGCGGGAAGGGAAATGCCGACTTCAGCAGGGATTTAGTGAGCTTAGCGGATGAATCCGAATCGATGCGGACGGCAGCGCGGGGATGATGGGAGTCCGGAACGGGTCCAGATCTGGAGCCGCTGGACGTTTACGAAGGTCGACCGGATTAAATGTCGGTCCAGATTATTTCCATCACACAGATGAACTGGATCTGACTAGCGACCAGTGACTTTCTGCTTCTCCGGGGTTTAAATGGGACGTTTGAGGACCGATTTAAACCACGTGGACCAGAACCAGCGCAGGACATGGCAACCCAAACCAGCGCAGGACATGGCAACCCAAACCAGCGCCGGCTGGAAACGTGAATCTGGACCTCAAGCAAAATTAACTCTGGATCGCTCGTCTCTTCCTCCACATCCTGGGATCTTAATTTACAATCAGAATCCCAAAATTTACTGAAAAAAATACTTCAATCTCAGAATTCCAATATTGAAGTCAAAATTCTGAGAAAAAAAATCCGAAATCTGAGGAAAAAAGTAAAAAAAAAAAAAAAAATCCGAAATTCTAAAGAAAAAGTCAGAATTTGGACATTAAATAAAAATTTAATTTCTGAGATAAAACAAATATAAAATTCCTTTTCTGAGAAAACTAGTGAGAAATACACTTTGCTGCAATATTTATTTTTTTCAGATATACTAAAAACAGGCGGGGATCCAGTAAACTTGTGCGAAACGTAGATTTGTCTCACGTTTTCACTGAGGCGACGTTGCTATGACAACGCCTACAGACAGTCGGAAGGTGGTGTTGCACCAGAAGCTGTTCCCGCCTGGTCGCTTCTGAAATAGACGTGAACCTGATATCGCTAACCGGCTCCGGAACAGATCCTGGATCAGCAGATCATTTTTAGACCCGTCAGGTTGATAATGATGATCCTTATTCTCATCACAGCTTTGTGTCGCGTTCCATCCAGGTCACACACACACACACACACACACACTCACACACACACACACACACACACACACACACGAACGAACCGTGGCTTTATTTCTGCCTTCGTACAAACCAGATCGGCGGCGAACCAAACAACGTCTGCGTGTTGAACACGGACAGCGAACGGCGGAACAACTGTTGAGGCTCTTGGAGGTTGAACTTTGAAGTCTTAAGCTGCGACTTTAGCTTAATCTGCCTCCCACTGATCCGCAGGCTTAGCCGTCTCTCTCTCTCTCTCTCTCTCTCTCTGTCTCCACGTCTTGTTTACCTTTGACCCCTCCGCCCCCCCCACACACACCTTCTCTGTGTCGTCCTTCATTTTCCATCATCCAGGAGGAGAGAAAACCCTCCACCCCCAAAACAAGACTAAAAATAAAAGATGACAGAAGAGAGAAACGTGTAAATAAGTTTACACGTTTGTAAACTCTGCATTTATTAGGGCTGTATAATAATATCGATATCACGATATATATCGATATTTTCTTTCTTAGAAATAAATCGATATTCATCCTTAAGTATCGTAACATCCAACTGTCACCTTGTTCACTCACTGCTTGCTTCACCAGGTCATCAGGCTTAGAGTGATTCCTTCAGATGTTCAGGTTAAAAAGGTATCAAACTATTCAGAGCAGGAACTTGGTTCACTTTATTTACTTTACTAATGCATGTCAGCTACAGTTTGGACTGTTTCAACTAAAAGAAACATGTTTTCTCTCCACTTCTTTGATTCATTTTGTCCAGCTGTCCACTTTAAGTCTGTGTCCAACCAGAACCAGGTATTGTGTAGTTGGTGCTTTTAATCAGTTTTCAGTTAAATTAATTCAATCCAACTTTATAACAGTCACAAAATGTCACCTAAATCACTCTGTCCCTCTGAAACCTTTCAGAAAATCATTAGTGTATTGAATTGTATCGTTTGCTGAATATCGCGATATATATCGTATCGTGGGCAGAATATTGTGTATCGTATGACAAGATTATTGTATCACTACAGCCCAAACGTTTATATGTTTAGACGTTTGTAAACTCGGCGTTTGTTCCCCTGAGGCCGACCATTCGGTTCCGGTTCCTGTGGTTGATTTTTATCTGAGACCGTTTAGCAAAGAAATCAATATTTTGATATAATTGATACTACAAAAAATATTCAGAGATTCATTTGCCCAAATTGTCGCATTTCTGAGGAAATGCTGAAAGATGGCACATGCTAACTGCGCTAATGATGCAAGCTAACACTACAAGTAAGCCATACTGTTCAAAGACACCACATGCTAGTTGTGCTAATGCTGCAAGCTATCACAACAAGCTAACATTACAGGTAAGGACTTCGGCTGAAAGATCCTACATACTAGGTGCCATAAGCTACAAGCTAACGCTGTAAACTAGCACTACATGTAAGGAAATGCTGAAAGATGCTACATGCTAGCTGCCATAAGCTACAAGCCAACACCATAAGCTAACACTGCATGTAAGGAAATGCTGAAGGATTCTAGCTACAACAATGCTGCAAGGTAAAGCTCTGAGCTAGCACTACAAGAAAGGAAATGCTGAAAGACGCCACATGGTAACCATGCTAATGCCGCAACCTAACAGTAGAAGCTAACAGTACAAGCTAATGCTATGTCACAAATGTTTGGGAGCAACTTAAAAAGGTCGGTAAAACTTTTGTGTCTGCAGCAGTGAAGTAGTAAAACTGATTAGCTAACGATTTTGGTCTAAAAGGATCAATACTGCAAGAAAATGTTAATTTTTTTAGTTATTTTTACAAGTTCTGACCATGAGTGCCATCAAATATGGAGGATACTGTAAGTTTATGCATTCTAATCATTATAAAATAACTTTACAATGTCAGAAATTATAAGTGCCATCAGTGAATGAGTCAGAACGAACTTTTCCAGATGTTGACGAGCCGTTGTGCCATCCTCTTAGTTTACCCCCGATTCAACTCCAGATTTATAGAGACGACCAAATAATCAACTGGACTTTAAAAGCTGCTTCTGGCGACTGCTGAGGAAGCAGCAGGAGTTCAGTTCGTTTTCCATCACTGAACTCGATAAATCTTTGCTTCGCCTTTCTGAAAGGAAAGTAAAAAGTCTGAGTTTCACGTGAGCTAAAAAAAAAAAAAGTAAAATGAGTTACAGAGTCTGTAATAAAATGCAGAAACTCTGTATCCTCTGTTAGTGAAGATAAGCAGGAGTCGAGAGCCACCGGCGTTTGGCTGACTGAGCATTTATGCCGAGGCTGTAAAATGCAGGAGTGATAAAAGAAAAAGATAAATAAAACGTTATGAAGTATGATGTAACCGGGAAGCGGGGGAAGCCAAACAGCATGTCCAATATTTACGAGTGAGCACAAAACAACAGAAAACTTAAGCGGCCATGTTTTCATGTCTTTTCCTTAAACATTAACGATTTCTGGCTTCGGCAGGTTGTGGAAAATGGGTGGAAACATATTGACATCATAACGTTGCTCATATGTTCTTGGATTTATTGCCTTGGCTTCCACAGTTATGTCTTTGAAAGAAGGAGTAATAATCACTGAAACTCCCTCCGGTCAGACTCGGGTTACTTCAACTCAATCTGTCCCATTTTTACAGTTTTTTTAGGCAAATTATGACTGTTATTTATGAATAAACATGCTAACTGTGCCAATGCTAACGCTACAAACTAACACTATGAGTGAGGAATCATGTTACAAAATGCCACATGCTAGTTGCGCTAATGCTTCAAGCTACTGCTACAAACCAGCACTACAATTAGGAAAATGCTGAATGATCCAGCATGCCATTTGTGCTAATACTACAAGCTAACACAACAAACTAACACTGCGACTAACACTGTGCTAACATTTAAAGCTAACGATACAAAGAAACACTACAAAAGTAGGGAAATGCTGAAACATGCCACATGCTAGTTGCGCTAATGTTTCAAGCTAATGCTACAAACCAGCACTACAATTAGGAAAATGCTGAATGATCCAGGATGCCATTTGTGCTAATACTACAAGCTAACACAACAAACTAACACTACGAGAGAGGAACTCTGTCAAAAGATGCTACATGCTAGCTGTGCTAACGTTTAAAGCTAACGATACAAAGAAACACTACAAAAGTAGGGAAATGCTGAAACATGCCACATGCTAGCTGTGCTAATAGTACTAATCACATCTAGTGATATTTCACAGTGAGTAAGCAGATTACAAAAGAAAACTTAAGCGGCCATGTTTTCACATCTTTTCCTGAAACATTAACGTTTCCTGGCCATCACCAGTGAAAACATCATAACGTTGCTCATATGTTCTTGGATTTATTGCCTTGGCTTCCACAGTTATGTCTTTGAAAACAGGAGTAATAATCACTGAAACTCCCTCCGGTCAGACTCGTGTTACTTCAACTCAATCTGTCCCATTTTTACTGCAAATTATGACTTTTATTTATCAACAAGTCTTAAAAACTCAACTTTAAACTACGAGTTCAATGAAAAAAGCTTCTTTTTTCTTAAATCTTAGAATTTAGTTGATTAGAAAACTAAACCCACATTTCTGCCCCCTATTGGCCATTAGAAGAAATGCAGGCATTTACAAAACTGTCACTTTCTTCTAAAAAAAATTAAGAATTTAATCTATCATTGATCAATAACAAATAAATCAACAAAGTTTCACAAATGAAGTTCACCACCAAATGTCAGACTAATTTCACTGAAATGAGTCCTACTCCCTTTTCCCAACATGAATGTCAAACTTCCTGTGTAGAGGAGCAACAACAGGAAGCAGGAAACAGGTGTTGAAGGTTACAGGAAGTGGCTGCATGTGGGTAAATGGTCAGCTATTAAAGTTTAAAACAATCAGTCTGAACAAAAGAGGCTAAAAAAATCCCTGGAATAACAGAAAACGAAATTCGATCAGGTTACGTTTAAAGTCTGAGTCAACAGCGATTAGAACCGTCTGAGTTAACAATATCTGATGATAGAAGTAAGACATCTAAAATTGATTTTAAAACCAGTTTGATACATCTTTCCCCATCTTGTATCTTTGTGTATTTTTTTTATGTTTTAAATTGTCAAATTTAGGTGAATGTAGCGTCCTTGTCCATACCAGAGTAAAAACCATTTTGCACTTTTCTTGTGCACTTTGTCAAAAAGTGGATGAACTAATTTATGCAATTTGTCAGTATACAGATAAAAATGTCCACATAAAAATCTCTGGTGGGCCGGATTTGGCCCCCGAACCTCATGTTTGACGTGCTGTAAAGCATTCGCCTCTGTAGACGCTTTAAAAATATTAATAATCTCATATTTGAAGGACACCAACGTTAAAATGTAAAACGCAGAAGAAAGGAAGGAGTAAGTTTAGACCTAAATAATTTGTACGAGAATTTAAAGGGAAGTTATTACACAAAATTCAGATTTTACACATTTCTTGTGCTTCCAGTTGGTTTTCTAGTGCTTATTAAAAAAATAGAACAAAAAAAAAATATCCAGCTGTTTTTTGGCAATAAGTGAATGAGCCGCTTCCAAAACCTCCAGTGTTAAGTCATAACTGATGTTCCCTAGCAACCCCAGCCTGTTACCTAGCAACCCCAGCAGAGTTCCGCCTGTCACCTAGCAACCCCAGCAGAGTTCCGCCTGTTACCTAGCAACCCCAGCAGAGTTCCAGAACATTGGGAACTCATTCCACAGCTACTTCTACCGCTGTACAACGGCTGAGTGTGTTTCGCTGTTCATTTGCCATCCAGGAACCACCTGCTGCCTCCTTGTTGGTTGTGCAGAATGCACCACTAATGCTATTCAAATCTGTAAGCTTGTATAATTGCTAGGGCTGTAGTGATACCATAATCTCACGATACGATACACGATTTTTTCAGAGGGACGGAGTGATTTTGGTGACATTTTGTGACTGTTAAAAAGTTGGATTGAATTAATTTAACTGAAAACTGGTTAAAAGCACCAACTACACAATACCTGGTTCTGGTTGGACACAGACTTAAAGTGGACAGCTGGACAAAATGAACCAAAGAAGTGGAGAGAAAACATGTTTCTTTTAGTTGAAACAGTCCAAACTGTAGCTGACATGCATTAGTAAAGTAAATAAAGTGAACCAAGTTCCTGCTCTGAATAGTTTGATACCTTTTTAACCTGAACATCTGAAGGAATCACTCTAAGCCTGATGACCTGGTGAAGCCAGCAGTGAGTGAACAAGGTGACAGTTGGACGTTACGATACTTAAGGATGAATATCGATTTTTTTCTAGGAAAGAAAATATCGACATGTATCGCGATATCGATATTATTATACAGGCCTATTATACTGCGCATCTGTTTGCAACCATTTTCACGTGCGAGTGTAAACGATGAGTCGGGGGATCCAGAAGCAGATTACTTGGATTTAAAACGACAAGACGCCTGTGGAGGATTTTGTGCACAGAAAATGCCACGAACAGGTTTTGAATAGGCCACGACCTGTTCAAACAAGGTCAACAGGGTGTGATGATGGACTTGTTTCATGGAAGTTCAGACTTTAAACAATGTCAGTTATTGTTTTCTATCCGACTTCTTCTCCTCGCCTCCAGAGGAATCCGCTCGGCCCGTAAATCGCCTCCTGGCCCGTTTCCCCGCTTCCTTGAAGTCTCTGTAAACAAAACTGTCCTTCAGTTTCCAAAACACTGGAAAACACTGAAAACTTTCATCACCCAGTTTTGGTAGAAAACGATTAATTAATAATTGATCTAATTTTAATCATCGTATTGAGTCTAAACTGGGAGAAGATTGATTTCTCAAACTTTTATCTGACTGAACCTGACAACAGTTTCTACAGATGTGTAAATATTATTTTTAATAAAAGTGACTTCCTGCAGCTTTAATCAGGGTAAAATCATTACTGCCATAATTTTCTTACAGTGTAAAATATTTGCCTTTTTACAACCAAGATCCACTTGGCAAACGTTTCCAAAGCCTAAAACAAGTTTAAACCTACGAGCCTTTAATAAATCAAATGTGAAAATAACTTTTAAATTCTTGGATCCTACAAAATAAGAAAAAGAAAAGTGCTGCTTTATTTGGGTTTTTTTAAACGTTTTTTTTCCCTCATACATTTTTTTAGCTTAACGATTTTTTTCCCGCCTGATGAAAAGTTTACAGAAACGTCTGGGAAAGTGCGAGTTACTCAATCCATGCATGTTTCCACTCCAGCAGAAGTTAGAGAAACACTTTGCAGTAAAGTCTCGGCGCTTGTTCGTTTGTTCGTTTGTTTGTTTTAACGCTGCAGGTTCTTCCAGCGGCGTTTGGAGCTTATTTTGGACCGGGAGTTTCTCCGTGTGTCATCAGATGAAGCTCAAACCCATTTGGTTTCTGGTATAAATAGCCTGAAGAGCAACAGGGGGATTCGCCCTTTATTATAAGAGTCTAAATATCAGCAGCTATTAGCCGCCCGTCTCATCCAGAAACGGATCACTCAGCTGCCGGTCAACACGGAAACACCGTCACACGTTCAGCTAAAGTCAAAACAAAACAAAAATACTTTGTAACAACTGAAGTCGAGCCGCAGCAGGAACCAAACGCTCTGCGAATCCTGATTGGCCGATGTTTTCCTGTCAGGGCGCAGACTTCCTGCGAGCCGTTGCTTGGAAACAGGAAGCAGAGCTCTGGTTCGGAAAAGACCCCCGCGGAGCCCTGACCTTTGACCTCTGACGTCGCCGTCACTCGGTCTTTGCTTGTAGAAGCAGCGCAAACGAGGCGTCTCACACATTCTGACGGCCTTTTAGGAAAGAGATGCGTTTGTCTCCAAATATTTATTCATGATTATGAATTTCTAACGATGATAAATCACACAACACCAGTTTTAAAGTCCCTCCACCTGTAGCTCAGAGGAGAGACTTTAAAATACTGTTAGTTTATAAATCACTGAACGGTTTAGCACCACAACACCTTAAAGATCTGTTAGTGCTGTACCAACCGTCTGGACCCTCAGATCTGCTGGTTCTGGTTCTGCTCTGCATCCAGAACCAGAACCAAACAAGGAGAAGCAGCTTTCAGCTTCTATGCACCACAAGTCTAAAATTAAAACCATCCTGTTTAGAGTCGCTTATGGATAAACTGAATCTTTTTATTTTTATTTTTAATAATGTTTTTATCTTTTTAAATCTTTTTCAATCTCTGTCTTCTTTCTGTTTTATTTCATTTTAATTGTTATCTAATCTCTGTCTCTTTTTTTTCTTTAGTATCTTTTTCATTTTCAATCTTTAATTGTTATCTAATCTCTGTCTCTTTTTATCTTTTATTGTTATCTATCTCTGCTCTCTGTTTTATTTTCATTTAATTGTTATCTAATCTCTGTCTCTTCTGTTTTTATTTTCATTTAATTGTTATCTAATCTCTGTCTCTTTCTGTTTTATTTTCATTTTAATTGTTATCTAATCTCTGTCTCTATCTGTTTTTATTTTCATTTTAATTGTTATCTAATCTCTGTCTCTTTCTGTTTTCATTTTTTATTTTAAATTGTGTAAAGCACTTTGAAATGCCTGCTGCTGAAATGTGCTATACAAATAAAATTTGATTGATTGATTGATTGATAAATCACAGCCAGAGTGTAAAAGATGTTTTAATATTACAAGAAAAAAAATGTAATGGTATGAGAAAAACGTTTAAACATAACGAGAATAAAGTATTATTTGAATTTTTGTTTTCTTAGTGTGGCTCTAATTCTCCGTCGTTTCCACAGCATCGAGTGCCAGACAGCAAGGAACCAGAACCAAGACCGGTTGCTGCTAGCTAGCTGCTACTAGCTAGCTGCTACTAGCTAGCTGCTACTAGCTAGCTGCTACTAGCATGGCGTCATCTGATGAAATCCTGATTGAAAACACATAAATTGATTTTTTTTTTCCTTTTTGCGTTTCCAGCAGGAACAATAAATAGCTCCAAAATGAAAGACAAAACTAACAATAAGCAACACAAGTTGTTCAGAAAGAGGCAGGAAGCGTCGCCATAGCAACCAGTAGCTGGACGCCGAAGGGCAGTCGAGCGACATCGTAATGAACCCGATCGACGGCAGCTGGGAAACGATCAGCGCCGCAGACAATGATCAGTTGGAGAGCAGGGGGAAAACATCAGTTGGAGTTTGTGTCAAAAATCTATAAAAATGCAGAATAAAAGCCTGTTTGGAGCATAAATCTGATCTTTGAAGTGGTAAAATCTCAACTTCTCATCGTAACTCATCTCATCTTCTGAGTGTTGCACTATAAAAACAACTTTCCTTCACGTATAAAAGGCCTAATTTTAAAGAGCAATCAACAGATTCCTGCCGCTGCTTCTCTGTTGAAAATGAAACCAGCGTCTTTCTCCTCACAGTTGGTGTTTTATAAGACGAGTTTTTGCATCACAGACGAACGATGTTTTCTTTCACACCTTTACATCGTCCTGCTGATGCATCCGAACAAGAAATCACATCATCAGAGGAGAAAAGAGCTGAGACAATCAGGATGCAGCACTTCTGTCTGCTTTATGGCAAAAAAAAACCCCCACAAAACATTACCGAGTATTTTTGGTCTAGTTTTTAGTTAACATATCTCGGCACAGCTGAAATAAGACAAAACTGATATGGAAACAACATTTCAGCCAGAAATGGAATCTTGTTTCAAGTCAATATTTCCATAATATTGATGAAAAAAGTTCTACTTCCGCTGGTAGATTATTCCGCCGTTGCCTAGCAACCCCCGGCCACGCCCGGCCCGTTGCCTAGCAACCCAGTTCCGGGTTCCACTGGCGGATTATTTCACGTAAAACGTGGGAAAAATGTGAAACGAGCTCCTGTTTCTTACTGAAAAGTTACTTGTAAGTCAGTTTTGTCTTGTTTCAGGAGCACAGAGACGTTTGGCCAGGAAACACACACACACACACACACACACACACACACACACACACACACACACACACACAGTTACCAAAAACAGATGAAATGAATTGTTATCATCAGTTTTATCCAACTTTAAATTATATTTGATCTATGGAGGATTTTTTTTATGCAACAGTTTTAACAGAAACTGTTCCCTAGGCGATCGTTTTCCTGGAAAAATCTTCCACATACGCAATTCTGCTGGTGAAAAGTTAATATTCAAACCTCAAATTAAACATTAGGGAATAAATTGTACAAACATGATGAATTATCTATCTACGCTTCACTTAGTCCTTGTCAGGGCAGCGGGACAGAGGTTAATGAACGAGAGGCGGGTAGAAACACACACACACACAGACAAACACACACACAGACACAACACACACACACACACACACACACACCTACAGTCAGAGCGCCAGGTAACCAGCAGCCACGGTTTGGGAAGGAAACACAGAAAGTCCTGACCCAGTTTCTGCCCACAGCTGCATCGTCGTCCAGCCCATAATAAATCATTTTACTGCTAAATTCCACTGCAGCCAAATGGAAAGGCAATTATAATAAACATTATGTAATCTAAATACGACTCTAAAATCAGTTCATCCATTGATTAACAGATCTTAATAGTTTCCGTTTCTGGCTAATTAATTACAGAAAGTCTCTGAAATGTGATGAGATTTTTGTAAGTTAAATTTATTGCGTTTGAAACATAAAACAAACTCTTAGCTTCTGTAAAAACAGCGGCGCAACATCGCTTTTATTCGCTGTAAAAATGGTCATTGATGCACAAAAGGGCAAAAGTGCAAACTAAACTTACTTCATTGTAAATAAAACAACATAAAACCTGCTCAAATAAAATAAAACAACATAAAACCTGCTCAAATAAAGAAAAAACAGCCCAAATTTCAATTTACTGTCAGAATAAGAAGTGATTTTTTGTGGCGAAATCTCCATTTCATTCATGTTTAGAGACTTCAAAATAAATTAACTAACAAGATAAGTGCAAGAACATGGCTTTTTATTAAATGTTTTGAATATCTGTCCCACACAATGACAGCTATTTTAAAAGAAACATTTCTAAAAACTCACTGAATATGAAAAACAGCCTAAATTTTAACAGCTACAGCAGCCCGATTGGGTGGATACCTGTCCAATCTGGCAACGCTGCTTTTGTTTGCAAAGAAGACGTTGATGGATGAAGGACGAAGATGAATGTTTTTAGATAAGTAAGGTTGGTAAGATTAAATACTGCATTATGCTGCATTATGCTAATACTAATTATTAGTAAACATCAGGAAAACGACCCGCCATAATGTAGCCTAGCATGTACGGAAATAATGCTAAGGCAATTAGCATCTAGAGTTTTAAGTTTGCTAGGAAGAAACGCTGCTTACGGCACATCGGCGAATACAGCAAAACACTAAATATTACCAAATATGTTACCTGAGTGAAGTCGCCCCCCCCCCCCACCTTCTTCAAATCAGACAAAATTGGTGTCAAACATTTGTGCTACGTTTGTGCTGGTTTGTGCAGCAAAAATCTTTATTTGTGCTGCTATCATTTTAAAGATATAAAGAAATGTTTCTAGAGGTCATCCAAGGTCAACCAACCAAATCAGACAAAATGGGTGTCAATCAACTCGGCTACGTTTGTGCTGGTTTGTGCAGCAAAAAAAAAAAAAAAATTTTGTGCTGCTTTGGCTTTGAAGGCATTAATTAAAGTGTAAAGGTCAAAAGGTCAACCAGCCCCCCAAACCTTTATGAAATCCAACTTTCTTTATATCTTTAAAATGATAGCAGCACAAACGAAAGTTTTTGCTGCACAAACCAGCACAAACGTAGCACTAACGTTTGAAACCAATTTTGTTTGATTTCATAAAACTGGGGGGCTGGTTGACCTTTTGACCTTTACACTTTCATTAATATCTTCAAAGCCAAAGCAGCACAAACAAAAGTGTTTGCTGCACAAACGTAGCCGAGTTGATTGACACCCATTTTGTCTGATTTGAAGAAGGTGGGGGGGGGGGGTTGGTTGACCTTGGATGACCTCTAGCAACATTTCTTTATATCTTTAAAATGATAGCGGCACAAACGAAAATTTTTGCTGCACAAACCAGCACAAACGTAGCACAAACGTTTGACACCAATTTTGTCTGATTTGAAGAAGGTGGGGGGGCGACTTCACTCAGGTAAATATGTTTGGTTTAGTTTCTTGTCCAAATATCTTGTTGCATTTGAAATGAGACAAAACTATTTAAGAAGTAACTTTTCACCGTAGGAAACCTGTTTTCAGTCACAACAGTTTCATTATGTTGATGAAGTTCTTGTTCTACTGTTGTTATAAGTGAAATAATCTGCCGGTGGAACCAGAACTCCTGGGTTGCTAGGAGACGGACCGGGCTTGGCTGGGGTTGCTAGGTAACGGCAAAGGGCCCTTTGACAAGTGGAACTAGAACTTTTTCACCACCATGAAGGATTTACTGACTTAGAACAAGCTGCTGTTTCTTGCCCGTGATTTAGTTTTGTCTGGTTTCAGGTTCTTGCACTAGAAACCAAATGTCCTCCGTAGGGTTTTGAGTTTTTGCAGTGCTTTCGTGAAGCGGAGGCGTTTCCTGCAGGACGCTCTGCGGTTCGCATGTTCACACCTCCGACGCAGCTTCCTGTCCGACTCCATCTCGTCTCCCTCCTCCCAAACCACCTCCTTCCTTCACCTCCTCCTCCTCCTCCTCCGTTTCCCCTCCAGCGTCTTTTCTGGATTTATATTCCAACAAATCTGCTTGCAATCATGGATTTTCCTCCTAATTTGTTCCTCATTAAGTGACGGAACATTTTTTTTCTTGTTTTTTTTTTCTTTTTGTTTGAGCTAGCACACCTACGTCACTGTTCCCGAGTTGCCTCTCGGGGTTTATGGTAAAACGTTTAAGAGGGCCTCCTAAAAGCTCCTCGTAAAGCTGGGAGAATATCGTTCTTAAATTAAAAGCTGCTCATCTCAACAGGGCTGCTTAAAACCCACTGAAACATGAGGCCTGGGCCAGAAAAAGGGGTTTCTACCGGATTTTACGCACCTTGTTTGCACACAGCTGGATTCAAAAGCCCGAAGGAAAAGGGAAAACCTGTAGACATGCTGGCTTTTCCTGAATTATTTAGTGTCTGCGTGCGGTTTGTTTAAACCTGTGGTGTCCAAATGGTGTCCTGGAGTCCCGGCCGGCATCCTGCAGGTTCTAGTTTTGGTTTAACACACCTGGATCAAACGATGGCTCCTCAGAGGCCTAAGCAGAAAACTGACTTGCTGCAAAGGTCGTCGTTCCTGACCTCCAGGACCCACTAAGGACACCACTGGTCTAATCCACAAGTCTCGCTGCTCCAGTCAGTCCAGTTTTTGGCTTGACACAAAACCTGACCAAGTATTTATTTTTTTTTGTCTAGTTTCTGTTGTAAATATCTTAACACAGTTGAAGTAAGATGAAGCTAAATGAGTAAATTGTCAGCAAAACAAAAAAGCTGGTTAAGTTTGAGATTGTTTCACTTAATAGGACATTTTCATCAATATCGAGGAATTATTTTTGTAATAGAAGCTCCTGCATCTTGCTGAAAAGGTTCTTGTAAGTAAACTTGAAGTAAGATAAACTAGACAAAAAATACAAGATGACTACAACTTAGAGTGAATTTCCACCAAAAATCTGAGAAATTAACCAGAAAAAACAAGGAAACTTCTGACTTTGAAAAGTCAAAAAATTCCTACTAAAACTCAAAAAGTTGTGATATTACTGATGTCTGATTTATGCCAAAAAACAAAATATTACCGAGTATTTTTGGTCTAGTTTTTAGTTAACATATGTCAGCACAGTTGAAATAAGACAAAACTGATATGGAAACAACATTTCAGCCAGAAATGGAATCTTGTTTTAAGTCAACAATTCCATAATATTGATGAAAAAAGTTCTACTTCCGCTGGTAGATTATTCCGCCGTTGCCTAGCAACCCCCGGCCCGTTGCCTAGCAACCCAGTTCTAGTTCCACTGGCGGATTATTTCCCCCAGAAATGCTTCAACCTTTCAAACTCAGAAATGTACTTATTTTTCTAGAAAAGTTTTTGACAGACATTTTATCTTTGCTTTTTTTTTATTTGTAAGGGTGCAAATTGAATGTAAAAAAAAAAAAAAAAATTAACTAGCTTAATGGAAACACGGCAGTTTTAAAGAAATGTTAGGTTGTTGAACTAGGATGAGGCGATTTTTCAAAGGTTAAAGGTCAGCAAACATTGAAGTCACAAGTCGACTGCATTCACCTCAAAATCCTAAATAACTCATTTTAGATAACAGCATCATTTATACCGGACCTTCCTGGAAAACTAAAATCTCCAGACATAACCCCAGTATGAGGTGTCGCCTCATGGCCTTTCACAATAAAAGCACCAGCCCCCCCCCCAACCCCCCGGTTCTGACCTGTTTGACGCGGTCCGGGTTGACGGTGGTCTGCGGCTGCAGGATGCTGACCGGTTCTGTCTTCTGGGTGCTCTGGGGCATCTCCCTCACCTTCTCAGCGATGAAGTCATGGACGCCGTTCAAGGCCTCCACCGTCCCCTGGATCAGACACACCCGCTCTGTCGTTCCTGGAAACACACACACACACACGGCGGCGTCAGGAAACACCAACTTATCAATTTAAAGCTGTAGTCTGTGATTTTTTTCCAAAAGGTTTTTTCCATATTTGTTGAAGTTGTCGCCATGTCGTAACAATATGAGATAAAAAATCATTTCAGCAACAAGGCAGCTCAAAAATAAAGTCATAAAAACGCCATACAGTCACCAAACTGAGAAACCAACAACATTCCATTTTATCCAGTGTCACCATCAAAGTCATCAATACACATCAAATATATTGATCTTTACCTAATGAGATTTCAATTTGCTCGGTTCTGCTGCTGGCCACGTCCCCCAACTCAACGTTTACGCCCAAATGTGAAAATGTCCGCAAACAGATTCACAATTATACAACCATAAAACACTGAAAAGCATTAATAGAGCCTCCTGCACAACCAACAACAAATGCAGCAAGTGGTTTCTGGATGGTAAGTCAACAACAAAACTCTTGTCTTTTCCAGCAGCCATTGTACAGCACTTACAGCAATAAAACCAACTGACCAAAGGAGCTGGTGCTCTGCTGGGGTTGCTAGGTAACGGGCAGAGCTCTGGTGGTGTAGCTAGGTAACGGGCAGAGCTTTGCTGGGGTTGCTAGGTAACGGGCAGAGCTTTGCTGGGGTTGCTAGGTAACGGGCAGAGCTCTGGTGGAGTAGCTAGGTAACGGGCAGAGCTCTGGTGGCGTAGCTAGGTAACGGGCAGAGCTCTGGTGGGGTTGCTAGGTAACGGGCAGAGCTCTGGTGGCGTAGCTAGGTAACGGGCAGAGCTCTGGTGGCGTAGCTAGGTAACGGGCAGAGCTCTGGTGGGGTTGCTAGGTAACGGGCAGAGCTCTGGTGGCGTAGCTAGGTAACGGGCAGAGCTCTGGTGGGGTTGCTAGGTAACGGGCAGAGCTCTGGTGGGGTTGCTAGGTAACGGGCAGAGCTCTGGTGGGGTTGCTAGGTAACGGGCAGAGCTCTGGTGGCGTAGCTAGGCAACGGGCAGAGCTCTGGTGGCGTAGCTAGGCAACGGGCAGAGCTCTGGTGGCGTAGCTAGGTAACGGGCAGAGCTCTGGTGGCGTAGCTAGGTAACGGGCAGAGCTCTGGTGGCGTAGCTAGGTAACGGGCAGAGCTCTGGTGGCGTAGCTAGGTAACGGGCAGAGCTCTGGTGGCGTAGCTAGGTAACGGGCAGAGCTCTGGTGGCGTAGCTAGGTAACGGGCGGTGTCTGTTGATTTGTTACATTCCAGAGTTTTTTTTGGAACGGCTCATTTTCCAGGCAGACACCAAAAAAACTCCCAAAAAACAACAAAAAAAAAAACCAGGAACTTGTTGTGAAAAACCGTATGGGTGTTTGTTTTGTTTTTTTAAGTGCTCAGCCTTTTTTTCAAGAAGCAGCAGAAACCAAGAAAAAAGTATAAAAACTTGCAAAATGTGGATCTTTACTGTGGAGGAAGCTGCAGTCGAAAATGTATGGAAGTACATTGGAGCACATCCACCTGCGAATCCTGGAGTCCTTTTCTGAAAATGGTTCTAACTGCCTTTTTAATAGCTAAGCTCCAAATTTACCTCAGTGTGAATCAACACACATGGAAGCCATCTTGACTCTGCTGTGCAAACCTAAAGTCGTCCTTGTCGCCCCTCTTGGGGGTTCAGATAATCCAGGAGCGTGAAGAAAAAAAATGAAAGGCCCTCCATGATTGGCTGCTTGGCCAGCCAATAGGAAGTCGAGCATCACTGCACCTGGGTATTCCAGCTTCCTAAGCTGCATTTCCTGCAGAATATTTCAGAAATAATCCAGAAACCGGCGGGGAACCGAAGCAAAACCTCTCAGTCCATCTCTTCAGTAACAAAAGCTCTTCCCTCGTCTTTTCGTTCCTCTCCGGACTCTCCGGAGGTTTCTGGCCTTATCGCAGCCCAGCAGCGGATCGGTTGGCACTTCCCCCCTCCGTGGCACCGTCGGACCCGCTTGGCTCGGCCCAAAACATCTGTGTCTGTATCAGAGAGGCGGGAGGAATCTGTAGCAAAATGGCTGCCAATGCTAACAGGCTGAGCGGAGAAGATTTGTGACGCCAAGAGCCTAAAAATAAAGGAGTGTGTGTCGCTTTTAGCGACGTGTTGCTGCTGGTTGTGTTTATTTAACCCGTTAGCATGACGCCGTCTCTACCGTGCTTCCTGTGGGTGCAGCCTGGTGACAGCAGCGATCTGGTCTTAGCACCACGAGAGCTGAACATGGAAATCAGGCGTCCGGCGAACACATTTTTCTTTATTTTATTCTATGGGAAACACCCAGTGCCCAATGGAGTGTGTGTGTGTGTGTGGTGTGTGTGTGTGTGTGTGTGTGTGTGTGTGTGAGAGAGAGAGCGTTGAATCTGAGGAAACTGGGCCTCGCCTCTCCCTGACAGCTGGTGCCCTCTGGGTAATCTCCAGTCGTCCAATCAGAGGCCAGGATTAACAGGCCATTGTCTTGGCATGAGAAAGTGAGAGAGAGAGAGTGTGTGTGTGTGTGTGTGTGTGTGTGTGTGTGTGTGTGTGTGTGTGTGTGTGTGTGTGTGTGTGTGTGTGTGATGGTGGTTGGAAAGGCCACTCTGTCACTAAGGATCATGTTGGACCTGCGCTACAGCTGTGCTTTGGCAACAGAAACCAGTTTCACCAGATATTCACCATCATCTTCATTCAGATTCACTTAATTTTCAGCAGTTTTACAACAACACAAAGACAGGAACCAAAATAAAACATTATTTTACAAACCGCTAATTCACCGGAAGAAGGAATAAACTGAAACCAAGGATCGATAAACTGAAACTACGTCTCTCTCTCCCTCTTCAGTCTGGTTCTTTGGTCTCAATTTGCAGCTTTTTTGAAAGTTTGTTTACAAAGACTTTTGTTTGTTTTCTTTATCTATTTTGAATATTCAAAATAACTTCCAGTTCCAGTGTTAAATGTCCGTTAGAAATTAACGTTTTTTGATCTTTGCGTTAACTTGCATTATGCCATAATCGTTATTTTACTTGTAAACGGCCTCAGCAGGTAAGCAAAGTTGTTGAATTTTATTATGTTTAGTTCTTTGAGACACAGTCAGGGTTTCTTTTCACAGGAGAGAAAAATAGACTTGAATTTATTCATCTGCTTCATATCACAACTGCAAAATTTCTCTCGTTTGTTGGTTTTATTGTGTGATCCGGTTGTCCATCTGCTGACCTCATCTGCACTGCAAAAACACAAACTAAGTTTTTTTGATTTAAGTTTCTCGTGCAAATATGTTAGTACAATCGAAATAAGGCAAAACAACGTTACAAATAACTTTTTAGCAAGAAATAGAAGCTTGTTCCAAGTGCCAGTTCAATCAGAACTCGGTTGCTAGGTAACGGGTCTGCGCTTGGCTGGGGTTGCTAGGTAACGGGTCTGCGCTTGGCTGGGGTTGCTAGGTAACGGGTCTGCGCTTGGCTGGTGTTGCTAGGTAACGGGGCAGCGGAATGTTTGCCAGTGGAACCAGAACTTTTATCAATATTAAAGAATTATTGACTTAAAACAAGCTCTTATATCTTGATAAAAAGTTACTTCTAAGTTAATTTGTCATATTTTAAGTGTAGTAAGATATTTGCACCAGGAACTAGACCAAAAAAATGCAGTAAGATTTGGTGTTTTTGCAGTGTGGCCATCTTTAAAGAAAAACCCTGCACTCAGGAAACTCTCCTCCTTTTCCATTTTAGTGATTTTTACAGATGTTTCCGTTTCCTCTACTTGATCTTGATAAGTTTTTTGTGCGTTTTGAATTCCAGCCTCCATAATTTAAGCTGTTTTCTGATGTGAAAATACTAATAACCAAAACAGTTAGTTATTAGTAGTTTCATTTTTTTAAGACTTTTTAGACATTAATTTAACATCTTTAATTTAATCTAAACATTTTCATGGTTTGTGGTAAAACAGTAACTTCCAGAGTTGGAAAGTAACAGTTGCATTTATTTAATTGTATTTATTTGAGTGGCGTTTATGTACTTTTAAGAGTATTGTTACTTTTACTCGAGTAATTTCATCATGAAGCGTCTCTAACTGGAGGGTGATTTTTGGATACTCTGCCCGCCTCTCGTCTGGGTTCTTCCCGTCCTCCGGACCTGAACCTTGCTGTCCTCCCTGTTTTCCTTGTTTTGTTTTTTTTCCAGCCTGGCAGTAAGTCTTGCACGTTGGATTATTTTCAGTCCAAGAAAACGCTCCACAAGAGCGAGACGGCACGACTTCTCCCCTGCAAACGCAGCAATCAGAGTAAAACTGAGGAGATTTTCATCTGAAATCTGTTGAAAGAGTCTGAGTTGACGTCGTGTTTTACAAGAGCGGATGCTGAACCGCATCACAGACTCACACTTACGCTCTGGCCGGACAGGCTGCCAGCTGAGCTCACTGTGAGTCACTGAGGGATGCTGAAGTTCTGCTGCGCCGGCGCTGCTCTGGCATTTATACGTCTACGGCTGGAGGACAGCGAGGGGGGGAATTATTTCACTTTCAAGGAGACGTAATAATCAACCCCAGTGTTTTGCTGAAAGCTTGTAGAAATAACTTCACTTTTGACGTGATTGGAGATCTGAGGCTGCAGCTCAGCCATGCCAGGTTGGCTGTTATGGCTCTGAATATTTGGGTTTGTGTGTCATTTTATGTAGGGCTGTATAATAATATCGATATTGCGATATATATCGATATTTTCTTTCCTAGAAAAAAAATCGATATTCATCTGCAAGTATGGTAACATCCAACTGTCACCTTGTTCACTCACTGCTTGGTTCACCAGGTCATCAGGCTTAGAGTGATTCCTTCAGATGTTCAGGTTAAAAAGGTATCAAACTATTCAGAGCAGGAACTTGGTTCACTTTATTTACTTTACTAATGCATGTCAGCTACAGTTTGGACTGTTTCAACTAAAAGAAACATGTTTTCTCTCCACTTCTTTGGTTCATTTTGTCCAGCTGTCCACTTTAAGTCTGTGTCCAACCAGAACCAGGTATTGTGTAGTTGGAGCTTTTAATCAGTTTTCAGTTAAATTAATTCAATCCAACTTTATAACAGTCACGAAATGTCACCAAAATCACTCTGTCCCTCTGAAACCTTTCAGAAAATCACAAAAGTGTATTGAATCGTATCGTTTGCTGAATATCGCAATATATATCGTATCGTGAGCCGAATATCGTGCATCATATCGTGAGAGTATTGTATCATTACAGCCCTAGTTTCCACGGCGACAAAGTGACCCGGCACCTCGTCGCTCAGCACCATCAGCGCCGTGGTGAGTCAGGCTTCGGACCCTGGTGCTGGTTTATGACTCACTCCTTCCTCCTCCTGATGATGATCGCCGGTTGTGAAGCGAGCCGAGCCTCTGACCCATGATCTGCGGCTCGGCTCGATGTGTTTGGACTCTGCTGCGTCGCCCCCCCCACCCCCCCCGAACAAAGCCAGCCACGTGCTGCACATCAAACGTTTGTGTTTTTTAGAAACGGAGAAGAAGATGAGAGTCATTACACTGGAAGAAATGAAAGTCGTCTGAGCCCATTCTGACCACAAAAGGGATAAATTTGGGTTTTCCTTTCTCCACTCAAAGGCCCGATTCTTCTGAAAAGCGGCCTTGAAGTCATGGGTTTGGTTTCTTAGGTAATGACTGTTGAAACATCTGATTTAAGAGACTTGAGTTATTGTTGAGGCGCTTGCACACCAGCCCTGTTTAGTCTGCTTTAGCAAAGCTCCGGTCCGTTTGCCCTGAAAGTTCAGTTTGTTTGGAAAAGATTCCCCTACAAACCTCAGAGTGAAGCGAATACGACAAGTTATTTAAATTTTATTTTATATGTTCTGTTTTAATTTATTATTGCGCCGTATATTCATTTTTATATAACCCGTCAGCTTAAATGCTACAATCTGGCTGAATGTTGTACTTGTCCCTTTCAAAATAAAGTTTATTATTAACCAGACCGCTCCAAAAGCAGGAGGTGGACTACAGCGCACGGCATTCTGGGTAAATTTAAACAAATAAACACGCTAGGCTAGCGCTAGCGGGAGAAATGGCTCGTTGCTTTTTAGCAAACACAACAAAAGAATCCATTAAATCTGACGCCACTCCATTTTTGTTTATAGTTTGTGAAACAGGAAGTTGAGCTCAGTACGGAAGAGGATTAGGGCCACCAAAAAAAAAAAAAAAAAGAATTCTAACTTTAATCTTTAAACTTTAATCTCAGAATTAAAGTCAGATTCTGACTTTAATTCTGAGATTAAAGTCAGAATTCTGAATTTAAAGCCAGAATTCTTTTCTTTTTTTTTTTTCGGTGGCCCTAATCCTCTTCCGTAGCTCAGAGTCTTTTTCAGAGGTCTTGTCGTTTCCTGCAGTGGTTGTTGGTGCACCGCCCCCACAGGCGAGGAGGGGAACAGGCTTTTCAAAGGCTTGGTTGGTTTGACTCGATGTGAAAGAGAACCAAGCAACTGAAAATACAACAAATGTTTCAGTTTTGGTCCCAAATCAAACCGAGTCTACCGGACTAACCCTAACCCGCCTTAAAAAAACAACATGATTCCATAAATGACATTATAAAGGAAAGAGTCGGCTCAAATATGAAACGTTTTCTTTGGTTTTTGTGGCACTTTCCTTAAAAACCAGAAGCCGTCTCCAGTTTTAATACCAAAAGTCTCTCGGTTTCTGATGTGACAAATCCACCTTTCTGAGCCAGTTCTGGTTCTCTGATTGGTCGGTGAGCTCCACTCAGCCGTTAGCTACAGTGGCTGGTGAAGATGACTGAGTCCTGCTGCCTGTTAATTAGTCAGACCGCAATTAACAGCCGTGATTCATAGTTTCCAGTGAAAGGCAGGAAGACTTGGCCTCTCTGGGCTTCCGTAGATGGCAACCAGGCAAATGACAAGTGTTACTCCATAAACTGCGATAAGACTTTACCTGTGTGATCCTGGAGACGGTGAGCGACATATCGACTTTTTTAACAATCCGTCTAGAAATAGAGAACTTACAGGGTACTTTCTTGAGTTTATGGGGTACTTTTTGGAGTACTTTCTGAAACCCTGGAGCTAAATTAGGGCCTAAAGTCGACCTCAAATCTGAGCAGGATACTGTCTTGTATGTTTTACAACATGCAGGTTACTTTCCAGAACTTGCGTTACTGTCTTGAGTTTACGGGGTACTTTTTGAAGAACTTTCTGAAAACTTGGAGCTAAATTAGGGCCTAAAATGTGTTAAAAACTTTTTGACCTCAAATCTGAAACTGACACAGCAGGATACTTTCTTGTATGTTTTACAACATGCAGGTTACTTTCCAGAACTTGCGTTACTTTTTGATAATGACAGATTACTTTTCTTAAACCTTCAGATTACTTTCTGAAAACTTACAGGACACTTTACTGTATATGCAGGAACATGCAGGTTACCTTCCAGAACTTGGAAGTTATTTTTCTAGAACTTTCATTTACTCTCCAGAACTTGCAGGTTACTTTTTGTGTAACTCATAGATTTATTGTCCAGATCTCAGAGGTTGCTTTCCATAAATCACAACTGACTTTCCCAGAACTTTCATGTTTCCTCTGTTGAACGTACAGGTAACGTTTGATATTTTTACCAATATTTCTTTTGAAAACATTTTAAATTACACATCTATGAAATGAATTAGTGTCTGTAGCTTAATTCGCTGTGTTTGCATCTTGGTGGATGTGAGCAGCTCATACGCAGGGAAACATCCTCAACTCCCTCTGAGTCATGAAAACACAGACATCTGTGCTGCTAACGGAGAACCGGCGCTGGTCCAGAGCCGACGGTAAACAGCCGCCCGCCGGGGGAATCCCCGGCCTCGGCCGAAACTTTCACCCAGCAACACACGAAACATGCAGTGTCTGTCCAACTCGGGCAGAATCTACCGTTTTAAAATGTCTCCATAGAACGGAAGAGCCGCTGGACCAAAAACTGAGTCCCACTTCAATTTACCCGTTTGTTATCATTTTAATCTCACGATTCTGACTTTTCTGATATTTTTCCTGGAATAGACTTTTTTTCTCTCAGAATTTAGATTTTTTTTATAACTTTTTCCCCTTGAAAACTGACATTTTCCCCCCAGAATTTTTGAAATTTTCTTCTTAGAAATCAGATTTTTTTACTTGTTTCTGATAGTTTTGGCTTCATCTCAAAATTCTTTTGACCTTTTTATGACTGTTCCTGATCACTCTGACTGTTTTTCTCAAAATTCAGATTTTTTAAATTACTTTTCCCCCCTCCAACTTTTAATTTCTCAGAATTTTGGCTTTTAGCTCAAAATTCAAATTCTCAATCTCAGTATATTAAAGTCATAATTCTGTGTTTATCCTCCTCCTTAGTGTGGAATAAAATCAGATTTAGAATGTTTCCTTGTTTTCAAGGTTTCTGGACCAGCAGGAACACATCCTGGATCCTGAAGCAACAATAAGCATGAATATTTCCTCCATATCTGCAGAGAACTGCGTGAGGGAAGGGAGACGTGACAGAAACGCCGCAGGTCACAAGTTCACAGGTACATGATGTTCATCCCCGCTGGGCCGAGACGTACAGCGTTTCCCTCCCGGCACAAACAAACATCTGGAGGAGAAACGGTCGGTGCAGAAGCAGGAGGAGGAACCTGCAGGGACGGAGCGAGGAGCCGCCATGGAGATGTCAAAACGGAGCGACAGCAGCGGCAGACGGAGGCAAACGGAGACGGACTGAGCGCCGTGCTGAACGGGAAACCTCTGGGAAACCTGTCACAACAGAGCAACGTCAGAAAAACGGAGACGGCAGCGAGAAACCGAGACCCAAAAACAAACAGGGCGAGAGCCGAGCGACTCTTACGTCTGATTTTCATTCGTTCGTTCGTTCGTTCACAGCTGCCTTCGTTTCTACGCAAAAACGACAAGGAGAGAAAAGCTGCATAGCAAACATCCATCTGGCATCAGAGTCGGTTAGTTACTACTCACATTTACTCAGTTGCACCCAAATTACTGGCAGTTTTATTAACAGTTTTTAGACATGAGTGGAAATTCATGCCGTTTTTTTCACTTTCTGCTTTTGTTTACGAAAACTTGGCAGCATCTTCAAACTAATTCAACAATTTTCTTACGTTGCGGTGAAACAAAGTAACTTTCAGAGTTGGATAGTTTTTATTTACTGAAGTAACTTTTCTTAAAAGTGAAGTTTGGGAGTATTTTCATTACGCTGCACTTTGAGTAATTTCATTATGAAGCATCTCTTACTGGATTTTATCCCAACAAACATTTTTTAACCAAAATCTCACCAGACTCAGACCTGCAGTTTCTGTTAAAAGTTTTTTATTGAAAGAAACTGATTTGGGAAAATATTATTTGTCTGATTTTGTTATTTTTTTTATTCATATGAATTATTGTGAATTAATCACTGTCCACTTTTAAAGTTCGTCTTAAAACCCATTTATTTTACTTGGCTTTTAACTCCAGCAGGATCTAGTCTTAAAGCGTGTTTTTGTTTTTAAACTGTAAGAGTTTCTTACTTATTTTATTTTACTATGTTTTTTTTTAATGTACAGCACTTTGTATCAGCTGTGGTTGTTTTTAAAGTGCTTTATAAATAAAGTTGGGTTGGATTGGATTGTCATTTTGATAATAAAAATACCAAAATTTCCACGTGACTTTATATTTTTTAAATTTTAAATATGATCTAACCGATAGTTTGATCAGTTGTTGCCAGGATGTCGAAGTATTTCTGCTCCTCCTGAGTTCAGTGTTTGGGTTTCTCAGCCGACAGGAAGTGACAGGATGTGGAAGCTTTAACGTAAATCTCGTTAAGCGGATCTCCTTAGTCTGCGGATAAGCCCGGGTTAACGGCCACCTCTGATCAGATCGTCTGGATTAGCAGCGCCGCCTCAGAAAAGCGTCGCTCCGAACATCGGGACAGTTTGAGTTCGACCCGCTCAGAACGCCGACGTTAAAGCTTCTGTTGGACCGGCGCCGTCCAAACTTATTGCCATCTCAGAAGATGATTTGTTGATCTCAAACAAAAATTTTCCAACCTTTTTTTCTCAGATTTCTGACAAACTTTTTGCCATTCGGGCCAAAATGGTCGAGCTGAGATCCCTTTTTCTTAAGACTGGAAAATGTATTTCTTGAGACATTTATTTTCTATCTTAAAAAAATACGCTATAATTTAATTTAGTCGTCTAATTTTCGTACAAAATGATATTGTTGTTGTTATGGAAATGTTGCAAAGTTGCTATAATAAATGACAAATATTTTCTTTAATCATCAAATCTTCTTTGAGTTAATTTATATTATATTATTATTATTATTATTATTATTATTAATAATTAATTTTTTTTTTTTACGCTGGACAGTGCTTGCTATATATTTTTTTTTTTTGGCAAATGCAATAAATGAAAACAATGTAAAAAAAAAACCAAACAAAAAAAAGGTTTAATGTGTCTTCAAAAATCTCTCTGAGGGACCAAATAAAATCCTCCAAAGGGCCACAAATGGCCCCAGGACCACACTTTGGACATCCCTGTTTTAGAACAACAAAATAAACGAGAATCAAATCAAATACACATTTACAACTCAAACAAATCGCAATGGCAGCAGAAAAACTGTTTATCTTTGCAGTTTTTTCCTCCAGAGACTCGTCTTAAATCTCAGGATGTATTAACTGCGTTTCAATTCCCCTTCGGCTCCGAGCAAAATGTTTCCATACGACAGAAGAAGCTCCGACGATGAGACAAACAGACGAGGAGAAGGATGAATTCATCGGCTGACATATTAATAACCCAGAGGAAGTGACCGCGCAGACCTCAGAGAGGCTTTATCAGAAAGCTGGAAGGAAAGCAGAGGTGACCGAACTGGACGGAGTCGGGACGGTGTCCTGACCGTGAAAACTAAAATTACTTTACTTCGGTTTATTCCAGCTAAACGCTCCAACTACAGCCTGGTTTAAAGTAACACAAACTATTTATTACCCATTTTAAAAACAGTTTCCAAATTCCTGCTCAAACTGTCGATATTTTCAGGTAAATTTGGCAACATCTGCCCGTTTGCGCCCCATACTTGGCTCCGCCCCTCTGTGCGTCCTGGCTCCGCCCCTCTGTGCGTCCTGGCTCCGCCCCTCTGTGCGTCATGACCACGCCCCTCTGCGCGTCCTGGCTCCGCCCCTCTGTGCGTCCTGGCTCCGCCCCTCTGTGCGTCCTGGCTCCGCCCCTCTGTGCGTCCTGGCTCCGCCCCTCTGTGCGTCCAGACCACGCCCCTCTGTGCATCTTGGCTCCGCCCCTCTGTGCGGCTTGGCTCCGCCCCTCTGTGCGTCTTGGCTCCGCCCCTCTGTGCGTCTTGGCTCCGCCCCTCTGTGCGTCTTGGCTCCGCCCCTCTACGCGTCCTGGCTCCGACCCTCTGCGCGTCCTGGCCACGCCCCTCTGTGCGTCCAGGCCACGCCCCTCTGCGCGTCCTGGCCACGCCCCTCTGTGCGTCCAGACCACGCCCCTCTGTGCGTCTTGGCTCCGCCCCTCTGTGCGTCCAGACCACGCCCCTCTGTGCGTCTTGGCTCCGCCCCTCTGTGCGCCCTGGCTCCGCCCCTCTGCGCGTCCTGGCTCCGCCCCTCTGTGCGTCATGACCACGCCCCTCTGTGCGTCCAGGCCACGCCCCTCTGTGCGTCCTGGCCACGCCCACTTCCGTTATATTGTTCATCATTAGCCTGAGGGCCTAAGCCTAAGTGTTATAATAAACAATAAATTATCACCCAGAAAACCAAATGTTCCCAAGTCGTCCTAATCCAAACCAGCAGCGCGATAAAAACTCAAAGTTCTGACCCGGTTCCACTCTGAACCGGGTCGGATCGAACGCTGAACATCAGCGTTCGACCCGGGTCAGATATGGAAGATCAGATCAACATGGCGGACGGCCACCAAGCCCACAACGTCTCAGGCAGCTGGGCAGATGTTGGTGATGTCATGAGAGGCTCTTCCAGAAACTGAGGAGCGTGAAGTCAATGAAGTGTGTGTGTGTGTGTGTGTGTGTGTGTGTGTGTGTGTGTGAGTAGCACTGCATGTGCTGATGTAATCAGGCACAGTAAGGAAACTTGGACCTGTTCTCTGCTGCAGTCGACCAAGTCGTCATTAAGGAGAGAACAGGACACAGAGAGAAGAGGAGGAAGAGGAGGGAGAGGAGGGAGAGGAGGAGAGGAGGAAGAGGAGGGAGAGGAGGGAGAGGAGGAAGAGGAGGGAGAGGAGAGGAGGAGGAGGAGAGAGGAGGGAGAGGAGGAGAGGAGGAAGAGGAGGAAGGAGGAGAGGGAGAGGAGGAAGAGGAGGGAGAGGAGGGAGAGGAGGGAGAGGAGGGAGAAGGAGAAAGGAGGAGAGGAGGAAGAGGAGGGAGAGGAGGGAACATGAAAGTGGGGAGAGGAGATGAAGAGAGAGGTGAAACTGAAGGAACAGAGAAGGAGTAAAGTGGAAGAGGGTCAGGAGAGATATAAGAAGAGATATTGAGAGAGAAGGAGGAAGAGGAGGAAACGTAGAGGTCAAGAGATGTAAGATAAGGATTTTAAGTAGGAGAATGAGGAGGGAGGAAATGAGGGAGTGGGGAAGAGGAAAAATAGTTTGAGGAGGGAGAGGAGGGAGGAGGAAGAGGAGGAGAGGAGGAGAGGAGGGAGAGGAGGAAGAGGAGGAGAGAGGAGGGAAGAGGAGGGAGAGGAGGAGAGGAGGAGAGAGGAGGAGAGGAGGGAGAGGAGGGAGAGGAGGGAAGAAAGGTCAGAAAGGTCAGTTTAAAGACGGGACGACGAAGAGCGAGGAACTGGACCACTCTGGGAAATGTTCCATGTAAAACGTTGGTGTAGATGTGAGTTTATTATCTGTCCCATGAGAACCTGCAGGCTGCTGCACACAAACCTTATAAAACACATATAAACGCTGAGTTAACGTGGACAGCAGGGCTTCACTGCCCTCGAAGAGATAAAAAATTACCAAAAACCCCAAAATATTCCGACAAAAAGAAGCGGTCCGTGTAAAAGGTTTAGGAAACTGTTACACTTTTTGTCCAAAATCATTCTAAGATAATGAGATTTTAATCTGCTCAGCTCAAAATGAGCCGTTTTAGGGCGTCTTGTCACTTTAAATCCTGATAAGGTGCTGCTGGCCGCCTGTTTATAGCAAACAGATGCTAAAACATTCAGTTTTGATTGCTAAACAATAATTTAACAAGCAAATGCTAAACTACGCAACCACATGACTTTGAGAGGCAAAAGTGGAGCCTCCTGCACAACTAACAAGAATACAGCAAGTGGTTTCTGGATGGAAATCAAACAACAAAACAGTTCTCCTTCCCAGCAGCCATTGCACAGTGCATACAGAGTTGAGTTGCTAGGCAACCCGTGGAGTTCAGCTGGGGTTGCTAGGCAACCCGTGGAGTTCAGCTGGCGTTGCTAGGCAACCTGTGGAGTTCAGCTGGCGTTGCTAGGTAACCTGTGGAGTTCAGCTGGCGTTGCTAGGTAACCTGTGGAGTTCAGCTGACGTTGCTAGGTAACCTGTGGAGTTCAGCTGACGTTGCTAGGTAACCTGTGGAGTTCAGCTGGCGTTGCTAGGTAACCTGTGGAGTTCAGCTGGCGTTGCTAGGTAACCTGTGGAGTTCAGCTGGTGTTGCTAGGCAACCTGTGGAGTTCAGCTGGCGTTGCTAGGTAACCTGTGGAGTTCAGCTGGGGTTGCTAGGTAACCCGTGGAGTTCAGCTGGGGTTGCTAGGTAACCTGTGGAGTTCAGCTGGCATTGCTAGGCAACCCTGTGGAGTTCAGCTGGGGTTGCTAGGTAACCTGTGGAGTTCAGCTGGCGTTGCTAGGCAACCCTGTGGAGTTCAGCTGGGGTTGCTAGGTAACCTGTGGAGTTCAGCTGGCGTTGCTAGGCAACCTGTGGAGTTCAGCTGGCGTTGCTAGGCAACCTGTGGAGTTCAGCTGGGGTTGCTAGGTAACGGAGCAGTAGAATATTCCACCAGTGGAACTAGAAATCTTTCAATCTAGAGAATTACTGACTTAAATCAAGCCGTTGTTATATTGTAATACACAATATTTAAAGTGTGTTGATATATCTGCAATAGAACCTAGAATAAAAATAGTTGGTAAATGTTGTTTTCTTGCAGCGCAGCAGAACCAAAAGAAATGCAAAGCGTAACTTTTCACACCTAAACACCAACCAGTGCTGAAACTGGAAACTTTCTTCCATTCGCAGCAAACCAGGAGAGCAAAACAGTGAAAACCCGGTTCCCCCCCCCCGCCCACCCCACCCCGGTCCTTTAGTCCTTTATCTGGTCCGGCAGTGACGGAGCGAGAATAAGGCGACACGCTTTAAAGAATAACAAAAGGACCTGGAAGAAAAGGCAGGAATTCCTGTGGACTGATGTAATTCCTCCGCTTTCCCTCCATGTTCTCTGATCGCTGCTCTGGTTCTGAAACTCTTCCTCGGTTCTGCAGCTGGGAGACACTTTCATCTGACCAGGAAAACTTCACCGTGGCACAAAAAAACTATATTACTATTCTTACACATTAATAAAGGTTTAAATCATTTTCATGAAGATCATGAAAGTTTTTAAAGAACTGATGAATGTTTTGGTAAAATTTATTAACAAACTGCTAAGGCATTAATAACCAGCTGGTCCTGCATGTTATATTTGTTCTTGAATATTATTTAGAAATGTCTTCACGTCTGAACGGTGTGACGTTAACCGTGTGCTGCCACCTACAGGTGGGAGTCAGCGGTCAGTTAAACCGACGGTTCTCAGCGTTTTTACAGGAAACTCTAAGAAACTCGGCTCTGCTTTTAGCTGGACCTCGAGTTTGACACAAGTGGCTTAAAGGAAGCCATTTTGTTTTAAATGTCACTTTAGAAACGTCTCCTTCCTGTTGACTTTATGCGCCAGTCGATTGTCGCCACGGAGCCGAGCGACGGCCGTTATCCGGTCAAATTCAGCGACGCGACACAAGAACGTTAAAAATGCTGCTGAGAAGCAACATTAGCGTGTCAAAAATTTTCGGATTAACTGCATGTGTTAACACAGAGGTTCCCAAACTGTGGGCGCGCCCCTGTGGGGACGCCGTGCCATTGGGGGGGGGGGGGGGGGGGGAAGCCGTCTGGATGAAAACAAAACCTGAACGCTGCGTTTCTTTACACACCTTCGCTTCCCACCATCAGCACAAAGCAAAACGGCCAAATAAACCAGACATTTATCCCTGACAATTACTCTAGGGCAGCGGTTCCCAAACCTTTTCTCCTGCGCCCCCCCAGCGGTTCCCAAACCTTTTCTCCTGCCCCCCCAGCGGTTCCCAAACTTTTTCTCTTGCGCCCCACCAGCGATTCCCAAACCTTTTCTCCTGCCCCCCCAGCGGTTCCCAAACCTTTTCTCCTGCGCCCCCCCAGCAGTTCCCAAACCTTTTCTCCTGCCCCCCCAGCGGTTCCCAAACCTTTTCTCCTGCGCCCCCCCAGCGGTTCCCAAACCTTTTCTCCTGCGCCCCCCCAGCGGTTCCCAAACCTTTTCTCCTGCCCCCCCCAGCGGTTCCCAAACTTTTTCTCCTGCCCCCCCCAGCGGTTCCCAAACCTTTTCTCCTGCCCCCCCAGCGGTTCCCAAACCTTTTCTCCTGCCCCCCCCAGCGGTTCCCAAACTTTTTCTCCTGCCCCCCCAGCGGTTCCCAAACCTTTTCTCCTGCCCCCCCAGCGGTTCCCAAACTTTTTCTCCTGCCCCCCCAGCGGTTCCCAAACCTTTTCTCCTGCCCCCCCAGCGGTTCCCAAACCTTTTCTCCTGCGCTCCCCCAGCGGTTCCCAAACCTTTTCTCCTGCCCCCCCAGCGGTTCCCAAACTTTTTCTCCTGCCCCCCCAGCGGTTCCCAAACCTTTTCTCCTGCGCCCCCCCAGCGGTTCCCAAACCTTTTCTCCTGCCCCCCCAGCGGTTCCCAAACCTTTTCTCCTGCCCCCCCAGCGGTTCCCAAACCTTTTCTCCTGCCCCCCCAGCGGTTCCCAAACCTTTTCTCCTGCCCCCCCCAGCGGTTCCCAAACCTTTTCTCCTGCGCCCCCCCAGCGGTTCCCAAACCTTTTCTCCTGCCCCCCCAGCGGTTCCCAAACTTTTCTCCTGCGCCCCCCCAGCGGTTCCCAAACCTTTTCTCCTGCGCCCCCCCAGCGGTTCCAAACCTTTTCTCCTGCGCCCCCCCAGCGGTTCCCAAACCTTTTCTCCTGCGCCCCCCAGCGGTTCCCAAACTTTTTCTCCTGCGCCCCCCCAGCGGTTCCCAAACCTTTTCTCCTGCCCCCCCAGCGGTTTCCCAAAACTTTTCTCCTGCCCCCCCCGGTTCCCAAACTTTTCTCCTGCCCCCCCAGCGGTTCCCAAACCTTTTCTCCTGCCCCCCCAGCGGTTCCCAAACCTTTTCTCCTGCCCCCCCAGCGGTTCCCAAACTTTTCTCCTGCCCCCCCAGCGGTTCCCAAACTTTTCTCCTGCGCCCCCCCAGCGGTTCCCAAACTTTCTTGAGCGGTTCCACCTTGTCCTGCCCCCCCAGCGGTTCCCAAAACCTTTTCTCCTGCGCCCCCCCAGCGGTTCCCAAACTTTTCTCCTGCGCCCCCCCAGCGGTTCCAAACCTTTTCTCCTGCGCCCCCCAGCGGTTCCCAAACCTTTTCTCCTGCGCCCCCCCAGCGGTTCCCAAACTTTTCTCCTGGCCCCCCAGCGGTTCCCAAACCTTTTCTCCTGCGCCCCCCAGCGGTTCCCAAACCTTTTCTCCTGCGCCCCCCCAGCGGTTCCCAAACCTTTTCTCCTGCGCCCCCCCAGCGGTTCCCAAACTTTTCTCCTGCCCCCCCAGCGGTTCCCAAACCTTTTCTCCTGCCCCCCCAGCGGTTCCCAAACTTTTCTCCTGCCCCCCCAGCGGTTCCCAAACTTTTCTCCTGCCCCCCCCAGCGGTTCCCAAACCTTTTTCTCGCCCCCCCAGCGGTTCCCAAACCTTTTCTCCTGCCCCCCCCAGCGGTTCCCAAACCTTTTCTCCTGACTGCCCCCCAGCGGTTCCCAAACTTTTTCTCCTGCCCCCCCCAGCGGTTCCCAAACCTTTTCTCCTGCCCCCCCAGCGGTTCCCAAACCTTTTCTCCTGCGCCCCCCAGCGGTTCCCAAACTTTTTCTCCTGCCCCCCCAGCGGTTCCCAAACCTTTTCTCCTGCCCCCCCAGCGGTTCCCAAACCATTCTTCTCTGCGCCCCCCACCGCAGCGTTCCCAAACCTTTTCTCCTGCCCCCCCAGCGGTTCCCAAACCTTTTCTCCTGCGCCCCCCAGCGGTTCCCAAACCTTTTCTCCTGCCCCCCAGCGGTTCCCAACTTTCTCTGCCCCCCAGCGGTTCCCAAACTTTTCTCCTGCCCCCCCAGCGGTTCCCAAACCTTTTCTCCTGCCCCCCCGCGGTTCCCAAACTTTTCTCCTGCCCCCCCCCAGCGGTTCCCAAACCTTTTCTCCTGCCCCCCCAGCGTTCCCAAACTTTTCTCTGCCCCCGCGGTTCCAACTTTCCTGCCCCAGCGGTTCCCAAACCTTTTCTCCTGCGCCCCCCCAGCGGTTGCCAAACTTTTTCTCCTGCGCCCCCCCAGCGGTTCCCAAACCTTTTCTCCTGCCCCCCCAGCGGTTCCCAAACCTTTTCTCCTGCCCCCCCAGCGGTTCCCAAACTTTTTCTCCTGCCCCCCCCAGCGGTTCCCAAACCTTTTCTCTTGCGCCCCCCAGCGGTTCCCAAACCTTTTCTCTTGCGCCCCCCCAGCGGTTCCCAAACCTTTTCTCCTGCCCCCCCAGCGGTTCCCAAACCTTTTCTCCTGCGCCCCCCCAGCGGTTCCCAAACTTTTTCTCCTGCGCCCCCCCAGCGGTTCCCAAACCTTTTCTCCTGCGCCCCCCCAGCGGTTCCCAAACCTTTTCTCCTGCGCCCCCCCAGCGGTTCCCAAACTTTTTCTCCTGCGCCCCCCCCAGCGGTTCCCAAACCTTTTCTCCTGCGCCCCCCAGCGGTTCCCAAACTTTTTCTCCTGCGCCCCCCAGCGGTTCCCAAACCTTTTCTCCTGCGCCCCCCCAGCGGTTCCCAAACCTTTTCTCCTGGCCCCCCAGCGGTTCCCAAACCTTTTCTCCTGCGCCCCCCCAGCGGTTCCCAAACGTTTTCTCCTGCGCCCCCCCAGCGGTTCCCAAACTTTTTCTCCTGCGCCCCCCCCAGCGGTTCCCAAACCTTTTCTCCTGCCCCCCCAGCGGTTCCCAAACCTTTTCTCCTGCCCCCCCAGCGGTTCCCAAACTTTTTCTCCTGCCCCCCCAGCGGTTCCCAAACCTTTTCTGGGCCCCCCCAGCGGTTCCCAAACTTTTTCTCCTGCCCCCCCCAGCGGTTCCCAAACCTTTTCTCCTGCCCCCCCAGCGGTTCCCAAACCTTTTCTGGGCCCCCCCAGCGGTTCCCAAACTTTTTCTCCTGCCCCCCCCCAGCGGTTCCCAAACCTTTTCTCCTGCCCCCCCCAGCGGTTCCCAAACCTTTTCTCCTGCCCCCCCAGCGGTTCCCAAACCTTTTCTCCTGCCCCCCCAGCGGTTCCCAAACTTTTTCTCCTGCCCCCCCAGCGGTTCCCAAACCTTTTCTGGGCCCCCTATGGATTACAAATGGCTGTCTGGTTGAAGAAGGTGCATTGGGAGGAGAGGATTCTTAGAGAGTCCCTGTCTTTAAGAAAGGGGGGGGGGATCAACTTTATTGGGGGGCAAAATGAAAATACGTAGCTGAGCATAGACAACAACATCGGTAGCCTACAGGCGACTTGTTAAGCTTAAGGTGCTGCATTGATCTTAGCTAATCATCTTTTAGCTACTTTACCTTCATCCAGCAGCTTCACTCAACTCAGCCGGTTAGTTTGGGGGAAAATGTAAAAAGTTCTTTGCGTTTTGCTGGTTTGCTGCCATGATCCTAACACACCTGTAGCTCCGCCCAGCAGCAGCAGCATCAGGTCTCCTTCACAGCCACGCAGGTGTAAACGCAGCGTCGTAGCGTCATGTTGCGTTTAAAGGCGGCTCGGAAAAACAGGCTACCACATGTTAACAACGGATTAAACAGTTTTAACTGCTGATTAAAGTGACAGAGGACACAGATATGGGACGTGTTGAAGCCCCAACTGTATCAAACTGACAGGAATAACAGAGATTTGGTCATTCTGAGGTAAAAACCCAGCAAATACAGCGTTCAGGTTTTTTTTTTCATCCAGACGTCCACCCTGCAATGACACGGCGCCACCCCTAGGGGGCGCGCCCCACAGTTTGGGAACCTCTGCTCTAGGAAAAGCTGAGGGTGGCAAACATTTTTAAAACTAGCCAAAATGAAGAAACATTAGCTCTGCTACAAGCACATTAGCGTATTGTGCTACTTGCTTCTTTTCACATGTTCCCCTTTCAATCTACTAGCTAAAATTTACATTATACATAAATAAAGTCATGAAATAACTTTTGTTCCATCACAAAAAGCTTAGCGTTAGCAAGCCGCTATATAAACGTGCAGAAACAGGAGCGCACTCCTAGGGTGACAAAACCCCAACGCAAGTCTGCGGACATCAGTCGCACTGAAAACAAGGCGAGTTCAGGTGACCAGGTGTCACTGAAGAGCCTCGAAACTCGTGTGGAGGAGCCGGGAACGCGCAGCAGCAGCTGGACCAACATGGCGGCCCACTCAGGTCTTCCCTGACCATCACGCACACATATTCCCGCCTCATGCCATGAAACGGCGAGACATTGCAGGAACCCTTTTAAACACTCACACACGTATGGAAAGAATGCAGAAACACACACACACACACACACACTCGGTCACCACAGACAACTATATATACACACACACCTAATCACTGTCATGCTCATCTGTCTTACACACACGGCGTTCCTGTGTCCTCTGAGAACCGTGAAAGTAACCGGACCTCGTGTGAATTCCTGCTCCCGCCGGACGGGTTCAGCGCTGTCCCGGTTTTACCGACACCCTCGCACAGGCGGTGGACTTGGTGGCCGTGACGGCGGACATCTTGGTGGCCTCAGCGGCCACATGATGAAGGAGGACGGCACACTCCCCGACCTTGACCCCTGACCTTCATCCCACTTGGTTTCATTTCTCATCTCTTCTTCATTCCCCGCGCTGTAAGCTAAATGTTTTCGGTGAAAATTGAAGGAGACTTGCAGAAATGTAGGAAACACGTAAAAAAGGTTCGAGGGAAACTTTGAGTCAATGTAAAGAATCCCGGAAAAGGAGCATCAGAAATGTGTGAGAAACATTGTTTAAAAGGCTAAACGGAAAGATCAAATGTTGAAGAGAGGAAACGGCTAAAGCTCATGGTGTTACAGTTAGCCAGTGTTTTTAGCCAATATGCCAAAGGCTGTGGGTCACTAAATATCATGTTTCATCATTTTAAGTTACTCCACCTGCTGTGCAAACAGCTGTTCAAGAGATGAAAAGCTAAAGTTAGCCAAAATGCTAATGATAACATACAAGCTATCATTAGCACAGTGAGCTAGAGTAATATAATCCTTTCTATTTGTACAATCCCAGGCTAAAGCTGGATGTAGCCACAAAGCTAAAACACTGACAGTAGCATGCTGGCTATCATTAGCATGGTGAGCCAGAGTAACATGCTTTATTCGTTATGTATAAATCCATGTTAAAGCTAAAACCAGCTTCAAAGCTAAAGCTATCTAATGATAGCATGAAGGCTATCATTAGCATGTTGATCTGCAGTAAAACCTGACATAAAATATTTAAAAATTCCCTGTAAAAGCTAAACTTAGCTAAAATGCTATGATTAGCGTATGATTAGCGTCACTAACATGTTGACTAACATCTTCTCTCCAATCTCTGTTCATTGACGCTATTAGGCTAAAATTAGCTATAAAGCTAATGTTCGCTAAAATGCTACCAATGGTATTTGGACTATTACCAATTAGTAATTAGGTTTCCAAACCTAATTACCTATTGACCTAAGTTAATAGGTTAACTATTATATCAAAAGGAAAATTTTGGCAAAAGAGTTTAAAATTTTCAGATTAATTTCAGAAAAAAACTCAAATTTCTGAGCTCCAAAAAACTATACTGTAAAAAAACTGGAAATTTCAGATTTGAAAGTCAAAATTATTACTAAAATAATCGATTATTACTCGATTAATCATGATTAATCGTTTCAGCCTTGTAGTGGTTTTCATGTACAGGCTTCACCCCTTTACTCTTCTAATTTGATACTTTAGCATCTTCTTAAGAATCCAGTTACATATTTGATAACTAAATCAGTTGACAATTATTTCAATAATTGATTAATCACGATTAATTGCTTTAGCCCCATGGTGCTTTTAACGTTTTTTGGCTTAGATGTCTTCACTTTACTCTACTAATTCCATGTATATCATTTTCTTGAGTTAACAATTATTCAATTAGTAAATTTACTCTTAAGTTCATTTTTTAGTATCTTCTTCTCTCCTCTTACCGATTAATCGATTATAGAAATAATCAACTAATTTAGTAATCAATTCATCATGATTAATCGTTTCAGCCCTGTAGTGGTTTTTAATGTTTTTGTGTATAGTCTTTTCTAATTTCATGTTTTTGAGTATATTTTCTGCATTTCTCCAGTTAATTCATTAATTAGTCAATAATTATTTCAATAATCGAGTCACAACGATTAATCGTTTCAGCCTTGCTGCTTTTTTAGTATTTTTACACCCAGATTTCTCCACTTTACTCTTCTAATTTCACGTTTTTGAGTGTTCTGACTGTGTTTCTCCATCTTTGGCTCGTGTGTGTGTGTGTGTGTGTGTGTGTGTGTGTGTGTGTGTGTGGTGTGTGTGTGTGTGTGTGTGTGTGTGTGTGTGTTACGAGGACAGAGTCAGCTGGTCTAAGCCTCCTTGTCCCCCTCGCTACAGCCTTAAATCCCCCCCAAATCCAACTCTGCTCCCCCGGGGGCCTCCAGCCGTCCTGTTACCCCGTCAGCTGCCCCATTTCTGCTGTCAGCATCTCTCTCTATCCGACTGTTTGTCTGTTTTTCCCTCACACACACTAAACACTTTCTGGGACATTGCGTTGACCTCCATTCAATGTGAACTACTTAAACCAAACTTGAACCTCATTTGCATTCACATTGTGATCCCAACAAGGAAGCCTGGCTCCACCAGAGGACGTGTTAAGGCAGAAGGAGGGAAAAACGGAAGCATGTTCTGTCCCCTTCGTCGTGTTTCTGTCCCTCTGAGACCATTTCGTCTTTCACACTCGCCGCCTTTTCAGCTCTAAGCCACTTGCTGGACGTAATGAGGCTTTATGAGCCAGACTTCATGAAGATGAGACGAGACTATAAGTTCATACATCATCTTCTGGCTCATCCGCTAGTTGCCCTCTTGACGACCCGGCTTGAGACGAGCGTTGGCTGTAGTTGGACGTCACGGTTCCGTTCAGTTCAGTTCAATCCAAAATACTTTACGCAAGAAAACATCTGTTTGTTTGTTTGTAGTAGAAAACTACAAAAACAGCTACTAACGGGAACTTACTCCACTCCGCATGCATAAAGTACTAGTAGTAGTAGTTTGGGCTGTAGTGATGCAATAATCTCACAATACGATACACGATATTCTGCCCACGATACGATATATATTGTGATATTCAGCAAACGATACAATTCAATACACTTTTGCAATTTTCTGAAAGATTTTAGAGGGACAGAGTGATTTTGGTGACATTTTGTGACTGTTATAAACTTGGACTGAATGAATTTAACTGAAAACTGATTAAAAGCACCAACTACACAATACCTGGTTCTGGTTGGACACAGACTTAAAGTGGACAGCTGGACAAAATGAATCAAAGAAGTGGAGAGAAAACATGTTTCTTTTAGTTGAAACAGTCCAAACTGTAGCTGACATGCATTAGTAAAGTAAATAAAGTGAACCAAGTTCCTGCTCTGAATAGTTTGATACCTTTTTAACCTGAACATCTGAAGGAATCACTCTAAGCCTGATGACCTGGTGAAGCAAGCAGTGAGTGAACAAGGTGACAGTTGGACGTTACGATACTTGCAGATGAATATAATTTTTTTCTAGGAGAGAAAATATCGATATATATCGTGATATTGATATTATTATACAGCCCTAGTAGTAGCAGCAGCAGCAGCAGCATTTTTGTTGAGGGAACAACTGACGCCCCTTCTCTGATGCTGCCCTGGGCAACTGCCTGGCTGCATTAAGGTCCCACCTCGATGTGCCAACAGCTCGATTTCCAGGCAGCAGAGACGAAACTCCAGTGACATCAGCAGGCGCTGCTAACCAGCCGCATTCGCTTTTGCCACACCGTTTAAAATCCCAGTCGTGTTGTAGGTCAGAGCTGACGGCTTGAACTTTCCCCTCTGGGGATTTACTGTTATTTGAGCTTTTGAAATATAATATATTATTGTATATTATAATATATAATAATATTTGGGATTTATTCTCTTTTTTTGTCCTATGGAGGCGAAAACAATCCACCAATACGGAAAGTTATGGGGAGGGAAGTTTCTTTTGACCATGAAACGACAAAAAGCCACAAACAAACAAAATCCCAAACCAATAAATAACACAGAACAATAAATAAACCCGTAAAAGACGACATGCATTTCTGCTTTCTGTCGACTTTATCAGTTTGACTTCCTCTCATTTCCCTCCGACGTGACTCAGAAACGCCGAGCCGCCAGCCGCTCTGCCCGCCGTTATGAGATTCCCTGCCTCACTTTATGGGCGTTTTCACAACTTTGCGAAGCGCAGCGCAGCGCGATCCTGTCTCCCCTCAACGCCGAGCGCTCACCTCATGACATCATGTCAGGAAACCTGCAGCGCTGCCGCCACGCAACCTACCTGCTGCTGCTGCTGCTGCTGCTGCTGCAACACCTGCTTCTCATTTCCAAACCGATTAAACTCTGTGCTGCTGATGCTCGACTTAGATTTCCGGTATCCAGAGAGGAAACGTTGAGGGTTGCATAAATTACCCATCAGTGACTCTGACTGTCCTTTAAAACGTGAGGCATTATGGGGGGGAAGACAGAAACTTCTGCAAAACAACCCAAAAGATTCCCAGCTATTTCCAACCGCCTTCTCGGCTGAAGTCAAAAGATCTGAAGTTTGACCAAACGTCCTGCTGCATGCGACTGGCACAGTAAAACCGGCCCTGCAGGAAACCAACATTTAACACACACGTCAAAGTTCATCCAACTGAAAGTTCATAAAACAGCCAGATAAACTGGCAGCAAGCAGGGCGCAAAACGTTTTCAAAGTTAGCAGAAACGCTACAGTGCTAAAACCTTAGCTCTTCGGTTAGCGCTCCAGCGGTTTAATTGGCTTCATCCCCATCCTAAAAGAGAAAACTGAAGCCCCTGTGAAGAGGCAACATCATTTCCAAACCGATTAAACTTTGTGCTGCTGCTGATGATGTTTGTCTTAGGATTTCCAGTTTGCAGGGAGGAAACATTCAGGGTTGCATAAATTACTCTGACTGTTCTTTGAATACGAGGCTGAAAAAATAGAAACGTTCGTTGGAAACATTTGCAAAACATCCCAAAAGATTCCCAGCTATTTCCAACCGCCTTCTCGGCTGAAGTCGGAAGATCTGAAGTTTGACCAAACGTCCTCCCAAAAAACACCAGAACTACAGCGCAAAATCCGCTGCTGCATGCGACTGGGACAATAAAACCAGGCCTGCAGGGACCCAATAAGAGCTGCTGTGGCTCATGTACCAGAGAATGACCACACACACACACACACACACACACACACACACACACACGATGACACACTCTGAACATTTACTCAACAAAACTTGTCATCCATGGAGACCAGCATGCCTGGTCTTTTACATCATCATCATCATACAAAATCTGCTCTCCATTTGTTACAGCTGGGACTGCAGTGTGTGTGTGTGTGTGTGTGTGTGTGTGTGTGTGTGTGTGTGTGTGTGTGTGTGTAAGGCCATGTTTCTTGACTTTTTTGCACGTCTGAGATCATGTTTGTCCAGACTTATGTGAGCCTGGCTTCGCCGTGAAGACGCAGAGCCTGAGACAGTGAAAACTGCGCAGCGTAAAATCGGGCCGAGTCGTTGCTGAACTCCTGACTGCAGCTCATTCCCTCATGCACCGACAGCGAAACCGACCCAGATTCCACCCCCCAAACGTCACGTAAATCAGCGCAGGAAAGACATAAAACTCTGGCTGCAGGAGACGCTCATCACTGTAACTCAAACTAAACGTTGAGAGCTGGGAATGGGACCTGCAAGCATCTCGGAGGTCATGGTGCTTCTTTGTAAGCCAGCATGTGAGCAGGAGGGTTGAGGACACGTTACGTCACCAACAACTGTAAAAACAGTCGAAACAAAACTGCAGTTGCGTGAATTTGCCAAATCAAGATACCGGCATGTTCACGTTACCCGAAACATGACAAGCAGCCAGAGAAATCATTTTTCTCCCCCAGCCCCCACCAGGAACTCGGCAGAATCTAAGTTTTCTCCTGCATTTCTGCTCGTATTCGTCTTCCTGCCGATGAGATAATTGAGACCGAAGCCAAACAAAACCTCACGCCGCCTGGGAACGGCCTCTGCGCCCGCTGACAGCTCTCCAAGGTTTGGAATTATAAACTCCACTGTGGCTTTTTAACAAACCAACCAAACCACATGCAAAACACAAGAACCTAAAATGCTTAAGGACACATGTATCGACTGAAACGTCCAAGCAGATTGGAAAACATCCACTGGTCGAGTCGAACCGTCCGAAAGCTTCCTCTGTCAACAACCAGGATGTTTTGGTTTGGCTTTTCTGTACTGTTAGCTTTGTGTTAGCGTTGATAAGCTCTATCCAGTGGTTGAGACCATTAGCTAAAAAACTAGCATTGCTACCCCTAAATCCTTAGCCGCACACATTAGTTCTGCTAATGCTAAAAGTGATACATTTTGTAAGAGCTAATGCTAAATTGAACCATGTGCGATAAGGACAGCATGTGATTTTTTTTTTTTTGGATGAGCTAGCTTAATTAGCAATAATGGGACATTAGCGCCCAGACGTTAGCAACTCAAGACATTTTAGCTGTTGTTCATGTAAATGTTTTCCTCTGCACACGTCATTCGACGCCAGGAGAGGAAATGGAACTTCCTTCACTTCCCACTTCAAAATAAGAGCGTAAATAGAAACGTCTAACTGCTGGATGGTTTTTAGCATCCGACAACTAAAACTTTAATCGACTGGAAGTTTGCAAAGCAGCCAAATAAAGAAGCGCTAAACGTTTTCAAGGTTGGCAGAAATACTAAAATACCAAATGAAAACTTTGTGCTTTAGAGGATCACACTGCAAAAACATTAAATCTCACCGAGCACTTTTTGACTAGATTCTCGTGTAAATATATTACTTCACTTTAAAAAAGACAAAAATAACTTCAAATTAACCTTTAAGCAAAATCTCTCATGGATGTTAAGGAATTATTTTCTTAAAACAAGGCCCTTTATCATGCTTAAATGTTCCTTATAAGTCGTTTTTGTCTTATTTAAAGTGCGTTAAGATATTTAGAGTAGAAATTATATGTACTTGATAAGATTGAGTGTTTTTGCAGTGTAGCTTAAGTGTGCTGGCTCTGTGAAAGAGAACAGGTGTGAAGAGTTTCAGGCATTGTCTGTTTTCTAGCTCAGATAACGTCACACTTCATCCAGGGAAAGTAAAAACGCTCCCAGTAAAACGTTCTGGGCGAATCCAGATCCATCCGCCTGCTGGCCGGACGGCAGAACCGGGTCTCCGTACGTTAGCAAGGTGCAGCAGATGTGGCGAAAACACAAAAGATGGACTAATTAGGAGAACGAGAAACAAGTTTCCACGAGACAAGAGGAGCAAACTGGTCGCCTATCTGAATGTTTCTGCTTCAGACAGACGACCAGTGGAAGGAAAGGGGCAATTAGCAATCAGCTAAAACACCAATTAGCTCCGCGTCGTCCTCCCTCTGCAGGGATCAGCTGCATGTTCAGCGTGTCGCCGTGGACATGCGTGAGCGCGGGCGGCGGGGCCTGACTGGAAGTGTGACCTCATCTGCATTAACGACAACCACATGCAGGACGCTTGCTTGCATGATTTACGGCTACAGACGGCTGCAGGCTGGAGGCAGATGAAAGCTGGGAGAGTTGGACGGAGAGAGAAGCTCGAGTTCATTGATGAGATGAATCATGAGGGATAACCAATGTCTGATGGGGGAGCAGAGCCGAGTTACTGAAGGTGGAAACCACACAAAGAGGAGATTCTCACAGCAAATCCTTATCTGGGTTTGTTCTCCTCAAATAATTTCGTTGTGGCCAAAATGTGTCCTTTTTGTTGCTCCACGGCGTCAAATCCGCAACAAGAGATGAACCAAACACATCGGCTGGGATTGGAAACCCAAAAACTTTCAAAACTCTGGATTTAAATGACCAACTCCCACCTGCAGGTGGCAGTATTTCTTCAGTAAGCTTCATATCAGCTAAGGCCGAGGCAGTCGTTTTGGCTGTCACCTTAAAATGTCCTAAATTAGCACCACAAAATCACTGAAACGCTAAAACAAGCCATCGTATTGCAAATTTTCTGAAAAAATTTTGAAAAATCATTGAGGTTAGCGAACCGACTCCCACCTGCAGGTGGCAGTATTTCTTTAACAAGCTTCCGAGTAACTTGACGTCAACTAAGGCCGAGCCAGTCGTTTTGGCTGTTATCTTTATGACAACGCATAAGCTAAACGTCGCAAAATGTCCTAAATTAGCATCACAAAATCTCTGAAACGCTAAAACAAGCCATCATATTGCAAATTTTCTGAAAATATCTTCAAAAACCATTGAGGTCAGCGAACCGACTCCCACCTGCAGGTGGCAGTATTTCTTTAACAAGCTTCACATCAGCTGAGGCCGAGTCGTTCTGACTGTGATCGATATGATGCGGAAAACAACGTCACAGCTACATCGTCTTAAATATCTCAAAAGTTTTCTTGCTAATAATTTTAAATATTTGTCATTTTGTGGAGCAGAAAAGTTACAGAAAGTTTTTAGTATTTTCACAGTTTCAGATTAATTATCCATACATTCTGGCACCAGAACCTTCATGATCTTGACGTGGCCCAACATGAGAACCAGTTTGGCACATCGAGGTGCTGAACTACCTGACGGCAGGTTAGCGACCCGTCATGATGTGACCGACGCCGAGTCCCGTCACCAGACCATCGCATCTGTCTGTGGCGTTGGTGTAATTACAGCCGGCGGACTCCGGGCAGGCGGCGCGCGGTCGCGAGACCTTCACAATTAAAGCCCAGCCCATGTGTCAGAGAGAAGATATGACAGCTGACGGCTTGGTGGGACCTCAGACCGCGGGGGGGGGGGGGGGGGGGGGGGGGGGGAGGGCGGGGGACGGGGGGGGGGAGGCTGGAGAGTCAAAAGACGGGGCAGAAACTGAGGGAGCTTTCACTGGAGGGATTAAAAATAATGGAAGTGGGGAGGGAGGGGCGACTGGAGGCAGCTGTGGAACCAGCCTTTATAACGGAGGGGTGTGTGTGTGTGTGTGTGTGTGTGTGTGTGTGTGTGTGTGTGTGTGTGTGTGTGTGTGTGTGTGTGTGGGCGACGGGGTCCCAAAGGGCCACCTTTGTCCCTCTGCCAGAGATTGGGGGTCTGTAAAAAAAAAAAAAGCTGCTTCTCACCGGCGTTTATGAGCCTCTTTGTCTGCAGAGTCACCTTGTTCCTGCTCTGTACACTGTAAAACCTAATCAGCTGCGCTGGCTTCAACAATGCATGTAGACTCGTCGCCTCAAAAGTGTTTAGTTTTCTTTAAATTAACTCGCTGAGTAACATTATCCCTAGGAGTCACTTAAACATACAAACAACGATTAGGGCCACGTCTTGGATAAACGCTCCGTTGGACGTTCAAGCAGGAGCTGAGCGCCACGGGAAACGAGGAAGAGAAGACGTCTCTCTCCGTCTCTCCACTCACCTCTAAGGGAGAGAGGAGGGGGGGGGGGGGGGGGGGGGGCCCCCCCCCCTAAAGGAGAGCTGTCACTTTGATTCCCGTCACCACGGCGACGGGCGTACAGTCCCACAATCCTCTGCTTTGTGCGATGGGGGGTTGGGTCGGGAGTGTTTGTGAGCCGCTTTGCTCTACCTCTGCAAACCTGCATTGGACGGACAAACACTGAGACCCGGCGCCGTCGCCACGGCAGCCGGTGAAAGAGAAAATCCCCATGGCGACGCGGAGACAAATCCAGCTATGTCTGCTATTTATGGGAAAACAGGGCGACGCTCTGCAGCCAAACCAGCTGAAGTCGCACTGTTTGGACCTGAGAGTGAGTGTGTGTGTGTGTGTGTGTGTGTGTGTGTGTGTGTGTGTGTGTGTGTGTGTGTGTGTGTGTGTGTGTGTGTGTGTGTGTGTGTGTGTGTGTGTTTGTAATAACTTGTAGGGACCATTTCTCTGACGTTACCTTGTGGGGACCGGAGCCTGGTCCCCACAAGGGGAAACCCTGTGTTGGGGTCGGATTTAGGTCTACGGTATGAATTGGGTTTTGGTTAGGGTTAGGAAAAGGGTAAAGGTCAAGTTTAGGCTGTAGAAATGAATGGAAGTCAATGGGAAGTCCCCACAAAGATAGCTGCGCAAACATGTGTACGTGTGTGTGTGTGTGTGTGTGTGTGTGTGTGTGTGTGTGTGTGTGTGTGTGTGTGTGTGTGTGTGCGTGTGTTTGTTTGTAATAACTTGTGGGGACGATTCCCCTGACACTAAGTTGTGGGGACCTTGTGGGGACCGTAGCCTGGTCCCTACAAGGGGAAACCCCTGTTTTTGGGTCAGGGGTCAGATTTAGGGCCCCTGACCCTAAATCAGGGGCCCTATTTTAGGGTTGAATTAGGTTCAACCCAATTCAACCCTGTTTTAGGGTTGAATTGGGTTGAATTCAACCCTATTTGAATTCAGCCCAATGAACTCAATTAACGGTAAAGTTTAGGGTAACAGCCTAAACTTGACCGTTACCCTTTTCCTAAGCCTAACCAAAACCCAATTCATACCTTGAATTGGGTTCAAGGTATGAACCCAATTCATACCCAATTCAAGGTATGAATTGGGTTTTGGTTAGGCTTAGGAAAAGGGTAAAGGTCAAGTTTAGGCTGTAGAAATGAATGGAAGTCAATGGAAAGTCCCCACAAAGATAGCTGCGCAAACATGTGTACGTGTGTGTGTGTGTGCGTTTGTTTGTAATAACTTGTAGGGACCATTTCTCTGACACTACGTTGTGGGGACATTGTGGGGACCGAAGCCTGGTCCCCACAAGGGGAAACCCTGTGTTGGGGTCAGGGGTCAGATTTAGGGCTACGGTATAAATTGGGTTTTGGTTAGGCTTAGGAAAAGGGTAACGGTAAAGTTTAGGCTGTAGAAATGAATGGAAGTCAATGGAAAGTCCCCACAAAGATAGCTACGCAAACATGTGTGTGTGTGTGTTAACTTGTGGGGACGATTCCCCTGACACTAAGTTGTGGGGACCTTGAATTGGGTTGAATTCAACCCTATTTGAATTCAGCCCAATGAACTCAATTAACGGTAAAGTTTAGGGTAACAGCCTAAACTTGACCGTTACCCTTTTCCTAAGCCTAACCAAAACCCAATTCATACCTTGAATTGGGTTCAAGGTATGAACCCAATTCATACCTTGGGTTGAATTGGGTATGAACCCAATTCATACCCAATTCAAGGTATGAATTGGGTTTTGGTTAGGCTTAGGAAAAGGGTAACGGTAAAGTTTCGGCTGTAGAAATGAATGGAAGTCAATGGAAAGTCCCCACAAAGATAGCTGTGCAGACGTGTGTGTGTGTGTGTGTCTCCACATGATAAAGATGTTTTCCCGAAGAGCCACGATGCTGAGCCCAGCTCCGTCATAAGAGCCGACAGTCAGGATGACAGGGAGGTGAAACGGAAGAGACGTCCGTCCGTCAGCTAATGTCTGCTGACTGAGACGGCGCCGCCGGCGTCGCTCTCTGACGACCGGGCCGCAGACGCAGCACCCGTTCGCTTCACCACGCAAAAACGCAAGCGCAAAAACAAAATCAAGCAGCTTTGATCCTCAAAACGTCATTATTTACCTGTTTTTTTTAAGACTGAGATGGAAAATACAAGATAATTAGTCAGGAATTTGCTCACGATGGCAGAATTTTATGGGCTAAATAAATCCTACTTGACATTATATTTGAACAGCATGAAGTCATGTAAAACATACAGGCACTTTTAACAAATGTCACATTTTGTCGAGTGGCACAGTTAGAGATCATCAATACACATTAAATGTGTTGGCCAATATTCAATGTACTTCAATAAACAGCATCTCTATAAGCTTGGACTCAAAGGAAATCAGTGTTTCAGCTGATCTGCAGTTTTCTGGGAGTTTGTTTCAGTTTTGTGGTGCAAAATCACCAAATCTTATCCGGTCTGGTTTATAATTCAAATAAATTTGAACCCTTGCAATAAAACAAAACTAAAATATATGTAGCTCTTCAGCAAGATATAGGAGCTTGTTTTAAGTTAATAAGTCCTTAATATTAATGAAAAAGATCAAGTTCCATCTGTAGATTATTTCACTCATGTGAAAAATGTCTTTTTATGGGTGAATTAATCAGCCAGTGGATCAATACTCAGGATTTATTTACTTGAAACAAGTTCCTATCTATTGTTAAAGTTAGATTTAAATTAGTTTTGTCTTATTTCAAGTGTACTGAGATATCTGCACGAGAAACTAGACATTAAGTTTTAAAGTCAAGTTAAAAATTCATACATTTTTACCAATAAATCTCAGCCAAATTGTCACAATGTTACTCCATAGATCCTGATTTATAACACAGAAACATGTGAAGTTATTCAAACCCTGATAAGACGCACAAACACAAACATTTGTCCAACTAGTTTCATTGTTAGCTGGATGCTAACGTAGCTAACGCTGTCCATTTGGTAACCTTGGAAACAAAGTTTCATTAATAACAGTCAGTAAAGCTGTTGACTGATCAAATCAGCGATCAACTCTCTCTACCTTGTGTGAGGAAACAGTTTTAAAGTTAAAAAATTATGAATTTCCACCAGTAAGTCGCAGCAACACAATACTACAACATGATTAACAAAGTGTGGTGTTTAGTCACACGTAGCTCCAAGTAGCTTCATTGCTAGCTGGATGCTACTGTAGCTAGCGCTGCCGTTAGCAGGGTTTTGGTAACTGAGCAGAAACCCAGAATGAGGTCGACCTTCTGCGGCGCTCAGAGTCCAGATGTATTCAGGCTCTCGGTGGCGAGGCAGATGGGGCGCCCGCTGCCCCCCCGCTGCCCCCCCGCCAGCTTGACCGGGGTCAAAGAGCCTATTGTCGCGCAGAGCGCCGAGCTTCGCCTATTGTCTGCCACAGTTGGGAACCTTTAGAGCTCATGCAAACCTCTGCATGGCCAACTCTCCCTCCTTTCTTTTACTCTCCCTTTGGGTTGCTCCTTCCCCCTCCAGGCTCCTTTATCTGCTGACTGGATTTATATCTGTCACACACACACACACACACACACACACACACACACACACACACACACACACACACACACTGACACAGCTGGATCAGCACAAACAGAATAGCTAGCATTGCTTTGTTTACTCATATGTGGTACATTTTCCCCGTTTCCCAACCTGCACAGCTTGATGCTTCACATTAATGGCCAAATAAATCCAAATATTTATGTAAAATCTTTTAATCTCTAATCTGATTATCAATAAATTACCTTCTGCTGGACTTTAAAGCAACTAAAAGATCAAATGGAGACATGATGGAAACAAGCGCAGCGATGAACCGTGCGGACTAGCTGTCACATTCCCGTTTGGGAAATGACTTTTCCACGTCTTAAACAGATCTGGACGGGAATCAAGAGCTGCAGAACGCATTTAGCGTCCTAAACCTGGAGTCCAGCTGCCTCAGAGCAGAGTCTCCCCAAACTGCAGGCCAGGGCGAAGCCACGGCAACGCAGTGATGCTGCAGTGTGAGCGGCTGCTGGGCGCCATGATGCCGACGGCGGCAGGCAGGTGAAGCCTCTACGCGTCTCTTCATCTGCGTCGATCCAATCAACCAATCGAGTCTATTTATGAAGCGCGGTCTGCAGCGAGGCGGACTGAAGCGCTTTGCATCATGGAAACATCTGTATGATGTTCAGAAACCAGCTACAAATATTATACTGTCAAGTACGTCATCGGTACGCCATCGGTACAGTACATCATTGGTACAGTACATCATCGGTACGCATCGTACAGTACATCATTGGTACAGTACATCATCGGTACGCATCGGTACAGTACATCATTGGTACAGTACATCATCGGTACAGTACATCATCGGTACGCCATCGGTACAGTACATCATTGGTACAGTACATCATCGGTACAGTACATCATCGGTACGCCATCGGTACAGTACATCATTGGTACAGTACATCATCGGTACAGTACATCATCGGTACGCCATCGGTACAGTACATCATTGGTACAGTACATCATCGGTACAGTACATCATCGGTACGCCATCGGTACAGTACATCATTGGTACAGTACATCATCGGTACAGTACATCATCGGTACAGTACATCATCGGTACGCCATTGGTACAGTACATCATCGGTACGCCATCTGTACAGTACATCATGAGTACAGTACGCCATCAGTACACCATCGGTACAGTACGTCATCAGTACAGTACGTCATCGGTACGTCATTGGTACAGTACGTCATCAGTACGTCATCGGTACAGTGCGACATCGGTACACCATCGGTACAGTACGTCATCGGTACGTCATTGGTACAGTACGTCATCAGTACGTCATCGGTACAGTGCGACATCGGTACACCATCGGTACAGTACGTCATCGGTACGTCATTGGTACAGTACGTCATCAGTACAGTACGTCATCGGTACGCCATCAGTACAGTACGTCATCGGTACGTCATTGGTACAGTACGTCATCAGTACGTCATCGGTACAGTACGTCATCGGTACACCATCGGTACAGTACGTCATCAGTACGTCATCAGTACGTCATCAGTACGTCATTGGTACAGTACGACATCGGTACAGTACGTCATCGGTACATCATTGGTACGTCATCAGTACGTCATTGGTACAGTACGACATCGGTACGCCATCGGTACAGTACGTCATCAGTACGTCATTGGTACAGTACGTCATCAGTACGTCATCGGTACAGTACGTCATCGGTACGTCATCGGTACGTCATCAGTACGTCATTGGTACAGTACGTCATCAGTACGTTCATTGGTACAGTACGACATCGGTACAGTACGTACGTCATCGGTACATCATTGGTACGTCATCAGTACGTCATTGGTACAGTACGACATCGGTACGCCATCGGTACAGTACGTCATCATACGTCATTGGTACAGTACGTCATCAGTACGTCATCGGTACAGTACGTCATCGGTACGTCATCGGTACGTCATCAGTACGTCATTGGTACAGTACGTCATCAGTACGTCATCGGTACAGTACGTCATCGGTACGTCATCGGTACGTCATATGGTACCAGTACGTCATCAGTACGTCATCGGTACAGTACGTCATCGGTACGTCATCGTACAGTATACGTCATTACGGTACAGTTATCAACGTCCATTCAGTACGATCATCTCAGGTACAGTACGTCATCGTACGTATCGGTACGTCATTGGTACAGTACGTCATCAGTACGCCATCGGTACAGTACGTCATCAGTACGCCATCGGTACAGTACGTCATTGGTACGTCATCAGTACTCCATTGATACGTCATTGTCACATGCAGCTGTGGAGAAAAATAACGAGTCCACTTCACTGACCCCACTGGAAACCTGCTGGTGCTCCACCAGATTCTGACTCCTGTTAAAACATCAGTCCTGTTGTTTCTACATCAATATGAACTTCTTTCTTTTGCATTTTAGGTCTGAAAGCTCTGCATCTTTTACCTTAGTTTCACCATTTCCCACTTTCTGCCAATAAATACTAAATTTATAACATGTCAGTAGTTCATAGAATAAAAGAACAATGTTAAATTTACTCCAACATATAAAAAGTTAAATCAGATAAACTGATCATTTAACTTTTCCCAGAGCTTTATGTTGTTATTATCACATTTGTTATGGTTAAAAAGCAACTGAAGCAGTTTTTTTAGTTTTCTAGAAGTTTGCTCCAGATTTGTGGTGCATAAAAACTGAATGCTTCTTCTCCATGTTTGGCTTTGACACCTGAGAGTTTCTGGAGGTTTGATACAACAGCAGCAGGGATTTACTGACTAACATCTTAAAGTCTATATCAGTGGAAGGACTTGAGAAGCGGATGATGTTCTGCATCTTCCTGGTTTTAGTCAGAACTCCAGCAGCAGCAGTGTTCTGGATCTGGACCTGACTGAGTTTTTTTTTTTTTTTTTATCAGATCTTTGAATAATTTGTTGCAGTAATTAATGTGACTGGATGAGTTTCTCTAGATCTTCCTCTAATACCGGAAACGTTGTTCAGGTGACAGAAGGCCGACTTTGTAACCGTCTTTGTGTCTCTGTAGGTGCAGTTTCCAGCTGTAATAACATGAGATGTCCTCAGTAATGTTACTACAATGAACTAAAACTAGAATACAAAAACTGCAACTGAGAAAACATTTTCAATAACTGAAACAAATAAAAATGTTAAATCAGGGCAAACTGACCTACATCTTTCATTTATAAAACGGACTGAAATTACGGACATCATCTCCTGTTTTTGAATGTATTTGACTTTCAAACTGATGTGAAATTTATGGTTTCTCTTTCTCACACAAGCAGCTAATATCAGCTGTCAGTAGATTATGATCATCGCGGCTACGCTAGTCGGCAAAACGGCAGCAAAACTGGGAGAAAACGTTCAAGAATAACTGACATCAGTTTTTGAAAATTGAATCTTCTGTTGAGTATTTATTACCCAACTGATGTAAACGATCTCAATATTTTGAGGTTCAGAATTGAGTTGAATTCTAAACCTAAAAATTAGCAAAAAGTATGAAAAAACTCAAACTAAAAATTGCTTAACAAGTAATAACTAAAAACTTGCAAATACATTCTAAAAATTTGTCAAAACTCCTAAATTAGACAAATAAAAAGTCAAAACCAAACCATAATGAAACCCCAGATGACCATCAGTGTTTTTATTTTCTGTTTGGCTACAAGTCAGAAAAATAACGAGCAACAAATCAACAACCTCTACAGCCAAAACCTTGTAAAAATCGCCAACGTGTTAACGAGGTAAAACCTCTTTTGGAGTTTATTTGTGAAATATAAACAGGTTTGACTGTGAGCTGCAGTTCGCCTCTCCTCCCTCCGTCTCAGTCCAAACTGAAAGAACCGACCGAAAAGCCGACTCCAAGTGGTTCCTGTTCATCACAGCAGCTCCAGGCTGGAGGTTTGGGTTTGACTTATGAAGCAAGAAGAAGAGACGATAAATCAGACTGTTTTATCTGCAAAAACGCTCCAGTGCAAGTCCTTAATCTTGTAATATCTGATTTTTATTAGTAAATTATTGTTATTCTGGGTGAAACGGCACTCCTGAGCGCCTGTAGGTCATTTCTAAAAATATTCTCTGGATATTAAATGAGATTTCTGTCAAGGTTGCCGGATTTATCGCACAAGCAGCGGCGGCAAAACGAAAATGTCCGACAGCTCAGGAAAATCTGGGTTTGCAGCATGTACACAGCAGGAACCACAATATCAAAAAAGCAAAATCTGAGGTACGGCCAACGGATGTGAAAAGGTACGAGAAATTTAACTGGCTTTGTGCGAAAGTAATGAATCAGACTCAAAATTAGAAAACACAAATTCAACATTTAGTAAAAATTTAGTAGGAGCGTCAGGATAACACATTTTTCTGGATTATAAACTGTCCCAGAAGTTATTGCGATAAATGATGATATTATTGTTTTTATACAATTTTCAGAAAACAACAAGAACACATTGTCAAAGATCAATAAACTTTCAATTCTAATATTTAACGTTGCAACTGGAAGGTATTTTAAATATCCAAAATAAATGAACAAAACTTCAAATTGAATGAATTATGAAATCTCCCCCAGTGAAAGAAAAAAATCACAGGCTGAAGATTTTATCATCCAGTTTCAGAAAGAAAGAAAAGAGAAAAATGTAAAATATCAAATTGAAATTTATCATGCGATTACTTGGTTTATTTCTGGAAACATTGGCTTGATTTGGCTTTAGTGAACATAATGTAATAAAAGAATAAACAAAATAAATGTAAAACAAAAGAACTTTGATCCAAATAAAGGAAAGTTTTATATTAAAATCATTTTTAGGAATGAGATTCAGCCGCTGTGATCAGAGGAAGTCATTTATGTTTTTATGCGTCTCCACCAGTGGAACCAGTAAGAACTGAGTGAATATTTTCATCTACTTGTTTCAAACTGGACTGACGTGAAAAGCCTGAAGGACAAAGTTGCATAAAACGGCGTTTTAAACGGTGAGGCGCTAAAAACTAAAACCATGTGAACAGATGCTCACCGACCTGCAGCGTTTATCTGCAGTGATCATCTCAAGGACGCGCGCGCGCGCGCGCGCGCTGCGTGTGTGTGTGTGTGTGTGTGTGTGTGTGTGTGTGTGTGTGTGTGTGTGTGTGTGTGTGTGTGTGTGCACTCTGCAGTAATGAGACTTAGCGAAAGTGTTTGAAAGGCTTTATGGCCGTCATATTTCACTGACAGGCAGCCTTACAGCAGCGCTTCCAAGGCACACACACACACCACAGGAAACACACACACACACACACACAAAACACACACACACAACACACACACACAGAAACACAACACACACACACTCCGGCTGAGGCCCGTCACAGTTACAGAGCGCCGCGATCGGAGATAAATAAATAACAACACAAGCGCTCACTCAGCTCCGCATTGATCTGCGGGCCAGTCGGCCATATTCCTGCCGCTCTGTTTACGGTCCCCTGAGCTCTGCCTTATTAAAAGTCTGAACACAAAAGCCGAGAAAACGGCGACATCGATCCTCGACTGCTTCGTCTTTAGTGATCGGTTTCAGTCAAACAACAAAACCAAACAGGATGAACAGAATGGAGATTTAAGGCCTCTTGGTGCTGGGCAATAAATCGATAACCAGATAAATCACAGTAGATCAATATATTCACTGGGAGAGAAAGGCTTCAGCTAAGCTAGCTTCAGCTAAGCAGGCTTCAGCTAAGCTAGCTTCAGCTAAGCAGGCTTCAGCTAAGCAGGCTTCAGCTAAGCTAGCTTCAGCTAAGCAGGCTTCAGCTAAGCAGTGCAGCTTCAGCTAAGCTAGCTTCAGCTAAGCAGGATTCAGCTAAGCAGGCTTCAGCTAAGCTAGCTTCAGCTAAGCAGGCTTCAGCTAAGCAGGCTTCAGCTAAGCTAGCTTCAGCTAAGCTAGCTTCAGCTAAGCAGGCTTCAGCTAAGCAGGCTTCAGCTAAGCTAGCTTCAGCTAAGCTAGCTTCAACTAAGCTAGCTTCAGCTAAGCAGGCTTCAGCTAAGCTAGCTTCAGCTAAGCTAGCTCCAGCTAAGCAGGCTTCAGCTAAGCAGGCTTCAGCTAAGCTAGCTTCAGCTAAGCTAGCTTCAGCTAAGCTAGCTTCAGCTAAGCTAGCTTCAACTAAGCTAGCTTCAGCTAAGCAGGCTTCAGCTAAGCAGGCTTCAGCTAAGCTAGCTTCAACTAAGCTAGCTACAGCTAAGCAGGCTTCAGCTAAGCTAGCTTCAGCTAAGCAGGCTTCAGCTAAGCTAGCTTCAGCTAAGCTAGCTTCAGCTAAGCAGGCTTCAGCTAAGCAGGCTTCAGCTAAGCTAGCTTCAGCTAAGCAGGCTTCAGCTAAGCTAGTTGGAATCAACTCACTCTCTCGCTCTTTTGTTGCCTAGCAACGACCTGCTGGCTGACAAGCAGCTTCAGCTTCCCTCCAACTTTGGTTGCCTAGCAACAGTCTGATTAGGGAAGGTCACACCAACAGCTTGTTAGTCTTTCAGGCATTTAAAATAAGGATCTAATCAATAGTTATCAATACCGACTGATATGAAACGTCCAGCCTTAAAGCCTCTGTATGAAAGTTAGAGAAAAATAGTATTTTGTTTATTTATAAAACTACAAATTATGGACAAAATGTATTTTTAGTGAACACCTGTGTACGTTTATGACATTGTTTAACATTTATTGTGAAAAAACCATCTTAAAATTAAAAAAAAAAACTATGAAAGAGTTATTCAATATAAATGTTTACACAACATAAAGCAGATTAAAATCGATGTTTCAAGTATTTTGAATCGATTCAGAATTGCCAGGATTAGGAATTGTGGATAATCAATCGACGTTTTATGATTCATTAACGTCAATTGATGACTTATTTATTGACTTAATTATTGACTTAAAATAAGTAATCAGAGGATGACTTATTTTATCACTCTGATGAACAGTTGTAGTGCAATAACTGACTAACATGCTAGCCGTTGCTAGAACAGCGAGATAAACGCTGGTAACCGTGGCAACCAGTGGCCAGCCGCCTCTTCCCGCCGTCACGTCCGTCTGCATCCGCATTGTTTCCAAACAAATAATCCCTCCATAGAATCGACTGGTTTCTTCAAATATAAAAATGAGCAAAATTAAATATGTATATTTTCCAATCAGAATATTTCAAGTTCATATCTGCCGGCCCCAACGAACAGCCCGCAGATCAACTCAGTAAATCTTTGCTCTCGGATCCGTTACTTTCTCTCCCTCTCTCAGGTCAAACATTTATGACGCGTCTCGTTCTGCTCGAGTCGGTGCTCAACCTGCCAGAGGTCAGGGGTCAAATCCCGGCGGAGCCGCCGGACACAGAAACACACTCAGGAAGCCACTTAGTGGGGAAGCTATGAGCTTCCGTCACTTTTAATTTGACCTCTGCAGCAACAGAAACGAAAAAAAAAAACACACAACTGAAGACAGACTTGTAATATTTCTGAGTTTTAAAAGACAGATACTTGGAGGTTAATCCTGTTTTGCTCAAACAAACTGGGATAAATCGTCGATGTTGTGCAGTAGGGAAATGTTTATCCTCCGGATTTATCTGCACTACAATCTGAGAATTTTGTCACATTTTTAGTTTACATCATGGCATCAACTCTATCACTTTGAACGAAGAATATTTAATACAGCTTAAGACTGTTTTTAGATTAATAAATTGGGCTTTTTATCTCTTTTTGGGACGGATGACATCACATTCATTCAGCTCATCTTCATCCCTCGTGTGAAGCTGTTCCAGATGATTCGGGTGAATTTTTCCAAACTTAACTCAAGTTGCTGAAAAAATGAAGATGTGCTTCCTTCATACTTTCCAAACAAATTAAATGTTTTCAGTCTTTTTCCCAAATGTCCAGTGATGAAATTGAACATTTCCCACCCCCTGCATATTTGCAGAACCTGAGGAACAGCATTAGAGTTTATTTTACACTTTCTTGGTTTTGTCCTTGAAAATTTAAAAACTATTCTAAATGTTTTCCAGTTTCTAATAATCTTTTTTTTATTTACTTATAGACTTATAGACTTTAAATCGTCATCACTGGTGAGTTTTTGCCTTGGAATTATGTTCATGCACAATTTTACGCTGCAGATTTATTACAATGTTTCCTGAGTCAGTAGGAGAGAAACAGGCCCACAGCATCACAGACCCTCCTCTGTACTTAACAGAGATGGTTGTAAAATATTCATTCTTGTTTCGTTCCAGATCAACCTGAAGGATTTTGGCTGGAAAAATCTTTCCGTTCTCAAAGAGCCAACAGAGAACTTCTCCCAAACAAAAACGACAATGTGGAATCTGTTTGGTGTCTCTGTAGAGTTCAGGTTAAATTCAGATCATTTTGAGACTCAGAAAAGATTTTTTTACTCTGTGAGGCTCAAATCTGATTTAAAGGTGACCTATAATATCTGGAAAAATCCGTGGCCTATAAAAAATATGTTCATTATATTTTCGGAACAAAATCATTGTCAGATAATGAGGTTTCAGTTTGCTCACGTCTGCCTATTTGAGCCCTTTTATGGCTCTGTCACTTTAAGTCCAAATTAGCCGCTGTTGGCCACGCCCCCAGCTCAACTTTTACAGTGGTGCGTAAAAGTGGCCCCAAACAGACACGCAATTATACAAATGTACAGCTCTGAAAAGCATTAGTAGAGCCTACTGCACAACTGCCTAAGAATGCAGCAAGTGGTTGGATTTTCCAGCAGCGATTGTACAGTGCATAAAGTGGTAAAACTGGCTGACCAAATGTGCTGGTAATGGTCAGAATTCCACTGTGGTTGCTAGGTATCGGTCAGAACTCAGCTGGGGTTGCTAGGTAACAGTCAGAATTTCACTGGGGTTGCTAGGTAACGGTCAGAACTCAGCTGGGGTTGCTAGGTAACAATCAGAATTCCACTGTGGTTGCTAGGTAACGGTCAGAACTCAGCTGGGGTTGCTAGGTAACGGTCAGAATTCCACTGGGGTTGCCAGGTAATGATCAGAACTCAGCTGGGGTTGCTAGGTATCGGTCAGAACTCAGCTGGGGTTGCTAGGTAACAGTCAGAATTTCACTGGGGTTGCTAGGTAACGGTCAGAACTCAGCTGGGGTTGCCAGGTAATGATCAGAACTCAGCTGGGGTTGCTAGGTATCGGTCAGAACTCAGCTGGGGTTGCTAGGTAACAGTCAGAATTCCACTGGGGTTGCTAGGTAATGGTCAGAACTCAGCTGGGGTTGCTGGGTAACGGTCAGAATTCCACTGGGGTTGCTAGGTAACGGTCAGAATTCCACTGGGGTTGCTAGGTAACCGGTTGATTTGTGACATTACGTTCCAGAAGGCTTTGAAACAATTCATTTTTCAGACACCAAAGATCATGAACTTACTGCCAAAAACAGTTGGGTGCTTGCAAAACATGTCCCACTTCAACAAGAAGCAAAAATGCATTTTAAAAATTCCAGTAAAAGACATCGATGTTCAGCTGCAGCTTCGTCTCTGCCAGTGAGTCTGCGATACAACGGTCTGTCTGCGACGGACTCGTATCCAAACAAACAACTTCAGACGACTGTAAAGTCTCATAAACAAACACAAACACATCTGGGAAAATGAAAAGGCAACTCAGAAAAAGCTCAAAAAGCGTCGCAGGCCAGCAGAGCTCTGATCCGCCGTGACGCTCCGGCTCAGACCCGTCAAGCCCCGCCGCCGTTTTTCACCGTTAATTTGACAAATTTGGACAGATTCAAAGCAGCAATTTCATTTAGAGGAAATCATCCCCTCCACAACTGATAAACAGCAGACAACTGGAATGAATAAGTCGTTTAATGAAGACGGGAAGCGGCTAGCAAACAGGAAATTCATTACTGACACAGATGTGTGTGTGTGTGATTTGTAATATTGCAGTTTTTCATCTCTGACTCTGAGAGCTTAGAGCTGCATAAGAGGCTTTGAGAGCTGAAACGTCGATGGAGCGCGGGGAAGTGTGTCAGGTGTTTGGTTGGCTTGTGTGGCCTTTTGCGACAGATGTGTGCAGGTTTCTTGGTGTGTGTGTGTTGGTGTGTGTGTGTGTGTGTGTGTGTGTGTGTGTGTGTGTGGTGTGTTTGTGTGTGTGTGTGTGCAGAGGGGATATTAAATACTGAAAACTGAAATCACGGCGCCGGATTAAAGACTGAGCTCTGAAATGGTGGCAGATGACAAAATGCAGATCCAGAGGTTGAACCTAAAGTTCCTCATGTTTTTAAAAACAAACATGCAGAAAGAAACTTTTAACCTTATTTCTTAATATTCTGATATTAAATTGTCTTAATTGTTTATTGGGTTTTTAAAAATTGTTCTCCAGGATTTGTGGAGACTAAATTTGACATTACACTTCAAAAACACAAAATATTACCAAGTAGTTTTGGTTTATTATTACACATGAAATAAGACAAAAGTAACTGTAAAGTAACGTTTCAGCGCGATGTAGGAGCTCGTTTTCAGTAAATTCTTCACCTATGATGAGACATAATCAGCCAGTTAAACTCATATTTTTCATCAATATTAAGAAATTATTGACTTAAAACAAGCTCCTGTATTAAGCTAAAACTTACTTGATAATGATGTAAATTAGTTTTATTTCAAGTGTGATAAGATATTTGCACAATAAATACTTGGTAAGATTTTGATTTTAGAGTGAGAGTTTGAACTTAAAGTTGTTTTTAAATACCAAAATAGTTCATATTCTTTCATTAAATCGTTTTTTTTTTTTTCATTTACTGGGTCTTGAATAGGATTTATAAAACCAAATTGATGGAAAGGTTTGACTTCAAAGACATTACAACATGGTGCAGCTGCCTAAAAATCAAAACGTAAAGAAGAAAACAATCGTCGGAGACGTGGCTGCGCGTTTCTGCCGGGTTGCAGGTTTATCTGGGCTTTAATTAGGACGTAATCGGCTCTGTCTCCTCTGCAGCTGTGCGAACGTGAGTGGAATCAGACGGTGCGGTCGCCGTCCTTCGGGGCGTCTCATTAAGCGTCGTTTTCGGTTCGGATCAGACTCATTAAAGTGGCTTTATCCGCGGTGAAGCAGCCGCCGCAGCAGGAATGTCCTCTGCCATCCTGGGAGCCGCTTTATTTTCTACCAGCAGAAACACTTTTACTGGTTCCACTTTTACTTTGTCACAGGCAATCAATGCAAAATGGGTCAGAGATTTCAAAGCTGGAAAAGGACAGATTTAACGGCACGAATGAAGCTGAAGCTTGTTGTGGTGAAGAAAGTGATTTCTTATCGAAGTAAACGCAAATCAGACTGATTTGACGATTAATCGATTAAAAAAAGGGTCACATTCTGCAGATTTTTCATTTGACTATTGGAGCTTTGATTATTACAGTATTACAAATACTTTGAGACACTTTAAAGACATAGCAAGAGGAACGAAAGGAAACTGGTTGGGTGGTTTTAAAGCTAAATGAAGCTGGAAACTGACCGATTCAAATGCATAACTAAAGCTTGTTGAGGCAAATAAAGTGATTTCTTCTCAAAATAAACACAAACCAACTTGTTCAAGCTTGTCAATAATATTTCCAGCCAGTTGAAACCCAGAATGCAATGTAATTAGGAAGCCCTAAAGCTCAGGGCTGCTGCTGACGATTAGTTTAGTAACCAATTATTCTGACGATTAATCGATTAATCAAATTCTGCAGATTTTCATTTAAAGATTTTTATAAATAGAACATTAGAAATACATTAAGAAAATGTAAATAAAACATTAATTTTACTTCTTAAATGACAAAACAAACATTTTATTGACTAAAATGTAATAAAAGTATTTCTTCGGTGTAGGCAGATTGTTTGTAATAAAGGAAGCCGTCAAAGACGGTTTTATTTCATCTTAAATACAAAATCTGTACATATTTTGTACAGTTTTGGTTTAATTGCAGCTCTGAGTGTGCTGCACACAACTTTCCCCAAAAAAGACACAATTGTAAATATGATAAGATTAACTTGAAAGTAACTTTTAAGATAAAATGTTAAATTAAAATTAATTTTAAGTAATTTCATTTACTTATTATTTATTTTAAGTAAATAATTTCTAAATATTGATGAAAAAGTACTAGAAATTTTGCTAATTTTGCTTGTAATTTATCGCCTTGAAATTGGGTCTCTGTCTCTTTAAGAAGCCGCTGCTCTTTCTGAAGCTCCGCCTTCAGGAAGTCGTCCCAAATAACCTTTTTTAGTCTGTATTCTCAAGTTAATGATTAACTGATTGCTAAATTAGCAAACCATTATTTCAAGAATGGGTTAATCCGATTAATCCGATTAATCGTTTCAGCCCCACTAAACTTCAAAGGGATCAACACAAACAGTAAAGAAACCAGATTTTCTTCTTATTTCTGCAGATTTTTCAGGAGGCAGACATGAAGCTACTGCTACAGTTGAAGGCAGATTATTTGGTTTTTCAGCTCATCTCCAAGCTCTAAATTCGCCGTCATGGATTCGGCGCCACGTTCCAACACCTCAGCAGAAAGGAGGAGGAGAAGAGGTCGATTCTAATTATAAAACAAGTGCAGCAAATGAATATTTGCTGCAAAGTGACGGCGACTCTATTGGGTTTGTTGTTAGAAGGATTTACTGGACGCTGCTGTCAGTTTGGACTTTCCACCAGATTTCAGGGACGACTGTAAAACGCCTCCCAGTCCTTCCATCACTCAAACCCTTCAGCGTTTTGGGCGTCGTTTGTATCCAGCCTGAGCATCTGCTGCCCTGAGACTCTGGGTAAATATTACATTAGCATAAAAAAAATGCAAGTTCATAACATTTGGCATCTATTAGCAAACAATCACTGAAATTTATGAATGAATGAAGCACACACTGATGTTTACAGGACAATCCATCCACAGCCTGACTTTAACAGAGATTATCTGGTTTAAAAGGCTGATCAAACTTTTTTTTTTATTTTAAAACAAGCTTTTCTTCCACACAGCGGTTCCATTGATCAAACATTTTGTCTATTTTTTAAAATATTTTCTTCTGGCCAAAGTTGCAAATTTTATTTTAAGCTTTATTTGTTTATTTATTAGGATTATTTTAGCAAAACAGTTAAAATGCTGCACACAACTTTCCCCAAAAAAGACACTATTGTAAATATGACAAGATTAACTTGAAAGTAACTTTTAAAATAAAATTTATTTTAAATTAAAATTAATTTTAAGTAATTTCATTTACTTATTATTTATTTTAAGTAAATAATTTCTAAATATCGATGAAAAAGTACTAGAAATTTTGCTAATTTTGCTTGTAATTTATCGCCTTGAAATTGGGTCTCTGTCTCTTTAAGAAGCTGCTGCTCTTTCTGAAGCTCCGCCTTCAGGAAGTCGTCCCAACATGGCTCCCCTATTAACCGTTTAACAGCGTTTTTACCAGAGTTACACTGAGAAGTAGCTCCTATAATGAGCTCAGCAGACGCTGCTAATTGCTGCTGGCTAGTCTGAAGGATTTCTCAAAACATGCATTGAGGGCAACACAACAGCTGTATTTTAGATGAGAAAAATAACATTATAACATGATGTAAACCTCAAATAGTTACATTTAGCTCTAGTTAGAGGACGTTAGCAAAAACACAAAAACGCTAAACAAAATTTGCAAATAAAGAGTGAATAAAAAGATTGAATTAACTTCCTGGAGGGATTCAGCAACGAGGCAAATTTTTTTTTTAAATAAATTAATGTACATTTAGCAGGAAGCGGAGGGTTTTGATTGGCTGACGTATCGACGGCGGTTTGGATGCAGCTCAGGTCGGAGCGACTGCGACGTCCTTCTGGTTTCCAGTTCGCTCCAGAGAGCAGCAGCCAGACAGATAGAGGCTAAATTTAGAGGCGGCACCGCCTTGTACTGTACAGGCGCGTAATAAATCTGTTGTACCATAGTGTGGTGTGTGTGTTGTGTGTGTGTGTGTGTGTGTGTTTTAAGGATGAATGGTGGCCTGTCTCATCACCGATGCTGCGGCTCTCAGCTAATTGGTCGTCTCCTTAAGTGCTGCTGCTGCACTATTCTCCAGATGGGATGGAGGGAGAGACGGAGGGAGAGGAGGAAGATGGATGGCGGAGGATAGAAAGAAGCCGCATCGAGAGGATGAATAAAAAAACCAGGAAGGAAGGATGAGGGGTGGAGTGAACGAGTGAAGGAATGTGAGCTCGTTCATTCTCCTCGTAATGCAAATGAAACGCATGAAAACCAATATAGGTAATATTTTCTATATGCTGCAGTTTTTTTAATGTCTATTAAATAATTTATTTTGATTTGCCCTCATTTCTGACACCAATTTGGTTTCCTGGTACAGAAGAGGACAACGTTGACCTCCTTTCCTGATTTCTGTGAAAAAACTCTCGCTACATCCTGACGTTTCAGTTCATGCACAACAATTTAAGGATTGTGTAGATTTATTTGGTTTGAGGTTACAAATATCTGATTATCTGAGTTTTGCAGAAGCGCTTCTGTTTAATAGTTTTTGTGCTAAAACTGAGTGAATTAAAATTTTAAAAAATGTAAGTAAAATTAAATTTAGTTTTCTCTGAGGACCAACTTGCCGATTGTGATTTTTTTCCTAAAACCTTTCATAGTTTTGAGGCTTGAAGAAAAAAATTAGCTGTAGGTTGTCAAATTACAGTAATAATTGTAAATTCAACATGAAATGTACATATGAAAAAAAACCACCAATTAAAACAGATAATTGTGCTAATTATGACAGTTCTGCTAACACTAAAGCATTTTAAAGTTAGTGTCCGCTAGACACCAGAAGCTAATTCTAACTTCAAATTAACTTACGTCATAATTGACATGTTCTATTCTTCATTATACATTATAATTGACATGTTCTATTCTTCATTATACATTATAATTGACATGTTCTATTCTTCATTATACATTATAATTGACATGTTCTATTCTTCATTATACATTATACAGTAATTTACATGTTCTATTCTTCATTATACATTATAATTTACATGTTCTATTCTTCATTATACATATAATGACATGTTCTATTATTCCTTAGATGTTGTACTTAAGTTTATATCTTGTTCTTGTTGTTTTCCTGTTTTGAAATAAAGATCCTGAACATAAATGTTTAACTAAATGAAGAATTCATATCCTGTCGAACTTTAATCAACTGAAAGTTTATAAAATAGCAAAATAAATCAAAATGTATCTGGAAATATTCATTTATAGGAAGCTAAGCTAAACAAGTTAGCAAAAGGAAAAATTTGGGAAATTCTGCTGTGGAAACTCAAGTTTCTTCACCCAGGAGGTGAAGAAACTTGAGGAACCCGGTTTCTACTTACTGTAATACTTCAGTTTCTAAAAAATGTGTTGGCGTTTTTAATTTCATCAACATTTTTCCAACTCTGAGTGAAACAAAGTAACTTCTGAACCACTGAAGGTGTGAGAGCGACGATGAGGAGCAGCTTCAGGCCAACACACTGCAGTGACTCCGCTCTTCATCAGACCGTTACTCCCAACACACACACACACACACACACACACACACACACACACACACACACACACACACACACACACACACACACACACACACACACACACACACCACACACACACGAACTCCTGCAGCAGGTGGGCCTTTTGATTTGTTACCCAGGAAGAACCGAGTCTCATTTGCATACAGATGCCCCCTTCAGTGCAGAGGAAGGGTTTAACGACACACACACACACACACACACACACACACAGCTCCTTCTGTCCCAGACAACACTCTCTTTCTTTTTCATTCCTCCACTCGTCTCCCTTCCCTCCCGTCTTTCTCACCCAAACAGATCACGAGCCACGTCTGTGTGCATACAAATATTTTCGCAGATTTACATCCGATGTTTAAGTGTGAAGACATTCTTTGGATTTATGCAAGTTTTTCCCTTTACCTCTCTCTTCCCTTTGCCCAAGCTGAAGCAGTTGCAGCCATGCATGTGTGTGTGTGTGTGTGTGTGTTGTGTGTGTGTGTGTGTGTGTGTCTTAGAGGCTCTTGAACCCTGCATCTGCTCTGGCTGGCAGAGCTTCCAGGAGCCTCATGCGCTTTTGTCAAACAACAGCCGCTTGTTTGCAGACCTCTGATGCACAAATTCAAACGCTCTTAAACACACAAATAAAAAAAACTAAAAATAAAAGACGAGCCGGGTTTAAAGCGCAATAAATTCTGGGAGACAGCAAGATAAAGTGGAAGCATCGGTGCAGCTGGGCTGAGCACGAGATGATGTGCAACACACACACACACACACACAAAATTGCTCTTTTTCTCCACGATGTGTCAAGCTAAATTCGTGTTTCAGCCAAAACTGCACAATAAAAAAAAAAGCAGAAACCGAGACTAAATCCCAATCTTTAAATTCTCTAAACGCCGAAGTGTTTCGGCCAAAAGCTGCAGCTCATCCCGACCCGAAAAACACATTAAAGTTTGGAAAAAAATCATAAACTCAAGTTCTGAAAATGCAGAAACATTACAACAGCTCCGAGTTCAGCTAAAGGTGATTCCACCCAAAACAGGAGCTGCAGCCTCTGTGAGAGAGAAAAACACAGCAGCTTCTCACTGGACAAGCATTTTTACAAACAGCGTAACATAAACGATTTTTATATTTTAAAGGAATTTCAATAACAAGTTCACATACGTAATAAAACTCTGAAATCTGCATCGCTAAAAGCTTTTTTTCCCCCACTTGTTTTCCAACAACTCTGCTTCTGGCTGCAGATTGTGAAATAATTCGTTGCAGCTGCCTGCAGGCATCACTCCGCTCTACGGGCGAATCATGAGTTTCTGGTTTTAAATGCGTCCACGTTTGTTACCTAAATGATCAATGAACAACCCGACACTTCCACGCTGATGGACACCTCTCTGCCGCAGCGACTCGCGCGG